>CM047805.1:176395618-177723077 GCA_026214975.1 Gentiana macrophylla | reverse complement strand
CCTTTCAAACTTCACATTCATTGCAATAATGCTATTCAAAGGGTATATTAGACTTTTATTGTCTAAATTAATTACAATCATCCACTTTCTTAAGATGTGTAAAACCTCCAAAGTGACTATTATTTAGGGGACGGAGGTAGTATGTATGTATATATACAGTATGAGTACATTAATAGGTCATCACTAGAAACTAAGACAAAGCAGGAAAATTCCAAAATAAGTAGCCAGTAAGTTTATATTATCATATTAACTTGCTGTAAGCATAATGATTACACAAAATTTCGAGACTGGCAATTTCAAACTATTGTAAAAATACAAATCATATTTAAATGCACCCTGGTTTATTGATCCCACCTGCATATTTATTTAAAGTTGCACTCCAACCATTAAAACAAGGTCAACTGGCTGTATTGAGTTCTTTCTTTCCTCTTTTTTCAAAAAAGAATGAGGAGGGTGGAGTAATTAAAGCTGAACATTTTGGGTGAGTGATACAAATATATACCGAGAGTGACAATTTCAGAAAGAAATATATATATATATATATATATATATATATATATATATATATATATATATATATATATATATATATATAATAACGATAAAAATTATGTGCAGAAACAAAGGGAAAAAAAACAACTTTCATGTAAGCTTTATGTAGATCCATATCAGGCAAAATGCCGAACATTGTACAAAAAACAAATCTATGCATTGGCAACAAGAAACTCACTCCCAAGAAGGACATTTCAAACATCCATCGGATGTGGAGGTTACTTCTATTCGGCTGTAGAAGAAACCTGTAAGCGTCAAAGCATATGTAGCCACTCTGCCCAAAAGTAGTAATACATTTGTAGCTTTGCTGGAAAATAGAAGGAAAGAATAAGATTCTTGAAGAAGTTCAACTAGCAACATAAGGAGCTGCTAAGATTAAGTGAAACCAGTCATACTAAAAATGAAAAAATATGTTTTCAAAAAGTAAAAATAAAAATAAAAATAATAATAAATATAAAAGAGGGTTAAGCAAAATTAAAACTACCTCCGGGGAATGTTTGTGCAAATCCCAGTGAAGGAACTTTAAATGGTTCTCTTCCGCCAACTCTTTGTTGATGGATTCTATTGCATTTGCAAACTCTGTACGAAGAATGGACTCTCGAGGCTTCTTCTCATGTGTCTGTTCATTGTCAGTTTAATAAGAATCACACAATGCTCAATTTAATAAAAGGCAAATTATAAAGGGCAAAAGTTGAGTTGAGAGTCTTGTTCATTTATTTTCTCATTATTCCTCAAAATCATTATATGGAACAATATGTGAATCTGTTATTCATGGCAAATACTAAGCTTACCAATAAAGATGTTAAAGAAAACAAGAAGAGACGCCTCTAACAAACTCAATTTATTTCTCAATCGATACACATGGACCCTTACCTTAATCAAATTCAAGATAATTATAGGATTCCCGTATCTCTTGGCCAAATTTTCAAAATGCAGTCTGGTCGCTTCATAGGTCTGGTCACGTTTGACACTGAAAAGAGAGATTTAAGACGAAGATAAGCATAAATGTGAAGAAAACGATCACCATATCAGTTCATATGGGTTTGTAAAAGAGGGAAAGACAATAAAAATCAAATAACGTCCAACACATACATATAATGTCAGGCTTGATGTTCAAGCGTGAAGTTTCTTGTGACCAGAATACAGGTATCGAACCACGATTTTGAACAACAGAACTGACGTGGATAGGGATACCATCTTGCACGTTCTCAAAAAGAATCTGCTCTGTTTCGACATCATTTGCAACATTGCCGTTCTCATTAACACCACGTTTTAGATATCTACATTAGAGTAAGGAACCTCATCAATACCATATGCAACAAAATGATCTATTAACTGATACCATCCTGTTGTAAAACAAACATTTCTAAAGGAAAAGAGGCAGGATAAGCATAAGGACCAATGTAACGTCTAACAAAAGAGATAATCAAATTCTATGAAAAAAAAATAATAAACATGATCTCTAACAGCCATGCTGGAATCATTGATCAGCTTTTGGAGGAATTACGTACTCCAGGGAAATAGAAAAACTAAAAAAAATATCAAAATGAAGCAGTGTAGGCAACACACGATACAACTCCAAGACGACATTCCAGCGCAAAGAAAGATCTTATCGCAAGAACATGTCCAGAAAACTGAAACAGTAAAATGGCAAGCTAAATATATTACACAAATGCTGTAATTTTGTGAATGCCCACGTCATTCACAATACAATCGTCTTATGCACAAGTTCTAGAGAAAATTTAACACATACTCATAACATCACCACAAAACGATTTACCCAAAAGCATCTTGAATTTGTCTCCTATCTTTACAATTTTATGAAATCTCTAGCATCCATGCATTGTGTATGTGCTACTACGTTGTTTTTCATAGCATTCATATACTAAATCCAAGCAACAAAAGTGAATGACTCCTAGTATAATATTATATTCATAGCTCCATAAGTGCGCCTGAGTTATCAATTTACCATATGGATACAGCCTTTTCCTCAAAAATCATCATGACAAGAATTCTCATCAGACACAACGAGCTAGATGAGACTCAAAAACAATAAAAGAAACGCTATATAGGACTAAGCTGGTAAGAAAAATAAGTGTGTAAACAAAAGTTCAAGGTGAAATCAGATGTTTGTAACATCATAAGAGAAAGTGATGCGCACACATAAAATTTTGTTTTGTCTAACCTGGTCCCAGCATAATGACGAAGCGCCTTGCCATAAGGGTCAATTTAACTTCTCGGCCAGAGATTGATAGTGTAGCCTGAAACAAAATGAAAGTATATCAAAGAGTGACAAAGAATATAAGTAATTCAGCAAATTAATAAAATAAAATAAAAACTTTGTACAAAGGCAAGGCACAAGAAATTTGCTCTTGTAAACTGGTATCTGGCATGATCAATAAGTCTGCACTTCCTTAAAATTTAACATAAAAAAAGAAAATATCGCTATATTATAAAGTCAAATAGGATAATTCTGGTCAAGAATTCATCTTACACACTTCAGGAAACCAAATCTGACAGCATGTACAGTAGTCATTAAATCGTGGGATAAAGATGCTCGGTAGCATGGCAGGATAGACTAACAAACACAAGGCCCAAATAGTAATTTCAACATGTCCCATACCCCACATGCATCAGACCATCCCTCTTAATAATAGTGCAAGGTAGGACAACACTCTAGAGCAAAACAAGAACTAACCTGATGGAAAAAGCCGTAAACCAATGCTACCGTCCACAGAGTATTTTGAAGAATACTCCGAATTTCACGAGTTAAAAACTCATTCCAAACAAACATTGTCTCATACAAGACCTGACCTGTCTGGTTATCACAAATATTCCTCTGCAAACTCCTCATAACATGATATGAATAGCTAAAGAAGAAATCCTTGGTAAGATCAACCATGCGTAGAAGCTTCTTGTACCTAGCAGTAAAGAAACATAAGATTGTACTCAACACATCGACATGCAGAAATGACAATAGAAGTCAGTTAAAGAACACCAACTGCAACAAAAGGCCAAACTCTAATGCCTTACCAACCATGTACAAATTTTGATGACACGTTTAGATAGATGTAATGTAGTGTAACGACTTTTCACTGAAAAAAAATACATTTTCATTACACCTGAAATTTGATGGAATGGGATGTAATGAAAATGGGACTCGCCACCACCATCTGCCACTACCCGCCACCATCACCCACCGTCACAACTGTCACCTACTATGGAATCTAGTTCATTTCATTTCATCACATTTCAAACTTAATATTGGAATGCGTCCATTCCATTCCATCATATTCATTCTATTACAGCAATACCACTGAGTCATAACTCCACTCTTGTTTTTTTAAAGAATAACTCCACTTTAGCATAACTAAAAAAGGATATTAAGATCCAACCAACAAACCACACAAGGAGAGTAGAATATCACTAAGAATCCTTATTTACCAAATAAACAAGAATATCGCTAAGAATATAGGGCTTATAATTTATGTTTTTTCCTTATTCTACTGGAAGTCTAACTCTGCATGGCTACTTGCATGAGGTAAATCGACATGTGAAATTCTCCTTTCTAGTTCAGATGACGTAGTCGCTCTTGAAATAGCTCAGAACTTCCAACCTGCTTGCATAAGTCTTGCACACTTTCTCTGTGATGGCTAAATCTTTTTCAGTCTCTTCCATCAAATCTCGTTGCTTTATGCTTTAATCATCTGCCCTCACAAGTAAAAAACCACAAGAGATCCCTCTATGCTTACACCAAGAATCAACTTCAAACCCCTACCAGTTTGATTTAGTAATTGATGAATTTACTGAAAACATACAGGAGATTACAAGGCAATTCTTTCAAGGTTTTGCATCGAGCGGAGTAAAATCAAAGTATATGAAAGCGGAACTAGTAAATAAAAGTCTTAAATATTAAAATCAGTATTGCAAATAGCAATGTAATAAATAGAATGGTACACCAAAGACAGAAGTGGAACTAAATCAAGTACTATTTGCAATAGTAAAGTTCACTAAAGCTAAGTTTTGTAGTATGGTTTTAAGACTTCCCTGCTTTGTCTACATCTTAAATTGTAAATTTTGACCATGAACAAAAGATAGTGGTCGGTAGAATAGCATAGATTAGAAAGTTAAGATGCAAGTCCAGATATGTGAGGAAGGATACAATAAGAAATAAAAATCTAGAATTAAAGTTGAACCAATGTCTATAGATGAGACAATGCGGGAATCGGCAGAGCGGATTTGATTATGTTCATGAAGAACATTCAGATGAACCTATAAGGAACCAGAAAAAAAGACTCGAAACTGGAGACTGGAGCAATAAAAAACATGACATGCCTAGACATTTGAAAGGACACAATATATGATAGAATTCGTCAAATGATTCAAATAACCATCCCCGAAAAAGACACTAAACTGGAGACTGGAGCATTAAAAAAACATGACATGCCTAGACATTTGAGAGGACACAATATATGATAGAATTGCGTCAAATGATTCAAATAACCATCCCCGTCAACTGGAAATAAAGTCTCAGGGTTTTGCATCTAAAAACCACACCCACGCCTAAAAGCTAAAACTAGAGAGCTGACTGTGATAGATCACAACACATCAATCTTATGCCTTCTAGCTTACTAACTTGCTGAAAATATGCAAAGACTAAGTCAATGTCTCCAGCTTACTTCTAACATCATCAAATTACATTCAAAAACAATATGCAAAGTTCAGCTACCAATATTGCAAGTCTATATACGGCACTGGCAAATTAGTTAGGCAAAAATAGTGACTGACCTGTTCTCAACCCTATAGTTGATCACCATACTAGATCGAACTGAGCGATTAGGAAGCGGGATGGTCTCAGACTTAGAGACCCCATAGATATTGTGACCATAGATATCGCCAACCCGTCTCCTTTTTGTTATAAGGAGCATGTAGTAAGGGCCCAGAAACTTAACAAACCCTGGAAAAGAGAGACAATAGTAGTAAGAAGAATATAAGTTATCGAACAAGATAAAAAAGCGATGATCAGAAACAAAAAAGGCATACCAATTATTCCATAACAAGATGTAACAAATTTAAGTCCTCCGGTAGACCTGTTCCCATCATGTATCCTTCTCAAGAGCTCTGAACATTCCCTTGCGCTATAAGTCGTAGAATCTTCATGTATGATTAACTCATATGGTTCCAATCTATCAATCTTCAAAACTCTCCAGTGAGTTCGGCTCTTGTCCCTTCCTACCATATAAAAGTTCTACAGCACAACAAACGTTTATAAGACATGATAAAAGTTAACATACTACAACCACAACGAAGCAAATACAAAATAAATAAATTTCTTTTGCCACAGCAGTCATATATAGAGACGATACTTTTCAAAAACACGTTAGACTATGACACGAGGCATCAATGATCGTCATGACATTGGCACATGTTTTAAATGTGCTACCTCCCTCCCAAAATAAGAGTCGTTTTGGAGGTTGTCACACGAATTAAGAAAGTGGATGAATATCATAAATTTTAGTTTATTAAGTCTAAAATGCCTCTTGACTATAATTAATGCCATTGTTTTAACAATTGAAAAGTTGTTGGCTTGAAATAAATTCGGGTATGTGGTGGTGAAGAAACCTAATAAATGCTAACCTGGAATTGTAAAGTGACCCTCATTTTTGGACAAAAATTTTAGGCTAAAGTGACTCTTATTTTGTGATGGAGGCAGTATGATTTAATAGCTTAACGCACTGTTTGCACAATCTGATAAACTGCTGACCACGAGTGATACTACATGCTGGATTACTTACCGTCTTAACTGCAAATTGCATCATTAGTTTGAAAAACACTAACGTATCACAAAAACACAGGATCAGTCAAACAACTTTCCACAAAAATCTTAACGCTCACAAAATTACATAGAGGTCAAAGAGTTTACTCAGCTCAAAGTAAAACAACTTAAACCAGATAAACCGAACTAATTTACACTAGCACTGACTAAATAACACCCATTGAATCTCATTAAGAACAGTCAATAAAAAAGTCGCAAAAAAAAATTAAAAATCCAACCACAGAAACTTAAACAAAACAAAAGCCAAAATGATATACCGATAGAGTTTCATAAAGGCGAAACTTTTGCATGTAGCCTTCGAGCGGAAGGTTGGATTGTTGAACAAAAGCACGCTGACGGTCTTCCAATGGTGTCTGCTGCCCACTTTCACTTTCTTCCAATTGTGTATTCTGATCTCTGTCGTCCAATTGTTTCAGCAGTTCATTTTCTGATACGGACGATGGTGGCGGCGGCTTTTGATGCTCGAGCTCAGCCGCCATTTTATTTGAAGGTTCCGTTCACTAAAAAGATGACAAAAATTATACAATCCCGAGCCTCGGGCCCGGGAACCAATCAGTCCCGCATCAAATTCCTCCTCCGCTTTTATAATTCAGTTCCTTCCCTTCCTCAAATCTTCTTTATCCTCCTTTTATCATATAGCATTTTACTTAAACCTAGCCTCTACCATCAAATCTCCGCAGAAACCCTAATCCAGAAACGTCCAAATTCAACCGTATGTCCACAGAAACGGCTGAACTTGGCTGATCTGTCAAAACCTAACTTCAAAATAAATAGAACCTAAACAATTTTTGGAATGGCTGGAAAAACAAATGGTGATCGAATTGATGGAAACGACAGAGGATCGAACAAAGAAAGCTCAGGGAGTCGGAGAAAATGTAAATAAAAGAATAAAAATACAAAAAATCGCTGGAGGAGCAAAAATGTATTTGGCGTTGAGAAATTGATGATAATGATTAATGGTAATTATGATGATGAGGACGATTTAATACTTTTTTCCCCCTTTTTCTTGTGTTTTCTTTTTCTTTATTTGTAATCTTCCAGAGAGAAATTGGGGAGAGAGGCATTTAATACAGATCTGCAAAGGGCAAATCTAAAATCAATGAAATGGAAATAGAAATAAAAATAAAAATGTAATGAAACCCACATCTTAATGGACCTTGTCTAACCATTCAAGCAAAGAAAGGACAGATAACAAAAAAAAAAAATACTAGGGTCAATCTCTAAAATGGTGTTTAATCTCTAAAGTAAAGATAAAAAATTTCAAATACTTCCACATAAAAAAACGCTATCTCTATTTATTTTTAAGGTCAATAAATAGTATATCCCTATTTTAATTGTATTTGGCATAAATATATTGATAGGATTGTTGTTGTTGTAAAGTGTTTTGAATTGAGATATTGTTAAATAAGGATATGTATTTTTTTAAATTATTTTAGAGATAAAAATAGGGTTTCTGCTTTGAATGCCCTTAGGTTTCTAAAAACAAAACAAACAACTAAACTAATATATATATATTAAAGAAATACTATCAAATACTACCTCCGTAACAAAATATAAGTTCGTTTAGATTTTTTTGCATATATTAAGAAGGTGGTTATAGTGTCATTAATTTTGATTGTAATACTCTTTGACCACACTAAAGTAATTGTTGTAAAATAGGTCAATATATAATAAATTATGGATAAAATGAAGAAAAATGTAATAAATGATTATGATATTCTAAATTCATTTATATCATGGACGTATTCAAGATTAAACTGACATATATTTTGAGGCAGATTGTCTTATGTAATACCGTAACATTTTAAAACAAAATGTACCGTAGTTTAGTCATTTTCTTATTTTGTGCAGTTAGAATAAAGTTTTCTAACATCCTATATCTCTGAAAAAACTTATAAATAGGCTCATGTAGTAACGTAAAGTCAATTTTACATAAAATTGTTTCTTTTTTTACTATCGGGCGACCGGCTAAGGTGAGACCCCTTCAGCCTAGGCTAGCCTTGCGAAGCCCGAGCGTTCGGCACATTTGTTGTGCCGTCTTTTTATGCGATGCTACTCGTGCGGTTGCGGTTTTCGTGTTTCTAAGAGTGCTATTGACGAAAAGTGCCAATTTAGCCATATCCCCTCTTTTGTTTTAGATTAGTAGTTTATTACGAATCGGCTCCAGCCTTTTTTTTGTGAGCTTTGAGATTCACTTTAGCAAGTTTTCGTTAGGAAAGGGATAAGCATCGATAAGGTGAGAAAGATTTTGTGTCAATTGCATTACGTTTCTTTTCATTTAGCATGAAAACATGCATTTCACGAACTATGTGTTGTTGTAAATTTTTGTGTCAGCTATTATGCTAGTAAATGGGAAAATTTGTATAAAGGGCATGTGACATTTACTATTTATTAAAAGGGTGTTGATATTTTGAAATTAGTAAAAATGGTGCAAGAAAGTTTAAGAATTGTTATAAAAGTCCCCTTATAATTATTTTTTAACTTCCTTACGCTCTTTTTACAAATTTTGAAATATTTTACAAACGGAAAAATACATTCAAAATAAATATTATTTTAATAAATAAAAAAATCTACAAAATAGTAAAATAAAATAAAAAGACCTTAAAATTTGAAAACGCATAGAATAAAATTCGAAGAAAAAAAAAACAGCTCACATCACCGCCCCGTCCCTCGTGATTATTTTTCTCCTCTGAAATTTCTGTTTTGTTTTCTTTTTTGAAAAACGAAATTTTTGTTTTTCTCCACTCACCCACTCCATCTGCTAACATTTTCTCCGCCTACCCCTACCCCAAAATAATTATTTGTCTTGTAAATCATTTTCTTAAGTGTTTTTTTATTTGCGTTCGATGTAATACCATATGTACTTTTCACTCTAGGAAAATTCTCGAGAGAGGATGTGAGATTATTTATAAAAAAACTATTAAGGACACAACACCATTAACGATTGCAAAAGCTTAGGAAAATGATTTACGAGAAAACTATTTTTGTGGGGTTGGGTAAGTGTGTGAAAATTTTAGCGGATGAGTGAATGGAGTGTTGTTTTCTTGGAAAAACCCTTTTTTTTTAGCGAGAATAAATAATGAGGAGGCGAGATGGGGAACTGTGGCGTGGGCGAGGGTTGTTTTTGTATTTGTATTTTTTATTTTATGTTATCTTTTTCGAATAATAATGTATTTTTTTATATTTTTTTTATTTTATGTATTTTTTAATCATAATATTTTTATCTTCTATTTACATGTATTTTAAAATTTGTAAAAAGGGTGTAAGGAAGTCTAAAAATTATTATAAAGGATGTTGTGCCCTTTATAACAATTTTTAAATCTCCTTGCACTCTCTTTATAAATTATAGAATATTTATAACTTTTTTTTTTTTTTTGGTATTAAGTTACAAAAGGCTAAGCATCAAATGAAATGATAAATCCAGGAACCTAACTCTGCCGTCTCCCTCCATTCAATCAATCTATCCCCGCCACATCCAAAATGCAGGAGCTTATGTAATATTCCGATTTTCAGGAAAGGGCAGACGTGTCATTTTGTGAAAATGAAATATTGGGTTCGGTTCCTTTTATTCGGAGTTAATTAATTGGACATGTACATATATATATTTCGAGTTTATATATATATAAGAAAAAGAAAATCTGAATTTTGGTAATAAGGGTGTTTATGGAAAATTAAGGTTTTGTGGGAAGTGGTAATTAAAGGGAAAAAATTAGGCCGATAATCCCCATAACCTAATTACAAAAAGAAGCAGTACGTTTTTCTTCTCTTACTGCGCATTCAAGGAGAGAATTGAGAGTTGGGAAAGTTTCACCAATAAGCTGAAGCAATTCTTGGTGGTTTTCGAATCGAGGCGAGGCGTTGGAATCGTCGTGTGAGGAAAGCATCGTCTTGATACCGATTTGGTTGGCAAAGCTGCAGGCTTTTGTTGAGGTTTTGATCGAGTTTTGGGGCTGCATATAGGTAAGGAAAACTATTCTATGATTTCAATTCTTAGTTGTAAAGATTAGATCTTTTCTTAAGAAGTTTTGGTGTTAGGAAGATGAGTTTTGCTTTGGTTAATGACTATGGATGATATGGTGCATTTAGATGAGGTTTTAGGTAGCTTCAACGTGTTAATTTTGGCTGATGTTTGGTTGAGAAACGATGTGGAAATCGTGTTGGAGATTTTAGGGTTCTAGCGAAACCCGGTCGGACGGGCGTCACGCCCCACGTGTGACGGGCGTCTGCGCTTTGCTACATTCGGACGGGCGTCTGGATTATCCGGGCGGGCGTCGAGGAGTTGTTTTGGATTCGAGGATGTAGTTTGTTTTAGGGGGACGGCGTCTGGGGAAAATGGGCGGGCGTCCGATAGGTTCCAGGCGGGCGTCCATGTCTTTAAGCGGGCGTTTGGTTGTTGTTCGACCTTATAAGTACGTTTTATCATTTCTAAACCTTTAAGCGTGATATGTTAACATCTTGTATAAACTTGAACAAGCCTGAATTGAGCTTCTGATTTGTTCAGTTAAAACACCGAATGTACTCTTAAAGGGAGTTGAAGTTCGGATCCGTCGGAAGAGCATGATAGGCTTGTGTTTTGATGAGTTAGCATTCATCAATGTATGTGTAATTGCTAGGACTTGTCCGTGTCTAGTGGTCTAGAAAGAGAGTAGTATGTGTGAGGGAGATTATTTGAAAACACTTAGGTGGCTAGTTAATCATCCTAATAATCAACGTACTTAACTAGTAAAAGATTAAACAACATGTCTCTCTTGGCTAGGCACCAGACTAAATCGCGATGCATGTGCTACCTCTGAAGGTGGAAGAAATCCGTAGGTCAAAGACCACTAAGTGCGGAGGGACTCTGCTTTGGCCTGAGCTATCGTGGTCTACTATTCTAGTCTCCGTGGGTATTGGTGTGATCCACTAATATGTTGCAAAAGAGTGTCCACTAAGGTGGATGCGCGTAGTGCCCCTTGAGTGCGGTTGTAACACGGATAAGCTAAGTAGAAGCGTTTAGTCAATTCATGTTGATGGACATGAAATGAACCATAGATTAGTCGGTCTCACATAAACAACCAATCGATTTAAATATCTTTTCCTTATAAACTACAGTTGTTATCATAGCTTCTCTTTCTTATTAAGTACGTTGTACTTACCTCAAATGCATGTTTTCTATGTGTTTGGGGATGAGAAGACGAACAGGTTTTCGAGGAGGAGTTCGACGACGACGTTTGACGGCGCTCGTTGGAGACTTATCATTTACCGCTTTACTTTTACATTTGGATTACTTTTGATACTTTTGAGGTAGACTTTTGGTCTTTCGAGACGTGTAGTACTTTTCTTTTGGGATTTTCATACTTTCTCAAATGTAATAAATTTACATTTCCGCTTTTAGAATTTCCTTTTCTATTCTTAAACGTTTTTATACCCGAGTTTTTTTGCTTCCGTTTGCTTTAATTTGATACGACGTAGTAGAGGCTTACGTATAAAGTGAATTTACTTTTATTTTATACGTGCGAGCGTTTCCATTCCGGATAAGGACTCGGTGTCCGGGAGCGGGCGTTACGACTTACCTCTCCTGGTCAGCCAAGAACAAGATCTCTCAACCGAAGTGTGAGCGCTACAAGCGGCGTGTTGTTGAAAAGCACCGCGGTGGCCCGATAATGGATCCGTCTGGAATCGGAGGACTGGGGTGACCTCTTACGCCATTCGACACTACCCCGAGCTATATCACGGAGATGATGAAATCGAGCAGACATGGTGGAATTTACGAACCTTACTTGCGACAATCATCGGAAAAATCTCCGATCACGTTGACTGGCGTCAAGGAGGTGCATATTCCTCTCGAGAAGCTTAAAACGCTCTGGAAACCTTGGAGAAGAGCTCTCATCATCAAAGTCCTGGGCCGTAATATCGGCTTCAAACTTCTCCAAACTCGCTTAACGGGATATGTGGGCCAAAGGTAAGCACATCGAAAATTACGGACCTCGAAGATGGATACTATGTTGTGCGCTTTGTTTGCAAAGAGGATTATGACTATGTTATGGATAATGGCCCGTGGTTGATTCGAACCACTATATCACCATTTCAAAATGGAAACCTTCTTTCCACCCGTCTAGTGATTTGATTCGATCAACAACGATCTCGGGTGAGGTACCACGAGTTCCAATCGAATATTTTGAGGAAGAAGCGTTGGTTCTTACGGGCAATGTATAGGAAGTGCCAAAAGGTTGATTCCACATCTCTGCGCAATCAACGCGTGGGAAATATGCCAGGGTGTGTGTAGAGGTTGAATTGGATAAACCGCTCCCAATAGCGATGATGCTCAATGAGAAAACTTACAAAATCGAGTCACGAAGGGCTGCACACGGTGTGCTTTGGGCGTGGTACTTATGGGCATAAAGCGAGGATTGCCCCATCAAATGCAGCGGATATGGATACGGATCGGCTCACAACAAACCCTAGAACCAAGCAAATATGCCTATTGATGCCAATCCGTTTGGCCCGTGGATGTTGGCCCCAACTCGGAGGAGGAAGCCTAGTGCTCTAAAAAGTTCACCTACAACACCACGGCCCAAGGTGATGTTGCTAACACAAGTGTTGGAGGCCCGTCCCGAACAATTCACTCCATCGCAATCCATAAATGTCCCAAATGAGAGGCCTTACGGGTCCCGGTTTAATGTTACCTTGATGAAGAAAATGACGCAGTTGAGGAAGTATCGGTTGAGAGAATGCAGCAACAATTTTAGGGCTTGCATCAGTTTAACTCGGTCCCAGTAACACACTAGACTGCTAGAAAAGGAAAAGGCACTGCCTCTCGAGGTAGGGGTCGGGGTGGGATCCCCCTCAACACTGGCAGTGTCCGTATACAAAAGTCCCCAAGTCAGTCCACCTCCTTGTTCTCCTCCACAACATTCCCAGCGTTCCAAACAAGTTCAGTGCCTCTAGGTACTATTTCAGCTCCTTTAGTTGATATCACCAATGTGACTCCTACCCTCCCTCCCAGGCCGCTGCTATCCTACTGCTGTTCACGAGGCAATGGTGGCGGATTCTATTTTAGCGTAGGAGGTCGCAAAAAAATTAGATTTAGCATATGTAAATTTAACCCACGGACATTGGCTTGGGCGGTAGGGGTGTATCATCTTGAAGAAATCACACACGGAAACGATGCCTTTGGGCATATGCAACTGAACCCACCATCAATCAATGAAGATCTTTTCATGGAATTGCGGGAGCTAGCTCTTAAATTTTTTAGACATTTAAAGGCTTATGTACAAGAATATCAACTAGACATTCTTTTCTCATGGAAACCGAGTTTCTAGCATAAAAGCACGACATATTCTTGAAATTTCAACTTCACAAATTTAATTCTTTGTCGAAGCTAGGGGATTTAAGCGGAGGAATGTGGTGCTTACGGAACAACTCGGTAATTAATCTATGTCTTCTTTTATTTACTCACCAAACCATGTTCTTAGCGGATGTGGTGGATGACAAGGTAATCGTATCCTTTCCTCACGTATGCTTCCCCTTCCCCTCTCTCCGGGAAGAACTTTGGGATTTATTTGAACATGTTGCGGGCTTTATTCTTTGTTCCGTGGTGCATTCTTGGTGATTTGAACCAGGTTGTGAGCGAAGGCGATAAAAGGGGTAGACCGGTCCATGGCCTGTTGTCGAGCGCGCCAGCAGGCTCATTAATGTGATTGATCTAATTGAGGTACCATTTTATGGGCGAGATTCACTTGTCGACTCTATTCACGACTTATTTGTGATCGGCGGCGCTGAGACCAACCAGCCCTTTGTAACAATGGTTGGTGGAATCGTTTCTCGTCTTCCGTTGTTCACCACTTGCCCCGCACCCGCTCGGATCACCATCCGATCATGCTCTCTTTGAATTCAGGCCCAACTGTGAATCAAAGGGATAAACCCTTCCGGTTCCAAGCGTGTTGGATGCAACATAATCAATTCCAGAATTTTCTCGAAAATGCTTGGTGTAATGATGGGGATAACCTGCATAACACGTTGAACTCCTTGGCTAGTAAAGCTGCTCAATGGAATAGAGATGTATTTGGTAATTTATTTCATCAGCGGAGGTGTAGAGCTCGAATGACGGGTGTCCAAACTCTCCTCTCTACAAGTACCTTCTATTTTTTGCGCAATTTTAATGAGGAGTTAATGGAGGAATATGATGAAATTCTTGCCCAAGAAGAGACTTTCTGGTTCCAAAAATCTAGACTAAATTGGATTGCCGACGGGGAAAGAAATACAAGGTACTTTCATTTGTCTACTGTTCGTAAGCGTGGTAAAAGTAATATTTCCTACTTAAAGGATGCTAATGGTACTTGGGTGGATGATGATCTAAGCTTGCGAAACATGGTGCGAAATTTCTATATTGATTTGTATACGGATGAACCGGTGATGCCTCTGCATGATAATCTCTACTCACCTACCGTCTCTCATGCAAACAAGAGACTGCTTAATAGACCGGTTTCTGAAGGCGAGGTCCGTTCAGCGTTGTTTCAAATGGGTGCCTTTAAATCACCGGGTCCCGACGGCTTTCCTCCAGTTTTCTTTCAAAGAAATTGGAACATTATAGGTGCTGATCTCACTACTTGGGTAACTAAAGCGTTTCATGAACGAAGATTTCCGGCATCAGCTAACCGTACTTTCATTGCGTTGATCCCTAAAGTCCAACCGCCTGAATCTGTGTCTCAGTTGCGTCCTATTGCCCTTGCAAATGTTACGTCGAAGATCATCATCAAAATCATTGCCAACCGCCCACGTCTTTTATTGAGGACCTCATTGATAATTGTCAAAGTGCTTTTACACCGGGCGGCAAACCTCGACAACATCATTGTCACCCAGTCTTCTTCACACAATCGCATGCAGGCAGTGGTCGGAAGGGTATTATGATTATTAATGTAGACTTAGAAGGCTTATGGCGAGGGTCGGTTGGGACTTTCTTAAGCGACTCTTTCACGTGGTGGGTTTCAACGGCGCTTATGATCGAGCTCATTCTTTACTCACTTTCTAGCACCACGTTGGAAATTACGTGGAATGGTCGGCCTCTTCTTCGGCTTTCGGCCGAGGCGCGCCTAAAACAAGGTGACCCGTTAGCTCCGTACCTCTTCGTTCTTGTTATGCAAGTTCTTAGCCACCGATCAAGCAATCAATCGCGACCGTAAATGGAAACCAATTGCGATCTCGAGAGGGGGTCAAAAACTTTCACATCTTTTTTTAGCGATGACCTTATTCTTTTACGAAGCTTGATTGGACCAAGCAAAGGAAATCGAGCGGGTCTTATCAATCTTTTGCAAGCTCTCGGAGACGAGAAATCGGCATCGCCAAATCGAAATTTGCGGTTTCCTCTAATGTTTCTCCTCAGACAGCAACCTGCATAGTTAACATTCTCGGTATGTCCCAAACATGGAATTTTGATAAATACTTGGGGGTTCCTCTTCATCATGGCAGAGTTTAAAAAAAAGACTTTTGTTTTGTTGTTGACAAAATTCGGTCTAAGCTCCAAGCTTGGAAAGCATCCACCTTATCCAGAGCAGGCCGCACCATACTTGCCCAAACAGTTCTCACTATGACCTCATATTATCATATGCAAACGGTTAAGCTCCCGACCTCCACGACTAATGAGCTTGATAAATTGGCCCGATCGTTTTTACGGGGGACCGTGAGGATAAGCGCGATATCCGTCATATGGCACAGGACACTATATGCAGGCCGAAAAGCCTTGGTGGTCTTGGGATAAGAAAGGCACAAGATATGAATATCGCACTCCTGGCTAAACTTGCTTGGCAGCTTCTGACGGACAATGATAAACTTTGGGTCCAGCTTTTGCGGAAAAAATATGGTTCACCTCTTGATCCTCCTAAGCCAGGGTGTTCTTTTATTTGGCGGCATATTTGTTATGCAGCAAATGAACTAAGGGATGCAGTATCTCTAGATGATGAAGGCCGACCCAATTGGAAACCATCTGCCTCGGGTAAATTTTACATCGACTCCGCTTACTCAAATTCGTAGTGCTTCACTCCCTCGGGAACTGCGGACCTTGAGTTGGAAGCGAATTTGGAGCATCAAAGGTCCTTTCGTGGTAATCTCCTTCTCGGCGGCAAATCCGTCATGATTCCTCCCGGCAATGACCACTCTTTGCCAACGTCACATCATTGATCTGATTCGTGTGCCACTTGCCAATGCCATCGAAAGCGAGCATCCATTCTTTACGTGATCGCGGTTGGGCAAAGAGATTGTGGAGAAATGTTGTTCACCCGCATTGTTGGCGGGAGTTCACATCGATTCACGAAACTCCCAATGGCTTGACACTTGTTTGAGCAAAAATATGTACAAGAAAGACAACTTAGAGTTTTGGAGATATCTTTTTAGAGAACTCATTCTCAGTATATGGTATTGGCGGAATGAAGTCCTCCATGCGAGCGATAATCAGAAACCCCCGGTGGATGTGCTCTATCCCAAGCGATTCAAAAGCTCGCGAACTTATATTGGCACTGGCAGACTTAATTTGTTTCGTAGAACTTAGTTCTACTATCTCTCGCATAGTTGTAAATGCTTTATTGAACTCTTTTTGTACACGTTGTTTATAAATAAAAGATCCTTTTCAACCAAAAAAAAGAATATTTATACCTTTTTAATAAATAGTAAATGTCCCATACCACTTTATACAAATTTTCCCATGGTAAATCTATGATTAAAGCTCGTATCTTGATGGAGCTATAAATTTTATGTCTGAAAAACTTGTTGAAACTATGTAATGGTGCTATTAATTCGAAAAGCTAGCGCCAACATTTTAGTGTGGCTAGCTTATATGAGAAATGCACCTACTATAGCAAGCCAGTCAAAATTGCTCAAGTCGTTTCGGATTATGTCTATATTAATTGGTGTATCTTGCCGAGTGAATCGATGTTTTTAAATGAAAAGCGAATCTGCGATAATGGAACCCTTAAGTGAATAAATGTGACACGGTAATATGTGCGGTCATATGTGCTCATGAAAAAAGAGCATCATGATCAGAGTCATATGTGCTCATGAAAATAAGGCATGATGATCTGGATGAGTATGCGATCATATATGCTCATGAAAAAAGGGGCATGATGATTCAGGTGTGTAGACGATTATAATGGTGCGTTTGGATTGTTTGAATGAAATGAAATGTAATACTTTTTTCATTC
The DNA here is from genome assembly GCA_026214975.1 of Gentiana macrophylla. Lineage (NCBI taxonomy): Eukaryota > Viridiplantae > Streptophyta > Magnoliopsida > Gentianales > Gentianaceae > Gentiana > Gentiana macrophylla. The sequence continues at coordinate 177,705,518 of CM047805.1, read as the reverse complement.
TATTCCATCATTTTAACGTGTTTGGTTGTAAGAATAGCTTCTTCTTCTTTTTTTTTTTTTTTATCATTTTCATTCCATTAAAAATAGATGGAATTGACGGAATGGTTGGATAGAATAAAATGTAAACATAACCTAGTGATAAAAAATCAACAACCACCGCCCACCGCCCCACCCCACCCCACCGCAAACCCACAACCGCCACCTCCACCGCACCACCACTCACCACCGCCGCCGCCTACCTTGTCACCTTCCTCATCACAACTCATCACCATCCTTCATCATAACCCAACCCACAACCATCACCACCGCCACCGCCACCGCCACCGCCGTCATATATAGCAAGTTAGCAACAGTGGTATCGCACACCACACCAGTCTCATCACCACAACCACCGCCATCACCACCACAACAACCACCACTCTCACACACCTTGCATCATCTACCACCACCCACCACCGCTAGCCACATTCATTATTATGCACGCTCATCACCCACCGTGTCACCTTGTTAAAGATCAAGTGTTTACCGTTGTACTAAAACCAATTAGTGTTAGTAAATGTGCTACTATATTTCCTTATATATTTAAAAGTATGAGCAATCTCTCCCAACACCCCCCTTGAGTGTGGGCAATCTCTCCCAACACTTTCACAGGCTTCAACACTCCCCATCAAGTGTGGGCAATCTCTGCCAACACTTGCACAATATAAATTATGAAAATAATGTTCACACCAGGGTTTGATCTCGTGACCTCTGGCTCTGATACCATGTTAAAAATCAAACGCTTACTATTGTACTAAAACCAATTGGTGTTAGTAAAGGTGCTACTATATTTCCTTATATATTTAAGAGTGTGAGCAATCTCTCCCAACACCCCCCTCAAGTGTGGGCAATCTCTCCCAACACTTGCACAATATAATTGGGCTTCAACACAATTGCCACATCTAATACAATTTTACACATTTCATTCCATTGGATGCCAAACATCGGAATGGAATCAGTTTCATTCCGCTCCACTGCATTCCATTCCATCAATTTCATTCTGTTACATTCCAGCAATCCAAACGACCGTAAGTGTTCATGAAACATGGGACATGATAATCTTGGGTGCGTGCAAGATCATACGTTTTCATAAAAAATGGGGCACGATAATCGGGTGTGTGTGCTTAAAGTTCACGAGGATTAGGCAATATGGGTGCGCATGTAGGGTGCGTATGTGCAATGGTTGTGCCTTGGCGAAATCGATCGATGTTGGAGTGCGTGTGTGGTACATATTGTCTTGGCATGAATTTTATGTGCGGTGATATGGATCCGGACATGTATGAAATTTTAGGAGTATATGCGGTGTGGTTGATGGATGTACATGAGGTGGCTCTTTTGCTAATAAGATTCTTGAGCGTACAAAAGTGTTTGGGCGACTTTGGTATTTAACTGAACTTCTCTCTGTGGACACGACATTGCTTGTCACTATAGTACAACTGACTCGATACTCTACCGGTGAAAGCATTGAAGTGTTAGAGCTTGGCCATCAAGTTAACTGGTGTTGTTGGTCATATAGAACACTTCCTCTCAAACAGTTTATTCGAATTCCCTCATACCATTTACGTTATAGTTATTCTCATAATATGGACATCATAAAGTTCAATGGTCACAACATTAAAAACGCCAGAGTTTCATTATATGGTCATAAGAGAAACGTGATACTCGCGAGCTACTCAAACTCATTCGAAGAAAGAGTCTGGCTCGATTCGAGTTTTTTCTGAGCTCAAGCTCAAGTCAAGCTACTCGTATAATCAATTGAGTCGATCTCGTTCTTCAAAATATATTAATCGAGTAGTTCGTGAGTTAATCGAACTATATTGAGATTCTGTAAACTAGAAAAACGTGTATTTAAAACATTAAAATTAAGTATTTGTTAGAGAACTTGCAGTAGATACTGTAAATCTATTAAAAAATTGCAATTAGATATTTCAACAGGAAAAATAACACTGCAACAGATATTCTATGTTTACCGTATAATACGGATTTTGTAAAATTTCTTTTACATCTACCATATTCTTACAACTTCTGTAAATTTCCCTATGTATCTACTTCAATATGTAAAATAGAGAATTTATTATATTTCATATTGGATAGAGATCCTGTAAACTAGAAAAACATATATTTAAAATTGTAAAATAGAGAATTCGTTAAGTGTATCGATCGAGTCTTCTTAAAAGATATGATCTGAGTGCTCTTAAAAGATATGATGCGAGTGCTTTCGAAAGAAAAATTTACGAATCTGTATGAATACGGTAGATGTAAATGAATGTTATAGAATCTATAATTTACTGTAAAAAAGTATCTACTATAACGTTATTTTTCATGTTTTAAAGCATAAAAATATAGTTTTAAAGTCTTTTATAGTATCTATTTGCAAATCTTTTATATCTCATAGCAAACATGACATTTTGGTCCTACAATATGCTTATCCTGAAGGGAAAAAAAAAACTTATATTCACAAAAAACCATTGTCACGTTCACTTCGAGAAGTAAAGTCGAGTCTGCAGACACGACACTACCAATTCAATTAGTCGGACGCTTGTGAGCTTGGATCACAGCTTTAAGCTTAAAAAAAAAAAAAAAAAAAAAACCACCGTCACGTTTTAAAAAAAAGCGCAAGGGTAACACTTCTTATCCTGAAGAGACGACGGAAGTATTAGTTTTAGTTGGACAAAATATGCTTAAATATTATAAATTGACATCCAGTTAAGTTTAAAAACACTTCTCATCTATTTCCCGTGTATTTTATCTTACGGACGACATAAGTTTAAGTTTGAATTTGAACAATATGCTAAAAACTTATAATTTGACATCCAATTAAGCACGAATTTATTCCTCTTTATGATAACACAACATTTTAGTGAAAATATTTGGTGTGAAATGAAGTGGAGTGGATGTTGTCATTGTTGTGTATTTTGGAGAGGAAAAAAAAGATATTTTATCTACTCTTAATTAAATGGGTAAGGAAAATGCTATGTCCACTACACAAATGTGTAGTGGATGATGTAGTGGATGATCCTGTCCACAGATTGGAGAGAGAAATATTTTTTTTTTGTGGGTCCTGACTAAATGTGTGGTGTGGATGATGTTGTGGATGATGTAGTGGAGGTAAATGTAGTGTATGTAGCACTACCGAATGGGTAAAATAAATCAATCAACAAAATCCCATATTTTGCTTTTTTTTTTTTTTTTTTTGGGCAACCATATTTTGCTCTCTCTACGACCGTAGGAAATAGACAATCACGGAGGAGAATAAGTTTATTGGTAATAAATAATAAATGCCGCTAATTTTACTATATATGGTATACATAATTTGACCGATTCAGTAATAATCATCAAATTTCAATCTGCAGATATTTGTAATAAATCAATCAATGTCTTCTGATGTAAGGATATGAAATCCACCTATTACGGCATGATTATTTATTTATTTAATTCAAAGATTTTGGCAAATTGGTAAAATAGAGAAAAAGTTTGTGTGTATAAGGCGCATTTGATAAACTAATTCAAAGACTTATTCTTAAAATATTAAGTGGTTATTCTGATAAGATGTGTTTAGTAATGTTTTTCTTACACCACTTAATAAATTAAGATGATCTAAAATACAATACAAAATTTTAAGCGAAAATATTTGGCTTATCATTAATACGCATTTGACTGCTTTCCGAAAAAATGGTAACCTCCATGTGCCACTAAGTTATCACACCTTACGTGTGTTAAAAACATGTTTCTTTTGTTGAAATAGTAGTAATTGAAGTGTTTTTTTTTTTTATTTTAGAATTTGTTATTATATTTTTATGATTATAAAATACTAATTGAATTGTTAAAACATATAAATAACTTTCTCCAAGACATATATGTTATCATTGTATTGAATCATATATGTTTAAAATAAATGAGAATAGCCGTTCAATATATATATATATATATATATATATATATATATATATATATATAATCATGGTACCATAGTGGTTCTTTTTTATATACAAAATATGTGGATAAAATTTCAAAAATAAATCGTTTTTAGGTAATATTGTTATCAAACAGTCTAATCACTTAAATAATTCAGTAACTTAATACATTCAGATTTCAGACATCAGATTTCAGACTTCAGATTTCAGATTTCAGATTTCAGATTTAACAAACGGCCCCTTAGTATCACCGTGTCAATTTCATCACATTGAATATATAAAACAAAATTGTTCTCCTAAGACCACCTTCGCATAGATCATCAGAATTATTTAAAAGCTCTATTGTAGAGAGATTTCAATGAGGAAAAATAATACTGCAACAAATACTATATTTTTTTACTATAAATTACAGATTCTGTAAAAATTCTTTTACATCTACCGTATTCATCCAGATTCTGTAAATTTTCATTTATATCTTCCGCATTATTGAAAATAAAGAAATCGATCATTTCATCTTAAATAAAATTACATGTAAAGCTAGAAAAATGTGTTTTAAAAATGTATAAAAAAAAATGTACCATCACAATTTTCTTTTTTTTTCTTAACGTTATTAAATCATGTTTCTCATTACTTGAAAATTCTTTGATTTTACGAATTTTTATAAAATATTGTAAAAGCATATAACATGCCGACTATGGTAATTAGTACGATTATATTGTGTTTACAACTTTGTACACATAAAATTTGTAAGTTTGTTTTATTTACCAGTTCAACATTATGCAAACGTTAACTGAAAATCGTTTCTTAGAGTTGTTGTTGTTGTTTTAAAAAAAACAAAGAATCGAACTTTTTATTTATTTATATAACAACGATAAAATAATTTTTTTCTTAAGAATCCCTTTTAAAAGATCGATTTTTTTTTTTTTTTAAGAAAGAAGCATTTTATTACCACGCCTCAGCGAGAGGGCAACCAGGTTCAAGCTTTACAGTGGAATTATAAAGAAACTATTTACCGTATGCAAAATAACAAATTAGTCTATATTCCAAGCCAACCGTATGCAACTATTATTGATTTAGTGTATTAATAGAATTGATGAACGAAAGAAAAAAAAAAAAAAAAAAAAAAAAAAAAAAAAAAAAAAGGCTTCCTACATAAATACTTCTTGAAGAATGTTTCTTACTCCCATAAAATTTTAAAGAAACTAAATTTATTAATACATTACTAAGAGAAGCGATTTTGCTCTGCCAAAGCACAATTCCAAATTTACCCTCTTTGTTAATCGACAACAGCCGTACTCTTCCAGTGACGTTGGGATCTGCATCATTAAATGAGTTGTTTCCTAAGTAGGTTTTAATTTTTTTAATTTTTTTATAATTTTAATTTCACATCCACACCTTTTTCTTGTCAATTATTTTTTGAAGAACTTTTAATTTTCTTTTTTCAAAAGCTTTTAATTTTTTTTGCTACCCGGAGGTGGATACCTTTCTTTCAAAATGATTACATATATATCGAAAAATCTATAACACAATATTATCTTAATAAATAATTAATTTTTTTGTATTTTGATGAAAAAAATTATACATACATGTGTGTATATATATGATGAAAAAAATTATATACATTTGTAAATATACTAAAAAGTGATAGGAATAATATTTATAAGAGAGATTGAGGGAAAAGAACAAAAAAAAAATTACAAAATGAATAAATAGGACACACTCCTTTTTTTAGTTGCAAAAATGACAAACAATTTCAGACGGACAAAATTACCCCTTTATAGAAGGGACGCGCGTATATCTTCAAGCGCTTCATTTCTGCTTCAGGTATGTTTTTGTTTTTGTTTTGTTTGTTTATTTATTTATTTTTTCAAACATCCGTAACTTTTGATTCTAACTCCGATCATCAAAAATTTTTCACCAAAATTCATATTTTTTCTCTTTAATTTGAGCCCAAATCGATACTCCTTCCGACGTAAATTTTGAAAGCCGAAAAAATATGTGTATTAACCGGAACTTTTTTCTTATAAACGACCGTAACTTTTGATTTAGAACACCGATCATCAAAATTGTTTCACCAAAGTTCTTTTTTTAATCTTCATTTTGAGACCTCATTTGATACCTTTCGACGTAGTATTTGAAAGCCGAATTTAATCGCACATTTACACTAAAACAATGATCGATGACGATGTCGATGTCGAAATCGAGAAACATTATCGATGTCGATGTTAGGCTCATTTAAGGCTTAATTCAAATGACTACTTCAATCTGGCTCATATAAGGCTCATTTAAGGCTTAATTCAAGTGATTAACTATTAAGCCTATGTGAAGTTTATATGGTTTTGATTGATAAAAGGAATAGCATGGATTAACTTGATTAAGGTGTGGTGTTTATAACATGCAGGTCCAGTAGTTAATCACTTGAATTAAGGCTAAAAGGTACATTAAACTAAAATGTATAGAAGATCAATACAACAGACTATAGATTTAGTACAATAGGTACATCAGACTAAAATGTAATACATAGAAGATCAATACAAGTCTCAAAGCGATCTGAACTATCACCAAATTATAAGAAGGATATTCAAGTTCAAAGAACTAAGTTATTATGCCCGAATTCACAAGGTCTTTGAATTACAAGTTCAAGATAAGCTTATGAACTAGGCTTATCTATTACATGATGATACAATGTAGATCAAAACCTCAAACACGCTAAGGCACACAAGAAGCTTTATGAACTAGGCCTATCTATTGCATTAAGGCACCCGAAGATCAATATCGATGATCGATGTCGTCTGAGTGCATCGTGGCTCAAAAGGACTCTTCTTTCGCTTTTTGTTGCAAGTCTATATGTCCCCAAATCTTTGATATGAATCGAATGTCTTCTTACAATTCAAGCACTCATATTTACTTCTTTTCGGAGCATGTTTCAATACTACTTTTCTTTAGGATCATTTCTTTTAGGCCTCTTCTTGTTCTTGGGTTCAATCACATTAGGCCACTTGTTCTTGGCTTCATAAACAGCTGCATTCTTGAAAAATCCTTCGAAAGACGTATCCGATCGCCTTTTTCAACACATTCATCCAAATAGTAACCTGAATCAGAGCTTTCTTGCTTATTAACCTCTGCTTTACTATCCATTTTATTAGCTTCTGGAGTAACAACTTGAACAACCCTCATAATTCATTTCCTTACTCTTCTCATTGATCTATCTATCTGTTTATGCAACAAAAAAAGGTTAAAGCAAAAACTAAAGTGCGCCACTTTCTGACCTCTTGAATGTTAAAATAATAATTTCCTTTATCATTATTTCAAGTATAATTGAAGAATAATGACAGAAAGAATAGGATTGAACAAATAGAAATTTACTAATTCTATCAATCTCGACTTTATTTTCGCCAAGATCGTGCTATCAGATTCATAAAAGACCCAATATTTACCTGATATTTTTCAACAATCAAGTAGACATACCGCATTGCACATTTAGTATCTGCATCAGACGAAGAAGGTTTGTCATAAGAAGAATCATTTTTCTCCTTATGACATTGACTGAGTTCATGGTTCCTGATGCTAGCATGATTGTTGGATATGAAATTTTTTAAAAAATCACACCATTTGTTCCTCTGACTACCCAGTACTCAGTCATGGCTGGAAATTTTGCTTTCCACCGGATGCACAACAATTAGTGGCAGAAATTTTCTTGATAATTAGCTGATGATGATGATAATTCTCTACACTACTAGAATTTTCTGGATTTGTGACGGAGGTTTTCGTCACATATTCGTCACAAACGAGCGTTAGTGACGAATTTGTGACGAAATCTATTTCCGTCACGTAACACCCCGTTGCAAATTTTTGAGTCCAAATCAACCGTGTCACTAAGTTTTGTGATAAAATTGTGACAAAAACTATATTTTGTGGCAATACTGTGACGTGTTTTTTTGTGATGAATTTACGACAACATTGATAATCTGTAACGAAAGTGTGACAGAATTTGTAATGCATTTATGACAAAACGTTGTGTCAAAGTTTCTACGTTAGATAGCGACAATTTTATGACCAAATATATTAACGGAATTGTTATAACCTTCTGTTACGAGTATGAAATAAATTTGTGACAATGGTCTACGATAGAATTGCGATGAAATATTTTTGACAAATTAATGACCAATGATTTGAAACAAAACATTGCATCATATTTGTGACCAAACAAATAAATATATTTGAAACTATTTTATGATCACGTTTATATTCATATTTTTTATTTAATAAATTATATCCAATACCACAAATTCACTTCAAAACAATTGAAAAACATACACAATCATAAAAAAAACAAAATCTTTCTATTCATAAAGTCAATTACAATCCCTAACATGAAATCTAAAATTTTCGTAATTAGTCGACAATTTCGAGAAACTAATGTTTTTTCACTAAAGACACGTCAATCTCTTGGGAACGAGCAATATTCTCTAGACCCATATTGAGTTGTGCATCACGTTCAGAATCTCGACGGTCTCACTCAACTGAGTTATGTCACCCGTTCATTTTCAAGCGAGTTAAGAAACCCATGCATTCATGGTCAGCTTATACTTGTCAACCACAGCCAAAAGGATTAGCAGTACATCCATGGAAACACACACAAAAAAAGGATTTCATTCCAAGAAAACTTGTCGAATCTAAGCAAATCTGCAGGAACATGCATAGACGTCTCATTTGGTCAACTAAAATTCACTCAAGAAATCAACTATAAAAAAACATGACAACTTGCAAATAAGCATAACACAGGCTTCATTTCCACAATTTCCTACAGTTTAGGATCATCAACATCATCAACTTTCCTTGGAAAGCACACAATTGATGGTACACCTACAAGCAAACAATAGAAGCACAAATAAAATTAGAACAACATCATTCATGTACATAATTCTCTATAGACAACTACATACGAGTTATGGACCCAGTTGAATTAAGCCCTACACATAACACCCTCACGTATTCAAAAGAGCAAATTATTCATTGGAAGTCCCAGAAAAAAGAAATAAAAAGGTTAGCATGGAGAACCTGCATTATTTAAAGTCATTCAGGTATTACTTGTAGTAATAGTCTTGACAATGCTTTTGTTTTCAAAGACATTAGTATTATTTGTTATGTCTCAACATCTTCAAGATGATCATCGCCATGGTTCTTCAGTACTTGCTGTTGCAAACAGCAATGGAAAAGAAAAACAAAGCAAAAACTGGTGAAGTACCGCGAATGATAGAAAAACAAAGCAAAAACAGGTGAATAATGCAAAAGAAAAGGAAGTTATTCAAGCAATTAAGCCACCTTATATATATCTATAAAAGTTTCAGTTATTTCCTTATGGTAAAGCATGGGTTTAGATCAGCGTCCTTTCCTCTCCCCTTGCTTCTCGGTGCTAAAAAATACGGAACAATTAGGTGTCAGTGCCAGCTGCGTGCACATCGCGATTGAATAGAGTGACCCGTACACGAAATGTCTTGCTACATCCTTAAAAGCGGGCAACTCCCATTCATCGCGAGAGAATAATTCTTTTACAATGGAAGATAATAGTTTTTTCGGCCGAACTAAGCCACCTGTATACCGATGAACAATACGTGACTGATAATATTTGTATCTTTATTATGAAACCATAGGCATGATCAAATTAAAAGCAAAACTCAATATCTATTAGTATTCGAGATAATTTATCTGTTTTTACCTAAAAATTCCAAATAGTATAACATACAACTGCTGAAACATCAAACTGTAATCATAATTACTTAACTTAATGTCTATACTTCAAAATTAAAGTCCATTATTAACGCAGAAACGATTTCTTAAACTCAACTTAATCCAAACTCTGTCACTCCACACAGTGATTGTCTTTACTTTTTTTCTTTTTACTTTTCATGAAACAAGCTACTTGAATGCTACTTGTCTACCATTTCCAAATTTTTGTTACCAACACCTTGTAACTAGACACCACAATGTTTTTAGCATGACACCACACAAGAAAAAAATTAACCAGGAGGAAATTGATTCTAGAAATTGAGAATCGACTTTACGTAATCGATCAAACAGAATGTCAATTTTAGAGCGTTGTGATGTGGTACCAAAATCGGTACTTGGTAGATCTTGTGTGGTGTAACTAAAGATGCCCCACACTTTTATAAGCTAATTTCCGCCTCCTCCTTTCATAACCAACAAAGCCCACAACCCAACAAAAGATACTGTCCACATAGAAACTTCACAATTTCAATCAGCTTAACCATTCATTTCCTATCGTAACCTAATCAAGTTGGGTAGACCCCAAATGGAAAATTCTCCCCACAGCTATTTCGATTGGAAGAAAAGAAATGGAATGATTTGGAAGAATTTAAATTTAATTGTCTCATTTCCTTCCAAAACATATGAGAAACTGAACGAAATGGTTCATTTTGAATTAAACGTTTTATCATGTACTCTCATTTCCTCCAAGCTAATCCGAACAGCGCGGATATTTTTCATGAACATTTGTTCTACTCTGTTTTCCTTTCAATCAGAGTCCTTCTTTTATTTTTCCTCTATCTCTTTCTATCCAAACAGGGTAAGTGTCATTCAGCTCCTTACCACTCAACTCATCTCAACAAGCATTTGTAATTAAGCTAACTATTTCAGAACATAGAGTAGAAACTGAATAATTTCTTTTTGTCCCCTTTTCCAAAAACAAAAAGGCAATTATAACTATTTATCAATTCAAGCAAATACGATGAATTAGAACATAAAATGTAATTTAAACGCAAAATCATTCAGTCAGCAAACAACATTATTATTAATTACTAGTTATTGAAAGCAGCTTTGACAAAGCAGGAATGAAGAGCGAACGACCCCAATTCTCAGTGTGGGGAAGGAGACCAAGTCGGAATAATACCAAAAGGGAACCCAGTACCCCAAAAGTTAAAGCTGCTAAACTCTAACCGCTCGGCCTGCACGGCTTATGTCAACAGGAATCGGGTCGCCGTGGATTGAACGAGCAACGCCGTTAAGGGATTGTGGAGCGGCTATGTCTAGGTCCCAAAATGCTGCATCCTTTGTTGTTTGGAGGTTCGCAATTTCGCAACCACCAGCTGGAAACAGAACCTAGAGCTTGAATTATTATCGATTGATTTGAAGGCATGGTATGTCTTCAGTGAATTAGTTAAATCGCAAAGGATTAGTTAAATTGATGGCGAGTAAATTGCTGGTTCTTAGGGTTGTGATTAAATTGTGAAATTTTTGTGGTGATTTCCAGAGATTTGAAAACTACGAGAAAGGCAGCTTGAGATGAGATCGATGAGGGTTTTACTTTTGAAATAATGGAGTAGATATCTTAGCCTACCCGTTTGATTAATACTACCCGAATCGCAGTGTAGCAGTTTGAAAGGCCGGTTGAACAAGACGTTAGCTTCCTTAAACCATAGTTATCAGATGTAGCTCGGTCATTGACTTGACAAATTCACTGGGTCACTTGATCATTGATTCAAGCATTGAGTCACCTCTTTAACCAGTGTCTTATATATTTTTTTTTCTTTCTAATGGGTTTAAACACCTGATCCACGTAATCGAGGTTATAGTACCAATTCACCACTACATCGATGCACTTTGTGCACCAGTGTCTTATATATCGTAAATAATATATTATGTCTTGCAAATATAAATTTTGATAATTAATAATGAATGAAATGCTTATATTAAGTTATGTATCACATTTTGAGTTATATATCATTTTAGATAATCAAAGTATAGTTTATTACAAATCCGTGAAATTCTAGTAGTGCTATAACTTTTTAATATCAAACAAATCTACTACCAAACAAATCCACTAAAAGAAAAGCAAAAACTAAAAACGTGAGAAAGACATAATCTTCCAGTTGAATGATAATTTATCCCTTTTGAAATTCTATTCAATCCACTAGACTAAGTCAATTAATACATAAATTTTGACATTTTTAACATTTTTTATGTCTAATTAATGGGGTTTTTCTAATTTAAATTGTGTTATATATTTCATTTATTTAGTGTCTTCTATCATTAAATAGACTACATCAACCATGGAACATTGACACAAATGAGTGATCGAATATATTCATCACAAATTTATGGCGAACCATTTTCGTCACAAATTTTTACGTCACAAGCTTTCATCACAAATCCATTTTCGTCACCAAATTCTTGTCACACACATATTTTGTCACAAAGGGGTCGCAAGTTCTAGCTCAATATTTATTTTTGTGATTTGTCACTAAACCATTGAAACATTGTCACAAATCACCAACAAAATATTTTCACAACTTTATTGTCATAAAATTCTCGTCACTAATTAGTGGGAAAATAGATGTGGGCCAAATTTTTCAATAGTGACGAATTAGGTACGATAAATTTTGCGACGAAGATACTTTATCATAGATTTATCACAAAATATGACGCTGAAATTTGGCGCGAATGTTTGTGGCGAAATAGTGACAAAAAGTTTGCAACGTACAATTTTTGTCGCAATGTCATCATGATTCATGGTAAAAATAATTTAGTTGTATTTTGTCAGGAAATAGTAGCAAATATGTCGCTAAATTGTGACGAAATATTTTCGTGACAAATTTTCGTCACAAATCCGGGAAATTCTAGTAGTGCTAACGGCCTCCTCTTATCCCCTGTTAACTCCAAACAACTTAATCTAGCAGCATTCAAAATCCTCAAGGATCGCCATCCTTGTGAGAAGAGATCAAAGAAGATAAAAGCAACAAATTCCCGATGATTTTGCCGGTAATTCCCCCGGGCAGGCAAGACAGATCACTGTGGTTTCCCGAGGGACCGTTCATAACTAAGAAATTTGATTGAGCGGACAGACGGAAAGAAACAGAGGCGTTAGTTATTAGGGGTATATTCGTCCGGTGAAATTTATTTGTCCTTAATGCAACTAAAAAATTGAAGCTGGATTAACACTTAACTAAGGAGAAAAAAGTGGACTATAAACTAATTTTTCCTATTTATAAAATGATACTTAAAATTATTAATTTTTTTTTTTTTTTTGAAAAAACTTAAAATTATTTGAACCACACATTTAATAACAAAATTATTTCAATTGCAAATTTTTATATAATTAATTATTTTGAAGAGGATAATTTATTAAATCGGATCGTACTATGTCATTAATATAATTAATGTTATATAAAGCATAATGATAAATGTTTTGACTCGATTGTTGTGAATTCTCATTTCGTCTCAGACTATAATGTATTTTACCGGCTTTACTCCCTTTAATAAAGTGAAATATTGTAATAAATTTTAATACCAAAATTCCAAAATACACTTTTACTATAATTATTGGAACAATTTTAAAATAATTACAAGTTATTGATAATAAATTCAAGGTAAGAAAAAGATAATAAATACTTAATTGATATTTAAAATGACTTAGACAAAACCAATAATCCTAAAGACCTTGATATATATATATATATATATATATATATATATGTGTGTGTGTGTGTGTGTGTGTGTGTGTGTGTGTGTGTACATGTTGTACAAGCAAACAATATTTTAATCGAAATACAAAAAGTTCCAACATTTATTCAGATTTTATTGAGTTTTAACTAACACATTTCAGAATTTAATCTTTTTATATTTATCTGTCATTTTACATTTTCAATACATCATTTATTTTTTTCCTACTTTACCAATAAAATATTTACATCCCCAATAAAAATATATATATTTCCAATACTAAAAACTCTTTTACCAACAAATTATTTACATCTCCAATAAAAATACATTTTCAATACTATATTTTAAACATATTATTTACTTTATTAATTTGTGTGATGTTTCTTTCTACGACATATAAATAAAAACGGAGAGAGTATAACAAGAAAGAAAATGACTGCCGATGCAATAAATAAACAAAGGAGTTGCACATTTAATGATTGCAGGTCCCAACATGTGCAGAATCTGCGGCTGTAGACAACTAACATAGAGGGCAAATTAGGAATTTTGCTTTGGCGAGAAGCAAAATTGCTTCGCAACTCTTACGCTAGCCTTTTCCCTATAAGTGAAAGTGGGGAAAAGAAAGAAAAAAAAAGAGAGACGAAATCTTGACTTCTGAAATAAAGAACCATAATGGCATTCCATGTATGCATCTTGATTGAAACCGATGCTATCGTCGCAACGGTAACTCTACCATTGCAGCATTGATTTTTTTTCATGCATGGTGTAATTAACATCAAAATCAATCTAGCTACTTTTGGAGCATCATAATGAAACTTGACATTGAAAGTCGAATTTATTCATAAACTCGACTCTGATGAGGTCAAAAGCAAATTTCAAACTCTGTAATGTCGATTCTTTTGCAAAGTGTGGTGCATGTCTGGATATCGATTATAATGAAACTAATAATTAATGCCCAACTTTTAATCGTGTATGATTTATAAATTTATAATTTATGTCTGATAATATATCAACGAAGTCGGTCCATCATTAAATCAATGGACATTTGCTCAAAATCAAGCCATTTATATCTCGTTTTTGCAATATATATATTATTGATTAATCAATCATTCCTTATCCTAAATATTTGCCTTTTTGTAGCCTTTTCACCGACTCGTCTTCAATATTTTAAATTTTTCTGAAATAACACAACACAAATCAATTAATAACTCACGGCCCTAAATCACTCTTATCTTTATGGTTTTTCGGCACGAATATTTGAGATGAATCAACATTTTGTTTTATGATATTTGTAAAAGCTAGTTACATTTTATATCTATCCCTCACTACTTATTGATATACCCGGATCGGAATGGGGCCCCGTTCATCCAAATTGGGCCTATTATCTTGGCCCATCAGCATAAATTTTGGGCCTCTATCTCATTTGGCCGCTGCCACAAACTATCTTCTACCCGCTAGCTACAAGCCGGGTCCTATCCGCCAACAGTAAGCCGGATCTTGTCCGCCAACAGTATATCACCTCCATGTGATTTCTACCCATATAGTCAAGCTGATTTCAAGACAAGGCACAAATGAGTCCGCTGGTCGCTGGTTGCTGTTCGCCATACTTATCGACCCAGTTGGCCAAAACAGATGGCCACTCCTGACAGCTGGCTAGGACACTTGTATTGCATGCATACTTAACTTAGCTATGTACTCTCAACTGTCTTGTCGATGAACAGTGAACCGACTTACTTTTTAGCCTATAAATATGGGATCACAATGTAATAAAAATGAGGACAATCTCTCAAGCTCTAAGCTATAGTCTAATACAAGCAGATACACTCTGCCAATTTGTCGACTAAATCACTTGTTCTTCATAAACACTCATCAGCCACCATTATTCTTGTTCACCACCGTGTCCTCGCCGTAGAAATCACACGTATCAGCCTTATATCCTCAAGATAAACACTGTTATCGCAAATCTGGTGTTCAGCGCAACATCAGTTGGCTCCGTTACCGGGAACACGATCATCATTCAGCTTTTTAAGGTCACTTGCTCCACCACAAAGACATTTTCTCGGTGTCTCATGCGAGGTTATCATCATTTTCAGTCTGTCGGTCACTAAAGACTTGATCTTTTGGGATAATACAACCCATAAACCGCTATTCTCCTCATCTCAGCTACATACACGGAAGAGATCATCAACTTCATTGCAAACTCACACTTGAGTCCATCTTTAAGCACCCAGGTTGGTTTATTTGCCCTTTTGTCGGTTTCAAATCTTCAAGTAATAAGAAAGTTTGGTCATTTAGCCGCAAACCACCTGGAAAACACAACATCTTTTTACCTTAATATTTTGAACAAGAAGTACCTACAATCCATAGCCAAAACATCTCCAGAAAATTACCCACAAAAATCATAAGTCATGGCTGGCGAGAAAAACTGGAACCCAGCAACACCGACTAAGGCAACCAATCAAGGCCCGCCACGTGGAGCGAGCACACTGCGTGAAGAGGCTAGCAGAAGGGTTATGTCTCGATGGGCGGATGCCAACCACCCTCATGACCGACATGCGAGCATATATCCGGGAAAGAACTAGAGCTCGCGAAATACATGAAGAAGCGTCGAGAAAAATAAAGGAAAAGGGATCGCAGGGGACATCTAACCCAAATAACGAACAAGAGGCTGTTTCGGCAGGGGGAGCGTCCCCACAACAAGATTCATATAAGATAGCTCTACAAGCACACGTGGAATATGTAGAGGAAATGCGGGTAGGAAATGCACTACTAATTGCTGAATGACTACCACCCCAACCTATCCGCAAATTCAACCCTCCTCAACCCGCACAAACAGAGCCACAGCCAACTTTCATCCCTCCAAGAACAGTCCAACCCCAGCGGTCAGAAATGGAAGGAAGCAGCCATGCAACCTCCCACCCAAGAGGAGATAGAAAGTCAGCACTTGGTCGGCTGGGGCCCGTGGTCGACGATCGCGGTGCGGCCTCGAGGCGACCTAGAATCCTTGTCAGTCCGTGACTACGCCTGAGAGGGACATGGGGACTCGCAAGATATGGGAGGACATATTACATTCCCGCCTAATCCTCCGAATCATGAGGAAATGGGCATAATGAAAAAGCAGATAGAGGAGCTACAAAAAGCACGGCGGCGTTAAAGTGGTTCCGACATGGGGAACAAGTGTGCTTCATCCCGGCTATATCTGAAAGCGCGCCAAGGGGGAACTCCCTACCCTAATTTTATTAACTACCATGGAGCAAACAGATCCTCTGGATTGGCTATCCGCTTTTCAAAGCGAATCGGTTTGTGTACCTCTGCGGCGAGGCCTGGTGCATAGCTTTTGTGGGATCGATGCAAGACAGGCGACATCATGGATCCGCAGCTCTTCCTCCGGTTCGATTTTATCATGGGATGATTTGATCAACAAGTTTATAGCGAGTTCAAGTCGGTGGGAGGACCTAAAAGACACACATCGACCTGCATGAGGTCCGACAAGGCGACAACGAAGGTACCCGCAGCTATTATGAACGATTTTACAAAGTGTATGAGCTAATAAGGGTTTAGCGGACAACGTCGTCATGAAGCGATTTAAAGCAGGGGTTGAAACCAGGGTACTTGAAATCTTATTTTGCTCTATCCCCGCCAGCGAACCTATAAGAAATGTTAAGCTCGACTAGGAAATACATTGCCACAGCGGGAAACGAAGAGCGTCTTCGTCCAACAAAGGCAAACAAAGGACTGAGCGTAGTCCACCTAGAGATACCCGTAGGAATACAGATCGGGAAATCAAAAAGCCCGAAAGATTTAAGGAAGAGCATTTCACGCCGCTCAGAATTTCCTATACTCAGATGTTGAATGAAATAATAGATGAAATACATGAGCCCTACCCGATGGTTCCTGACACACGTCGCGATGCATCCAAATATTGTGGCTATCACAGGGATAAGGGTCATACGACTGATGAATGTATCCAGTTCAAACGAGCAATAGAAAAGTTACTCACTCGCGGACACCATGATCACCTCAAACTAGATCTTTGGTGGTCGGATGCGGGAGGAATCGACAAGCTCTCCATTCGGCGACAGAACATCGAATGATAACCGAGCCTCCTCCCGGTAACAATCAGATCAAGAGTCGTATCGGCTCCATTAACAAACATGCGGAGAAGCCTATAGTTTTGCGAGGGAACGAGCAACCTCTTGCCTTTACTCGAAGTGAGCTGGTGACTTCGATCAATACAGAGGATATGTGCTTATGCATTTCAGTAGTCATCAATCAGGCTTGCGTCAACAGGGTGATGATCGACACGAGAGCATGCCGCGACATCTTATACTACAAATCGCTTTAAGGGTGGGATTTGGCGACTTAATTTGAGGCCGCATAACGGCACTTTGAAGGCTTCACCAACCATAAAATACAAGTCAAGGGGCCATCGACTTGGATGTCTGAGATGGGTGATTACGCACCATTTCGCCTTTGAAAAGGTGATGTTTCTGGTAGTCGATCTTCAGTCCAATTATAACATGATAATTGGGACACCAGCCTTGAAACAATTTCAAATGGTAACTTCCATTCCACACCAGCGGGCAAAATTTTATGTTGGGGACAGGATCGGAACGTCGATCAGCGAGCCTGCAGCTGTCCTAACATATATACATGAAATGAGGACGGGGAATAAAAGGGCACGAGTCGAACAGCCGCCGAACATGGAAAACATCGACATGATTAAGCGTCGCCGTCGAACATGTGCCGCTTAAAGTGGAGTCTCGAGACATTGCAAGTTAGAGATGAACTGATTTTACAAAGAGAGATGAGTTGGTCGAGGTAATCATCAACGATGAATACCCTGACCAGAAAGTCAAAATTGGAGCTCGACTGAGTTCTTTCGAGAGGGAAAAGTTGATAAAATTACTCAAGGAAAATTTGAGCACATTTGCCTGGGTAGTCACGGACATGCGAGGAGTCGAGGTCGACGTCGCTCTTCATCATCTTAACGTCGACCCTACTTTCAAGCCAACACAACAGCGAGCGCGCCAATTTTCAACCGAAAAGGAAGCGGCGGTGAGAGTAGAGGTTGAAAAGCTCCTACAAGCGGGGATAATAAGAGAGCTAGCCTATCCAACTTGGTTGGCAAACGTTGTTATGGTTAAAAAGCACAATGGCAAGTGGAGAATTTGCGTCGATTTCACGGACATCAACAAAGCTTGTCCGAAAGACCCTTATCAGCTTCCACGAATTGATCGGTTAGTAGATTCCATTTCTGGTTTTGAAGTTTTAAGTTTTTTGGATGCATATTCTGGATATCATCAAGTGCGGATGGCTGAGTCAGACAAAGAAAAAACGGCTTTCAGAGCCGCTGGAGGGTTGTATTATTATGAAATGATGCCATTCGGGCTAAAGAATGCGGGTTCGACATACCAACGAATGGTCAACAAGGTCTTCAGTTCACAAATAGGCAGAAATATGGAAGCTTACATTGATGACATGGTCGTCAAGTCCGCGGAGGACGGTCACGTCGCTGACCTTCAAGAAACTTTCAACAATGTCCGAAAGCACTCAATGAAACTCAATCCGGCCAAATGTACTTTTGGTGTCCAGGCAGCCAAGTTTCTGGGGTTTATGGTTAGTCGTCGTGGCATCGAGGTTAATCCGGAGAAAATTCAAGCTCTGATCGACATGCAAGAGCCCACGACTATCAAAGAAGTTCAGAGGCTCAATGGCCGCATCATCGCACTGGGTCGCTTCATATCAAAATCAGCGGCGAAGTGCCCCTTCTTCAAAATTCTCAGAGGCGACACGACTTTTTCTTGGAACGCGGAATGTTCTCAGGCGTTCCAAGCTCTGAAGGAGTATCTAGGGAAGCCACCACTTTTGGTTAGCCCTAAAGAATGAGATATTTTGTTTTTGTACTTGGCGGCTTCGGACCGGGCTGTTGCCGCCGTTCTTGTCAAGGAGGCCGGAACCCTCCAAAATCCCGTCTATTATGTAAGCAAGGCTCTCAGTCCGGTGGAGAGTCGCTATTTTAATATTGAAAAATTAGCCTACTCGCTTGTCCTTGCTGCCCGCAAACTCAAGGCTTACTTTACTTCACACACAATAATTGTCTTAACGGATAGTCCAATGCGCCTGCATAAACCGGATCTTTCAGGTCGACTCCTCAGGTGGGCTATCAAGATCACTGAGTTCGACATACAATATCAACTAGAAAAGCTATCAAGGGTCAAACACTGCCGGATTTTATTGTGGAGACAAGTTTCACCTCGCCACAACCCAGTTCGCCTTTATCACAAGAGCCAGCTGCGGCCAGGAGTAAACCCGATCAATGTTGGCAATTGTATGTTGACGGGGCATCTAATCGAAATGGTTGTGGAGCCGGTGTAATTTTGATGGAGCCTGGAACAACGGAGGAAATCGAAAAAGCTTTAAGGTTCGAGTTCCCGGCCACGAATTATCAAGCCGAGTATGAAGCAGTTATAGCCGGGCTCAAACTAGCAAAGGAGTTAAATGTAGAAAATGTTGAAGTCTATTGCGATTCCCAGCTCATCGTCAACCAAATCTTAGGGGGCTATGACACACACTGCGGTATTCTTGAGAAATATGGTGAGATTGTTCGACGATTGAAAGTTGGCTTCAACTACTGCGAGTTCATCAGAATTCGGAGAGAGGACAACGAGCGAGCAGACTACCTCTCTAAACTATCACTCAAAGAAGAAATTGCAGACCCTTCAATAATGACAGAGTATCTAGCTGTACCCGCTATAGAGGAAACACAAATCATGGAAATCGACACACCAGCGCCGACTACATGTTGGATCGATGAGGTCTGGATTTTAGGACGGAAGTAATATGTTGGCGACTGCATCTTGTTTTGCATTCGGGGATACGTAATCGATTTAGTATTTATAAATATTGTGTGTGCATGTGTGTGTCTATATATATATATATATATGTGTGTGTGTGTGTGCGCGCGCGCGCGTCAACAATATTTTAATCAAAATACAAAAAGTTCCAACATTTATTCAGATTTTATTGAGTTTTAACTATCACATTTCAGAATTTAATCTTTTTATATTTATCTGTCATTTTACATTTCCAATACATCATTTATTTTTTTCCCTACTTTACCAATAAAATATTAAATCCCCAATAAAAAAATATATATTTCCAATACTAAAAACTCTTTTACCAACAAATTATTTACATCTCCAATAAAAAAAATACATTTTCAATACTATATTTTAAACATATTATTTACTTTATTAATTTGTGTGATGTTTCTTTCTACGACATATAAATAAAAACGGTGAGAGTATAACAAGAAAGAAAATGACTGCCGATGCAATAAATAAACAAAGGAGTTGCACATTTAATGATTGCAGGTCCCAACATGTGCAGAACTGCGGCGGTAGACAACTAACATATAGGGCAAATTAGGAATTTTGCGTTGGCAGGAGCAAAATTGCTCTGGCAATAACGCTAGCCTTTCCCTATAAGTGAAAGTGGGGAAAAGAAAGAAAAAAAAAGAGAGAGGAAATCTTGACTTCTGAAATAAAGAACCATAATGGCATTCCATGTATGCATCTTGATTGAAACCGATGCTATAAATCATAACGGTAACTCTACCGTTGCAGCATTGATTTTTTTTCATGCATGGTGTAATTAACTTCAAAATCAATCTAGCTACTTTTGGAGCATCTTAATGAAACTTGACATTGAAAGTCGAATTTATTCATAAACTCGACTCTGATGAGGTCAAAAGCAAATTTCAAACTCTGTAATGTCGATTCTTTTGCAAAGTGTGGTGCATGTCTGGATATCGATTATAATGAAACTAATAATTAATGCCCAACTTTTAATTGTGTATGATTTATAAATTTATAATATATGTCTGATAATATATCAACGAAGTCGGTCCATCATTAAATCAATGGACATTTGCTCAAACTCAAGCCATTTATATCTCGTTTTTGCAATATATATATATTATTGATTAATCAATCATTCCTTATCCTAAATATTTGCCTTTTTGTAGCCTTTTCACCGACTCGTCTTCAATATTTAAAATTTTTCTGAAATAACACAACACAAATCAATTAATAACTCACGGCCCTAAATCGCTCTTATCTTTATGGTTTTTCGGCACGAATATTTGAGATGAATCAACATTTTGTTTTATGATATTTGTAAAAGCCAGTTACATTTTATATCTATCCCTCACTACTTATTTATATACCCGGATCGGAATGGGGCCCCGTTCATCTAAATTGGGCCTATTATCTTGGCCCATCAGCATAAATTTATGGCCTCTATCTCATTTGGCCGCTGCCACAAATTATCTTCTACCCGCTAGCTACAAGCCGGGTCCTATCCGCCAACGATAAGCGGATCTTGTTATGTGAATATATCACCTCCATGTGATTTCTACCCATATAGTCAAGCTGATTTCAAGACAAGACACAAATGAGTCCGCTGGTCGCTGCTCGCTGTTCGCCATACTTATCGACCCAGTTGGCTGTTAATGGTGATTTTATACGTTTTATAAGGATATATTTTATGTCAATATTCCCCATATTCTTAGGATTTTCATAGAAATCGA
Source organism: Gentiana macrophylla (assembly GCA_026214975.1). NCBI lineage: Eukaryota > Viridiplantae > Streptophyta > Magnoliopsida > Gentianales > Gentianaceae > Gentiana > Gentiana macrophylla. The sequence goes on along the minus strand of CM047805.1, from coordinate 177,683,513 downwards.
GCTTATAATCGATTAATTGAGTAAATGGTGTTTTTAATAGTAAAATATGAAAAAGTATCAATTTTAGTCTTTATTTGGTGATTTTATATTATTTTAGGATTGTGTTACGCTTTGGTGTGTTTTTCCTACATTGTAGATACACATTGTTGATGGAAAGGATGATTTTAAAGAGATGAATTCGAGTGGAAAATCCCGAAATATACTCGTAATACGACGGGCTAATCAAAAAGGCGTTTTCTGAAGAAGAGTCCTTAATGAAAGATGCAGAGTTTTCCGAGAGTTTTTTTATGACATTCGGATCATAATTTTTAGAGGTATACAACTCAAGATATGAATTTTAGAAGTTTGAGTCCATGCAGTGAACTAGCGTCCAGATTGTCCAAACCAGCGTTCGAGTTCAAGAAGCGATCTGGCGTCTTGAGGCGCTTTCAAATCAAGCGTTCGGCTCCGTTCAAAGACACCGGGCGTCGTCCATGATTCAGGGCGTCCGTCCGGGAACCGCCATGCACACCGCCTCACTTTTTAATTAATAGCGCATGCAAATTCTTTTGGAAAAAGAATTATTCACCCGACTCAAGTAGCCGACATACAACATCTATTTAAATAGCGCTTGCAACCCTAAATCATTATCAAAAAAATACCAAACAATTCATTCGGCGCAACTTCACGAAACGGCCGCCAATCTTGAAAGCTTAGGCGGTCACCCGAGCCTTGTGCTCGGGTGATCCGGGGTTAGATTAGATCGTTTTCTTCCGTTATTCATTGTTGATCCATGGTGTTCAACCCTTGTATAAACTATGTGAGTTTGATTTTCCAATTTATTCAATCCTTTTATTTTCATGATCTTTAATTTATTTTGTATCTTTCTGTGATTATGATGCTATTATGTGAATTAGATCGAGAGATATGTTTACTAATTGATATGTTTACAACATACGGAAGTTGCGTACATACTTAGATCACCATAGAAAGATAGGCTCTTTAATCATTAATGATGACAAATTAATCGATTAATTATCTAGGTTGTTAGATTCTAAAATACGAGAGTTAACTCTGAATCTACACCTTCGTTTTGTATTGAAAATCGATCTCAACATTCGGAAGAGGAGAGATCGATAATTGAATTCACTAAGGAATTAGGGATTCATAGCTTGAGAAATAGATTCACTAAGGAATTAGGAATTTGTATCTCGTGTAAAGTGTGAAACCACAATTTGAATTAAAATCATGAGATGAACTAGGATTGAAATCACTTGGTTTGTATGATGTTTGGTCCCATGTATCCTTAGTTTAGGTTTTTATTATTTGTTCTAGTTTAGATTTAGTTTACTTGTTCTATGAGTTTATTTGTTAGTTCTTCGTTTATTTGTTTTCGTTAGTAACAATTGAGAGAATTAATTAGATTAGATTCAACATACCGATTCCCTGTGGATCGACCCTGTACTTACCCTACTATGCTAGCAATTACCCGATATTCGGTCGGTTAGGAGTTAGTTTGCATGTTAGGTATAGGTTTATAAATTTTCTTTTGTTTTTATGATGCAAAATCCTCCCAACATTGGCCAAAACAGCTGGCCACTCCTGACAGCTGGCTAGGACACTTGTATGGCATGCATACTTAACTTAGCTATGTACTCTCAACTGTCTTGTCGATGAACAGTGAACCGACTTACTTTTTAGCCTATAAATATGGGATCACAATGTAATAAAAATGAGGACAATCTCTCAAGCTCTAAGCTATAGTCTAATACAAGCAGATACACTCTGCCAATTTGTCGACTAAATCACTTGTTCTTCATAAACACTCATCAGCCACCATTATTCTTGTTCACCACCGTGTCCTCGCCGTAGAAATCACACGTATCAGCCTTATATCCTCAAGATAAACACTGTTACCACAAATCTGGTGTTCAGCACAACATCACTTATGAAAAATAATACGCTCATCTTTCTTCTATAGCGTCAGTCAAATATTATTGTCTTGAACATGTTTTGATTTATATAAGTTATGCAATTGTCTAGGTGTTGGTTCGATATTAATAATTTATAGATGTTAAATCTACGTTGGTAAATTGAAACTAGTAAGATAGGATTCATTGCAATCTTTATTGTTCCTAACTAGCTAGGGAGTTCGGTGAAGTTTGGTGGTAAGTGATATATTTGTTGTTTTGATTGGCGAACAATGACATTAGTTCAATATAAATAATTTTTTAAAAATCATCTACTTGACTTCACTTAGATAAACACTGTAGATGTATCATATGTATTATCAATTGTTTTTCCAAGTTGTGATTTCGATTCAATAATTTTATTTACTCATTAAAATCGAGAAAATCAACTCAAACCAAACTAGACCGAACAAATGATTTTAGCTTAAAACCTGTTTTAATTAGGTTTAAGAACATAAAACAATATAAAAACATTCCGGTTTTATAAATAAAAACAACCGGCCAAACCTTACAATATCCAACCTTAATTATCTATCGGCATCACTAAATCAATCAGGAATCCATCAGATTCACGTTACGAGATGAAATATATATATATTAATTTTTATTGAGTCAACGTTTTCGAGATGATTAAAAGATACACGTTTTGATAATTGATTAACTTTGAACTTACGACTAATTTGGAAGTGTCTAAAATTAGAAATTGGGAGGGAATATTTAATTGAAAATAAGAAGAACAGGAAGTTTAATTTTTAAAGCCCACGACTCTCAACGAGACATTGATCCAATGATAATCATTGTGGCCTCTTAACCCGTAGTATCCTTGTTCGAGTCTCAGTATGTATATTTCACTTCTGAAGAAAAAAATGCTCACGACTCAACAAAATGATAACCATTAAAATCTTAGACTAGCCTGAAATTTTGACTAGCTTTTTCTTGTATAGTTCTTTTTTGTTTTTATGCAAACTTTTATAAGTTATGGCTTTCCACGTTTCCAAAATTAATAAAATGATCGTTCCTAAAACTAAAAATGATAACCATTAATTTTTTTGGAAAATTAGGGATAAGGACACAATCTGGAATATTTTTAAGTAACATGTATAATTTCACATATTTTTATAGGAGAAAGACAATCGTAATTTTTATAGCGAGAAGACAAACAGTGAATCCCAAAAATCGGTGAATCTCCCCAATGAATTCGAAATCGGTGAATTTCGATAGTGAATCCCAAATTCGATGAATTTAAATAATGAATTTTGAAAATCGGTGAATTTAAACGATGAATTTAAACATTGAATAAATAGTTTTGTCGCTTTATGCAAAAGTTTCAAAACATCGCCCTCTACTTCGATTGATGAAATATTTACGCCTTTCTCCTCATTTTTGGGGAATGAGGAGAAGACAAAAATATTTCATCAATTAAGTAGAAGAACAATGTTTTAACTTTTGCATAAAGCGACAAAACTATTTATCCACTATCGAAATTCACTTGTGTTCAAATTCATTGCTTAAATTCATTGCCAAAAATTCATTGTCGAAATTCACTAATTTTCAAAATTCATTGTTGGGATTCACCGATTTTCGGGATTCATTTATCAAAATTCACTATCGAAATTCACCGATTTGAATTCACTAGGGAGATTCACCGATTTTAGGATTATTCACTGTTTGTCATTCTCGCTTATAAAATTATGCGATTGTCATTCTCCCTATAAAAAATATATGTAGTTGTCACTGTTCTTAATAATATTTCGACGTGTCTCTATCCCTAATTTTCCACATTTTTTTTCTCTATTCAGTCTTTTTAACTTTAAATTTTAATAAAATATTTTTTCCAAAATAAAAAAATTCACTTAATTTACTAAGATGGTGTTTGCTAACAATAATAAGTACTTATTCTGAATAAAATAAGTGATAAGTGTATTAAGAGGTGTTTGATAATGACTTGGTCAACATCTTATTCAATTAAGTGCATCTGAATTTCTTAACAAAATTTCCAGACATTTTGTTGCCACTTAACTCTGAAAACTCACCCATTATCAAGTAACCCACGTTCTTTTTTTAACAGAACTCCCTCGGGTTCTTTTGTTTTTTACATTATTATTCTTATCTATTCATTTCATCTAAATAAAAAATGTGTAATATATATATACATATGTATACACACACAATATGCACATGCGTGTGTGGTATATATATATATATATATATATATATATATATATATATATATATATATATGCATATATACACATAAACATATATGTATATTGTGTGTATATAAATATATATATGCACACACAATATGCATATATGTATATATACACATATATAAACACACGTGTGCGCGCACACATATATATAATATATTGTAATTTTTGTGAAAAATATAGGTGGTTAGTATATAAGAAGCAACGATTTGAAAAGTGTTAAATTAAATATTTTTCAGATTTCAGATAGGCGATGTTAACAAACGGTTTTAGTTTTGATTTCGATTCTTGTTATCTGTGATTTTTAGATTTGATTTGATTTAACAAACGAATTCTCTAAGTGTATTTTAGTTCTCTTAAATCATGTTAAATGTTCCTTTAAAAAAGTTTAAATTCATTTTCAAGAAAAAAAAAAGTTTAAAATTAGCATGTCTTACCAAACAGAGTAAAGGAATAAATTCCAACGTTGTGGCTCATAATTAAGCATCTATCCAAAATGTCAATAACATGATTCTGCCAGATATATTGTTACACATGTTGTTGCAAATTTGACAGGTCGGAAAATGTTAGAAAAGAATAATCAATGGATTTGATAAACAAGAATATATATCTACCTTATAGTTACGTACTTTCATTACTACGTACCTGTTAGAAATTTAAGTTAATTATTATGTTAATTAAGTTTTATTATTACCTAAAATTTAAGTCAGGTATGTTGTTTCCCATTTTAACATGATCTTCATTACTAGAGTTATTTTCTAGTTTAAGCCCAGTGGTCCCATGTTTTCTTATTTATATGAAGTGGGCAGTGGTTAGTTATTTTATTTCTATTCAGATTTATATCTTGTTTATTGAATGAAATCATTAAGTTTTCCAACAAACCATCTCTTCAATAAAAGTTATCAATAGTGATCGGAGCCATATTCTCAATGGCGATTGAAGAAAGATCCATGGCGAAACAAAATTTGTCCAGCTTTCCATCCCAATGTTTGATGGACAAGATTATGATCACCTGGAAAGTGTTGATGGAGAACTTCATGCGTTCTAAGGAGTCTTGGACCATCATTGAGCAAGGAGTGGTTGAACCAAAGAGCAATCCACCCCAACCGAGGCTCGAGAGCGATTTTGATAGCGAGAAAACTCAAAGATCTGAAGGCCAAGAACTATCTGTTTCAAGCAATAGATAGAGCCATCTTGAAGACCATTCTCAACAAGGAGTCATCAAAGGATATGACGAGGCGAATATCTCAGAAAAATGGCGTAAGAAAAAAAAATAAATTATGAGGAATTATATATTAGAATTATTATTTAATTATTTAGGAGAATAATTAATGATGAATATTTGATAAGATTTTGATTTATCTACTTTCCTTAATTAAGAAAATTAGAGATTTATTTCTTAGGAGAAAGTAATATATTTCTTAGAAAGCAAGTATTTTTAGTTACTGCGCTTTTATTTCCTACACTATATAAAGGGAGGAGGCTCTCAATGTAATAGATATCTTATAACATCCTTTTATCAATAAAATCATAAGAGTTTTTCTTTTGTTAAAGCTTTTTTGGCTTGTCTTGTTTCTTGAGTTTTTCGTCCGATTGAACGATATCAATCACCTTTTTTCGTTCATACGAAACGAACTTGGTTCTCCTACATCAAGATATCTGGGATTCAATGAAGATGAAGTACCAAGGAAATGCCAGAGTGAAGAGATCACAGCTACAGGCCTTAAGAAGAGACTTTTAAACCCTACAAATGAAGGAGGGTGAATCTGTCTCAACTTATTGTGCCAGAACCATGGAAATCTGCAATAAAATAAGATTTCTTGGTGAGAAGATGGAGGATGTAGCAGTTGTGGAAAAGATTTTGAGGTCTCTAACCTCAAGATTTGATTATCTGGTGTGTTCCATTGAGGAATCCAAAGACATTGATGCATTGTCTCTTGATGAATTGCAAAACTCTTTACAAGTTCATGAACAGAAGATGAAGAGAGGATTTGTATCTTTTTTTTTTTTTTATTTTTACACGGACCTTGCTTACTAATTCTTTACTCTTTTTTTTTTTTTTTTTTTTTTTTTTTTTTTTTTTTAACAAACTACTCAAATCTTTTAGTGATACATGCCCCCATTTAACAAGGATATCTCTCTTATTATCCTTACCTTTTTTTTATTTATTTATTACAATTTACTCTTGTCATTCAAACAATACAGACCTTTGAGGGAAGCCTTATATGGCATTTGGACGTGAAGAAATCAGCTAAAGCATGACACTGATGAAGACAAACCACCGTCGTATGTGTTTATTTCTAAAATAGTAACAAGAGCAAGACAACCACGACTTGCTTGGTGCATAGACTACAATAAATTTATTTTTGAAAATTTGATTTTGTAATTTGATGGTTGCCTATTTATATGCTTGATAATAAAGTGACCCATTTCAAAAAAAATAAAATAAAATTTAGTAGTGTACAAAATAAAACATTCATTTTTTCTTTCAGGAAAAATAAAAAATTCATTGAAATTCTTATTCTCTTTTTGATTTATTTAAGTACCGTCACTTATGAAAAATATAATAATATTAAAAAATATCGGTAATATCTCTTGAAAATATAAAGTTACATCAACATTTGTATTTGTATTAATGTAATAGGCTTTCTTAACAAAACTTGGATCTTAAGGCTATCTCTTTGGCCCTGGAGAAATCGAGGAACTTGGGGATTCAGAGATTGGAGGTGGAGAGTGACTGCTTGACGTGTGTTGACGACCTGTGGAAGACTGGCGCAAGGCTGCTTGTTGCATGACTGCTTGGCCATAGTTTCTAGTTTCCTATCAGTTTCCTTCTTATTTATCCGGCGTGTGGGAATGTTCGAGTACATATTTTAGGCCGATACGCTTTGTCGATTCTTACCGAATATCTTGGGGTCTTTCTGCACGATGACGTTTTTAAGCCATTTTATTTGCGGATATTGATTAATAATATGTTTGTTTCCTAAAAATAAAAAATAAAAAATTCTGGCTCCCCGTTTTTTTTTTTTTTTTTTTAGTGTCATTTATTCGATGAGCATTAATTCAACAATTCCTTGCCAAAAGGACCATTACATTAAGTAATGCTAAGTCCTACAAGCCCGGTAACTTAAGATCACTTCATACGTAAAAGGCCGTCCCAAGCCCAGCCCAGCTTAATGTGGTTTGATTTATATGTCGCGCTTTCATATCCAAAGTCTTTTCTATCAGAATCATATATTTAATAACATCGGTATTTTTATTTTTATTATTTTTCATTTACTTTCGGCATCACACATGTATTTCTTATTTCTACTTTCAGCACCGCACTAGGCAGGGCCGGTTCTGCAATTTTTTGGGCCTCATGCCAAGTCGTCACATTAGGTCTTTAAGTTCGAAATTTCATACTTATCGATTCGAATTAGGCGGGAAAAAAAAAAAAAGGCCTTTATTGGTTCGAGTAATTTTTTTTTGGGCCATTATCAATTCAAATAAAAAAAACAACACATTATATTAGGTTGGATCTACGCAGAATTTATTTTAGGCCCTCGGCGCACCTTTGGGCCTAGAACCACCGTCTCGACCGGCTTAGTGTTGGGCCGGCCCTGGCACCAGGAACGTTAGTGTCACCGACGTTATTTTTCGATAAACACGTCACTGGACTGAATTTTTTCATTTATGAAAAATTTATAACTATAACGTTAAAATTGTGATGTCAATATAGACCGCCTGACAGATATTTCATTATTATAGTGTAAAATTTCCCACGTTAGATTTACAACCCTCTGGAAAAAAAAAATATTGCATCATCGAAAAGAAAATACTAATACTATTACTTTAAAAATTAATTCATGCACCAAATTTTATTTTTTCTGGAATCGCCAGTTGGTTTACTTTATGCATGGAGCTCATTTTATTGTTATGGTGATTTATGATATGCTAAGCCATTTTGATTTTAAGGGCAATCCACAAAATAAAGCGACACCCCAACAAAGAAATCCTTCTTTTCACCACTTAAATAAATATATAAATACAAGTTTCATCCCAAAAAGAAGGGGAAGAAAAAAGAGCAAACAAAATATTAAAGATTAATTTAAATCGTAATTATGCAATAAGCCCAGCTGTATACGTCACACCGGTGGAAGGCAACCATGAATTTCCAAGAATAAAATGAGCAACCGTGTAATCATTAGCAACCGCGAGTCATTAATCCCGTGATAACCGGTCCAATTAACCCGGCCGCCCAAACCAGCCCCGGTCCAAAGTTCATATACTCCCCATAATATAACGTGTCAAGTGCAAAATCTCCATTCCATTCTAGCCATCCTTTAGGCTTCACAATGTCACTTATATACGATTGCATGATCACCGTTCTAGAATACTTCTTCCATGGCCTCCCAAGGTACGTCTCAGTCGAGTTAATTGAACCTAAAAGCTCCGGTTCACCCGAAATGTTTGAGAATTGGATGGAGAAACCGGTTGGTTCAGTTACGTCCGAACGCCCTTGTGCAGTGATGGTGTTCTTTTGATTTGGTAAGCCTTTTCTTGCTATGATTTGGCACTTTTGGAACACTACGGTGCCATCTCCAAATATGAAGTCGACAGAGCCGGTGATTATACATTCTCGATAGAACTGGCGTCGCGAGTGGGCATAGAGAGTGTCTTGATAACCTCTGAAGGCACATCTATAGAGAACCGACAAATCAGAGTCTGAACGGAATGCGACTGCTTGTTGGTTTTCAGGCCCAGCTGTGTTTTGAAAAGTTATGTCTCTTGCCATGAAGCCAATACCCTTAACACCTGAACGTTATATATAATATCAATCAATGTTGATAAAATGTGTATCAATTCATGTTACGAATGAAAGCATGTGCAACAACATTTTCCATTTGGGGAACCATGAAAAAAAATGTTTTTGGGTAAAAAAGACTTGATGATAGCATGGAATTTTATGAAAGCTGCTCACACAAAATTCTGAACAAACAGAGTCCCAGGTGTGGGAAATTTTTAGGTAGTGTGTGCTACTACGTGAGTCACACTTTCGTGCAAATCGAGCAGCCCAGGATCAAAACTACACACCACACAAACAATTCTGCAATCTGATCCTGTGGCTCTGATTGTGCCACGTAGTATGTACCTACGTAGATACACACTACCTAAAAATTCCCCCCCAGGTGTTGCCTAACGTTTATGAGTAAAAGACACGCAAAATTTATTAGTGTAATTTTAAAGGCAACTATTTTTAATTCCGACATCACGCTTTACACGTGTAAAACTTCATGTAAAAATGTGGTGTCGAAATAATTACGTGGTGTCTTTAGAAATGTCCCTGTTATTAAATGCACCATAATGTTACGTGCCCCCAGTATGGGCCCAAACACCGGAAAATTTTATGTGGTCCATTTGTATGATACACATACAATTGATAGCCTCAAACTTTTATCCGTAAGATTTACTATCTTCATCCCAAAATATAAGTCCGTTTAGATTTTTCACATAAATTAAGAAAGTGGTTATGTGTTATTAATTTTGATGATAAAAGTCTAGAAGACACTTTGACCTCATTAATGTAATAGTTGTAAATTAGGTGAATATAATAAATTAGGGGTGAAAAATTAATAATAAATGTTAAACTCAAGTATTAAATTAGTGCTTATATTATAGAACAGATTCAAAAATATATACGGACTTATATTTTGGGACAGACTCTATGAGAAATGTTATTCTTACGACGAATGTTAAAATTTGATGTATCATTGAGACCACAAATGATGTGTTATCTATATATATATAGAAAAGTCTCACTATAACATTATAAGTCATATCATTGACACATCATATTGTGAAAGTAATTGTGTCATAGACTTTATTTTTCTTTTACTTTTTTCACTTAAAATGTCTAGGTTTTTTTATGCACTAAAAAAGGTCTATGTTTTTAAAGGGTGTTTTTACTATTGTTTAGAATGAAAAAGTTTTGGATATAGAGTATTGTTATGGAAATCAATTGGCGTTTTTCCCCTATCACATTCAATCTGCCAGATGCATCACACTGTAAAGCGATTTTCACAAAGTCGGTTCTATAGTTATAACGCCTCAGGACCGGTGCAGTAGCGCTAAATAGTCATAAATGGTCCGGTCAATCGCTTGACCACCGCCTCGCTAGTCTAAATGCAAGTAACCCTAACGAGTTGACAAAACTTTTATGTCTTCTGACTTATATATAAAGTGAGCAGGACTTTACTTTTCCGATTTGAGACTTTACATTCTCCCCTTATAAGGGTGGCGTCTCGCCAGGGCGGTCAAGATTTGTCTCGAGTGGATTTGTCTGAGTTCGTCCCTCTGGCATAGGATTACAGGTGTGTCCCTCACTCACCTCACGGTGTGACACTTAGTTCCTGTATGATAGTCGGCTCGATATACTTCATGCGCCCTGGACTCGGTGCAGTAGCGCTAAATAAGTCATAAATGGTCTGGTCAACTGCTTAGACCGCCGTCATCGCTTGGTCTAAAAAGGCTAACTCGAGTTGACAAGACCTTTATGTATCACAATTATATGAGGATTCACAGGATTTTAGTTTACCGATGTGAGACTTTACAGGAGCTTAGAATCGACTTTCTGTAGGTGAAGGAACGAAAACGACACCATTGCACCTACGGAAAGTCGATTATAGCCTCCAGGACAAACTTTTACAAAGTAAGTTCTACTGTAGTACAAATGTAAAGTGGTATACCGGTAAATTGAGTGTGGTACAAATAATAATGTCCAATTAAATTGACAAAAGTGGTAAATTTTATTTCAATCACGGTGAGGAGTGAGTTTCGAGTTATATCCTTCCCAAATAGTATAATAAAAAGTTTAAATTAAATTAAAAAAAATTAATTATAGTGTTTGAGGAGAACAAGATATATATACATGTGGTAGACCGAGAAACCATAAGTTGTTAGATCATACTGCCGGTTTTCGATTGGAAATATCTTTTCACACCAAATTTTATCTTATCACACAGAAATTTATTTCCAATTTTGTCCTTACTTTTTTTATTTTACACGCGTTCACTTGGTGAAATGTGACACATTATTCATCTTGAAATATGGTCGAAATATACGTGTTGAGTCACACCTGGTTGATTCTCGACAATCTTTTAGGTAGAATGTTTGAAGTTTTCCAAACTCATATATAGTCAGAGCGTCATTCGACCAATATTGAGTCGAATACTCTACACATTCGCACTAGGGTCGAGTCGAGGATAACAACAACAATATAAGAAAGACCACTATTGATTCGATCAATTTCGACGAGAATATTAAAAGTTTTTTCACTCAATTTTAGTCGAATGTCTTTCTGGCGGTATCGAGTATGAAAAACATTCAAAATTCTTATTAGAATAAAATCAATTATAATGATCGTATTACATTCAAAGTGGATCGAAATGGTTGTTGTGTGAATTATTATAAATTGGCGTAGTATATATTTTCCTGACTCATTTACTGGTCTGAATGACGGGCGTGTGGAATATCCAAACGGCGCCCACTCTCTCACTTTCTTGGTAAGTGTAAAAACAACGTTGATGTGAAAATATAAATCACTTCGATTTTTATCCTCTACCCAATACAATATTAAATTCATTTTCCTCAAATTTAACGGAAAAAGCTTTTAGTCACCGTGTAGCTTAATTTGCAAAAAAAAAAAAAACCTTTACGCTGGCCGTTTGGACCGGTATTTCCCTCTCATGGATCAACGTTTTGAAACATGAGAAGGAAGTTGCAAGGTTTTCTCCCTAAGCTCTGTTCTTAGTCTTTGTAAATTTAATCTTTCGTTTCTCCAATTTTTTTTTTGAATACTATAGTAGATCATTTATTATTGGGAGGATCACCGAAAATTCTGGGGTGCTTTAAATTTTGGGTGTACTACCAACCCAAAAAAAAAAAAAAAAAAACACACACACCCCACCAAATAAACAACGTAAACAGTAGCGATAAAACAATTGATAAAGGGAGTCTGTCGAAATTATAAAAAGAAGGTGATGATAACAATTGATAGATTTTACAGTATTAAAAAAAATCCAATCAAAAAGGAAAAAAAATCCAATTAATTCACCCTATAACGAAAATTTCTCAATTGAATAATTAAAATACAAAAATAAAATTATGTTCATAACTTTCGTTTTGAAGTTCTACAAGAATAGGTGGGAAAAAAAAGAAAAAACATCCCTCAAAATATATTCTCGAAAAGTTACCGAAATCACAATTTGGGTGAAGTTTTTGTGATCATTTTTTTGGGATGTAACAATAACAACTTTCTTTTTCAATATCGATCAATTGGTTAGATTTTTCAATTTTTTTTTAGAAATAAAGATTTTTGTAGCAATATTGTATGGAATTCAATTATCAATTGTAACATTTAATTATTATTAGACCAGATTCAATCTCCTATCAAGTTAAACATATAGGAGATTAGCCTCAGAGAGTTAGGAGAGGTGTCCATCATTGGTGTTCGACACCATCTTAAAGGATTAGTCTCAGACAATAATCTAAGAATAATTTAAGAATTGTCTGAAAATACCTTACGAACGGAGATTGAACGGTTACTACCCATTTTATAAAAGTAATTTCACTCCTTGAAAAAAAAATCACTCAAATTAAGAAGAAAGCAATAAGTGTATATCTTAATCCATCATCATTATCCTCAATCAATGCACGAACCAAAAAATAAACCATAGCAATAATGTAAATCTTACCAAAAGTGGCAGACCTATAGGTGGTCCAACCAGTGTCTCTGCTCCGATCACCGGTTATCACCGTAGCATCAACCCCATCTCCGATCATCATAATGAATATCTTCTTCTTCCCGATCTCAACATTCTCTTTATACACACCTTTCTTTATGTATATCACATACCTCTTTAAACTATATTCCGGTGCTGCTGATATTGCATCCTGAATCTTACTATAATTCCCACTCCCATCCGCGGCCACCACCACGTCCGCCACCACCGCCGGATTCCCTTGAAGTAGCTTCCGGTCATGTGACTTAACCCAATTAGGGAAAATATTATTATTGTCCATTAACTTTCTGCCATGTCGGCTGCCACCCCATTGCCAACCAGGCCGGTTGGACCGACTAGCACGCCCGGGTTTAGTGGTCGGGTTCACGTTAACAAGGAGGTTATGGACTAAAGATGTAATTTGGTTAAGGCGACCGGACACTAAACCTTTAACAATACTATTAGTGCCTTCAAATCCATCTAAGCAAGTGTCTTGATTAATTAATGCTCCACTTAACCATGTTCTCATATCATAACTCGGATGTCCTGTGCTACCATTTTTCCCTGCAGCTGAATTTGTACCATTTTCGAGAAATTGTTAGAATATTTTGTTTAAATATTGGAGAAATTGAAAAAAAAAAAATTAATATTCCCTAAAAAAAAGTATTGATAATAGAATTATATAATGTTAAAAAAATAATTACTGAGACACGACATGATGCGGATACGAATGATGAATGAGTTTATATCCTATGTTGTACGTATACGAATACACTAGTACATGTTACACAAAATACAAGATGTGCGGGTGCGAGGTTTATAATCGAATTCGTAAAAGTAGTTTTTAACATCGTGTTGTGACTCATAGCTAGCTTGTGATGTGTACATATATATAAAGTAAACTTTTTAATAAAGTAAATTTTAGTGTAATGCATGTGATTTGATGAGAAGATATTGTAACATGTGAATCTTTATATGAAGAGACATTTGCCGAGCATCAAATGGGACAACTTCACAGGTTGAATTTAGATTTATTTGTGTCGTCTATGTAGTACCAACGTGTTCTTTTATCACAACAAATTGTAATTCAACTTGTCTAATTGACTATTTGTAATTATATATATATATATACACAGACACACACAACTTCTATATTATTTATCTCAGCGAGTGCATTTAATGAAACACATGTTAAAGGGGGTAGTGCTGCTGTCAAAAAAATAAAAATAAAAATGGTCACAGTAATAGAAATAACACATTTTTTTAATGAGAAAGGCTAGTTCAGAATAAAATAACACAATTGATTGTGTCTGTGATTTTTATTTTTTATTTTTTATTTTATGTCTGAGATATATTGATTGATATGAGTTTCAATTATAAATGGTATATAAAGATGTGTATTATGTTTTTTCAAAAAAATTGTGTATTATGCTGTGAATATTTTGTAATGAATCAAAATATAATAGATTATAGTGTATATGTATTTATTGATTTATATGGCTCCACCAAAATGAATGTAGTTCGTTATGGAACTAGTATTTTCATATCAGAACATTCTATAATTAAGTTCAACTAAGTTTTCATAACAAATTCATACAATACAGGTTTACATTACTCGCACACATATTGATTTATATTGATTCCAACATTAATTATCTAGGTTTAAAAGCGTAATCTGACAATTTTGTCATCAAAATGACATTTTCATATCATAACATTTTAACAAAATTCTCTAAAAAAAAAAACATTTTAACAAAATATATGTTGAATGCTAGTTTTATTATAAAAAAAAATTTGTCACAAACAATTTAAAATAACAAAATTTTACACAATTAATTGACTACATAGTCCTTATCAAACCATGTAAAATTAAAAGTGCGGAGTGATTTAGTTTTTAAAATTTATAAAGAAAAGAAAATTACCAGTGGGTTTCTGAGAGGTAGAAAGAGTAGAATCCAACTCATCAGCAGAAAGATCAAGCAGATCAAGGCAATCAGAAATGGCACAGGACAGCGTTAAATCACCAAACGTGTTTACGAATTTGGAGACCACAGAGGTGACCTCCCGTACAACGTCAATGGCGGACTTCACTGAACTCGCGAATTCTTGAACCGGTACCATCAAGCATTCTGACTCACTAAACTCGCCTCCTCCTCCTCCTCCTCCTCCTCCTCCTCCTCCTCCATTATTATTATTAATGTTGCAGCTCACCAAAGCTAAGGTACAGCACAAATTCAACAAAACAAACACTTGTATTATGCTTTTACAAGTGTACTGTTTAGCCATTAATTCTATGTTTTCGATCAGCTTCACTTCACAAAAGGGTGCAAGAAAAATGGGGATATGGATTTGTTTGTATAACAAATTAAAGGGTCGGTCTAGCTAATTAACTAGCTTTATGAAGATATGGGGACTTCTGTGTAACATAACATGTAGTACAAAGGAAGAGTAGTTTTGGATGATGATGAAATTAAGTACTGTACATGTATATCCTTCGCTAGGTATAACTAGCTAGTACCAAAAACAAACTTGTATGAGTATGATTTCGGAAGAGAAGAGAAGAGAACGGTGGCTTAAATACTAAAGGGCCTCTCTCATTGACCTCTCTAGTGTTTCACTTAAGACACGCTTTTTACTTGAGATGTAAATTAAAAGATATGTTTCGGTATTTCATTTTGTAAAATGCTAAGTGTGTATATAATTTTGTGCTAAGAAAAGTTATGTTTTCGTATTTCAGTTTTTAAGAAGCTACGTCGTGTAATGCTCACATGCTCCGGGTCTGATAGTATTAAATAAGTCATAAATGAAGAAGATATGTGTAACGTCCTTAAACGAGTTATAAATTATCCGGTTAACTGCTTAGAACGTCTTAATCGCTTGATTTGAAAAAACTAACCTGAGTTTATAAGACATTTATGTCTCACACTTATATATATGAGGTGAACAGACTATTAATTTACAGATGTAAGACTTTACACTACGTGTGTGCGTTTTTGTGCTAAGAAAATTCTAATACGTGATGCTCATCGATGACTTAGATTGAATGTCGTCTTATCTTATGGCCATTCAATCTCGTCAGCGGGTTTTCGATGATAACGGAATTCGTGTCCAAAGGTGAAGAAAGCCCTATCTTATCAAGTTGCTGCTTTTTTTCCAAGTCAGAGAAGGGCTGATACTTGCATACTGCTCGGCTTAATTTGTTTGATATGATATCGAACTCCCACGTATTATATCAAAAGTAAATTAAGTCACCGCTATATCAGACGTATTTTTTTACCACTAAGTTATGTGCGTAAGAAATGACTTGAATACTTTTGTAATTTTATGATGGTTTTGGACATTAATTTTTAATAACTATCATGTAATCAATTTGTAAAAATATGATTGGTTGTTTGTTTTTATGATCACCAGAAATTTGATCCTGAATCATTGTAAAATTTGTGTAAATACCTAGATTAAGCGTCAATTCATTTTTTATCATAAAATCTTTTCTAAAGCATTGTTGATTCAGAAGACAAAAGCTGGCACTTATATTTGTACATTTTTTCTTCTTCTGAATTAGTATCTAATATGTGACACATATCATATAGTTTAAGAGTCTACGGGATTAATAGATAAAATTATCACACTATAAATATAAACGGGGTCGAGAGGGGTAGGTGAGAGATATTAATGAGGATCAGCATTTTTAGTAATGGTAGGAAATTAGGAAATTAAGTTACGGCAGAGAGGTCTCTTAAATAAAAATAAATAATTCTGACGGTGGCTTTTTTGTACGTGCTTGTGTCGGCGGTCAGCCTAGGTCTTTTTTTTAGATCATCAGACCATAAATTGACTACTGACCTGACATAAGTCCATTTAGTAAAGTAAACTTGTTAAATATATATATATATATATATCTTTTTTTTTTGGTGATAATAAAATTAATAGTTCAGATTGCTTTACTCAGATAAAAATAGTTGTTGTATTCGACAAATGAAGTGGAATTTTTTTTTTGCCGTTGTCTAAACATCATGTAAATTTTCTTAGCTGCAAAAAAGAGAGAGTAAAACATACGGAGTACCATATTTTAAAATAACAAATATTAAGAAATAGTTTTTTTTTTATAGCTAAAACGAAAGTTAATGACATAAATTGTTGAATTGTTCTTAACACATAAGGACACTCCCAGCAGAAGTCCTATATGATGCCATATTCCTAAAATAAAGATAAACAATAGAGTTTACTCCAAAAAAGCTTCCGCAGCAGAGTCTATATCCCTATTTATTTTTAGGGATATGAACCGTTCATCTTGTGGGGATGCACTATTTACGTCCTAAACATATTTAATTATTAAAAATTATAGGGATATGGATAAGGATGCTGCTGGAGTGAAATAATAAATATTTAATGTGTATAAATAGGGTTGTGAGGTAGAATATGTATTATTTAATATTATTTGAAATGTTATAGGGATAAGGATAGGGATACTGTTGTGGAGGTTTTTGGATTGAGATATTATAAAATAGGAATATATATTATTTGCCCAATATATACTACTACTTGGAGTTGCATGCTTTTTTAGGGGTCATTACTTTAATAATAAAAAAAGTTATAATTGAAAAAAGTATTACTACATTTTTTTTCTTGAAAATATAAATGTATACTAGTACAAGTACAACGCATAAAAACAACGCATATCTTTCCTGTTTTCTGCATGCATGATTCCATTTGCTAAATCTCCATTGCTGGAATTGTATAAACATTACTTTTTCAAGTGTTTGGGGGTGGGGGGACTCTTAGCTATGAAGTATTCAATGCACCAAACAAATGTAAATACAACACACTGCTTCACTTAATAAATTATAGAGACACTACATTATTTTTATATTTATTTCCATGGGGCGGAAGAATGGAATAGAGATTTTTATTATATTTAAGGATGCGAAAGAGATTCAACTCTGGTTGATATCAACAAGTGGAATTAAATGATATATCAGCACCACTAGGTCATTGAAGACGTCTAAATCCTCACGGGCGTCCTTGCGGTGTTCTGACGGTGGATATCTGGCTGTATTTAAGGTGTGGTGATGCTCCGGCGGGCGGTGGTGTGGAGAGTTAGAATGGAGAGAGCTTTTGCTTGGGAATATAGTGTGTATTTCATACCTCTTATCATGCCTTTTAGTTTACAATGACCACCCCTTTTATAGAGATGGATAACTTAGGGGATAAGTAATCTATTAGATATTTTTCTAGTAGATAGGTCTTACTTAGATATTAAGCAAGGTGAAATATCTAAGTTACAAGTGAGGAAAAGATGCGGATCAATCGGCGACCACTTCTGCTGGGTCGCATGAGGAGCAAGCCCTCTTTGGCCTCGCCCTGGCGACCCTTCTGGACTCGCCTGGTTGAGATTCCACAGGGTCTGTTGCCTTTGCCTGAGGCCGCAGATGCCTTGATCGCGGCGAGGTGAGACACTGGCCGCCCATTTTGCGATCTCTCTTGTCATGCCGGAGGGTGGCTGCGGTGGGTTGTCTCCTACTGTTGAGGTGGTGGAATTATTTGTACCCATCAATGGCCCCCTACTCCGTGCTTTAATGACATTCCCTGAGGATATGAAGGATGGAGTATTTATCAACACTTATGATCCCATCGTCGGATGCGACTTGTACACTTTGAGCCGTACTTTCAAAGCAAGCGACCTCAAAGCAACTCTGGGTCAATTTTTTGCGACCTTGTCGTCTGATGCGACTTGTTCGCTAAGAGTCGTGCTTTCAAAACATGCGACCTCAAAGCAACTCTGGGTCTGTTTTTTGCGACCTTGTCGTCTGATGCGACTTGTTCGCTAAGAGTCGTGCTTTCAAAACATGCGACCTCAAAGCAACTCGGTCTATTTTTGCGACCTCGTCGTCTGCGATGCGACTTGTTCGCTAAGAGTCGTGCTTTCAAAACATGCGACCTCAAAGCAACTCCGGTCTATTTTTGCGACCTTGTCGCCTGCGATGCGACTTGTTCGCTAAGAGTCGTGCTTTCAAAACATGCGACCTCAAAGCAACTCGGTCTGTTTTTGCGACCTTGTCGCTGCGATGCGACTTGTTCGCTAAAGTCGTGCTTTCAAAACATGCGACCTCAAAGCAACTCGGGTCTATTTTTTGCGACCTCGTCGTCTGATGCGACTTGTTCGCTAAGAGTCGTGCTTTCAAAACATGCGACCTCAAAGCAACTCCGGGTCTATTTTTTGCGACCTTGTCGTCTGATGCGACTTGTTCGCTAAGAGTCGTGCTTTCAAAACATGCGACCTCAAAGCAACTCTGGTCTGCATTTTTGCGACCTTGTCGTCTGATGCGACTTGTTCGCTAAGAGTCGTGCTTTCAAAACATGCGACCTCAAAGCAACTCTGGGTCTATTTTTTGCGACCTCGTCGTCTGATGCGACTTGTTCGCTAAGAGTCGTGCTTTCAAAACATGCGACCTCAAAGCAACTCTGGGTCTATTTTTTGCGACCTCGTCGTCTGATGCGACTTGTTCGCTAAGAGTCGTGCTTTCAAAACATGCGACCTCAAAGCAACTCGGGTCAATTTTTGCGACCTTGTCGCCTGCGATGCGACTTGTTCGCTAAGAGTCGTGCTTTCAAAACATGCGACCTCAAAGCAACTCGGGTCGATTTTTTGCGGGCGAGGCCATCAATCGCGGTGACGTCGCCGACCTCCAGGTCTTTTGTCTTTGCGGAGTGATCGCGCCGTTTCAAAGAATCGCCTGGTAGTTGTGCGTGGGTATTGATGGGGCGCCAGTATTTCAAAACTGACAACCGCCGTCCTAATCTGAACCGTTGGATGAAGCGTTCCCAACCGTTCGATCGTGGCCCCCTTGCCTATATAAAGCCTTCGCTCCTCACCCTTCACACTTTTAGTGTTTCTTACTTTCTCCGTTGTTTGTTGCTTTTAGAATTCTCGAGTTTTTGGGCAGAGCTTTGAAGGTTCAACGGCGTTCCTGCGGTGGTTCTAGGATTTCACGGCGGTTCTTTTGAAGATTCCGGCCACCTCTTTGAGTATTTCCCAGTTTTCAAGCGGTTTTCCAATCTTTCTCAGTAAATCAGGTAAGAAATCCTTTCTGTTAACTTGTTTACTCATCCATCCCTGCCTTGTTTTTCCATATATATCAATTTCGTCATTCTTTTTGCTACGGAGATGCAAGATCGCCTTGTTTTTGATTAAAAACGGGGATTTTTCCTGGGGAGAGATTTATGATTTTCCTGGGAAAATTGGGGTTTCACCCGCTCCCCTGCTATCCTCTGTGATTTTATTTGCGATCTCTTGTAAAAACGGAGGAGGCGGTATTGAAGTGGGTGCGATCACCTTCCTGGGTTAATTTATCATTATACCAGGTCTGAAAGCTCCACCTTTTTCCTCCCTTGTTTTTGCAGGATGTCGGGAAATGACAATTCTGGCGACGACTCTACGGAAAGGGAGGTTTACGATTACGCTGAAGATGACCCCGTACTATCCGCTGCCTCGGTTGGCGATCTGTTGGACGAGGTTGAGGTGGAAAGTAGTCGCGCAGATATTGGCGAGATTACGATGAGGTCGCACATATGGATGTCGACCGCTTTTGAGTTGGAGGCCTTCATCTCTGCCCGACATCCGCCTCGTAGAGTGAGTCTCAAGGAAAGCGCGGGCCCAAAGTCTCCAACAGCTCGTGAGGCTGAAGAAATCGCTTTCTCCATCGAAGGACAAACTGCGGCTCCGAGCACTAGCGGCGCTCCTGACCATGACGAGGCTTACGTTCAGGACGCCGCGGTTCATGAATTAATGGGGTCCAGCGAGGACGAAAATGCGGAATTGCCCCGTAAGGATGTCTGGATGCTGCGGCGCGAAAGAAAAAGAAAACTGCGAGCCCAACCATGACCGTTGGTGAAGCCGCCGCGGCCGATTCCCAGCCGAAGAGTTCTCGTCCTAATAATCCCGAAGCTATGCGAGAGTTTGCGCTCGGAGCGGCGTTTGAGAAGGACGTTGACAAGAAATGGACCCGACTGTGCAAGAGTAGCGATCTCAACAGGACCATTAATCGCATATTCGGAATCGACACCAGCGTGTATCGGTTTTCTTTTTTCGATTATGGGAAGGAGTCCGATAAATTTAAACCCGGGGACCATAAGGATTATGTATGCGCGCGTCGATCCGAGGACACCCTTATCCTCCATTTCCATCATTTATGTGCGGGTCTGAGGCCTCCTTTCGATCCTTTCTTTGTGAAGATTTGCAGGGAGATGGAGGCGCTTCCCTCCGATTTTGCCGTCGGGGCTATCATCCAGTTGATGGCCTTCATCGTTATGTGTCGGATCCTGAAGATCGAGCCGACGTTGACTTTATTGGGGCAATTTTATTCCTTTTGTGGGACGTCTATTCCTGGACAAATCTCTCTGAGGTCGCAGACTCCTCGCCTACTATTCTCGCTTCCCAATAAGTTTCACAAATGGGGGCAGCGGGTACTGAAAGTTGAGTCGAAGGTAGGCTGGCCTTTTCCTAAGGCAGGAGTTCGTGGAGGCAAATCCACGCTTGTACTCTTTGACCCCCCTGTGAATGAGCGGCGCTACGTAAAGGGGCTGATGACGTTGATTCAGTCGGACGGGGCGGCGCCATCTCGGAGAAATGTATCCTGGGTTGATCTTCTTGATCTAGCCGAGCCCTTTGCATGCATGGCGGGCCTGGTGGGCAGAGGGAATGCCGTGCCCATGGTACAAATGGGTCCAGAGAGCTGTGATCCGGACTGGATTGGGGGTTGTCACATCAACAAATGTTTCCCCTCTGAGTGTCCGGAATGTGGGGGCGATCCTATACTTAGGCCGCATAGTAACTTTCTTTGTCCACTTGTATTTATTTGTAAATGCTCATTTTGTTTTCCTGGGTTCTAAACCGCTTTCTTTTTGTAGGCATGGATCCAAATGCTCGCAGGGCTCACCGAAACAAACTTAATGCGGAGGCAGACAAGGCGGCCAGTGCTCGACAGGAGGCCTTGAAGAAAGCTCTAGGGAAGGTGCCCCGAACTGTAGACGCCTCGATTGTCGAAGAGATATATAACCCGGAAGCTGCGACCTCTTCTGCCCTTGTTGCGACTTCCTCTGCCGTTGTTGCGGGCCCAGGTCAGGCTGGTGCCTCAAAAAAGACTCATCCCCCTACTAAAGAGTCACATGGCCAGAAGCGACCTCAAACAGAGAAGGCGAAGGATGATCGCCCACCCAAACGGTCCGCTCCCAGCCCGGCGCATCTTGAAGAGGTTGAAACTCCCGTGGAGAAGAGCGCTTTCTTTGAGGCGCGCCCGCAAGGACTTTGCCCGAGGTTACTCGGGAAAGAGGCCACAATGGTTGGATCCGAGCTTTACCCAGAACTTGACTCTATCCAAAGCTCGCCGGGTTGGCGAAGCAATTGCTGACGTGATTCCTCTTGGGCCGATCCCTCTCGGTTATCCTGATCATGTTCAAGTGGAGATTGGCCGGGGCATATTGGCCCGCTTTGCGGCTCAAGACGACTCTCCGCCTCAAGATGAGATTCTTGAGATCGAGATTTTTGAGCGACAGTTTGGGATTGCGACTTCTCAGTAAGACCTCTTCTTTTTTTTTTTTTTTTTTTTTTTTTTTTTTTTTTTTTTTTTTTTTGCTAATCATCCCTTGTTTTCCACAGCTCGGTGCTCGTTTAAACAGGGTACTTGAGGCCGCTGAGCGGCGCGATGCAGAAGGTGAAGAAGGTGACGGCGCACTTTGGGAGCAATCGATAAGGCGAGGATTACCGCCGAGAAGAAAGCTAAACATGCGGTGGCGAGTGGAGAAAGATGAAGGCGATCATGGAGGAGCACTCTAGATTGGATCTTGAGATCAATGAGAAAGTTGCATCTTTGACAAAGGATTATGCGGGGCGCGCGGAGGAGATCGCCGCGATGAGGTTAAGCTTCTTTGGCGGAGACGTTTGCCAAAGAGGCCGAGAAAGCTATGGAGGAAGGCTGCGAAGAAAACGGCCGAGGTCGTTTGTCGAGAGGCCAAGTCTGGGGCCGTTCTTTGCTATAAGAATTCGGATGACTTCTTCGACTGATGGAGAATAGCTTTGACCAGGGCTTTAGTCACCTAGCTCATTATCTGGGCCGATCGAGGCGGGGCACATCACTCTGGAGGATATCTTTGCGGTGGGTGAACACGCATCAAGGTCATCCCATTTCTTGGCCTTTCATCCGGAAATCCCCTATGCAAGCGAACTCATTACCTCGATTCGGATCGAATACTTAAGCGTAGCGAGCTGTTTGGGATCTGCCCTCGTCAATCCTGTGAATTTTGAGATGTTGAAGAAGCCGCCGCCCTACGAGCAAGGCGACGAGTTTATCGACACCCGCTTACTCCGCATGCTCTCTCTAGATTTCTCGGACTTTTCATGAGCTCTTTGAAAATTTGATTTGTAACTTTGACTATTTACTTTGTGATTTGACCGAACCTTGATCTGTAATAGCTTGACAATTTATTTTCTGCATTTTTCAATTTATACAACTTGGCTTTTCTTGTCGATTCGATCGGCGGCCTTTCGAGGGTTTGATGAGGCTATTTTTGTTCTCTGTCTTTGTCCCTCTTGATTCGTGTGAAGTCGCTCAATAGTTTGGCGACGTCGATCTGTCATGAGACGTCGTCGTCTTGTTCTAACCATAGTCGCTTCACGCGACGCTAATTTTTCAAGGTTTCAAATGGCCTTATTGAGCGCGTGCTTTTGTCGAAAGATAGAGCACATTCTGGAAATTTTGGCTGCGTCATTAACGCAGAGTTATGACCCCAATGACTAGGTGTCGGTTGTAATCGTAGCCATAAATTTCGGTCTCTTTATGGTCTCAGCGCTCTGTTGCCTTGGTCTTCGGTCGGTTTGCATATCGGCCCTAGGATCCAATTAATCCCAACCGTTGATCATACCCTTCTCTAGTATAAAAAGGGGGTTATTCTGGAACTCATTTTACCTCTTGCCTCATACTGAATTTTGCTTTCTTCCCTCAATCGTTCATTATCCTCTTCACTGTTTATCCTTCAAACTCCATGTCTCATCCAGGGAAAGCGGCCAGTTTCGGATATTCAAAGCTCGTCCCCATCCGGGATGTTTCCCTTTTTCACCACCGCTTCCCCATAGCCAAGGATTATTTACGATTTTTTGAGTGGCGTGATATTATGGGGAGAGGGGCTTACATGAACAACGAATAGAAGACGGCTCCATGCTTTGCGCGTTCGCTTTACGTCAGGTGGGAATTTATTGCCGAGCCTCTCAGGAGCGGTTAATGTTACCATGATACGGGAATTTTATTCCGTGTTGTCTCGATGTAGCCTCTGGCGAAGCGAGCAAGCGACATCTCTCTCCGGGTGTTCCGTTATCTTTACTCCGGAGAGAATTAACCAAGTTTTTAACATACCCGCGATAAATCCCTCCTCCCATTATGAGATCGCCTGGGACCTTGCGGATGAGGAAAATAGGCGGTTCGCCTGCAGGTATTGCAATGTCTGGCTGTTCCCGAGAATCGGCGGGTTTGGTCTTTGGGAGTGATTGCGTCCGACCTCTCTCGCGCGACCGTGAGTGGAAGAAGTTTATAAATTCCCGCGCTCTTATCACGGCGATCTTGATGTTGTTAGTGAGAGCGGCGCGCTCCTTCCACGCACGCCATTCGCGACCATAGAGTGGATATAGGCGGGGAGTGTTGATCCATCGCGAGGCACTAAGATATGCGTGCTCGGCGGTTCAAGGTCGCCGTGGTAATCTGTCGCCGCATGCCTTCGCATCGCCGATATCCAAATTATCAGTGGCGCCAGGGGTTCCTTCCATACACTCGACCGATATGTTTGAAAAAACTTATCCGGTGGAGCTCTTCTTGCGAGCATGATGCCGTTTTGGACCTCGCGCATGTGATCGGAGGAAGATAATCCTCCTGCAGCTTGATGGAAGTTTGTCCAGGCTTGATCGATACGTTGGTTAGCAACGGCGGTCTTGACAAGTATTCTTTGAGGTCTTTAAATGCCTGGAGCATTCCGCTTTGTCCAAGAGAAGGTACCACCCGCTTTTCGAATTTTTGAAGAAAGCGGACTTCTTTCTGCAGATTTCGAGACAAACCTACCCAAAGTCGTGATCCCGCCGTTGAGCGTTTGTACTTCTTTAATCTTGGTAGGCTCGCTCATGTTGACCAGGGCCTCGATTTTTTCGATTTGCCTCGATCCCCTTTGACTTACCATAAAGCCCGAAATTTCCTGCTGGACCCCAAAAGTGCATTTCGTAGGGTTCGGTTTCATCAGTGATTCTTTACGTTTGCAAAGGTTTCGCGAAGGTCCTCCAAGTGATCTTGGCGACTTGATTTCACGACCATGTCATCAATGTAGGCCTCTATGTTCTTGCCTATCTGCGTGCTGAAAACTCTGTTTACCATTCTCTGATAGGTTGAGCCTGCGTTCTTTAGGCCAAACGGCATCATCTCATAGTAATATAGCCCGCCGGCGGCCCTGAAGGCCGTCAGCTCCTTATCTTCATCGGCCATTCTGACCTGGTGGTAGCCGAATAGGCGTCGAAAGCTTAAGGTCTCAAAACCCGCGATCCCATCCACCATTTTATCGATTCGAGGGAGCGCGTAGGGGTCCTTTGGGCAAGCTTTGTTTAGATCAGTGAAGTCGACGCACATCCGCCACTTGCCGTTGTGTTTTTTCACCATTACTACATTTGCCAGCCAGGTGGGATATTGAAGTTCTTTGATTATGCTGCTTTGCTAAAAGTTTCGACCTCAATTTTTATCGCGACCTCGCTTTTCAGTAGAGAATTGGCGCGCCTTTTGTTGTATTGGCCTGAAGTTGGGATCGACACTTAGGTTATGCAAAGCGACCTTCGATTCTACACCTCTCATATCGATTTACCTCCCGTGCGAATCGTCCAAGTTTGCTTTGAAAGCTTGATCGACTCTTCCACTTTCTTCCTCGGTAGTCCTCGATCCTATTTTTATCTTTTGATCGGGATATTTGACGTTTATTATAACCCGACCAACTCGTCTTGGCGGTGAAGTCGGGCTCGTCCCGAACTTGCAATGTCTCTACCTCCACGGCCTTCTCCGAGACTTCTTTCATCATAGCAATCGATCCGTAGGCGTGTTAAGACCATCCAAATCGTGGTCGCTTAGAGTCGACCCTGCTTTTTGGTCATATAGTCGAGGAAAGCTCCAGTCGGTGACGGCGACCCCAACTTCTCCCCTACGTGAAATTTGACCCACCGGTGAGAGCGGACGCCACCATTTGGAACTTCTTCATAGCCGGGATTCCCAAAATCATGTTGTAGTAAGAGGCGGTCGATTACCAAGAAAGTTATTATCTCCGTTCTACAGGGGCTCATAGTCGCCCAAAATGATATTGAGGTCGATCGTGCCTTTGACCCGTCTTGTGTCGTTGGTAAAACCTTGAGAGACCCCAAGGTAGGGTTTTAACTTGGCCTCCCGAATCCGATCTGTTTTAAATAATCGAAATAGATGATATCGCGGCCGGCCCTCGTATCGACCATTACTCGGTTGGCGCCGTGTTTGTCGTTCACCCCACCTTTAGAATGAGGGGTATCTCAGTAGGGACCGATGGTTGTTAGCTCGCTTTTGTGAATATGATTCCACTTCTCATTCTCTCCCAACACAATCGCTGGCCGCGGGTATTGATTTGATTTATCCGAGATTTCGATTGATGGTTCTTTGGGAATATTCCGTGGATGACTGAACCTCTCTCTCGATAGACGCGAGGTTGGCGTCCTTGACCGGAAGTGTTGTTCCCCTCGCGTTTATATTTCTTGGTGGTCCTCACGGATCGGCCTTTCTATCTCGCGCCTCGGGGTGAAGCATTCATCGGTGATGTGGCCATGGTCCTTGTGATAGTCGCGATGTTTGGATTTATCGCGGCTATCGGGATCGCCCTCATAGGCTTTGGTTTGTCGAAATGTTCACGAATTTCAAACGATGTTTGGGACGCTTTGGTGTTGAGCGGGTAAAGTTATCCTCGCTAAATTTGTATGGCTTTTTCACCTCACGATCACGATTAGTATCTCGTCCCTTTTCCTTTTACGGTCATCCACGCGATCCTCCTTTGGCGAACGTGGCTCTGTCTTAGGCTTGGCTTTCCCGCAGACGCGCCTCGGCCCGACCCCATCATTCGGCTCTTTCTAACATCTCCTGAGACCCGCTTTAGGGGCCGCAGATTGAATTCGATTTTCATCGGGCCTTTGGCGATTCCGGTGAGAAACATGTTATGACCGCATCGTCCGGAATGTTCCTTGTTTGATCATATATTCGACGAACCGTTCGTAATATTCTTTTCCGATTCATGCCCTCCCATACGAACCTCATATAGGTCTTCAATGGTTTTCTTGGCCCGCTTGCCGATTCAAACTCTCGACAAACTTTTCCGACAAATCCTCCCAACTTTCAAGCGAGCGCGAGAAGCCCCGGCGTATCCAGGGCGCAGCCTTATCCTGCATCTTTGCCAACTAACGCGATGCACCAGGCGGATTTATTTTGTGTAGCAAGGGTGATGCGACCCTGGAGCGCGTGAGCGATCGTTTGGGCATGAATTTCCATTGTAGTAGTTATAATCGGGATAACTAACCTTTTCTCTGCTTTGGGAGGCAATGTTTGGTAATCCGCTTTAATGCGAGTCGTCGATCCCGAAATCGGGGCGACTTTCTCGACGGGCCTCGACTTTTTTAATTCTGCAAGCTCTTTTCTCATTACCTCCATCTGTTCTGCCAAAATAGGGTCGATTCTGGGTCGTGACTGTGCTTGCGTATCGGCTCGCTCCGTTCTACGCTCTGATTCCCTATGATTTTGTGATCCCTCTTGGGGGCCCTTTTTTTCCTTGATAATTGTGCGAGCATCTTGTGCGGGTCTATCCTGATGGATGGGCATCTCCTCTCTAGGAAGGCTGAGACGACTTGGGGCTAAAGCCTTGTCCTTCTCACCCAACCTATTAAACGCGGACCCTTTGTCGATTCTCTTTCCTTTTTGATGGTCGCGATCTTGGGGGGCCGAGGTTCGTGGAATTTCTTTCCTCGGTCCATAGCGACCTGAAGAGTGCACACTCTCTTCTACGTCGATTTGTTGAATTTGGCTCTGGCGGCCCCGTCTTCTGCGACCGCAAGAGGGATTTCGTTTCTGGGAGGATTCTGGGGTCGAATCGTCATAGGGGCCTGGCCCTTAGCCACCAGCGGGGAATTGGTGAGATACATAGTTTCAGCGTGCACAGCGGCGATTCCCTCATTTCGGCGACCTCTGGGTCCTCCTGAAAGCCCGGTTGTATCTCTGGGATCGATCTTTGGCTTTGCTGTGACCTCTCTCTGCGAGTTCCATCCAGGGCAACAATAGCCTCTTTCGACTTGGTTTTTGATTAATGACATTTCGGCGTCATTGCTAGTGCTAAGACCCTCTCTCTGGATCTTCTCTCTTCGGCGGGGAGATTGTCTAGTGTTTCTCCTGCGCCTCCCCACGAGCTTGATGTAGCATAGTACTTTTGCGAGGGTTTGGGGTGTTAGATGCCCTTTGCTTCCAGCCATCTCTGCGTGGTGGCTTTTTGAGCGGTTTCTTTGGTAAAGGGAAGAAATAAAGGCAGTTTGAGGACTTTTCTTTGTAAGATTATCTCCTCCTGAATGAGAGTTCTAGGTGATTTCTTACACAATCGGTTTCCCGGTAACGGAGCCAACTGAAGACGTCTAAATCCTCACGGGCGTCCTTGCGGTGTTCTGACGGTGGATATCTGGCTGTATTTAAGGTGTGGTGATGCTCCGGCGGGCGGTGGTGTGGAGAGTTAGAATGGAGAGAGCTTTTGCTTGGGAATATAGTGTGTATTTCATACCTCTTATCATGCCTTTTAGTTTACAATGACCACCCCTTTTATAGAGATGGATAACTTAGGGGATAAGTAATCTATTAGATATTTTTCTAGTAGATAGGTCTTACTTAGATATTAAGCAAGGTGAAATAT
This sequence comes from Gentiana macrophylla, assembly GCA_026214975.1. Taxonomy (NCBI): domain Eukaryota; kingdom Viridiplantae; phylum Streptophyta; class Magnoliopsida; order Gentianales; family Gentianaceae; genus Gentiana; species Gentiana macrophylla. The sequence continues at coordinate 177,654,617 of CM047805.1, read as the reverse complement.
CTAAGTTACAAGTGGGGAAAAGATCTGGATCAATCGGCGACCACTTCTCTGGGGTCGCAAGGAGCAAGCCCTCTTTGGCCTCGCCTGCAGCGACCATACGGACTCGCTGGTTGAGATTCCACAGTCTGTTGCCTTTGCACGAGGCCGCGAGATGCCTTGATCGCGGCGAGGTGAGACACTGGCCGCCCATTTTGCGATCTCTCTTGTCATGCCGGAGGGTGGCTGCGGTGGGTTGTCTCCTACTGTTGAGGTGGTGGAATTATTTGTACCCATCAGTCATGTTTACTTCCGTGAAGACACCATATTATGTCATAACATTATAATTATATTAATAGTTAAGACTCATCTAAATCGATTGATCTTTTCATGAACAATATAAAGTATAAAGATAAAATATCACAATATTATAAAATAATGTTATAGTTGAATTTCATCATTTTCAATAGTATAATTTAGGGTATTATATATATATATGGCCATGCAATAGGATTAGGGACTACGTTAGAATGAAGAGAGTAATTGGAAAAAAAACGCGGCTTTGGGCATCTTTGCATGCGTTCCAGGCTAGACAAACCGATGCTTTTCCATTTTTGTTAAGTGTCTTCTTTTTCTTTTTCTTTTTCTTTTTCTTTCTCCTTCCTCCCTTCAGCTCTCTCCATCTCCTTTTTTTCAATTTATTCCAATGATTTTTTTTCTTTCTTTCTATAATGTACAATAATGTTGCAAGAACCTTAGTGTAAAGCATGTTAGGAACAAAATTCAAAGAAAATTTCAGGAAAAAATACCATAACAAAAAGGGCACAAGTCGATAACTTGTGGAAAAAAATAATTTACTTTATTTTGAATTATTGTCTTAACTTTTTTCCTTTTTCTTTTTCCCTGCACGGAGCCTATACTAGAGATTTTCAAGTAGTTTGTAAATGTTGAATGTACACGTCTTATTGTTGAGAGAAGCTATAGTCGGCACATAACTGAAGTCCCCACCAAGGACGGCGGCGGTATGAGATCGACTACATGGGTCAAGTGACCCCTTCAAAAATTATGAGGTTTTTGTTCAATCTCAATCCCCGACTCATGTCTCAGAATTCATACGGATGCCCCTGAATTTCACACCCAACTTAAAGACAATGTTGAAATTAATAATACTCATGATGTTTTATCACTAAGCTATGATTTTCAAGTTTCAAAATATTTTCATACTTGGCTATGTTGTGACCGGCTTGGATAATCTATTGTTCCGCATTCCATCGTTCAGTCGCTCTTACATGCCATATGATCATGAATATATGATATATATATATATATATACACATATGACGTACACAATTAAATATATGGTTATATCTTTGTATAGCTTCTATGTATCCAATGATGGATAATAAAATTATGTGTCGCCACATCTTTCAAATTATTATTATGAAAAATCGACAAATCTGTCTATCTGATAAGAGAAGCCGAGAATGATGAGGCTGAAGTTGTTCGAATAATCTGCCTCCTATGGAATATCTGCAAGCCCCGAAATGCATGGGTCTTCAAAAGTAGGTCTGTCAATGTTACTTTTTAGTTTAAGTGATGCTGTCTTTTTTTCTCATTTTTAGTTTTTCATCCGATCTGGGACGATTATGAACAACTCCTTCACTGAGGCGGAGGAAAACCTAGCGGCCATGAAAATTCCAGCTAACAACACTAAAAGGCCGACACACAAGGAAAAATGAGAACCTCCCACCTAAGGGAGCCAAAAATTCAATGTGGACGCTGCGTTCGGTGATGAGGGGCCTGTATTTGGAGGGCTGACTCGAAACTACCACAGAACTATCATTAAAAGCTTTTCCTGGCGTCTTGAAGGTGGTTTTGATGTTTCAGTTGGAGAAACTCTAGCCTCTAGCCATCTATCATGTTCTAAGTATGTGATGACATAGGGATTCTATAATGTCATTTTCGAGGAAGACTCTTTAACTACCTATTATCGCCTCTTGGACTTTTATTCCGTGAGAAGCATAATTTAAGATTGTCGTAGACTATTACCAGGCATTTACTTCTGTTTCCTTCTTTTTTTGTTAAGCGCCAATGCAATATACCTGCGCTTAGCTAGAGAATGAATACATCTTGTAGGATGTGTGGATAGTGATTATTTATCTCTTTCTCATTTAACCGGTGTTTGTTTGGCAGATTGTGATTAACATCAGTCTGAAGTACTTACAAAAAAAAAGAGAAGGTAACGGAGAATGATTACTATCATCGTGTTAATTAGTTTATATTGAATACTTTATACTCTCTATTATTCATTATGGAGATGATAAGTACATATGACAATAGAAGTAGGAGGAAAAGAGGGGCATGTGGGTGATGGTTAAGGGGTCCTTTTCTTAAGCTGCAGAGCAGTCTCCGTTTTAATTAGGATCAGGTTACATTGTCTTTCCTCTTGACTACGACATTTTTCTAGTTTCCATTCCTAAATTTTAATTTAATTCATTAAGTTACCTTTATTTAATGAATACTTAATCCTTTTAGAATGTATCAAATTTATTATATTAATAATAGGGGAAACTTGAAAAAATTATGGTTTAAAAGATTATTATTTATGTGATATGACTCAAAATATAACATTTGAAGCGAACTTGTTGGGAGAGGTCCTCACCTTTGATTAAGATAAGAACTCGAAGGATTAGTTTAGAATGATTAATCAAAGATAACATCTTTAAAATAAAAATATTCTTGAAAATCATTTAAGTAGCGAGTCATGAACGAAATCGTATGAATCTGTGCACGCCTTTTTAAACGCTTTCACATTTTGTAAATGTTATTCTTTAATTTTAAAGTACACGGTAGCAATAATAAGTTTTTAAAACATATTTTATCAAGTTTCCCTTAATTAATAGTATTCTATAAGAGAATAAAATATCATTTGATTTTCACCCATGCATAACGGACCATTGATCTTAGTAAAGAAGTGCTTTTTCTTATTCAATGAATGAATCAATACAATTGAAATCCAAAAGAGAAATGATAGAGACACAACAAAATTACATAACGAATTGTCACAACGGTAATTTACATCGTTGATTTTTTTGGCAACTATATTGATTGATCTAGGTCCCTTTATAATCAATAGTGTGGATCATCGTTGTGTAATTTCGTTGTGCCTCTGTCATTTCTCAATCCAAAAATTCTAGTAAAATATAAAGATCATTAACAATAAAAATAACCAAATATAAATATAAAATATATATTTATTTAAACCAAATAAAACTTTATCTTGGCATAACAATTTCTCTTTCTTTTAAATATTTTTTTTCTTATCATATAATATCCTACCTCAAACGAGGCTAGATTTAGAATTTGAGGTTACCTTGTGATATTTAGAAAGCATATCTACACGGATATTCACTCCAGGGGCGGATTCATGAATTTTTTTTCTATAGAGTATTTTTTTCCTGTAGGGTTACAAGACTGTAAAATTACATTTTCTATAGGGTAGAGTCACCGGACTGTAAAACTGTATTTTCTATCCAAAAATTTGTTCCGTTGAATTTGTTCCAATGGATCACTGGAGCCTAAACTACTTTTTTTTAAAGTAAGAAAAGTGATTTTTTTTTAACAAAAAAACTAAATCGATTTAATGCTAAAAAAAATTTCTCCGCCCCTGATTCATTCCCGCGCCCATGTATTTTTATTCGATTGTTGGATTGATTTCATTTCTCGGCGTTAGTATTTCCAGCTCTTTCGAAAGTCGTAATCTGTTCGTTGGATTGATTTATCAGCGCTCATATTTTTGAATCTTCAAAGAGTCTTCTTGTTGTGTTCTATGGGATTGTGTGTAACGTGGCTTCTAATTGTGATTACTAGTGGCAATGCTCACGCCAAGTGTCTAAAGGCGGCGTCGTTGCAGTCATAAGTAAATGTAGAAGTGAAGAATATTTTTACATTCATAGAAATGATCTGATCGTGGATTTTTATTAATATGAAGTCATATTGTTGAAAAGATCATAGGTCGACAAAGACATCATCTATATGATAGTTAATGTTCAAATTTATCGTAAGTTACAAAATATAGTGTAATACAATCATTCAAACACTCATAATTCTTGTGAAGTTAATTTTGTTATTTTAGAGTGAATTAAGCAAGCAGCATACATCGACAAATGAATTGCATTGCATACATTGAGCACAAATTTTATGTTGGACTCAGTGCAAATCACGGTTGACACCAAAACCAATAGGAATCCAACATTCTAAAATAGGTCCCTACTGTGAAAACTTTCCACCAATGTATCCCTTTAAAAGTGTTGAGCTTTGTGGTCAAAACTCTTGCACTCGCACTGTGCCCTAAAATTTCAGTACATTGAGACAGAGGTTATTGATTCTATACCCCACATCAACCACAAAGAAGGCTGATTATAGGCACACCTAAATAGAGTAGCAAAGTACAACACATGGATGACAGCAAATGTTTGGTACATAATTACATATAAAGGAGATGATTGTTTACCCTTTTATTGTACATAACGGCAAAAAATTTGCACATAATTACACAAAAAAAGTGATGGTAATGCTGTGCAAGACACGGCAGGCAAAACACGAAACATAACAAATTATACTAAATAAATTTCTTTTACTGTCAAACTATTGCTTTTGGATTTTGTTGTATTGTAATTATTGCTTGTAGTACAAAATAAAAAACATATTGAAAGCTTTTTATACGGAGAAAAAAAAACATGAAAAGAGCATTGATTAGCAAAAAAAAACAATTTTGTAGTTCCACTCAAAACATAAAAGGGGAAGCAGTTTATAATCTCATATTTCATATATGCATCCATCTAAAGAACCAAAAAACATAATATTAGGGCCAGGGGTACTGGTTAATCCTTATGCTCGATACTTGGATTTGTTGTTGTGTCCACAATCATGGTGTCGTTTTCGAACAATCTTATTGGTCCTTTAACTGCCTAGCCAAAAAAAACATAGAGTAAATCATCATCTTCATTAAATCATCGTTTCGAACAATCTTATTGGTCCTTATGTACATGTCATATACATATATCGCAATTGATCAAGCAACAATTTAAGGAAACTCTATCAACACAACCTTTAACATATATCAAGAATTAGAGCGAAAAGAGAGCAACAATATATGAGACCCAACTTTCTGGAAGCAACCAAAACCTAAACAATTCTAACAAAAAAAAATCCTCTTGGTTTCAGTTTGAGGTGCAACATGTTACCTAAGAAGAGATACACAACTACATTGTCCATAGTTGCAACTGGAATACCAAATCCCCAGCTCTATTGAAGTTCATTTGTATCCCATTTTCAACTATCTGCATGGTAAAATATGCATTACGCTCACCGCACATGAAACAGTCTCCAAGCTTTCACTAAACAAAATCCATAAATTCACCCACAAAATAATATATCAAAGTACACAACTCTACACTACTACCCATTTCACAAGTAATTAGTATTTGGCCAAAAAAGACTTCCATGTGCTTTATTCCAAGTACAAACAAGTAGTGAGACCTTGAAATCTCATGAAAAAGGGCTTGCTTTCATGCATTTTTATTTTGTCACGCCAAGACATATCTCTATCTTATAATGCAGATGAGTATAATTAGATAAGACATATATGAGCAACCCTACAACACATCTTGTTTATGAACCATCTTCCGGCTAGGAAGGCCACAAGATCTTAAGCAAATTTAAGAATCCCACTTCTTAAATCGGACAGGTAGGTAATGGTCTTAACATGAAATTATAGCACCATGGATGGGAAATGAAGTAGAAATTGCTTTGACAACCCCATATAAGCTCATCCGCCCAGCTGTACTCTATCTAGCAACTCATTAGGAGATAACCATCCAAGAAATGATGCATGTCTGGGCCCTTTCTCCTAAATGTGGTCCAAAACCATCCACCCTCCACGGTAACATCTACAAACCGAAGCTTCAGGCTTAATTTCCACCTAGGATGTTAATTATCATGGCATGATCTAATTTATTCATTTCTCAAATTCATTTTCTCTCGTGGAGAGAGTGAAAAGGGATGGTGATAAATAAGGGGAAATGCATAAGGAAAGCTGAACGACTACTCAGATTAGAAAGAATTCATAAACACTCCGCCAGGGCTAAAGGAATATAATAAGGTTGAGGAACAAAGACACTCTCGCTCTATTTTGTTTCACGAATTTTGCAATTTTACTCCCAATGTTACCCTCACCTATACATTGGGGCAAAATTGCAAAATTCCTGAATTAAAAAGTTTCAAGAAATATCTTTTTCTGTCAGATGTAAGAAGTGGCATATAGCGCCAAATATGGGAGATATTTTTTCTCGTTTAAGTAGCAGGGCCAATAAAGGTTTTTTTTATGAAGTTTACACATGTAATCTCATCTGCTTACAAAATCAAACATGTCTCCATATATATACCCTCACTCAAAATACTCAAATCTGTATCCATTGTACCATTATAGTTCTCATAAGTCCACGACTAAGCACACACATGGCAACTAATCTGCTAAGAAGCTATATGCATTTCTGCATGATTTGGACAAAAGTTCTACCACCTTGTAGACAGTATCAGACAATTACACTCATATCCAAGCGTGCCGGACACACATTTATTCCACCGTAAGAGGAGAGGTCTTGGATAGATGTGAAAGCAAAACACATTACCTACCAAGAGAACTATATAATGGATTCATAATTAAATTCTCAAGTTTGCCAAAAAAAATTGCACCCCAAGAGTCATGCAAAGTCACCAGATTCAAATACTTATTGAGCAATCACCATGAACAGATCAATACATGCTTACTCAATAATCAAAATTTACCGCAGAGGTTGCTGGTTATAGTGGCTTTTTTCCTTTTGCTTTGCGGCCCGACCAAATTAGCGGCTATTATTGCGGCGACTCTGGCGATGAACGTCCATCTCCTTGCAAGACTTATTCTTCTTCATTGAAGCTTTTCTTTATCTTCTCCTTCACATCCACTGATGATACATCATTTGCATCCTTCATCCCGGTTTTCTCATCGTTTCCAATTCCTACCTCAGACGAATTTGTCAGATCCTCTTCTTTAGCTTCCTTTATGGATTTGTTCTTCTTCTTCTTTTTTGCACTTTTACTCTGCCCTGCTACACTGTCCTTTTTGTCAACCTCCTCGTTAGTATTCTCTACCTTCAGTATCATGTGCAACACTGAAAGCGAGAGCATGCATATTACCCATATCACATACAAGAAATCAAAACAGAAAAATATTCAACAAATAAGTGTTTAGGGAAAACACTCCATCCAGATTTGAAATGCAAATACACACCAACAAGAAACCATGGAGCAATTTGAAACCCCATATCTAATGCAAAGAAACACAAGAATTCAAAGAAGAAACAGATAATATACTACCAACATTTGCATATGGATACAAAACGATCTCCAAATTCAAAAATGGTAATAAAAAATAAAAATAAAAAGCGAATAATAATACTAATAAAAAATGGAGAGATATCCTGCGTCCCTTCCCCCTTGTCTATCTTGGCAAAAAAACAAATTAGTAAAATGCAGTATTCAAAAATGAAAACAAATTACTTTAAATTGTTTTAAAGCAATAAGTAAACGCAACACCACCTTCTAAATTGTATATGATTCATTCCAAACGATCCCTTATAAACAAGAAATTGATCACCAAATCGCTTACATGTTATCATCACATTGATTCGTCAATTGAATTATCATCCACGAGATAATAGTAGAAATTATGAAAACAATTGAAAGTACAAGGTCTTACACAAATATTCCAAGAGAGCAAAATCGCCAGGATCCGAAACGTCATTGGAGGAATATCCTTTTCCTCGCTCATTTTTTACAAAGAGTAATGAAAATCGAGATCGAAATTCAATGCATACAAATAAACCCATATCAAGTGATCTTGCATATAAATAAACTCATATCAAGTGATCTTTGTGGAATACATGTATGATTGATTACTGTAGAAGTTGAAGCGGAGGGTAAGGAGAGTCGAGCGGAGGAGAAGAAAGCGTACAAAAGTGAAATGGTTAACGAAATTGAAAAGAAATTTGAGATCCGATCTTGATACACGCGAAACTTCCTGTATAAGCTTCATTCTAAGATCCGATCTTGATACACCCTATTTCCTTTTTTTTTTCTTCTTTTTTTGAATCTATGATTTTTTTTTAGAATATAAGCTGACACGTGTCAAGCCCAGAGCTTACCACGTGTCAACGAAGGAACACACCAAAATTGAAGCAAAAGGGGACGTGGAAGCCTCTCAATAAATTTGGGTCCCTTTTAATAGAATACAGATGACATTAGATCTACTTCATCATTTGCACCTATAATAAGAATGAGTGCCAAAATTTGAAAGGAAAAAATGTTAAATGTTAGATTATATATAAATAATTAATATGATTAAAAAAATCGAGAAAAATGAAAGGGAAAAAAATATATTATTTGAATGAGGTCTAAACAAGATCAGCATCGGCGATCTTTGGATTTAAATCTAATAGTTATCCGGGTCGTTTAATATTGGGTAATATGAACGATGAATGGTTTTTTAGGTGGATTTAGACCGAGTTTGAGAGGTATTTCTCTCAAGTATCCTGTTATGTTTCAGGAATCAAGTCTTTCGTAATTCCTTAAGGTTGTTTTCGTAGTTCCTTAGGGTTGTTTATATAGGGGACGTCTCATCCCTTTCCTTGTTCTACAAGGAATTGTTTTATTATTATTATTATTTCCCTAAGGATTAATACATATAAATCCCTATGATTTAGAGATAATTATGGACATGTTTAAATGTCAGGATCAGAGTCCTTATGACCCAAGATTCTTTCCTTAATTATCTTTAGCTACTCAACACGTGGAATTACTGCCGGGACTGCTCTGTACGTCCTGCGCCGAGCCCCCAAGACCACTATAGCCGAACATGGCAGCTCCTCTTCACCAGGCATTGGCCGACCTGCGGTGGCTGGAGGAGGAGTTTCTGCCGATCTCCCACCTGGGGTTAGGGAACTGCCTTTGGGTATGTGCTTGGGGCTCTTAGCCCTTAATGCCTTATTTTTAGAGGCTAGTCATTTATTATACGACTTAAAAGGATGACATGTGGAGTAGTTCGGGACGGCCATCATCATATCATCAGCATCACATCATAATGATATACTTTTGGTGCCAAATTTAGGGTGGAAAAAATATTATTGTGGTAGACTTAAATATGGGTGGGAAATAATGGTTTGTTTGGTTCTGATCCGTAGGGATCTTATATTCCTAGCAGATGCCCTTAATTTTATTCCTAAAATAATATAAAATAATACATATTCCTATCTTACAACATCTCAATTCAAAAACCTCCACAACAGCATCCCTATCCTTATCCCTATAACATTTCAAATAATATTAAATAATACATATTCTACCTCACAACCCTATTTATACACATTAAATATTTATTATTTCACTCTAGTAGCATCTCTATCCCTATCCCTATAATTTTTAATAATTAAATATGTTTAGGGCGTGAATAGTGCATCCCCACAAGTAGGGATGCACTATTCATATCCCTAAAAATAAATAGGGACATGGACTCTGCTGTTGAAGTTATTTTGGGGTAAACTCTATTTTTTATCTTCATTTTAAGGATATGACACCATATAGGGCTTCTGCTGGGAGTGTCCTTAGGGTGATGTGTAACATTTTTTAGTTTTTTTTAAACTTTTTTTAATTTTTTTTTGTAATTTTTGGAATGGGTTCAGGCTAAATAAATCGAAAAAAATGACAATATGAAAAATGGGCAAACATTGTTCACTATTGTTAAACACTGATTTTATGGTGGTTTTCGTGCAAGTTCTGGACCACCATATCATCAATTTTAAGAAATTTAATAGATGGGTTTTTTTCTAGAGGTAGGAGGCCATTTTAAATCCAATATTCATCCGTTCCAAAATAAGTAAGTCCAGTTGACAAAAAAGTTTGTTCTATAATAACTGAGGCAAAACATTTTCAAGTACAAAATTTGATGCATTTTTCCTTTTTACCCATATCAATATTTTTCCATACATTGTCTTAAATGTACAAACATTATTTACTCAATTTTTCATAATGGTATTATAGTCTTTATCTTATCAAAGTTAAAACGATTAATTACTTTCTTAATCTACGTGTTTTTGACAACTGTCTCAGTTATTGTGGAATGGAAGGAGTACTATCTCCATCTATATTATAAGTGATACTAGCTTTATGCATATAGATTAATAAACTTAATAAATGATCCAACTTTTGTAATTTTGAACTAAAATGCTCATAGGCTAATTACAATAATGTAAAGTTTTGGAATAAGAAATAAGAGTAAAACAATAAAAAAGAGCATTAATTATTGCATTGAAATATAAGAATGACTTATATTGTGTAACGGATGAAAAATACTAGAATGATTATTATACTATAAGACGGAGATAGTAATTCTTATGGGTATTTGTTTATAAGGACTAGTTTCAGTACTTAATTAGGCACTTAGGACACACGTAAAATATATTTGGTTATAAGGACAATTTTTTTCTAACTTTCCTCGTTACCACTTTTGTAAACACGAGTGAATAAACCAATGCCCAGGAGATTATCGTGGTGACCTCAACGAATTTGGAGCCGAGCAAAACGGATCTGAAAGCATCACTACTACGATTTGGCATTTCGCTCCGTGAAATTTCGGCGATTTTGGAAGAAATCAAATCCTCGATACTTATTCACAATGTCAAATGCAACATCGAGCGCTAAATAGAGAGCCAGGAACCGATTTAATAATCGGAGAAGGCTGCGGCGAGTTGTCTTAGAAGATAACGCCCGATTTCTAGGGAATCATCTCGGTAACCCAGAAATCGGGAGAAAGCTCAAAAGATGGTCAACGAAGAGCGAAGCGGACCGATCGGTCACACGAGTTTTGGAATTGAACTATGTTTCACACTAATTAGAAACCGGATTGAAATAGATGTTTGTGTTGTTGAATTGAAAACGAAATCTCATCTTGAATCAAGAAGAAGAAGGTCTTGATTTGTTAACATCATACATAATCAAGAACCATATGAGGACACAATACTAAATCTCATGATTGCGGTAGAGACACAACAAGTTATGCTTTAACTTGGTTTTTTTGGCTTGTTTCACATAATCCCATTATTGAAATGAAGATTCGGGAGGAGTTGAATTCGATCATCCTTGAAGACAACCCGAAAGATTCCGTCTTTTTGATGTTCAAGACTTGAACAAGCTAGTTTACCTACATGGAGCACTATGTCAATCATTAAGGCTATAATATCTACCAGTACCATTCCAAAATAAAGAGCCACTTGAGCCAGACACGCTTCCAGTCCTTTGTGTGCATCCATACATGAAGGTAACCTTTTCTTGATATGCAATGGGAGAATGGAGTCAATCTGGGTAAAGATTGTATGGAAATGTGTCCGTAAAGATGGACATCGTTTGTTGGAAAACTTCTTCAACCGAGCCCTCATTTGGGCGTAAGAAAATCTGAAGAAGAGTAAAGAAATATTATTGAGGCTTGTTGTGTTGCAAAAAAGTTTCTTGTCTTGCCCACTTAATTATGTCTGAATTTTATGAACATAGTCAAAATAGTATCTGTATTTATCAAAATTGAATATATATATATATATATATATATATATATATATATATATATATATATATAGTATATTTTTATCCTCTTTTAGCTATCTGTTTTAGTCCACTTAATTTATATTGTTGTTTACCATACACTTTAGTAAAATTTATCATCTTTGTTTGTTCTTGCTCACATTGACAATGCAAAGTGACATTGATGTCACTCCATATATATTTTGATACACAAATTTTGTAATGTAACCGAATTAGTGTAGTGTCATTCTCGTGTTGTGTCATTTTTGTGTGAGCACTTATAGCTCAAGCCATGAAAAGAAATTTGGAGTTTCGCTTATTGGATTCATATGCAGAGAAAGAGAAGGAAATTATTAGATGTGGCATTGGTCGTAATGAGCTCTTGTTTTTGGACATTTTTTTCATTTGCTGGGATGCGTGAAGTCTGCTGGGTTGCAGCTTTCTTTTGCTTTTTTTGATTTGTTTTTGGCTAGTGAATGGATGTTCTTTTGAAAGAATAAAAGAAAAAGAAAAGCTAATGAGGAAGATGGAAGTTGCGATGACATAATTCAAGACTTTGTCCAAGTCGGAGGAAGCGAAGTAGAAAGCATATGGACAAGGTGTCTCATGAATATGTTGATCCATAAAAAAATCGATCTCCGATTGTCACCGATTGCCAAAATCCTTAATGATCAAAATCCTTTATGATCCTTCATCAATGAGTATATCGAGTACCCGGTGCTGCCTCTTTTGTCCATAATATGAACACATGTAATGATAGGCTCTGTATTGACTTGTAGAAAATAGAGAAAACTAGTCTGATAATGGTTATGCATTACGGGACATGTGTCTGACTTGCGAAAAATAGAGAAAACTAGTATGATAATAGTCACTGCATCGGGATGGCCACTGCATCACGGTGGTCAATGCATTGGGGTGGTCACTTCATCGCGGTGGTGAATGCATCACGGTGTCTCTGCATCGGGGGTGGTCACTGCATCGCGGTGTCTCTACATCGGGCTGTATCGCGGTGGTGAATGCATCACGATGGGCGATGGCCACTGCATCGCGGTGTCAATGCATCAGGGATGGTCAATGTATCGCGGTGTCTCTACATCGGGGTGGTCACTGCATCGCGGTGGTGAATGCATCGCGATGGCCACTGCATCGCATTGTCAATGCATCGGGGGTGGTCAATGCATCACGGTGTCACTTCATCGCGGTGTCTCTGCATCGCGGCGTCTCTAGATCGCGTTGTCTCTGCATCAGGGGTGGTCACAACATCGGGGGGTGGCCACTGCATCGTGGTGGTCAATGGATCGTGGGTGGTCAATGCATCGCGATGGTCACTGCATCGGAGGTGGTCAACTACATCGGGATGGTCACTACATCGTGGTGGTCAATGGTGGTCAATGAATCGCGGTGGTCAATGCATTAGGGTGGTCACTGCATCACGGTGGTGAATGCATGGTAGTGTCTTTGCATCGCGGTGTCTCTGCATCGGGGGTGGTCACTGCATTGCGGTGTCTCTGCATCGGGGTGGCCACTGCATCGCGGTGGTAAATAGATTGAGGGTGTTCAATGCATCGCGATGGTCACTGCATTGGAGGTGTCTCTGCATCGAGGTGTGTTTACATCGCGGCGTCTCTGCAGGCGTCTCTGTATCGGAGGTGGTCACAGCATCGTGGTGCCTCTGCATCAGGGGTGGTCACTGCATCCCGGTGTCTCTGTATCAGGGTGGTCACTACATCGCAGTGTCTCTGTATTGCGGTGTCGCTACATCGGAGGTGGTCACTGCATCGCGGTGTCTCTGCATCGGGGGTGGCCACTGCATCGCGGTGGTCAGTGGATCTGGGGTGGTCAATACATCGCGGTGTCACTTCATCCAGGCGTCTCTGCATCGCAGCGTCTTTGCATCAGGGGTGTCATTGCTTCGCGAGGGTCAATGCATCGCGGTGGTCAATACATCGCGATGGTCACTGCATTGGAGGTGTCTCTGCATCACGGCGTCTCTGCAAGCGTCTCTGTATCGGGGGTGGTCACTACATCGCGGTATCTCTGCAACGGGGGGTGATCACTGCATCGCGGAGTCTCTGCATCGCGGTGTCTCTGCATCGGGGGTGGTCAGTGCATCGCGGTGTCTCTGCATTGGGGGTGGTCACTGCATCACGGCGTCTCTGCATTGCTGTGTCACTTCATCGAGGCGTCACTTCTCGGTGTCACTTTATCGCGGCGTTTTTGCAATACGGTGTCATTTCATCGCGGTGGTCAATGCATCGTGGTGTCACTTCATCGCGGTGTATGTGCATCGAGGTGGTCAATGCATCGCGGGTGGTCACTGCATCGCGGTGTCTCTTCATCGGAGGTGGCCACTGCATTGAGGTGGTCAATGGATCTAGGGTGGTCAATGCATCGCGGTGTCACTTCATCGAGGCGTCTCTGCATCACGGCGTCTCTGCATCAGGGGTGTCACTGCATCGCGGTGGTCAAAGCATCGTCTTGGTCACTGCATCGCGGTGTCTCTGCATCGCGATGGTCACTGCATTGCGGTGTCTCTGCATCGCAATGTCTCTGCATCCCGGTGTCTCTGCATCGCGATGTTATTGTCATTGGGTGTCACTGCATAAAATGTTTGTGTCATTGGATGTCATTGCATATGGTGTCACTTCATAAAGTGTTGGTGTTATTGGGTGTCACTACATAATGTGTCACTTCATAAAATGATATATCAAAATAAAGAGGACGAACAAATATGAATTATGGTGAAATAAATATGTTGATCGAAGTTTTATATCAAAAGATATAATCGTGATTATTTTCTTAGAATTTATTTAATAAAATATAACAAGATCGAGCTAGACTCGTCTAATAGTGGTCAATGCATCGCGGTGTCACTTAATCACGGTCTCTGCATCGGGGGTGGTCTCTGCATCGCGGTGGTCAAGGGATCAGGGGTGGTCAAAGCATCACGGTGGTCAATGCATCGCGATGGTCACTTTATCGGAGGGTGTCACTGCATCGCGGTGGTGAATGCATTAGGGTGGTCATCGCGATCGCGGTGTCTTTGCATCGGGGTGGCCATCGCGTCGCAATAGTCAATGGATCTAGGGTGGTCAATGTATCGCGTGTCACTTCATCGGCGAGTCTGCATCGTGGTGTGTCTGCATCGGGGTGGGCATTTGCATCGTGGTGTCTCTGCATCGGGGTGGCCACCGCTGCGATGATGTGGTCAATGGATGCTGGGTGGTCAATGCATCGCGGTGCCACTTCATCGGCGTCTGCATCGGGGTGTCATTTGCATCGCGTTGTCACTTCATCGAGGTGTCTTTGCACCGCGGTGTCTCTGCAACGGGGGTGGTCACTGCATCGTGTTGTCTCTGCATCGGGGGTGGTCATTGCATCGCGTTAATACATGCATCGGGGTGGTCATCGCGCATTGCGGTGTCTCTGCATCGCGGTGTCTCTGCATTACGTTGTCACTTCATCGCGGTGTCTCTGCATCGCGGTGGTCAATGCATCGGGGTGGTCACTGCATCGCGGTGGTCAATGCATCACGATGGTCAATGCGTCGCGGTGGTCAATGCGTCGCGGTGGTCATTGCACCGCAGATGGTCAATGCATCACGGGCGGTGGTCAATGTATCGGGGTGGTGATCGTCGCGGTGGTCAATCCATCCCAATGGTCAATGAATCGCGGTGGTCAATTTATCCCGATGGTCAATGCATCACGCGGTGGTCGATGCGTCGCGCGGTGGTCAATCTGCACCGGTGATCAATCATCGGGGCGGTGGTCAATGCATTAGGGCGGTGGTCGATCGTCGGGGTGGTCGATCGCGCGGTGGTCGATATATCTCGATGGTCAACGATCATCGCGGTGATCAATGCATTACGGTGGTTATTTAAAAAAACACTTTTACAATCCATAAAATAAAATTTTTAAAAATAATAATAAAAACTTTTACCATCCAGAAAATTAAAAAAAAATAAAACCCAACAATTGGCAACGCTGCTTTATATTTGTTTTTTTTTTCTTTTTCTTGAACGCGCTTTATATCTGTTTGGTCCCGTTTCAGCGCCTGTTCTGTTTTGTAGTATTATTTATTAATTAAGGGTAGTTTGGTCTATGTATTAATTTTGTGTCGCTTATAACAAAAATAAGATTTAAATATGTCCCTATTTAACAATTAAATCCCAATATGTGTCATTTTGCATAATTGCACTAATTAACTTATTGGTTTTGGTACACAATATAGGATTTGGTCTTTAACCAACACAAATTTGTGATCGTCAAGACATTGAACCCCGTCTTGTTTGGATAGAAACAAGACAAATTTATTTATTTTTCAGAAAACAAGACACAAAATTAAAGAAACTGTTTTTTTCTTATTGAATGAATCAAATGTAGTACGGAGTACTACTCACATCAGACACTATAAATAAAGATAAGCTTAACATATAAATTAATTAATTATATGTTTAAACTAACTAAAATTTATCTTGACTTAACATTTTTATCCCTATCTTTTGAACTTCTAATTTATTTTTAATGACTTTATCTAATAGTCTCTAGGGTCGGTAGAACTTTCGAAATCCTGACCCTTCCGACTCTCAACTCACTCCTTTGGTGAAAATTTTCCAATCCTGACTGTAGTTGAAAAATATTCGGGCACAAATAATGAGCCCAACAAGAATCTCGAACCTTCCCGAATATAATATTCTAATAATTTTTAAAAATGTTCCTCAAAAAAATAAATTTAAAAAATGTTATGGTATAAATAATGTATATATCATTTTCAATTGGATTACGCTTTTTCAATTCGACAATTTCAACGACATTTTTTTTTTTACTCTCAACTTTGGATTAGCTACTCTTTTTTTTTTCTTTTTTTTCCTTCTAATATTTCTCAACTTTTGTGGCAATGACAATCATGATAAACTTATATTTCATTACCCGACAAACAAAGTATGCATTTTTTTTTTCTGTTTTTTTATTTTATTTTACTTGATATTGTAGACCTTGAATAATTATCTATTTATTTCAATAAGACCGTGTTTATCACTACAGATTGTTCACAACGAGGTATTAGTTTTGGCGAAATCAAAACCCTAATAAGTTCTATGTCTCAATCATAAATCAAGTAAAATCCTGGTGTCTGTAGAAAAGTACAAAACACACACACTTTTACTGAGAAATAGAAAACGGGCTGCAAATGTGCATTACCCTAAAATTCTTATTGAGAAAATTCCTTATGTTTTTCTGCTTTTCAACGATTGCCATGACTGTTTATTTATAGTACAAGCTGATTCATTTCAAACTGTTTTTCAATTAGAAGATAAACATACAAAATCTGGAGCTTATCACCAATCAAAGTTCAAGTGCCCTTTATCTCCAAGCTTCAAGCATGTGCCAGCATTATTCGAAGGAGTCTGACCAAGTAATCCTGCCTTATCTCTCCATTTATTTGTACTCGTATGCTGTCTGGACTCTGTTTTGAAAAATCACAGCCTATCTTTTGAATTTTGAGCTGTGATTATCTATTTGCAATTATCTGTGGTTGACACTTTTATCTTTTGAATTTATTTGAATGAATTGTTGTCTGCAGTGGTCGTGTCAATTTACGTGGTCGTCTCTGAATTTCTTCTATTGATTTGTGGTCCGTTATTACCCCCTCAAACGAGGTGGGGGTTTGAGGCCGAATTGTGCCTTAAGGATTTGGAATGAGGCCTTAGGTAGAGCCTTAGTAAAGATGTCTGCCGATTGTTCGGATCTTTGGGACATGTTTTGTAACCAGGAGATTTCGGCCACCTGTTCTCGACATAGTGATAGTCCAATTCGATATGTTTACTTCGGACATGAAAAACAGGGTTAATAGTCATATGCAAGGCACTTAAATTGTTTGATAAAAGGATATGGGTAGCTTTGAGGGGAACATGAAGTTCATGTAGAAGATAGGTTAACCAAGTAATTTCAGCTGCAGTATGAGCCATAGCACGATATTCTGCTTCAGAACTTGATCTTGAGACTGTAGGCTGCTTTTTAGCACACCAAGAGATCATATTAGAACCAAGGAAGGTACATTAGCTTGTGGTTGATCGTCTAGTGAATTCACACCCTGCCCAGTCTGCATCTGAAAAAGCCAAAAGACTAGGCCAATCTGCATCTGTGTGGGCAAATGCCAAAATGTTGGAGGTGGGAGTCTTGTGCAGTGTCATGCCAAGGTCTAAGGTCCCCTTGACATATCTGAGAAGCCTGTGGACTAAAGTGATATGGAAACTGGTAGGCTGCTGCATAAATTGAGATACATAGTTGACACTGATAGCTAGATCAGGCCTTGTGAATGTGAGGTATTGCGGGGCACCCACAAGGCTTCGTAGTATGTAGGATCTGTAGAAGTTCGGTTACGGCTCCTCCTTGTGTTTGGTGGCAAGGGTGTCCTCATAGGTTTGCGATCAATCATTTGAGCTTTTTCAAGTATGGTAGTGGCATAGTGTGTTTGGTGAGGTGTAAGCCTGCATTGGTGTGATGGACTTGTACTCCAAGAAAGTGATGTATCAGCCCCAAATCTTTCATCTTGAATTCCTGACTGAGCAATCCAATAAACGACTCCAACAAGTCTGTCCTGGAACCTGTGAGCAGAATATCATCCACATGCAATAATAGCACTAGAGTGCCATGGTTAGCATGATAATAAAACAGTGATGGATCAGATAGACTGCAATGGAATCCATATTTAAGTAAAAAGGTACTGAACCTGTCAAACCAAGCCCTAGGGGCCTGTTTGAGGCCATAAAGAGCCCTGTAGGGGCCTGTTTGAGGCCATAAAGAGCCCTGTTTAGTTTGCAGACATGATCTGGTTGCATAGGATGAGCCATACCTGGGGGTTGGGTCATGTAGATGTCTTATGTGATGTGTCCATGCAAGAAAACATTTTTTACATCTAATAGCTTAACAGTCCAAGACTGATTTAGGGCCAGGCTAAGAACAACTCTAATTGTACTAGGTTTGACTACTGGTGAGTAAGTTTCTATGTAGTCAATCCCATCTATTTGACTGTATCCTTTTGCCATATGCCTAGCTTTCAATCTTTCTAGTGAGCCATCTGGGTTGAGTTTAGCCTTGAACACCCATTTGGAGCCAATAATGTGCATGTTTGGGGTTCTAGGAACTAGTTGCCAAGTTTGATTACAGGCTAGTGCTTCCAGTTCTTCTTCCATTGCTTATCTCCATCCTGGATGTTTGAGAGCTGACTTGATAGATTTAGGTGCTTTTGGATTATCGAAAGCTTGATGGTGTGAGGGCATACTTAGGATTGGGTTTAAAGATGCCATGTTGTGCTCTGGTGGTGACATGAGGGATGTCTTGGTGATCAGGTTGATTTATGACTGGTGAGTTTAGTGGTGATCCTATTGGAGGACTGAGTCCTATTTGAGAGATGATGGATTGTTGGTCTGCAGATTCTGAATATGGTGGTATTTCAGAGTCTGAGTGTGAAGATATGTCATGAGAATTACTTGGGGTATCTATTTGATGCTTGACTGGTGAGTTTGGAATTGACTCTATTGGAGGACTGGTGGATTGGTGATCTGGAGTATCTGGATGAGCAGAGAGATCTGTATGGAAAGAGCTGTTGTCAAAGGGTGCAGAAGGATTAGAAGGTGTATCAGCAGGCAAGGGTGGTGTAAGTGCAGGGTCTAGAGTATCCACAGGTTGAGGATCAGATGTTGATATTTGATCTATGGTGGGGATCTGTGACCAGGAGTCAAAGATTGTGCTGACAGTGGTTGTATTATAGGAATCCTTGATCTTATAAGGGAGGAGAGTTTCATCAAAAGTAACATGTATGGTCATGAAAAACTTCCTAGATGGATGGTGGAAGCATTTGTAACCCTTGTACTGATTGCTATATCCTACAAAGACACAAGGGACTGTCTTTGGATCAAACTTATGTTTCTTGGAGTCCCAAGTATAGGGGTAGCATCTACTCCCAAAGACTCTAAGGGTAGAGTAGTCAGGTTGGACATTATACACCATGAAATAGGGAGAATTCATACTGAGGACTAAAGTTGGGAGCCTATTTATCAAGAACACAGCAGTAGAGAATGCTTCTACCCATAGGAATAGAGGCATTCTACTATGAAATAGCATAGTGAGGCCTAACTCCCTAATAGTTCTGTGTCTTCTTTCAACCACCCCAGCTTGTTGGGGTGTATGTGGGCAAGAAATTAAGTGAGTAATGCCTGTTTTAAGAAAATGGTTTGAAAGTTTAGTGTTAATAAATTCACCCCCTCCATCTGAATGAAACCTTTTGATGTGTGAGTTAAATTGCCTCAGGATGTAACTTTCAAAATTATGGAAAACTTGAGTAAAATCATATTTTTGTTTCACAGGGATAAACCACATGTACTTGGAGTAATCATCTACAAAAGTAACATAATATTTAAATTTTCCAATAGAATCAATTGGGACAGGACCCCATAAGTCACAATGAATCAATTCAAATAAACAAGAACTTGAATGAAAAGTAGAACTAAATGGGAGTTTGGACAGCTTGCCAAGTTGGCAACTCTCACACAAATGCTCTTGTTTATTTTGACCTAACACCTCTATGAGGCCTTTATTTTTAAGAAACTGAACTGTAGGAAACTGAACATGCCCTAGACGTTGGTGCCATAGTTGTGTTGACCCTGACTTGAATCTGTGAGCAAAGTAAACTTCTGGTGCAGCAGATAGTATGTAAAGTTTCTGTCTAAGTGCACCCTTCAAAAGTACCTAATTTGTTGTTTTGTCCTTCAATACAAAGTCATTATTTGTAAAAACACATTCTGCTGAGTGTTGTTGTACTAACTGACTGACTGAAAGTAAGTTCTTTTTATGATTAAGTACAAACAGAACATTAATAACTGATACTGGTGATGTTGATGTATATAAATGCAAGTCACCTATACCTTGTATGGGTAATTTTGTGCCATCCCTAATAAGGACATATTCTGAGCCTAAATAAGGAGACAAATTATGAAGGATATGTTTGTTACATGTCATATGGTTGGATGCACCAGTGTCCACTATCCATTCTGTCTCTGCTATGGTATTATCTGAGTCGATCTTTCTTTAGTGCTTGAGGTAGTCCATCATTTTCGAGTTTCTTCTTGGAGTTCCACCAACATATTGTTGCCACATGCCCATTTGTTCCACAGCACTGGCAGGTTTGATCTCTATATTGCTCCCTTTCTGCTTTAAACATCCTTCTAAACACATGTCCATCATTTTGCTTTTGATTGCTGCTTGCACTAGGTCTTGCTGAGTTTTGTTGTGCTTGAAATCCTCTACCTGCAGAGTTAAACATGGGGTTGTTGTTGGTACTGGATTGCTGTGGTCCCCTCTGTCCATAAAAAGCCATATGTCCCAGATTTTCTGATTCTTTGCTCATTGAGAACCATGTCCTTCTTTGATCCAAGCTTTGCAATTGTGAGACCAATTCAAAGTAAGTAAGCCTTGGAGGTTTAAGCACAGTGGTGGTGAATGTTTCATACTCGGGTCCTAAGCTTGTGAGTAGATATTAGACCTTCTCTGGATCTGTGATAGGCTTTCCAATTGCGAAGCAAGGTCATCACATAGTCCCTTGAAGGATCTTACATGTACATTGATATTTTTGTCATCAGTTTTCCTCAAGTAAGTGATCTGCTGCCTTAAATTGAATTCCCTTTCTTGGGAATCTTGGGCATAGGAGTTCTGTAATTCTTCCCATACAGCATGTGCAGAATTTAAACCAATGACTAATCCTAGAGATTCTTCAGACAGTGATCCTATCAACCATCCTCTTAGCATCCTGTCAGCCTTTTTCCATGCTGCATATTCTGGATTTTTTGTTGCTGCAGTGGTTTCACTACCTGTTGTGCTTGGCGTTGTAGTTGAGACCTGGCTGGTAGTTGAGGTTGTAACTGTGATAAATTCTGGAGGTGCAGGGGTATCATTTGTAAGGTGACCTGCTAGATCCTGACTTTCAGCAAGGGCTAGAACTTGTTCACGCCATACAGGATAATTTTTTGAGTTTAGTTTTAAGCTGATGAAGTTTGCTACATTAATTGACAGAGTTGTCATGGTGTTAGTCCACCATGTAGAAAAGTACAAAACACACACACACTTTTACTGAGAAATAGGGCTGCAAATGTGCATTACCCTAAAATTCTTATAGGGCTACAAAATATTCCTTATGTTTTTCTGCTTTTCAACGATTGCCATGACTGTTTATTTATAGTACAAGCTGATTCATTTCGAACTGTTTTTCAATTAGAAGATAACCATACAAAATCTGTAGAGCTTATCACCAATCAAAGTTCAAGTGCCTTTATCTCCAAGCTTCAAGCATGTGCCGGCATTATTCAAGGAGTCTCATCAAGTAATCCCGCCTTATCTCTCCATTTATTTGAACTCGTATGCTGTCTGGACTCTGTTTTGAAAAATCACAGCTTATCTTTTGAATTTTGAGCTGTGATTATCTATTTGCAATTATCTGTGGTTGACAACTTTATCTTTTGAATTTATTTGAATGAATTGCTGTCTGTGGCTGTCTGAATTTCTGTGGCTGTCTGAATTTCTTCTATTGACTGTGGTCCGTTATTAGTGTCATATTTCCTCTTCAAACACATATGGTGGATTTACTGAAATACCCTGCAGACCGTGGGTAATGAATTCTCTTTTTCATTTGATTTTGTAAAATCTTGTCTTGAAAATTTGTTGTCTTTGGGTGTTGTTATGTGTTTAGTGGCTGTTGTTTCTTGTTGCATATAACCTCAGGGGTCTTATGATCACAGCTCAAAATTCAAAAGATAAGCTGTGATTTTTCAAAACAGAGTCCAGACAGCATACGAGTTCAAATAAATGGAGAGATAAGGCAGGATTACTTGATCAGACTCCTTCGAATAATGCTGGCACATGCTTGGAATCAACAAATCTAACCTCTTTTCAACACTAGTGTAGGTGTTAGTTAAGTTCTAAATTTTGATTAGGATGTAATCTCTTGTACTTTGCATACCTTGGTTATATAAAATTTTTACCTTTAACCAAAAAAAAAAAAATAGAAACACAACCATTGTAACACAAGAGATGACACCAGTCTTTATCCTTAATCATGATGAAATTACGTTATCATCAATGAGTCATACTTTATGATCAACTGTAGAAAGTGTGGTGGGGTGCATGTCTCTCTCTTTATTATTTTTGTTTAAAAAACTGCAGCCTTCAATTCTTTTATCGAATATTATGGACAAGAATATCACATAATAACTTATCTATATATAATATATAGAGGAGGGGGATTTAACCCGTTTTCGTTAATTACCCGACCCAAACCCGGTAAAAAAAATATTGGGTATTAATTAGTTGCCATAAAAAAAAAATAAAATATTCCATCTTTATATACATGCCAAATATACATGAGGTAACCCAAAATCATGCCAACCCATTTATATATACATTTCTTATTCCATCTTTTTTTTCATTTCCCATTTCTCCAAGAACCTTTCTGCATCTTTTTTTTCATTTCCCATTTCTCCAAGAACCCTTTCTGCGCATTTTTCCAGTGTACATTTCTTATTCCTTGCTTTTTTTTTTTTGGTAGGTTAAATATATATCATTTACCTTCTTTAAATTTCTTTGGTAGGTTATCTCTAGAATCGTATCTCACACTTTTGACTTTGATTCAAACCTTTTTGGCAATTGAAAAAGGTAAACCGATGTTCAACCGTATTTAATCGTGTTATGGTTGGTGTTTTATTGTTGTTTCTTTTTATAATTCTTTTTGTATCATACATGTTTTCTTCATCCTACTTTTGGCTTTTGATTCAAACCTTTTTGGCAATTGAAAAAGGTAATAGGTGTTCAACCGTATTTAATCGTGTTATGATTGGTGTTTTATTATTGTTTCTTTTTTATAATTCTTTTGTATCGTACATGTTTCTCTATTGTTTTTTTTTAAAGGCCAAGCTTTTGAAGAAACCACAGGTTGAAAATAAGACTAACTGCAGGCTTGTATTTTCACTTTTCCTTATTTTCAAAATAAGAAAGTTTTTTTTATTAATCGACTACATGATATCTATAGTATATAATAATAATAATTGATAAATATGAAAATCAATCATAATTAATAGACAATCAAGCAATATATTTTTACTTATCAAATAATTTTTTTCCTAATTACAATAATTTTGTGTAAAATAAAATGACATATTTGAAAAAATAAATATAGAAAAAAAAATATAATAAAGTCGAAAATAAAATCCATAATTGATTATTGATTAATGATCTTTCAAAAAAACGTTACTTTTTTTTTGAACAATTGATCTTAGACTATGTATTTACCACCAAAAATTACAAAGGAAATCCCTATAGTTATTGGTTGAGGATTCCATTAATGATTTTTCATTTTTGTTTTTTGTTGTTAGATTTTAGGAGTAGTTTTTCATTCAAACGTTCTTCATTATGCAATATCATTTCTTTGGTTTTTGCAGCCAATGATGTATGGAAGGGGAGCATAATAATGTGTTCATATTACATTAAAAAAAAACAATTATTGCCTAAAAAAATAATTTTAAAAAAAATACAAATAATTAAAAAAAACCAATAATAGAAAGAATATATGCAATAATATAGAATACACATAATAAATGTGTTCATATTATCGCCTAAAAAAATGTGTTCATATTATATTAATACAATGTATACACCTCTCACAGTATCAATTACGATTTAATATGTATCAGCTAATTATTAAATAGATAAAAAAAAATATATGCAATATTAATACATAATATACACCAATAAATGTATTCATATTATGTATTCATATTATGTCATCACCTTTTTATTGACATTTTTTCTCATGTATTTACATCAATGGGTATGCTTAGATGGCTGAGAAATAAAATCAAAACCGTTACTTTTTTTTCTTGAACAATTGATCTTTTACTATGTGTTGACCACCAAAAATTACAAAAGAAATCCCTATAGTTATTGGTTGAGGGATTCCATTAATGATTTTTCATTTTTTTACTTTTATTTATGACTTTCAAATTTTTTTTGGATACTAAATTCTTTTTTTATATTAGTAATAAGAAACTAAATTCCAAACATTAAAACTGAGTAATTTTGATTTACATTTTATGCTATAATAGTTATATGAGTTGTTAAGTTTTATATGTCATACTATTATTTTATTTATTAAATTTTTAATATCATGTTGCTATTATGAAGATATAATACACGTCATATAAAAAATCGATTATAAACTACAATTACTTTGACGTATAAAAATAATCATACCATATTTATAATACATCTCAATTAATACCAATCATTCTTAAATTACATTACATTTTGAAATATCTCTTGAGAACTACATGTCAAATATAATGTCAAATAATGCATAATAAGCCTAACAATAATTGCTTACAATAATATCAAACATTCTTAGATTACATTATATTTTGAAAAATAAATAAATCAATTATAAATTACTCATGCCACTTAATGCGAGAATATTTTTTCTTGCTTAATACAATTATGATAAAGAAAATCATTTATTTAATGCGAAATATCCAAATAATTAAATGCATCCCTATAATTTTGCCACCCAAATAATTCCGGATATTCTTAAATTAATGACAATTAACGAGAATATCTTTTCTTGCTTAATACAATTATGATAAAGAAAATCATTTCCTACAAATTAATACCAAAATTCTTAAATTATATTACATTAATGAAATATAACCAATTTTAATTATAAATTATCCATCCCAAAGATAATAATGTCAAATACTCATAACATTGTGACACTTTAATGCGAAATATTTTCATTTACTTATAGTATTTAAAATTTTTATAAATTTAGTGTTTGCAATTATTGCAGAAAGATTCTAACATTAAATTGTATTTTAAAAATATCTAAACACAAATATATCATTTAATGCGAAATATTCACCATTAATTGCATCCCTATAATTTTGCTTACCTAAATAATTCCGATATTCTTAAATTAATGACACTTAATGCAGAATATCTTTTATGATAAAGAAAATCATTTCCTACAAATTAATACCAAAAATTCTTAAATTATATTACATTAATGAAATATAACCAATTTTAATTATAAATTAGCCATCCAAAGATAATAATGTCAAATACTCATAACATTATGACACTTAATGCGACATATTTTTCATTTACTTATAGTATTTAATTTTTTTATAAATTTAGTGTTTGCAATTATTGCAGAAGATTCTAACATTAAATTGTAATTAAAAAATATCTAAACACAAATATATCATTTAATGCAAAATATCCAAATTATTAAATGCATCCCTATAATTTTGCCACCTAAATAATTCCGTATATTCTTAAATTAATGACACTTTAATGCGAGAATATCTTTTATGATAAAGAAAATCATTTCCTACAAATTAATACAAAAATTCTTAAATTATATTACATTAATGAAAAATAACCAATTTTAATTATAAATTAGCCATCCCAAAGTATAATAATGTCAAATACTCATAACATTATGACACTTAATGCGAAATATTTTTTCATTTACTTATAGTATTTAAAAAAATTATAAATTTAGTGTTTGCAATTATTGAAGAGTATTCTAACATTAAATTGTATTTTAAAAAATATCTAAACACAAATATATCATTTGATGCAAAATATCCATCCATTAAATGCATCCCTATAATTTTCCCACCCAAATAATTCCAGATATTCTTAAATTAATGACACTTAATGCAGAATATTTTTTATGATAAATAAAATCATTTCCTACAAATTAATACCATACATTCTTAAATTACATTACATTAATGAAATATAACCAATTTAATATAGTATATAATAATAATGAATTAAAATCAGAATCAATCATAATTATTAGTCATCCCAATTAATTACAAATATTCTTAAATTTATTGCATTTAATACGAAATATCTTATTAAGTTGTAATATTTAAAAAATGTTAACTTTAATTTTTCCAATCAATGCAAAATATTCTTACATTAGATTACATTTTGAAAATATCTAAAATTAAATACATAATTTAATGAAAAATATTTATGCATTAAGTAAAAGTATTCTCATCGCATTTTTAAAAACCGTGTCACCCGCGATTTACTAAAAATATTCTGCGCATTTAAACAAAAATATTACGCTTGCAGCATTACAACCTATTAGTTTCCTAAAATATTATTATTCCACATAAAACACAATAACTCTCCTAATAACTAAAAAAATAACTCTCCAAATATTCTCACGCATTTGTTAAACAAAACAACGTGTGCGCATTTTAAAAAAAAAAGCGTGTGCTGCGCGTTTTACTAAAAATATTCTGCTAAATAAAATCCATCATTGATTATTTTTTAGAACATTGATTGATTATTGATTAAATAATCATTATTAATAAATGAAAATATAAAAAACAAAATTAAATAAAAAAAATCAACAAGATCCTCATCAAAATCCTTGATTTTTATTGATTAAATAAAAATAAAAAAACTAAATTTAAAATTAAAACGTAAATACTCACAATCAATGATTGAATAATAATTAATGAATCATCAATAATTATTAATAATATATAAATGAAAATAAATTATAAATATAAAATGAAAATATAAAACAAGAATCAATGATTTAAGTAAAAATATACAAACTAAATAAAATTCATGATTGATTAATTTTTTTAGGAACATTGATTGATTATTTATTAAATAATCATTATTGATTAAATAATCATACCTAGCCAACGCTTAGATCCGGCTCTACCCAAACTTTTCTGGTTCACCTCAAGATTCCCCACCTGTCCGACTGTTGCTGAGCAGTTTTTGGATATCAAAAGGACCTCCCCCGAAAAATGAAAATATAAATAAAAAACCTTGAGTTAAATAAAAATATAAAAACTAACTAAAATCCTAAGAATCTATATATAATCATTGATTGAATAGTGATTAATTAATCATCATTAATTTAATAAGTAACAAATAAAAAACCAAAAAAATAAAAAAAAATCAACAAGATCTTAATCAAAATCCTTGATTGATTATTGATTAAATAAATATAAAAAACTAAATTTAAAATTAAAAACGTAAATAATCAAAATCAATGAAATCAATGATTGAATAATAATTAATAAAGTGTATGGTAGGGTGGGGTGGTAGGTAGGGTATGGTAAGGTGATGGGTAAGGTGGGATAGGGTGGGTGGTGGGTAAGGGTAAGGTAGAGGTAGCGGAGGGTAAGGTAGGGTATGGTAAGGTGGTGGGTAAGGCAGGGTAAGGGTGGGGTGGTGGGTAAGGTAGGGTAGTGGTAATGGGGGTAAGGTAGGGTAGGTTGGGTAGGGTAGGGTTGTTTAAGGTGGTGGGTAGGGTAAGGTAAGGTGGTGTGGTGGGTAAAGTAGGGTAGATTGGAATGTAGGGGGTAGGGTAGGAGTGGGTCGAATAGCGTAGGGTAGGACAGAGTAGTGGGTAAGGTAGGGTAGGGTTGGGTTGTGGGTAGGGCAGGATGGGGGGTAAGGTACAGTAGGGTAAGGTAAGGTGATGTTGTGGGTAGGGTATGGTAGTGTGGTGAGTAAGCTATGGTGGTATGATGAGTAAGGTAGGGTAGAGTTTGGTGGGTAGGGTAGGGGTAGGTGATGGTGTGTAGGGTAGAGGTGGGTGATGGTGGAGTAGAGTAGGTAATGTGTAAGGTAGGTAAGATGTGTATGGTACGTTATTGTGAGATAAGGTGGGGTAGGATAGGGTGGTGGGTAAGGTAGGGTGGGGTTGTAGGTAAGGTAGGGTGGGGTTGTGGGTAGGGCAGGGTGGGAAGAGAGGTAGGGTGCGATGGGGTATGACGTAGGGCTACCCCACCCCACTCTACCTCACCCCACCCGACCTAACCCAACCCCTTCCACCATATCCTAATTTATAACCATAACATACCCTACTCCAGCCACCTTAATTCACTACCATACCTTACTCATCACTCAATGTGTCACCTTTTATATAAATTGTTTCATTTCATTTTCTCACATTCCCAACGCAGTAATAGAATTAACTTATTTCATTTCATTCCTATTATTTTATTACATTCCATTTCATTCCCGCGTAACAAAAATGCCAAATAAAGTCTTGATTCTTCAAAAAAAAACCTTCTTTTCAAAATGTATATTTTACCGTGCAATGCTAAAAGCAGAAATATAATCATATTTATTGTATCAGCATAACTTTTAGACATATTGTGTTGTCATTGTTTTGTAGCACATATTATGCATTTTAATTGAATTAATCACATTTTCATATATCTCCGTGCAATGCACGGGTTTCAGACTAGTATATATATATATATATAGTTAAAAAACACATGAGAAACTTGCAGTTTAAAAAAATTAAACAGTAGCAATGCAAACATAAAGTATGGCGGAAATAGTAAAACACAAAAACAAAGAGAACACAGTGATTTAACGTGGTTTCCGGCATTGTGCCGACTACTCCACGGACAGAAAAAAGATATTTTATCATGCATAAAGCTGCAAGGAATTTCACACTTTTGTGAAAGACACACATTGCATTGATTACAACATTGGTATTTATAAGCACAAATCCCTAACCCTAACCACCATAAGATCTTTGTCGAAATTGTCATAAATACCCCAGATGTGGACCCCAGCTCCAGCTGTTATCTACCAAATGAAACTCAACTCAAACTGACTTTCCAGACTTGTAATCAATTGCCCAGATATAGAACTCAGCAAAACTCAGCAGACCAAAACTGACTACTGACTTCAGAAGAAACTGAGTTGCACTTCATCAAACTGACTTTCACGGAACTGAATATACTTTACTAAAAACTGACCATCATTCTCAGTCTCAGTTTTGCAGATTAGTTCTACCAATTTATTTATCTGTTTAGAGATCAAGTTAAAAAGCTTTACTGAATAATTTGGGATAAGATTTCATTGATAATCACAAATGACCTCAGGCTGGTTACATATAAGGCAAGATTTAACAGAAACCAAATCTAGCAAAGATATTCTAGGACAGGTGGCATTGCCACGTCACCACATACTCTAATGACAAAACTACCCTTACAACATATTAATTATTTAACTTCCCCTCTCAAACGAAAGGTGTCCACCACATTGAGTTTGCTTCGGTTAGCACTGAACTTGGAACGGGCCAGAGGCTTGGTCATACAGTCAGCAATCTGGTCACAAAAGGGAACATGAAAAACTTTGTGTTTCTTCTGTAAAGCTTGGTCTCTCACATAGTGCACATTAATCTCGATATGGATGGTCCTGGAATGGAACATTGGATTGTGAGCTAGGTGATTGGCACTAATGTTGTCACGCCAAGTAATAGGAATATCTGTCAGTCTGATATGCAATTCAGACATGAGTGTTTTCAGCCACTGAATTTTTGCTGCAACGTTGGCTAAGGTACGGTACTCAAATTTAGTGCTAGAACGTGAAACAACAGCCTGCTTTTTAGTGCTCCATTAAACAAGTGATTCCCCAAGATATACACAGTATCCAGCAGTTGATCTCCTATCTTTTATGTCACATCCCCAATCAACATCACTTAAACCGGTAATGTGAAGTTTGGAACTAGGTTTGAAGTGTAGACCATAGTGGAGTGTACCCTTCACATACCTGAACATTCTCTTCAATGCCTGCCAATGTATCATTCTTGGCTGTTGCATAAATTGACTGAGCTGTTTGACCCCAAAAGACAAGTCAGGTCTTGTATAGGTCAAGTATTGTAAAGCTCCCAAGATGCTCCTGTAAGGAGTTGGATTATTCAGAAGTTCAAAATCTTCATTTTGTATATCAACACCAGCGGCCATGGGACTGGTAACAGGTTTTAGGTATTCTATCTTCAATTTGTTGATCAACTGTGAGGCATACTGTACTGTGTTTGTGTCAAGTACAAACCAGTTTCATTTCTAAAGGCTTGAATACCCAGGAAATGACTCAGTTGTCCAAGGTCTTTTAGGGCAAATCTGGAGTTGAGCCTTGAAATAAACGTTGGATCATTTTTGAATTGTTACATGTGATCAATATGTCATCTACATAGATAAGTAGATACAATAAGCAACCTGGAGATCTGTGGATGGATAGGGAGGTGTCTGATTTGGCTTGAGTGAAACCCCACTGCAACAGTTGCTGTTTGAGTTCTTCAAACGATGCCCTAAGGGCTTGTTTCAACCCATACAAAGCCTTTTTGAGGTGACATACATGATGAGGCTTGGTAGGATCCCTGGACCCTTCAGGTTGTGGCATGTATACATTCTCATTAAGTGCATGTCCCATTCAGAAATGCATTATTTATGTCTATCTGATTGATCTGCCAATTCAGTGAAACAACAATAGCCAGGACCACTCTTATGGTGCAGCTTTTATAACAGGATTGAAAGTCTCCTCATAGTCCAAACTAGGTGTTTGCAAGAAGCCTTTGGCCACTAACCTTGCTTTATGTTTGAGTATAGTACCATCAGGTCTTAATTTAAGCTTGAATATCCATTTGTTCCCAATCAGATACTGCTGTGGTTTAGCTGGTACCAGTTCTCAAGTCTTATTTCTGATAAGTGCAGAGAACTCATCTTTCATTGATTGATGCCACAGTGGTTGATTCATAGCTTCCGTGACTGTTGTAGGTTTAGTATGATATTGAGTGGAGTCTTTGACTGCCAGATAAGAGAAAGTCTTAGCTTTCCTGATGCCACTTTTTCCCCTGGTCTGCATAGCATGCTAATTAGCAATTATTGGATCAGCAGGCTGTGAAGTCACATTTGGAGAAGGTACAAGATCTGTGGAGGATGTAGCAGCTGATTTTGAAGAATTGCCGGTGATCTGGGAACAAAGTAAGGACTGACTGACTGTCTATGAGTAACTGATTGTCTGGGAGTAGCAGGTGAGGCATCAGACACAATATCAGTTTGCACTGAACCATGTACTGTTTGAGTTTTAATATCAGGATCACTCTGACTGACGGTGCTCTCTGATGTCCCCCACAAATTGCAGATCCAAGTGTCACAGGATTATAAGGTTCTTATATGGGAATTCATTTTCATTGAATATTACATCCCTGGACACATAAACTCTACCAGACTGCTCAAGACATAAGAAACCTTTGTGACAAGGACTAGGACCCAAGCAGACATATTTTTTAGTGTGAAATTGGAATTTTTGTTTCTGGAATGGACTGGGAGAAGGATAGCAACTACAGCCAAAAACTTTGATCATGCTGAGATCTGGTGATCTGTTTGTTATGGCTTCAAATGGGGAGATGCCTTTGAGGACAGGTGTAGGTAACTTGTTTATGATGTGAGTGGCATATCGAAAGCTTTCCCACCAGAATTTTAAGGGCATGAAGGCTTGTGCAAGGAGGGTGAGACCTACTTCAACAAGGTGTCTATGTTTTCTTTCTATCTTTCCATCTGGGCATGTGCATGTGGGCAAGAGTGTCTGAAAATTACTCCCTGATCTTTCAAGTATTGTTCAAAGGACCTGAATTCACCCCCAGTCAGATTGTAGGCATTTATTTGGCAATTGAACTGTTTTTCTACCATGATCTTAAACTAGATGAAAGTTTTAAGAGCATCAGATTTATAAATTAGAGGGTAAGTCCACACAAACCTTGTTTTATCATCTAGGAAATTTATGTAATAGTGATGTCCAGTTGTGGAAAGGATTAGAGCTGGCCCCCAAAGGTCAGTGTGAATAATTTCTAGAACAGAAGTTGTTTTAGTGTTAGAGCTGCCATAAGGCAATGAGTGTTGTTTACCAAGATGACAGGCTTCATAGAAATTTGAAATTTTATTGATGGAAACAATACAACCAAGTAAAGAAGACTTTAAGACACTCAAAGAGGGATGCCCCAACCTCCTATGCCACAACATGGAAATACTACTGGACTCACTAGGACTGACTTCAGCTGCTAGACAGTTAAATTTATTACAATTTGACTCAAAAGAATACTTCAACTAGGATCTTTTGGAATGAAGGGAGATCTGAGATGACACACTTGGATCTTGCAATTTTTAGAGACCATCTTTAAGCACTCCTTCCAAAGAAATAAGTTTTCCACTTGTTTTGTCCTTCACAGTGCAAAATTCAGAATGAAACTCCATACATACATTATTATCATTAGTAAGCTTAGATACACTGCCAAGGTTCTTAGCAATATTAGGAACATGTAGCACATTATTCAGTCTTAAATGAGTAGTGCCAGTATCAATATAAGATTGACCAATATGTTTAATAGGCAAAGACTCACCACTGCCAACTGTGAGTCCTTCAGCTCCTTCATAACCTTGGCTCAAATGTAGCATGTTCAAATCTATTGTGATGTGGTTGGATGATCCACTGTCAGCATACCAACTGTTGGAAAGGTGTCCTAAACCGAATCGGGTTGGACCGGATCCGACCGGGTCGGGTCATTTACAGTCTATTTAGTTCATGTAATAAGTTTATTATGATTAATAAAAGCACTTATGTTATTATATATTGTTTATCTTCATATTATTTGTTGTATATATATAGTAACGTCCCTAGTGTCAATCTGTGATAGAGAAACCATGATAGTGATTATGGTTGATGAGATCTCTAATCACTATAACAATATTGGTACTTAAATGTCTCTAGTCTTATGTATTATCAAATGGGACATTGATAGCATAATCAGACTAGCACGTATTGGATGTCTTCTATCTTTTAGAAGGTAGGGATAGATCTTGTCTATCGAAGTGTAGAGACACTTGGACTGTACGTGGACGTGTATTAGAGAATACTTACGTTAGACTGACCGACTTACATTAAGTGTCACACTATGTGGCAGTTGTGTAATTATCATTTTGACCGGAGTCTTCATGGCATCACGGTGTGGATTGTCATGCTTTGACACTATTGAGATTTCTCCTAACCACGGAGCGATCATGCGGTAGTGATTGGGTATGATATTGAAGCATGCGGAGTATACATGATTGGTCGTCCGGGAATCGCGTATCCTATGATTGGGATCGAATATCCGAAATGGCCTTCTTATAAGGAATGTCTAGCTCTCGAGAATCTTTGCAAAGTGGGAGTAAATGTGTTGTTCCGAGAGAGCATGATATCCAGATTATAAGATACGATCGTTAATGTATCGGCACTCGAGATACGATCGTGGGGATATTATTACAGCGATAGGATTGTAAGTTAAACGGTAACTGCTTCACATGAAAGGTAGTAGTCATTGCTTTTGACTCTTCCGATAATTGGGGGTCACGGTGTGTTGCTAGACGCTATCCCGTGATCGTTAGGTATGAAGGGCATTTTAGTAAATTGCACTTTGTGTCTACGGCCAACATATCCGGAAGCCTATCGGGTCACACACATATGAACATCGAGTCGGATTAAAATGAGGTTATAGTTGATAACCAAATAAGGAAAGTTTATCTCTAGACTATAAAGGTTATAGTGGTAAATTAATATGGTGGTATTTATTTATTATGAATAAATAAAATACAAGATATTAATTATATTAATTAAAGAATATTCCGGAAGCCAATTAATTGGCATATGGGGCGCCACATCTAGGGTATAAGGATACACTTGGATTGTGCACTTTAATTAATAAGATTGTCATAATATTAATATAAGATATTAATTGATTTTGGAAAAATAGATTTATGGTAATAAGATAATTATAATCAATATATGATATTGGCAAAATAAATTATAATTAAAGAGATAAATCAATCTAGTTGATTTTCCTTATTTTATTGGGAAAATGTTTTCTTCTCCTCCACACAACTTTGGGGCGCCACTTCCTCTATATAAAGGAAGTGGGTGTCAAACTCTTTTGTACATCACAATTGCAAGAGCTCATAGTTCTTGTGTAAAATAGAGAGCAATCCATAGTGAGTTTGTGAGGGAAGAAAAGGGTCGGTCTAGCAACCGGAGTTTTTCCGATAGCAATCCAAGGAGGATTCCGGCAAGGGGTTCGTGTGGATTAGCGATAGAGGCCGGACGCGTGGACGGCTTGCGCACTGAACTACTCTCTGTTGACGGTCAAAGCGACGATCTAGTAGATCATCAAGGTATAACCGTCGAACTACTTAACGTGTTTATTGCATTAAACGAAGAACGATCTAGAAAAAGGAAATCAAATTTTAAATTCATTGCGTTAAACTAGTGATTTCCTAACACCAACCGGCATCACTCACACTTTCGAGGAAGCATATTAGGCGTAAGGTGGTGATTCTTTGAAATTCTTTGTCCTTGTGGCCTTGGTGAAACTGGAGGTGAACCAGTGTAATTGGAGTTATATCTATGATAACAATCCACAGCAATGTGACCTACTTTGTTGCAGACTTGACAAGTAGGCCTGTTTCCATCACGAATACGTCCCCTTGCTTTTTCCTGTGATCCACCACCTCAGTTGTTCCTGCCTTGTCCACGACCACCTCTACCTCTTCCACGACCAGAATCACCAGAGGGTGGTCTGTAATTGGGTCTACCAATAGCCATATTTGCGGTAGGATTGTGCAGATCATCATTCTGGGCTGGATTAAATCTGGCAAGAAGTCTCTCATGGGTAATTAATTGAGATTGGACTTCTTTCCGTAAGGCTCCGATCACGGGATGTGATATTAACAATAATGATTCATAATCCTTACCAAGACCGCCGAGAGGCGCGAATGAGTTCGACTTTGGAGATTGGGTAACCAAAATGAGGCCATCGAGTAGGATTTCATGAGGGCAAGGTAATCCATCATGCTTTTCGTTCCTTTTTCAGTTTTGGTTAGTGCTTCCTTGTATTCGAGCATTCTTGCTTCTGATTTGTTATTGAACAGGACCTCCAATGTTCGCCAAACGTCATGTGAAGTCTCACATCCTACCAATTCCAATAGAGCTGACTCAGTCATGGATGCCATTAGCCATCCCATGAGGAGTTGATCAGTGGTAAACCACAAGTCATACGCCGGATTGGGTACTCCACCAACAACAGATCCGGTTGAAGATGGAAGGAGCAGATCTGGTTCCAAAAACAAAGCTCTCCAGTCTATGATCTCTGATTATGGGAAGAACGATGGACCTCCATAGCAGATAGTTGGATCTGTTAAGTTTAACCGCACATGTCTGAGTCAGGCTACCTCTCTAGAACGAATTCGTTGCTGGAGGAAAAGTAAGTGATGGTGGAACTGGTGATGCTAAGTTGAGAAATGAGGAGACGGGTGGTAGACTCGAGTAAATCAGGAGAGATGTTAAAGAGGATGGAAAGATGGTGCTAGTATTGCTACCAATTGTGAAATCACCAAAGGCAATGGTAGTGGTAGGTACATTTGCAGTGGATGCCGGAGAAGGAGGAAGTAAGGATGTTTGTCCGGCAGCGAGGCGCCAGTATCAGCCATGGTCTCTGATACCAAGTTAAAAAGCTTTACTGAATAATTTGGGATAAGATTTCATTGATAATCACAAGTGACCACAGTCTGGTTACATATAAGGCAAGATTTAACAGAAATCAAATCTAGCAAAGATATTATAGGACAGGTGGCATTGCCACATCACCACACACTCTAATGACAAAACTACCCTTACAACCTATTAATTATTTAACTGATCAAGTGACCAAAACTGATATATATATACATGTTGCTCGTGGATTTGATTCCAATAATTTTTCTATTTTAAATCTGCCGATGCATACAAAAACTTAAAGTTAAAACACTCACAGATAAAACAGTAAAATGGGGATAAAACCATTTCCATCTATTCAATTATACTCTCTAAATTATTTCTCCTCTCCCAAAATTGCTCTTCACTACCTTACTTTTGTTGTCATCTTTCAATAGTTATTTGTCGGGAGAAAAAATAAAATATCCTTTTTTTTGTTTATGTTTTCAACATTTGCACAGGAGTCTGATTTTGATGTGAGTCAATACTACTACTCTATTTAATTAGCATAATTATTTTCTTTATTGGATTCATTGGTGAAATTTGGGTACTCACCAAATACTACTACTCTATTTAATTAGCATAATTATTTTCTTTATTGGCAGGTACTATCATAATCTTTTTATTTGTTTGTATAACGTGTATATATCAAGATTTATCATTTTTTTTTGTATCAAGATTTATCATATTGTCAGTAAGGTGACTTAAACTCTGCATCTGGGTGGAACCAATCTGAAGACTCACCGTGTGATGGGCAATTTGAAGTGTATTCAATTCATGCATCGGTAGGGTGGAGTCTACCGAGGCTTCAAAGAGGTGACTATCGGCAGGGGTGACATCTGCCGAGTACTTGAATCTGACAGGTCCCACATCTGCTAATTACATTTATGTGACAATGATATCTGATGTCATTAAAAGGAGGACACGTGTAGGGGTATTTATGGTGCATCGGACAAAGATTCCTTGCGGCTAGGGTTTAGGATTTGTGCCTATAAATACATTTGTTGTCCCATTATCTGTGTGTGTTGAAATCAGAAAATTCGAAGGCATAATAAAATATCTCTTTTACGCCCGTGGTTTTTACCTCTCCCACTTTGAGGGGTTTTCCACGTTAAATCGTGTTCTTCTTGTTTACATTTTCTCCTTTGATTGTTTATGTTTGATTGCTTCGCTTTCTATTTCTTGCATCCGAAGTTATCTCCATCCGTTTTATAACAAGTGGTATCGGAGCAAGGTTCTGGGAAAACAATGCATCTTATCAACTTCGTCTTCACCAAGGCCTTGACAAGGTGCTAGGATCTGTGACAAAGTTGTGATCTTTAGCAAGGAAAGATGTCGGCGATGAAACGAAAATCGATAAATTTACGAGGAAGGAACAGTTTTGTCTGCGTGGCAAATCAAGATCGTGCCTTCGTTGAAACAAAGAGGTTTGTGGAATCCTTTATCGACAAACCAAATACAGTGCGGCCAGATTATGCCATCACGGGAAGAAAGCACATTCAACCATCATGTTGTGCTTATCGATGATGTTATCACCGAGGTTCTTTGAGGAAGACACCGCACCAAAGTTGTGGAAGAAGCTTGAAAGCTTTGTATATGACCAAGTCAGCGACCAACAAGTTGTTGTTGAAACAGAGGTTGTTCGGTTTGAAGATGCATGAAGGAAGTCCACTGAGGGAACATCTGGACCGGTGAACACAATATTGCTTGATTTAAGGAATATTGATGTTAAAATTGAAGATGAAGATGCAAATTACTAATCCTGTTGGTGTCATTACCGGCATCATATGAAAACTTTGTGCGATCTTTCATAGTTGGAAAGGATCTGATGGCTTTAGAGGATGTGAGTCCGCCTTACATGCCAGGGAGCTTAGACACAAGGGCTGCAGTGCAGACGAAATAATTTCTTTGGGCTAGTAGCTAGCGAAGAATAGTGGAAAAGGATATGGACGTAAGAAGAAAAAGAAGTCGGGTCCAAAGGTCCTAAGTCTACTGATGTCTGTAATTCAGTATGGAGCGGGGGACATTGGAAGTCCAATTGTCCAGGAAGAAGAAAGCAGCAGGAAGGCAGTTAGCACAGCTGCAGCCTTTGGCTCTTGAGCAATCGATGAGGATCGGTTCTAGTTGCGAGGGATTCTACACACCACAATGATGTGTGGATACTTGATTCTCGGAGCATCCTACCATATTTGTCCAAAGCAGTGGTTTTCTACTTATGAAGCGAGATAGATGGTGGTCAAATCTATATGGCCAACAAAGAAAGGTTTGCAAAGTTGTGGGAATTGGCTCGAGAAAGTTAAGGGCAGAGAGGATGGTAAATTTTGTACACCGAAAGATGTAAGACATGTTCCACAGATGACCAAGAATTTGGTATCTCTCGATCTCTTTGGGCAGCAAGGGTTCAATTTCAAGGGTGAAGGTGGGCGGTGAATGTCTTCAAAGATTCGATTGTAGTCCTCAAAGGCATCAAGAGGAACTTTGTATATATTACAAGGATCTATCAGATATGCACCACTTCTTTCATTGCATCCTCGCTGATTCACTGATCTCAATGAGACTCACCAGTGGCACATGAGACTTGGTCACACGGGTGAAAGGGGTATCTGAGTTCTTTCTTCAAGAGGGTTTTCTTGGGGATATAAGGTCAAGAATCTGGACTTTTGTGAACATTGTGTGTTTGGGAAGTTGCATAAAGTAAATTCTCAAAGCAGGTTGCACAATACAAAGGCAACACTTGATTATATCCATTCAGATCTTTGGGTCCATCAAAAGTTGAGTCATTGGGTGGTCACGAGATATTTTGTGTCATTCATAGATGACTATTCAAGGATGACTTGGGTGGTGATGATGAAGAACAAAAGTGATGCATTCAATAACTTCAAGCGTGGAAGGCCCTAGTGGAGAATCAGTTAGGCAAGAAAATCAAGAAGCTTCGTGATGATAATGGTGCGGAATTACTGTGACGGATTTTGATTCATTTTGTGCAAAGGAGGTATTGCCGGACATCATCTCATAAGGAATACACCTCAAAGCAGAATGGTGTAGGCGAAAGGATGAATCAAACTCTCTTGGAGAGGGCAAGATGTATGCTTTCTCAAGTTGGTTTATCAAGGAGATTTTGGGCGTAAAGTCGTTAAGGCAACTTGCTACTTAATCAACAGGAGTCCTCACACAGAATCAATCTCAAGACACCATTTGAGATGTGGTCGGCAAGCCC
Organism: Gentiana macrophylla; assembly: GCA_026214975.1. Lineage (NCBI taxonomy): Eukaryota > Viridiplantae > Streptophyta > Magnoliopsida > Gentianales > Gentianaceae > Gentiana > Gentiana macrophylla. The sequence continues at coordinate 177,615,310 of CM047805.1, read as the reverse complement.
ACGACTACTCGATTCTAAGGGTTTTGGAAGTACAACTTACTATCATGTTAGTGAAGGGAAGTTGGAGCCAAGAGCCAAGAAGGGAGTGTTTGTGGGGTATGGTGATGGAGTGAAAGGATATAGGATTTGGTCATCGGCAGAGTCGAGTAATCCTCGGCAGAGGGGCGTTGTGTTTGATGAAAATTCTATGTTAAACTCATCGGTGGAGAGGCTCACCGAGTGCGAAACCGATCTTTGAATCGATAGTGTTGAGAAGCAGGTGGAGCTTCAGTGGAGTCTCTTGATATGCAACAATCGGTGGATCCAAATCAACACTATATCTTGATCTGGATAATGAACGAGAATCTGATCAAGCCGGTCTCTGCGAGACCTCGGCGAGCGTCATACAAACATTGATCGGCAGAGTCTACCGCCAAAGAGCTAGAAGATCTAATGTTGGGATACCTCAAGGAGATATGGATATGATGATTTGGCTGGATATGCACTCCAAGTTCTTTGAAGAAGTAGAGGTTCTTGAACCTACTACTTACAGGGAAGCGATGACATGTCTGAAGCATCTCGGTGGCATGCGACCATGGGAGATGAAATGGAGTCATTATTGAAGAATCGACTTGGGAATTGGTCAAACGACCTCTTGACAAGGAGTTGTGACTTGTAAATGGATCTTCAAGAAAAGGAAGGAATAACAAAGCGAAAGGGTCGGTATAAGGCACGTTTGGTTGCAAGAGGATTCACCAAAAGGAAGGGTTGACTTTGATGAAATATTTTCACCATGGTCGACACACTTCAATCGTGGTGTTACTAGCAATGGTGGCACAAAGAGATCTGGAACTTGAGCAATTAGATGTGAAAACCGCTTTTACATGGTGAGGTGGATAAGGAGATATACATGACACAGCTGAGGGTTTTCAAGTTCTGGCAAAGAAAACTATGTTTGCAAGTTGAAGAAATCGTTGTATGGTTTGAAGCAAGCTCCAAGGCGGTGGTATAAAAGGTTTGTGATTTCATGCTTCAAAGAGGTTATAATGAAGTCCATATGATATTGTGTGTTTACTACGATCTGTTTGAAAGATGGATCATATATCTATCTTGTCCTGTATGTGGATGACATCTTGATAGTTTTGCAACAAGGAAGTCGATGTTCAAAATCAAAGAACCTTCTCGATCTTGAATTTGAAATGAAGGATTTGGGTCTTTGCCAAGAAAATCTTGGGGATGGAGATCCGGAGAGATAGAAGTCGAAGAAGTTGTTCTTGTCTCGGCGAGGGTTTATGTGCGAAAGATATTGGCCAAGTTTGGGATGTCTCTTGCAAAACCGATAGATACTCCTATGGCATCAAATGTTCATTTGTCATTTATGCTTCACGATCACCAAGAGAAGGAGTATATGTCAAAGTTCCCTATGCTAGTGCGATTGGCGATCGATGTATGCCATGGTATGCACTAGGCCCGATTTAACTCGAGCGATCAGTGTTGTCGGCGAGTTTATGGCTCAACCTGAAAGGAACACCGAAAGTCATTAAAAGGATATTCGGTACACGAGAGGTACAAATGATGTTGGTCTCATTTATGGTGGTGATCTCGAGTGCAGTCACGAGTTCTTGTGATCTTGATTATCACAGTGATGTTGTGATAGAAAATCAATGATGGTTATGTGTTTACATTGGGAAATGCGGTGGTCACCGAAAGCTACTCTTGAGGCTCTGATGGCCTTATCAACTCTTCAAGCGAGAATATATGGCTCTTCTTGAAGCGATTAAGGAGGGTGTCCGGTTGAAGGGCTAGTCAATGATTTGGGGTTGCATCGGGATCAGTGATATATATTGTGATGATCTAAGTGCAATATGTTTAGCCAAGGATCGGTTCATCATGAGAGAACCAAGCATATTGATGTCGTATCATTTTCTCGAGAAATGAGAAGAGGTTGTAGTGAAGAAGATTGGCACAAAGGAGAATCCTGGCGATATGTTCACTAAACCAGATTCAATGAGTAAGTTCGGCTTTGCCTGGACTTACTGAATATTCAAAGCTTGTAATGCTTTTTGGAAACTCTGCGAGGGTAGATCGGTGGAGTGGATCTTTGTGGAGATAGTCCGGTACAAGTACATCCGCATTGACGAATGCATCCGGTACAAGTACATCCGGTTATGCAATCTGTTTGACTCTAGTGAGAGTTGAAGTCAAGGTGGAGATTTGTCGATGGGTGACTTAAACTCTGCATCTGGGTGGAACCAATCGAAGACTCACCGTGTGTGATGGGCGGTGAGAAGTGTATTCAATGCATGCATCGGTGGGGTGGAGTCTCTGAGGCTTCAAAGAGGTGACTATCGGCGGGGTGACGATCTGCTGAGTACTTGAATCTGGCGAGGGTCCCACATCTGCTAATTACATTATGTGGCAATTATACGATGTCATTAAAAGGAGGACACGTGTAGGGGTATTTATGGTGCATCGAGACAAAGATTCCTTGCGGCTAGGGTTTGTGGATTTGTGCCTATAAATACATTTGTTGTCCCATTATCTGTGTGTGTTGAAATCAGAAATTCGATGCATAATAAAATATCTCTTTTACGCCCGTGGTTTTTTACCTCTCCCACTGAGGGGGTTTTCCACGTTAAATCTGTGTTCTTCTTGTTTCTGCTTTCTCCTTTGATTGTTTATGTTTGATTGCTTACTTTTATTTCTTGCATCCGTTATCTCCATCCGTTTTATAACACATATAATTAAACATAAATATTTATTTATTTTGCACATGTCCTATATAAACAACATTGTTTTATCAAATAATTACATACTTTTATTTGCATACATTATACTTAAAGTTTCTGATACTTTTCAACATATGAAAAGTTAAGTTTGCGCGTTTGGGTTCTAAATCTGTCTGCTAAACTCTCTCACTTTTAGGACCTGATTTTAGGGTAATTATTGTATGGTGTCCTTATACGGTGTGAGACACCGTGTGGCTAAATACAGAACATACAGTTTTATTCTGTATTTAAACTGTATGGTTTTGATTGTTCCACCTTTCACTTTATATTAAATTCCCTCACCACACAAGTATTTTCCCTGATTTTAACCATTAAAAACCTGACACCAAATTCTTTATTTCCACAACCTTTTTCCTTCCCAATGATATTATACTTTTTCTGGTCCCCAAATTTCGACTCCAACTTTCAATTAGGAGCATCTCCTTTTTCCTTTTTTTTTTTTAATTTTATTTTTATAATAGGGGTAGACCATTCGGGATCAATTACCCGATCGATCCGGTGTTCCGTCTTAGTGGCATATCAATTACTTTTATATAGCAAAATCAAACGGTTTTAAAGGTAAAAACCATTTATTTGGTTCGGTTTGCTTAGGGTTTTGATTTCGGCTTTTAACAGTTGTCATTAACAATAGAATTATTGACTATAAATATCATGGTTATTAATGACACATTTTCTCTAAAAAATAATAATAAATGACACTGTTAAGCCGTTGTATAAAAACCAATTGCACTACAAAAAATAGATTTTACCAAAAATGCAGTTTTTTTGTCACTAGAGACCTTTTGCGACGACATTTTTTATTGCGACGATTATCGTATATGTGTCGACGCAAAATGGTTCTGTAGAGACAAGTGTAATATTTTTCGCAAAAAGTTCTTTGTTGTGACGAAAAGTCACAAAAAAATTCAAGATCTTTAGTGACTGTTGTCACTAAATCTTTCCAGATCTATAGCGACTGTTGTCACTTAAAGCGTAAATGTGACAATACTTTTGTCACAAAAGACTCCAGAATTCATCACTGAATGATTTTTCATAGAAACACATTTTTTTCCTTCAATGACAAACATTTTGTCACTTTAAGTCATCTTAAGTGACTGTTGTCACTAAAGCTTTCTAGATCTTTAATGACTGTTGTCACTATAAAGTACAAAATGTGACAATACGTTTGTCACAAAAAAACTCCATAATTCATTTTCCCAATAATAATAATAATAATAATAATAATAATCCTGTCATAAAAAAGATATTAGTATTAATGTTAACCGGTAATAAACATGTCTACATACAAGAATACCAAATAAGTAAACCGTAATATTTGAAGTTCATCATCATAAGAAAAGCTAAAAAGCAACAAAATGTATTTGAACAGAAAATATATGTGTTTCAGCAAAATCAGCTTCTCACTCCACGAAATCCATCTACTCGAACAAAACTGCATTTCACAAAAATAGAACAGCTGATTCAGCTTCAGTCCTATTATTTCAAAGAATGCAGGAAAATAAAGATGGAAATTATGAAATTATCAAACCATAAAATTGTAAACAAGATGCTTAGGAAGTAGCATTGTAGACATAAGCAAATAACATTCAGAACTAGGACTTGAAAGTAGCATTGTTAAACAAAATACATGTCGTGATTTTCAAGGCTCAAGCCTGAAAATCTGTTAAAACATGTATCTAGAATAGCTATGTCCAGATTCATGACTTAACATGAACAAAGAAGTAGCAATGTCCAGAACTTAACCTAAAAATAGATCATATAATAGATAAATCTAAACAACACATAAAAATTATAAGCTTGTTTAAGACTCAACCAACAAGCACAACAAATCTAAACTTGAACCATCACATAGTATAACATAACTTGAACCTGAACATTAAGTAATACAAAGCGTTACCTCGGATAGAATGAACAGATCGACCACAAGAAACCTTCAGGACTAGAGTTGTCGAGTTACTTCCTAGCACGAACAACGGAACCGGAAGATGGTTCAGATGCGAAATAATTTTGGATTTATAAGCCCGTGCATTGCCACTCAAAAGAAAAAGCCCGTGCATTCTATATATGGGTTGACCAAAACTCTCTGATTATAAAAAAATTAAAAAAATAAAATTGTTTCAAAAATATAATTACAAAAATAGAAGGAAAAAGCCATTAGGGTGCATTTTATGAAAATTGACTTATCACAAAAGATCAAACGAAGTTTTGTTACAATCTTCTCTTGGTATGTCATTGTACTTGCCACAAATCTGAAAACTTCTTGTGACAACATTGTCTTGTTGTCACTAATAAATACACATTTTATGACAAAAAATTGTAGTCACAAGAAGCTATCCTTTGTGACAAATTTAGTATTTTTCACTAAAACATTGACGCAAGAAGAACTTTTTTTTGTAGTGTTGGTGGTGGTAAATGTGCAACTTTATTTCCTTATTATTTAAGAGTGTGGGCAATCGGTCTCAACACCCCCTCAAGTGTTGGCAATCATCCAAAGACTTGCATAAGTGTGAACAATCTTTTCCAACACCCTCAAGAAGTGGCAATCATCCCAACACTTGCACAATTTTTTATTTTGTTTTATAAATAATGTTCCAACCATGGTTCGATCTCGTGGCCTCTGGTTCCGATACCATGTTAAAGATCAAGAGCTTGCCGTTGTAATAAAACCAATTGGTGTTGGAACCGATTGCCCACACTCTTAAATGATAAGGAAATAAAGTTGCACATTTACTAGCACCAATTGGTTTTAGTACAACGGAAAACGCTTGATCTTAACAGGCACATTAAATAATTAATGTGATATTTCAATATTAATATTTTCGTAAAAACAAATAGAGTATTTAACAAATGATTTATTTGAACTTACACATGACGATACCGGGTTACGCACCTCGAGATACAGTCATCGAGTAGGTCCTACAGTATGTACACGTGTTAAGGAATGCATGCCGATTAAGGCCAAGCATGTCGACCCTCGAGACCAAGGCAAGGCCAGAGACCGAGGGGTACGATGTTCGACTTACACAGTAGTGCGGGCGATAGTTCGGACTCGATCACCCTAAGTCGGGCGAGATCTCCAAGTCGGGAACAGAGTCCACACTAGCTCGTTAGCCCACTTATCTACAGGATAACTTGGGCAAGGGGTAAGGCCAAATTAAGGGTAAATACGACAATAGCTCATAACCGACTCATATTAGGGTTAGGTCATGAGTTGTCTATATAAATACAACGTTCCAGGAACTACGTAAGGCTTGATTCCTGGACATATAACAGGATACGTAGGCAATCTAAGGATACCACTTAGATTCAGCCATAAACACACCCACGCCCCTCTTTATTCTTGAGCTAGGGTTCTTGGTTATTCATCATTCATAGAAGAATAACCCGGATCTTAATAGGTGACAAATTTGTCATCGTCATTGGCGCTAGAAGGAGGGTTTCCTTTCAATCGTTGAATACGCCGAGAACATGCCGCCCAAGGATAAACCACCCAGAAGAACCACTTCCAAGAACACAGATCCGCAAAATCTGCAGTTAGAAGAAGAAGTGGGCATGGAAGCGCAGGGTCAGAAAGAGCCGAACCTGGAACCGATCCAGGAAAATCCCTTGAAGCAGACGCAAGATCTAGCCCCAGAACAGCAATTGTTGGTGGATCAATTGGCAGGTCAAGACATCAACGCTCTGCAAAAGATCATGCAAGAAGTCCTCAGCAGACAAAATCCTCAGCAAAAACAGGCTGAAGGAGGTTTAAATATTAACATGCCTAAACCTAACCCAGCCCAGTTTCAGGAGATCAGCGCATCCTCTAGCTCTGTTGAAAAACGGAGGAAGGAAATTCATCAGAAGCATCAAAGGGATGCAGAGGATAGCGCCAGACGCGAGTTAGACGTGATTCTGGGAAAAGACAAGGTTTCATTGTCCTTAGAATCTCCTTTCACTAAGGAGATTGAAAGCTTTCCTAAACCCAAGGGGTTTAAGATTCCAAAGATAGAGCCTTACGATGGCACCACCGATCTGGAGGACCATTTACATAGGTATCTATCGCAGATGAGGTTAGATGGGGCACCAGACGAGATGCGGTGCCGGGCATTCGAGACTCTGCTCGTAGGTCGAGCCAGAGAGTGGTTTACAAAGTTGAGGCCCGGGTCGATCTCCAGTTTCTCCATGTTGGCCAGAAAGTTCAGAGACGCCTTTATCGTCAACAAAAAGTTCCAGTTAAGTGAGACGCACCTCATGAACATGAGGCAGCTTAGAGACGAAACGGTGTTAGAATATTTAAGACGGTTCAATATCGAAGCAATGCAAGTAAAGGACCCTCAAGACAGACTTCTGATCACTTCGTTTGTAGGGGGCTTGAGGAATACCAAGTTATACGAAAAGTTGAGTAGAACTCTCCCAAGAACTATGGACGAGTGTGTGAACGTGGTCCACAGATTTTGTCAAGGCGAAGAGGCAGTGCGCAGACACACCCAAGCCGAATGGATGGATCCAAGGAAAGAGAGTCGAGGGTCGGGAAAGAGTCAACCTCGACAGCATGAAGCCGAGAGGAAAGCTTCTGTTTGGGACCGAGTCGATAAACCTTCTGTGTTTAGTCGAGTTGAAGCACTTGTCTCGGATCGGTCAGAGAAAAAAGGAAAGAAAGATAAAGACTTTGTCCCTCTCAACCGATCGAGATCAGAGATACTGTCCATCATGGTATCAAAGAACCTAGCAAAGAGGCCTCCACCGATCAAGAAACCTCGAGAGAGGTGGAGGTCAAACAAGTTTTGTGACTTCCATGAGGACATAGGCCATGCAACTGATGACTGCATGGATTTGAAGAAAGACATCAAAGCCTGCATCCAAGAAGGCCAGCTGGATGAGGTTATCGACAGAACTCGTTATACAGAGCCCAAGGGGCATAGAAACAGTAAGAGAAAGAATCCCGACCAAGATGGATGTCGGGGAAGAGATCATCAGAGACGACGAGATCGATCTCCAGATGCTGATAGAGATAACCATGGTCGGGACAGATATGAAGACAACCGGCCGAACAATTATGTTAACACCATATTTGGGCCGGGGGAAACGGAAAAGAGCGAGCGGTCAAGGGTCGGAAGACAAATTTCGAGATATGGAAAGCAACAAAGACTTTCGACGGAGGTCGGTATGGGCCGAGAGATGACGTTCCCAAGTCGAGGAATCACAAATGAAGGACTAGTAATAGAGGCGAATAAGTCGCACCAGGGTGTCGAGGGTATGCATCGACAATGGCAAATGAGATTAACATCCTATATTACTCAGCCTTCCAATGAATGAAGTTGAAAGATAAAGACTTGATCCCTATAGCCTCCCCACTGTTTGGGTTCACAGGGCAGGCGGTCCACCCGTTGGGATCCATAAAGCTATTGACGACAGTAGGAGATGGGGAGAGAGGGAGGACGTTCGAGTTGAGCTATGTGGTCGTGAAGGCCTCCTCCGCGTACAATGTAATCTTAGGGCGACCTGCCCTCTTCGAGTTACGAGCCATCATTTCGACATACCATAACAAAGATGAAGTTCCCAACTCGAAATGGTTCTCACGAGGTCAAAGGGATATTGAAGTCGCCAGAGTTGCAATTCAATTATTATGAATGGAAATCGCGGTCAAAGGCAAGTCCTTATCGAAGAACCGATCCCGGAGGAAGAGGAAGATAAATCACGGGCTTCAAACGAGGCGATCGAAAATGTTGACCTATGGGGGAAGCGGAAGAGCAAAATGTCCAAGTCGGGTTTGGATACCGACTCACTCAAAAACAATCATTGATCGACTTGTTGGCGGAATTCGAGATGTTTTTGCATGGAAAGCTTCAGATATGCCCGGTCTTCCAACGGATATCGCGATTCACAAGCTCGAAGTTGACCAGGCCAAAAGGCGATCAAACGAAGAAAAAAAGAAATTTCGCGTCGTAACCGATTGGAAGCCATCGAGTCTCAAGTCGGTAAGTCGTTAGCGGCCAACATAGTAAAAGAGGTGTTATATCCTAATTGGTGGCTAATCCAAAGTGTTAGTGAAAAAACCGGATGGCGGTTAGGCGCGTGTGTGTGGACTTCACCGATTTGAATAAGGCCTGTCCCAAAGGACTCTTACCCATTACCCAAAATCGACGAGGTTAGTGGACTCGACCATCGGTTTTGAGGTATTTGCCTTTTAGATGCGTGCATGCGGTACCACCAGATTTTAATGGATCCTCGAGATGCAGACAAGACGGCGTTCATCACAGAGTTTGGCACCTTCTGTTATGTAACCATGCCATTCGGACTTAAGAATGCCGGAGCTACCTACCAGAGGGCAGTCAATAAAATTTTTGCACAACAGATCGGCAGAAACATGGAGGTATACGTGGATGACTTGCTCATTAAAAGCCGATCATTGAAGCAGTTTCTAATCGATGCACGAGAGGTGTTTGAGGTCTTTGAGAGATACGCAAATGAAATTGAATCTAAGAAGTGCACCTTCGAGTACGGTCAGGCAAATTTCTGGGATACATGATATCGAGGGACGGGATTCGAGCTAATCCGGACAAGATTGACACGTTAAAGAATATGCCAGCCCCTCGAAATACAAAGGAAGTACAGAGACTCACAGGTCGAATGGCGGCACTAAACCGATTCTTATCTCGATCAGCTCAGCGAGCATTGCCCTTTTTCAAGATTCTTCGAAAGGCCAGTCCTTTCCAATGGGATGATGAATGTCAGACAGCCTTCGAAGAGTTAAAAACATATCTGTCAGAGTTACCTACCCTCACCTCACCTCGAGAGGGGGAAAGATTGTTGGTTTACTTATCGGTATGCGAGGAAGCAGTGAGTGCGGTCTTGGTCCGAGAGGGGGACAAGGGCCAGGTGCCCATATACTTTGTGAGCAAAGCATTACACGGTCCCGAGGTCCGATACTCGCCAGCTGAAAAGCTCGCACTAGCCTTGGTACACGCCGAGAAAACTCGCGGACCCTATTTCCAAGCCCATCCGATCTTGGTAGTCACGGACCAACCACTCAAGCAAATACTTGCGAAACCCGGACACATCGGGTCGACTTGCGAAGTGGGTAATTGAAATGGCGCAGTATGATATAGACTTCACTCCCCGAACCGCAATTAAAGCTCAGGCCTTGGCAGACTTTTTAGCGGAAGGTATTTCAGTGCAAATCGACCAGGAAAAACAGAGTCATGAAGTCAAGTGGATTCTACACGTCGATGGGGCATCGAGTAAAGAAGGAGCCGGAGCAGTCTCATGGTTAGTCGACCAAAGGAGAAGAAGAGTTTCCTTATGCTCTCCGATTCGACTTCAAGGCAACTAACAACGAGGCCGAATATGAAGCAATGATAACCGGATTGAAACTTGCTCAAGTGGGTCGAAGATCCGACGGTTTATAGTGACTCTCACCGGTCGTTAATCATGTGAAAGGGAGTACGAGGCCAAAGAAGAGACAATGAAGAATTACTTACGAGTCGTTCAAGACCTTAAAGCAAAATTCAATTCGATCTGGATCGGCGGTACCTCGAAGTCGAAATAAGAGGGCGATGCACTCTCAAAGCTCGCCTCGAATTTTGTCTTGAGTAAAAAGTTCGTGGAATTGCTAAATAATGAAGTTATGAAGAGAAGGAAGCCCAGCCGATCACTCAGCAGGCCACATGGATGGACTCGATTGTTCTATACCTAAGGGGCGAGATTCTACCGGATGACAAAGTACAGTCGAGAAAGATCCGACTTCAGTCGGCAAGGTACGCATTTTTCAATGACATACTTTATCGAAAATCTTTCACGAGTCCATGGTTGAGATGTGTGTCAGAGTCGGAAGGCGAGTATATTCTTGAAGAGATTCATAAAGGGGCCTGTGGAAACCATTGTGGAGCAAGAATGTTAGCTCGGAAAAGCAAGTTAGCTGGATACTACTGGCCCTCAATGCAACGAGATGCGAATAGCTTAGTTCAGAGGTGTAACTCATGTCAAGTTCACGACAACATCTCCCATCAACAAGCGCAAGAAATGAACGTTATCTCGCCGACTTTGGCCGTTCGATATATGGGAGTCGATATAGTAGGTCCTTTACCTCGAGCTCCAGGAAATAATCGATTTGTGGTGGTCGCAGATGATTACTTTACCAAGTGGGTAGAAGCCGGTACGTACCAGGACATCAAAGCGACCACCATCAAGAAATTTTTGTGGGTCGATATTTTGTGTAGATATGGCATTCGAAGATACTTGATCTCGGATAATGGAACACAATTCAAGACCGAAGAGTTCGAGAATGGTTGGCGAGTATCGATCGACCAACACTTTACCTCGATGAGCGCACCCGCAGTAAACGGTCAGTCGAATGGACCAATCGGCGAGATCAAACTCGGATTGAAAAAGAGGTTGGAGGAACAGGGTCGAGGCCAGGCGGTCCAACTTCCGAGCATCCTGTGGTCATACAGACTGACTCCAAATTCATCGACCGCGAAACACCTTTCTCCTAGCTTATGGGTGCGAGGCGCTTATCCTGCTGAAGTCGGAGTCCCTTCTCCTCGAGTTACGCGTCTGACATCGAAAACGAATGAACCCGATGTCCGACAAGAAAAAGACAATCTCGAAGAGAAGAGAGAGATAGCCTCAGCCAGAATGGCAAGGTACAAACAAAAAATCTCTCAATACTACAACGAAAGAGTCAGATATCGATATTTCAAGGTCGGAGATCTAGTTCTCAGAAAAAATGAGGCCAGTAGACAAGAAGAGATGGGCAAGCTAGCCCCGAATTGGGAAGGTCCATACCAAGTTCTAAAGGTTCATCCCAAAGGGTCCTACCAGTTAGGTCGAGCAGACGGAACAACAAGATACCCGACAATGGCAAGCAAACAACCTTCTCGGAAGTATTATGTTTAAGTGTTAGATCGACTAGCTCGTATTTACTTTGATCTTGTGAAACTTGTAATCAGTCCAAGGGACAATTCCAGAGTTATCATAATAAAACGTCTACTTTTGTGTTTATCGTGTTATTAATTTTATTTAACTATAATATTCTAAGTCCAAAGGGACACGGTTGTATTCGAGAATTCCAAAAATTGAGCAATCCGATAGCGGAACTCGAGACCAAGCCGAAGCTAAGTTAGCCCAAGAAGAGGCTTACAAAGCTAAGGCAGGTCTAAGATTCGCATAGTCGGAACTCGACCAAGCCGGCCGAGTTAGCCCACGAGGCGACAGAGCTAAGGCAGAGTCTAGATTCGCATGGTCGGGTCAATGTCCAAGTCTGAAGCCCAACGACACCTAGGGTCGAATAAGGCAAAGACAAAGGACGGTTCGCAATGTCGGGCCACCGTGTAAGTCGGAAGTCTATACCTACGTATGAGGCAATACGACTGAGATAAGCACAGTTCGCAATGTCGGGCTAACCTACCCAAGTCGATACCTAATAAGCCAATTATAGCCGAAAGGCCAAGGCAAAAGGGTCGATTGGGATTCAAATAAATCCTAAGTGTGTTAAGAACCAAAGGTTCAAAACAACCTTTGGGGGGCAGAATACTCAGTAAAAGCAAGTAGCGAACAGAGTCACAGATTCGACAAGCGAAAAGCTAATAACGAGTAAACAGCTAAAACAAAAGAAAAATAATAAAATTCCAAAACTGGGCCAGGTCGATAAGACCAACCCACAAAGTATGTTGACTACAAAATGTCATTAAGGATCAAAGTTGTAGATAAAGTTACAATGGAAAGATGTAAAGAGCAAGAAAAACTAAGGAGCAGCATCGAGACTAGAACCAGCATTGCCGGAAGTCGAAGTCGACCCTTTAAGATACTTTGCAGAAAGAGAAACACCTTCTTGGAACTCTGCAAAGCATTGGTCATAAATCGCTTCAAAGTGGGGGTCGTAAAGCCAAGGCTCTTCAAGCCTTCCTACGTCGACCCCAACCTCGGGATATGCCTTCCGACCGATCCACACCTTGGTGAACCCACCAATGATGGCCTTGTTCATGATTACGGTTAGGTCATCACTCGCATTGCGTCGACTTCCGATACTCGCAACAAATGGCGCGGCTCTAGATTTCTCAATTTGACCAGGGACTTGGCTCAAGTCGAGCTTTAACGCATCCCGTTCTTGTTCCAGGTTCGCACTTCTTTCCTGCTCCTGCCTTAGGGTCTCTTGGACATCTTTCAGAGCTTTATCTTTCTCCCCGGAAGCCTCCAAAGCCTGGGCTAGGTCGGCAGTCGCAGCAGCCAGCCATTCTCGAGCCTTTCCTTCTCGAGGGCCTGTGCCCGAAGCACGTCGAATGACACTCGAGGCGACATGGGCGGCGCTATGGGCGAAGTTTTTCGAGAGATGAGTCGTCGAATGTGCTTGTTCAGCCCTTCTATTGTCTTCGAAGCGCATTCAGCGTCCGAGCAACTTCTACCCATCGATAACTCGCCACAAGAGAAACGCAAGTCATGAGTTTTGAAATCGAAATGACAAAGTTTAAAAGGGAATCGAGTGAAGAAAACAAGTAACATACTGCTCGGCCCACTTCTCGGAAAGAGTTAAGCAAGGCCTTATCCTCCATGACGGTATATTCCTCGGCAGACAAAGCTCTCGATTGCGAGTCGGAGGAGGAGCCTCGGCAGACTTGGCCCTTTTGGCCCTTTTTGTTGCTCTCTGCGGATCCGCAGAGACGGCCTCTTCATCCGGTGACCGACTTCTTCGACTTCATTTCCTCCTCGGTACAACCACGAAAGATCATCGTCCTCATCCTCAACGAACCAAAGCGGACCGTGAGCTCACCGGAAGTCGATGGGGGTACAAACGTGTCAACAGGGGTACCCTCAGTCGAAGCTACATCCATAGATGGTGGATTCCCCTCGACCGGAGAAGCAATCTGGTCTCCCCCGATCTCTGAAACTCGAGGAGGAACGACCGGACGAGGGATGGAAGGATTGACAGCTGCTGCAAACTTTCCCACTGCAAGACGACAATGGCAGAAGAAGTCAGTATATGATAAAATGAAAAGGTACAACATTGCGAAAAATAAATCGAAATTGAAAGTGTTAAGTTTCCTACAGCTCTCTGTATCGACAGCAGACAGTTGTGTGTAAGGCACAGGTCCGGCATCATCAAGACGAGCCAGAGGATAGAGTAGACTCAAGTCCTTAGTAGTCACCTCGAACTTAAACTTCTCGAGATGACGAGCCTCGTCGGGTATCTTCCTAGAGCCCAGTTTATCATCGACACCTTCTCTCGATCTCCAGCTACCGATATAAGGATTATCCAGTCCGTGTCGGAGGAAAAAGAACCTAGGCTTCCAGTTACCATGTGATGTAGGTCCTTTAGACACGAACTCACGTCGAGAGGGTCGCCTAACGAAGGAAAACCACATCTTATCCGGTAAGGTGGTAATCTTATACCACCAGTGAAATAAAGGGATTGAAAAGCAAACACCCGCAACTCGGCAGGCTACTAAGAAACCCATTACAGTCCTAATGGCGTTCGGACCTAATTGAGATATACTAATCTCATAATGGTGAAGAATAGCAAGAACGGCTGGACATAATGGGAATCGAAGCCCACTTACTAACTGGGCCTCATATACAGTGCAAAACCCTTCTGGGGGCTCATCGGCGAATTGATGGAGGCCGGAAGGAAGCTGCACCACCGGTTGAGGAGCAGAATTTAAGTATTTCCGCCGTATTCTACCTAAATCATCCTCAGTTAGAGCAGAAAGACAACCTTTGGCCCCTTTCCCATCCATCCTAGTAGACATCTTCTTTGGTTCCCTAATTATACCTAAGGGGTGATTGGGAGAGGAAGGCTGGGGAAGGTGATCGGACAGGGTGGCGGAGGGAGTTTGACTACTGGAAGGGGAAGCCTCAATCCTATCAGAGATGGTTGTACTACTTGACATGGAAATTTAAGCGAAAGAAAGGCAGGAAGAAGAAGAACAATCCAGAAAATGGAAATGAGAAAGAGGACTTGCTTACTTGTATTTCACAGAAGAAGAAGGGAGAAATGGATAGCAGAAATTGTGTGCGTCTGGACTCCTCTCCTCCTCTTTATGCGTTTGGATTGTGAATGATTTTGAAAGGACGTGATTAGGGGGGTTACTTGCAGTTATAACCCCCTAAAAAATGCACAAATCTAGGATGACGCCACTTGTGTCGAAAGAAACGAAGCGTCCACGATGGGCGGCCACGATTGGCACGGAAAAGGTCGTAGGTGAAGCGCTCACACTACTTTCCCGCCAAGTTTTCGTCCAACTCGATGACAAGTTCAAAATAGGCAGATTTGACCTCGACAACGGAAGTCGCCTCTCAAGTCTCTGGGGCTTATGGCGATACCGGGTTACGCACCTCGAGATACAGTCATCGAGTAGGTCCTACAGTATGTACACGTGTTAAGGAATGCATGCCAGTTAAGGCCAAGCATGTCGACCCTCGAGACCAAGGCAAGGCCAGAGACCCGAGGGTACGATGTTCGACTTACGAGTAGTGCAGGGCGATAGTTCCAGACTCGATCACCCTAAGTCGGGCAGATCTCCAAGTCGGGAACAGAGTCCACACCAGCTACGTTAGCCCACTTATCTACAGGATAACTTGGGCAAGGGGTAAGGCCCAATTAAGGGTAAATACGACAATAGCTCATAACCGACTCATATTAGGGTTAGGTCATGAGTTGTCTATATAAATACAACGTTCCAGAAACTACGTAAGGCTTGATTCCTGGACATATAACAGATACGTGAGGCAATCTAAGGATACCACTTAGATTCACCATAAACACACCCACGCCTCTTTTATTCTTGAGCTAGGGTTCTTGGTTATTCATCATTCATGAAGAATAACCGGATCTTAATAGGTGACAAATTTGTCATCACAAACACATAAATCGACTATGCGGCGGATTGAAATATTTCGAATTAGTCGAGTCGGTTCATAATGAATATATACTGGGGGGAGGGGTGGGGGGGGCTTTAAGCATTGAAAAAAAAACAATAAACTAACACATTCCAGTTCCAAAATATGATAAAGGACACAAACAACATTCAAAGCAGCAAATTCAACGCGTGCCGTGAATCTGTAGCTAAAACTAAGACTCTCTCCAAAGAGCGCTGGATTCAACACTCCAAACACTTTTTAAAGTAAACTTTACCCACTTTATTATCACGATAGTCACTTGATAGCATACTCTTCCTCCAAATTCCTTGAGGCCTCACTTGTGAATTGGAGTTGCCTTTGGAGTAAAAGAATAACATAAATCATTTATTCTCTCTCACTTCTACTCCTTTTTTCATCTCAACTATTTTTTTATGGATCATTTTCTTTCATTTCCGTACTATTTTTTTCATGACAATTTATTTATGGTGATGATAATTATTAGTAAACCAAGAAAATCCCTTCTGCTGGAAAAAACCAACAACAACAAAGCAAAATGATCTTTTCACGTTGCAAATATATATAAAATATTTTGTAAAACTAGTACAAAATATAAAATATTTTATTTGAATTATGGTGGAATAATAAAAGGTAGGTAGAGGGAAAATAAATTGGTGTTTAATGGAAGAAATGATTTTGGAGTGGTTTATTAAGTGTGCTTATTGGAGTGAATGGTTTTTTAAAGTAATGAAAAAGTGTAACTGGAACGAAAAAAGATGTATTTGGAGTGATATTTAAAGTATCACCATTGGAGATAGTCTAACAAGAAGACAGGAAAATCGCCCCCTTTACTTGTTTCGATTAATCGTGAATAATTAAACATTACAAATGATTAATATTAAACTAACATCTACAATATTGAATAACATACGTCACAACATTACCTAAACAATGTTGTAGTATATCATAACCTAATCATCAAAGCCGGCCCTACAGTGAGGTCAAGGAGACGGCCGTCTTAAGCCCAACGGTGCCGGGAGAGCCCAATGGTACATGTTTCGTTAAAAGAAAAAAAAAATTCCTTGTAGATTCAATCCGATCCAACCTAATATAATATTTTATTTTTTTTTGATAAAGGCCTAAATTTTTTTAATCCCTTCATGAACTGATGCAACTCGTATGCAAGAGATTACAAAAAATATTTATGAAAAAAATATCTAACAAAAGATCCCACTAAAAAAAAATTAGTTGACGCAAAAGACTACTTTGTAGGTATGTTTTGAGACTATCAATAAATTGAATTTTGTATTTACGGATTTTAAAACGCGATAAGTATGTTTTTCAAAACCAAAAAAAAAACTTCAACTAAAAGGCCTAATTCGGAACTTGGCCTTAAGCCCAAAATATGCCAGGGCCAGCCCTGCTAATCCTATACAAATAAATGATAAACACACAAAAGTTTAAATTTTATACATTTCCATGAGATGTCAACCCTTACAAGTGTGAACTTATAAAAAAAATACAAGTAATGATGTTGATCTGGATCATGAGAAGTACTATGTCAAACGGAATCAACATCAACAGACCCCAAATATTGACGTTGTGCAAGTAGAAAGAGAATATATGATTAGGGGTTGCAAGCTTTGAATTGAATTGAATATATGTTTAATGACGTTGTGCTCTTGTAGTTGGTAGCTTGGGGGTTTGTGGGGCTCTTGCTCTGCTTTGGCTGTCAAGTATTAATCTTATGATTTCGACTTATGGTCATGGGCACATTGATGTTCTTGTGACCAATGATGATGGTAGGACGTAGAGATTTACAGGCTTTTATGGCAATCCTGCGGTTGAGGACCGAATTCATTCTTGGACATTGCTCCATCGGCTACATACTTCTCACCACTTGCCTTGGATAGTGGCGGGAGATTTTAATGAGATTCTGCGCAGATCCGAACAGAAGGGCCGCGCGTTTGAGGCCTATTTCTCGGTTGGTTTCTTTTGGTGCCTTGACGGATTGTGGGTTGATTGACCTTGGTTATTTTGGAGCCCCGTTTACTTTGTGTAATAAGCGAGAGACGCAGCCAACTTTGGTTCGACTGGACAGAGGTGTGAGCAATATTGAGTGGCAGGCCCTCTTTCCGAACCATCATGTCTACCACTTGTCATGTTCTCGCTCTGACCACGCCCTGATCCTGCTCTTTGAGAGCAATCCGTTTAGTCGGGGCAAAGTCAAGTTCTTTTCTGTTCCCCGTTATGACCCCTTCTGGATTGGGGATGCTGAGTTTGAGGAAAAAAGCAGGGGGGATGGCAGTCTTCTGGGACTGTGGATCCTGATTCTTTATCTCGGCGTATTTTGGGACTGGGTCGAGACCTTAAAAGTTGCAGTCTTCAGAAACACGGTAATATGTTTAAAACTATTGCGGCTAAAGAGGAAGAGCATCGTCTATTTCGTGAGGCACCAGACTATACTATAGAGGCTGCGAAGGACCGCTTGAAGGAGTTAGACCACCTTTATACGTTGGATGAAGACTATTGGAGGCAGCGAGGGCGCAGTGACTGGCTGAAGGGCATAGACATGGATACTAGCTACTTTCATCATAAAGCGACTAGTCGTAGAGCCAGAAACACTATTGATCTTTTATTTGATGAAGAATGAGCGGCGAGGGCTGAGCAACGCGAGCTTGAGGGGGTAGTATCTCGGTATTTCATGGATATTTTTTCCTCGTCGCAGCCGCCATTACAAGACTTCACGGGAATGGAATTCTCCACCCTGACTGATATTCAAATTCACCGTCTTAATGAACTTTTTACAGAGGCGGAAGTTATTCACGCGCTTAAGCAACTCCCTGGCAGAAAGACTCATGGACCGGATGGTATGCATGTAATTTTTCTCCAAAAGTATTGGCATGTGATTGGTTCTGAGGTATTGCAGATGATTTTAGGTATCCTCAATGAGGGTATGGACCTAGGCTCATTGTGTGAGACTTACATTGCGCCCGGTTCCTAAGGTGGCCTCTCGCACCCGTGTAGGCCGAGTTGCGCCTATTGCACCGTGTAATTCAACGTACAAATTGCTTTCGCGTGTCATTGTCAACAGGCTTAAGTTGGTTATTAATGATGTTATCTTGGGCAACCAGAGTGCTTTTGTTTCAGGTAGATTGATCACAGACAATGCCATTGTTGCTTTTGAGGCATTTCATTCCATGAAAGTAGGGGCACCTGGTTGTCATAATCATGCAGCTATCAAACTTGACATGGCCAAGGCTTTCGATCGGGTAGAATGGATTATATTTGGGGAGTTATACACCAGATGTGTTTTCCAAGGGCTTTCGTTGATTTGTTGCGTAAATGTGTTTCGTTTGTTACTTACCGGGCCCTTGTCAAAAGTAAGCATGGCCCTCGGATTGTCCCAACTCGGGGATTCGGCAGGGCGATCCTCTTTCCCCTTTCTTGTTTATCATTTATCTTTGAGGGTTGACACTTTGTTGGATCGGGCTGTGCGAGGTGGCTTGCTTCGGGGTATTTCATTTGGAAGGCAAGCACGCGTCCAGGTATCGCACTTGCTTTTTGCCGACGATAGTATGTTATTTTTCGAGTACATGGATGGGTCATTAGAGACACACTAGTGGACCTTTTCAATCACAATGGGATGCTCTCCGGTCAAGCCATAAATTTTCATAAGTCGAGTTTATACTTGACAAAAGCAATTCGGCGAGGAGGATAGGGAATATATTTAGGCTTTTCTCCAAATTCCCGTGGGGACAGGCGCGGGTAAATACTTGGGCATGCCCTTTGTCATTGGACGAAACAAACGGCAGGTTTTTTATTTCCTTCGAGAGAAGGTGTGGAAAAAATTGTCTGGTTGGAAGGATAAGCTCCTCTCACCTGCAGGGAAGGAAGTTATGATCAAGTCCAACCTCCAAGCTATACCTACATTCATTATGCAATGTTTCAAGGTCCCAACCACACTAGTTCATGAGATTAAGAAATGTATTCGTGGCTTC
The DNA here is from genome assembly GCA_026214975.1 of Gentiana macrophylla. NCBI lineage: Eukaryota > Viridiplantae > Streptophyta > Magnoliopsida > Gentianales > Gentianaceae > Gentiana > Gentiana macrophylla. The sequence goes on along the minus strand of CM047805.1, from coordinate 177,595,707 downwards.
TTCTGTGGGGACACTGAGACCAAACGGAAGATGCATTGGAGGAACTGGGACACCTGCTGCCTGCCCAAAAATCTGGGGGTCTTGGATTCGGCAACTTGGAGTGTTTTAATTTAGCCTTGCTGGGTGAGCAGGCGTGGCGATTCCTTACTTATCATGCCGCCCTTACGAGTCGTGTTCTGAATGCAAAGTACCACCCGGGTACTACTATTATGGCAGCAGGGTTAGGAAGTAGACCTTCCTTTCTGTGGAGGAGCATGTTGGAAGGTAGAGATATGTTAATGCTGGGATTGCGATGGCTAATAGGAGATGGTATTATGACCGCCGGGGTAGGTATACAGTGAAGTCAGGTTATTTCCTTGCCTTGAGCGTGTATGGTGGATTGCTTGAGTCGGCACAAGCGCATCATCCTCAGGACCAGACAGAGTATGGCGGGATGTTTGGAAAGTCACGGTACCACCGCGTGTTCACCACTTCCTATGGCGGTGCCTGCATGACTGTTTGCCGATAGGAGAGCAGCTGGCCAAGCGTAATATGGGTCTTTGTTTGGCATGTGGCAGAGAGATGGAGTCCCTATGCCATGTTCCTTTTTATTGTGATTATGCCAGGGAGATCTGGCGACCTCGCTTTTGGCGATCGGCGTATACATCATGGATCGAATTTTAGGGAGTTTTTGGTGTGTTGGTAGTGCGCTACACCCCGGATGAGGTTTCCACTTTCTGTATGCTTCTTTGGGTCTGGAAAGCCCGGTGCAGTGCGATTTTTTATGATGTGCCTATTTATGTATCCCACATGGTTTCGGCATCCTTAGCAGGGGCATTGGAGTATCGAATGGCCGTTTGCACTTCTCACACGGAGCCTGAGGAGTCTGTTCACCCGATTATATGGAATGTTCTTCCTGTGGGTAGTTGGAAATGCAATTGCGATGCTTCTGTCATGGACTCGGGATCTGGTGTAGGCCTGATCTTCAGAGATGCGCTTGGCTCGATTACTGCTGCCTTTTCGTTCCACCTCGACCCTGGTATAAGTCCCGAGACTCTTGAGATGCAAAGCGATCCTAATGGCAATGGAAAAGGCTATACCTTTAGGACTTCATCAGTAGTTACCTTCGAGGTAGATCGCCTGGCTGTGTTCAAGCCTTGCTACGACCGGAAGATGATTTGTCTGCTTCTTGATTGTTTAAGCGCGATCGCTCTTGTGCTTCTGTCGTCCTTCGTTTCCTCTTCTTTTACGTTTGTTAAGCGCACTGCAATTTTCCGGCACATTTGCTGGCTAGGCATGTGCTATGTCATATTGATCGTATTGATTGGGATTTTTTTTTTCCCGTCATGATGTAATTTTCGCTGCTATTGCAGATTTGGTTTAATAAAAATCATTTCTCCTTTAAAAAAAAGATTAATTTGAGTTCGTTCCTAAATAAAAAATTAAAAAAAAAAAGAAGATTAATTTGAGTTCATAATATTAATAACAATGTGGGAAATTTACGGAAAGCCAAATATGTGTTTGACATGAAGTGAATATCAGATCAATAAAATACTGCAAGTACAAAGTATTTTTTTTATTTTAAGGAAACTGTATTATTAAACAATATTAGAGGTACACGTACAAGTATTAACGAGGCGAGTTGAAATGTCTAGACAAAATGATATTTAGTCCAGTTTTGAATTTTAAATTGAAACAAATTTATTTAAAGCGATTTTTTGTTTTTTTAAGAAGGATTTATTTTATTCAATCAAATCGTATGAGAAAACCCAGAAAACATTACAACAATAGAAATATAGTCTCTGGCAACTCGGCCATTATTCACTCCAAGCTAGACGGAGGTTTTGAACTTTACTAACAATCTTAGAAATTAAAACATGCATTGGGGGCTTCACATCATTATCGTTATGATGGAGTTTGTTTCTCCAATACCATACCGTATAAATCGTCTAGCACAATAGATAGGGCCGGTCCTTATTATCACCCCATTTCTGCAAATTATCAACTATCCAGTTTTTGGTATTGTCTGGAGAGAAAAACCGTGGCCAAAGATGTTGAGGGACTAAAGAAAAACGGTTTGGTTTTTTTATTATATAAAATTCGATTTAAAATTTTGGTTTACGATTTTTTGATTTGATTCGCTTTGTTTCAGTGGGTTGATTTGGTTTTTGTAAATTTTACTCACTCCTATGCTCAAATCACAATCAATTTTTTTTTTACGAAAATGAAAGATATTCATTAAGAAACAAATTCAACGGAAAATACAACCGGACACACACCGGGAAAACACCGGAAATAGAATCGGACCACCACCAGCAACTGCTGGAAACTACTAAGCTGAAAAAACAAAAAGAAAAGCATCATGGGGCAAGCGTCAATCACACCAAATACTGTCTCATCATAGCGAACTTGATTTGCAAAACTGACACTAGCCGCTATAACCGGTAACCACCTAACAAACCCAGAAACTAAAAACATAAAAGAAACAGCTACAACCACTACCACCGGCCAAGGCCGGAAAACACCAAGAGCCAAAGCCGCCACCATGAGAATCGGTAGAAAGCCACCAAACCCTTTACCGTAAGCAAAGTCAACGCTGCCCATGACCTTCAAAGAGAACCGCCAGCCTTGAAAACCCAAGGTCAAACCACCACTGGAACTCTTTTCTCAGATCGAACAACCAAGATCATATCGGAGGAAAAAGCACCGGCGTCGTCAGTCATGGAAGAGCAAGACGGGTTGAGCAAAACCACCTGCATCACCACCAAAATCATCAAAAATCGCGGCATCCATCCACGAACGATTCCGATTGACAGCCAAAAGGACGTAATCAGCAATAAAAGACTTTGATCTGACCTTAAAACCTACCTGCAAGCCGATGAAGCATTTCCCCAAAATCACCAAAAGCCAGCGAAAAATGGCCTAGCCTAATAGAAGAGAAAGACTAAAAAAGAAAAAAGAAAAACATAAGGAAAGACAAGAAAGAGAGAGATTATCGAGGGAGCCTCCTCCAAAAGGGTTGATATTGTATTGGGCAGGCTTGAGTCGCCGGAGGGGCGAAGGTGCTAGCCGATATTGTAAGCAGGGAGAGTTTTTTTTTTTTAGAGAAAAAGTTAGAGGGAAGTTTCCGGGACAAGTCACAAATCATTTGATTCAAACAATTGGTTAGAAATTCTAACTATTAGTTCAACCTCATTGCAATCAGCTTAATTGCGTCGAAGAATAGCAACTCAGATAAGTTATAAAAAGAAAATCAAACTAAAAACAAATTTGATTATACAAATTTACTAAAGATTATAATATTATATTATATATATGTCGAATAAACCCTAAACATCATGACATTATTGTAATCGACTTCTACTTAGGGCCGGTGTTTGCTTACTTTATTTCGTAGGGAAAGGCTTTTCTGGTGTTACTAATTGAAAACCAAAATAAGCCCACTCAACGAATGGCCCAAACTATTTTCTTATGTGTACTAAAGTGAAAACAAAACTAGAAAGAAGATGAATAAAACTTCAATGACAAATTTTTTTTTAAAGGCAACCTTCAATGACATTATTCAAAATAAATCATTCAAACTTTTTAATCGGTTGTTCGAACGTCGATTCTAAATTTTAAAATTAATTATCTCTCGGTATTCCGTAGTGCATGTGTGTAAAATTGGTGCCTTAATCATCGTCCGTCACTCTATTAGAATGATATCATACAAGTTTTTCCTTAATTAAAGCATCTGTAATGGTTTTGAGTATAAAAACAAAAAGTATACATAGTGGGCACCCCATTTAAAAATGAATTTGTTTTGTTGGCCCGCTACAAAATACTATCATGTTAGCTGATAATTGCGCTGGTCAATTAAATTTTCACGCAAACCTTCGTCGGGTAGGGCGACTTCTCTGTTACGGCTGAATATGAGATGTGATTGGAAGAAATCATTTTGAATAAAATTGCCACTACATCCTAAATTTTTTTTTTAAATTTCTCTCGTTTTTTTAAGTGTCATAAATTAAAAAAAACCTTGTATATAAGAGCCGATACGTTTGCTCTTAGGAGTAGCTTCAATTAGTTGTACCATGTCTAGCTTGCAGAAGGGACAATTAATTGGTTAGTTTAGTACTTCATCTGTACCGTAATATAAATCTTTTTAACTTTTTTATTGTGTCGTAAAATATAAATCCTTCTCATATTCCGTTAGATATCTTCGTGATAATATAAGAATTAGGGTTTAGGGTTCAGGATATTAGAATCAGAGCATTTGTTCATCCCTTTAGTTGTTGTAAACTTTGCTTTCAATTACTCCCACTGCTTCACAATAACAAGTGGCGATTCTTAAAATATTTTATTACATTTTATGTAACTCAAATCTGAATTTCCAATGCTGATATTTATTGGGCTTTTTGATTTACCCTTATTTATTACATTAAGAGATATAAAAAACAATGTCACATTAATTATATTCAATGACATTCTAGTCAGATAAATTGGAATGGAGGAGTAGCTTAATAATTTCATCCACAATCAAGTTTCAGTGTTTTGGATATTCATAGAGCATTTGCAGAATCAACATAACGAGATTATTCATTCTCATCCCCTTGTATGCATACTCACAGATGACAACAATATGATTTTAAAGGCTTTGATAGACTAACATTGAGTTTGGTATATGGGAAAATAGAGGTCCATAATATGATTTTGTGTTTTGGGATGTCTTGGTTTCTTGAAAGTCCATTAATCAAATCAACAATTTCTAAGAACGGATCATACGTCGAATGGTTATTGTACTTGCTTAATTTTCCCTCAATTCCCGTTTACATTTAATTTCTAAGAATTATTATACAGAATATCATGTGAATCTTCATCATTCATCAATCAATTGATTGGGAATGCAGATTGAGCGTGATTGTAGGGTTTGGAATTTGAAGAAAAATGAGAGAGACAAAATCTCATTTCTCAATCCGATTCGCTTTCCATAAATAATCATTTACCTCTTTCTATAAATTACTCACGGTTGGTTTTCACCAAATTTCTCATTTTCAATAAACGCATTTCTTGAAATCAAATCCTAAGTGCGATCCTTTTTTTTTTTTTTTTTTTTTCTTTCTGCTTCAACGTATCGATGGCGGCGTGCTCAGATTATAAGAGCAAATATTCATTCATGAATTGCTTCAAAGCATCGACGGCGGCGTGCTCAGATTATGAGAGCAAACATTCATTCATGAGTTGCGTCCTGAAGGTGAATTCTTCCAGTTCCGGTTGGCAAAGAATAGTGAGAAAAGTAGTGAGCGATATCGACGGCGTTAGGAATTTCACAATGGACGATGAGGGCAGAGTGACGTTGTCTGGAATGGTCGATCCGCAACTTCTTTTGAAGCGGCTAGGCAAATCCGGCAAGAAGGCAGATTTGTGCTGGTTCCAGTTCGGAGATTGCTCCAGCAACTTGTATCCGCCTCCCGATTTTTCATCAAAAAGTTTTGCCTTTAATGAAACCAAACGCAATGGATCTGGTACTTATGGCCATATTTCAACAAAAAGCTGTGCCTTTAATAAACCCAAAGGCAATGGATCTGGTAGTTATGGGCCATTTTCGTCAAAAAGCTGTACCTTTAATGAACCCAAAGGCAATGGATCCGCTAGCTATGGCAATGGATATGGAAGACAGGGACACTACAGCGGTGGAGAGTACGGATATGGTGGTGGATATGGTGGTGGACAGGAATACAATATTGATCGCCATGCGTATAGGCCTTTTGCACCGATGGAACAGAGCCTCCAGAGAAGCTATGCACATTTCGGATCTGGCTACGCCTTCGTCCCTAGTGCACCCCCGATGGAATAAGGCGGCCGCCGGCGAAATGAACCCTCGGATTACAAACTGATTTTTAGGGTTTTCGTCAATTTTTTAGATGGCGAAAATCTCGTTGAAGCTTTTTTTTAATTTTCTTATTATTAATATTAGTAGTTTGCATCATCTAACGGCTGAAAGTGTTTTTTTATTTCAGCGTTAGATTGATTTTTGATAGAATCCAACGGTTGGTAGAGACGTATTTGCATAAACTAGTAAGAATCCTCATGTTGATAAATAAGGTTCTTCGCTGTGCTATATAGTTATTATCTATAGTTGTGCTACCTATTATTATTATTATTATTATTACTACTACGGGGGTTCATTTGAATTGTGCATTCAGCTTTCAGTCATGAATTTTCTTTGTTATTTTTCATTGTTGAGTGTGTTCTACCTTTGCAGCATGCTTTTGACATGTATGTATGTATGTATGACCTGTGTATGGGTTGCAGGTGGACTATTTTATGCTTGTAAACCGATTGTGTTTTGCTACGCACAGCAAAAATGAATGGCGCACTGGTTTAGTTGATCTTCATTTTCATGTAACTAGTTGACAATAGTATTGATGTCTTGTCTGCAAAGTTTAGTTTTTTTTCTGATTGATTGTGATTTTGTTGTTGATTGTTTCCTTCCTCTTCTGCTAGAGTGGGGAATTAATATAGACTTCATTATTGTTGGCTAAATGTTGCACGTCCTATTTCGAATGATACATGGGGGGAAAATATTACATTAAAGATTATACCCTTTGCTCTCCTTTTTCGAGCTATTGGTTGTTGATCGATTCTCGCAGGTGTTATAATGCTTCACGCGGATTGTTATAAGATTATGTTTTCATTGTACAGTGGCATGTCATGTCGTGCTTTGAACGGCGAATAAAAACATATCGGAGTTTACTTGACCGATGAAACTGCGCGCAACACTCTATGCTGCATCGTTCACTCTGTGTACATTGAAGAGGAATTAACACATCTAAAAGGAGGCAATGGTTGCTCCAGTGTGTGATTAATATTATTAAGGAAAATGATAAAGGGCGCACAAGGAAGTCATAACTATACACAGAAAAGTGTATCCAATGGTGTGTATATATATTTTTATTTTATTGTTTGTGCCTCCATCATCCTCGTAACACAAAACAAATAATTTGTCAATCACGCAAAGACCTTTAATGACAGGCACTCAATAATTTTTCTTTTCCCTTCATGTTGGTGAATGCATCAAATACGCCAGTAATGAAATTTACATACAATCGAGGATCTGTTGTCCTCTTAATTCAAAAAATTACACTAATATATGTGTATTAAAAGCAATGACGACCTAAAAAAAAGGCACTGAATAAATTCGAAAACGCAGTGGGGGCGTCAATAGTGTTTTTATATTTTTACCTATAAAAACACGTCGATTTTGGATCCGATTAAGTGCCAAGCACTTCTATTTGCAAAATGGGTCCGTCCCTGCAGATAAAGCGTATCGTTTATAAGCCCTAAAATTTTTATTTGCCTTTAAAAAATTTATTGTCCCCTTTACCCGAGATCCTGTTTCCACCCGTGAAAACATGTTCAACTACCTACTTTATTCACCATTACTTGTCAATACCCATAAAAAAACACTACTTCAAAATAAACTCCCAGAGATGTCAAATATATGTATATGATCAAAAGGACGGTAAAAAAATACTCGACAAACCCAGGAAATTACAACCCTATAGATGTGCATACAAATGAATCTGCTACAACGCAAGCTCACCTATAGAACTATACAAAGAACAAAAAGAACCCAAATTCTAACCGAGAATCAACCAAAACCATTCTTGTTTCGATTGCCTAGAAAATTTTGAACCTTATACTCCTCATTTCAATTTCCTTAGGGAGGTATAGACCTTCAGTCTTGTGTGTTCTAGCGGAAAAACGGAGGGGCGAGGTGTCAAGATGAGCGAACATGCTTATCTTGGCCTGACTTCCGAGTCTAGGTGACTGACTTGCAGAATGTCCTCCGAAAGGACTCCGGATGCTGAAGACGGTCAAGAGGCAATGTGTTACGCCTATGAAGATGAGGCCGAGTCTGGCGAGCAGTTAGAAAACGAGGTCAATGATGCGGAGTTGGAGAACGTGGACCATCTGTTAGCCGCCAGGTTGAATCGTGTGAAGCGGGCGTGAACTAGATCGGGCAAGGCTCCGGCGGAGGCATAGAAGAAAAAGAATAAACCGCGGCCTCCTAAACATTATATGAGGGAGGGGCTCGCCGAGCTGGACGCTGATGTAAGTCAATTTTATGATACATTTCACTATGATTATAGCCTATTTCCCGTGATTTTAATAGTATTTTTGAATCTTCGGGCATCGATTTGCATATTATCATAAGGATACAATAAGTAGTAAGTAATATTAAATAAAGTAGTTTTAGTATTTTTGGGTTATTATGACCAATTTTTTTTAGACGGGTTTACGCTTGGTATTTTTGGCGTGTCATTGCAGGATCTTAGGGTTGACCAAGCCTCGGGAGAAATGATTTTGATGTGACCAAGACGCGTTTGTACGGTGCGAAGCGTGTACCCGAAGCTGCGGAGTTCTTACGAGTCAATTGTCTCGAGCATTTTTACTCTCAGCTGAATTAAATCGACTTTTGACCCATCTTAGAGGCAGAATTCGGTTTGGACTTCTTCACGATAATTGTAGATCTTCAAACAAGCTTTCCAACGCATCTTGAATCACTCAAATCGAAGGTCTACACGCAAAGTTATAAACAATTTACTGAAGACAATCTAGTACCGAACCATCTGTCGAGCCGAACTTCAGATGTACAGCTCGGCTCGTTACGCGTCTTTCACCTTAAAAACGGGATTTGGCTGCAAATTTCTCATTCGCCCCCTTCCCAAAACCCTTATAGCCACCATTCCTCCATTGTAGGGTCTTGGAAGGCCACTCAAACACAAAATCATGTAATAAAAGTGCATATTAGTTAGATTAAATTGAACCTTGTGAAGATTTATTCCAAAATTTCTTTCTTCTTCCATGAGTGTAGTTAGTGACAAGCTATACTTGGGGTGTAAATTGACAACTTATGTTTGGAGAAGATGAAGTTTATGAAGTGGATTTTCATATGGGTTATTTCTTATTTTGCTAATTGCTCTTTAATTTCCTATCCTTTTGTGTTTGTTTTAGTTAGATCTCTACTTTGATTTTTCATCTTCTTGGGTGGTGTAAAACCCATTTGGAGAGGATGAAGATGAAGATGTAGAAATCTAACCCAAGATATGTGATTTGTGATATTATGGAATCTTGTGGTTAGTAAGAATGAGTAATTTATTTACTTATACTTGTGAATTTAATTTTTCTTGGTTATGCTCATTGCTAGTTGTGTTAGACTAATTTCCTAACATACACACACATCACTTTTATAAATGTATGTTGCAAAGTGGTGTGGGAAAATGGGCAAGGGAACCAATAGGTAAAACTGAACCTTGACACAGTGTCGGTCTCCTAAGTCGGGTTTGTAGCTTGTCTACGCAACCATAGAGATTTATCATGTTTCTCCGCTTGTTTGATAGTTAAAATCGAACCGGTGAGGCGGTGTCGGTCTGCTATGTAGGCTTGTAGGTAAGCATAGATGTAGAAGGGTACCGGTTTTAAGGGCTCGACTACTAGATTAGAGGTTTGCACCATTAAATAAGCACAAGGCCACAAGAACTACTCTATTACTATGACCGTTATCTTGACTAGCCATAGATTTTACTTTTTTTTTTATTTTTTATTTTGGTGTCAATTAGGTGGTGAGTGGTGCAGTGACATCATTACTCACTTTTTGTATAAAGTCATTCCTTTTAATCTTTGTTGCATGAACCAAACGAACAAGTGATTTTGGTACTTAACCGGCATCCCTGTGGGATACGAGCAAGTGAGTTTGGTACTTAATCTAGGACACTTGGAAAAGGTCAATCAGACGCTCAGAAATCCTTCGACAAAGATGTTGAGAAACGATGGAAAGAGTTTTTCGAGCGGGAGGACTATATCTCTTCCCTGGCCACATATGATATTCCCCAAGATTATAGATTCATCACCTTCTCTATAAATAAGGACATGAAACAAGTTTGTGGCCGCTCTAGATTTGATTGCATCTGGTTGCATTACTACCATTTCGTGGCCGGGGCCCGACCCTCGTTTGATCCTTTATTTGTCAAGTTCCTAAGGGTAACTGATACTGTGGCAATATTCAGCATGCTGATAAGTCTGCTGAGGTTCAGCAGGATACTGAACCTGCTGAACTCATGTGCCGGATTTTCTGTGTACACTTTATTTATTTATAAAGAGACATATTAATTGTAGTACATATAAACAATTAATATGTCAAACTCTATTCATAGACATAGCCTTTACTCTAGTTCACTTTATGTCATAGACATTTATTATGTAAGAGACTAAAAGCATCTAGCCTCGTTTATAGCTTTTACTTTTTCTATGAAAGGTCACTATCTTGTCTGCAGGACCTTTCAAACTCCTCAATTGTATCTACATATACTCCACATTATCAATGAATAAAAGATAAGTTGAAGTTTACTCTTGTGTTAACACATTCTCAAACTCTCTTCATGGTATCGGAGCCATTTGTGTTCTAACTTTTCCATTTGCCAAAACTCATATTTACAAGAATGTCTTCCACATCCGACATTACTTCAACCTCGTGAGACTCTCAAGACCTCACCGGTAGAGATCTTGACAACTCTCTTCTTATACAAACCATAGACTTGATGGTAACAACTATCTGTTATGGTCAAGGTCTATGAAAATGTACATTTACGGACAAAGTAAGATGGGATACTTATGCGGAACAAAACACACACTCTTGGCCCGACCCGGTTTTGAAGCATGGGACACAACAAATAATCAACTCATGACCATCCTCACGAGGTCAATGACAAAAGAGATAAGTGAAAACTTTATGATGTATGATAACGCCAAAGAAATGCAGGATAATGCCGAGATCTTTACTCCAAGAAGGATAATACATCCGAGGTATATGAACTAAGCTCAGATTCAAACTTGCGAGCAAGGGGATATGTCGTAACTCAATATTTCAATCAACTATCTAAGGCTTGGCAACACTTAGATATGTTAGAAACTCACTCATGGAATGATGTCAAGGATGTCGCCTCTTTATAAAGACATCATAGAAAAGAAGAGAGTATTCGATTCCTCACTGGACTGAATCCTACTCTTGATGATGTTAGAGGAAGAATTCTTGCCACCAAACCTCTTCCAAATCTCAAATCCATGTTTGCTGAGGTCAAACATGAAGAAAGTAGGAGAAAAGTCATGCTTCTGAAATCCACTCACGACAACCCTATCAAGGTCTTTCGCCTGTATTTGTCGGGAAGGCGGCCGAGGTTCTTTGAGACATACAAGAAGCCTCACCGAGAAAATCGGAAAGCGTTTCGTGATCACCGCAAACGCACAAATCACACCAAGGACAAGCTCTTTGAAGCTCCATGGCAAGCCTAACTCCTCAAAACCTCAAAACCTATCGAGGAAAGTCAAGGCGGACACATCGGTGAGGAGAGAGAATGACAACCGGATGAATGCTCGGGTTCTTTGCATTCAAAGCCTTCTGAATCAACAAAAGGAAGGTAGTCACTCTACCGATGTTGCTACTCATACTCATCTGAGTAAATTCTACTCTTCCCTTAGCAATGAAACATGGATTGTTGATTAGGGCATCCTCCCATATGACTCGTAATAAAACCTTATAACCAACTATATGCCTTGTCACCAAATTCATAACATTAAAGCTGGCGATGGATCTATCTCTCGTGCAAAAGTGTTGGAAATGTTAAACTCACTAATAAGATATGCCTACAGGATGTCCTATTTGTTCCAAACTTAGACTCGCAATCTTATATCATCCAAGAGACTCACTAAAGATTTGAATTGAATTTTGTTTTTAAGGAAAATCGGTGCACATTCCAGATCCTACTTCACGAGAAGTGATTGGGAAGGCTAAACCTTACTTATTGGATTGTTTCTCGTCAACCTGCTTGAAAGATGTAAGATCAAGACTGAATCTGCCTCGGCACACTGCTCTCTGCACTTTAGACAATATCATGTTATGGCATTATAGATTAGGACATCCAAGTTTTGGTTACTTAAAATCTTTAACTCTGAATTGTTTAAAGGATGTAATCTGAATGACCTTCAATGTGATATTTGTCAATTTGCTAAACTTACAAAATCTGTGTATGCTAAATTACCTCATTTGCATTCCTCACCCTTCACCTTAATACACAAAGTGATGTGTGGGGACCTCTAGGGTGAAAAGTATAACAGGAAAAGGTGGTTTGTCACCTTTATTGATGATCATACCAGAACACTTGGGTTTTTTAATGAAAGACAAATCAAGTTGGCCCTATCTTTCAAGAATTTTATCATATGGTCTCCACTCAATTTGATACTAAGGTCAAGATCTTAAAGACCGATAATGCTCTAGAATACTATGAGTCTAATCTCGCACCTTCTTGACAGATAGAGGAATTGTTCATATCGATAGTTGTGTGGAAACACCTCGTGCAGAATGGGGGTTCTTTGAGAGAAAGAACAGCACCTACCGGAAATGGCCGGATCAATCATGTTCACCACACATGTTCCTAAATATATGTGGGGTGAAGCTATCTTGATCGCAACTTATTTACTCAACAGACTTCCCAGTGAGTGTTAGGTTTCAAAACTCCACTCCAAACCCTACTGACCACACACTCCTGCCATCATCTTGTTTCCCGCTTGCCTCCAAAGATCTTTGGTTGTACTGTGTTTGTGTATATCCATGCTCAACAGTAAAACTTGATCCTAAAGCTCACAAGTGCATTTTCCTAGGTTATGCAAAGGGCGATGAAAAAGGTTACAAGTGTTATTCCCACTATTGAAAAGAAATTTTACAATTCTATGGATGTAAAATTCTTTGAAAGGACCCTTATTACAAAGAAACCTCTTGAGCCATCCACTCGATGGAAACTGATTGAAATTGACCTAAACCCCTTCCCTCAAGCAAACTCTTAACCTCAAAGAACTCCATCGATCCTCAAGAGATCGAACTTCAAGATGCCCTAACGACTCTCTACACCCTAATACTCCTCGGAACCTCCTCGAACAAGAGTCATCGACCCGAGCCTGCGACCACTGAGCCTCATCGACACTCAAAGAATCTCTGAGATCCTCGACCTGGCGACATTGATGATAGGCCTATTGCTCTTAGGAAGGGAAAGAGATCATGCACTGATCACTCTATTCATTCTTATTTATCTTATGATAAGTTATCTCCTGCCTTTGCCATGTTTTCACAGGACCTGGACTCTCACTCTATTCCTAAAAATATTCAGAGGCCCTTCAAAATGATAAATGGAAGGCTTCCTTGTTAAAACAGAGATGACACCACTTCGGGATAATCATACTTGGGATTTGACACCTCTCCCACAGGCAAGAAGACAGTCAGTTGCAGATGGTTATTCACTATAAAATACAATGTTGATGGCACTATTGACAAGTACAAAGCCGATTGGTAGCGAGGGATTCACTCAAACTTATGGCATTGACTATAAGGAAACTTTTGCACCAGTGGCAAAACTCAACACCGTCGGGTTCGATCTCTCTAATTGTCCAACTTGATCGGCCTCTTCACCAATTGGACATCAAAAATGCTTTTCTAAATGGGGACCTCACCGAGGAGGTTTATATGAATGTACCTCCTGGTTTTATCAATCCTCATACTCAAGGCAAGGTGTGCAACCGAGGAAATCTCTATATGGCACAGAAGCAATCACCAAGGGCATGGTTTGGAAAATTAACAACTGTGTGGTCAAAGCCTGCTTTGGATATCACCAATGCAATTCGATCACACTATGTTCATCAAGACAACCAACCGTAAGAGGTCTATTATTATTGTCTATGTGGATGATATCATCCTCACCTGGAGATGACTCTACCGAGATCCAACATTTGAAGACTCTGCTTGGCAAAGGTGTTTCAGTGAAAGACTTGGGTTTTCTCAAATATTTTCTTGGCATGGAAGTAGCAAGAAAACAAAAAGGCATTTTGCTGTCTCCCAAAGGAAATATGTCTTGGATCTCAATGAAAAGCGGCATCTTTGGGGTGCAAACTGCTATATCCCCTGTAGACCCAGTCATACCTCCTCTCTACATGGTGACACTTTCTTTGTCGAGGAAAGAACAATATCAAAGGCTTGTAGGAAACTCATCTACCTCTCCCATACAAGACTCGATATTGCATATGGTGTCGATCTGTTAGTCGGTTCATGCATTGCCCTCTTGAGCAACATTGGGATGCGATAAATAGAATCTTGAGGTATTTGAAGTCTATTCCTGGCCAAGGGTTACACTTCACCAAGTCTGGCGATAGATCCATCAAGGTCTACACCGATGTTGATTGGGTGGATGCCACATAGATAGAAGGTCGACCACAAAGCTCTGTTCACATGTATGGGGCAATCTTGTTACTTGGAGGAGCAAGAAACAACCTATCGTGTCTAGAAGCGATCTTGGAAGTGAACTCGGGGCACTTGTCTTAGGCATTTGTGAAGCTCTTTGGCTCAAAAGAGTACTTACTCAACTTCAAGACCTCTTTGACAGAACCTATCACACTCTCTTGTGATAATCACTCAAAGACTATGCATGGCGGAGGATCCAGTCCATCATGACAAAACAAAACATGTGGACATTGACGTAGACACTTCCTAAAGGAAAAGATTGATGCCAAGATTATCCACTCCAGATGTTCCTCAATGAGACCAAAATGCGAGATATTCTCACCAAAGCTATTCCACCTCTCATGTTCGTGAGACTAAGTAGCAAACTTGGTCAGCATCAACATATCTGACCAGTTTTGAGGCGTGTGGCAATATTCAACATCTTGATAAGTCTGCTTGAGGTTCAAAGAGGTCTTGAACTCAACTTTGAACTCATGTGCCGGATTTTCTGTGTACACTTTATTTATTTATAAAGAGACATATTAATTGTAGTACATATAAACAATTAATATGTCAAACTCTATTCATAGACATAGCCTTTACTCTAGTTCACTTTATGTCATAGACATTTATTATGTAAGAGACTAAAAAGCATCTAGCCTCGTTTATAGCTTTTACTTTTTCTATGAAAGGTCACTATCTTGTCTAGGACCTTTCAAACTCCTCAATTGTATCTACATATACTCCACATTATCAATGAATAAAAGATAAGTTGAAGTTTACTCTTGTGTTAACACATTCTCAAACTCTCTTCAGATACAAATCCCGGTGATCTCACTCTCAGGTTAGTGAGAGTCCTCATAGGTTTTATTGTTATGAGTAGGATGTTGGGTAAAGAACCGTCGATCCCAGTGTTCAATCATTTCTTCTGGGTTACTAGGTTCGGCGATTTCAAGCAGTTCACGCCCCGAAGGAATGTCTGTCAGCTATTTTTCGACCTTCCGGACAGGGTCAACGCTTGGAACACCCTTTGTATGAAAGTTGAATCGAGGGTAGGCTGGCCGTTTAGGAAAAATACAGGGGATGACCCGGACACCGAGAGCATTAAGGCTTATGATGAGGAGATCGAGGATCAAACCTTTATAGCTAGGATTAAGGCGCTCATGGGGTTCGTTGGCGGGGAGATACCCACGCAGGAAAGAACTTTAACCTGCGTGCCTTGCTCGATGTGAGTGAACCTTATATCCGGCCCGCTGGAATTACTGGTCCTGAAACCGGGGATATATTTGTTCCCGTTGCCCCGATGCTATGTGATCCTGATTGGCATGCAGAATGCCATCATAGGATATGCTTTCCCTCCGAATGCGAGGTGTGTGGAGGCGATCCCAGAGTGCGGGCAACGTTTGGTGTCAGCTCTATATGTATTTTCCATTCTTAGTTTTATTTCATTATCTTTGATATTTGTGTTTCCTTCCTTGATGCCTCGTGCTAATTGTATCCGACCTTGCAGATATGGTGAACGCGAGCCGCCTCCGTGCTCGAGCAAGCACAAGGGGATGAGGCCCAGAGGGCACAGATTCTGTCTGGAACAGGCGAGCATGCATTGGCGACAATAAGCTTGCCGACAGGACTGCGGCGAAGACATCCCAAGCTAAGGGCAAATCCAGGGCTTTGGTTATTAAGGAGCCTTCGAAGTCTATCGATCCAAAGCAGACAAGATCGCAGACCGATGCTGAACCAGCTGATGTGTTGCGACGATATCCATCATAAAAGCTGGACTACACGTTATTGATATTTCCGAAGATATCAAAAATTATTATTAGCATTTAAATAAATATATTTATTCACCGACGTATATGGAAAACTAAAAGTACACTTCTCATATAAGAACAACACTGCAACCGGCAAATATTTCTCCCACTTTACAAATCCCCCTGGAAAAGAGCTACAATGGAATATGAGCATTTGGCGATGAATCCGGTTAACTATCCACTAGAGTATTGGATGGTATTTCAAAATTTCATTCACATTCGCGTTCCTTTGCCATTCAGCCTTTGTATCCTAGGCACTCTGGTCGGTGTTCCAGAAAATATCAGGAATGATTTGAGGGCTAGATTGGAAAATATGAAAGCTGACTTTCAAATTCCTGTAGAAGAAGATTCTGAAGAAGAATATCCTATTTCACTTCTCCAGAATTGATCGCACTCGAAAAGGACAATCCTGTCGTTGCACCTCTTGTTGCCCTTCTAGACGAGAATGGAAACATCGATCATGTGGTTGATAACGATGAGGAAATGTTTGATGATATTGAATTTCTGGATGAGGTTGAAGCTGAGGGTGATCTACTTGTTTGGAAAGATTTTATGGCTCATGTTGAAGAAGCTCATCTCGTTGCTGTTCCAGATGCAGAGGTCCAAAGGCTTTACAAACTTGCATCGGTGAATACTGCTTTGACCATTGTTATTCTGTTTGGGGTTTTCATTTGTAAATCCTTTGGACCACTGCATCTGGAACAACAACGGGCGGAGCTTCTTCAACTGAAGCCATAAAATCTTCCCAAACAATTAGATCAGCTTCAACCTCGTCTAGAAATTCAATATCATCAAACATTTCCTCCTCATTATTAACCACCTGATCGTTGTTTCCATACTCACATAGAGGGGCAACAAGAGGTGCAATGACATGATTGTCCTCTGGGGGTGCGATCAATTCTGGAAAAGGGAAAGGGATCTTCTTCGTCAGAATATTCTTCTACAGGAATTTGAAAGTCAGCTTCCGTATTTTCCAATCTAGCTTTCAAATCATTCCTAATATTTTATGGAACACCGACCAGAGTGTCTAGAAACCAAAGGCTGATTAGTAAGGGAGCACAAATGTGAATGAGTTTTTGAAATACCCGTTCAATACTCTGTCGGATAGTTATCCAGATTTATCGCCAAATGCTCATATTTCATAAGGTGAGAAAAATATTTGTTGGTTGCAGTGTTGTTCTTATGTGAGAAGTGCATTTTTTAGTTATTGTGAGAAGTGTACTTTTTAGTTATTCAATCTACGTCGGTGAATAAATATATTTACTATTGGGTTTCATACAACATACTTCAACAGTAACAACATATAGTATGATTACCAAACCTGGCAAAAGATCGCTCTAGAATATCCTAACAAGCATGGGATTTTGGAAAAGAAACACACAATGATCTATGTCAAAAATGCAACAAAAAGGATATCAACAGCAAGATCAAACTCGAAAGATGTACTTAGAAGAGAATCATTTATAACATGAGCGTATATAAAACATATTGAAATGCATTGTGAAATCTATCTTTTTCATATTCATTGTTTAAAAACTAGATAAATACCCTCTCCAATACTATACCACCACCACCATCCTATGACCTTGTACTCTTTCCACCACCACCCAATCACCCATTACGGATGATGCACATACATCGGTCAGGGAGCGCGTGTCCTTTGGTAATTTGTTGGAGAAAATATGTACGTCAAAATGAGGTTGTTTAGTGTTAAATCATTTTTTCCCTCGTTATATTTTCCCCACGATACCATGCAACATTCGTTATTGAATTCGCCACATTTTCATCAGCATTCATTGTATCACCACCCACCACCATCACCTACGCCTATTACCTTCTATTGTCATATTATACCGTGTCACAAATCACATTCCGTGAGATATGATTCATTTTATTTCTAAACAAAAAAATAAATAAATTCGTGTTCAATCTTTTCTATTCGATAATAATCGTTTTACTTGTCTCTTAGAAAAATAACTAATTGATAAAAGAGCGGGATGCTATAATGACATCCTAATCTTTGGATTGAGGTGTAGATGTTCAATTCTGCATATGATTGAGTTATCTAAGCAAAACGATATGTATATGCAACTCCTTGCACACTAGACCACTGAGTCAAATCCCTCGATTTGGGTCGAACATTTTGTTTCCTTTTGTCAAATTATTGTCATCTTTAACTTTTCAAATTAATTACCTTACCGTTAAAATGTTATATCACACATAGTTATATGCATGTATGTATATATACACATCTATATCTACATCCATGTATATAGTCTTTTAGAAATGAAGTATCATAATCATACCTTTATTCATCTCATCAACGTGATAACTTATTTTAAGAGTTTTTTTTTTCTTCTTCTTAAAATTTAGAATAATATAATATATCTATCCTCTATTATTTCTACCCATCTTATAATGCACACCCACTAACTTTATCCAACAAGGCAACACCCAGCAGTCAAATGTTTACCAAACCAAAAAAAAAAAAAGTATACCAAACAAATTTGTTCCGAATTTGCATTTGTTTTGTGTGTAATGTAAGTATGTAACCCCCCATTTCTTGTCTGTCTTTCGGAGTGACCATCCTCTCCCTTACCCTTTGTGCTCAAGCATGAATCATGGCCGGTGACTGTGCTATCCCTCACTTCATGCTATATCAGCATCATCTTCGGAATATACCCATTTTTTTCTTCTTCCTGTTCTCCCCTTATATTTGAAAAATTGTGATTTTTTATTTTGTAATTTGTTGTTAAAAATGCTTGATCAATTTAAATAAAGAACCTTGCTTTACAGATCATTTTATCTTTCAGTAATATTTGGGGGTAGTGGGGCGCAATGGGGCCTCAAATATTCCTTTTTAGCTGCCGGTAGTGATAAAACACGCCTGACAACTCATTATTTCTGCTTTCTTCTTTCTTTACCTAGTCATATTTTTTTCTTCCTCCATATCTCTTTGAATTTTTACTTCCCTTCACTTTAAAAGCAGAAAGTAAACCTAGCTGTCTTTCCTTTTTCTTCCTGTAGAGTTCTCTCTGTTTTTGTTTTGCTATAGCCGTTTTGTCAGTTGAGCTTGATTCTATTGGATTGGATCTGATACATTCGGTGTGAGAAGGTTGCTGAATTTATACTGTATTGTAAGCATCTACTAGAGGTAAGTTGGAATAGATTGATAATGTTTTGATGAAGTTTTTAATTTGCAGATGTCTAATTTCTTGGGTCATTGATTTCGAGGAGTCTGTGTGTGTGCGCGCGCGCTAGATTGAGTGATCATTTGGCTCTTTGGAGATTGAATTGAGCAGTTATGCTGTTTACGCCGGTGTTTTTATTCTTATCTTATCGGTCCAGACAAATTTGCATTTAAATGTATTAAATTAAACTTTCGCGAAATTTGAAGAACTAATATTTAGACTTCCAAGAAGATTAAAATTTTGAGCTTGTTTAAAAATTGTTGGGTTTTGGTTTCCCGTCATTTATTTTACTTATAAAATGCCCTCTTTTATGCTGCGGCTCGTTGATCAAGAAACCCAATTTATGAAATCATCAGCTCCTGTGACCTTGTTTTTCCTTTTCCCAACGTACTTTTACTGCTGGCATCTTTCTTCTGTTTCCGTGATTTTTCGATTTATTTAGCTAAGCTAGTTGAACCTTAGATTCCTGTCGGGGTTTTCAAGAAACAAATGATTTGGACTTGAACTATTATACTTAGCTGAACTAGAATCAACGTGGAAATATCATATAAATCTGCAATCCTTGATACATCAGTAGTTTAAGAAGTTAAGGTATTACATAGAACTTCAATGTCTCATTCTATTGAAGTTTGGAGGAAGGAATTGGATGGATATTGGTATTAGTGCAGATGCTGCAATACATACACATTTTGAATGATAGAACACATGGATAGCTTGAAGAACCAATTTACTGGACAAGGTTTATTCGTTTTAGGGAGTTTGGCATTTACTATATATGTTTAATTAACACTATTGGGTTATGAAGATTCTGTCCTCATGTGTTTCAGAGTGATGAAATGTTCCTTTTTCTAAATCAAATTGGCATTTTGCACTTGACTGTAATATAGATATGCACGTATTATCTGTAACTCAGGCTTCCATGTTAATGCCATGTGCTCGTCTATCAATTGTATGAACTGTACTTTACTGTTCTCATATGCTATTAATGAAATGATCTTACGTACAAAAAGAGAAGTCACTTCTCATGCTGTTAGCCAAACAATGGTCCCTAACATAGCATGGATACCAAAACCTTATGATTTACATGTGAATATGATGGCTTAGTGGCTTACGTCTTCCTTGGTACCTGAAATGTCGGCTTCTATCGTGTTTTAAAGATCTACGGGATTGATTAGAGTAATATTCTTACCCTGGTTTTCATGACCTATAGGGTCATAGGTTGACATTATGTCTATTGCTCTGATATTCGATGTAATTAACTTGCAATCATTTTTGTGCGCTGACATTCTGGCAAAGATACTAGCTTTTCATCCAAACATGTGACTTACCTTTAAATTAGAACTTTCTTTCTTTTGATCTTGTACTATTTGTTTCTTATTCTATCGTGAATATTCCTCATTGTATGACCGTAATGCCTCGGGTCATTTTTTTGGCTCTGCGGGATGTCATGTTGTTTTGATTTCTTTAGCCATTTTTCTCTTTGGTTTGCCTTCAATTCTGTTAAATCTTGTCCTTTCTATTCTCTCATTGCATACTGTTTAAAGGTATTCTTTCATTTTTTCATGTGTTCAGGATCCATTTTTCACGCTCTCTACAGAAGTTACATAAAGTATGGCTGTTTCAATGAGAGATCTGGATTCAGCATTTCAAGGAGCAGGGCAGAAAGCGTATCCTTAACTAACAGCTGCTATTGTCTGACTTGAAAATAGTTTTTGTTCTTAGTTTGTTTGACAAGTCATTTTCTTGATGCCCTGTCCCCTTCTATTTTGTTTTCAAATATAATTTTTAGTTGAATTTGTGGGCCTTTGCTTGAGAAATATCAATGATTAGCAATTTTTATGTGATTGGTCATGTTCTTGCATCGCCTATGATTTCTGGTAATTATGTGTTAATTACTGACCGTGTGGGTGCTCCTTAATTTTGAAAAGTGGAATTGAGATATGGCGAATTGAAAACTTTCGTCCTGTTCCTATCCCGAAGTCTTCACATGGGAAATTTTTCTCTGGAGACTCTTATGTGATTTTGAAGGTAATTTCTATTCCTCAGAATGTCTTACTTTGGCTCAGTTTTCATCCTTCTGTATTCTCAGAATGTGATTTAACCTTTTGTAGTTGTGTAGCAGTGACAAATTATTCCCCTTTTGCAGACTAGTGCATTGAAATCTGGTGCTCTACGCCATGATATCCATTATTGGTTGGGTAAAGATACTTCTCAGGTTGGTCTTTTCCTTCATTTTTTGCTTTTGACTTTTTGTTTATTGCTTCCCATGATGCAATCTCATGGCGTGATCTATATAATCTGGATTACGCAGGATGAAGCGGGTGCAGCAGCGATAAAAACTGTTGAACTGGATGCAGCTCTTGGCGGGCGTGCGGTCCAATATCGTGAAGTACAAGGCCATGAAACGGAAAAATTCCTTTCGTACTTTAAACCTTGTATAATTCCTCAAGAAGGCGGAGTTTCCTCAGGCTTCAAGCATGCAGAGGCTGAGGAGCACAAGACCCGCATGTGGGTATGCCAAGGAAAACACGTTGTCCGTGTAAAAGAGGCAAGTTGTGTCCAATCTATAACTCTTTTAAGTAGAATAATGTAATGTAACACGGGTTCATTGCCTAACTTCATTAGTGGTTTTCTGATGGATCAGGTTCCTTTTGCACGTTCATCGTTGAATCATGATGACATCTTTATTCTTGATACCAAGTCTAAAATATTTCAATTTAATGGGTCCAACTCATCTATCCAAGAAAGGGCAAAAGCACTTGAAGTTGTTCAGTACATTAAAGACACCTACCATGATGGAAAATGTGAGATTGCTGCTGTTGGTGAGTGGCTATCAACTGGTTTAGCGTACAATGATATTTTATGGTCATTTACATAAGCTTTCTTTTCTGTTGATTATGTAGAGGATGGAAAATTAATGGCGGATGCTGAGACTGGAGAATTTTGGGGCTTTTTTGGTGGCTTTGCTCCCCTTCCAAGGAAAAGTAGCAATGATGAGGCAAAAAATTCTGCTGTTCTTCCCAATAGACTGTTTAGGTATACTCCATGTAGAAATTAAAGGGAAAAACAGAGAGAAAGAAGGAAGAGAATAATAATCTTCTTATTAATTTATGAGCAGTGAATCTGAGTATATAAAGAGCAATTACAAGCTGGAGCAGACAGAGACTTAAATGCAAAGTTGGCTAATAAAAGGGTAGTTGGGTAGTTAGGACATAAATATAGAACGGCTAGAACTAATCACTTTAAACAACTTTATATTACAGTTGTAGTAAAGTCTTAATTATTTAATTCAACATGCTTCAGTAGACTGCAATTTCAGCAGACTTCAGTAGGGTGCATTTCAGTAGACTTCAGACTTCAGTAGGGTGCATGACTTCAGTAGGGTGCATTCCAGTAGACTTCATTTCAGCAGGGTTCTTACCCTGCTGAATTGACATAACTTATACTCCAGCCATTACAATGTGTACTTAATAGCCGGATAAAGACTTCGTGGACTCAGGGTGTCTAATGATATGTCTGTTTACACTTCTAACATGTTACATGTATGACACCTTTCTAGTTGTACCTGCACTCTTATAAAACTTCTAAAGTATATTTAATTTGGTGATCTCCTATTTTTTTGTGTTTGCTTCAATTTTCAGTTAACCTTGTGTTGATTTTTTTTATGGACAATTCTTTGAAAATGGATATTGGAGTTAGGACTTTGTTAAAAGACAACTCTTTTGCATAGGGAACGTTTTGTCCGTTGTATATCCTGAAATTCCATTCTATTAACCTTGATAATGGTTACTGTAATATGCTTGATGTTATAGGGTTGAAAAGGGGCAGCCAGAACCTATTGAAGCTGTTGGTTTCACTAGGGAGTTATTGGATACACATAAATGTTATATTCTTGACTGTGGAGTTGAATTTTTCATATGGATGGGGAGAAATACTTCTCTCGGCGAAAGGAAAACTGCAAGTGAAGCTGCAGATGTAAGATTCCGTGCAAAATAGATTTGTCTTTTGTTGTAAATCTTAACAAATTTCCATGTGTTCTCATTGATTTCACCTATCTTTTTGCATAGGAATTATTGCGTCAACTTGATAGGCCGAAATGTCACTTAGTGCGAGTAATTGAAGGATACGAGCCTGTGATGTTCAAATCAAAATTCGAGTCTTGGCCTCAGTCAACTGCTGTGGCTGTATCAGAAGACGCAAGAGGCAAGGTTGCTGGTTAGTAATCGATACATAGCCGTTCCTTCTTGTAAAGCCGGATCTTAGTGTCATTTGATCTCCCAATTGTGGAATTTTATATTGTTCTTTGTTTTGTTTCCTAGCACTTTTAAAGCGTCAAGGGTTTAACGTGAAAGGCTTACTGAAAGCTACTCCTTTGAAGGAAGAACCTCAGCCATATATAGACTGTACAGGAAATTTGCAGGTATCATCTTTAGTGAAAAACAGGACCTTAATACTATCTCCGTCCCTTGGAAACACTTTTTGCTTTTTACATAGATTAAAAGGTAAAAAACAGGACCTTAATACTATCAACCATAGGGTGTCTATGTTGTTTTTTTAGTACCATATTGACATAGATACCCTTCTCTCTCTCATGTTTTAATAGTAGTAGCATAATCTCCCTTAACAAATGTTTGTTTTGGGATATGAAATGAGTATGAAATGAATAGCTGTTAGGATAAGGGTAGATTTGGAACAAAGTATTAACTGATGTATAGGTTTTCTAAAATGACACTTTATGTGACATTTTTTTCTTTCAAAAAGTGGACACTTTCTAAGGGACGGAGGTAGTAACTGTTATGCTTCAAATATTGCTCAACGTTGTTGAGCCTTTCTGAAAAAAGATAGAAAGACGAAGAGAAATAAGTAAATAAATGAAATTTTTGAATCATAACATGTCTTTGTACGTCAGCTTTTTGCCTGCTTTGTTTGATATACTTCATTATTGTATCTATGAACATGTCTGTTCAGGTTTGGCGTGTGAATGGCCAAGAAAAGAATCTTCTTCAATCTGCAGATCAGTCAAAATTTTACAGCGGGGACTGCTATATTTTCCAGTACTCATACCCAGTAGATAATAACGAAGAATGCCTAGTTGGAACATGGTTTGGGAAGCAAAGTGTTGAGGTGAGGTTAGATTCTTTTATTCATTGATAAGGTTGCATTGCAAACTTGGTTGTACGTCTTTTCTCGGAAGGTGGAACTGCCATTATGTGGTACTAATATGCCGGTCTTGAGCATGTTTGCAGTAAAGATTACATAACATTTGGGACTTGGTTTTTATTTATCTTTGGGAAATAAAACCAATTTCTAGACATAAGTTATGAGTACTTTCTTAATGGTCTTGAGTCAAGCCCTACAGTTAATGCTGCATTGGTGACTGTACCATTTAGGAAGACAGAGCCTCGGCAACTGCACAGGCAAGCAAGTTGGTTGAGTCATTGAAATTCTTAGCCACCCAGGTATTTCTGATGTGTCAACTATTAGTTTGAGAATGATGGTTCAGTGATGTGGACACTGTTGATTGTTTTCTAATGTGGATCTGTAGGCCCGTATACACGAAGGACATGAGCCTATTCAGTTCTTTGCTATTTTCCAGAGCTTTATTGTCTTTAAGGTTGGTAGACAATTTTGTTATTGATTGTCTTCAAAGGTCACTGGATGCACAGTTAATTTTTTGAAGATCGCCAGGGCGGTCTTAGCGAAGGGTACAAGAGAAGCGTGGAAGAGAAGGGCATGGCTGATGACACATACTCAGAAGATGGACTTGCACTGTTTCGAATTCAGGGTACTGGGCCTGAGAATATGCAAGCAATTCAAGTCGAACCAGTAATCTCTCTCTCTCTTTGCTTTTTTGTTATCATAATGTGCTATTGAGATGTTTCTAGCCCTTTCATACCATCTCTTCCATTTTTCTGTGTATGTGCCTGCTGTGACATAAGTGTCTTCATCTCTCGTGCTGTGGATGCTTAGCAAGTTTCACTTGAAAAATATGGCATAACTAATTACAAGACAAGCACCCCCATCTTTCTTTTCTGTTTTATACTTATGAATGCAAAGATAAATCCTTGCTCGTAATGGTAAATGGTTATGAACTAATATGCCAATTGGTGTTTAAGAATGTTATGACCTTTTTGCTCATGAATTGAGGAATGAAGAATGATAAGGAAACCAGTCCGCTTTTCTCTAACGAGAAACAAATGGAGAGATTTAATGATCTATATTGTGGAATGTTTTTCCAGCAAACTGTTAGTGCCTTAGTGGCAATGGATACATGCATCTTCTTACTCGATAAGCTTCATGGATTTATTTGGCCCGGCTTCAGCCCTTGAATTTAGCTCGCTTTTCCATCGCTTTATTCAAGCAATGTCCAGTTACCCGGAAAAAGTGCTTTAAGCTCTTGATACGCAATGAGCATATCCCATTTTTTTCGTACAGGAATCATACTCATGTGAACTCGTGCTACATGACGTTTTGGTCGCATTTGCCCTTATCATCCTATAACAACAGTTATGCTGTTACAGTAAAAATAGGATACTTTTAAGTTGTCGTCATCTATGAGTGCTACTTTTTCTTGTGGACAAGCTGGCCAATGCTGTTTTGTGTATGTTTGTGAATTAGGCTTGGGAACTGCAATTGTAATTTGTACTATCTTTTCTTGTTATAATGCGTATTACGTGTACAAGGGAACATTTTGTCATAGTATCATATGTTCAGGTGGCATCATCTTTGAATTGTTCCTACTGTTACATACTGCATAGTGGTTCATCCATCTTTACATGGTTTGGAAGTCTTACAACCGCTGAGGATCAAGAGCTTGTTGAAAGGCTGCTGGATGTCATAAAGGTACAATAATGGATACCCTTGTATTCAATTTTTAATTCTCTTATAGTTTTGAAGAGTATCTGTTGAGAACAATTTCGTTAATACATTGGGTGAATTACCTCGGCTTTTCATCATTTTTCCTTATTGGTCACTTGGAACAATTTCACTACTTAGTTACTCTGTATTTCGTTGTTCTATAATTGTATATTAACAGGTGGAGTAGATTTTGACTAGTCTTTGATATTTATTTTGTAGTTGTTATTTCTCCTGACCAGTTTAATTAGTTGATTTACCTATCTTCTATTGTTTTTGAAGCCGAATGCGCAAAGTAAAGTGCAAAAGGAAGGTGTAGAGTACGAGCAGTTTTGGGAATTATTGAGCGGAAAATCCGAGTATCCAAGCCAAAAGATTGGAAAGGAAGCTGAATCTGATCCACACTTATTCTCATGCAACTACGTAAATGGTTAGAAAAACTAAAAATCTTCGTTAAATTGTTTGACTTGCTGTTGGCTTATACTGATTCAATTCTTCTCACTTTGCATATTGGTGCTTGTGGACGTTTATTGCTTGGTTTTCAGGAAACTTACAGTGTGTGTGCCCTGCATTTTTATTTTGCATATGCTTCTTTTACCTTAAACTGTTGTGAGTGAAGATCTGGTTATTGAATTGGAAAGGACAACTTTGACCTTTTGCTAAATCTATGAAATTATCCGATTTACAAAAGAAGAAAATGAACCATACAGTTATTTTTTACGAATAAAGGATTGTTATTATATGCCTCACTTGTTCATCTTTTCTAGCACTTGGCCTTTCCCATGGACTGTGGTTTTATGTTTCAGGTGATGGAGATATACAATTTCAGCCAGGATGACCTAATGACCGAAGATACGTTTATCCTTGATTGTCAATCAGATATACATGTCTGGGTTGGACAGCAGGTTCAACCAAAAAGTACGACGCAAGCTCTAGCTATTGGGGAGGTATACTCTAACCGAAAATATCTTTTCACTTCTTCACGAATGAGATATAAGTTTCTTTATTATGTAACCATCTTTCTGTAGCTTATTTACTAAGAAACATAAACATTCTTTTGTCGGGAAATGACCATAAAAGACGTGTGTGCCTCTGCCCTGCTTGTGGTTAGTCCTACACAGCGATTGAGATTGAGTGGTTCCGTTAGGTACTATGAGTCTGCAGCAGATTCTTCAATCACATCATTAAAATACAGTATCTGTAGTCTGTACATTATGCGCTACACGTGTTGTGCACTAAATACACATTCTGTATTCAAAATATTTATTGTAGAGAATCTTATGCTTTTCACTCTGAATAGAGATTCCCTAAAACAGAGAAAAATAGTGTTTGAGTCTGTAATATAAAGCATCTGTTAAAAAATCTGATGCAAGTGCTCTACTGTACTTATGGGTAGCGGACTTGACGATCGGTCATCATGAATGGACATTTCATCATGTTACTATATTGAAGTGTTTTATTAGGATTCAGAAAGTTGAAACATTTGTGTATGTGTTTACATATTGCATAAGCAATTCTGACACCTTTATGTATCCTTTGGTCGAAAATAAGGCTAAAGCATTTTCTATTTATTAAAAACTAGAATATACAATAATATTTCTAGATTGTAGTTAGGCTGTATTTCTTGATTGAATGCCTTGCACCATATGGTCCATATGTACATGATGGATGAGCCGTATTTCTTGAAGCATTAGTAATATGATTTATGTCACACCAAAAAAAAAAAAAAAAGAGAATTTTACAACGGTAATTATACCCAATGGGCCTAATTTTCAAGTGCTCTGTGCAAATATAACTACACAGGATATCAACACTCGGACCCCTCACTTCAAGCCGGTTTAACACAAGTTTTTTATCTTCCATTATTTTGACACAAATTGTTGGAACTGGATTTTCTCATGGTTTAGAAAACATGCAAAATGACTTTTGGTGTTGGTAATACATCTGTAGGGATTTGTGACGGAAAAGAGTTTAATGCAATTTTCTCTTCCATTATTTTTGACAGAAATTTTTGGAACTGGATTTTCTTCTGGAAAAGTTGTCTCTTCAAGCTCCAATATTTGTTGTCATCGAAGGGAGCGAGCCACCTTTTTTCACTCGTTTCTTTAACTGGGACACTGCTAAATCTGGTGTAAGCAATAATATATCTAGAATACATTAAAAAAAATGATCATATTACATTACTGCATCATTTCTGAGAATCCATGATGAAACAGATGCGCGGGAACTCATTTGAAAGGAAACTCGCAATACTCAAAGGTGGTGGAACTCCAACCATGGATGTGAGATTTCTTTTCCAAAATTTAAAAATTAATCCGTGAAAACCTTTTTGTGTGTGTTTTTTTAAACTTTCATTATCTGTTTTGCAAGAGAGAAACCAAAAAGGAGATCATCTGCAGTGTATGGTGGTGGGAGGTCGTCTCCTGCACCGAAAAACCCAACGCCCAGAAGCGTGTCTTTCAGTCCAGAGCGAGTTCGTGTGTGAGAGGCAGATCTCCAGCTTTCAATGCACTTGCTGCTAATTTTGAAAACCCAAATGCAAGAAATCTTTCCACTCCACCGCCAATTGTAAGAAAAATTTATCCAAAATCTGTGACCCCAATATCAACAAATCCGTCTTTGAAATCTGGGAAATAGCTGCGCTTGGTGCAAGCTTTGACAAGCCAGCACCAGCTCATGGAACACTTATACCGCGCTCAGTTAAAGGTATATATATATATACGTGCTTGAGTTCTTAAGAATCTTCATGTTTTAGTACACAGAATAAATGTTAACACTTGACCATTCCTAAAGAGAATTCTGGGGCACCCAATTCAAATTTGGAGCGAGAAAACTCAAATGGAAACAAAAGTCAATCACCCAAACTGAAACCAGACACAATAGAAGAAGATGTTAAAGAGAGTGCACCTGAAGATGAGGATGGGCTACCGACTTACCCGTATGAACGGCTTAAAACATCAGCAACAGACCCTGTAACAGATATTGATGTGACCAAGCGAGAGGTACATTTATTTTGAAAATGCATCGTTTGAGATGACCATTAATTGGGTTGCTAAACTATGGTGTTTTGTGCAGACATACTTGTCTTCGGGAGAGTTCAAAGAAAAGTTTGGAATGAGCAAGGGTGCATTCTATAAATTGCCTAAGTGGAAACAAAATAAGCTGAAGATGGCCCTTCAATTGTTCTAGGTTAAGGTTTTGTGTGCCTCTAAAATTTTTCCTCTCATTGCCGCTGCATCATCAACCACAGTTAAAAAAGAAAGCATATGTTGATGTGTGTAAGAATTTTCTGTCGCTACTATATGTACATTTATATACGAATGTTGGTAAGTTTTATTTCACTGGTTTATGAATTTCAATGTCTTGTGTTGTAGGTGCAAGATGGGACTTATTTTTTCGAAAGTTTGGACGGCATCGGTGCATTTTTAGCTGCTGCTGGTCCAGGAAGGAGGGGGTATTTTTCTTGGTTTTTGTTGGGCAGAGTCAGAGAGCAGTCTGCATATATTCATTATACTTGTGATGGTTTGAGTACATATGATTTTTCTTTTAATCTTGGCTTTATTTTATTTTTTTGAGTGGTATTTATCATATTCTTTTTTCTTCATGGTTTGATTGTGAGTTTTCAATTCTTGCAAATGTAGTTTTAATGTTTGTTTTGTTTTTGTATTTCTTGAAATAGAAGGTTTGTACATGAGATTTTCTCTTGAAATGTGTTTTTTACTTTGCTAGTCATGCAAGTGTTTCCAAGCAGTAAGCAATGAGATTTTGTATCATTAAAATTTTACGGCTTATTTACATCGTACTTAAGATATATTGCAATCTGAAAGAATTTGCAAATTCATGTCTTTACTAGTTTCAAACATTTTTATTATTGTCTGTCATTGGATTCTTTGTTTTTTCCTATTTATAGTGTGTGCGGGACTGGGCGCGGGTTTGTGTGTGTGCATGTGTATGTGTGTAATGATGTCTTTTTTTATTTATT
The DNA here is from genome assembly GCA_026214975.1 of Gentiana macrophylla. Taxonomy (NCBI): domain Eukaryota; kingdom Viridiplantae; phylum Streptophyta; class Magnoliopsida; order Gentianales; family Gentianaceae; genus Gentiana; species Gentiana macrophylla. The sequence goes on along the minus strand of CM047805.1, from coordinate 177,565,584 downwards.
ATGGATTTAGAGTTGTATTTTGATGTTGAATGTATTATACTAGTGATTTTGAAGCGGTTGAAATTGAATAAATTAGAGAAAAATAGTGTTTGAATCTGGAAAATAGAAAATTTGTTAAAAGATTCTGGTAAGCCTGCTGGAGAGGAAGATCATTGTACGGCTAAATGTATGATGTCCATCAATTTGTACTCTCTTTCACTCATAGACCCTTCTGCTATTCGAAAGAATAAACATGATAATAATTTTTGTTTTTGGGTATCCTCGTTTTCAGAAATGATAATAATATAAGTTGTTTTAGTTTTTTATATCCAATAATATAAGTCATTTTCAGAAATTAATTCAATGTATAAAGGGTTTATTTCTTCCCAATTCACACATTTTATTAATCCAAAATCATCTCATTAATATGTGGTATTATTGTTCTTCAAAAAAATATGTTGTATTATTATGATTATAATATTATAATGTATAAAACACATATAAATATATCGGATGAGGCGGTTGAGGAGGTCGGTCAGAAACACATCGTAGACAAACATATGTTACTTTGTTCGGAAACATATCGTAGACACAAATATATCGTTCGGAAACATATCGGAGGTCGTTCGGACACGCAAAAAATCGGAGGGTCGTTTGGAGGATGTCTTTCGGATATCGTAGACACACAAACATATCGTTCGGAAACATAAACAAATTGTTCGGAAACATATTGTACACACAACACATATCGTAGACAAACATATCGGAGGTCGTTCGGACACACAAAAAATCGGAGGGTCGTTCGGAGGATGTCTTTCGGATATCGTAGATACACAAACATATCGTTCGGACACACCAACAAATCGTTCGGAAACATATCGTACACACAAACATCATAGACAAACATATTAGAGGTCGTTTGGACACACAAAAAGTCGGAGGGTCGTTCGGAGGTTATTCGGAGTATGTCTTTCGGAGAAAAAAGCTCTCTTCTCGGAAATCTTATGTCTAGTGCTGCATTTTGGGTTCTAGCTTAATAAGCCTATATGTGGGGGGTCGAGGTGGTTGATGAGGCCGGCCGGACATGTTTTCAAGGCGAGCTGGGCATTGTGCTAGGCTTCTTTCGGGCACGTCCTTGACCTTCTTTTCCGATTCATCGGGCTCATATCGAGTCGGAGAGGGTCGGAGGAGGTCGGTCAGAAACATATCGTAGACAAATATATGTTACCTTGTTCGGAAACATAACGTGGACACACAAATATATCGTTCGGAAACATATCGTGGACACACAAATATATCGTCCACACACAAACATATCGTAGACAAACATATCGGAGGTGTTCAGACATGCAAAAAATCGGAAGGTCGTTCGGAGGATGTCTTTCGGATATCGTAGACACACAAACATATTGTTCGGAAACAAAAACAAATCGTACACACAAACATCGTAGCAAATGTATCGGAGGTCGTTCGGACACACAAAAAATCGGAGGAAATATATCGTAGACAAACATATGTTACCTTGTTCGGAAACATATCGTAGACACACAAATATATCGTTCGGAAACATATCGGAGGTCGTTCGGACACGCAAAAAATCGGAGGACTCGCAAAAAATTGGAGGGTCGTTTGGAGGATGACTTTTGGATATCGTAGACACACAAACATATCGTTCGGAAACATAAACAAATTGTTCGGAAACATATTGAACACACAAACATATCGTAGACAAACATATTGGGGAGGTCGGATGAGGCGGTTGAGGAGGTCAGTCAGAAACATATCGTAGACAAACATATGTTACCTTGTTCGGAAACATAACGTGGACACACAAATATATCGTTCGGAAACATATCGTGGACACACAAATATATCGTCCACACACAAACATATCGTAGACAAACATATCGGAGGTGTTCAGACATGCAAAAAATCGGAAGGTCGTTCGGAGGATGTCTTTCGGATATCGTAGACACACAAACATATTGTTCGGAAACAAAAACAAATCGTACACAAACATCGTAGCAAATGTATCGGAGGTCGTTCGGACACACAAAAAATCGGAGGAAATATATCGTAGACAAACATATGTTACCTTGTTCGGAAACATATCGTAGACACACAAATATATCGTTCGGAAACATATCGGAGGTCGTTCGGACACGCAAAAAATCGGAGGACTCGCAAAAAATTGGAGGGTCGTTTGGAGGATGACTTTTGGATATCGTAGACACACAAACATATCGTTCGGAAACATAAACAAATTGTTCGGAAACATATTGAACACACAAACATATCGTAGACAAACATATTGGGGAGGTCGGATGAGGCGGTTGAGGAGGTCAGTCAGAAACATATCGTAGACAAACATATGTTACCTTGTTCGGAAACATAACGTGGACACACAAATATCGTTCGGAGGATGTCTTTTGGATATCGTAGACACACAAACATATCGTTCGGAAACAAAAACAAATCGTTCGGAAACAAAAACAAATCGTTCGGAAACATATCGTACACACAAACATCGTAGCAAATATATCGGAGGTTGTTTGGACACACAAAAAATTGGAGGGTCGTTCGGACACACAACCAAAAAAAAATCGGAGGAAACATATCGTAGACAAACATATGTTACCTTGTTCGGAAACATATCGTAGACACACAAATATATCGTTCGGAAACATATCGGAGGTCGTTCGGACATGCAAAAAATTGGAGGACACGCAAAAAATCGGAGGGTCGTTTTGAGGATGACTTTTGGATATCGTAGACACACAAACATATCGTTCGGAAACATAAACAAATTGTTCGGAAACATATTGAACACACAAACATTTCGTAGACAAACATATTGGGGAGGTTGGATGGGGCGGTTGAGGAGATCAGTCAGAAACATGTCGTAGACAAACATATGTTACCTTGTTCGGAAACATATCGTAGACACACAAATATAGCGTTCGGAGGTCGTTCGGACACACCAAAAATCGGACGGTCGTTTGGAGGATATCTTCCGGATATCGTAGACACACAAACATATCGTTCGGAAACATAAACAAATTGTTCGGAAATATATTGTACACACAAACATATCGTTCGGAAACATATCGGAGGTCGTTCGGACACACAAAAAATCGGAGGGTCGTTCGGATGTTGTGCGGAGGATGTCTTTCGGAGGAAAAAAGTATTCTTCTCAGAAATCCTATGTCTAGTGCTGCAATTTGGGTTCTAGCTTAATAAGCCTATATGTGTTCAAGACGAGTTGAGCATTGCGCTAGGCTTCTTTCGGGCACGTCCTCGGCCTTCTTTTTCGATTTATCGGGATCATATCGAGGTGGGGGGAGGCGGTTGAGGAGGTCGGTCAGAAACATATCGTAGACACACAAATCTTGGAAGGAGCTAATTCTTTTTTTAGCTCAACTGGTTGGAAGTTTGAATACATGTCTGAAGGTCATGGGTTCAAAACTTGGGTTCTAGCATTTTTTTTAACTTTTTTTTTTGAATTTGGCCCTTATTGAAAATTTTTTCTAGGTCCGCCACTGTCTAAAACCATAGTGTCTAAAATATGATAAATATAAAGAGTTGTCTTGTTCCTTGAAGAAGAACATTCTGTTGATTCATATGTCAGAACTATGCATTACACTTGCCCATGACAGCTAGTATTTTTTATAGTGAACAATTTCTTAAAAAATGAAGCAGCTATATGAAACAAAGATGCACTTACATGTGGCATCTCTGTTAATGAACCAAATCACACTAAAAGTCGGTCAATCTACCTCTGTTTAATATCACAAAACTAACGACGAGGGGCTTGTCATGAGATTGAGCTTAGCTCTGGACTCAGGTTTCTAAAAAAAACTATTCATTACATTCTACCAAACTAAATTTTATGAAGCAACTATTTATGCCATTGGCTATATATTGAGCCGTTGCTGCTATCCAGTCATATACGAAACAAAAATGTGAAATAAGAAGGACAAATTTTAGTTGAATGGATTCAAAAAGAGAAGTCTTCCTTAACAACTACCGCAACATGTACAATTGGCCATATAACAAATGTAACTTAGAACCAAAAGAAATAGATTCACAAACAAAAATGTATGAACAAACCTCTGATCGATGCAACACTGATATTCCGGCAACTTTGTTGTTTTCCTGATAGTGTGAGAGAGAAGGAACATTATCTTAATCCATCACCAACCGGCAAAGTAGCCGACCACTTCCGCGCTCACCTTCTTCCAGTGCCCAGTCACCCTAAAATAAAAGAATCGCCCTTGATATGGTGATGACTGACTGATTAAGGCATATATTTGGCTGTAGCAATCGCAGCAATGCAATTCCGAAAATAATGAAGGAACCTTTAAAGGAAAAACCATTCACAATCAAGAAAATATAGTAAGCAAGACAGTGGTAAAGTCCATAAAAAATAATCTAAACAATCCGTCCATTCCACACATCGATCATCCTTGTGTAAACAACAGAATGCTCTACTCATATTCATAGAAGTAACAGCAAGCTCCACTTGATCAACCTTAAATTATAGGAAGAGAAAACGAACCGCCTTGATACTAAATCAGATCGAGATTGGAAGATCTAGGATAGCAGTACTGACATGCCGATTTTGAGTTCACCGCCTAGTAGTCATGTTTGGGTACCCTTAAAAAAAATAAGTTTTGGTTATTAAAACAGAAGAAAAACAAAAAAAATCAATACTTAAAAATGAATTTATTTGGAGTATTCTTTTTAAATTCTTCAGATTTTCCATGCTCCATTTCCCCAAAAAATACCGTATCATCAGCATACTGAAGATGAGAAATCGGATTTCCCCAAAAATACCGTATCATCAGCATACTGAAGATGAGAAATCGGAATTTTTCCCTTACCAATATGTACTCCAAAGTATCTTTCTTTTGCTATAGGGTTAAATTGAGTAATCGGGTTAAATTGTGCTTTTAAATAGATATAGATATAGATTTTTGTTTAAAATACAACAAAATGGATCGGGAGTAGTTGTGAAAAATGTTTTTTTATTATTTTTATCCGGTGTATTCAAGCAATATTTGTAATCACTTTTGTGTGTTATTCTTATCTATTATTTAGAAATTTGACATAAAACCCAAATCGAACTAACCCAAAATACCTAAATCGATCGAAACCCAAAGTTTTTGGGTTGGTTTGGTTCTTGAAAATTTTATTCGGTTGACCCAATCCAACCCGATAATATATATATATATATATATATATATATATATATATATATATATATATATATATATGAACATTTTCTTTTTTAAAAATGTGTTTTCTTTAATGATTATTTATAGAAATGTGTTTTATAACGATTATTATTATATGGACGTATGATATGAAACTCAAATTTAATTATAATATGCGTGTGAATTTTCATAGCATGAAAGTTTGAATATAGATGCATGTTTTGTGTATGAAAACCCAACCCAAATCAACCCCAAACCAACGCTATTTATACTATGTAAAACCTCAACCCAATTCAACCCGACTCAACTCAAGCTTAGCCAGTATTATCAAACGAGAGATTAAACATAATACTCCCTCCGTTTTTTTAACTGTCACATTTAGAGAAAAAATAACTGTCATTTCTTAAATGAATCTGATCACTTTTTAATTTAAGGTCAGTCATTTTTTGAATAAAAATGATCAATAATTTTTTCTCTAAACGTGACAATTAAAAAAGCCGGTGGTTTTTTTTTAAAGTCAACGTCATTGCTGAAATGAAAGAAATGAATCACTTTTAATATGTGTTGCCAAATGATTCAGTTAAAAATGTACAGAATGAGTACTAATAGTTGGTACCCCTTATAATTATAAGGGAAGTTATTGTGTGGTGAGGTAATTTGAGGTGAAGTGACGGGTGAAACGATCAGAACCATACAGTTTAAATACATAAATAAAACTATGTAGTTTTGTTGTTAAAAAGTGTCATTTTGTAGATAAAAATTGATGTTTTAGACCCCGGTGACCCCACTGAATTTTTTTTTGGATAAAATATGTAGTTTTAGACTCCGGTGACCCCACTGGAATTTATTCCTGGATCCGTCACTGGCTGGAAAGGTTTTGGGGATTGGGGTGGGATATTTTTGGATTTGATAAATTTTAGAATATATTAAATATATAAAATTTAAAAAAACCCAAAACGACGTCGTTTTTTTTTTTTTTTTTTTTTTTTTTTTTGTAGCAGGGTCCATGGACCCCCTTAGTAAAGGGTGGGTCCGCCCCTGATTATGGCTTGTATCTTCGATCTCTTATCAAGTTCTCATCAATGGCCACCCATCTCCTGTTATTCGGCCCTCTAGAGTAATCCGTTAGGGGACCCTCTGTCACCTTTACTTTTTATCATATGTGTAGAGGGATTTTCAGCAATGATTAGACAAGCAACGACTTCTCACACACTAAAGGGAGTGACTTTTGGAAAGTAAAGCCCTTGTGACCTAACACACCTCCTATTTGCTAATGATAGCCTTCTCTAGTTAGAAGCAACTAAGGAGTCTTGCCATTCTATTAATGCAATTTTAGAGGATCATGAGCAAATGTCGGGGCAGAAAATCAACCTTCACAAGTCGTCCCTTTTTTTAGCAAGCGAGTAAGCCATGCAACTAGAGCGAGAATTGTCCACTCTCCTTGGTATTCCCTTGGCAAATGTGAAGGAAAATACTTGGGACTACCGTTCATTATTGGTAAGTCTAAAACATTTCGGGACTTTTGCATATATCAAAGAGAGTCCAAAAAAGTTGAACGGGATGGAAGGGTAAATTTCTATCTCTGGCGGGAAAGGAAATTCTTATAAAGGCGGTGATCCAAGCTCTTCCTCATACGACATGCAGTGTTTCCATCTTACAAAAACTCTTATTGAAGATCTAGAAAAACTTACAAGGCAATTTTTTTGGGGCACCTCGGAAGGTACGAATCGCATTCATTGGAAATCATGGGAGGTTTGTTGCAAGAAAAATGAAGAAGGTGGTTTCAGGGGCGTCCCTGTCCAAATTTAGGCCCTCGCCTTTCGAAAAAAAAAACAGTAACCAAAATATATATAAAAAAATAAAACAAAAATGCTGCGTGAGATAGTCATGGGTTTGAAAGAAATAAAACGTACTTATTCGACTCCTAGTCCTAGTTTAAAAAAACAAAAATTATTATAGCTAGCAAGATTCGAAACCGAGTCTCATGTCTAGTATACTAGAGCGCTAACCATTAAGATAATACATTCCTTGTTCATATAAATACAGTATATATATAATATTAAACGTGAAACAGAGAGGTTCCAAGTCTTTTATTTTGCAGGAATTCAAGCATTGTTGATCATCTTCACACCCTCAAGTTTACAACATTCTTCTTAAATTATCCGACCCTTATACTTTGTCCTGGGTATCACGAATATTTAAGTGAGATAAAACCGAGAGAACAACCTTTAAACTTTGGACAAAAGATTAAAGAGCACTTAGAAGTTTTGAGTTATATATAATGACTAACAAGGAAGCTTACATATGTTGTTGTTATATTTAACAATGTAAACTTGCTTATATATAGCACTTGGATCTGAAAAAGAGCAAAGGAATTCATCCCTTAAGTTATAGACACCAAATGAAATGGTTCCATTTGGTTGTACCCACTTAAAATGACCAAGAGACACCAAAAAAAATCAGTTTTCGAACCATAGGCGGGCGCCTGTCAACACCAGAAAATAGAGTATAATCCTGATCAACTTTTAGCCTTGCTTTGAATCATCACAGCGACGCTTTAAGCCCACACGCGCTGGCGCTGTGACCGATTTTTGAAAACCGAGTTTCAGCTTTGTTTTACAAACTCCACTTGCTCATGTTACATCCGTACACTCGTAAATACTTATATAAGCGTGCACTCCGCACCTCCGTACTTATATTATAGTGTTATGGCGTAACCATCCTTGTACTAAACCCCGATAACCTCAATGGCTTGTGATTATACTTAAATCACCAACAACTAGCAAGATTCGAAATTTTGTGGGGGGCTTTAAATTCATTGATTTTCGGGAGGCTCCGGGCCATGGCCCCCTTGCCCCTGTGAGGCCCCCCGGGTGGTTTGGGTTTTCGGATTTGGAGTGTTTTAATTTAGCACTCTAGCAAAGCAAGCATGGCGAGTCCTTACGAATCCGAATCTCTATCACCCGACTATTAAAGGCAAAATATTTCGATAATAAGACTTTCGTGATGCGTCAATTACGGGACACCCTTCCTGCTATATGGAGAAGCATAATTCAAGGTAAAGAAATTCTCTTTCGCGGCTTATGTTGGAAAATTGGTACAGGAGATAAAGTTGACATCACATGCGACCCTTGGCTAACTTCCGACTCTGGTTTTATTGCACACGCTTGCTTAGATGCTCTTCCCAACAAGTGAGTTGCCTAATAAACAACTACACCCGCACTTCGAAGAAAGACATGGTTTGTATGGCTTTCAACGCTTCCAAAGCGGAAAAGGTACTTTCCATCCCTCTTTCACCTCAGATTAGAGAAGATAAATTGATTTGGCATTTCTCTTCTAATGGTATTTACACAGTTAAATCGGGCTACCATTTAGCGGTTGACTTAAAAAATAGAGGTCGCACAAGCCAAGCCTCTTCCTCATACACAACTAATAGGCGTTGGTTTAATTTATGGCGCATAAAAGTAAAACCAAGGATTCAACATTTCCTTTGGAAATTAATGCACAACATACTGCCTACTGCGTTGGCCTTAAAGGGAAGAGGAGTGGGAGATGGCACTTGTCAAGTGTGCTTAAGTCAAGATGAAACGGTGTGGCGTTGTCTTTTCGATTGTGCTATCCCGAGAGCTATATAGAATAAACATCCCCTGGGCAATTGGATAAGAAATTTGAGGATTCACACAACACATATTTTGGATGACATTGCGATGTTGGATAAAGAGGAAGAAATGGTAAGAATTATATGCTTACTATGGAACATTTGTGTCACGGATTTATCTAATGAAAAATAACAAGTAATAAATTTATAAATCCGGTATACCCCAAGTGTAGGGATCGTAGTATAGCGAATAATACCGGAGTCGGTCACAGGGAATCGGGGTATCTAGTTCATTAATTTTCCTAAGATTGTTACCACTAAAACAAAACTAAAAGCGATAAAATAAACTAGACAGAGGATTGTCAGTCCAAAACCAGGAAGGATAAAAGCGGCGAAATCTAAACTATAAACTATAAAATAAACAAGAAAACAAGAAGATGATCATGGTGATTAAACAATGAACAAACAAATATTCCTCCGATCCATAACCCTTAATTTCCTCTCTAAAGTTATCTTGTGATGATTTAATTAAAGATGTGGTCCACCTAACGGAGGTATGAATTCCTACTCTCGTAGATAATTCGCCTATCAATCTCTCATCTCTCGATATATAAGATTGACGCTCTCAAACCAAGGTGTAAGATCTCTCAATCTAGCAACCTAGATATTCAACCTATCAACTCTCGTTATGTCAAGATCAAAAATCCCATCTTTCCTATGGTGATCTAAGGTTTACACCGACTCTCGTCATACGGTAAACATCAATAAGCAATACAACTCTCGATATCGATTGCATAACACATAAGCATAGAAAAAATACAACTTTAATCTAAATCACAAAACAAATCTAGATTGAAAATAAAGAACCTGATGAAACGGATTCACATAACTTGACAAATTGTTTAGCCTCCAATCATCCAGCAAAAACAAAAACGAAATCTAAATAGAAAGAACAACCCTCGGCCGGCCAAGCACCAAGGCTCAGCCGGCCGAGGTTACTTGGCTCGAATTTAGGGTTTTCTGTGTATGCGGCTGTGTAATAATATATATCTAGGGTTGAAAATAGCGCTGGTATTTATAGAAAAGTAAGTCGGTTTGGCTTGAGGCGGTGGAAGGACGCCCGTCCATCTCTCTCGACGCTGCGTTCGGTCTTCGACAAAAACTTGAGTCGGGCCGAGTCTTCATCGACGCCCGTCCTTCTTTAAATTGGATGCTCGTCAAAGAAATCCATCAACACTCGAATCAAGCTCTTGACCGGGCGCGACGTTCACCGCTTGAAAATCGATCTTCTCATCTTTATCTTCAATCGATTTCATCTTTATCTCTTCTCTCTTCATTAATCCGATTGTTAACCCTCTTTAATCCTCTTCTTGGTCGAAATTGTGTATCTACAATACATCAAACACATTGCAAAATGTAGTATCTTCCAAATCAATATAAAACCATCAATTTTACACATAAATCATACAATTTTGCAACTAACCCATTAAAAACATCACTTGCTCAATACTTGATATAAAGCTCGATTTCTATGAAAAACATCCAGATATGAGGGAAATTGACATAAAATATATCCTTATAAAATGTATAAAATCACCCTTAACAACTCCCCCACACTTAAACCTTGCTCGTCCCGAGCAAGACAAAACAAAAATTAGGGCTCGAAACGAAAACAGACATCTCAGACAATATAGCATAGATCGAATAAATCAGAAGTTCACCACTGTGTGTGCATAGCCATAGAAAACTTCCACTAAATCCAAACTTGCGAATTTCAAGCAAACTAGCTAATACCCCCTCGTAGACTAGCAATAAATGACACTCATAAGATGTACCCTACAAACGTAAAATATCCCGAAAAGAATGATCGAATATATCTAGGGCCTTTCAAAATACTCGAGGATAATCCTACAAAGATATCTATCGGTTTCTCTTTGGGATAAGATAGACGATAACTTAGTCTTTCACTTATTCATACCACTTTCCTTCGTAAGTTGATTTAATTTATCTTCCACATATAAACACACATCAGAATGAGCTTTTGCCCGTCATAGCAGAATAGGATATTAGTGATATATCCTACCTTACTCCAATCATAAGGCAGTTTTTTCTGACTGTCGTGAGCTTTTAGTCATCATAGTGGTATAGGACATACGTGGTATACCCTATCGCACTCAAATCATTGACTAGCTTTCGACACACCCAATTACTTCTTATAAATTCAACCTTTTCATTTGACAATAAGTTCACGTGTTACTTATCACATTCAAACCTTAGATATTCACAAAAGATAACATACTTGGATCTAAATACAAACTATCATAAATCTCAAGATATATACGTAGCACTAAGCACACGACTTATAAGAAAATCAGAAATCACTCGTCCAAATGGGTATAACTTTATAAATTAGCTCATCGTTCACCATGGCTCGTGAAAAATAGATCTCAGGTGAAACAACTAACTTATCAAACATACAGTATATAGCATCAATGACTATAAAAATAACGAACATTGAATTGAATTGCCTACTCGGGACAAAACAAAAACAAAAATGTCGAATTTTTTTGAAAATTCTAGCTCATTTTGCATCGACTCGTAACGAATTAAGCAAATGTATAGATACATATCAAATCATTCCCTCCCCCACACTTAAATATCAACATGTCCTCATGTTGTGCAGAATTAAAGAAAAACTTACCTGATTGGAGTTCGAAGGTGGCAAGTCCGGAAGTGGTCGCGAGTCGATCCGAAATGCTTGAAGAAATCGATGATCGTGGACCATCCACCGGAAAACGATATCGTCTGAAAGCTCACAAGTGCTATAGCAAATATCCCGCACACTTGAAAAACAAAACAAAACGCGTACCTCGGGATAGGGAATATAACATATTGCGAAAAAGTTTGATATAAGCACAGGATATAATTGCTCGGATGGAAAAATCACCACATAGAGAAAACACAGGCATCTAAGCGTCAAATATAAAGCCACGAGAGCTTACAATACAAATATGGACCAACATGTGCATACGAAATATCAAACTCCAATTGAAAGTGCAAATGCGCGTTAAGGCTTACATGATGATGATAGAGGACACTACAGAGTAAAGCAGGGGCTAGGTGCACTAAAAAGATAAATAAAAGAAAAAGAAAAAACAGAATAAAATACAATGCAACTAAATGATATGCAACTATACTAAAAAGGCAAAACGAAAATAAACTAGCCCAACTAATTCCATAGATGTCGCCCTAATCTAAGCACGGTCAAGAATATTTCGTCTACTAAATAACACCACAGAAGCGCAACAAAATTCGATTATGCAAAGCCACGAAGCTTGCCATGTGAAGTGTAGACGTGCCTTTAACAACCCTAACACCCTAGATGAGCGACAAAAGGAACAAAGATAAGTCAAATTTGGAATCACGTCTAGCTAGGTGAATTACTCAACATGGATTGCAATAGATGGAAAGAAAACTATAACGGTGAAAGAACAGGACATCTACGCATATACAAAGGCCACAGAGGCTCACATTAAAACATCCAAGTCGAATAATGAAGCATGTATATAAAAATTAATCAATTATTTAACATGGATTAGTAGATGGAAAGATATAAACATGCAAGTTCGAACATCAACGCATATATAAAGAGGCCCACGAGAGGCTCACATAGAACAACCATGTCAAATAATAGACGTATGTATCAAGATAAAATCTATTCACAAAAAAAAAGCGTATGATGGATCATGTTCAGTCAAGACAGACGGACGTTTAATATAAATTATAGTCAAAACATCACTTGCTCAATACTTCAATATAAAGCTCGATTTCTATGAAAAACATCCAGATATGGGGGAAATTGACATAAAATATATCCTTATAAAACGTATAAAATCACCCCAACAACTTGGAAGTCAAGAAATTGTTGGGTTTTTGAAAGGCAAAAAACACCGAGTCAATCTATTATTACACACTCGATATCAGAAGCAGATATGTATTTTTCAGCGTGCCATCCAAGCTCGAATTGCGGCCAACTAATCCCTCACAAAGTTATTTGGAAGCCACCCTCATCGGAAGTTCTAAAGTTCAACGTAGATGCGGCGATAGGAGAAGGGAAGATAACGATAGGCGGCCTTTTGAGAAATAGCCAAGGAAAAATCATTAGAAGCTTTTCGAAATCTTTGGATAGTGGGGTAGATGCACTAGTTGGAGAGGCTCTAGCCATTTACAACGCGATGGTTCTCGCTCTCACTTGTGGGTTCTTTAGAGTGACTTTCGAAGGTGATTCTTTGATCATAAACCAAAGGCTAAATCAACATGTGGAAGATTTTTCTTATATGGGAAGCATCATAGAGGATTGCTGAACTCTAGCTCCTGCCTTTGTTGTGTTATCCTTTTCTTTTGTCAAACGGCAAGGCAATGTGTCTGCCCATTTGTTAGCTAGGGAAGACCTCCGTCTTTCGGGATGTGTGGAATGAGGTTCCTCCCCGCTTCTCATGTAATTTGTGCGTGTATGACAGACGTTGAGTAATAAAATCTCTTGAGTTCTCAAAAAAATAATAATAAAAACGTTTTTATATGTTAGGTTAGATTAGGCTTAATGGACCACTCCTCCGGCTGCTGCACTGCAGCTGCTGTTGTTGTTGTAGTAGGACAATCTTTCCGTCGCCGCAATTCGCATGTAGCTGATTATTGCTCCTTTCCGTATATGTTCCATTTTAACGAGCTATATATATATATATACATACACTTTTATTTAAATAATAAAACGTCTATAAATATGGAATAATCTTATATAATGTCTCTACATTCTTTGTCCCACTCTCTATATGTACACTTTTGACATTTCTTTCTTGATGGTATTGAGTCTACAGTACTTTAAGGAACTAATTAAGCTAATCAAATTGAATTAACAACCAAAATTGACAGAATTTAAGCTAAGAATGAATGAAGAAAAAATCCAGCTCATTCAGCCCGAATGAGCTGGATACTAAAATTAACAAGTACACTCGTTATCTAACTTAAATTTGGTCAAAATAATCATTAGTGTTGTTCGATTAAGATAGCACCTTGTGTTAAAAAAATACTAATATATGTTCTGATAAAATTGATCAAGTTTATATCAGATATAATGTCATAAATTTTGATGTGCAGAATTGGGGTGAAAAGAGACCAATCATTTTTTGGTAGAGGAAAGTTAATTAGAAGTTGGGTAAACCTATAAAATCATGAAAAGGCGGTTAGTTAATATAAAATAGCATCCACAAAGTTGGAGCTGCCAGCATATATTAATTAACAAAACGTGGAAAATGGAAACATTTTTTTTCAATAAGTGCAGCTATTTTTTTGCCTAATTACCTCCAACATAGGCAATTTGATTCCACTATAATGGAGGGGTTTTGAAATTATTGATCAACAAATAATATTATTAATTAGTAAAGATTTATCATTATCACAATCATTAAGAAGCTCTAAACTGCTAGGTAGTACTAGTTGTAGATTGTAGGCTTTGGTCCATACACCAAGTTGTTGTTGTTGCATTAAATTGATTGTAAGTTGATGATATAATAATCTTAATAAACAAAATGAATGATTTTATCATATGATAGTACATATTTTGTTTTTAAAATAGCGATTTCCATCATTTCCAAACACAATCACCCTAATTCTTGGAAAATTCTATCCTAGGAATTTCCTCTTGAGAATCTGTCTACGCTAAGGCGTCTGATCCTGATGATTTAATTTCCATACACGGCGACTGTGTATTCTATTTATAGAGCTGTGTGGGTGGATTCACACGCGTAAGCTAGCTCCTCTTAAGGAAATCTCTGATCAGAGAATCGACACTCTAATTCTTAACAAAGTAACCCTCCCAATGATTTCAATATTGTAAATTGTAGACATATATTCAATATTGTTTTTACTACCTTTTATTATTATTTTTTGGATAAAATTAATAAAATCTCACTTTATAGATAAGTACTTGCATTATGTTCTCTAAGACACTGTTGAATATTTTTTTTGATGTGGGGACTCATATTATTTGTTTTTTTATAATCTACATACAATATCATATATTTTTATTCTTTTTGAAAGGTATTACTATGTCAAATCAGCAATGTAAGCATAAAAAACATCAGGAGGGGTAGAGAACGCCAAGTTACAATCTCCTATATTTTGCTTCGGCAAAGTATCGCCAAACAATTGTTTGAAACAAATCTTTCGAGGTATCGTCGGACATCAAATATGGATACTATCAAGGTAAATCTCGTATATTTTCATGGCCGATCCACCCATTAGGCAGGTTAATTAGACGACCGTCGAAGGCCCACCGTCAGACATGTCTCCGTGTTTTGCTTAAAAAAATCGTATAGGTTCAATTTCAACCAGCCCAATATAATGTGTTACAAAAAAAAAAAAAAAAAAAAAAAAAAAAAAAAAAAAAAAATACCGAATTGATAAAGGTCCGATGACAAAAAAAATGTATATATAAAAAAACTAGTGCCCTATAATGTATACTACTTCCGTCCCATAAAAAATGTCTATTTTTTTAAAATGATTTGTCTCATAAAATGTGTCCATTTATAAAACCAATATATTATTTAATGCATTTTTTTCAAACATACCACTATCATAACATTTAATGTTTATATATTCATTTCATATTTCAAAAGAGCATTTATTATTTGATAGAGGTATATATGTTCATCACTATTTAAAATACAAAACATTAATTATTTTATTCATCAGTATGCACCACAAAAAGTGGACACTTTTTATGAGACGAATGTAGTATTAATTAAAGGCTCAATGACAAAAATATAAGATTGACAATTCTACTTTGATTAGTGATTTCGCATATAAATGTGCTACAAGCGTGATCTAGAAGTAATAATTTGTAAGTATATTTTGTTTATATGTATGAATTTGGTTTTTATTTCTAAATATGCTAAAAAGAGATGTTGAATTACTACTTTGTAGGTATGTTTTGTGGCTATGAATGAATTTGAATTTTGTATCTACATATATTAGATGTGCGGTGTTGAAGTAATATTTCGTAGGTATGTTTTCGGAAAAGAAAAAAAACCCTTCGAAAAAAGACTTTGAAGTAAAAGGCCATCTTTCGGCGAAGTTGCCGAAGGCCCCGGAAATTTTAGGGCCGACCCTATTTTAGTGTGACTATAATTTTGAATATGTGATTCATACGGCCTAGTTTTCGGAACCAACTGGTCGACTAATTCGAAATTCAATCCAGGTCGTGTCTGCAGGGTCTGCTTCTTACTCAGAGGTAAAGCCTAGCTAAAAGCTATTTCGACATTACATTTCAGAAGAAAATCGAACATGTCACCTCCTAAGTATTTTTAAGTCACTTATAACTTGAGTCAATCTCATTGGTTCACGAGTAGTTTTTTTTAGTTTGTTTGTTTTTTTTGAGTCAAAAGTGCAATTGCTGCATTGGTTCTTACTGGGTCCGGCTCAACTTGAAATAAATAGTGGAGTCAATATTAATTGTCTTTTTTACCAGGACATAACCACTTTAATTACTGCAAATCAAAGCAGTACAACAGTTACTAGTACATGCTTAATAAGTTAATAGCCATTATTTAATTATCTATCGTTCACCTAAATGTCTAACACCATCAGCAAATACTTCTGCAACCGAAGATAAACTATGATTAACTTCTGTCGAAGAGGTATTATAAATATTTATAATACGTATTGAATAAAATCATCTAAAATGGCTATTTTTAATGCAGTAATTATTATGAAATGAAAATTAGTTTTTTTTTAACTGGGGAAGAATTTATTTAATTACATCATGGAGAGAATGAAGACTGAACTCTGTTTTAAACAGGAAATTAAACTATCTTTTCATTAGGTCAGATTTAATCATCAATAAATCATACTCCCTCCATTTTTTCATCAATCACATTTGATATTGACATATAGATTAATAAAATAATTAATATGTCTGCAATATGATTGGAATCGACAAGACTATCCTTCTATTTTTGTATTTAAATATTTAATATGCTTTGGAAAGATAAAAATACTTCATATTTTTCATAGTAAATGGTGCCAAGATTATTTACGGCTAGTTTCCACCTCATATATATATATATATATATATATATATATATATATATATATATATATCTATATGTACCGTGTGATGTTTTGTGGCATTGAGGGTAGAAACAATTTTATTGGCTTAATTAATGTGAAGGGTAAAGGTGAAAAAATAAATAAATACTCCTCCGTCTCAAAATGTTTGGGACGTTTGAAACACCAAATGCTTACGAAAAGTCTAATTAATCCTTCAATTTCATCAAACGATCTAATACTTTTTACGTTTATGTCTTTTAAGTTTACTTTATCATAACCCTAATAATATTACATCAATTAACGAAATTCCAAAATTAATTAGACTTTTAAGTAAATGCAGCTAAAAAATGTCCCAAACATTTTGAGACGGAGGGAGTAATATATTGGTATTGTAAAATGACGATTAAAAAAAACGGAAGAAGTAGTTTGATAGATTATAACTAAACGGTACGACTAGGTTAGTCAAGAGTTGGTCCGCCATGTAAAAAGTTTAAAAAATGGGGTCTTTTGGACTTCCTCTTTTCTTATGTGGCTTCTTCAAGCCATGAATGTTGATATAAATTAAGTTCCGTTTTAATGATCATTTCTTAGTTAAAAAATAATAACAAATATTCTATAATATTCACTTTTATTATAAGACGAAACAACAAAAATAAAATAAAAGACAAAGCAAAAAACTTGTTTTTTTTGATTGCCACATAAAAAACAAAAAACTTATTTTAGAATGGATATATCACGCATTTTGATCATGACATGCCTTACCTGTTGGGGTGAACAAAAATTCTTGAAACTAAATCAATCGGTCGGACCAAATCGAATCAAACAAACAAAACATATAATTCGTGAGTTTCAGTCAGCTTTCTTAGTACTAAAAACTAAACCATTCAATACAATTTGCTTTTAATTTGAAAAAAATTAAAACTTTAAACTGGACCAGATTGGATACCTACCTCTATTAATAATATAAATTATCAGTCTGATTCATTCGCTCTAACTCATCCCGCTTATGTTCTGTATTTGCAATATATAACCGATTCATCATTCATTTTTTTGTGATCCTTCCGCTCACTAATTTCCAATATTTCGATCTTTTAACAGAACAACTTAACACAAATTAATTCACAGCTCACGGGCCCCTAACTTTTTTTTTTCTCTTTTTGCATCATCACCGCCAATATTTGAGATAGCTCATCAATTTTATTTTTTTCTGATATGTGTGAAAGTTACTTACATTTCACCTCTCTCACTCATTTATGAAAATAATTAACAACCCCCTCTCATGGGCTCTATATATAAGTATATTTAGGTTTTTCACACAATTTAAGAAAGTTGGTTAAGTTAGTTATGTTTTAAAGCATGTTGTGATTTACTACTATTTAATTTATTCAATGTTGTAAGTGTTAATCAATATTAATAATGAGTTGAGGTTAAATCTTTGTTGGTGAATTGAAATGAGTAAGATATGATTCTTTATTATATTATTTGTGTCTTATTAGGAAGTTCGATGGAAGGTGTCGCATTTGTTGTTTTCGATGATGGTTGAGGGATGGTTGATTTCAGGATCTTATTTTGACATGGGTGGTATTAACTCAATATAAAAAAAATGTGGTAAACCATCTCTTTTAATTCACTTACATAAAACTATTTATGTATCAAATATATTACCATAGTTATTCCAGGATAAGTTAGGATTTTCAATGAATAATTTTATTAGAGAATTAGGAAAATGATACATTTTGGAATATTTTTAAAGAATATGACACCTTTGAATATTTTTATAGGAGAGAATGATGAAAAAAAAATACAAACAAACAAAACACACGCGCCTAATTTGCCGTCTCTCCTTTTTTTTTTTCCTTTTCTCTTCCACTTTCATATATTTTGATCTAAATCTCCAAATGTGATAAAAATTTCAATAATTCTTTTATTTTTATTTTTTCATTCTCTTCGTTTTGAGACTCGGTTCGATATCATTACATTGTTTTTCGTGAGATTCACTATCGAAATTCACTTAGTGAATCTTGCTAGTGAATCACTGAAAAATAATGAATTTCGAATAATAATGAATTTCGACAATGGATTTTTGGAAATTACGTCTCAATATTGTGAATATGGTTTCAAAATAAAGAGCATGAAAAAAATTTAAAAACGGTGAAAGAATTTTCAAATTTAGAGTTATATATCATGAGATATAAGTGTTTAAAAATTATGGATGTGAGAATGTCTGTGTTGTATTGTTATTTTATTCTATGTATAAATGACGTGTCCAACCCCCCCTCCTTTTATTTTTCTTTTTTTAAAATAATTTTATCATATAAGCAAAAGTTTTGAAAATTGTTTTATTTATTAATTTAGAAAATATTTTTGTATTTCTTCCTAATTTCCCCCTAATTTTATTTGTTAATGAAAACCGTGAAGAAATAGCACTATCAAACTGGACCAAATGATTGGTTTTATCCTAAAAGCCATTTCGGTTTGGTTTGAATATTTAGAAACCATATAAAACGATTAAGTTTATAAATAAAAGAAACTGGTCAAAACCAAACTATGTCCACCCTTAGTTACCTAAGAACACATAACCTCCAAGAACAATCATGTTAAAAAAAAGGGAATGTAGTTTCAGACAGAATGTTAAAGATTTTCTTGACTCAATTGTAGTCAGAATGTATTTTTAACTGTTATTGGGTATAAAAACCATTTAAAATTCTGACTCGAATTGAATCAGAATAATTATCATTTTCTGACTCGAATTGGG
The DNA here is from genome assembly GCA_026214975.1 of Gentiana macrophylla. Classification (NCBI taxonomy): domain Eukaryota; kingdom Viridiplantae; phylum Streptophyta; class Magnoliopsida; order Gentianales; family Gentianaceae; genus Gentiana; species Gentiana macrophylla. The sequence goes on along the minus strand of CM047805.1, from coordinate 177,545,930 downwards.
TCAGAATAATTTGTTGTGTGAGAAGATGTTCCCAAAAAAAAAAAAAAAAATTCCACAAAACTAGCACAAACCTAAGAATAAAATTATAAAAATAGTTAAATTATTAAGAATAAAAATTAAAGACCACAAACGGATTTTTCACTCTACCGGTGTAAGTGTACTATTTTGTAACTAAAAATTGAGGATGTAGAACTCATCGGTTGTAGGAATGACTTCAATTTTTCAGTTTTGGTCAAGGTGTAACTTAAGTTTTTATCTGGACGGAGGCTCACATAAAAAATACTCATTTGTTAAAGGCTACCAGTTCCTCGACTCTGACACTACTCGGCAACCGGATAGCATTTGGGAGTCTATTTGGAAATTGAAGGGCTCATATAGGCTTAATTTCATGCTCTGGCAAACTCAACACGATGCGTTGCCAACTTTTCGATTGCTTTGGAGAAGAAAAATTTGCAGCTCGCCTATTTGTCTTTTGTGCCACCAGAAGAAGAAGAGTCCCTGCATGCTTCTTCGGGATTGCAGGTGGGCAAATCTAATTTAGCGTAACTTGCTACCTGGATCGGCCCATTCAGATTTTTTCACGACTTACAATTGGAGAATGGATAAAGGTGAATATTGGCTTTGACTTTGCCGGAAGGAATGACCCAGTCATATATTTTTCATGCGAAATCAGCGTAAACTTGTGATGCTTTGGAGAAATCAAGTGATTCACTAGCGATGCCGGGAGAGACCTCCAATCTTTGTGCTAGTTTCCTCTATCTACAATAGGTTGAATAATTTAAAAATAGCTTGGGGACCGTAAGCAGGGGCCCTTGTTTATTTTGTTGTAACTCTGTTTTTTTTTTTTTTTTTTTTGATGTGGCAATAACAATGACCTTTTCTCAACTAAAAAAAGGGACCGAACCAAGCGTCTATCCGATTTTTATTTTCCGTACATTAAAAATCTTATATTATTACACAGTTAGTTGTCTTAGTCCAGCCCATCCGATCATACAAATATAGTCCATTAGATCATCCGATCACCAATTCCTGATTTCGTCCCTGTAATTAATCATTTAAAAATCGATTCTATACACTCTAAAATCAACTTTAATAAAATTGATAATAGATGTGATATCATAATAATAAGTTTGGTATGATATCGCTAAATGTACACTAAAATTTATAATAATTAATTCCTTGTAGTTCCACTTTCTTTTGCTGATGAATTGTACATGTAACATGCTATGTATATGCACTACATGCACTACGTACCCATAATCTAATGTATGATTTTTGTGTACACGATCATCACTTTCTATATCACGAACTACTAGCAAATATATTAGATTGTATCATAATATATAGGTGAGTATATAGTCGATCCCACAACTATAAATGTTGAATAACAAAAGTACTAGTTCGTGTAGTCTATGTCGCCGCAATATAAATGTTGATCTCACATTCACTTAATATCTTTAGATATCGCAATATAACCTCATAAATCAAGAGATGATGGACATTCACACCTTGATATATCCAAAAATGTTCCTTAAAGTACTGAATGGGTATATCTGATATGAAATTCACTTATTACCTCAAGATTTCGCAACAAATTCACCACTAACCTCATAAATCAAGAGATGATGAACATTCACACCTTGATATAATCCAAAAATGTCCCTTAAAGTACTAAATGGGTATATGTGATCTGAATGAAATTCACTTAATACCCCTAGATTTCGCAACATATCCACCACTAACCTCATAAATCAAGAGATGGTGAACATTCACATCTTGATATCCAAAAATGTCCCTTAGAGTCCTAAACAAATCATAAATAAAAGGATAAACATGCATAAAAGTATAGCAAAGTTGATTGTTGTCATGTGATCATAACAACAAAAATAGCGGTGTATAATATTAGAGAAACAGAAACTTGTTGGTAAATGATGTTTCAAGTTTATAGTGCATGCATGCCTGCACTAAATTTGATGTCTAATATTATTATTATTCAAATCAGAATATCAGATGATAGGAGGAGTATTCCTAGCTGCATGGTATAAGGGAACATCTCTTAATTTATTTCTTCTCTCTAATTAAGTCAAAGCCTTAAACTTTTTTAGCTTTTTATCATCATGCATGGACCGCCCTCTCTCCGGCAGCCGTCGCCGGTGTACTTTGAAAGCTTTTAATTAATTTGGGTCGGGTGATGATCTTGCGATTTTTTTGCAGGAATGGCAAAATGCAGCTCTTTTGATGATCAAAGATCTCATTTCTTCCAACTCTTTCTTCAACCTTGTGTTCTCTTCCTTCAGATTTTCACAGCATTTCTTCAACAACACACAGTTTACTTCCGTTTGCTTCAGTTTCGTTCTGTACACATTAATTGATTCACCGTAGACATTCAATCAAATTAAAACGAGTTCATAAACGAAAACAGTTTGTCAATATATATAGTCATATTTCGTGTTTTTTATAGAATGATGATGGATCGTTCACACCCCATAATTATATAATAGCATTGGACACCGATTGATCATGAACTAAGATGAAGATTGTGATGGGGACGAGGTATGTTATGAAAACGTATAACAATTAATTAATTAATTAATTAAGAAAGATGTATTTATCTTGTCACCTTGCTCTTCTGTTTTGAAACCAAACTTCAATTTGTCGTGGTTTCAGATTCAATTTCTCTGCCAAAGCATACTTCTGAGCCTGCAAAATGATTCAATCCCAAGATTAAATTGATTGATCTTTCTAATTAATTATAACCACATTCATGATACAAACCAATACAACCTAAACAAAGTTTCAATTTAAAAAATTACTGACTGAATAAAAAATTAATCCAAATTAATACATGTACAAGTGGACCTTATATTTATATGGATCTGTAAGAGAAATAAAGAAAAAAGAAAAAAAATGGGATTGAAGTACGTAATTAACATAAATTAAGGATTACCATGTTAAGAGTAGTGTGCTGTTTGAAACAGTCTTCAAGAACACAAGATTGTTCAATGCTAAGCCTCAGTTTCTTCCTCTTGTTGTTGTTTTCCTCATTAACATCAATGCTACATGATGAGTTACTGATTTGCCCTCCTTCTTCTCCATTAATATTATTATTATTAATATTAATATTAATAATCTCTTTCGCGCTTGATCCATCATCTTCATCTTCATCGTCCTTGTAATTATCAAGAGGTAAAGAGAGATCTAAACAAGTAACAACCCTTTTATTTTTACTCTTCATAATTTGATGATGATGATGATGATGCTCATCTCTTTTATCTTTTTTATACACAAAATCATTTGAACCAATTGCAAGTTCAAGTTTTGTGTTGCACACTTCTTCATCATAATCATCTTTCATAGCTCACAAAATTTAGGCACACAAATTAAAAGACAGCAGTACTACAGGAAGCAAAGGGAGAAAAAGAGATATATTATATATATGAACAATGTGTGTGTATTTTTATATATAAATATATATAATTAATGTTTAATTAGATTGGGGCTCAAAGTGCCTTCATAATGATAGTCAACAATACCCGTTTCTCTTTTGGAAACATATGTTTATTAAGTACCAGAATCCATTTTCCCTTCAAAACCGTTCCAAATTTTATCTTAGGGGATGTAGAGTTATTATAGTTTATAAAGGGGTAAAAAAAAGAAAAGAAACGTATTGTTAAAATGCAATGTTGTCAAAATATTGCTCAATAATGACTTAGTCCTTATATCAAAATAATAATAATAATAATAATAATGACTACTCCTTAATTATGCTTTTTTTAATATATATATAAAGTGATACACCCCCTCAAAAAAAAAAATGGAAAATTAGGGATAAGACACAATAATCTGGAATATTTTTAAGAATGCGACAACTACATATTTTTTATAGGGTAGAAGACAATGTGCATAATTTTTATAATGCGAGAAGAATGACAAAATGAATCCTAAAATCAAATGAATCTTCCTAGTGAATCCCAAAATCAATGAATTTCGACGTTGAATTTTGACAAAATAATCCTTAAAATCGGTGAATCTCGACAATGAATTTTGAAAATTAGTGAATTTCGATAATGAATTTTGGCGTTGAATTTAAACAAATGAATTTCGACACAAGTGAATTTCGACGATGAATAAATAGTTTTGTCCTTTATGCAAAAGTTTCAAAAAACTGTCATTCTACTCAATTGATGAAATATTTTTGTCCTTCTCCCTCATTCCCCCAAAAAAAAAAAGGGATGATGGGACTGGAGAACAATTATGATAGGTAAAATGTGAAAGAGGACAGACACTATTTATTTGTGTCATTCAGGACAAAAGTAGAGACAAAAGTACAAAACTACCCCTTGTGGATTGGATTTGGAATTTAATATAAACAAGGGTATAATGGTCCAGGACAATATAATTTGTCCTTAATGGCATAAATATTGTCCTTTTTAACATTTTCCTAAATATATATATATACACACACATGTATACAAAATACTAGTATGTAGAGACAATTTAGCAGTCAAAATACTAGTATGCAAAGTAACTTCACCAATTTTATATAAGGTTAAAGGTTGAATGATCGTTTTTATCTAAATGAGGAAAAGGACAAGAAAAAAATAATAGTGGTCGAGAAAATAAAACCCGTGATTCTACTACATGTGTTACTACATGTTCTACAACCAAATGTAGTGAACACATGTAGAATATGCAAGCAGCCATTTATTCTTCTCAACCATTATTATTTTTATTTCTTTCCTTTTTTTCCATTTTATATCTTTCTTTGTCCTTCTGGCCTCTGACCCTTTTTATATAAGCCAAGGAAATTACATCATGCGGTCAGGAAAAAAACGTGCAACCATGAATAGGATTTCTGTATAACATAATGAATGTCGCAACAAGTTCATAGTTGTAACATATCAGGGTATAATATTTATTGTGTTAAGAGAGTGATTGTTACCACAGTATTAATTACTTGAAGAGAACCAATAATGTACATGCAAGTGTGCATAACTTCTTTTAGACTAAAATTCATTAGTCTTTCATAAATGTCTAAATTAAATTATAAGACTTAGATTATTGTTGCTTTTAATTTTGTAATCAAACTATACATAAACTCAATGAATTCTTTAATAAAAATAAACATACCATTTTATAGAAAATCTAGGCCCAAAATCATATATGAGAAGGTGTCTAAATTAATTAAATTATAGGAGTTAGATTATTGTCGCTTTTAATTTTGTAATAAATCACATCTCAAAAAAAAAATTGTAATAAATCTATAAATAAAAACAATGAATTCTTTAATAAAAATAAACGTATCATTTTGTTGAAAATCTAGGCTCAAATTCATATAAGATAAGAGTTTCGTCCCAAAACCTAGATTGGATGTGAGAGAAATTCATCTCCTAATACGGTAGAGGAATAATTACAAGTTCTCGGGACACTTTAACACATTTGTTTGTTGTAAAATTGCCAACATGTACTTTATGTTGATTTTATGTCAATTTTAAAAGCATTCTCTAAGGTATAACTCGTGAAGGTGTATAAGACAAAATACATTAAACCCTAAATTGTTACGATAGTAACATTTTGATCATTAAATTATCATTTTTAATATACTGACCCTAATCAATTGTTTTAGTGACAAATTGGCCTATGTTCCGTTTGTATTGACCATTTTGGTATAAAAAACCTATTTTATTTTTTATTAGTGATAGTGTCGCAACAAAATACACAACACATTTTTTGACCATTTATTATACTATGAGAAAAATCCAAATTTTGACGCAAAATAAATAAACATGACACACTCCTTTTTTTTTAGTTGCAAAAAAGACAAGCATTTCAGACGGACAAAAATACTCATACACAAGTCGCGCGTTCTTTCATTAGTTTCGTTACTTCCGTCCCTTTTTTCTCAATTTTCTTTAACAGAAACCTGCTTCATTTTTTTTTCAAACAATCGTAACTTTTGATTTAGAATTCTGATCATCAAAAAAATTTCACCAAAATTCATTTTTTTTTCCCTCTTCATTTAGAGATGTCATATGATACCCTTCCGATTTAAATTTTAAAAGACGAAAAAAATATTTGCATTAATCAGAGCGTATTTCTTATAAACGACAATAACTTTTGATTTAGAATACCGATCATCAAAATTCTTTCACCAAAGTTCATAAAAAAAAATTCTCTTCATTTTAAGATCTCATATTATGCCATTTCGATGTAGTTTTTGAAAGTTGAATTTAATTGCAACTTTAGAGTATCACGATATCACAGTATCACACTTTCAGTATCACATTAACACGCATTTTTTTTTTTGAAGAGTAAAAAAATTTATTAATCAAGATCCGCCAAACAAGCTTTCAAAACGTCACCCGGGGGCAAGGAGCCCCAAGATGTACGAGTAGATACAAATAAGTCATGTCTAGCTAAAAAATGCGCAGGGGCATTTCCGATACGTTTATCACATTAACACGTTTTATTAACAAACACAATGACACCATTACCATTATCATTAATAGTATACGATTAGCCAAAAATCATGGACTCGGCAAGCTTTACAACAACACCGACAACCTATATTCCTTTATGGATTAAAACAGAAACAAACCGTAAACTAAAAATCATTTGGACAATAATGTAATCATATTAACATCCAAAAAAACTTGTGTATTTTGAAATAACACATTCAATCACAATGAAATATTCAATCACAATGGAAAAAAATTACAACATATATGATAAACAACTTTAACATCAACATATATGATAATTAAGTGACATCAAGGAAAGGATTATCTAAGCACCTAAAAATCTCGACAATGTCGATTGCTACCATCATCTTCTTCTCCAACTCTACACCAAATTGTTTAACATTTTCTCAATAAAGTCAACCTCTACACCAAATCGTTTAACTTTTGTACCCTGTCTCAATTCACACATCATCACCAAGGAGCATTAGCCTCTTCTTGAAACATTAGCTCGGAGATCACCGCCTTCGGTTTGAATGCGTCGACCTCAGCACCATAACACAATAACAGTATTAGTATCACAGTATCAGTATCACAGTAATAGTATCACAGTAATAGTATCACAGTAATAGAATCACAAGTAACAGTATCACAGTATCAGTATCACAGTATCACATTCAAACACAAGAACACACTAACACTATCACAATGCGTAAGCTTGCTAATGTTTGATCCTTATGACATAAACAACTTTTATAACAAAATGGATATATAATCATGTCATGTGCCAAGAATACAAAAAAAACAAGTAATTAAGACTGTAATTCCTTTCAAAAAAAAAAAGACCATAATTAATTAGCAAATGGAAGTAGCACAAAACATATGACCAAATGCCATGTAGTAATATCCATGGTTTGCATTCAACCCATCAAGATCTGCTGATGCACTTTTCATGGACAATTGAACCTCGTTTATATTTCTGCTAATAACACCAGGGTACAATAGCATATATGAACTTAGTAATCTAATCCAAAAATTACGAGGCATATATGAACTTTATAATACCACCCGTATGCCAATTTCTCAATGCAAGCCAACTTAAAAGTACAGCCAATAGCTTGATTGAAAGTTTGAAACAGAACAATATTTCCAACAAAAAGTAAGACATCATAAAAGAGAGTGATTTTATAATACACATGTACTTTGATTTAAGTTCTCCAACTTTTATGTACTTTAGTTGCTTAAGAACTTCATCTGTGGGTAGCTCCTACAAGAAAAAAGATTGATAATAATAGCACTTAACATTATTAACTTAATTATTCAAGAAACTTAAATAATAGAAGTACTCAAACATCATCACAGTAGCAGAAACATATGGACTCATTACCACAACAATGCAGCAGCTCATGAGTCCAGCATTTTGCACTATTTAGAAAGTACCTTCATGTCAAGGATCGTGAGACCGTGCAACGTGTAAAAAGTTGTTTTTAGATCCAGCGTGATAATTAATGAATGTAAAGACACCCAAAATATCTTGAAGTTCTAATTAAAATTTCTGAAGTAGAACAGCAGAAGTATGTTCAAACGACATGTTTTTTCATGGTTTTCTTTAAGAATCTGCAAAGTTGAACACGAAATATTCTAGCCACATCTACACATATACATGGAAGAATCCTATCAAGTGTTTCTTGTATTAATTATGTGGGCTCTTTCTCTATCTCCATACAAGCAACCAAAAGTAATCTTATAAGAAAGATAGCATCATCAGGAAACACATCATTAGAAGTTCATTTCTTTTAGGAATAAAAGTTCTACCTAATGAATGAATGAAATTAAGTAAAATTCACCATCTAAATAGAATCTGAAATAATAATAAAAAATAAAAATAACCAACAACAACAACATAGAATTAATATGGCACAAGCTTTACAAATGGTTTTTTTCTTAACCTATCATCTTCTTCCATAATCTATATCTATTTCGAAAAAACCTGTGGTGGCTGCAACAATCAATTGTGTTTTCTTTTTTCCGAGAACAATGTTAAGCACCTTTCTAATTTGGTTTTCAAATTGGCTGCAACAATTTCAATCTTTTTAGTAAACCGATGAACATAAGGTTGATCAGAATTTTTCTGGCATGAATGAAGAGCTCATGGTCGATCGATTGATGTTTTTGAGGGATTGTTTTGAGCAGAGGAAGGCTGAACGCAGGAAAGAAACGAAGAGCAGGGAGATTCTGACCCATTTAAACAAGGGTATATTTGTCCGGATACATTTTTTTGTCTTTATTACAACAAAAAAATTGAATCTGGATTAAAGTTTAATTAAGGGGGAAAGGTGGATTATTCACTAATTTTTCCTTTTTTTTTTATCACTTTTATCACACCAGTGTGTTTTTTTGAGTTCAACGCAACAAATGATATAATAACGAGATCAACTTTGATTATACACAACAAACGATATAAAAACAGACTTCAAAATCATCTACGGGTGATCAACTTTGCCAACTATACGAGATCAATTTTGACTGTGAAATTGCCGATGATTTTGAATCCCTTTTTTATTACATTTAGAATTGTGTAGGAGTGTCCTCAAAAATTATTTTTACATAATGTAGGTAGGGAGTCAATATAAGTTTAACTATTTTTTTTTTTTGTTTAACTAATTAAGTGGCAATATGTTAACAAAAAAAAAAATTGATTGTGAGTTAATTTGTTACTGAAACCTTGATTTGGCATCAATTTGTTAAAAAAACAATTTAAACGCTAAAATGTTACGATAGTTAAAGTTGAAGGGTCTCCAATGTCTTTTGCCCAAATGTATATGCCATCGCAATGATGTGATTTTGTAGACCGCTAAACACTAAAATATAATAATAATACTCCGTAATAATAATAATAATAATAATAATAATAATAATAATAATAATAATAATAATAAATTATTCGTGAAAATGTAATTAAATATCAAGTCCACGCAATAACTGTCCATGAAGTTGTAACTTAATTCACCAAGCAAAAATGTTACGTAAGTAGTAATTATTCATTAATTGTATCTCCTGTTCCCTTCTCTGTGTAATACTGCAATTATGTTGGTCTTAGAAGGTACTACTACTTATGCTCAATTAATCATCTTTGATTTTAAACACTACTCACAATTAAAATACTAATAGCAATATAATGCTCTAATCAATCGTACTACTTTGATGAGTATAAAGTCGATCAGAAATTAGTTGAATACCAAAGTTGTTAAAACACTTTGGTCTAGGCAAGCAAGAGATTGAGTGAGACATTTCATCCAACACTTATGTTTATCAACCTAAAAATGATCAACTAAAAACCGAATCTATAGAAGTTAAAGAATAAAGGTATTTATGTCTTTTATATTGATGATGAGGTGTCACATCTAGAGATAGATCTTATCTCCTAGTTTGTTATTCAGTTAGTTTCCTTCTCTGCAAGATTAGTGTGGTATGTTGAATATATAATGTAACCATCTTGTTCACTGAAATGCAATGAGAATCACTTCCAGATTTTACCACATTTAGTTTTCTTTCATGGTATCAGTTTGTAATAAGTTCAACTGTCTCATGTCTTAGACAAGTGTAGGAAGTCCTAAGTCTAGGGAAATGGCCAATTTGTGGCATAGAAGGTTGGGACATCCCTCCTTCGAGGTCTTGAAGTCTGTTCTTGATGGTTGTAATGTCTTTATAAATGAAAAGTTTGATTTCTGTGATGCCTGCCAACTTGGAAAACAACACTCACTCCCTTATCCCCATTCCACAACCAAAACTCAAAATGCTCTTGAAATTGTCCACTCAGACCTCTGGGGCCCTGCTCCAGTGGCCTCTACTAATGGCTATCGAGATTACATCGCTTTGTTGATGATAAAACAAGGTACACTTGGACCTATCCTCTCCATCATAAATCTGATGCATTTTCAGCCTTTCAACAATTCAAAAGCCTAGTTGAAAAACAACTAAACACTCAAATAAAGTGCCTTCAATCTGATTGGGGCGGGGAGTTTAGAAGCTTTGAACCTTATCTTAAAGAGCAGGGTACACTGTTTAGGCATTCATGCCCCCATGCTCATGGCCAAAATGGCAAAGTTGAAAGAAAACATAGGCACATTGTAGAAGTTGGTCTCACCCTCCTTGCTCAAGCCTCAATGCCATTGAAATTCTGGAGGGAAAGTTTTCGGTATGCTACCTATCTTATTAACAGACTTCCTACCTCTGTCCTCCACAATCAATCCCCATTCACAGTCCTCTATAATCATGAACTTGACTTGCACCTTATCAAGGTGTTTGGGTGCAACTGCTACCCTTATCTTAGACCCTTTTGTTAGTAATACCATCCGCACCGGAAGCGATTTTATGGATCTAGATCTATATGATACACGTAATAAAACAACTAGATCTATTCTACAAGGGGGATGTAGATCATACCTCTTGAATCTCAAAATTCAAGTTGAAGAACCGCAAAATGATGAATGTGAAGGTGTGAAGAGCACCACAGTCTTCCGATCGTGTGATCCAAGCAATTCCCGGTGGAAGGAATTCTCGACTCGAACCCTTCCGATATGCTACCGGAAAAATCTCCAAGATTTCTCCCACTCTCTCCTTGGCCGAAATATTTACTTCTCTCTACTATAGGGAGAAGTCGAAATATGCAAAGTGTGTTAAGGCTTGGGAGAACTCTCTTTATATAGGAGAGTAAAACTTAGCCTCCAAGGATTAAATAATTAAGAGATAATTATTACATTAATCCTTTTTCCAAATAAAAGATAAATAAAATAATTATCCCAAAAAAATTAGGATAAATCATATTATTATCTAATATTTCATTAATTATCATTTAACAAATAAAAGATAAATCAGACATTAAATAATTATCCAAGAAAACTAATTTCCTAATAATTATTAATCACAAAAAGTGGCGCCACCTTTTAATCAAAAAAAAAGGTCACACGCACAAAACCATATTTGACCAATTAGGTCAAAAAAAGTCAACACACTAATTTAAGTAAGAGTCCACTTAAAATGTTTTTTTCAGTGTATTTAATTATTTAGCCCAACTAATTTAATAGTCCACTAAACAATTAATTCACATATCGTTTTAATAAAGTCCAACAAGAACTAAATTAATATTATTAGGATTCGACGTCCGAGAATAGCTATGCTATATTAGGAGGCACGTCGGGGACCATGGACTAATAATCAATGACTCCGATAAATCAAATAAATAATTATAGAATAATTATATTCGATAAATCAATCACGGAATATGCCACCATAATCCCGTGATCGCACTCCTCCGATTATAAGATTATATTTATCTCCTCACGAGAATAATAATAGCGTCCATTGATATAATCATTACATATGGATTAATCCTCCATAGATCGCTCATTCTAAATCGGGAAGTTACCGTTAACCCTTTTAGAACCTCTTATCCTTATTTACCATTAACCCCTAGTGATCAATTAATTCATACAACTCACCGTAGCTAATCGATGTAATATGAACTCGTCACGATCGATCGCTTTCTAGGATTAACAAATAAGGGAATCGTCTCATCTACTTCCATAAATGGAAGGAATGGATTCCGTATCTGTGATAACACGACTACTCACTCAATCCAAAGACAATGCCAAGATGGGGTAATTCGGACCACGGACTCGGTGTAATCCTTAACCGTCAAGTCAAACTTCATACCGATTCAAGCGGTTGACCGTGATCACCTCGAGATTAAGATATATCCATAAATATGATCATCCATTGATTCGATAAGACTTCTCGATTACGGAATTATATCGTGAACTCTAATCAAATCGGTCCAAATTTATATGATATATCTATCATATATAAATGCCCCATTAGGTTCTCTTAACCGAAAGTCCGGATAAGACAATCACACCTATTGTGTTCTCAGGCGCATTAATAGCACGTTAAAGGAGAGACCCGATACTCTCGATTAACTTCACTACTACGGGCTAATTGTATTTTAAGTACATCTTCACTAACTCAATCCTCCCGTGTATATCCCATACACCGAGTTAAGTGATTACATAAACGATATACTTAGGGTTTTCTCGTAGTGTAGATACTATTGTCACATCGGTGATTATGAGAATAATAAATATGAATAATAATATCATTTCATTTATTAAATAAAACAATTACAAAATTGTCTTTCGGGCATCACACCTAACAATCTCCCACTTGCACGAAAGCATGTGATTAATTGTTTTAGAGCACACCCTATTATTTAAAATACAACAAACTACATCTCCCACTTGCTCTAAAGCAATGGAGACTCATCCCGTATTCATGTACCCACTAAGCATATCATAACCATTTCAGATTCCAAAGTACACTCCGAATATGCCGTCGTAGGATAGGTCAGTGACTCGGGGAGCACCTACATCCAAACGTCATGGGTCTTAATGATTAGTCAGGTTGTCAGCTCGAGACGATCCGTAGAATCGAAACGTTACCGGTCCATCTAATCATGTGGTACTTAGTAAACACTGAGCCCGAGATCGACTTAACGATCATCCTTAATCTGACTTGAAGTCAAAATCAGTGTATCACACATATCCAAGTTTACACATGAATATGTCCGCATATTGTTCCTCGTTCTCTTCAAGATACTAAAGGACATACTAAACTTGCTTTGTTAACCGCCGAATCTAAGATTCGATCAAAGTTGACGCTCAATAACTCGACCATCTCTTACTAGAAAGAGAATCTATCCCATTTCTCTTGATCCGAAGATTTGAGAGTCATTCCTGAGGCATAGGGTAGAACTTCCTCGTTGAATGTTGCATACACAGATGCATCATCTTAACCAATAAGATGGATGGGAAACCGTTGGCTCGATTCTAATGAATTCGACCGAGTCAAACTCTTGAATGTTTTCCAAATCTCATTGCTGCGAGAATTGTGGTATTGTCGGTTTCGACTTGATATAACACACCCATGTTGTTGCCAACCCAGTGCGGTGTTATCCTTCACAAACACTAATATATATTTATATATTCACTCATCAGACTAAAATTGATATCCGATCTACAAAAGACTTATCAATATTCTCGTCAAATCCACATATTGTAGAAATATATGACTTCCAGGTGACCGAGAGGTTTGCTTTTATCCACAAAGGACATAAGCCTTGGCGGTCATCACAGCCGAAGTTCATAATGCAATGCCCTTTTGTTCCGAATGAATCCAGACTCCGTTTGTTTGGCAAGAAAGTCTCGAGGAATCACCCTTTTTTTTTTTGCTTTTGAACGAAATCAAGCAATACTAAGTGGTAAGAGAGTTCAAAGTCCGATTAACTCTCTACTTCTTAGGAATTACCCTAGACCACTCAAGCTTTGCTCGGAAAGATAAACTTTCCTATTCATTCCACTCTTTTCCATGTAGATCCAATTACTCCCACTTTGGGCTGAGACGCTCGGGTGGTTCTGCAAGAGTATGAACAGAATCCAGAGTACCAAACTCCATTCACAGGGTTATGGCTATTAAACCAACCTCTATTATCAGAATCCTATACTGCTCACAAAAGAGCCATAGGTCATCAATCGATCCTCAGGCTACAAAGTCCGCAGAACCCGTAATGGGTACTGGATAAACCATACTCCCACTACATTCTGGGTGGATCGAAATTCTGATCTAGTTTAGTAGTATATAGTGTTATCACCAACAACCGATGTTGGATGTGGTCTGATTTTAATCAGTTAGTAACTACCTTGAGTAAACATACTTCAAGGTTCAAGGTTTTGCTGTTCATGGACTCTATCAGAAAGGATGCAACAAGATATATCGTCCCTTCCCGATTTCAAGAATCTTGTATCTAACCTTTATACTCAATAGGTTAAAAGATATATCACGAATGGTCATTGACCGAACGTATGCGTGAAATTCCCAGTCTTACCTTCAAGCACCGTGTGCTAAATGCTTATATTTATGGAAGTGGGGTGAACCGAATCCACACCTTATCCGTAAATTCCAAAGCATATTCTAGGTAGACTTCTCGGTCTTACATTTCAATGTAAACCGTTATTTCGCTTCAATATCTTTATTGAGTTAAGCGTTATATTGTAGCACATCTAAAACATATATAAGGCAATTTAACGGTTTCTCACTTAGTGGAAAGCATTTCACTATGAGGCGAGTGAGCATCACCCCACTAGGACTATGTGATGGCCCATTTCGACAGTATAGAATACTCAATCTCTGTTGAAAATAGAGAAACCTCAAAATATTTTGGATAAACTTACCGGAGTGTTTGAATAGTTATCGGACAAGAAGTCACTACTGGAAGCTCCTACTAGCTCGCATCTTTCATCGCACCCGAAGGTCGTCATGAACAAGCTATGTTACTTCTTTATAACCATTATTCTTTCCCGATTGAAAGAAAACTTAGTCATTGAACCTTTGAGACAATACAACCAGACTGGGAGAAAGGAATCACCCTGAGCCAGTCTTCAGGTCTTGTCTTTTAGGGACTATGCACTAGCTATGGAATATGAAGAAGCGTTTATCTAAATATGGAAACCAATTGCTTTTAATAGTTCTTAAGATGTGTTTTATATACATATTTCAGCAGCTCTAAGTGGTTTTGACTTTATCAAACAAAAGTCCAAGTCTTAGATTCGTACTACAAATGGTATATTCACTTTCTATACGACAAACAAATTATCAAATAGAAGGTAAATCCTTTCGTTCCAACGAATCTTAAACAGAAAATAAATTTTCCATGATATCCAAGGATTGAATCCGAGATTCATTTCCTTATATCACTCCCACTATTCTAGCTAAAATTAACTGCCCGTTGTTTACTCCTTTAATCGTTAAATGCACTGCTACCTTGTTCTTCCAAAGAACTTAGCTCGAGAAAATCTCCAAGGATTCATAGGTTGGTGATCCAAAATCACCGCCCCTTATCCTATGATTTTCGATTAATTAATTTTTCGGTTCAACCTTAAAGTTTTCTCGCTTTAGATGACTAACACTTTTAGACCATTCTCCCATTCTTGACTTTCCGTGAATGGAAACAGTCTTGAACCAATGTTCGTTTGAGTAGACACTACTCTTGAACCGTGGGATGTCTATTTCGAGTGTTACTCGTCGGGACTTCTCGGATTTTCTAATATACCAGAAAAAACAACAAATCATAACATTAAAGCTCCCACTAGTTTATCGGTTCCAAATACCGTCTAACGAGCAATGCTTTATTTTTATGATTTTCCGATTTTTTTCGATTAGAAAATCTTTCGTACATAGTTCAAATGTTTCCAGAAAAACAACAAATCATAGAACTCCCACTAATTCATCGATTCCAAATATCGTCTAACTAGCAACATTTCATGACTTTCCGGTTTTTCAATTAGAACGGTTACGTGTGTAGTCAGTTACACTTTTCTAATGTTCTAGAAAAACAACAAATCATAAAGCTCCCCCTAGTTCATCGATTCCAAATATCGTCCAACTAGTAATACTTCATGATTTTCCGATTTTTCAATTAGAAAATTACTCGTGTAATCACTACACACTCAAAATTCACTAGAAGAATTTCAAAGTCCGAAATCACCTAAGTTTGTCTCCCGTTTGACACGAATGACACTAGTGACATACCTATATGTCACTCTGATTTTTAAAAGGCTTAAGAGAAAATATCTCTTCCGAAAATTAATTGCATTATCGATTAACTAGTTCAACGTCCTAGTTACTTTCCACTTTTTAACGAAGTCAATACTAGTCAATTATAAATTTTAAGCAATTTAGTAAGGGATATAATGCTGTAAATAAAATGACATATATTAATTCAAGTTTAACACTACTATATTATTTTATTTTAGGAATTGTAAACTAAAATTAAGTCTACTCTACCATTCCAAGGTTTTAACCTCGCATCTCGATTGCCCGTAGGTAGGTCAAAGAGATGACGGTTAAATCGAAACAATCTCATCAATGAATAACTTGTGAGAATCAAACATCCCACGAGAATCGAACATCCCTTTATTCATTGACTACCTTCCTTTTTTAGCCTAGATATTTCCAAAAATATCCTTTATGAGTGTGACCTACTATATCGGATCTCTTAGTGCGCCCGAGTGTGCCGTCGTAGGATAGTCGGTGACCCGACAGTACCCGTAAATCCTATCCTTTCGGAGACCAAGCCATGAATGTTGATAGGGTGAACACCATCCGTAGGGGACGAAATCAAAGCGCCGCGAGCGCCACCCTTCTCTCACTTACTTGTATCTATAGTAGAGGCCGTGGGGTTGGTCATGCGCCGCCCCGCTCCACTCAATAATTTGGAAGTGGTTGTGGGTTAACTAACCACGTCTTTTGATGTTATCATAAAAGCTCATCAAATCAAGGATTCGAATGGTGTCGGTAACGTAGGCAAGCCTACCCGTCCTATTCGTTGGAACATATGTGATACCGGACGAAATCGGGTCAAGACGGCCTCATTGAGATAAGAAGGAATCACCCCTCCGTTCTCCGGTGTAGCTTAGTCTTGCCGGACCCCGCATACATACATCACTAGGAGGGTTAAGTCGGTCGAGCCTAGCTCGATTGACCACCCAACCTATAAGCGAACCGTTTTTATCCAAGATTTATAGTTCTTTTACCATCATTCAATCTCGTAGACACTACGAATTGAAGAACGTGATCTCGTTTGGGCTTTAAGGCGGTTCACCGAGAACACACACCGAAAGGCCTAACGATTTCATAACCCGTCCTCGGATCATTAATTAGTTACTAAATTTATTAATTACCACGTATTAATTAAATTTCAACTAATTACACGAGTTTGTATACATACCTATTTTAATTACCAAAATTAAAATTCTACATGTATGCATGGAGTGGATTTATGATATGATGCATGTCATGGCAATTCCGATTTTATATCTATTTTATGATCGAACACATAAAAAATAAATTGCGGAAAATTTAAACACCGAGATGGATTGTTGGTACCCCATCGCATCTAATCTATCCTAGGAAAAAATAAATTACAATCTTGTTGTCTTGAGTCTTGATCTTCGAATCTTGAACTCGAACCGCCGGATCACGAACCACGAACACCCGAGAGGAGAAAAGGTCTTTTTAATTTTTATTTTTCTTTTTTTCTTTTTTTTTTTTTTCGGAAACGAAAGGAGGGGGCGGGGATCGAACCCTGGACCTCTCACTAGAGGCCAGGTAGACCACACATCATCACCGCCAGGTATGAGCATGACTCATCTTTTTAATTAAATAAATCCAATTTATTATAATTAATCATATATTTATTTTATTTATATGCGGCTGCTATTTAATTATTTTCCAAAAAAATAAAAAAAAAATTTTAAATGAATTCATGCGGCGGTAAATGATCATAAAAAAAAATTAGGTCACAAAAAAAAATATGTAGCCGCAAAATTAAAAACCCTAGCCGCATCTTTTTTATTAAACAGGACTTATAGCGACGCTGAAAAGCGTCGCAGAAAATCCTGTAGCAGTTTTTTTTAATAAAATTCATCCGTTTCTCCTCGTTCATACCGTGGGTTTCGTCTTGATCTTCAATTTTTCAGCAAGATCTTCATCTTTTCCAGCCCGGATAATCAAAATTACAATAAAAGATGCTACTTTTACATATAAATTTCGAAAATTGACATAAATAAAATACAATTCCTATCGCTCAATTGTTACTAAACAAAGGAGCTACAATATATCTAACGAGTAAACAGTACTCAACCCCAATCCATCTCTTCAACCAAGACATTCATAACATAAAAAAATAAAATAAAATTTCGCCCCTTTTTTAAAAAAATTGGGACAAAAATCTACATGTTTTACCACTCCTAGATCTAATATTTTATACGTATAAATATAGATCACCATGGCGATCGATACCATCTGTTAGTAATACCATCCATAGCGGGCGCGATTTTATGGATCTAGATCTATATGATACACGTAATAAAACAACTAAATCTATTCTACAAGGGGATGTAGATCATACCTCTTGAATCTCAAAATTCAAGTTGAAGAACCGCAAAGGATGAATGTGAAGGTGTTAAGAGCACCACGCCTCTTCCGATCGTGTGATCCAAGCAATTCCCGTGGAAGGAATTCTCGACTTTCAACCTTCCGATATGCTACCGAAAAATCTCCAAGATTTCTCCCACTCTCTCCTTGGCCGAAATATTTTCTTCTCTACTATAGGGAGAAGTCGAAATATGCAAAGTGTGTTAAGGCTTGGGAGAACTCTCTTTTTATATAGGAGAATAAAACTTAGCCTCCAAGGATTAAATAATTAAGAGATAATTATTACATTAATCCTTTTTCCAAATAAAAGATAAATAAAATAATTATCCCAAACAAATTAGGATAAATCATATTATTATCTAATATTTCATGAATTATCATTTAACAAATAAAAGATAAATCACACATTAAATAATTATCCAAAAAACTAATTTCCTAATAATTATTAATCACAAAAGTGGCGCCACCTTTTAATCAAAAAAAGGTCACACGCACAAACCATATTTGACCAATTAGGTCAAAAAAAAGTCAACACACTAATTTGGTAGAAATCACTTAAAAATGTCTTTTAAAGTGTATTTAATTATTTAGCCCAACTAATTTAATAGTCCACTAAACAATTAATTCACATATCGCTTTTAATAAAGTCCAACAAGAACTAAATTAATATTATTAGGATTCGACGTCCGAGAATAGCTATGCTTATATTAGGAGGCACGTCGGGGACCATGGACTAATAATCGGGGCTCCGATAAATCAAATAAATAATTATAGAATAATTATATTCGATAAATCAATCACAGAATATGCTACCATAATCCCGTGATCGCACTCCTCCGATTATAAGATTATATTTATCTCCTCACGAGAATAATAATAGGCGCCCATTGATATAATCATTACATATGGATTAATCCTCCATAGATCGCTCATTCTAAATCGGGAAGTTATCAAGTAACCCTTTTTAGAACCTCTTATCCTTATTTACCATTAACCCCTAGTGATCAATTAATTCATACAACTCACCGGTAGCTAATCGATTGTAATATGAACTCATACGATCGATCGGTTTCTAGGATTAACAAATAAGTGGAATCGCTTATCTACTTCCATAAATGGAAGGAATGGATTCCGTATCTGTGATAACACGTACTACTCACTCAATCCAAGACAATGCCAAGATGGGGTAATTCGGACCACGGACTCGGTGTAATCCTTAACCGTCAAGTCAAACTTCATATCGATTCAAGCGCTTGGATCGTGATCACCTCGAGATTAAGATATATCCATAAATATGATCATCCATTGATTCGATAAGACTTCGATTACGGAATTATATCGTGAACTCTAATCAAATCGGTCCAAATTTCTATATGATATATCTATCATATATAAATGCCCCATTAGGTTCTCTTAACCGAAAGTCCGGATAAGACAATCACACCTATTGTGTTCTCAGGCGCATTAATAGCACGTTAAAGGAGACCCGATACTCTCGATTAACTTCACTACGGGCTAATTGTATTTTAAGTACATCTTCACTAACTCAATCCTCCCGTGTATATCCCATACACCGAAGTTAAGTGATTACATAAACGATATACTTAGGGTTTTCTGTAGTGTAGATACTATTGTCACATCGGTGATTATGAGAATAATAAATATGAATAATAATATCATTTCATTTATTAAATAAAACAATTACAAAATTGTCTTTCGGGCATCACACCTAACACCTTTCAGAGGCATAAATTTCAATTTCACTCCAAGAGATGTGTGTTCCTAGGTACTAGCTCATCCCACAAGGGTTATCTTTGTCTAGTTACTTGTGGTAGGGTCTATGTGTCAAGAGATGTCATTTTTAATGAAAGTGAGTTCCCTTATAAAACACTTCAGTCCTCCCACTCTTCTCCATCCTCTACCACATCCATCAATCTCTTACCAAGCCCTGTCATTCATGTCACTGCCATTCCAGAGAGCACTGCACCTTCTGCAAACCACCAAGGGGATCAATTTGACAGGGGGGATCCTGTTATCAGTTCACTGGAAAGTCATAATGATCACAGCCAAATTGCTCATGGAAGTCCTTCAACTCCACAAAGTGTCCTGCCACAACAAGAAACACCATTGACCTCACCAAATTTCTCTCAGTCTGATGCCTCATTTTATCAAACGTTCACTCTCCTTTAACCAGTGATGCATCTACTACTTCTGTCACTACAAATACCAATCAACACCCCATGCAGACAAAAAGTAAGTGTGGAATCAGAAAGCCGGCCACAAAAGACTCCACTCAGTGTCACTTTGAGCCTATACAGTGTCTGGAGCTAAGGCATTACCATAGTGGTACCAGGTCATGAAGGAAGAATACAGTGCCTTGATAAGGAATCATACATGGGACTTAGTTCCTGCAGCACCTGGACAACATATCATTGGTAACAAATGGATATTCAAACTTTAATTAAATCCATATGGGTCTATGCACAAGGAAAGACTTGTTGCAAAGGGATTCCTCCAAACTCCAGGACTTGATTATGAAGAGACCTTTAGTCCTGTTGTGAAAGCCTCAACAATAAGAGTTGTTCTTGCTTATGTTGTCTATACTTAAGCACAAGGCAAGACTTGTTGCAAAAGGATTCCTCCAAACTCCAGGACTTGATTATGAAGAGACCTTCTGTCCTGTTGTGAAAGCCGCAACAATCAGAGTTGTTCTTGCTGCTGCTATCACTTTGAATTGGCCAATCCATCAGATAGACATTAATAATCCTTTTTGAATGGAACCTTGTATGAAGATGTCTACATGCCTCAACCTGAAGGATTTGATGTGCAACATCCTTCTCATGTGGGCCATTTGAGGAAGGCCATGTATGGTCTCAAACAAGCCCCTAGGGCCTGGTTGAGGAGTTAAGACACCAGCTGGTAAAATAGGGATTCAAACAGGAAAAATCAGACACTTCACTGTTTATATTCAAAACACAGAACACTTTCATGTATGTCCTTGTGTATGTTGATGACATACTCATCACTGGAGCCTCCCCTGTCCTGATAAACAGTTCATTAACTCCCTCAACTCAAGGTTTGCATTAAAAGACCTGGGACCACTAAGGCATTTCTTGGGAATTCAGGCATATAGAGACAGCACTGGCCTGTTGTTGAAATAGTGTCCTAAACCCAATCGGGTTGGACCGGATCCGACCGGGTCGGATCATTTCCACTATTTCTTTATGTTTATATATATATTAAATGGTTTTTCTGTTGTCATATATATGTTCTTTTAAAGAACCAATTATGAATTGTTATATGATAACGTCCTTAGTATTAAACTGTGATAGAGAAACCATGATAGGCGATTATGGTTGATGAGATCTCTAATCACTTTAATAAGTTTGATACTTAAATGTCTCTAGGCTGATGTATTATTAAACAGGGCATTAATAGTATAAACAGACTAGCACGTATTAGATGTCTTCTGTCTTTAAGGGCAGGGATAGATCTCGTCTATCGAAGTGTAAAGACACTTGGACTGTATGCGTGGGACGTGTATTAGAGAATGCGTCGTTAGGACCGACCCCACTTACACGGATAAGTGTCACACTATGTGACGGTTGTGTAATTATCCTTAGGACCGGAGTCCTCATGGCATCACGGTATGGATTGTCATGCTTTGACACTATTGAGGTTTCCACAGCCACGGGGCGATCATGCGGTAGTGATTGGGTGTGATCTTCAAGCATCGCGGAGTATACATGATTGGTCGTGCAGGGAATCGCGTATCCTATGATTGGGATCGAATATCCGAAATGGCCTTCTTATAAAGAATGTCTTACTCTCGTGAATCTTTGCAAAGTGGGAGTAAACGAGTTACTTCGAGAGAGATATCCAGATTATAAGATACGGTCGTTGATGTTTTGACACTCGACTAACGACCGTATGGATATTATTACAGCGATAGGATTATAAGTTACACGGTAACTGTTTCACATGAAAGGTAGTAGTCATTGCATTTGACTCTTCCGATGATTGGGGGTCACGGTGTGTTGCTAGACGCTATCCCGTGATCGGTAGGCATGAAAGGCATTTTCGTAATTTGCACTTTGTGCCTACGGCCAACATATTTGGAAGCCTATCGGGTCACACACATATGAACATCTAGCCGGATTAAAATGTGGTTATAGTTGATGACCAAATAAGGAAAGTTTATCTCATACTATAAAGGTTATAGTGGTAAATTAATATGGTGGTATTTATTTATTATAAATAAATATAATACAAGATATTAATTATAATGATTAATTAAATATGTATATTGATACATATAAATTTCGAAATTATGTATATATGTGATAAGCATGTATTTTGCAAATTAATTAATCATAATATTATATTAATTAAAGAATATTCCGGAAGTCAATATTTGGCTATATGGGGCGCCACATTGAAGTGTATAAGATACACTTGGATTGTGCAATTTAATTAATAAGATTATCATATATTAATGACTATAGATTTGCACACATGTGTAAATTAATTTATGGTAATAAGATAAATATAGTCAATATAAGATATTGACAATATCTTGGGAATATTTAATATAGGATATTAAATTAAATGAGATAAATCAATCAATTATATTTTTCTTATTTTAGTGGGAAAATGTTTTCTTCTCCTCCACTCTAGGTTGGGGCGCCACCTACACTATAAATAAGATGTGGGTGTCAAGCTCTTTTGAACATCACAATTCCAAGAACTAATAGTTCTTGTGTAAAATAGAGAGCATCCTATAGAGAGTTGGAGAGAGAGAAAAAGGCTGGTCTAGCAACCGGAGTTTTCCAATAGCAATCCATGATGGGATTCCGGCGAGCTGTTCGTGTGGACTAGCGGTAGAGGCCGAACACTTGGGCGGCTCTATGCAGAACTACTCTCCTTAGACGGTCAAAGCGTCGATCTTTTAGATAAACCAAGGTAACCACCGTCTATTATCTATTTGTTTATTTGCTTAAACGAAGTCGATCCTGGTTAAAAAAGAAATAAAATTTTAAATTCCGCTGCGTTCCCGCGTAGATTTCCTAACACCTGTATCAAAATCAAAGTATGTATGCCTCTCAGTTAATAAACAGATTGAAGCTTGAACACCTGAAACCTGTCAATACACCAATGGCCACTGGTATAGATCTTCATGATGAACAATCTGAGTTCCTGACTAATCCTAAACAGTACAGAAGCATCTTGGGAGCACTCCAATATCTTACTTACATCAGGCCAGACTTATCCTTTGGAGTAAATCAGCTCATTCAGTTTATGCAAAGTCCTAGGATTATACACCGGAATGCTCTTAAAAGAATGCTCAGATATGTCAAGGGCACATTGCAGCACGGACTTCATTTCAAGCCTGGCCCAAACCTGCATATCACAGGGTTTAGTGATGCAGATTGAGGATGTGACACCAAAGATAGAAGATCTGTTACAAGATATTGTGTTTATTTGGGGCATACCTTGGTGTCTTGGAGCTCAAAGAAGCAGCCTATTGTATCCAAGTCATGCACTGAATCAGAATATAGAGCCTTAGCAAATCTGGCTGCTGAAATACTATGGCTGAAATCTCTACTTGATAAACTACACCTTCCTGTTACCACTACTCCTATGGCTTGGTATGACAACATCAGTGCAAATCATCTAGCACACAATCATGTGTTCCATTCAAGGACTAAGCACATAGAAATCGATGTGCATTTTGTCAGAGATCAAGTCCTTCAACACAAACTGCAGGTTCAACACATACCTTCTTGTGATCAAGTAGCAGATTGTCTCACCAAACCCCTTGTTAGTACCAAGTTTCTACCCAACAGAGATAAACTCAATGTTGTTGATACTACCTTTTGTTTGAGGGGGGGAGTTAAAGAATAAGGGTATTTATGTCTTTTATATTGATGATGATGTGTCACATCTAGAGATAGATCTTATCTCCTAGTTTGTTATTCGGTTAGTTTCCTTCTCTGCAAGATTAGTGTGGTATGCTGAATATATAATGTAACCATCTTGTTCACTGAAATGCAATGAGAATCATTTCCAGATTTTACCACATTTAGTTTTCTTTCTATAGAATAGTCGGTTTGAACACGAATGATTCACGAATTCACTAAATTCGAACTTGACATGTTCAATTTCTTGTTTGGAACTTTCAGTGTCCTTAACTCTCATCCTATTCCACGAAACAGAGTAATTCCAATCATAAATTAATCTCAAGAATGTTGGGAAAAAAGATCATGAATTTAGAATGTTGGCAACATCTTGTTGTCTTATTACATCGTGTTTCACATTTAACAACATTATTGATTCTAACATTACAAATCTTTATTCCACTAATAGCAATATATTAGTATTATCTAATAGTAGGCTTTTTGTCTTGTCCCTTACACTTTTTTTTTTGTACATATCCCATGTCATAGAATCTCCCAAAATCCATTTTCATGATATATTAACATCTACATTTTCATTCCCCCTTCAAGTAACAATGGACATATGCAATGCTATCTTCCTCTTCTTACTATTTGTCTCTTCTATCATTAATCTAACTTATGCTGCTACCTATATGCAACCCTCATGGAGGAGGAATCTCTCCATCGCCGCCTCATCTCCACCGCCTCAGGCGGCAGCTCCTTCCAAGTCCGAATCGTTCCCGTTTAAGCCTAGCATAGTTGTAATAGTTGGGGTTCTAACAATTATTTTCTTCATCACATTTATTTTGCTTCTATATGCTAAACATTGCAAAAGGGGTAGTAATAGTAGTACCTATGATTTTACTGCCTACTCATTCAGCGGTTCAAGACGATACCCTCCGGTCTTTGATCGGAAAACTCCGTGTTGAGAGGGTGGTGGTTGAATCGTTGCCTGTGTTTCAATTCGAATCTTTGAGGGTCGAAAAGACGGTATGGAATGTGCTGTATGTTTGAACAAGTTTAAGGATACCGAAGATTTAAGATTGTTGCCCAAGTGTATGCACGGTTTTCATGTGGAGTGTGTGGATACCTGGCTTGATGCACACTCTTCGTGCCCTCTCTGCCGGAATCGGATCAACTCCGGTGAGTTTCCGGTGGTGGAGGAATATAGATGCCTCCAACATGCTGATAACACTCCGGCGATATTTCCAGTGCATAACTCTTCCGGTGAGGTGGTTGGCGGTGTTTCAAGAGTTAAAGGAAGGCATTCTTTTGCTGGCAGATCACCGGAAGTGATTCTGGAGACAGCAAGAACAGATACAACACAGTTGCTTGAGGGTAGAAAATCCTTGGATAGCTGGATTTTCAGGAAGACAACGGAAAATGCAGTATAGACGGAATCACAAAAAGTGTTAGTATAGTCGGAATCCGATAGCTTCATACGAGATGCAAGATTTGCTAAATTTTGAAAGAAATGGAAATGTTGGATAAAACTTTAAAGCTTGCTTAGGAGTTCGGATCCTCTACAGTGCACAACACCGCGTGATGATTGTGGAGGATCAACACAATGTCATTTTGCCTTTTTTTTCTTTGTAATTTTAATTACAAAACGACATCGTTATATAACCTCCACAGCCACAACACGGTGTTGTGCATTGCAACGGATCCGTGCTTCTTACTTAGATATCTGAGTTTCTCACAGTGGCAACATTTACAAATTATAACCAAGAAAAAAAAGGGGTTCGAAACTATTTGTAATGTGGTGAATTTTCATCCATAAAAGTGCAGAAAAATGCAGCAAAATGTCTGTAAACGTGGAAAGAACAGAACATGTTCACAAGAAAACAGGGCAAAACCTGGAATAGCAAAGACAATGTAAAAATAATTTCCTTAAAAAAAAGGGAAACAAAGCCAAGCTTTTATAAAAAAGAAAACTGTTATATTGTTCTTACTTCCTACCTAGCTCTATAAGCCCCCAAAAATGAAACAAACTAGGCACACAATCCTCAAGATGATGATCTTACAAGACAATAAATACAAGCTAAAAATTGATTTTGCTATAATAAGAAAAAAGGCACCCCACCAAATCTATCCCGGTGGTACCACAGTGACAATTGACTTTTTCACAGTCGATTCTAGAGTTTAGAATCAACTTTCACCCAATCTATTGTTTTCGGGTTCTATTAAAGACGCCTTAAATATAAACTACCACTAAAATTGCAAGGACATCATAACTTGGTAGTTGAATAAATTATGGGAGAGAAAGAAAAACACCGGGTTAGTAAAGTCTTGATTTTTTTATCAGTCTGCACAAAAACCTTGGTTTTTTCCAAATGCTAAACATGCTCTTCGTCATTCCCATTTTCTTTGTTTAGCTTGGATTTTGACAAAGTTGTTGGTTGTCTTGAAGAAGAAGAAGAGGTAATGGGTAATTGTTGTTGAGAACGCAAGTTTAGGTACGTGTAGTACGACATACCCCCAATGGCTACTAGTGCACCTAAAAGGCTAGTAGCCCCTGGGTTTGAACCAAACATAAGAAAACCTCCAAGAAGAAGTACACATGTTTTGAATTGTCCAAGAACTGCATGTGTTGTTGCAGAAGTAGCCCTGCAATCACATAATGGCATGAGAGTTTAAAGTAAGGAACTTTGAAGCTAAGATAGAAAGAAACAAAACCTACTTACCCGAGGGCTAAGGCACCGGACCACTGAAGTAAGAATCCAAGAATAGCTGAGCCAGCAATAATTGAAGAATTGTAAAGGCTCCAATTAAAGGAAAGGACACCAGGAGGATCAAGCATTGGCATCATTGTCACTAGAAAGAACAACGTAATGGGAGTCGTTTTCCACATTAGCCTGCAGATTTACTTCCAATTCAGAGAATAATTATGCAAGAATTTTCCTTATAAGAATCTACCGGAAGAGATACATGTATAAAGGAACTGAAAAGATGTGTAATTATAATATATGAAGAGCCTGAGGCATACGCTAGAGCAGTCCAGTTCTCCTGCTGTTGAAGATTTGACCACAGTATCTTATTAACTGCACTCGGTACTATCCATGCTATAGCTATACAAGCCCCGAAAAAGTGAAATTGCAGATCCGTTACAGTAGCAACAGCAACACCAGCAGAAACTACTGAAAGAGCAATGACCTGAACATTTTCAACTATATACGTTACAGGTCTAGCAGCAAAAAAACACACAAATAAGTTTCTTCACACTAAAAAATGCAACACAGACAGAGCTTCAGCTTAGTGTATTGTAGGTACCTTCAAGAAAGAAATCTTCTTCTGAAATAAAATGAATTCAGCCAAAACAATAGCAGGTGTCACTGCTATCTTTGCCATCTGATAGAATCCAACACTGAAAGTACACGTTTAAAAAAATACTTCAAATGATCATAAGTGAAGATACGTACTTAAGAATCAAAACGAGTAATGCAGTGACTGACCTATTATACTTCAAGCTCACATTGGCAAGGCCGGTAGAAAGGGACATGACTATACCAAGAGAAATCAATGTAGAATATCTAGTTGACTTTGTGGGAGATGACAAAGGAAGAATGGATAGAACATGCAGAATTCCCATAATTAAATAACTACATATGTAGTGAATAAAACTCAGAAAAATCGGATAATTGAATCCAACTTTGACAAGTACCTGCATAAAGTCAGTAGAAATCGGTCCATGATCAAAATGTAAGAAACTTAAAGAACAACAATTCAGTAGAGATGAACTAGAAAAAGGTACTGTCACTGACCAATTTGTTCATCAAAATAATACTGACAGAAACCACAAAATTGAATATCAAAGCAGCAGTTGGACCAAATAAGGGCTGCTGTTGACGCTTAGCTCCTCCTAATGAGCGTAGCTTGCTAAATAAGGAACCCCGTACTTCCTCGAGGGCTTTTCCTGTTTGAATGATCAATGTTTTCATTTGAAATAAAAGAGAGTGAAAAACAACACATTACATGAATTTGAAGAAGCTCTTATTGCCAAAATACCATGCTGATGAAAGCTTCAATACATGAACGGCACATATGAATATCAAAATGAACGATAAAACAACTTTACCATTTTTTTTCCTAAGAAAATTGTTAAACACATTGTTAAAATGGATTCTAATCACCAAAAAGCTTATCCAATAAGCCCTAACTTAGAATTAGTGGCAATGGCAAGTCAAAAGGAATGAACAAAAAGCAACAAAATTTACTATCAAATTGTCATATCATGAGCCAAACAGCATGTTTCCAACTTGTTTTACCATTGAAGAACCTTAATAACGTCAAAAGGGAAATGAGAAGCTATCGAGAAACTGATAACGGATAACCAAACACATATGCAGGACTACATTTAAATTATTACATCCAACCACCGTTCCCAAGAGTTTATAGATGCTCCGATTGAACCGTCAATTTTAAGTAGGAATGTGTACTTTAACATAAGTGATCAATATGTGTGCTTTCAGTACAGTATTCAAAAGCAGGAGCCCCACCTACACGTATGCGCTCCACAGGGAACTTTGCCCTTGTGTTCTTCATTAATGTGAGGCAAACTGGGGCACCGCTGAAAATAACTTAATGCTACTGCTCAATTGATACAGACATTGAAGAGGGTCGGCAGAAAAACGGGGGGGATAAACAGAGGAGGAAAGAAAAAAGGGAAAGAATTTTGTAAAAGGTTTTAAAATTGGAGAAAACGGCAGAAAAAAAATGAATTTTATTCAAAATCATCCATTCCAATTGGAAAAATACTACTTATACATAAACTAATCTCAGCAATAAAGAAAGAAAAAAAATCAACTAAAACAGCAACAACAAAAAAATCAACTAAAACAGCACCCAAAAAAAAAAAAAAACTTTCTTTCACAACAAAAAAACAAAAAAAAAACTTTTGGAAAATAAAACTGCAATATTCATCTTAATCTGTATTTTTCAAACCAAGTAACAATTAATAACGATATAAATCAAAATAGAGACACTCGCACTTCAAAAGCAGAGGATCCGGACACCACTTCAATGGTAGAACTTCTTAACAATTCTTTCGACAGGGCTGCTTATTATTCAAGCTTTTAGAAAATTAATCAAATTAATGCAGCTTTAACATACAATAATCCCGAATTGCAACCACCTGCTCCAAAAAATGCAGAGAATTGAAAAGTTCAACAATTTACTATTTAGGGCAATAGGATCCTTCCTTTATTTTGAAGTTTATATGCACGTGATTCAGAAAGGACCAGATGCTCGATTCAAAGAAGAACATAAAAAAAAAATGGGGAAACTGCAACTATTTTGAGTAAATCGCCAGTTAACAAAAAAAAAAAAGCTAAAAAGAGAAAATGAGCTATCTTTGCAGAACAGGAAGTACCTCTTTCACCAGCATCACTATCCTTGCGCTTGAGAATTTTTCTAACATCTTTATGCAATAAAAATCTCAACATTTTCTTCTCCGGCAGAAAACTCTCAACGGAAATGAGAGCTTATCTCAGCATTCTTAGTAGAAATTCCGGATATACAAGACAGAAACAGAGAAGGGAATTTGTCTTTTAGGCGCTTTGAACAGATGCTGTGGGGATTTTTGAAGAACTCGAACTCCAACTCGAAGACAAAGAAATGGCGTATACTTTTATGTTGTGTATATATATATATATTATTAGTCTTAGAGTACAAGTGTGGTTTAGGCGCAGCACCAGTCCAGTTTGGTGGGATGCAGGAGCATTTCCAAGAATAAATATCATAAAATTAAAATATTACAAAGTAACCTGACATAAAGTTTATATACAACACAATACTAGTTTATACATCCAAATCAACATTTTAAAAATCGATTTTTAATCGATCATTGAATAGGTCGAAGGTGATATAGACATTCACAAACACGATACTTGAATTGATAATCAACTTTTAAAAAACGATTCAGGACATAATGCAAGTAAAGTAAAGACTCTAAGTTGTTTAAATTCACCGACAAATTAAAAGTAACATTGTTTTATCGTGGATAAAATACTTACATAATGATTTTTAATAAGTTTTTCTTATTTCTTATATAATTGATGTGTTTGAGTTGTATTTTTATTGTTGAACAACCTCTTCAAGCCTCGGACATCGGACAGCCACAAAAATAACTTTTGTGAAACCTGTCTAACGACGACCAACAAAAAATATCGTTTTGGTGGCCATGACCGAACGACCTCTTGAAGAATGCCCTTTGTAAAGCCTCAAACAGTCATTTTGGTGGCCATGACCGAGTCCACAATTGGCTAAGAGATGCCATGGATGCGTTATATTTGTAACATCCCGACTTTTCAAAAAATGACAAAAGAGTCTCTTAACAAAAATTCAGATTTTTGTTTTATTTAATTAAATGATTTAAAGTATGTATATATATAAATATTCGAAATATATATATTTAAAAGGGTTTAATGGGATTAATTGGTAATTAGAAGGATTGATGAGGACTTAAGTGGTAATAACTCCTTAGGGAGTTATTTTCTACAAGTAAACCTCCCACTTAATTGAGGGAGTTATCAGAATGTGTTTAACAAGAACGTTCAAACTCCTCCAAGAAAAATAGAAAAGGAAAAGCAAAGAAGATTTCTTCCAATTTCTCTCTAGTTCTTGGTCGGTTTTAATCGTTTGAAGATTCGTAATCGTCCGGAAGAGAGGATCGCTTTGGTAGTAAGGTTTGAGTTTCAGTAAAGGTATGGTTTTGGCTCTAAATCTAGAATCTTGAAGATTAGATCTTGTTTTGGTGTTCTAGTTGATCAATTAGTAGTTTAGATTGTTTAGAAACCTTTTATCACAATTAATTTAGGTTTAATTGTTGATCAATTAGGTTTTAGTTGAAGTTTGCTGAAGAGTGCTGCAGTCCTTCTTGGTGTTGCTTGGTTTTGCTTGCTTTTAAGGTAAGAGGCTCTTCCTAATGTTTAATTAAGGTTTTATGGTGTTAAGGTTATGTTTTGGATATGATTTATGGTTAGAAATCATACTAGTTGTTGTTTTTGTAATACGAGGTGTTATAGCATGTTTATAACCTGTTTTGATGCTGTTTGGATGTATATTTTGGTGTTAGACTTGGTTGGTTTTGAGTAGAAATCGATAGTGTCGTAAAAATCGCATGTAGTGCGCTTTTGCCCGCTTTTACGCACCCCAACCCTTTTGGCGCCGACTGCTCAGGGGAGTTCGTGAACTCTCTTATTTGGCGCCTCAAACTCGAACAGAGTTTAGATGAGTCTTTGATGCATTTTAAGCACGCAGTGCCAGTGTTGCCCCACAACACAACTGTCTAATTGTTGTTTTGAGTGCTTTAAGCTACGAGATGGGTTTTAAATGTTATCTCTTGATCTAATAACACTAAATGAATATGAACAAGCCTTGATTAAGCTTCAGTGCGTTTAGTTCCGGCACCGAATGTACTTTTCAAGGGAGTTGAAGTTCGGGACCATCGTAAGAGTATGATTGGCTTGTACTTTGGTGAATTAGTATTCATCAATGCTCACAGTATGCTAGGCAGCCTTGTCCGTGTCTAGTGGGTTCAGGAAGAGGGTAGTAGAAGTGAGGAGCTTTCTTGAAAATACTTGGTGGCTAGTTAACAATTAATAACAAACGTCACGAGTGTAGTTAAAAGACTAAACATCGTAATACTCACGGTAAGGCACTTGGCTATATCGCGATGTGTGGGCGGTCGATAAAGTGAATAACTCACGGGCCTTTAAACGGCTAAATGGTAGGGGACTTCGCCGAACGTATAATATCGGTCTTAACCCGTGGCTATCGGTGTGATCCATCGATAGGTTGCAAACGATACCTCGTGGTGGGTAGCACCACGCGTCGTTGTGCTTCGAGTCTTTGATGTAACAAAGATAAGTTAAAGCTAGAAGCGATTAGTCGTCATACGTGTTGATAAGCGTAAAGTGAACCCTGAGTTGTGTCGGTCACACAAAAGATAACTTAATAATAATATTATGAACATTTCGTTGTAAGACTTAATTATACATTAGCTTCTTCATCTTGCTAAGTACTTTGTACGTACCTCAATTGCATATGTTATTTTGTGTGCTTTTGGGGTGAGAAGACGAACATGTTTGATGACGTTGATGCCATAATGATGCTTTCTTTTACCTTTCTATTAAATGTTGTACTAGATTATGTTGTACTTTTATTTCAAGTTTGGAAGACAAGTGTTGTATATATTCTTTTGGAACATCGTATGCTGTAAGCTTTATATCGTTGTTGTAAATTTTTCCTTTCCACCCCTAGTCGATTTGTATTCTATTCTTAGTGACATTTATGATTTTATCCGAGTCTTTTGGGCTTCCGTTGCTTTAATTTTGATACGACGACGTAGAGACTGACGTATAATATTAGATTTATTTAATGTTATACGCGTCGAACGTTCTATTCCGGATAAGGGCTCGGTATCCGGGTGCGAGGCGTTACAATATTCTTAATGCATCATTTTCACACGTCAACAACTTGAGTTATATCTTTGCCACTATTTTTCTTTAATCATGAAGTGCAAACATTTTGTGATGAAAACAAAGTTGAATCGGGAGTTATAGATTAGAAACTTAGACAATAATACTAGATTTGTATTATTAAAGTGAAATGATAGATTCAATGTATTAAGTTTACTCAATATATGTGAACTATTTATAACTATAAATATAGTTTATGTAAATCTAAATCGTATCAACATTAATGATTACATATATATATATATATATATATATATATATATATATATATATATATATATATATAAATATAAAAGTATGTACAAAGATGTGTGGCATTGGAAACTAAGAAGAGGGACCGGAGATGTGAAGGCTTTAAGACGCATTCTTTGCCCACAAATTTCTCAATGTATTTCTTTGGCTTTCACATTATTAAACACAAATTGTCTCCCCACCCCATCAATCATGCCTCTCATTTTTTTGCATTATTTATATGTGACTTAATAAATAAAGTAGTAACAAAGAGTGTGAATTACAAAAGATCTAAACAGGAGTTTGTTTCACACGCTTCTTCTTTTTTCTATAAAATTATGTTATTGGGGAATATAATGTTGTTGTGGCTTAGTAGCTTGTGTGACACATGTAATAATAAACCTATGCTCCATTGGTTTCGAAATAATTAAGACAGTGACAAGAAAATTTATTTCAAAATAATTCAGACAGTTAAATTTTCAATGAATTATTTATTATGTTTTTCCTACCTCTATTATTATTTATTAAGGACTGAAAGAATAAATACAATATTGTATTAATTATATATCAAAGGTTATTTAGTCACTTTGACATTCGAATTAAAGTACTAGCTCACATTCTTAATATGTGTGATTTTAACAACTGTATCACATCATTAATATACGTGTTTTTGGCAACCGTATGAATATTTTGAAAGGGAGGGAGTAGCATAGTAGTAACATTTTATTATTCCTAAAAAAACAAAAACATGTGCATGTTCTGAGAATTAATTTCCAACGGCAAGTCCATTGTCAAAATCAAGTCCAACTTTTGACATGGGATGATATTTACTCGGTTGTCACGGACTAAGATGTCGACAAATCAAACATTGGATAGGACCATGATTTACGGATCTATCTGTTTTTTTTTTCTTGTTTTTTTTTTAGTTTTTTAAGGATGTCGGTAGTGTTTTGATTCGGCCAAACCGATAAACCAGAGGACATGAAATCGTGATTTATCCTTTCAAAAAAAAATAAAACGTTATTTATGGGTCAATCTGGATTATGTTTTTTTTTTATTTTAATCGAATTGCCAAATTCAAAAATAAATAAATAAATAAATCGAATTGTCAGAATCCTTTTTTTGGTTGAGAAAATTGGCAGAATTTTTTTTTTTTTAGAACTGATGCCAGAATCTTTTAATTCTACTACTAGTGGAAGTGAGCCGTGCAAGACACGGCAGGCCCAACATAATTCGTTACCAACGATAATACTAAAGAATAGATATCAAATTGAAAAAGTGGATCGCGTAAACTCCTGTTAACTCCCTTCTTCATGTTTTCTGTTGATCTCCTCAGCACCTATTTCAAACAGATGCATACATGCATACATACAAGAATTGGTCATACAATTACAGTTGTCCAACCAAATCCCTTCTGGATAGATCATTTTCATCGAATGAATCATAAACCTTCAAGATAAAGATATTGTTGGTAAACTAATCGATTGTGAAACTTCTTTACTAACATCTTCTGTGACAAGAGAGAGTAAAGTTGGTAAAATGAAACTTGTCTTTTATATGTGTTTCACCCTTAGCTTTCTTTTCGGTCCCCGCCTATCCGGGTAAAGGGCTCCTTTGACACCAAGGAAAAATTAGATGGCTGAACCATATCATCTAATCCTTCAAGCTTCCATCTAATCTTCACCAATCAAAAAATGGCAAAACATATATATCACACAATTCAGAGAGCCACACATGAAATCGTTGTGAACAACAAAAATACACTTCCATTAATGCACTAAAGTGATATATAGCTAAAACATGAACTAACACACAACAATACCTCATTGGTATAACCTACTAATGTCACAGAACAATAGCACAACCATTAAGCATCAAGAGCAATATATCTTAATGAGGACCTTCTCAAGATCTCAAATAGCCAGAAAAGCCAACAACAAAGCACCAAAAGTCTAAGAGAGCATATAGCACCAAAATCCTAAGAGAGCATATAGCCCAAACAAGCATGAGTTAGCGGTAGTAGTACACAAAACAATAGGGAAACAGAGGCTTGTATGTAAAACCAAGCAAGAAAAACAACACTAATTCCCAGGAATCGGGGTGCCTAGTTGTGTGCAAAACAAACAACAAGAAGAACACAAAGAAAGAGAAATTACTTTTCTCAGGGTTTGAAATAGTTTTTATAAAAAACGCACACGACCACTAAAAATGATCAAGAGTGCTAACAAAATCCTTCCTTGTCAAACCCAAACACCTAAAAATAATCAAGAGTGCTTGACAAAAGCCTTCCTTGTCAAACCCAAACACCCATGGTAAAACAGAAAAATTGCGTTTTAAAATAAGGACCAACATCTTAGCCACTCATATCAATTATGGAATGGAGGAAAGGGAAGAAACACAGTAAACATCCACATGAACAACCAACAACTAACATGTGTAATGACTTACACATAGCCTTTACGGTCTGAAATCAAGTGTGGCCAACGAATAAGTAAAAACACATGCAAATCATGCAAGATCTCAATCTGATGGACAACAAACTATCATTAAAGCAAGTAACCTTAAAAAGAACATACGGCTAACAAAAGTGAGCCCAACCCTCACCTCCAACCCCAAAAATCCAGGTGTTCAATTAATTTTTTTAATAAGTTGTGCAAACAAGTGCAACCTACAGTGTGCAACCGTTCATGG
Organism: Gentiana macrophylla; assembly: GCA_026214975.1. Lineage (NCBI taxonomy): Eukaryota > Viridiplantae > Streptophyta > Magnoliopsida > Gentianales > Gentianaceae > Gentiana > Gentiana macrophylla. Next base: position 177,510,089 of record CM047805.1, on the reverse strand, counting down.
GATGATTTGAGCATCTTTGTCTCTCAAAGATAGAAGAGAAAATCTAAGAATACTCTTTCATCAAATTGAACAACATAATCCAATCAAGTAATGTTTAAAACCGTTGTCGGAAAGAAATTAATCAATATGGCACCTAGCCTGAACCTCAAACCTTGCGAACAAGTGCACCCAACAAAGAATTTCCCATCATAGTCGAAGTCCTAGTATACCTTTATCACAAGAAGCTAAGAAATTGCTCATTGAAAACAGCTTTCTTTTTTAAGCTAGAAATTTCAATACCAATCTTTGGCAACTCCATTTATAAGAGCAATTAACTCAAAGACTTACTAATCCAATCGCCGAAAAGGAGAGCCAGCTGAGTATGTGAGACTTATGGCCACTATAACACGTGCACAAACAGGTGATAACAAGTTGGCATTTTATATGAGTGGCTGATGATAGTCAACCCTCCTATGCATTTCACACCCTTTTCACATCATTTTATAGCATTCCGAGCTGCATTTCTATCATTTAGATGCTATTTCATGCTATTTTTATCACTCACGGTTCCACATCGCACATATTACAAAATCTCATTTTTATCGTAAAATGTGGACATTTTTATAAAGACACACGGGTATCACGGTACCCTACGGGAATTACGGTTGTATTTGGTGTTGAGCCTTTCCAGGTCTTAGATGATAAAGAAGATGTACACCGACTAAGTGTCTCGGTTTGGTGATGAATGGATTGAGAGAAATGGAGCTAGATGTGATTTTTGAAGAAAATCAGGATAAGAGCATGCTTGCCTCGACCAAGAGCACGCCTGAGTCATCATTTGGGAAGAAAAATGGAGCGATCGGCCAAGACAAGCCCACGCTTGCCTCGATCAAGCGCACGCTTGAGGCCCAGTCAAATAATCCAACTCTCTGTTCTGGACAAGAGCATGCTTGCTCATGACAAGCGCACTCCTGAGGTGCATTTGAGATTTCCACTATTCCGACCAAGAGTATGCTTGCCTCAGTCAAGCGCACGCTTGAGCTCCTTGTAAATCCAATGAATGTTACCTAATATGCAGTGCACGCTGCCTCGAGAGCGCGCACTCTTATGCACCCAAAATTCTGCACTATAAAATCAAATTTTCAGCCAAGAGAGAGAGATACACCATACTTTCTAGATTAGAATTAGATTAGAAAAAACCCCAAAAACTCTTTTCTTCACTTTTCTTCATTCCTTAGCTTAAAAAAGTAGAATCTTAGGTTTTTAAACTCCAAATTAGTGTGTAATTAAGCTTGGGCTTTCTTCTAAAATGGTGAATTCATCATTCCCTCGGTGAATCTCCATGGGATTTGAGCTAAGTTCATAGTTCTTACTTGATTGAGGTATAATTTCGAATTTACTTTTAATTTTCTATTTCATGGCTTGCTTTAGTTTAATCTCATCTTTTCTTTGTGTTTTTGTTGAAATCATGAGTAGCTAAGTTCCTTGTAGCTTGGGTGATGAGAAAATGAGCTAGAAATCTTGTAATTGCTTGGATTCAAGTTGGGTTGTCTTGTATGTTCTTAATTGGTTCAAGTTATGGTGATTGATCTTTATGGGTGTGATTAATTCATCACTAATTGCATAATCTAAGTGTTAATTCGATGCCTAATCGTAAGAATTGACATGGAACTAGTCACCATGAACACATAGTAAAATCATCTAGAGATAGAATTGATTTCTAGTTTGTGTGTTGCCTAATCTTGAATAGGGAAATTCATAGTCCTTTAATGCATAACTATTCATCCTAATCTAGTCCTAGCCGATAGGTTTGGTGTTTGGTTATAGTTCGTTGATGCGAGAGATCGATTGACGTTAATATAGTGAATTACACCTTGAATGTGTTGAGAATTCGTTAGTGAAGCTTGATTCCGAGTAGTTACGAGAGTTCATATCTAGTTCTTTGGAACATCACCCGAGCCACCTCGTTTTATATCATTTCCCCTTCGTTCGAGTCATTGTAGTTTTAGTTAATCGCACTTTTAGTTCGCCTTTCATTAGTTGTTTCGTAGTTGGTTCACACTTTCTTCTTGATTAATGGATATACCTAGACTAATTGTTTGGGCCGCTTTGGTATTTAACTAGATTTCTCCCTGTGGATACGACCTTGCTCACCGATCTAGACTACAGTCGACCCAGTACTCTGCCGGTTAGAGTGGAAACCTAGTGAGGCCGATCAAGTTTCTTTAAGATTAGTGGCACAGACGCAGAGCACAATTTAAACATTTAATGATTTAATGAAAATGAGTGAGGAATTTAAAGCTTACTCTTTGTATTTGCAGTTAATTCTTCCGAGGGGGAAAGGAATTTCTTTCTCTACAAAAGTGTGGAAGTAGTTGGCATGAGATTTGTATTATAAAGGCAAGGCAAGAGAAGAATCAGACAAATAAATCATTAGTAGACATAATGTGTAAGAGATGTAACCTCTTGATAATCCATCAGATAAAAGCCAGCTTAAATCCAGCCAGACCCCACGCCGCCATCAATCAACTTTACCACACCAAATCGAGGAGTTACTACCATATCACCCATTGTCCACCGGATAAACCAACAAGGCAGTTGAATGAACATGTATGTTATTGTAATGTAGAGTACCATTTTTTCTGATTGAAAATCTACTAAAAAAGCGTGAGACGGATGCTGACCTGAAGATTTGAGGCTCTCTCTTTCCAATCGACACCATCCACGCACACAATAACAATAACCTATCTTGAAAAACGCTTTCTGTCCAAATCCTTCTCCTCTCCATCTAAATCGCACAGCTGTGATCTTGTGAATAATGGTTTGACGGAAACGAAAGCAGGAGGAAGCCTGAGATACGGGCGGAAAAAATTGGGAACAAGTTTTGCAAATAAAAAAAATAAGAAACATTAATGCAACAAGGAAAAGAAAGCTAGAAACAAAAAAGAATACACGTGTCAGGCAAAGAAGTGGTTGACGTGGCCACCTGAGAAGTAAACTCCTTAGCACTTATTATATATAAGATAATTGCACCTCCTGAGTCGCTTCTCCATGTCGAGTCTCCAACTAAAAATTTCCCACAAAATGGCCTCCAAATAAGTTTAAAAAGGTGTTGGTGTTGTATCTTTGAATTGGGAAATACTTGTGTGGTGTCTTTACACGGTATAGAGACATCGTGTGACACTGTGCCGACCACACAGTTTTATTCTGCATTTAAACTGTGTGGTTCTGATCCGGCCTGTTTCATCCAAACATTTGTAACCTTTATAAGAGGCACTCAGGCCTAAATTAACACATCTTTTAGTATGAAACTGGAATTTATGATCGTGGTAGGTCTCGAGGTTGGGATAGATCACATCCAAAGGTTTTAAAGGTCTTATAAGTATGTATGGTGTGGAAAATACACTCCACTGGGGACTTATGATTTAACAGGGGTGTAGGTAGACTGTTAATCAGTAATACAGATGTTTGAAAACTATGCCACCAATATCTTAGGGGCATATGGGCCTGTGCTAGCAAGGTCAATCCAGTTTCAACTATGTGCCCGTGTTTTCTTTCTGCTCTCCCATGTTGAGCATGATCATGAAGAGAATGCCTCAAGATTCAAGCATCGTTGAGTGGTCTATACTCACCTCCCCAATCAGATTGAACACACTTGATTTTACCAGAGAACTGAGTTTTAACTAGGGCCTTAAATTTTTGAAAGGAATCAAAGGTTTCAGCTTTAGACTTAAGGGGGTATATCCATGTGTATCTAGTGTGATCATCTATAAAATGCACATAATAAGTATATCCTTCTACAGACTTAACAGGGGCAGGTCCCCATAAATCAGTGTGAATCAAATCAAATTTAGCAGCAACATGAGAAGCAGAGACAGGATGAAATAACTTGTGACTCTTTCCAAATTGACAAGGTTCACAAAAAGATAGAGTACCAGGAGTTTTAACATTACAAAGTTTCAAAATAAGATTAAATGTTTGGCTGGATGGATGTCCAAACCTCCTGTGCCAGACATCAGGATTTTTGTCTATATTATTACAACTCACAGAACTGTCTGAAACATGAAAGCAAGAAGACGGTTTGTGGAAGTGAAGAGAGGTCTGATTGATCTCAGTGAGGGGTTGAATTATTTTGTATGGACTATCCAAAGAGTCACCGACCACTGAGAAGCATTGTCCTTGTAGTTTTTTCCTTCACAAAACAACACAAACCATCAAAGTTAACAGTGACAGAAGTATCTGTGATAAGTTTTGAAATGCTCACAAGATTTTTGGTGATTTGTGATACATGAAGCACATATTTCAAGTAAAGAGGCCGGTGTGGTGTGTGCAAGATAGTGTGACCAATGTGTGCTATAGCTAATGATTCACCATTTCCAACTATTAAAGTATCAAGACCATTGTAGCTATTGTTCGAGAGACAAAGTTGCTCAAATATGAAGTAACATGATTCGTAGCTCCACTATCCATGTACCAGAGTTGTATGCAACAAAGGTGTTTGGAGTGGCAACAAAAGTCGAAATTTGTTTAGGACTTCCTGTAGAAGGTTGGAAATCATGTTCAAACTCATGCCAACATTCTATCACCGTGTGTCCATTCTTTCCACACAATTGGCATGTCATTTTAGGGGCCAATTCTACCACCACCAGATCTTCCACCTCTATTTCTACCACCTCCTGATCCCTTCGCCTCTAAAATTTCCTTGTCCACTATTAGCAGCAGCAGTGCTCAGTCCAGCTTCTTTGTCCAGTAGTAAGTAGCAATGTGTGCAAAGAGACTTGACCTGGATCGCCACATCCCGACTGAGACATTCATAGCAGGATTAAACCTTGCCAACAGCCTTTCATGGGTGAGAAGTTGAGATTGAACTTCTAGCCAAGAAAGAGAACCAACTCTAGAGGTAATATTAACTATCACATCTTCATAATCTTTATCCAGGCCTCCTAAAGTAGCAAGAATAAGTTCTGACATGGATATAGGATAACCAGCAGCAGCTAAACCATCACTGTATGATTTCATCTGAGCTAAGTAGTCACTCATTGATTTAGAGCCTTTTTCAGACCTAGTTAAGGCATTTTTGAACTCCAACATTCAAGCTTCAGACTGATTATTAAACAGAGTCTCAAGAGTTGACCAAACTTCATGAGATGTATTACATCCCATTACCTCAATCGAGATCTGTTCAGTCATAGAACTAAGAAGCCAACCCAGAAGTAGTTGATCGGTAGTCTTCCATTTGTCAGCAGCCAAGCTAGGAACTTTTCCAAACAAACTAGACTCTAGGGGTCTAGGTCTGGTTCCTAGAAGCATATCTTCTAGTTTGTGACCTCTCACAATAGGAAGAACCATATATTTCAAAGAATGTAGTTGTCACGGGTCAATTTATGATCATTGGAAGTAGCGCCAAAAGACAAATTATGTAATTGTTTTTAGAATTAATAAATGATGATTTATTCTCATCTTATTATTTGCTTCGTGTGCTTATAAGTAATACACTAATCAAAACCCCAAGTCGTATCATATGTAGCCATATAACTTAGTGTGTGTCACACATGAGGATTAAGTTTATGGTGATACACTTGAAATGTTAGTCCGTGGTGAACATAATCATAGTATGAGGTCTATTGATTAAACCACCATTAATGCGCCCATAACACTTTAAGGTGTGACCGTCCTATCCAGACCGTCGACATTGGTTGTCTAAGTGGGGCATTTATATATGATGAGAGTCGTATAGATCGGACCGATTTAATCTGAGTTTCTATATAATTCCGTGATTGAGAAATCTTATTAAATCACAAGATGATCATATATGGATTAACCTTAATCCTGGCGATTGCATACTCCTACCGGTTTCGTGGATAGGGTTTGATGTGCTCGTTAAGGATCGTAAGAGGCGCGTCCGAATCACTTTCACGCTGGCAATCGCTCGAAATGGGTGAGAAGTGTGTCTCACGATATGGAATCCATTCATTTCTCGGAAGTAGAAAGACAATCCCCTTATTTGTTGATCCTAGAAACGATCGATCCATGGAGTTCAGTATTGGTTATGAACTAATTGATAACTCATCAAGTTAATGGTAAATAAGGATAAGATGTATTGAAGAAGGTTCACGAAAATAATCCCGCTTCACGGATAGTCTATGGAGGTTAGTTTATATGTAATGATTATATCAATGGACACTTATCGACTCGACTTCGACGCTTTGAGAATAAGTTATATCTATAATCGATAAAGTTCGATTTCCGGATTTATGGTGGCGCAATTCGAAATTATTAAATTGAGTAGAAATATTCTCGCTCGATGAATATTTTATTCAATTTATTGTAAATACTCGTTATAGGTCCATGGTCCCTGGTTGGCTCTCCTAACACGCGAGTGTTTTCTCGTTTTATGGAACCTCGAGAATAAATTAAATAGTTGGTCTATTTAATGGATATGCAATATTATTTGTTTGGTAAATAATATGTAAAATAGAAAAGACATTATCTATTAATTTAATGATATATGTGGCGCCATTTTATGTGATTAAATTAGAAAAAGAAATTTTTCTAAATTATGTCACATGTGTAATTAATTAATTATCTATTTGTTGGATAATTAATGGAATAATAAGAGATTGATTTTTTGGGAATTATCTCTTATTTTGTAGCAAAAATATCTTTTCCTTATGAGAATATGTTTTTGTGGTATGAAAATGATAACTCTCTCTGACTAGTTATTTTCCTATATAAAGAGAGTTTCTCTCAACACAATACACAATCACAATTGGCGCCATAACACAAATTAGAAGGAAGAAAATTAGTTTCTTGCCTTAGTTTATTAAGAGGAGAAAAATCTATGATTTTTCTTGTGCATATTCGAGAGGTTCTACAAATGGCGGATCTACGCCCACTAGTCGTCGCTGGGAGATACAATCCGGAAGATTGTGGCTTCTCCCTTTTTTGTCGATTCATCATCTCTCTCCGGTAAATCTACTAACCTTCTTGTAGATTAATTTATTATATGAATCATGTCGTGGTAAAATCGTAAACGAATTTAGATTCGTAGCTTCCGCTGTGCATGATCGAGTGTCTCGATCGGTGCTGTGAATCAGATCCGACGATCCAATTAGGGATCGATCCGATTCGGTTTCTCAGATATTCAAAGAAATTTCACAGTACATGCTTGATTAAGATGACTGTGAAACGGAGTGGAATTTTGGGGAAGGGGAGTTGGAGAAAGAGACCTGGGAGTTGTCATCATTGACGGAAAAGACGGTGGCACCAGTGAGCCAGTAAGCTGAGTAGATGGAGGTCCAACTGAGTGCTCCGGTGGCGGATACAGAAAACCTGGAAAGGGTAGCGACCCAAAATATGAACTCATTGGGAGCTGAGATCTGATCTGAACTGAAGAGGTTGTTGGGGCTATAGAGCTGACCGGAGTTGCTGCTGTAGATGAGGTTACCGTCACCGCTGCAGTAGCATTGGCAGTGATCGGAGGCAGCTCTATTCCTGAGCTCATGATTCCGACAACCAAGCTCTGATACCAAGTTAGATTTTGATAGTAGATACAATCTCCATTCACACACAGATGAAGAAGAAAGGATAATGTTATTACAATGATAATGATTGTTTTTTGTACATCTCAGAATATATTTGGTACACAAAACAAAGCTAACACATCAAAGACTACAATATTAGTTATTGCCACTTATGCCCTTTAACTTTTCATGTTATGTTTATTATGCTTTCAAAAATCAAATTTAGCAAAAACGAGTTTTTGGTTTGTCTTCATGTATTGAAAAAACATAAACTCAAATTGAAAAAACATAAACTCAATCTTGAGTTTATGTTTTTTCAATACATGAAGTATAAAACCAAAAAGTATAATTATCAAAGATAAACTCAATCTTGAGTTTATGTTTTTTCAATACATGAAGTATAAAACCAAAAAGTATAATTATCAAAGATTGAGTTTATGTTTTTTCAATACATGAAGACAAACCAAAAATAAGAATATGTATAGGGATAAACATAAACTTAATTATCAAAGACTATCTCTATTTTAATGGTATGCATGATATAAATATAGGGATAGAGATGCTGTTGTAAAGTGTTTTGAATTGAGATGTTGTAAAATAAGAATATGTATTATTTTATCCATAAAATAATATAAAATAATACATATTCTTATTTTACAACATCTCAATTCAAAACACTTTACAACAGCATCCCTATCCCTATATTTATATCATGTATACCATTAAAATAGAGATAGTCTTTAAAATATGATAATCTTTCACAAATAGTGATACACTGCTCATCGAATTCCTAAAATAGGGATAGAGATGAGGCTTTCTACTGTGGAGATATTTGAGGAAAATCACAATTTTTATCTTTATTTTAGGGATATTTACACCGTGATATAGCGCCTCGCTACAAACGCCCAACTTCTTTTCGTGTGTTAAGTGTCATATGTAATTCTCGTAAAAGACTCTCTTTAAGAATCGGACCGCTAGATAAACGCCACGTGTTCAAACAAATAAAACAGTTTTTTATTCATAAAGTATGATACCATCCGACAAATTGCTCTTTCTTTCTGATTACCATTTTGCCATGAATTGAACCACACGACGTCGTTTCCCAAATCCATCCGGTATTACTTGACCCCATAGCTTTCCCGGTAAAATTCTGCTGTGCCTGTTCGTCACTTCTTCTTTCTCTTCATACAAACATTGCTAAAATTATTCGTCATTCTAGCGTTCCGCTACTCCTAAATTCTAATGAAGTTTTGCAACTAGACGCTGCCCCGTCGTCCTTCTTCATAGCTCCGGATGCATTGTATCAATTCTTCACCATGTATTTGAACTGAACAACGAAAAGAATCATGGAAGAGGTGAACTTTATTAACTGATTTTTCTGCTTGAAACATTTTTAATTTAGGATTTACTTCTTAATTTAGCGTTTCATTGTTAATTTTGGGGTTAATTTTGAATTTAGGGTTTAGTTGCTCCTTAGGTTGATTTTACCCAGATTTTTTTTTATTATCAACAATAAGAACCAAACGAGAAATCTAGCGCCATTTCATTCTTTTGAAAGTGAAAGCTGGATTTTTTTCAAGACAAAAAAAACTAGGATTGGTGTAAGGAGGTTTCCCTTTCTTTATTTTTTCTTTTATTTGTATGTGAAATTGTGAATTACGATTCCAAAGTGCTAACTATTTATGCATATTTCTTCATTATTTTAAGTTGATTTCATAGATGTTCAACGACACTCCACCGATTCCAGGAGTTTTGTTTTTTTAGGTTTCTAGCTTTGTAACTGTCACGATTGTTTTTGTCTTATGGCTTTTAGCTTTGCAACCTTTTCTTTCAACCTGTCTAAGTTAGATCAAGAATAATTTAACTTTACATCATAAAAAGCATGGAAAATCAAATGCGATCGGTGTGAAGCAATAAGAGATTGCAAGAAAATGCAAGAACTCATTCTCCCATTGACCAATGTTCTCTTATTGGATCAAGAAACTGTCGTTTTATATGTTACATTTTTAATTTGCACATAATTTTCATACATTTAGATTAGTATATTTTGTTAAACCCAATCCATTCTTGTTCTTCTTTATTTCTAGATTGGTTGATGGTCAGACAGTAGCAAGTACTGAGTTGTCTTAAATTTGTTTTCTATTCTCACATGCAATATAATTTTTCATTTAATGCAGTTGCAAGATGACGAAAAGCCCAAGTTAAACATGGAATTTACAGAAGAGCAAATGGCATATAATTTTTACAATGCATATGCCGGGAGGGTAGGCTTTAGCGTACGCGTGGAGTATCGAAATACCGACAGAAATGTGAAAAATATCAAGGTCATTACGAACAGTAGGTTTGTATGCTATAGAGCAGACACAAAAAACCTGATAAGCGTTATTACAAGTGCCGAAATCCTAGGCCAGAAGTAAGGGTTGGCTGCTTAGCCAGGTTATCCGTTAAACTTAATAGAGAATTGGGCAAGTATATTATTTATGAGTTTAATGAAGAACACAATCACGAGCTTGCTCCTCCAGGAACCAGGCACATGCTTAAGTCTCAAAGGAAAGTGACTGATGGTCATGCAGAACATATTGATATCGCTGCTGACTCTGGGATTGGCTTAGGTTGTCAAGCTGGCAGAAGAGATGCATTGCCTTTTTTAGGGATTGATCAAAAGAACTATTTGTGGACGAAAAGGCAAAATGAACTGGGGAACGGTGAGCTTTGTATGGTTCTGAAGTATCTACAAGATAAAGCACTTGAAAATCCCTCCTTTTTTTATGCATTTCAGGTGGACAGTGATAGCCAGATCACTAACATTTTTTGGGCAGATGCACAAATGCAGATAGATTACAGCTTATTTGGGGATGAGGTGAGCTTTGATACGATGTATAAAATTAACAATGCACACCGACCTTGTGCAGCATTTGTGGGCTTTAATCATCACAGAATGCCCATTGTTTTTGGGGCAGCTCTTATGTATGACGAGACGGTTGACTCATTTCGTTGGTTATTTGACACTTTTCTTGCAGCTATGAACAATAAGCATTCAAAAAGTATTTTCACTGACCAGGATGCTGGAATGGCCGAAGCAATTGCTGAGTGCATGCCTAACACTTTCCATGGGCTTTGTATATGGCACTTGAGTCATAATGCATTAAAGAATGTTCCTCATGGGAAGGTAGATGGTCATGGTGTGCATTCTATACTTAGCCACTTCTATTATGATGTTGAGACTGAAGAAGATTTTGAGGCACTTTGGGATATGATGATGGATGAGAACAAGCTTCGTGATAACGATTGGGTTGAAATGACTTATGGCTGTCGGCGTAAATGGGCATTTGTATACATTAAGGATCAGTGGACTGCACGGATCCGCAGCACGCAAACTAAGCGAGTCCTTTATTTCAAAGCTAAAAATGTATATGAATAGTGACTATGATCTGCAACAATTTTTCCATCATTTTGATCGGATTCTCGGTGACATTCGGTACAAGGAATTGGAAGCGGAATTTTTTCAATCTCAGACAAGTCCACGCATTTATGGCCCGATGAGAATGCTGAAGGCTTCTTCAACGACATACACAAAGACAATTTTCGAAGAGTTTCAAGAAGAGTACTTTAGGTCAATCGAGAGCATTATAAATGGTCAATGTGTTGTTGACGATGGTGGGTCTGTTGAGTTTACAGTGAAATATGAAAAAGAAGTGAGGAAAGTTGTGAAAGACAATGAAGGTAGGCTAAGTTGTTCTTGCAAGTTGTTTGAAAGGCAAGGCATATTATGTTCTCATGCACTAAAAGTTCTAAGGGAAGTACTAAATTTGTTGGAGTTACCTGAACACTACATTTTAAAGAGGTGGACAAGAAAGGCAAGGGCTTTGAGCATTACTGATTCTTTCACTGCTAGCATAAAAGCGGACTGTAGGGTTGATAAAACGAGTCGTATGCGCGACCTACTTTCCACGTACAACCGGATTTTGAGTAGAGCTTCAGATTGCCCAGAATCATACGAAGAGGTAGTAAAAAATGCACATGAGCTGAGCATACGGGTGGAAAAGATAATCGCCAATAATTTGGCAGGCAACAAAGGTAATGAAAACACAGACAATAGCAATGATGAAGTCAACAAAGGAAATGGTAATAGTAATGTTGTGGATCGTGCGGGAGTGAAGGGGGGGTTGAAGCGAAAGATAGACCCATATCCTGAAAGTTAAAAGAATTAATTAAGGGTGCCTTTGAAATGTATGGCAATGAAGAAAGCTAAACGGAGGAATGAAAAGAAGGTTTATCTTAAATTGTTACTACTTTAGCATTTCTCCATTTGTTTTGTTTTTCGGTTTCGTTGAATTTCAGTCATGTGGAGTTCAAGTTTGTTGTCATTTTCATTTGTGCATTGCCTAGTAGAAATTGACAATAAACTAACATTACTTTATATATATATATATATATATATATATATATATATATATATATATTTTTTTTCTTTTTATTTCTTTCTGAAAACGTCGTTAGAAAAAAATGGTTATACCTTAACCACGGCGCCCCACCCCGATCATGGGAATGTGAATGGAGAGAGAGTCAGCTAATCGTGAAGAGCAGAGAGTCGAGAACTGAACTTTCCTGCTTCTCCATATCATGAAGAAGGGTGTTATCGAATCTAAATCAACCTATTTTACTTTAATCGAACCGCCGACTTCCAAATTTTAGGGTCGATTGTCATTATAATAACCTCTTTCCTCACCACTGCGCCATATCCAGGAGGATTCTGAAAACGTCGTTAGATAATATAGGATAAAAGGAGCAGGGCATAAAGGATAATATACCTGTTCAAAACCATATGATGTCTGGGATTTCTTTTTCTAATGGTTTGTGGGATCTTTTGAGTTTTAGGAGTTGGTCCCTTCTTAGTATATTTATTATACATTTTGAAGTTTCCTTCTTACCATATGTCATGCACTAGGTACTAGGTAGGTAGGTAGTGGGGCCAAGCATATTCAACATTCTGACATGCATTAGAATTGATTAAAACATGTAAGATGTTGGTCAGTTCCGTTTTCTTCTGGTAGACGTGGATATTTGTGAACTGCTATTTATAGAGCAAGCATATGTTTCTTTCGGGTTTGCCTTGATTGTTGGATGAGTAAATGGCTTTTGGAACTCGGATCGTTTGCTGTAAAGGTGAAATGCTGTGACATGCTGTGATGTGTAATCTGCGCGTCGTTTTACATCACAAATGCGCCTGCCAACTGTGTGTTTTTTTTTTTTTTTTTACTCTGACCAGAACGGCGACGCTCAGCCTCAAAACGTCGCCGTTTTACTGTTATAGCAGCGTCTGGTGTGAATACGCCACAGCAGGGATCCGATCTCATGGCTTTTGTGGGACTTTGGAGTCTTGTTTTGTGGGCCTTTGTTTGGTTAGGCTTCTTTATTTAAATCTTACAGCTCGCTTATACTATAGATTCCTCTAGTTTTTTTTTTATCATTCTGTTGCTTTCGTAAATATATGTATAGCACATTTTTTTGCATAATTTTTCAGATCTATATGATGATTTCAATTGATGTACGGTCATATTTTATATTTTAACTCAAAAAGACACAGTATATGCTGGAAATGAAGAACACCGCCTATATTTGAGTTTGTAATATTTTATTTTTACGCACAAAAAGGAACAGTATATGCTGCCTGAGACTTCATAAATTCTTCAAGAGTTCCACCACAACTCGATACCCGCAATCCTTGTTCATTAGACGGCAGTAAATCGGACCAATCTTGACGGTTTGGCCCACTTTGTTAGTATCTCTCCTCGTATGAATTTTTCACCTGTTACCACCTTGATTAAGATCCGTCATGGGTCATGTGTGGTAGTAACCTAACATGCTTTCAAAAAAAAAAAAAAAAAAAAAAAAAAAAAAACCTATACACACAAGTCCCAAACTAATCATTTAGCAGCTCCCTGGCCAATGGCGTCGAAATTTCGCAGGTTGCCAAACCACCGAAGATAAAACTATTTTCACTCAACTAGTGCAGTGCATCATACTAGTTATAGAGTGAAAGGTGTTTTATCTTTCATGGTTTGACGACCCATCAAATTTTAGCACCGTTGCCGAGATGAGTGGTGCTAAATGATTTATTTCTTTAGAATTTTGTCACGCCACTACCACACAAGACCCATGGCGAGTCTTAATCATTATGGGTACCTCATTGTACTTACCAGTCAATATAAATACACATAACACAGGAGCAGGTGCACTTTGCATATAACATACAATTGACATATCCAACAATTTGCAAACACAGCGGATAAAATGTAGACATCAGTAAGGATGAAATTGTTAAAAAAAAAATATCACACATTCAGTTGAGTATAAAGTCAAGCCGCGTCCTTCAGTTTCTTGGTGATGGTGGCAATATACTTGCCCTGATGGAAAGCCTGCTCCAATTCAAGCTCAGATGGCTGCCTTGAACCATCGCCGGCAAAAGTTCCAGCACCATACGGGCTCCCCCCTTTTACTTGTTCCATTTCAAACATGCCAGCTCCAAATGTGTAACCAATAGGCACAAAGATTATCCCATGGTGAGCAAGTTGAGTAATAGCTGTCAACCTACATACATTATAAGACTGAAATTCAACAAGGGGGGAACAATCTATATACTTATACTACTACGCAAAATGCTAAGAAAAAAACAGAGCGTTGCAGGTAAGTTTTACGCTGTAGTCTCTTGTCCACCACCTTGTGAGCCAGTGCAATAAAAAATACCAGCAGGTTTTCCTGCAAGTTGCTGTGTCCTCCACAGACCTCCTGTTGAATCGAGGAATGCTTTGAACTGAGCAGCCATTATTCCGAATCTCGTGGGAAAACCAAACAAAAATCCATCAGCTTCAGCCAGTTCATTAGGCGTGATGATAGGAACATCACCTTTTGGGGGTGCACTCATTTTGGTAAGCACCTCATCTGGTAAGGTTTCGGCCACCTGTAGAAAATGAAGTAGCATTGAGCAAAGTGATGAATTACCCATGATTGTCATGGACACAAAGGAAATATCCATACATGCAATTGCTTCTACCCATTGGGTTTTGCTTTGCTGCTATGAGGGTTTTAATGAGGCGGGATGAGGTGTTAGACTTTAAAATATATGTTACCAGAGAACTAGTGTAGCAGAAGAGGATTTACATAGAATACATGCCCAGAAACTAAGAATGAGTGAAGAACCAGATGTAAATTTTAATGTAATAACATTGCAAAATGGGGAGGGGTTGACCTAAGGAAAATATAGCACCTACTTGCCACAGTTTTGCTTCAACGCCTTCAACAGATGCTGCTCCTTTCTGAATTTCTTTTGCTAGTGTCTCTACATGTCCATACATTGAATAATATCTGTAACATGAATGCCAAAAACAAAATAGGATGAAATTTCAATAACTGAAGCCAAATAATAACTTTAAAAACATCAGAATCCAGATTAGTGGATTCGGTGAAGATACTCTTGGGAGTGTCTGTGCCATTTACCAGCGATGTTCTCATCCGAAGCAAGTATCAGAACCAAAAAGAAAAGGCAAACAAAAGTAATCAACGGTTCTTCCAAAACCCAGCTACAGAAGGAAAAATGTCTATGCACTTGTAGCCTATGACAGCAAGTTGACAAATACCTAAGCCACTTAGACGCTGGAAACATATGAAGTATGTCGGGGCATGATTCAATATGAAAATTATGCTAGGAAGAAAACTGCATTTCTACCTCCAATGGAGTTATGCTTGTTGAATAATACATTCATTGTGTCAATAAATTTGACCAAGCACAAGAATGACCTGAAAAGATTAAATTTACTAGCTGTATTCAGCAAAACCCTTGCTAATAAACTTTCCTTTAACACACATAGGGCCACCTCAACTTTTAAGAACCAGTAGCTTGGAAATAAGTTGCACATTGCCACACACACACACCAAAAGAAAAAAAACACACAAATTCAAACCAGTCTGCTAGTTGTATTTGCACTAAAAGAAAAGAAAGACACGAGAAACGAAAAATGAAATGGGTAATTCCAGAAAAACACCACAGATTGTACATAGAAGCAAGACGACTTGTGATAATATTGTTGAGGCAAAACACTGGTGAAGTACAGTCAATGTAACACGAGTATTTTACACCAAGAAAATCTAACTATTCTTGTAAAGTGTATCAAATCCTATTGAGAACATTCATAATGCAATAAGCAAAACCCAATTCAAGTAGTCATTTTTGTCGTTTTAAAACCTCATGGAGTACATCTATAGAGACGAAAAATCTAAAAGCAAAAAGAAAGGTTTCTTCCTCAAGTCAAAGCTGAAAAGTATAGTTAAAAAGGATGAACATTATCATCATCCGTAGAAAAAGCACTTAGAGAAGAGAAAGATAGGAAGAAACTCTTGTTATATTACTTAGATGCTTATCGGGTAGATAAGAGATGAATACAATATATAGAAGAGGCTTCCAAAGGCTATAAAAGTAAACCCAACGGCTATCTGCACAGTAAAAGCAGTTTACTGTTGCTAGATAGATTAAGCACTAAACAAAGGCCAAACAAGGTAAAAAAAGGCACAGAACAAGCACTAAACAGGTGCTGAAAAAGTCTAATAACAAGTCTAATATTCAACACTCCCCCTCAAGATTGGTTGTATATGTTGATGCAGCCAAGCTTGAAGTGTAGATGCTGGAATACTTGATTTGAGACAGCCTTTGTTAGAAGATCAGCCACTTGATCCTTAGTCTTGATGTGGAACAATGAGATATCACCATTGTCCACTTTCTCCCTTAAGTGTATGTCCACTTCTACATGTTTAGTTTTATCATGATGAGTGGGATTTTCTGCAATACATAATGCAGAGGTGTTGTCACACATGAGTTGGATAGGTTTAGTGATAGCAAACCCTAACTCTTCAAGCATCCTCTTTATCCATAAGCCTTCACACACTCCCAGAGCAAGGGCTCTGAGTTCGGATCTGATCGCTTACTAAAACAACATGTTGTTTCTTGCATCTCCAAGTAGTAAGATTCCCCCAGATGTAAGTACAATATCCAGAAGTTGATCTCATATCTGGAACCCCTCCTGCATAATCTGCATTTGTGTAGATTTGAATTTCTCTTGACTGACTCTTTTTGAACATAATTCCTTGACCAGGGTCCTTTTTTAAGAACCTCAATATCCTCTCTACTGGTTGCATATGTCTTTCTGTGGGTTGATGCATGAACTGACTGATCAGACCTACAGCAAAGCATATGTCAGGCCTAGTATGAGATAGATATATAAGTTTTCCCACAAGTCTTTGATATCTCCCCTTGTCAACAAGAGGGCTATCATCAGTTTTGCTCAACTTTAATCCAGGTTCAACAGGGGTATTTGCTGGTTTACAACCCAGCATACCAGTCTCTTGTAAGAGATCCAGGGTGTATTTCCTTTGGGAAATAGAAAGACCAGTTGCATTTCTGGCAATTTCCATTCCAAGGAAATACTTAGGACTCCTAAGATCTTTAATTTCAAATTCAGATGCAAGAATAGCTTTAATTTTGCAGATTCCATCATTATCATCCCCAGTAAGGATGATATCATCCACATAAACTACAAGAATAGTAGTTTTTTCAGAATTTTTCCTTATGAATAAGGTATGATCAGTGTGACATTGATGGAAACCATGTCCTTTTATGAATCTAGAAAATCTCCCAAACCATGCTCTAGGAGATTGTTTTAGACCATATAGGGACTTGTTCAGCTTGCATACATCACCCTGATTTCCTAGGGATTCAAACCCTGGGGGAAGATGCATGTAAACCTCCAAGCCCCCATATAAGAAAGCATTCTTTATATCATGTTGGGTCAAGGACCAATCCAAATTCACAGCCATACTCATTAGGATCCTGATGGTATTAAGCTTTGCAACAGGGGCAAAGGTTTCATGATAATCAATCCCATAGGATTGAGTGAAACCCCTTGCCACAAGTCTAGCTTTATACCTGTTAAGGGTACCATCAGCATTGTATTTAAGAGTAAAAATCCACCTACACCCAACAGGGTGTTTTCCTTGAGGAAGAGGAATGATGTCCCAAGTTTTATTTTTAACAAGGGCATGCATTTCTTCCTCTAATGCAGCTTTCCATTCTGGGCTTCTCAAGGCATCATGGACACCCTTTGGTATCTTTATGGTGTCCAGATTACTTGTAAAAGCCAGAAACTGAGGGCACAAATTATCATAGGACATAAAGTTGTAAAGGGGATGGGCAGTACAACTCCTAACCCCTTTCCTTTTTGCAATAGGAAGATCTTCCTGAGAATTATCATTCTCATAGTCAATAGGTGAATCAGTACTTTGATAATCAGTGCTAGTTTGATCATCAGAACTCTGTTTTTCAGAAGTTGATTCATCAGAACTCAGATCATTTAGTTTTTCCTCATCCTCATAAATTTCAACCTCAGGATTTTGTGAGGTTGCCTTTCTTTTTCTAGAGTACACAATAATATTGGGTACTTGATCATTCTGTTTGTCCATAGCAGGACCTTGTTGAGAAGTTCCAGTCAAGTCTGGATCAGTAGGTAGTGCATTAGGTTCTTCATTATTTTCAGCAGGGTCAAATGGTCAATATTCCAAGATTCATAGTGATCTTGAAATATCTCCCCCTGAGAAGAATGATCAATGTTGTAGAAAGGTTGTTCTTCTACAAAAGTTACATCCATGGTGTTATAATATTTTCTAAATACAAGGGCAATAGCATTTGTACCCTTGTTGGGAGGATGAATACCCAACAAAGATACATTTTACAGATCTTGGATCAAGCTTTCCTCTATTATGAGGATGGATATGAACATAGCACACACACCCAAAAACTTTGAATTCCAAGGTGCTTATAAAGTGTGTTCCAGGATGTCCGTTTAACACTTGGATAGGAGTTTGGAAACCTAGAATCCTTGAAGGCATTCTATTAATGAGATAGGTTGCTGTAAGGACAGCCTCACCCCATAAATACTTGGGCACCTTCATAGTGAACATGATGCTCCTAGCAACTTCCAGGAGATGTCTGTTCTTCCTCTCTGCCACCCCATTTTGTTGGGGGGGTATCAACACAGGTACTTATATGAATGATCCCTTTGTCAGAAAAGAATGAAGTAAGACCTTTCTCAAAGTATTCCTTACCATAATCAGTCTTTAGTACTTTAATTTCAGTATTAAACTGAGTTTTGATCATGGTATAGAAAGTTTTGAAGATAGGCCCAACCTCAGATTTTTCTTTTAGAAGAAAAAGCCAAGTAACCCTACTGTGATCATCAATAAAACTGACAAACCATCTCTTGCCGGGTTCAGAGTTCCAGGGGGCAGTATTAGAGACTGCTTCATCCCTTTAGTTAACTTCTGAAGATTGCTCAGTGGCCATAAGGAAAGAGAATAAAAGCAGACAAGAGTTTGAGATCTTAAGCCTCTGATACCATGTAGAAAAAGCACTTAGAGAAGAGAAAGATAGGAAGAAACTCTTGTTATATTACTTAGATGCTTATCGGATAGATAAGAGATGAATACAATATATAGAAGAGGCTTCCAACGGCTATAAAAGTAAACCCAACGGCTATCTGCACAGTAAAAGCAGTTTACTATTGCTAGATAGATTAAGCACTAAACAAAAGCCAAAAAAGGTGGGAAAAAAAAAAAGCCACAGAACAAGCACTAAACAGGTGCTGAAAAAGTCTAATAACAAGTGTAATATTCAACATCATCCATGTAAGCAATGGACGTCTAACACCAAAAGCTTTATGAATTAAACATTAAAATATTAAAAGATACCAATTCACAATATAACAGTCAGGATACATATGTTGCCGTTACAGAACTATCAGGATTCTAGCACACAAGTAATATTGAACTTGTTTTGATACTTCAGTACTTTAATCGGGTTGATATAGTTTAATACCAGATCAAAATGAAAGTGTTGCTTAGCTATGCAACCAAGAAATTATACAAATCCTTCAATTCAGTGAAATCGGTATTCACCGGATGATCGAAACTTCCAAAACTAGAAACATACAAGCTGTTCAACAAATGAGCGAGAATATAATCCAATCAAACAATCATGTATGTATAGGAATAGAAATCACACATAAACCAAATAGACAAACTACAGTCAGTCAGACCGATAGCATATTTCACCTACTGCTAACTGCGATCATATGAACCAGAGAATCACTTCATACAGCAAAGCTAAACCTCAAAAAATGAATAAATAAAATAATCGATCGTCACTGGGAGAAAAATCAGGGTAATTAGCTTCAGAGATGATCACGACAACCACAACGAAACAGGTATAAGTAAAACCGAAAGAAACAAATCAATAAATTAAAAGCAGAGTACTCACACAATGTAGACTTTGGTGGCCATTACTGAGTTATCGGCAATTCTCTGGTTTATGAGAGCTCGGGAAGAAGTGAAAATTGTTTGGGGGGAGAGGGAATGGAGACACCAAGAGCAAATGGGTATGTGGACTGAGGAGACACCAAAGAGTGAAAATAATTCTTCTGCAAAGGTGAATAATGATGGGTGCTTTTAACGAGCCGAGTCGAATCGAGTTTCAGTTAATTAAATTTGTGTTCGTTTAGATTACGTGTTTGTTCGTCTTCGTTCGCTTAATAGACGAACAAAAAATATTTTCAAATTTGGTTCGTTAAGATCTCTAATTATTTTCAAGCTCTGCTCATTTATAAGAAATTTTTGTTCATTCTCCTGTTCAAGCTTGTCTTACTACACGTATTTTGGCCTTTCAGCTCGAGTTTGTATCGAGTTTGGATCATTAAGGTATCAATAATCAAGTCCAAATTAATAAATAATAAAATACAAAGCAATATTCAAAAATCATAATAACAACAACAATAGGAGAATTATATAAATATAATATAAAATTACTGTAGCGTATCTATTAGATTAATGCATTGATTATCATCTTTTAGGGTTATGTTGTAAATTGGTTTATCCTATATAAACAGGTTCACAAACATAATCGAAAGTTCGCGAGTTTGCTCACGTTCGTCCGTTGAGGAAACGAGTTTATAATTTTGTTCAAGTTTGGGTTGTTAAACTAAACAAGCGAACTATACAAATACTAATGAGCCGTACACGAGTTTGTTAATGAGCGACTCTATCCGTTTAACGGCACTGATAACGATACAGACACAAACGTTGTGTTACAACGAGTGACATAGCGAGCATCTGCACCGTTAATATTAATATATAATGATGAATCTAAATTGATAATGATAAAAATCCAATATGATTAACAGTGCATATTGTCATACCTGGTTTAATTACTCTTTGCAGAAATGTGAATGTTAGATTTAATCTGAAAAACATAGTAACCCTCTTTTTTACATTGGAATACGTTGAACGAGATACCCGTAGTAATCATTGGGCGTTATACAGAGTAATAAATGTCACATCATCATAATGGACCGACATGAATTCAACACATATTGGGCTTATATATCAGAAGACTTCAACACAATGCATCCTCCAGCAGACACATGACGCCCTTACAACAATCAACTGACATGACGTAGGTCGTCATCTGTCCCTCATAGCCGGCATGACACAAATCGTCTACGATCTCTTATTGCCGACGTTGTGCAAGTCGTCTCAGTCTTTTATACCTAATACGGTGCATGTCGCTCTTATATCATTTAGCCAACATGACGCATGACGGCATTGGTCTTTCATAACTGGCATGCCATCTCTTTTATGCATTGGGTTGGGCTTACATGCTCGGCCTTTTGGTTTAGCATTATCCTCCTCTTAAAAGATTCATACTATCTTGCTCTCGGCAAGGCTGGGCCTGAGTCTCGTCTCAATCACAGAGTTGAGACTCATTTCTCAAAAGGGCTTTAGACGCTGTCTTGCTCTTAGAAGACTCGACCATGGCTCCACCATAGAGCCCAAACTCATTTATTGGAAGGGTTTTATACGAGTTCTTTACCTAGCCATGACATCTACAAATTCGACTGTGATATCCCATATTGGAAGTGTGGGAAGCGAGGACGGCGGTCTGGGGGTCGGGGTTGACCGGACCATTTATGACTCATTTACCGCTATCAGGCCCGGGGTCTGGGGGCGTTACAGAATGGTATTCAGAGCCGACTATCAGACGGATCTAAGTACCAAAGACTACCTCCAGACGAAGCTAAGTGCCACAGGCCACCTCTAGAGTCCTCTGGTAGAGACAAAGTGGGACAAGTCTACAGGGACAAGTCCACATGGACAAGTCTTGGCCGTCCTGGCGAGGACGCCACCCTTATAAGGGGGGAGAATGTGATATCGCACATTGGAAGTGTGGGAAACGCATCACCGGCCACTATATAAGTGTGAGACATAAATGTCTTGTCAACTCGGTTTAGTTAGCCTTGTTAGACCCAGCGAGGGCGCTGGTCAAGAATGAATCAAATCATTTATATTTCATGACTGATCTAAGATTGACCGGATATTTACTGACTTATTTAATACCATCAGCCTTCGGTTTGGGGAAATTACATCGACCTATAAACTCATACATGTGACATCTCATCTAGCTCTCTGTTAATTTCATATTCAAGTAAACACTTGACCAACCCTTAAACATCTTTGATTGTAGACTCCGACTTAAACATCTCATAGTTCTTCGAAGATTAAGCTCTAGAGCCCTGACCAATATTTTTTCGGGTCTTGAAACTAAATCTCATGAACAAAAATTATGAATTTTCTGCCTCTCGTAACCTATGTCCACAAATATATTTTTAACTTAATATTCAGTCAAAAGTTTTTGCATCTCAAATATCCACGACTTGACACTAATCTTATTAAATTTCTACTTGGTCAAAGTGTTTTATAAACTGATCAATGATTCATAAATATGTCTCGATACGAAAGTTTTTTTATTTTTTTATTTTTGTTGTTGTTGATATTAATCATTTTCCTTTGCTCCATCATACGTACTATTGCGTAACGTGGGGGGCTTTCCATATGTTTTGTTGCTTTCCTTTTTTATGAAACCATAACTAGCAACTGCTAAGCTGTCTTCACTGAAAAATCCACTTTTATGATAATTTTTAATGTATTTTGTTTTATGCACATTTTTCTTCTGCACAAAAACTATAAACCATTCTCCTTTTTCTCCTATCCCATTTTAAATAATTTCAGTTACATATATATTTTACCATTAATTTCTATAAACCTCCCAACAGTAGGAATCTTCCGGTCAACATCATTATTGTAACGAATTTGCCGCCATTACTCCTGTTTTTCTTCCATTCCCACTTCTTAGTTGGTGGAAATTTTAGTATTTTTTTTTCTTTTATGAAACGATATTATCACATATTTTTTTATTTTTTTAGCATTCGCTGCATTTTGATAAGCATCAATCATTCAAAATAGATTCAAAAACACCAAATCAACATATTAATTGTGAAGATCCTTTTCAATCAAGGCATCGAAATCCCTAGAATCTTGTATTGACATGATTTGGTTCCCACGATTCTTTTTTTTTTTTTTTTTTTTTTTTTTTTTCCGAATAACGGTTCCCATTAATTTTTATTTTTTAATTTTTTTAGGGGTTCCCATGATTTTTAAAATGATCCTCAACAATTATGACACTATTTGTATAACAATAATAGACTATAAGATAAGATGATGGATATGATAATTATAAAAGTATATACTCTCATGCATATTTTAAGTTTTTATTATCTGTTAAAACATATGATCCGTGTAATAAGATATATATAATCATTCAAATTAAAACCACCATATATATATATAAAACTAGTGGTTCAATATTCCACATGGTGGGAATCTTCATCCCCTTTTGGATGTCTTTTTAGTAGTTAATTAGTAATAAACATAACACATCGAAAAATAATTTGTGTTACACTACACTTTTTAAATTATTGATTTTATCGTAAGTTGTATTAATCAATGATAATGTAAATAGTGTGTTGTGTGACCTGTATGTTACCCTTAAATCATTTTTAATTATGATAATGTAAATGTTATTCTTTCAACGGTTGTGTCACAATTAATAAAAGGCCAATACACATTTAACACAATTAATTATAATAAAATTACTGAATAATCATGATTTACGCCTAACCATAATCAAAAATAAAAAAAAAAAAATTACGTTTCGATTCGTTGTGTCATGACAGTTATACAAAAATATGCCACCAGGTATAACGGGTTCTCATCAAGTTTTAGCCCATTACACAGAAACTAATGACAAGAAAATGGTCCTTTTGTCAATATCTTTTATATAAACAAAATTTAAATATTAAAAAAAAAAAAAAGCACATTCGTTACTCTACCTCCATCTAATTAGTCTCAACTCTCAACAGCTTAATTAGTGGGGTTTTGGTTTGAAAAACTATAAATCCTCCATTTTTGTGATTCTAAAACACAAAATTAACTGCAGAGCTTAAATATTTAAGAAAATGGCATCATCATCAACAATGTGCTTTCAATATATTTTCACACTATTTTTCATCCTATTCACATGCACAACTTTTCCTTCTTTAGCAAGAAATATAAACAACAACCATCAAAAAAACCTGCAACCATCATCATCATCAAGAAAGTACAGTACTACTACTACCCCAAAGACACAGGCTGAAGAGTTGATTAGAGAACTCAATTTATTCCCGAAACACGACGCGAACATCAATCCACTGTATAATCATTTTCCAGATGGGATTGTTGAGAAACGTTTGAATCTTTCACTGCTCGGAGTTTCTTCTACTGGGCCTACTCCTCAAGATTTGGGTCACCATGCTGGTTATTATAAACTTGCTGATACCAAAGATGCTAGGTACTTGCTTCTCCCCCCTCTCTTTTGGTTTTCTTCATCGGTACGTACTCTTACAAAAACAAAAACGTCACCTATAAAAATGGTGTTTTTTGTAAATGACAGGCATTTGTAGATATATACGTCGACATTTACTTGTATTTACATTGCAGAGTTTTTTTTACACCGTCACGTTTTTCCTTCTTCCCTGTAGAGTGATTTTAATTTCCTAGGTAATTAATGTATGAAATGTTTGTTAGGACAATGTTAAAAGGTTAAAATATGCATGCGTTTATTAGATTAATGTTGCTTATGGGTTTGGTCCGTAATCATTTTGTCATCTGTTTAAAAGTTTATAGTAGTACTCATCATTCATCAATCATTCATTCCTAACCAACTGCTATCTAATTAATTAATTAACTCCAAATTTGATTTACAATTATTGTTGAATGATCCTTCTAAAAAGTATTGGTAATAATTAATGAGAAATTTACATTGTTTTGTATGAAAATGAATTATTGTTTTTTAATTTTTAATTTTTGGGCTTATATGCAGGATGTTTTATTTTTTCTTTGAATCAAGAAATAACAACAATACGGATCCAGTGGTAATATGGTTGACGGGAGGACCAGGATGCAGCAGTGAATTGGCTTTGTTCTATGAAAATGGACCTTACAAAATTGCCAAAAATTTGTCCCTTTCCTTAAATGACTTTGGCTGGGACAAGGTACCTAACCTTTTACATATGTCTCTACATGTTTCTGTTTTTATGGGCGTTTGTAGTCATGTAGCATCATACCAAGATATGATATATATATATATGAGGCTCGACGTTTCATTCGGCCTCCGAAAAATCGAATATCACGTATTAAAATCGATTTTTCTAATAACGATACCTTTGGTTGGGGCACTTTCGACTTTTTGAGATTCGAATTTGAGCTTAAAATTCGACTTTGATATTCGACCTAGCTCTATAAATTACTATTTTTTATCGTTTCTGTAAAACACTATTTTTACCCATAAAACGCGTTTATTGTTTTTGCAGGTTTCAAATCTTCTCTATGTGGATCAACCTACCGGAACAGGATTCACTCTGATTCGACGATGACAATGATATCCGACACGATGAAACTGGTGTCAGCAATGATCTTTATAACTTTTTACAGGTATATATACGCTTATATTTAAACCGGATTTCATTATACTAATTAATTAATATAACTAACAAAATTGTATAATCTGAATGAAACAGGCATTTTTCAAGGGGCACCCTGGTTATGAAAAGAATGATTTTTATATAACTGGTGAATCATATGCTGGACATTATATTCCTGCATTAGCTTCTCGAGTTAACAAAGGAAACAAAAATAATGAAGGCATCCACATTAACCTCAAGGTTATATATATATACACTTATTTATCATATCAATTTTCTTTTATTAAGATTATCTCGATCGTGTGTCTAACTGTATTAATTATAATTTTTTTAATAACAGGGTTTTGCGATAGGCAATGGGCTCACAGATCCTGCAATTCAGTACAAAGCATACACGGATTATGCTTTGAACATGAAATTGATCAGTCAACAAGACCATGATGACATGGATCCTATGATTAGCCAGTGTGAAGATCAAGTCAAACAATGTGGTAATTTTTTCTCACTATTACATCATTTGTTAAATTAATTAAGAGTATTCTGAAATGAAATGGAAAGGAATAAACGAAGACGTTTTATTACATTATTACGTGTATACAAACGTGTCATTAGCTAGCGTAAGTATGGTACGCTAATTTGCTGAATTATCATGCATGGCATGCAGGTACTGATGGTGAAGATACATGTATAGACGCATACAGCACGTGCAATGAAATCTTCCAAAACATATTGGAAATTGCTGGGAACATAAATGTGAGCAATCAAAAACTATAATTGTATACAAATTAATTTGTGATCAATTTTTTTTAATTTTTTTTTGCAGTACTATGATATCCGAAAGCAATGTGAAGGTTCATTGTGCTACGATTTCTCGAGCATGGAGACTTTCTTGAATGAGGACACAGTTAAACAAGCTCTTGGTGTTGGGGACATAGATTTTGTTTCCTGCAGTTCAACCGTTTACCAAGCGATGACTGCAGATTGGATGAGGAATCTTGAAGTCGGGATTCCATCACTTCTTGAAGACAAAATCAATGTCCTTATTTATGCTGGGGAGTATGATCTCATTTGTAACTGGCTTGGTAAGCTTCCATTCATCTCACTATTCTGTTAAGTTAAGACGCTGCTGTGATATGTCCAGTGATGACATCACAAAACCGGTCCCACAGAGGAAATTACTTTACAGTGACAGTCTGGCACATCACAAAACCGGTTTACCAGCCTAACACATCACAAAACCGGTCCCACTATAGAGGAACCGGTCAAGTAAGCTTATATACTTTGCTCTGAGAGCCTGACACATCACAACACCGTTCTCACTGTAAAGGATCTGGATGGTATATGAGCTATATACATTTGAGTATTGTATAGCTTTACTAGACCTAAATGTAAAAAAAAAAACATATATGTTTGGTATGGATTTGTAGGGAACTCAAGATGGGTAGCGGATATGGCATGGACGGGTCAGAAGGCGTTTGTAGCGGCACCATCAGTAGCATTTACAGTAGATGGAGAGAATGCAGGAGAAGGAAAGAGCTATGGACCGTTGACTTTCCTCAAAGTACATAATGCAGGCCACATGGTTCCTATGGATCAACCTAAGGCTTCACTTGATATGCTGCAGAGGTGGACACATGGGAAGTCTCTTTTCAATTAGACTAATAAAATGATCATTAATTATATCAAATGCTTGTAATTAATCAATTAATGCTGCTCTGGTAATTTAAACATTACAAACATTAATCATCCAAAATTTAACAAGGAAGATGTCTTATTGAAATGTAAAGTATGATCCCTTTTGGAAATCATTTGATTGTAAAGAAAATTGCCACCTG
Source organism: Gentiana macrophylla (assembly GCA_026214975.1). Lineage (NCBI taxonomy): Eukaryota > Viridiplantae > Streptophyta > Magnoliopsida > Gentianales > Gentianaceae > Gentiana > Gentiana macrophylla. Next base: position 177,482,795 of record CM047805.1, on the reverse strand, counting down.
AAATTGAATATCTGTACACTATATATTACGAATGAGCAAAAATATACACAGTATTTTTGCAGTGAAACAACCAGTACATACATAGTACAGCTTTCGAATTATATCTCATACCTTTCTTAATCATTAAAAAAAAAAAAATCAAGCAATCTGTTTAGTGAAACATACAGTTTATAAGACCGGTCGATCGTAAAAATAATTATTGTTGATGCATAGTTGGAATAATAATCAAGCAATGATTTCATGTTTTACATGGTGCCCGGAAATGAAATAACATATCGTTTTAAATATATATTGACATTAATTTATCTTTTTATTTATCATTTATCAAATTTCGTACATAGCCTTAAATAGGCATAACACTGACTTAATAACCGAATTACTAATGTCCTAAAAGCATAGAGTAAAATATGAAATATTGGAGTTTGGGCAACTGCTGGGGCGATGGCGGTGCCGCTAGCTTGTGCGCTGGGTTTTGGCCTATCTCTCCAATTTCGGGTCGCGTTCAGTATTTTGACCTTATATTCATTTATACACTCTGATTTGACGATTCAAAATGCATTGAATATCTCGTTTCGAATCTTACAAGTTTTTTTTGAAAAAAAGTTCAAGCCCAAATCGTAATGCAAAGCCTTCGAAACTGCATTCCAAATTCGATCACTTATCAGATTTTTTGGTCCAGTCATGGTCTTAAATTAATACTTCAGCCCTAGTCATATTGGACTTTAACCTTCTTAATTTTTCGACCCAAGTATTTTCTTGCTGGGCCAACCTCATTCTCGGCATCAGTATTTTCGTGAACAAGTCAATTCTCTTAATTATATCTATACATAAAGCAATAAGATGGAAAATAATATCTATTATTATATAAGTTGTTGTTCTAAGTAATTTTTCATTATTTGTTCTCTTTAGTTATTATAATATTTAAGACAAATCACCCTTGCTTTAATTAACCTAAACTAAGAACACAAGTAACTTTAGTACTTGAACAAATTTTTAAGGGATCGACCCTATACTTACCTATAAAATATTATACAATGTATACTTGCTAACATTTTGTTGGATATAAAGCGACCACGTTGATCTACATGTTCAACTCCATAAACGTGCACTTAACACCAATGAATTCCCTATTATTTTTGTCCCTGCGTTTCCACACATAACCAAGCGGGCCCCGTGGGCATAGTTCAGTGGTAAATAACAAGAGTGTTATGGTGACAACCTTGTCTTTCACCATTTTTATTTTTTATTTTTTCGTGTTCTTATTCCGAGACCATAATTACCATATTCCGACGTAATTTTCGGAAATTCACTAGTTTTCGAGAAGCGTTCTGGTTTGTCTTATAGTAAGTAATATATATAAAAAAAATTGTGACTTATAAGAAAGAAGAAGAAGTCCTAACACTTAAGAGTGGGCCCAATCTTGGTTTTTGTTTTTGTGTGTGAGTGCAATAAGAAAGGAGAGATCCAAACACTTGGTTTTTGTTTTGTTATTAATTGTCTTTGGAAGCATAACATTTGAGTGGGCCCAATCTTTGGTTTTGTTTTTTTTTACGTACATATAAGAAATGAGAGATCCCAACATTTGGTTTTTGTTTTGTTTTTAATTGTCTTTGGAAGCATAACATTTGAGTGGGGCCGTCTACTGGTTTTTTGTGTGGTCCTATAAGAAAGGAGAGATGCCCAACACTTGGTTTTTTTGTTTTTGTTTTTAATTGTGCTGGAAGCATAACATTTGAGAGTGGGACCCAATACTTGGTTTTTTTTGTGTGTGGCCTATAAGAAAGGAGAGATGCCCAACACTTGGTTTTTTTGTTTGTGTTTTATTTGTCTTTGAGCGAGGGTTAAACTCGGGATCTCCTGCTCCGATATCATATTATGATCAAACGCTTATTGTTGTACTAAAAACCAATTGATGTTAGTAAATGTGCTAATATATTTTCTTATATCATGCAGAGGCCTCCTTGACATTTTTTTTTTCTTCAACCTATCAGAAATTGGAAAATCAGGTCGTGTCAGACCTGACACTTGAAAATCAGGTTGTGCATTTTCTGACATGAAAAATAAGGTAAACGTAAGGATCTCTACGTTTAAACGTAGAGATCCTTACGTTTAAACGTAAAGATCCTTAAATAACATAATGATGCGTATTTGAAAATTACCTACGTTTAAACGTAGACAACCTACGTTCAAACGTAGAAAACCTACGTTCAATCGTAAGGAAATTCAAATTTTAGTTATTTTGTATTTTTTTCTACGTTTGAACGTAGACAACCTACGTTCAAACGTAGAAAACCTACGTTCAAACGTAAGAAATTCAAAATTTAGTTTTTGTATTTTTTCACGTTTGAGCGTAAAACCTACGCTTTAACGTAGGTTTTCTACTTTTAAACGTAGAGTTTCTACGTTTAACCGTTTGAAACTTCGATTATTTGTCTTTCTCTTTTATCTTCTTTTTTTTAACCGGTTAATTTAATTTTCATCAAACGGGTTTTTTTATCATTATGTCTTTTATCTTATTTTTTGAAACTAAATTGAAACGGTTAATGTCTTTTATCTTTTTTTTTATGTTATTAATTGATCACGTCGATCAATTATACTGTTGACCGTTGTTATTTTTTTTTTTTTTATCTTATTAACAGATAGTCAAGGTTTGGTTATTATCTTTCCCTTAATTTAATTTTCATCAAACGGTTAAAAAAAAGAAGATAAAACCTACGTTTAAACGTAAGAAACCTACGTTTTACGTTTAAGCGTAGAAAACCTACGTTTAAACGTAGGTTTCTTACGTTCAAACGTGGAAAAAAATACAAAAAACTAAATTTTGAATTTTCTTACGTTTGAACGTAGGTTTTCTACGTTTGAACGTAGGTTGTCTACGTTCAAACGTAGAAAAAAATACAAAATAACTAAATTTTGAATTTCCTTACGTTTGAACGTAGGTTTTACTACGTTTGAACGTGGGTTATCTACGCTTAAACGTAGGTAATTTTCAAATCGCATCATTATGTTATTTAAACTTCTTTGCGTTTAAGCGTAGCGATCTCTACGCTTAAACGTAGAGATCCTTACGTTCCTTATTTTTCATAATATCGCCGAAAACCGGCGCGATTTTTGAGTGTCAGTGCGCCCCATACACGGCGCGATTTTCCAATTTCTGTCAACCTATAGCTCTGATAGATGTTGTCCTTTTTTCCCAATAAATTTGATTGAGCAATCATTTACTTAAAAAAATCTTTTAAAAATAGTCATTTTTCCTGATTTATTTTTCTTTATATAAATTACGATATATATCACCATCAAATATAACCCCACCCACGCCAACAAGACTTAGCTCAAATGGTAATTACCGCGACCCTTGACCTGTGTTTTCGTCAAATATATATATATATATATGACCCTTGACCTGTGTTTTCGTCACAAAAAGCCGTATGCAAATTTAATATGTATACTACTATGTATGATATATATATATATATATATATATATATATATATATATATATATATATATATATATATATATATATATTGTGTCGCCTGTTCAATTGTTACAAAAGAGTCCGTGTAAATTTGCACGAACATTGTTGACCCAACCCGATATAAAATAAGTGGTGTTAAAAGTGAAATGAAAATACTACTTAGATTCAAAATATAAGTCAATTCTCTCATTCAAAATATAAGTCATTTTAGTTTTTTTTTTTTTTCATTCTATAATATAAGTTTCATTCACAATTAATACCAAGAGTTAATGAATTAACATTTTTCCTTATCTTACACTGGTTTATATCAATCCAACCACTTTTTTATTTACTCCACAATTGTTGCGTTTATGATAGTCGAGGGGTATTAAACATTTTATCCCTACATTAATTACATTTAACTACTTTTTTAATCAGTGTGAAAATTCTAGGATGGTAGACATTAATTACATTTAACTACTTTTTTAATCAGTGTGAAAATTCTAGGATGACTTATATTTTGGACCGGAGGTAGTACTATTTAACACATACTTCCAACGATTACAAGACGAACTAATTTGAAAAGAAAATGGTGTCATGTGATGTGGTAGTATGATAGATGAGCAAATCCAAAATGAGAGAGAAGTAGGATATACTCCACAGGTTTGTGTGGTAGTACTATATCTCATCGATATTCGATAAAACAATATGCTTGTATCGAGATGAATATATTATTACTATTAATATTTAAACAGCACCAGAATGCATGGATGTTTGTGTTATTAATTATTTAAAGTAAAGTCAAAAGTTTGAGTATTAAGAAGAAGAAGAGTTCTCAAGTATTATAAGAATAGGGAGTAGTAATTAATAAACCCAACGCAAATAGAATAAGAAGAAGAAGAGTATAGCAGATCGAGCAGAAAGAGGAAAATGGCAGCAGCTTACAGTAGTGTACCGGCCGGCCAAAAGGAAAATCACATTCACAACAGAGTTTTGTTGTCAATCTCAATAGTATTCTTGGTGTGTGTGTCGGTCAGCAGCTTAATGGAGCCCAGAAGATTCTCTGTTTACAGAGACTTGTTTAGTAATAATATCCGCCTCCCAGTCCCAGTCCCAGTCCCAGACCCAGTCCCAGAAAGTGGCAATGGCGGCCAAGAAGAGTTGTTGAAGAGTAGTACTTGTGATATATATAAAGGGAGATGGGTGAAAGATGAAAAGTACCCCCATCCTCTTCTTTATTATAATACTGCAGGGTCAGGGTCAGGGTCAGGGTCAGGGTCATGTCCATATGTTGATGAGGGGTTTGATTGTCAAAGTAATGGAAGGCCAGATTCTGAGTATTTCAAGTGGAGGTGGAACCCTTTTGGTTGTCATCTTCCCAGGTAATCCTTCCATCCATCCCCTTTGTTTCATCAAGGAGGTATATATATATATTCTTCTGATAATACATAGTATTATATATTGTAATTAATGAAACTAAAAAATAAAAAGTATGTTGTAATTAAAGGTATTAAATTACTGTACAATAGATGACATGTTAAATAGTTAGAAGGGTGAGGGTATATATGGGTGTTCGAGAGGATTTCGGGTCAAGCATAAGGATAACGGTAAGGTTAGAGGTAAAGAATAGAAAGTAGGATGGAGTCCTATTCCGAGGGGGGTAGTGGTGTGAATCAGGTGCTATGGTGAATAGAAATTATGATGCAACACTTATTTAAAAATAAACTCAAAACCGTTTTATATGGTTTTTAAATTTGTAACTTAAACTGTGACGAATTTTAGGTTAAAACCAATTGTGCGATACTGTTTGGTTTGACTTGGTCTCGTTTTTTCATGATTTTCATTGACAAATAAACTTATTGATTTGAAATCACAACTTATCTAAGAATAACATATGATAATATATGTGATACATCAATACTATTATATGATTGAAGCCAAATAGTTGATTTAAAAAACTATTTATATTGAACTACTATATGCTCATACCAAAATAATATTGCAAAACCAATCATTCATCGACCATCATCCAAAATAACGAACGCGATACCTACTTACCAAACTTCCTACCTAAGAAAAACGAGACAATAAAAAATTGTATCTTACTCAATTCAATTCATCAATTAAGATTTAACATCCTGGATATTATTCATATTTAACTAACACCTACAATATTGAATAACTTAAATAAGGTCGAGAATATGTTTAAAACAAAATAGAATGTGAGCGGATAAAAGTGAACGTATTTATAAGTGGGAGAGTGGTGAAAGGTAATTAATTTTTGCACATATCATAAAAATGCCGAGTTATCGATCACTAATATATTAGTGCTGGGGAAGCAGAAAGAGAAGAGAGAGTTGTGAGTAGTGACTTATGAATTAATTTGTGTTGTGTTGTTTTCTTAAGAAATCGGAATATTGAAGATGACTAGGTCTCGGTGGAAGGATCCAAAAAGTTGAATGTTTAGGATATAAAATGAATGATGAATCACAAATGCATTGCAAATACGAAATGTAAATTAGGTGAGTTGGAACGAATCAAGTAACACGATAATTTAAAACGGGTTTTCATTCTTTTCAAATCGAAACCAAATTCTATCAAACGGTTTTTAGTTATATGAAGTCTATGATGTTCCTTTGATTCTGCTGTATACTCATCCCTATAAATTATAATGCACAACAACAACAGATTCAACGCAACAGATTTTCTGGTTAGAATAAAAGGGAAGAAATTAATGATGGTAGGTGACTCCCTTACCCGAAACCAGTTTGAATCACTCCTTTGCCTGTTGCGTGCTGCCCTTCAAAATACAAGCAAACTGTATGAACTCAATGGTTGCAGCATTACTAAAGGCAGACGCTTTCTCACTTTCAAATTTGAGGTAATTTACAAAATTTTTAACGTTTAAAAAGGCACTTTGAAATCATATTGCAATTTGATTTGCCTCGTTTTTTGGTATAGGATTATGACTGCACAGTGGATTATGTTAGATCACATTTCCTTGTTAAGAAAGGAGTCAGTTCGAAAGGACAAGGAAAAGGGAAACCGAATTCAACTCTGTCTTTAGACATAATTCACGAATCATCTGATCGTTGGAAGCAAGCTGACATTCTGGTTTTCAACACTGGCCACTGGTGGACTTATGGAAAGACTGCCATGGGGTATTTCTCTTCAACTTTCAGAATCATATTTCTCCTTTTCCCTTTTGTTGTAGTAGTAGATACTAGATACCGTAGAACAAACTAAATCTGTAATATCAATCAATGGGCGTCTTTAGTGACAACACACTAGATTTACTGTTTTTGACACCACTTGGACATGGTACATACAATCAACTTTTGCACAATCGATTCTAGAGGTCAGAATCGACTTTCCGGTGGTCGATTCTCACAATCAAACCCTTTTTTCCAGTTGATTGTTTCCATTTTGGTGTCATGCTATAACGAGTGTGATGCTTAGGCACCCTAATTCAATAGAGAAGACAGTTGATTAAGTGCATTGCTAATTGTAAATAATCTGCAGTTTTAAGACAAGATTCTTATTAAGGAATAGTGGTATGCAGAAAGAACTATTATAAAGAAGGTGATTATATCTATCCTCAGCTTGATTCTATGGAAGCATACAGAAAAGCTCTAAAGACATGGGGCAAATGGATTGACCAAAATATAAGTCCTGCAACTCTGGTATTTTATCGCGGCTACTCTTCTGATCATTTCAGGTACTTAATTAAAATCATTTCCAGTTATCATCCTAATTATAATCCTAAATAAAGATTGATTTTTTCTAGTTTATTTACCTTGAAAATGAATTCTTGATTGTAAGCAGAGGTGGAGATTGGGATACCGGTGGAACATGTGTTGCAGAGAAGGAACCTTTTGAAAAGGGCAATATCATTGATACCTATCCTTTGAAAATGAGGATAGTTGAAGAAGTGATCCAACAAATGCAAGTGCCAGTTGTGATACTAAATGTAACTACACTAACAATGTTTAGAAAAGATGGCCACCCTTCTGTATACGGCAAGAAGGTCGTTGATCATGGGCGGAATGTCTCCAAGGTAAGAGAAGATTGCAGCCATTGGTGTCTTCCTGGCATCCCAGATGCTTGGAATGAAGTATTTTACGCCGCTTTAGTTGCAAAGCAAACTTCTTTGGCTACTTAATATGTTAATAACCAATAATATTGACCATTTTCCATTGGAGTGGTTACCATAGATAGTTATCAGTGTGACAGAACTTCAAAGACACAATTTTATACACAAACATCATCTACAGCCGTCGATAAACTAATGGATTCCACTGACTGATGGTTGTAGATCGTGGTTTCCAAATGTTGTGTCACTGAAGTTGTGTGTGTATCATTGCATAAACACAAGAAATAATATATTGATAGCCAAAATCAGTACACTGGTTTTGAAGTTTGGCCACAAATCGGCGGTGATTAATTTCTACACCACCAACAAGAAGAAGAAGAAGAAGAAGAATATCTTTACATCCACAAATTCTCTGTGAATAACAGCTAAATCAGCAATCTTTGCATAGAAATATTATAATGAACAAATTGGTTAGTCATTTGCTTTCGAATTTCGGGTAAGAAATGGAAACAGTTGATTGAGAAGATGGGGAAAATTCTACAGATATGGCATCTCCTGATTGCTTTTCAATGTTCTGCTTTATTAGAGCCGGTCGTATCAGCTCTCCTCTAACTTCAGTCTTGCATGTTAGCATCGCGACAACTTCAGACATTGGTGGTCTCAAATTGGCATGTGGTTGAAGGCATAAGAAAGCCACATTCAGCATTTGCATCACGTCCTTCTCCGCCACCTCATCATCACGTAAATTCGGATCTAACAAATCCATCAGCTTCGATTTCTCATTTAGCTTCCATGCCTAATAAACACAGGCAGACTAGTTAGAAAGAGACAGACACATTCATAATGCATTTGTGAGGCTTAAAAGTACGTGACAACGTAAATAAAACGTCGAATGCATTACATATTCGGGTAGGTATTGCATCTCCATCGGCAACTCATAATCTGTATTCTTCCTGCAGCTGATAATCTCCAGCACCAGAACCCCAAAACTGTAGATATCTGCCTTCTCTGAAAGCTCTCCTCTAATGGCATATTCAGGTGCTGTGTAACCTCTATAAAGATAACAATTCAACTCAATATTACTATAACCATGAACCCTTTTTTAGGTACAATAGATCCAACAACTGAAAGTGGTTTAAATAAGAAAACATGTTGCACAAAAGACGCTTACAAGGTCCCACCAAATGTAGCACTGAGGAAAGCTTGGTCTTCAGGGAAAAACCGGGCTAAGCCAAAATCTCCGATTCTTGGCTGAAATTTGTCATCAAGAAGAATGTTGCTTGCTTTGATATCTCGATGTACGATTCTGAGGTGCGAATCCTCATGTAAGTATTGCAGCCCACGAGCAACTCCAAGAATTATTTGGCAACGCGTATTCCAGTTCAAGAATACATCTTTTTTCCCTGTAGAAGCATTAGTTATAGTAATCTGACAAATACTAATGTAAAAATGGAAAACCTTGACAGATATCTTAACAACGTATGTAAGCCAACAAGAGAGGGAAAAAAAGAAGAAGAAGAAGAAGGTAAAGAGCATGTCGAAAAAGATCACAAGCATATACCATATACAATGAGATCCAAACTACCATTCTTCATGTACTCATACACAAGTAACCGTTGAGCTCCATCCGAGCAACACCCCAACAAACGGACTAAGTTCTTATGTTGTATGCTCGTGATCATTTTCACCTCTGCAAGAAATTCTGATTCTCCTTGTTGTGATTTACCTAGAGACAGCTGCTTCACAGCAACCAATCTTCCATCTTCCAGCTTCCCCTGTTATAAAAAAAGGTACAGTACTATTTCAGTCACCCGTATGATGAACCGAAACGAAGTACGGCGTCCTATTATATGAGCCGCCGATTAGCCTATGTCAATGAGAATTGAACAACTAGTTATCTGTACCAGAAATACAGGTCCAAATCCACCTTTTCCAAGCAGATTACTGCTGCGAAAATTCCTAGTAGCTTTCTTTAGTGTCTGGAAATCAAAATGGATTATGTCATGGAGAGTGCTGCTGAAACCTTGAACTTTGGCTGCCAGTTCTGGACAAGAAGTATATATATCATTATCAGATACCCTTGTAATAAAAGCGTTCCACTAGTATCCATGACTATACTTACTTTCTGGTGGACTGCCACCCTTCAGCTTGTGAGCAATGAATTTTTTCAAATCTGCTGTCTTCACGAATTTCTTTAGTACAAAGAATATGATCAAGAATATTACGAGCACAATCATCCCACCGAGGAAGAAGAATAAGGCTGAGGATATCTGATCAAAGGACGAGCTCCCCGACTCATGTTTTGAGGCTGACGGAGTGGTACCTGAACCTATAAACAAAGTTAAACACGGTGTTCACTGAGGTCGGTGAACTTTCAAACATGTAGTGCATACTGCATAAACAAACCTTCATACATGCAAGTGTGCAAGAGGCTGTAACTCAATACACACAAAATCTCCTCTGCCATTATCTAACTACTGAAGTATGTCTATGAAAGATTGAAATCATGGTGTCACTTGAACGTTAAAAGCGATATTTCCCTTTTAACTTGTCAAAAGCACATTCATGAACTTTAAGCAATGTAAAAGAAAACCATTAGCATCTGATGCATTTTATGGCTAAACTCATTGGAGAAGATCAACCCCTAAGTTTTGCACAATGGTTGAGGAAATCTATCAAACACTTGGTAGTGTATGAAAAGCTACAACCGCGTATGACTCAACCGGCAATTAATGGATCATCAACATCGCAGAGAAATCTAGTCTAGCACTATGTACTTTAACTGCCTTAGATCTGTTAAGAACTATAATGATTATGCCTAGCACCCTCAAATCTCATTAGTTGTTCGAATTAACAAAATTCTACCTTCAGCAGAACCAAAGTTTCCTACAAATCATCTTCTTCCACTACCAAAACATATCATCAGGCTACCAGAAAAGAATGAAACTTTGAAATTAGAAACAAAATCACATATGTGCATGAGTGCATTGCAGTACACGACCATTTAGTACATTTGAAGTAAAAAGTACAACAAGAAAAAGAAAAAAATAAACACCCAAATCAGGAAAATCCAGATAAAGAAAAATAAAAGAAAGTAAAGGGATCCCATTTCATGAAGCAGCATACCAGTGACTTCTAGACCAAGACGAGCCATAAGAATCCCCTCAAATCACCATAGATAGATTGATAGAAGGAAGAAATAAGCTTTTTTTTTCTTCCTTTTTCTTTTGACTGGTTCTGCATGTGAGAAATATATTGGAATGCAGGCTGTGAAAAGCTGTACTGGGAAGGAGGAAGAATATATGCAAAGGTAAATACTATCAATTTTTAGCCGTTCTTGCTATATTTTTGTTTGAGCTTGTTGTTTTGGCGCCTTTTGGAAGGAGTCCATGACCTCTTGTTGATCTTTCTTTTTTATTTTATTTCTTGAAAAAAAGTATATATTATACTATGATCCAATGGTTGATCAATTTAGCATGAAGAAGAATTATGGGTGTATTGGTTCAATCCAATCCAAACCAATCCAATGGTATTAAATTAAAAGTTTGGGAGCGTATGTATGTTGAAGGATTATGTTGTATGGTTGGCTGTTTATAATCTTTCCACGTGCTTCTTCCTCTCCTCCGGCAGTCGGCATTGGGCGGCTCTGTCAATAACATAAAGTGTTTTATCATTTTGTACTGCATATTTCATTTTTCTTACTAAACTTATATGATTAGTATTTTTCTAAGGCATATAATTATCATTTTTGAGGCAATCATAATCATAATTTAAGTCAATCATAACTGATATGTCAAAATTGGCAAAGTCTGGCCAAATCCAAAAAAGAGCCCTTAGATCCGAACATGACTCGTTCATAAGCTTAGTAACGGATAGGGTTTTCAGCCCAGCAAGTCCACCCCTCTATAAGTTGGACCAAGCCGAGCACAATACAGCTCACCTCAGGTCTCTACAATTCTCATCATTGGTCAAGGCAACAGGAATGAATCGGCGAACATCCAGCTCGATACGAAACATTGGAGGCCGACCTGCTCGTCAGCTATCAGCTCGAACAAAGCCGCTCAACTAGACAACATAGTTCATAAACGACACTTGCCAATGGAGAACCAAAAGCGAGCTCGCCCGTCAGCTCACCAACCCTCCAGCTCGCCAGCTCGTCCGACAGCCTGGTAACAACCTGGTGACAGCCAACTCATGGCCTCTATAAATAGCAGCATCACACATTTGACAAAAATATGATCTCTCGTTTTCTTAAAAAACTACGTAACTTGGCTTGATCCCTTGCAAGCTAAGGTATGTAGGCAGTCTTTTTGAGCCCAGTTCATAATCATAAACACACAACATTCCCTTCATCTTGCTCTTAAAGATCTTCATACTTGTTCTTAAGAGCCGTTGCACAACCACCGGAACAATCACTCACTCTAGCCAGATATCTACCTTTAAATGTACCCTAAACTTGTTGGTGATATTTTTGACATCATCAATAACTAATGATAAAAAATATGTTGTGAATTGCAAAAATGTCACCTTAGAATTTTTTTTCTTTTGTAAAGTTACTCTTTTGTTTACTTGCAACATTTTAACATATGTTACCATCATAATAATTGTGTCACAACATGCGACACAACATAATTTTATAACATTGATGATAATGAGTCTATATCGTAATCAACGTTGCTTACCTAATATCGATTATAAACAATGTGCAAAATTATTTTCAATTACTCATTGTGTCGTAGTAACATTTTTCTGAGAATTAATTGAGCAAAGATGGCAATACTATTTATGGTGCGTTTGTATTATTGAAATCAAATAAAATGAATTAAACTAATGGAATGCAAAGGAATGAACGTGATTTCATTCCTACGTTTAACACACAAAATGATGAAATGTATACAATTTTATAATATTTGGCAAATGATACGGTGAGTGATGGTAGTATGTGATGACAAGTGTGTGTGTCAGGGGTGGTGGGGTGTGCGAAGGTGGGTGCAGCAATTGGAATCGCACACTACTCTGTCACCACCACCGCCTACTCTATCACCACCATCATGGTTATAGCCCCAAAACATAGAAAACAAATAGGCAAAGCCGTATTAAAACCTTTAAAAAAAATTATATAAAAAAACCACACATTCGATTGATGATTAAAGAAGATATAAACTGCATGTAGTGTCGTTCATGAAATGAGGAGAAAGAGAAATTCCTCGAGAAAATGAGCCTCCCCCTTCCATAAATATGGCACAGCTCAATAAGTTTAAAAATGATTTGATTAATTATTCAAATAGTTTAACTTGAGCTTGGACGTGACAATCGAATCATATTAATTATTTTTTTTGGAATAGAATACGACGGTAACCAGGGGCGACCGCAGGGATATAAGAATACTTGTCGAAAATTTGTGAAATTTTGTATTATAACTCAATATAGCTTAATATGAATCACTATATTAAAATAAGTGAGTCAATTTCATATACTTATTATTATGTATACGAGAAAAAAAAATCTAATAATTTTTTTAGCGGATCGGTGTTGCATTGTTAAGGTGCAAGCAACCACCGACGGCCGTAATTAAATCCAAGGGTTCTTCGTGAAACTTCCTGCACTCAACTTGCAAAAGAGTTTAAATCGATTTTTTTTTTCAAGTTTGAGCTCGTGCCAAGCCACTCGAATATTAACCGAGCTGATATTGAGTTTTAAAATATAATAATCGACTAGTTTGCGAGTTTATCGAGCTATATTAAATAACTAGTTAATTGATTACATCTATGAAATTTATTATCATAAAATATTTTATATAAACCATTAAATATTGAGAGACTTTTATAGTGCAATGGTTTGTAGAAGGTTATGCAAAGTGGCATACATTAAATTCTCTTATTTTTACTCTCTTTCATAATACACTTTTTATCGTGTGTGAGAGGTTAGAAATGAATAGTCGTAATTTATGCTTGGCTTTGCATAACCTCGCTTATAACTGATTGTATTATAAAATTTGTCTTAAATATTAGTAGAGTCATGTGAGAATTAGATTAGTCGAATTCGATTTTATCATATTTTATAAACACTAAACGAATTCTAAACAAACTGAGCTTACGGATCGAATTGAATTGCATCGAGTAGTTAACGAGTTGAGTTCGATTTTGTTTCTTTACGACACGATCGATATTGAATTGAGTTTTGAGCCCGACTTTTTTCAATCGAGTTCGAGCACCAGAAAGGATCGAATTGGCTCAACTCAGCTCGACTACACTGTCAATTTTAGGAAATCACCTGGTAAGGCGGAGCTCCGATGCCGTGGTGAACCGATTAATGACACATTCGTCCGTCGATAAACCGGCACCCCAATCCATACCATAACTCCCTTTTGCTTCAAGTCAAGCATACCCACCCCCCCATTCTCGCTCTTACCTTTCTCATCGTCTTCTTCCTTTCCACATCATTCTTTCCTCTCTCTTTTTCCCCCTCTTTTCTCTGAATCCCATAGAAACTGAAGCAAAAAGAAACAAAATCTTTGAGTGTTGAAGATGGCGTACGTAGATCATGCTTTCTCAATATCTGACGAGGATATAATGATGGGGACTTCTTACACTGTCAACAACCGCCCCCCGATCAAGGAGATCGCCCTCGCTGTCTCTCTTTTAGTATTCGGTACTCTGGGTATCATTTTAGGCATCTTTATGGCCGTCAATCAAATAGGCGGTGATCGAGCTCACGGTCTGTTTTTCTCTATTCTATTTATCCGAATCCCTTATTTTGTTTTCCAATTTCATCTTGTGACTTCGAATTTTCGCTTTTGTGTCTGTTTATGGCATGGTTATTTTGCTGAAATGTGTGTTTAGGGTGGATTTTGTGTGCGTGTACATAAGCTTCATTCACTGAAATCATTGGTAGTTTAATTAGCTGTTGTAGTGCTGTTATTTTCTTTATTGCCCTTGAACTGGCTCTCATCGTCAGTTTCACCATTCAACTGGGTACTTATTGTTCTTAGCATTTTTGGTAGCTAATGTTAGGCTTTGTTGAAAATCCTCCTTTCTAACAAAGTAAGTAGTAATATTGAATGCAATTTGTTGCTGATGTAAGTCAAGTTGCAATCTTTTTTCCTGTTTTTGTTGATTTGGTTGATTTTCTGCACTTATGGTTATTTACTATGGGAAATGCAGGATCGTTTTTTGCTGTTTTGGGGGCGATACTTTTCATTCCGGGGTTCTACTACACACGTATTGCTTACTATGCTTACAAGGGATACAAAGGTTTCTCTTTCGCCAACATTCCAGCTGTCTGAGGAGTTATGTCTTGTAGCTACACTGCTTCTCCCTTTTTGGGTATGAATTTTTAGAAACAATGTATCTATACATGTAACATAATGTCACAATATGGAAATAATGCCGTTTATGCAGTCTTTGTAAGTTTCTGTCTCTGTTTTTTCTTGTGTTACCATGGTTACGTAAGCATATATTACGGGTAGATTTTTCCTTTAGTTACCGTGCATGCATTATCTTTGTATATGCTTAACATTTTTCATCACTGCTCAGCTTCGCAGAATTATGAAATGTGGTTCATGTAGTTGAATCCGTGAGATAAATTAAGCATCTCATTTGTACTCAAAGTCATACTAATCAAAAAATGAAAGCAGGAGAAACATGTGGTCAGGTAAAACGTAATTAGAAGGTAAATTTTTTAAGAGCGCGAAAGAAATGCCATACTGTTTAGCCAGTGATAAGTTCAAAAATAAATGGCATACTATTCAGCCAGTGATAAGTTGGAAAATAAATACCTAATCTTTTCCAATTTGAAGGTAGCAACTGGACTTGCTGTAGATTTCCTTTTATTTTCCTTATTATATGTGAAATGAAGGTGTTTTATTTCCTTGACAACATTGTATCCTTCTAGGTTTCTCTGCGAGCATAAGATAAGGGGATGTTTTTTTCTTTTTAGTAGCTGGCCGTTCTGTTGGAATATTACTACTTTTCATTTTGTGTCTGATTGTAGAATTTAATTAACAGTGCAATAATAATTAAAACCGTATTGACATTTTCAACTAGCATATATGTCTTCTTCTTTTTTTCAACAAGCATATGTGTCTTTTTTTATTCTTTTTTTTGGTCTTCTTCCACATCTTCGGTCTTACTCTCCCGCGCTTAAAAGCGTCTCCTTTTGTATAATGCAATGTATAATAGTCGCATCTAGAAAACGCCTTTGGACAAAATTGTACCATATCAACCGCGTGTTCCTCATTTTACCATCAATACGGATCACACCCTACTTTCTTCATAGCTTGTTAGATATATCCAGCAGTGTGCTAACACATCGACCTGTCATCCACATTCCACTATTATTCAGTCATATCTTATGTGTCTGCTAATCAGACACATTAATAATGCTAACTTTATTACTGTCCTATAGAACCTGCTTTTAAGTTTTATAGACACCTTATGATTGATCTAGACACGTTTGTTCGCTTTTAAACACCTTTCTGGATTGCAAAGTTGGGATCTTATCATTCAGACAAAAGATATAGGCATCCAACACTAGAAGCAGGACAATGCAATGTCCATATCTCTCCCCGTTTCATTGTTGCATTTAAATCCTATTCCACTTCCTAGTGCCTCTTGTTTACATGCCGAAAGTTCTGATTAACGTAACCTTAATAAGTACGTACGTGAGGAATTAGGTCCTGATTAGATTGAAACATCCTATTTTTCCAGAACCAAACTCCACCCGATTTCCAGTAAATTTTACTTCCATTTCTGCTTTACCATGGACCACCCAGGCCTTGAGATAGATTGAAGTCTCTCCACTGGGTAACATGCAAAAAGGGGAACCATTGATGCCGTGGGCGTATAAAATTTGATACAAAATATATGCAGTTTTAGAAGTTTTTCTAATGGTTTTGTCTTTCACCATCTGTGTTGAATCAAGTTCAGTCTGAAATACTTTTGTCGTTGTGGAATAGCAGTGTCCATACTCCATAGATCAAATGGAATTAGTGCTTTGAAGAATTGATCTAAAAATCATTCAAGTGCTACTGCTGTGGATTTGCAAGAAAACCAAATATTTAATGTATATTATCCTTATTATTATGAGTATAACTAAAGCAGAGTAGTTACCTTACCTAAAGCATGATGTTGTAAATGGGAAGAAGAAAGATAGGTGAGGTGGGTGGTACATAAGAACTTTGAAAGATATGCTTTGCGGCATATCATATCTCGCGAGTTATTGTATACTTGAGATATGCTAAGCGAGCTTAAGCTGGGTACCTGTGTGCGAGAAAGGAAATAGGGGTCGAAGATGTAGTTTTACTATGAGAATTCGATGACCAGCAATGGAAAATATTATCTCGCATTGCTCTTACCTGGAGAGTCTTTATGTGCACCGAACCGTTGGATGTATGACATGTGTACAAAAAGACAAAATAGTATTTCTCTTCTACACATGTAATGCAATTAATAGTGTAGTGCATAGCGGACGGGGAAGGTAAGGATTTCTCTCTGATCTAGTCCTATTCGGGGAATGTGAGTCCTAGGGTTTGCTCAACGATGTCTTTGTGTTAGATTTGGATGCTAAGCATCCTACGTGACGTGAGATTTCTAGTATAGCTCCTAGTTCCTGCGCCTTTGATGGAACTAAGTTGATAGTCTCTGGAGGTTGTGCTGATTCTGGAGTACTTCTCAGTGACACGCTCCTCCTTGATCTCTCTACAGAGAAGCTGCCTGTATGGCGAGAGATGCTTGTAGCATAGACCCCACCATTTTGTTTTGTTCACACGTTTCGGCCTATGGTGGTAGGAATGTTTTGATGTTTAGTGGTCGGTCTCATGAAGGGTGGTCCACTGCGGTTTAGATAAAGTGATGTCTGTATATTGGACTTAAGCGAGGAGGAGCCTTGTTGGAGATGCATAACAAGTAATTCAATGCCCGGTGCTGGAAATCCAGGTGGCATAGCTCCTCCTCTAAGATTTGATCATGTTGCAGTGAGCCTACCCTACCTGGTGGCAGAATTCTGGTGTTTTGGTGGTTCAGTAGCAGGTCTTCACTCAACTTCTCAAGTGTATATTCTTGACCCTACAGAGGAGAAGCCCACGTGGAGGGTTCTGAACTGAACGTACCCGGAAGACCACTGAGGTTCGTGTGGGGACATAGTACCTGTGTTGTAGGAGGCACTAGGGCTATTGTAAATTGATGGTCAAACAGGAGAGGAGTGGGTGTTTAGTGAGCTTCAAGAACTTGCTATGACTAGCAGTTTCAACTCTCATTATCTTGATTGAGTGGTGCATGTTTGTTTGGCAAGGCTTTTCGATAATCTTTTTCCCTTCTGGGCTAGTAATAATGATGGAGCAAAATGGGTAGTTTTCGATTATCTTCAATTCTGATGCAGTTTAGATTTTGTGTTTGAAACTCATTCAGAAGTTACATTTGCATAATAGGAAGAGAAACAGATTAAACAAAAGCTTTTTATCCTTTTGCTGTTTCCAATAAAAGTTATTGATGATGCCGATGCCATGTCAGCCCAATGGTGTGGTTTGTGGTCTTTGAAGGTAACATGTCATTTCGGTGTGGCTGATGACCGTGGAGTCTGACTCTTGTTGGGCAGTTAGAGTCTGATCGAGAGCTCTCAAACATAATGCTTTCTCAGAATAATCAAATCTGGAATCTTCAAAAGCATTTTTAAGTCACTAATTAGTTTTGGAGTATTTTGGCTATAACTTAGAGCAATAGTAATGGTGAGAGCTTTGCTTCCAAAATCCTAGCTGGAGATGTTGTCAGAACAATTTGGTGAATGATTGTGAAAATTCCTCCGTAGTGGCCGTAGGAAAATAATTCATTGTCTCAAAGGACTTCTCTGCACCGAAGCCTTGGAAGAAGTAGACCTGGGCGGTTCCGGTTCAAAATCCGGTTCGGACCCGCCGGTTCCCGGGTCTAACCCGGCGGTTCCACGGTTCCTACCCGGTTCTAGGTTCCACCGGACCCGGCCCGGCGGTTCAAGGAACCGGCCTGGAGGACCCGAACGCAGTTTTTCCCTTTTTTTTTTTTTTTCCTTCAAAATTTGCACGAAGCCTTGGAAGAAGTAGACTGGCGGTTCGGTTCAAAATCCGTTCGACTCGCGGTTCCCGGTTTAACCAGCGCGTTCCACTGTTCCTACCCGGTTCTAGGTTCCATCGATCGGCGCGCGCGTTCAAGAACCGGCCTGGAGGACCCGAAACGATTTTTTTTTTTTTTTTTTTTTTTTAAAGCTTCAAAATTTGTCCAACGTATATATATTCAAAAATTATGAATAAATTTTAGAGATAAAAAGCCAAAAGTCCTTTTTTGGCGTAAAATAAATAAATAGCACATATTTTTTAGTTGCAAGAAGAAAACATTTTCGAAGACAAAACTAACTCCTCGCAGGCGTCCTCACTACATGATACATGAGTATATCGTTGATCGATTTGATCTTTTTTTTTTTTCAAACATCCGTAACTTTTGATTTATAACTTCGATCATCGAAATTTTTCACCAAAATTCATATTTTTTTCTCTTTAATTTGAGCCCAAATCGATATCCCTTCCAACGTAAATTTTGAAAGACGAAAAAATATTTGTATTAATCTGAGCGCTTTTTCTTATAAACGATCAGAATTTTTGATTTGTAACACGATCGTCAAAATTGTTTCATCAAAGTTCCATTTTTTCCCTTCATTTTGAGACCGCGTTTGATACCTTTTCGACGTAGTATTTGAAAGTCGAATTTAATCGCAGCATTTACACTAACACAAGACGAGCGATGCTCGATACTGATGTCGATGTCGATGTCGTTTTAATTCAATTCAGACTACTTGGCGCACATATATAAGGCTCATATAAAAGCGCTTCATTTAAGGCTTAATTCAATAGATAAGGAGGAATATAATACCCTAAAAAAGAAATAGAAGAAAGTAGAATTTATAGATTGACATAGAGCAACTCAAGAGAGTGAAAGGATATGTGCCAATGAAATGAGTTAATTGAGAGACATAATGTATTTTGATGACTAGAAAGAATTATATATTATAAAATGAACGTGGTCTACCACAAGATGTAATCTCAAAACCAATTATTTAACGAAAGTGAGGCGGCCTATTCACCTGACTTGCGGGACATGAAGTGTGTGAAAAGATTTCTTGTAAAAGTCTTCTCCATTAGCAAATGAAGAACAATAGAACATATTAGTTTCTAGAAAGACATTCCTATTCAATTTTACTTCACATCACCCATACAACTTAGCATAATTAATGCAAGCACCCAAATTTTATCTCTTGCAAAGATGACAGATATCGGGAATCCAGAAAAGTTTTCCAAGTTCCAACACAATCAGGCAAACAGTTGCAAGAAAAGAAACTGATGTTCAAATATAAATAAAAACCATTTAGTTGAAAAAGTTTGCAAGTTTTATGGAAAGGGGGAGAAAAGTTTTTTATTTGTATGTTGAAATTTTATTCCCCGGTCACAAAACAACCATAGATACTTTCAGTTTTTTTTTTAATAAGTATATAGTCAAAAACACCTTGGCAAAAATAATAAGAGAAACTAGAGAGTAACATGCAAACAAAGAGGAAAAGTAGAGTACTGAGAGGAGAAACCTAGACGCAAAGTTCAGTAGTAATGCTATTTTGAGATCATTTGAGATAAACCAGACTTTGTACATTTTTCCCCTTAAAAAATGGCAGAAACTAAAGCCCCAAAAAAGAAATGGAACAAAATATGCAACTAGTAAAATAAGGAGACTACTTCAAGGCAGGTAATCATTATCATTTAAGGCTTAATTCAAGTGACTACTTCAAGGCACACATATCTGGCTCATATCTGGTTCATATAAGGCAAATTACTGATACTGATTTTCGGAATATCAAACATGGCAAACTTGTTCTAAACTTCAGGCCCAAAACTTTGTTAAAACTTTAGGTCACTTATTTACAACCATATTGCTCAACTTTCCAAACTCCAGGCTGAAATGCAAACATGACATATATTTTGAAAACCAGGCACTTGGCCATGCTCATGATGCTACTGAGATTGCTCAGGTTCATGCTAAAAAGGTGGAAATACTTTCGGCCTGAGGTTTCATTCTTGTGGTTCTCAAATGTGTGATGAATGATTAAAGTGATATAATGTAATGTTCTAATCATTTCGATCTAAAAATAATGGTACTTGTATCTTCAGTGGTAACATTTTGAAACATTCACAAAAATAGGTACGGGGAAAACAACAACAACAACAACAATGATCTCGCGTATGTCTTATTAAAAATGAATAATACAATAATGTACACATATAATGATCCAACAGTGATGTAAGTTCTGCAAACCCAAGGCTAAACCGATGAAAAACGCTCTGCATTTGTATTCTCAATTTAAATTACATTCAAAATAATCACTCTTTTATAAACGAACAATGACAAACTTGCTGCAGCCAGTGTGCAAACCTTGTTGGAAGAAAAAAGCAAACTCTTAAACGAACTTGAAGACTCCAGGAAGGAAGAAGAGAAAAGTAAGAAAGCAATGGAAAGTTTAGCAACGGCACTCCACGAAGTTTCCACAGAAGCAAGAGAAGCCAAGGAAAAGATGTTGTCTTTTGAATCAGAGCATGAAAATTATGAATCTCAAATAGAAGACCTGAAGATGGTAGCGGCACCATATCCCCCATTTCCCACCATTTTGGGCCAAAATCAACACTTCTATACGCATAACGTGGTTTCTAACAGCCCAGAAAACAGAGAGTTACTAAACTAAGTGTGCATCTAAAACAGAAGAATTAAACCTGAGCAAAAGGAACCGAAGTTGAAACAAGGGCATCAACGGGCATGGCGGAGGCAGAGCAGAGAAGACTTGCAGCAGGTGGTAGCGGCGGTTAGCAAGAAAGCAACAGGTGGTAGCGGCGGCGGCGAAGGGTGTGGAGTGCCGAAGAAGAAGAGACGATGAGGTGCAATGGAAATCCACCTGACATGAAGAGATTGGAAATGAAAAAGGTAGCTGCACAATTCCTAATGGCCCAGAAAAAGGAGGATCAAAGAGATGGGGTATTTTAGTCCGAACGGATAATTAGTGTCCTTATTGCAACTAATAAATTGAATCATGATTAATGCTTTATTAAAGGGAAAAAATGGGACTTTTACCTAATTTTTCCTAAATTTTATTTTATTTTAAAATATCACACTCATCACACTATAAATACATATCTATTTCATCACTTTTTACCCACAATTCTCTTCTATCTCTAATATTCTAACTCTCATATTATAATATTATCTACCATTATAATATATTTCGGATAGTGATTTGAAATTGTTCTGAATAAATTCGTTTACTTTATCACATTCGAAATATATTATTCATTAAGATATAAAATCAACTTATCTACATAATATTATAAGTATAAATCATCGTAATCACTATTTGAAATATAAGTTTAATTTACTTACAAATCAATCATAAAAAATAAACAATTTGAAAACTATATTCTTTAATTTACTTACAAATTATCTAGAATATAAGTTATGAAATTAAATATTATATATAGATTGGTTGAAATTAAATATTATACAAGCTGTGTTTTTTTTAATTTTAAAACATTGTTATGAAATTAAATATTATATATAGTTTAATAACCGATTAGAATTTATTATTAATTTTAACGTAAGTTATACAAATTTTGTTAAAAAAATTTGATTTTTTTGAACCGTGATCGGAACCGTAATCGGAACCGTGATCTAAATCATGTGGACACAGGAACCGTCGAGACTCGGACCCGGACCGGGCCAAACTCTGCCGTTCGAAGCCCGGCTAAAAAGTGGAGCCGGAGGTCGTCGTGAGCCCTAACCGGCCGAGAAGGAAGAAGTCTCCGGGGAAAAGGATGAAAATTGAAGCCACTATCTAAGAATTTGTTTAACATCCTTCTATTTTTGCTGACATGTCAATAAAGTCCCAGAGATAAAAAAAAAAAAGCTATTACGTTTGCTCTTACTCTGGCTGGCACTTAATTTGCCAATGTGTCCATGTGTATGTACAGTACTGTGACTTTGTGTGTGTTTTGGGACGGGATGGAGTGGGGTGGGGTGGGTTTATTTTGGGTGCAAGTCAAAAATGAAATGATTTAACTTTTTTCCTCTAAAAGACTTTTTAGCCCTGCACATCACATAACTAGGGCCAGAGGGAACTGTTCCAAAAAGAGCTAAAACATTTTCTGAGGCTTTGTAAATATAAAAAGACGGTTACCCTAACTGAAAAGGCCTCTTTCATTTATTAGGAATGGAATGAGAGATGTTAATTAGATAATATGGTGTCTTAGAGTCGAGAGCTGTTATTATATTAAGATACTGAAAGAAGTCGTTCATTAACGGATTTCAAACCTTCACATTCCATCTTCCAGTCTAGCTGTTATTACAATACTCAAGCCATTTATTACTTGGTTGTGTCCTGGGGACGAGGCTTTGTAAATATATTGATAAAGTCTACTGTTTAATAAAAGCGAAATGATTACCAACATGAATCATAACCAATATGTGACCATGATGTTAGGTGTTCATTAACCAGGTCGTATGATTTATTAATTGATATGTATTCTATCATATTTAATAATATAATACATATGATTAATGATGTAAAAATATACCATGTCAATCATTATGGCATAATTTCTAGCATATTGTAAACTTAATTTCTGTTATTTATTTTAACTGTCCTGAAACTGAATGTCGGCAGCCCAGTTTATAGAAAATCAAATCCCCTAATTACATTTGGAACAAGTTTATGTGCAAATACTTTAATTTACACTTTTTATTTAAAAAAAACACACAATTAGGAAGCCGGTTCTTGGGATGCCTAGTGGATATGAGTGTAAAATTTTGATTGGTTGTGTTAGCTCTTTATCTCATTCCTTTGTGAAACGCTCAGATAATTCTCCGGTACATTTGTGAGCATATCTTAGGGCGTTGTAATTGGGCATCATTTGCCCTTTTTATGTACTTGCAGCTTGCATTGCGGATATGACTCGATAAAATTCGCAGTTATCCTAAAGGTAGCCGGTTTTTATTTATGAATTTCTAATTTCAAATTTGTTTTTCTAAATATATAAAATGAAAAAAAAAATGTTCCAACTTTATTTCATGCGATGAATTTTCATAATTTTATTCTGTTGGAAGATAAAGTCTTATCTTCACTAACCATTGAATATGGGATTTATTCTTCAATCGTTTTTTTTTTTTTTTTTTATTTAAAAAAATTTAATTTTTAATGGCTCAAAAGCCTTGCCTTTTGGTGTCCACTTATATATGTATACACATCTCCTCTTCGTGCACTTTGAGGTAGGAAAAAATGATGACCCATTCACTTAAAACAAATTCCAAAAGGGAAAAGAAAAGAAAAGAAAAAATCAGATGCGTTTTATATTCGTCCTTTGCAACTAATCATATTCTCTCATTATGTTTTTCTTTTTTATACGACGTGGATGAATCCGTGCAATAGAAAACTTCAGCTTCAAGATTGAGTAATTTTAACAATAAGAGTTACACTCCTTAATTTATATTCTTAATGTATATTGCTTTTGGTAGCAATATGGCATGATAATTATGGGGGGAAAAGTCTAATAAAAAAATGCACACCCCTTTTTAATTGCTTCGAAGAAACAATTACTACAAATCTTCATTATAATTATTGCTTTCCACCCTACAACTTCACACAAATTGAGGGAATACTTGGTGTTTTCTTATCATCTGAAGTAATAATAAAGAGTAAATACTCTCTATTGTTTTGTCTTTTTTAGTAAAGTTATTATTCCTACACGTCCAAAAAAAAAAAATTTAATTATCCCCTCAAAAATAAATACTACAATATTATCTTTCTTTAACATGCAGTGGACCATTCTTTCAAAAAAAAAAAAAAAAAAAAAAGAAAAGAAAAACATGCAGTGGACCACGGGAGGTGCGGAGACACCGTGTGGCACACCACACATCTTCATTTTGTATTAAAACTGTGTGGTTTTGATCGTTTCATCCATCACTTTACCTCAAATTCCATCACCACACAATAACTTTCCGTGGACCACTAGTTCATCCAACTGCAAATGATGGTTCGGTTATTTAATAAAGGATGTCACTTTTACGGAAGGAATAACCTTTTTAATTTTTAGCATTTTTAATTAATGGTTATGCCATATTATTCTTTTAGGATAGGATTGAGCTAAAGCCTAAAGCATAGAGAGCAGCATTTGTATTGGTTTTGCATTATCTTTTTGGGATATAGAAATGAAATAAAAAGCATATATATATAGTAGTATATATATCGCATAAGTACAACCTTGACACTACTTACCTTGAGTTCTCTAGTTGATAATAATCCCCTGGATATGGCCTCGCTAGTGGTGAGGAGCGGGGTGTTATAATGACAATGACCTCTGTTCCTGAAGTCACTGGTTCGATTCTCGTAAAAGGATTGATTCCAGATTGATAACACCATTCAGGTGATAGGAGCAATAATGGCGAGCTTTCGACTTTGCTCTGGTTATCTGATTAACCTCTCCGCATTTTGTGGGATCGACGCATTAGAAGCGCCACGGTTAGGGTTTACTGTTACAGTTGATAAACCCAATAAAAAAAAGAACCCTTGCCTTAAACCTCATCAATTAGCTTGTTTGTAAGTTTAACATCAACGACGAACTACAAACAAATTAAAAGACTTCAAAACTTATTTTGATGATCGTTTTACTCATTTTACAACCCTTAAAGTATTATTTCGATGACTTGATCTACACTGATATTCATACTCGACCTTATTGAACTCTTAAGTCATATTTAATAATTTCATCAATTATAAGGTACAGATGGCTTGAATAACGATTTAAAGAAAATTCATAACGTTGAATTATTATCTATTCGATTTACAACTCTGAAAATACAAACTGTGAAAATTTACAAGTTCAAACTTATTATTTCATTGGTTTAGGAGCTTAATCAAAGTGTTATTTTACTCGACTCTTACTTAGCATAAATATTTGAATAATTAAATCAGTAGCAAATTTATGTTTTATTACCGAAGCGGACGGGTTAGAATGGATTGAGGTGTAAAACGAGCATAATAATTGTTAATCACACTTGTAAAGTAAAAAAATATATTAAAAAAAAAAGAAAAAAAAGAAAGAAAGAGTAGTTTGCATTTTTTATTGAGAATTAAAAGGAATTTTATTGCATAAGATCGTGGGAAATAAAGATCAATTCTGATATGAGGCGCGAGTGACTCCATTCTTTCAAGCTTCAACCAAACTTAAACGTTCTTTTGCTAATAAGTGAGCGCATATTTCACCGCGACGTGAAAAAACTAGCGTTGAGAATCAATGAAGAAAAGTTCTACAATCATCCATAATCATCACGATCGTGAATAATTTAAGTCTGTATTTGATAGGTTTTGGTGGTAAAAGAAATCTTCTTCAAAACTACATTGGAATAAATTTCAGCGTAATGCGTGATGAGGATATAGCGTGGTAAATGATGATCTTCTGTGAGCACTTTTGGATTGTACATAGAGCAAAAGAAAATTTCACAAAGGGGTATACTTTAGAGAACTAATTACATTAATAACAAAAAAGAAAATTGTAAATCAAAATAATTTTCTGATTTCATAACAAGACATCGTTAAGTTCAAGATTGGACATCATAAGATTTTTTTTTTTGGGGTAGGAAATCACTAGATATTACCCTAAAATAAAAATTACTCCATCTGTCCTATATTATAAGGTTTTTTTTTGGCTTTTTTCCCCACATAGTTTAAGTTTAATAAACATAATAAACATAATAAATGAGTTATTTTTTAACATTTCAAGATAGAACATTGTATTGTATTTTACATGTGACTTATAATATTGTATTGTTTAATGTAAAAATAAAAACAATGCATTTAATATTGATTTGGGATGTGAGAAGATATTATATTATGATATAAAATCAAAAAACTAAAATATCCTATATTACGAGACGGGGGAACACATATTGAAATGGCAATGAACCGTTTTTGTTTGCTTACAATTCTTTGATTTAGAAAAAAATGAGGGTTCTATTGGTATCCTCTATTTACTTCTGACACCATATTTATATTTTAAAATTTTATATATAAAAATAATACCGAAAGTAATTAGAAGGTTTTAATAAAATACATTTACGAATTGATGTGCAATGTATACATATATTTTATATATTCCAAGTACCAAAGTGAGGCAAGTGCTAAAAGAGAATTTGGGGGTTGGTATGGACCAAAATTATTGGACAGAAGCATCTTACTTAATGCCACTGTCTAAAACTATCAGCTTTACGCCTTTGCCCTCAAAAAAACTAGTACTATCAACTTTACCCTTAAAAAAAAGAAAATTGAATAAACACAATCAACTTTCATTGTTATACTTATTATATACTCCATAGGGCTGAGCTTGGATTGGTTTGGGTGGATTTAAGTTGGTTTTGAAAGAAGCTGGGTTGGTTTGAAGCCTTGTAATTGCGTTCATCTAACCAAATCAAAACGAAGTCAACCATGATAGTTTGGTTCAAATTAGTTTGATTGGATTAGATTGGTTTTAGGTTTATGAGCCTAATATTTAAAAAATATGACAAAACCAATATTTTTTACATAAACTCTAAATAAATACATCCAAACTAAAATAAATTGCAAACCAAAATGATAAAAAAATTAAAACAACTAAGAAGTAACAACACATTCTGATATAATTCATTCTGATCAATCCTACATTATTGCATATACCCACATACATGCATTTAATGATGTACATATTTTACATCACAAGGGCAAAAATTGAATGTTGACATAACAAAATGATCATAACACTACGAGTATCTTCCAACCAAAACAACATAGCAAAATGATCAATAAAATTGGGTTATATTGGATTCGTTTAGGTAATGGTATAATATATATATATATATATATATATATATATATATATATATATATATATATATATATATAAAAAATGTATAAAAATTTGGTTTGGTTTGGATTGAATTGAGTGTAATTAAAAATATCCAAACCAACCTAACGTGATTCGGTTTGGTTAAAACCAAACCAATTCATTTGATTATTAGTTTGGTATATTCGGATTGGTTTGGATCGGTTTACGGTTTGGATTGATTCTTTGGTTATTTTCTTTCAAATTCTAAATTACTGCATATGTTCGAAATAAGCGTGGCATTTTTAAAAACATGCGTATTAAGGATGTGAGTTAATCTTTAATTTGAACATTAAAATGACTAAAAAACCTTATACATAATTAATGATGTTGTATTTATTCTCTCACTTATTAATAAATAAGAGTAGATATATGAAAAATATAAAAAATGCTGCATTGAAAAAATAATTGTCTCAATTATTTTAAAATTTCACATCTTTTTAACAACTGGCCCAGTTATTTCAAAACGAAATAGTACCATCTATTTATTCCACATGTTTCAAGAAAAATTCCAATTTGACTTTCATTAATGCCATCACTGTGTAAGGACGAGAATAATTCAAACAAATAAAGTACCGGACATATACTACCTCCGTTCCAAATTAAGTGTCATATTTTTAGTTTTCACATATATTAAGAAATGTAATTGATGTGTTGTATTTTTATACTATATTGACATATTTATCCCTAACAAATAATAAATGTTTGTTTTGAGATATGAAATGAGTGCAATAAATAAATGTTTGACTAAGGGTATCTTTGGAAAATAAACATTAAATGATGCATTGGTAATATAAAGTGATACTTTTTATGGGACAATTTTTTTCTAAAATATGGACACTTATTATGGGACGGAGGTAGTAGATAATAATCATAGCCTCTTCACTTTATGGGTGTGCATCTAAAAGATAAAACACGCTAAGGCTACTTAAGTAAGAGCATCTCCAATGCTTAGAATAAAAAGTTTTATAAATTATTTTTAAGATGTAGCAAAAGCTTTTTACCATTGTAGGGTGAGTGATTTGGCAAAGCTTTTTGCAAAAGCTTCAAATCCACAAAATGGTTGATTGTCTGCCACCTAGATAATTTGATTTTATCTTTTTCTTTTAAAAAACACTTCAATATGCAGTTGTTGCTTTGTGTTTTATTTTTTCTTTTTTTATTTATTTGTTCCTCTGTGTTTGCTTATTTTTCATCTGTATTTTTTTAAATTTCCTTTATTTCAATAGCTGTTGTGGAAAAAAAAAATATTAATATTTATGCAATAGTTCATGTTATAGAATTAAAAAGATTTTTGTAAATGTGTAAAATGTTTATGTAAAGGTTTATAACATAATGATGTGACAGTGTGAAAATGTTTATGATTGTGAATAAAATGTTTATAGAGAAAAAGTTTATAACCAGTATGACGTGGCATAGTCATAGAGCTTTGAACAGCTCTATGACTGGAGATGCTCTAAGTTGGCCAAGAATCTCTCTGGCTGGCGGTTTTCCAACCGGCTTTATTAAATAAAAATTGTTATGATTACAACATTAATTACTGAAAAAATTTAATACTTAGAAAAAGGACTGGTAAAAATAATATTTCAAGACACACGATATGCGTTGTTTTTTAAGAGATGTTTTGCTCCTACTAAATCATTTGGAGTTCACACGAAAATATCTCTTAAGATACAATTGAAGTGTTTGATTCAAATCCAAAGACAATCAAAAAATTCTGATGATGCTTTTAGGACTTTGAATGATTTCGTTTGCAGTATGGTGCCTTTTATATATAGACCAAGGTACCCAACACGAAATAGTCATCTTCGTTCACATATGCATGCATTCGGATGAAGAGGTACACCGTGTTTTCACATATGCATGCATTCGGATAAAGAGATTGTTAATAAATAGACGATAATGTGACATGATCTATGGTGTACACATCATCTATGATCTAATGGTCCAAGTTATGCCTATCTAGATTTGTTAGTAGTTTCTCTGGAAAATCTGTTACTTTCCCTTTACACAAGAATGTACTTCTCTATATATTTGCTAGCTGCTGAATGTATGAATAATCAAGATGATAATATAATGAATGAAGTATTTGTTCTCTCCTTTCTGTATTTTTAACTTGGTATCAGAGACCGGTTTGAATGACATCATCAGCTCCGTCTACGGCTGAGATGACCACCATGGCCACCACTACAGAAAGCTCCACCATAACAACTACCAATGTTCCAGCTCCAGTTACATCTATGGTCATTCCTCCCCTTTCATGGGGATCTACTACTTTATCCCCGTTTTCTTCCATCCCAACACCTCTATTCACCACCGGAATACCTATTTCCGGCTACTTTTCTACAAGAGCTCCACCACACACTCCTATTTCTCCTCTGACTGGTTCTATCAATTCCCGTCCTCTCCCCACACTCATTCCTAGTGTGCATGCTACAGATTCAACTTCATTACTTCGATCTACTTGCACTATGAAGTTGAATCGATAAAACTATTTGCTATGAAAGTATACTATACTTCCTATTGTTAAGGGATATAAGTTAGAAGGCTTCATGTTTGATACAGATTCTGAGACTTCTTCTATCTTCTTGAGTGAATCAAGATCCGGCATCGACAATTGAACAATGGGATTCCACCGCTAGCTTTTAATGGGGTGGCTACTCAGCTTGATGACGGAACATGCCTTATCTGAGGTAATTGGTTGTAATACTTCTTATGAAGTCTGGAGCACCCTGGAAAATCTTTTTAATTCTCATTCAGAAACAAGAATGCTTGAATATAAAACTGCTCTCACTAAAATTTGAAAAAAGGTAGTAGATCTATGTGTGATTATTTAGCTCTTATGAAATCTTATTCTGATAAGTTGCTAGCAGCAGGATACCCCATTTCTAAGTCTGAATTAATCTTGGCTGTGCTCGGTGGTTTGGATAGAGACTATGAATCTGCCATTGTTAACATTACTGCTAGAGTTGAGTCTATGAGTTGGCAGGAGGTTCAGTCCCAACTTCTTACCCATGAAAGACTAGTTGCTCGTTTTAATCCATCTTCTACAGGATCAAATCCTTCTCCAAATCTGGCACAGATGTATCCCAGAGGTTCTAGTGCTTCTGACTTTAGAGCACAATTCCAGCAGTCAAACAGAGGAAGATGAGGTAATAGAGGTGGAAGATCTAAAGGTGGTGGTTAGGGTGGCAGTTCTAATTCCAACAACAGGAGTATCTGTCAATTGTGTGGAAAAAATGGACATACTGTTCTTGAATGCTGGCATAGATTTGATGTAAGTTTCACAGGACCAAGTCAAAACAGTGATAATCTTAGACCTCTTGGTAATCAGAATGCTCCTAGACCTACTGCTTACATTGCTTCTCCTCAATTAGTTTCTGATCCTGCTTGGTATATGGACAGTGAGGCCACAAATCACATCACAGAGGACCTCAACAATCACCATTTGAGCTCTGGATATGCTAGTTCTGACACTCTTGGAGTAAGTAATGGTGAGCAACTCCATATTCATCATATTGGTCAATCCAAAATTCCAACTACACACTTATCAACCCCCTTTAAAACTTAACTCTATGCTTCATGTTCCAGCAATTACTAAGAATTTGCTTAGTGTTTCAAGACTTACCTGTGATAATAATGTTATCATTGAATTTACTGACTCCTATTATGTTGTGAAAGACAAGAAAACAGGGATGCATCTTCTAACAGGAACATTGGAGCATGGTCTGTACAAGATGGGCAATCAGCTTAAGAGTGTTATGAGCTCCCCTCAATCCAATGTCAAGACTTCTTATGCTTTCCTAGTTGATTTTAGCCCTTTAATGTCAATAAAGATCCTATTGTCTGGCATATGAGACTAGGTCATCCTTCTCCAAGGATCTTGAGTCAAGTTCTACAAAGTTGTAATATCTCTCTTAATGGAAAAGTTATGTTTTGTGAATCTTGTCAGTTTGGAAAATCACATGTTTTACCTTATGCCCTGTCTGATTCTCATGATGCTCATATTTTTGACCTTGTTCATACTGATGTTTGAGGGCCTTCCCCTGTTAAATCCACCGGTGGTTGCACATATTATGTACATTTTCTTGATGATCACACCAAGTCTGGCTTTTTCCCTTAAAACAAAAATCAGTAGTGTGTAATATGATCAAACAGTTCCAAAAAATGGTTGAAAATTAGTTTTCTACATCTATTAAGTGTCTCCAATCAGACTGTGGGGGTGAGTATAGAAGTGTTGAATCTTACTTGAAAGATCAAGGTATTAGTTTTAGACATCCCTGCCCCCATGCTCATGGACAACATGGTAGGGCTGAAAGAAAGCATAGACATATTGTTGAACTAGGACTGACCCTCCTTGCTCAAGCCTCAATGCCATTAAGTTTCTGGTGGCATAGCTTTCAACAGGCAACTATGATCATTAATAGTCTTCATACTCATGTCTTAAATAACTTATCTCCTCATGAATGCTTGTTTGGAACCAAGCCAAACTATAAACAGTTTAAGGTGTTTGGTTGTGCCTGTTATCCACGTCTTAGACCTTTCCAGACAACAAAGTTTCAGTTTCACTCTAGCAAGTGTGTTAATCTAGGAATCAGCCTATGCATAAGGGCTATCAATGTTTAGACATGAGTGGAAGGATTTATATCACTAGTCATGTAATATTTGATGAGGTCACTTTTCCTTTTGCTATTGGTTTTTCTCAGGGTCCTAATAGAGCCATTCATGTCCTTGAAGACTCTGATAGCTGGTTTTTCTTACCTTCTCACTCCAAGGATGCTCATAACACTTTGCTCATGCCACGAATGCAATCTGACCACTCTAGAAGTTTCAACAGTATCTCTATTTCTAGTCCTATTTTTGCTCACAATCTTAATATTCCTCCTTCATGTTCCTCAAGTCCTTTGAGTACACCCTTATCCAATGAACACACATCTAGCATCACTCCTACAACTGCTTCACCTTTGCCCCATCAAGCCTCACTAGACTCTAGTCATTCATCCTCTTCAACTTCCACACTTCAACCATCACCACAATCCACACCTACACCTTCTCCAGATCCTAAACTTCTCAATACCTATCCTATGATTACTAGAGCTAAGAAGGGTATCTTTAAACCTAAAGCCTTGTCAGCAGTTGCTTCCAATACTGAGCCTGCAAGTGTGTCGGAAGCTCTATCCAGTACTATATGGAGAGGTGCTATGGAGGAAGAATATCATGCCCTAATGAAGAATGAGACATTGACCTTAGTTCCTCATTCCTCTAATCACACAGTGGTAGGAAGTAGATGGGTATGTAAACTCAAGCTTAAAGCTGATAGGTCAGTTTTGAAACATAAAGCAAGGTTGGTGGCAAAAGGGTTCAGTCAAACATATGGAGTTGATTTTACTGAGACCTTTAGTCCAGTAGCCAATGCCCCTACAATCAGAGTAGTTCTTTCCCTAGCTGTAACCTTCAACTAGCCTATAAACCAGGTAGATATTAATAATGCCTTCCTAAATGGTCCTCTCAAGGAACCTGTTATATGACTGAACCTGAAGGGTATGTTGATCCTACTAGACCTCACTATGTCTGCAAGTTACAAAAGGCATTATATGGTTTAAAACAGGCTCCAAAGGCCTGGTTTAAGGTTCTAAAATCTCAGTTGCTATGCTGGTCATTTACACTGTCTGTCTGTGACAATTCCTTATTTATTCTTAAGGATACTGGACATATCTTGATTGTTTTAGTTTATGTGGATGATATTCTGGTCACAGGTAGCTCAACTACCTTGATCAACAAGTTCATACAGATGCGGGACTCTAAATTTGCTCTCAAAAATCTGGGACCTGTATCACACTTTCTGGGGATGCAAGTTTCTAGGGACCCATATGGCTTGTACTTAAATCAGTGTCAATATGCTACACAACTAATTACCGGGTTAGGCTGTGATTCTCTTAAAGCCTGTTCTACCCCTATTGTACCTGGTAAAAAGCTTGAAGAAGATCTAGGGGAACCTTTTCAAAATGTAACATTGTACATAAGTGCCATTGGAGGTCCACAATACTTAACTCAGACTAGACTGATATTACATATGTCAGAAACTATTTGAGCCAGTTTATGCAAAGCCCTCACTTGAAACACTGGAAGGCAGTTAAAAGGCTACTGAGATATGTTATTGGAAGTCTTAAGCATGGCTTTTCAGATGCAGACTGGGGTGTTTCCACTATTGATAAGAAGTCTGTTGGAGGTTACTGTGTTTATCTTGGGGGATCACTTGTTTCATGGAGCTGGAAAAAAAGCAAGATGTAGTCTCAAGATCAAGTACAAAGTCAGAATATAGAGCACTAGCTAATGCTACAGCTGAGATAAAATGGATTACATATTTACTTGCAGAATTACAAGTCAGACTTGCAGCTATACATAAAGTATGGTGTGACAACACAAGTGCCTCCTTTCTTGCTCAAAATCCTGTCTACCATGCAAGAATTAAGCACATAGAGATAGATGTGCATTTTGTTCGATATGAAGTTCTCAATAAAAAACTGACAGTTTGCTACATCCCCTCTTCTGATCAGATTTCAGATTGCTTGACCAAGCCTCTATCAGTGCCTCAGTTTCAGACATTTAGAGACAAACTCAATGTGTTTGCACCACCATTGAGTTTGAGGGGGGTGTTAAGAAATAGATGATAATGTGGCATGATCTATGGTGTACACATCATCTATGATCCGATGGTCCAAGTTATGCCTTATCTAGATTTGTTAGTAGATTCTCTAGAAAATCTATTACTTTCCCTTTACAAAAGAATGTACTTCTCTATATATTTGCTAGATGTTGAACGTATGAATAATCAAGATGATAATATAATGAATAGAGTACCTGTTCTCTCCTTTCTGTATTTTTAACTGAGATACACCATTTTGAACTACCATCTCTCTCAAAAGCTTAAGCTCTCTCATAATACAATTCAAGTGTTTGATTTTAAATAGTGACTTGTTCGAATCAAATCCAAGGACACTCGAAAAATTCTGATGTGCTTTTCGGACTTGGAAAATGATTTCGCTTGCGCTTGGTGTCTTTCATAGGCCAAGGTACCCCAACACGAAATGGTCATCTCCGTTCACATATCTATGCATTTGGATGAAGAGGTGCGGCATATTTTCACATATGCATGCATTCGGATGAAGAGGTACACCATGTTGAACTACCATCTCTAAAAAACTTAAGCGCTCAAGTCGATGGGGAGGTAAATAATTGACATTATATAAATTGTGCTTGAGTGGGTTTGATCTCATGACCTCTCGCTCGATATCATGTTGAACTACCACCTCTCCCAAAAGAGTAAGGCGATGGAAATGTGCATAATTAACTAAATATCTCAATACACCACTTCACAGATGCATGAATTCGATTGCATCACTTCTGAGATGCATGAATTCGGCTTTCATAGGTCGAACCACATTTTTTACGACAACCCGAATGTAAACGATAACAAAATATTTAATTTATGAAAAAATATCTAACAATTACGTTATAACATTTTGAAATACTTTGAGGACATGTGTTTTTTTGGGAGGGCGGGAGGAGCACAAGAACCTTGTAACTTTCCTCTCCAATTCTAATAAAATTACAAGGTTTTACTAAAAAAATTGATTGATAATATCATTAGCAATGTGTTTATTTATTGTGTCGGCTGTTGTTGTACAATTGTTGTGGTCATATATACTACCTCCGTCTCAAAATATAAGTTCATTTAGTTTTTTTTTATTTTATCTCATAATGTAAGTCCATTTAAATAACCAAGGAAACATTTATTATATTTTTCTCATATAACCCTTCATTTATTATCTATTCACCCACTTTTCACTATTTAGCATTAATAACAGTCAAAGGCATTTTAGACTTTTCCATCAAAATTAATGGCACATAACTAATTTAACCAACGTTCTTAATTTGTGTGAAAACACCCAAATAGACTTATATTTTGGTACGGAGGTAGTAATAATGTTGTCTTCCTTATGACGTAATGTCTCTTAAATTAATTATCGTATTTCTAGAAACAATAAATATTGCATAATGTTTATTAATTATCGTATTTCTAGAAAAACATTTTCTTAATATAAAAATGAAAAAAAAACTGTGAAAAAAAAATAAACAAAAGAAGCATTTGGGTATATGGTGGTTAAAATTGATCTGGAGAAGACCTATGATAGAGTAAACTGGGATTTCCTCCGCCGGCTGATGGGTATGATGGGATTCTCGGAACAGTGACGGAGTTCATTATGTTCTGTATATCCTCAGTTTCTTTATCAGTTTTATGGAACGGTGTGCCTTTGGACGAGTTTTATCCACAACGCGGTCTTAGACAGGGAGACCTAGTGGAACCATATCTCTTTGTGTTGGTGATGCAGGTATTGAGTACGCTGGTCGATGAATCAGTGAAGGAAGGGGCGTGGAAACCCTTCCGCATTTCAAGAGGAGGGCCGGTGATTTCCCACCTCTTCTTTGCAGATGATTTATCGCTCTTCGCTGAGGCTACGGTACGCCAGGCTGAAGTTATGGAAGGTGTGTTGCATACGTTTTGTGCGTTCTCAGAGCAGAAGGTTAGCGTGAGTAAATCAAAATTTTATGTATCACCTAACATAGAAAACTCCATGGTTGAATTGATATCCCAACGACTAGGGATGGCACGCATTTACGACTTGGGAAAGTATTTAGGCATACCTTTGAGCAGTAAAGGGACAAAGGCTAATTATGGGTTTATTGTCGACAAAGTCCGTGCAAAGCTTCAAACATGGAAGGCAAAGGTGTTATCTCGGGCTGGGCACAATATCCTCATTCAGTCCGTCCTGATGACCATCTCGTATTATTTTATGCAAACGGCACGTATCTCAAACACTGTTCTTGAGGAGATAGAAAAAGTGGCTCGGTCATTTCTCTAGGCTGGGGATGATTAGAAGGCGGGGATGCACTACATTGCTTGGAGAGACGCTTATGCATCAAAACCATGGGGGGTCTCGGATTACGACGATTACGTAATATGAACACTGCTCTCTTGGCTAAGGCGTCTTGGCATATACTGGCTGGTAAAGATGTGCTTTGGGTGAAGGTGCTGAGAGCCAAATATGGCAACCCATTGGATAGGCCCAAAGCAAACTGTTCCCTACTTTGGAGAAATATAAAGCGGCTGCGGAGTGCTTAAAGGAGGTATTTAATGACACCGTTGAAGGACGGGTCGAGTGGTTGGCGACACCGTCTAGAAAATTTGATGTTTCGAGAACGTATAATGCACAACTGATTGAGACGAGCTCAAAGGAAGAGGAGAAAAAGTGGAAAATGGCGTGGGCCATTAAAGGTCCACAACGAGGAAATATGCTTCTTTGGCTTTTTCGTCGTAAAGCATTACTTACGGCAGAGTTACTTGCACACAAACAAATTATACATGTTTTTCGTGATTGCGGGTGGATCTATGATGCATGGATAAAAGTGGTAGCTCCAGCGCACCATCGCCAGTTCTTTGGAATTGTGGATAGTCAGGAGTGGGTGGACGACTGTCTAGGCATTGATATGCATGGGAAAGATGATATTGATCAGTGGAGGTTCGTGTTCCGCGAGATTATGATGGGAGCTTGGTACTGACGAAATCAAACATTGCATCAAACGGGCGCTCAACGCCCCCCGATGGAGGTGTTTGTCTCACATGCAGTTCGCAGGGTCAGTGAGTTGAAAATAGCCTGGGGTAGATAGTTATTCTATCTGTTTCAGTTTACTATGTACGGTTTTATTAGAGTTTGAACTATGTGGCGTGCGTTGTACATATGTTTTTTTACAAAGTTTTTAATGAAGATCCGGTTTATACCAAAAAAAAAGAAGCATTTGGTTGATGAAATGAGCCTTAAAATCGGAGTAGATGACTTTTTTTAACGGAAACGAAAGATACACCCGCACCATTTTCCGTCCAAAATAAAACTCGAATCCTGATTACTGTTGGGTTATGATCTAGTGTTAATCAATAGGACGATATCTTGTTTACAAAGTACGATGTCTTAAGAAAAACAACAAACTTATCTTACAAATATGTCTCAAAAGGAAATTACAGCACATGACTTGAAAAGGAAAGCAACATAGTTTGATACAACATAGATAATGAAAGAAACAGAAAATCATCAAGCAAAGCATCCTCAAATGTCATCCTCAAAGTCCTCATCGAACTCCGCTCAACATGTTCATCTTCTCACCCCACAAAGCATACAAACAAACATGCTATTAGAAATCAAACGAGTAGCGTGAATGGAAAATTAAAATTTTGATTTCGATCCAAGGATCGACTTCGCTTAAGCAATAAATATATAAGAAGGAGGACAAAGATTGTGCCTTTCTTGATCTTAAAGATCGAAGTTTTGACCGTCCGGTATAAGTAGATGCGCCTAAGCCGTCCAAGTGTCCGGCCTCTATCAGTTATCCACACGAACGCCTTGCCGAAATCCTCCCGGATTGCTATTAGAAAAATGCGACTGCTAAGTCGACCATTTTCTCCCTCTCAATACTCTCTCTAAGAAGCTCTCTATTTTCTCAAGAATAATTAGCTCTTGGAATAATGATGTGTCAAAAAAGCTAGTCAATCCCTCCCTATTTATAAGAGATGTGGCGCCCCAAGCCTCTCAAAAATCCTTGGGGAACAAGTCTTGAGTAGAGTAAGGAGAAAGAAAACATTTTCCTAATAAAATAAGAAAAATATCTTTGATTGATTTATCTCATTAATACTCAATATCTTATATTAAATATTTCCAATCTATTGTCAATAACATGTCCGTCAAAGCCCTATTTTAGCCTACTTTATGGAAAAAGATATCCGTACACTTTTCCTTTCCTTT
This sequence comes from Gentiana macrophylla, assembly GCA_026214975.1. Taxonomy (NCBI): domain Eukaryota; kingdom Viridiplantae; phylum Streptophyta; class Magnoliopsida; order Gentianales; family Gentianaceae; genus Gentiana; species Gentiana macrophylla. The sequence continues at coordinate 177,444,426 of CM047805.1, read as the reverse complement.
CTCAAATATTTGTCACGGGTAGCTCGCAAATCTGATCCAAGCGCATATAGGCTATTTGCGATCGGTTTAAGAGTTCCTATGAAGATGCGCACCGTTGTCGCCCTTTTTCGAGATAAGGTAATGTCACCCGGCACACCTTATTCGCTCGGGCCAAGGTCGCACTCAAGCAAGCTTTCAAAGCTCACCTTCCTCGAACCAACCGCCGGCAAGCACGAAGACGGAAGAGAAAATTCTTCATAAGAGTGGTAGACAAATAACAACAAGAACATATAGAACTATAAACCCTAAGACCAAGCCGCCACCGCTTGCGTACTAGCTTGGTGATTCGGTAAGCGATACCACTCTTATATGTCGCAAATCACCGTTGATTGGTTATTTAGTTTTCCACAGAATGAGCTACACAGAAAGAGTTCACACTAATACCGGGGTCGCTTCCCTTGAACTGAATCCTGGATGTCATGATGCATTGGGGTGAAGGAAAACGCCTGGTTGGGTTTCGTTGGTCATCCTCACTTCCTTATCTGGCTGGGACTTCCACGAAGCAAGTCCCACTTTATTTTTTAATTGAATCTGGGTACCTCTCCCGTAGGTCGAGTAGCTCCGCTCATTGTCTTACTCGTTACTCTTGTTTTATAATATGAGAAGTACACTGTAGGCTTATTGACTATATTTATCTTATTACCATAAATCTATTTTCCAAAAATCAATTAATATCCAATATTAATTTTATATTAATCTTATTAATTAAATTTCAATCCAAGTGTATCCTATACACTAGTGACGTGCGCCCCATGTGCCAAATAATTGGCTTCCGGAACATTATTTAATCAATAATATAATTAATATCTTGTATTTAATTGATTCATAATAAATAAATACCACCATATTAATTTACCATTATAACCTTTATAGTCTCGAGATAAAACTTTCCTTATTTGGTCATCAACTATAACCGCATTTTAATCCGACTCGACATTCATATGTGTGTGACCCGATAGGCTTCCGAATATGTTGGCTGGCGATGACGGATTAAGTCACCTTAATTATCCGGGCTCAAATATGAATCTAGTCATGAACACACACAAAACCCTAATGCCAAAAAGGAATGAGGTGGTGGATTTTTTATGTTGGTGGTCGAGTCTAAGATCAGATCTTAGATTGCCTACGATCTCGTTATATTCCAGAATCAAGCCTTACGTAGTTCCCCGGATTGGGGTATTTATAATGACAATACTTGCCAAAATCCTGAGGTTAAGTCGGCTTGTATTATTGTCATATTTACCCTTTAATGGGCCTTAAACCCTTGCCCAAGCTATCGCTATTAATGGGCTTGATACCGGTGGTGTGGACCCTCGCCCTCGAGTCGATACTTCCGACCGCGTAATCGACTCTGCACTCATTGTCCTACATCGCTAGTCGGTGTGGACTCGCCCTTATGGACTTGTCGCCTCACACGCTTTCGATAGTCGATCGTCGTAGCCTGGAACCGATTAGATGTCCCTAGCCTCGATCCTGGTCTCGGCACGCTTATGCCGAGACTAATTCACCATGTGATGACCAACCGATAGACGCGACACGTGGAGGAGTGAAACCCGGTATCGCCATAAGCCCCCGTGCACTTGGGAGAGGTGACTCCGTTATCCGAGGTCGAGTCCGCCACATTAATCGCCGCCGAGTTGGGTCTTCATTTGGGCGGGCTTTTTCCTGCCACTTGTTAACCCTAACCGCCTACTGCCACGCGGCACGATATCTGGCATACGAAACGCTTCAAATCCCGCAAAAGACGCCAGCGTCATTGCCTTGATTATCGCGATCTCCGCGGGTTATAACTCCCTCCTCACGCCTTTTCGCCCATTTGCAAGTTGCTAGCTTATATAAAGAGAGAAGAAGATGGTTGTTCTTTGCCTCGACTTAATTTGCTAATTTCTTTGCTATAAACTCCAAATTCCAAAACACCAAGTAAGACTCTTTTCTTTTTCTCAGTGTTATTCATCTTCTTCTTTTGTTTGAATTTATCCATGTCCGATAGTAGTAGCGCCACTGAATCAGATAGGGGTAGTGAAACGCCCATTTACAGCCCATTCTCCGGCACTCATATCTCTCGACCTCTTCTCCGGCAAGATTCCGGCGAGCCTACAGCCTTCCCCTCCTCCTGTCCCCAATCAACCTAAGAAACTGGTAACTAAGATGGACGGTAAAGGTGCTAAGGGGTGCCTCAGCATACTCTCTTCTGAGGAGGTTGGTAGAATATGTACAAAGTACGGTATTACTCCCCCACTTGAAGCTCAACTCCCGTCTGGCCTGCACCGATTTGCGGATGAACCCCCAGAAGGGTTTTGCACTGTTTATGAGAATCAATCAAGAGTGGGTTAAGGTTTCCACTCATCCCCGCTGCTGCTCGCCATCCTACATCACTATGAGATAAGTTGCCTCCCCAACTTGCCCCAAACGGGCGCCGAACTCACGGGATTCATAATAGCATGTCGAGTGGCTCAGTCCGCTTTTCAGCGGCCCGTGTTTCGATATTACTACAAGATTGTCGCTACACCCGACAAGTTATGGTATTCCTTTCAGAGGAGAGCAAATCGACATGAGTTCATAACTAAGGGGCCTTCTTCTTCTCACGGGAGTGGAAGCCTCGATTTTTCTTTCTCCGTCATGGCCTGGATAACCCCTACATAGGCAATGGAGGTCGAGAGACGGAAACAAGATAAGCTTGGGAAGGACCCGGTTCCTCACGAGGCTCGACTCTGGTGGACACACCTTCGAGGTGTGTACTCGAGACCTCGAGTCTCTCAGTATCACCCGGCCCACTTGGAGGAAGCTGGGCCAATGCCATATGTGGGCCTTTGCGTCCCAGATCACGAGAATCGTAGGACGTTTGCTTGCTTTTTACATATTTGTTATTTGTTGAATTTGACGATTTTTCATTTTACTGATTGAAACTAACTGTTTTCCTTCATTCTTTGCAGTGGGCCGGTTCACAAAAGTCACCGATCCCACACGTATTCCTGGGTCGGCCGCCGTGGCTGCTCCACCTACCGGGGGTCGAGCTACCCCTGTGCCTGAGGCTAGGGTGCCTTCTTCTTCCCGAGAGGGGGGTGCCATCGAGCCAGAGCCAACCCCTGCTGCCATCGAATCGGTACTAACCGGGTCGATCGAGCTACCTCCTCCGGCAAAGGGTTTAACAAACTCGCTTCGGTTCTCTCGCGAGATGAGGACGAGGATGTGCTAGTCGAATCGATCCGGTTACCGAGGTGCATGTCGAGACGGAGGTACCTCGGTCCAAGAAGAGGCCGACTGCTGCTGAGTTGGTAAAGGAGCAACATCTTCAGTCGAAGAGGGCCAAAGAAACTGAGGCTCCCATTGAGCTTGACGTTGACATGAACTGGTCTCTTGAGGATTGTGCAGCCTTAGAGGATAAAGCTTTGGCTATGGCGGTCCGAAAGTCGAATCGCCTCGTAAGTCAATTACCGCTTTTTTTTTACTTATTACTATTTCTCGACGCGTATGCCTTGTCCATTTTCTGATCCTTCATGTTCTTTTTTACAGAGTAACTATCTCAGTCGAGAGGCCGCTCGTCGGCTGGCCAAGTCGAGTGAGTCGGCGGACGACTTGCGTAGAGAGAACGACAGGTTGGCGCGGGAGCTTATTGTAAAGAACGCCGCCATTTCCGCCACAGAGACTCAGTATGAGACACTAAATAGCGAGTCGGTTGCCGAGTGTCAGAAATTGCAAGATAAACTGGTGGCGGCTGAGGCAAATTTGATAACTGCCGAGAAGGAGCTGACTCGACTGCGGGCCGAGAGACAAGATCAGGATAGGGAGCTACTCAAGGTGACCCATGAATTTGAGAAGGTTCAGGCATGGTACAAGGCTTCCCTGGAGGACGTGGCGAAAGCTCGACAGGACCGAGATGCGCTTCAAGTCGACCGACTGCTGCGCAAGATCTCGAGATCGCTTTCGACCGATACGATCATGGAGTATCGTAAGTCGAGCAACCTTGAAGACGACCTGGAAGTGATCATGCGTGCCTCGATGATGGGCGGATACACTCTAGCCGTGGACCAAGTAAAGGCGGTCATTCCTGACTTTGATATGTCAACTCTCGAGACACCAATGTTTTACAACCCCGACTCGAGAAGATGTACGATCAAGATATCAAGAGTTTCAACGGGAGAGTCTTTGGCAATCAAATATGCTCCTTCCACATCCGCCTCAAATTACGATCCAAATCTCGACCGACCCGAGCCCGCTAACCCCGAGCCGACTCCGAAACCAACCTTGACTGTTGTCTTTTAATTTTTCCTTTGTCCATTTATTATTTGAACTTGGAATTTTGTAATGACATTTTGAGGATCGACTTTGGCTGGCCTTTCGACCTGGCCGTATCTTGTAATATCTATGCTTCGAATTTTTATTCGTCTTTGCAATTTGATTTCTCTCTTATTACTTTGTTTATGTTTTAGTCTTTCGCTTGTCGAGCCTCTGGCTCTGTTTGCTATTCACTATTCGTTGCTCGATTTATTGATGTTATGTTGCCCCGCAAGTGTATTATGAACCTTTGGTTTTTAATGCACTTGTGATCGACTCGCTTGCCTTGACTTTTCACCCCTTAGGCTTATTTGTCCTCAGGCTGAGCATTTTAATGTGAACTGTCCCTGGCCGCGGTCTTTTTTGCCACTTAGGCTCTTTCAACCATCGATCGACAGGACAGGGGAACCCGACTATGCGAACTTGTTCCTTTGTCCGCCTTTTTCGCCTCGGGCTTGTTCGGCCTTCGATCGACATTTGGCCCGACCACGCGAACCGCCCTTGCTTTAGCCTCGTCGCTCGCCTCTTGGGCTCGCTTTGGCTTTTAGCTTGGACCTTTGGCCCGACCTCGCGAACTGCCTTTTACGCTTTGCATTCGCGTCTGCTTAGGCTAACTCGCTTTTGGCTTTTACCGAGAGGTCCGACCTGCAGATTTCTCTACCCAAAGGTCGGATGTTTTGCCTTTAACATTTTGTATCACTTTGGACTTGTATCGCTTTTGGCTATAAATCCTAACAAATACAGAAAACATCTCGAGAAAGAACAAGTTTATTAGAATACTTATAAAATTGTCTCATGGACTTATTACAAGATTTTGAAAACTCTAAAAGTAAAAGAAAAGTTCATCAGAGTAAAGCTTATCTCAAACATAATACTTCCTCGATTGTTGGCGTGCAATGTCGAGGAACCATGGTTCCATCTGCTCAACTGTCGATAAGACCCTTTGGGGTGAACTTTTAGAATCTGATATGGGCCTTCCCAATTCGGGGTCAGCTTTCCGACTGCTTCCTGTCGACTTGCTTCCTGTCGACTTGCTTCATTTTTCCTTAGAACCAGATCACCAACTTTGAAGTATCTGTGTCTTACCCTCGAGTTGTAAGATCGAGATTTTCTGCTTATACCTTGCCATTCGGGCCGAGGCTACATCTCTTCGCTTCCTCGACATTGTCCCTTTCCCCGCCGGAGTTCGGGATCATTTGTTTCAACATTATAAGCCAGAACTCGGGGAGAGGGAACTCCGATCTCGGCGGGTATCACCGCTTCACACCCATACACTAAAGAGAAGGGAGTTTCTCCTGTCGATGAATTAGGAGCTGTCCTATATGACCATAGGATGCTCGGAAGTTGGATTGCCCAATCTCGACCTTCTGATTCTAATCTCTTCTTTAACCCCAACTTGATCTGTCGATTAGTCTGTTCGACTTGACCGTTTGCTTGTGGATGAGCCACTGAGGTGAATCGCTGGTCGATATGGTATTCGCTGCACCATTCTCTAACCTTTCGATCTTCAAACTGAGTACCGTTATCCGAGATCGAGCCTTTGAATTCGTGACCGCATAGAATATCGACCCACAGAAACTTCTTGATGGTTGCAGCTCGGATGTCGGGCAAAGCCTTAGCTTCTACCCACTTCGTGAAGTAGTCCACCACAACGACCGCGTACTTGAGATTCCCCGGGGCTCGGGGTAGAGGTCCGACAATATCGACTCCCCACTGGTCAAAAGGCCATGCTGACGAGATGACGTTCATGTCCTACGCTTGTTGATGAGAGATATTATCATGAATCGACAAGCGCTGCATTTCTCATTTAGATTATTTGCATCTCGCCGATCGACGGCCAAAAATACCCAAATAACTTGCATTTTCGAGCTAACATTCTAGCCCCACAAAGATTCCCACAGTGCTCTCTATGAATTTCTTCTAAGAGGTACTCGCCGCCTAAACACATCTTAGCCATGGACTCACAAAAGATTTCCGATAGAGGATGTCGTCGAAAATCGCATATCGAGTTGATTGAAGTCGAACCTTTCTAGATTGCACCTTATCAGATGGTAATATCCCATCTTTGAGGTAAAGAGTGATCGATTCCATCCACGTGGCCTCCTGAGTAATCGGCTGGGCCTGCGTCTCGATGTAACTCCCGTCGGTCAATAATTCGACTGTAACCTTCTTACTCGATACGAAGTTCGATGCCAACTTGGAGAGCGATAGCTCTTTTGTTCTCGACTTCGGGACTTGCTCGAATTGAATTGTTTTGAATTTAGTATAAGGCTTTGACTATCACAAATAATTCTTCATAGTTTCTTCCTTAGCCTCATACTCCCTTTCACATGGTTCACTACCATTAAGTAGTCGCTATACACCAACAAATCTTCGACACCCAGCTTATAGAGCAAGCTTCAACCCGCTTATCATGGCTTCAGACTCGCCCTCGTTGTTCGCTGCCTTAAAGTCGAATCGAAGGGCGATGGGAATTCTTCGCTGGCTTACCGTATGAGCCTCGCCCCGCTTCTTCCTTACTCGATGCTCCATCGACTTGAAGGGTCCATTTTTGCTCGACTTCGCTTTTCTTGATCGAGTTGGGGCGGAGATTCCTTCACCAGAAGTCCGCTAAGGCCTCGTGGCTTTTATCGCAGCTTCGAGGAACGAACTCGATGTCGCATCGCTATCTCTATTACCCATTTCGCCAACCGACTGAGGTATCGTGCTTTGCCAAATCGCTGTAAGTGGTTGGTCCGTGACTACCACAATGGGATGAGCTTGAAAATAGGGCCTCAACTTTCTCGAGGCGTGAACTAGGCATAATGCTAACTTCTCACCGGGTGAGTACCGACCTCGGGCCATGCAACGCTTTACTAACAAAGTATATAGCACCGCCATGCACCCTTCTCGTACTCAAAATCGCACTCACCGCTTCCTCGTGACACCGCCAAATAAACTAACAACTTCTCCCTTCCTTAGGTGAAGTGAGTGTAGGTAACTCCGATAAATATGTTTTCAATTCTTCAAAGGTTGTCTCGACATTCATCGCCCCAATGAAAAGGATCGCCTTTCGGAGTATCTTGAAAATGGTAACGCCTACCGTATGGATCTCGATAGAAATCGCTGAGAGCCGCCATTCGACCCGTGAGCCTTTGCACTTCCTTGATATTTCATGGTGCGGGCATATTCTTTAACGTATCAATTTTATCCGGTTTGCTCGAATCCCGCCTTTCAAATCATATAGCCCAAGAACTTACCCGACTTGACTCAAAGTGCACTTCTTCGGTTTAATCTCATCTCGCGCTCTCTCAACACTTCAAAACCTCTCGAGCATCGACTAGGTATTGTCTCATGATCGACTCTTGATAAGGTGTCGCCTACATACACCTCCATACACCTACCAATTTGCTTTGCAAATATTTTGTTGACTGCCCTCTGGTATGTTGCCCTAGCATTCTTTAATCCGAATGGCATGGTTACATAGCGTATGCGTGCCGAATTCGGCTTATAAAAGCCGTTTTTCCCGTGATCTCGAGGATCCATTAGAATCTGTGGTATCCTTTATATGCATCTAAAAACTAAAACTTCAAAATCGATGGTCGAATCTACTAACCGCCGATTTTAGGCAACGGATATGAGTCTTTTGGGCGTGGCTTTGTTTAAATCAGAAATCCACACACATGCGCCAACTCCTATCAGCTTTTGACTAATACTCAAGGTTAGCTAGCCATTCGATAGAAAACCTCTCTCACTATCTTGGTCGCTAGAGCTTGCCGACTTCCAACTCGATGGCCTTAAGTCGATCGATGCAAAATTCCTCTTCTTCGCTTGACCGGCTTTTTAGCCTGGTCAATTTCGAAGCCTGTGGACCGCAATGTCGCAGATAACCCTGGCATGTCGCTGGCTTTCCAGCGAAGATGTCCTCGAACTCAACTAATAATTCAATCGCAAGAGTCGCTTTCTTTCTTCGGGATCCAAATCCCGACTGACACACCGATCGCCCTCTCCTTCCCAAAGTCGGACATTCTCCACTCGCATCGCTGAGACCCGCTTCTTCTTCTTCCTTCCTCCGAATCGCCTCGACTAAAACTTGTTGAACCGCCATCTTCCCATTCATGACAACAGAGTTGCAACTCCGAGCGACTTCAACATCTCCTTTTACTTCGTGGGAACCATTCCTAGTTAGGAACTTCATGCTATTATGAAAGGTCGATATGATAGCTCAAGATCGAAGAGGGTCTGGTCGTCCCAAGATAACATTATAAGCGTAAGGAGCCTTGACCACTTACATAACTTAACTCGAGTGTCCTTCCTTCTCGCCATCCCTAATCGCCGTGAGTAACTTTATCGAGCCCACGGGATGGATCGCTTGCCCGTAAATCCAAACAGGGGGATGCTATGGAGCCAAGTCTTTCTTTTTAACTTCATCGCTTGAAATGCCGAGTGATATAAGATATTCATCGCGCCCCGTTATCGATATGCTGCACTCGACACACGGGCCCGGCCGATAATCGCTTTCGATAACTAACCCTTCGCTATGATTCCTGGGACTTGGGGATATCATCTCGAGGGTCGATCCGACTTCCGCTGTGAATCTGAAGCCGCTTGCGCCTTCGAACTACTAGCCGCTCTTCGCTGGTCCGGTCTTTATCACTCTACCAGACCAAGATCGTATTGACGAGTTAATCGGTCGATTATCTTCATATCCGCCTCACCAAGATTGTCCTCGTTGTTTCCATCCCGACCGAGATCGATTCCTCCGAGGTGACCGATCTCTTCGCCTCTCGGGCGCCTCGGCCTCGATTCCTATCTTGATCGGAGTTCTTTCTCTTGTACTCCCACGCCCCTGGCCCCATCGTATCGAGACTCACCAACAACTTCATCCAGCCTTCCTTCTGGATGCAAGAGTCGATATCTCTTTGTGTCGATACAATCCTCTCGTCAGATGTCCTATATCTTCATGAAAATCGCAATACTTGTTTGCATTCCTCTTTTCCCGAGGTTTCTTCAACGGTGGCGGTTTCCTGCCGATTCTTTGAAAGCATGATCGATAACACCTCGCTCGAGATCGATTAAGCGGAATAAAATCCTTATCACGCGAGGGTCCCTTCTGCCCCCACGGTCCGAGGCGGGTGTCTCGATTCGATCCTGCACGGACGCCTTGCTCTCGACATCTTGTCTCCTAGATTGACCCCGCTTCGACCTCGATTGTCCTTCTTTGAATCCATCCAATGGATTGGGTGTGCCTTCGCACCGCTTCTTCCTTGACAGTAATTGATGCACTATATTAACACACTCGCCCATGGTATGGGGAACATCTCTCGCCAACTTTGTGTACAACTTAGTATTACGCAGCCCCTACAAACGGCGTGATCGTAAGTCGATCATCGGGCGCCCTTGACTTGCAAAGCCTCGAGGTTAAACTCTCTTCAAATATTCCATTATCGCCTCGCCTTTTTTGTCAGCCTCACATTCATGAGGTGCGTGGCACTCAAATGAAACTTGTGTTCACTATAAACGATCTCGAATTTTCGAGCGAGCATGGCAAAATCGAGATCGACCGTCGTCGTAGCTTCAGAAACCATTCTCTTGCTCGACCTACGAGTAAATGCTCTCAACGCCCGACATCGCATCTCATCTGGGGCTCCATCCAACCTCATCTCGATATAGATACTGTGGAGATGGTCCTCCGGGTCGGTGGTGCCATCATAAGGTTCTATCTTCGTATCTTAAACCCTCGGGTTTAGAAAGCTCTCGATCTCCTTAGTGAAGGGAGACTCAAGCCACAAATAAACCTCGGTTCTTCCTTAGAATAACATTCGGCTTCCTCCCTCGACGCTATCATCATCCCTCGGTGATATTTCTCGCTGATCTCACGCCTCTTTTCTCCACCGAACTAGAGGATGCACCGACTTCGCCTCTAAGAACTCGCTTAGGTTTTTTCATGTATCTTTAAAACCGCCATCTACCGCGCGCTTCTCGACCGGGCGGCAATGTTTTTCCTCGGCAAATGGCGCTTGTCTTTGTGCCGTGATCGCCTTCGCTTATAATCCGGGACATTATCTCCAAATCCGCCCCGCCAACTGATCCGCAAGCGCCGATATTCGGAGCCGATCCTCGCTTTTTCGGTCGGGGTTTTCTTGAGTAGATCCAAGACCGGATCTTTTCCTACCGCTTCACGGAGGATCTTGTGGGGACGAGATCCAAGATTTGATCTTTCTCCTTGCACGACGAGATCTAATCGCTTGTTTACCCGCGAGCTTTGATCTCGCGGCTTTGGATGTCGCTTTGGGAGGCATCGTGTTTTTCGCGTATTCAATCAATAAGAAAACCTCCTTCTACGCTAATGGCGATGACGGATTAAGTCACCTTAATTATCCGGCTCAAATATGAATCTAGTCATGAACACACACAAAACCCTAATGCCAAAAGTGGAATGAGGTGGTGGATTTTTTATGTTGGTGGTCGAGTCCCAAGATCAGATCTTAGATTGCCTACGATCCTCGTTATATTCCAGAATCAAGCCTCACGTAGTTCCCGGATTGGGGTATTTATAATGACAATACTTGCCAAAACCCTAAGGTTAAGTCGGCTTGTATTATTGTCATATTTACCCTTTAATGGGCCTTAAACCCTTGCCTGCTATCGCTATTAATGGGCTTGGATACCGGTGTGGACCATGTCCTCGAGTCGATATTTCCGACCAAGCGTAATCGACTTTCTGACTCATTGTCCTACATCGCTAGTCGTGTGACTCGCCCTTATGGACTTGTCGCCTCACACCGCCGATAGTCGATCGTCGTAGCCTGGAACCGATTAGATGGCCCTAGCTCGATCCTGGTCTCGGCACGCTTATGCCGAGACTAATTCACCATGTGATGACCAACCGATAGACGCACGCGCGGGAGTGAAACCCGGTATCGTCATAGGCCGTAGACATAAGGCGCAATTTACGAAAATGCCCTTCACCTCTAACGATCATGGATGGCGTCTAGCAACACGTCCATGACCCCCAATCATCGGAAGAGTCAATACGCAATGACTACTACCTTTCATGTGTTCGGTTAGCGTGTTAATAGAATCCTATCACGGTAGTAATATCCATACGATCGTAATTTGATCGTATCTCATAACTGATATCAAGCTCTCTCGAATAACTTATTTACTCCCACTTTGCAAAGATTCACGAGAACTAGACATTCCTTATGGGAAGGCCCTTTCGGATATTCACTCCTACTCTTAGGGTACGCGATTCCCAGATGACCTAACATATATACTCTGCATGCTTCAGTATCATACCCGATCACTACCGCATGATCGCCCCATGGTTAAGGAAAACCTCAATAATGTCAAAGCATGACAATCTACACCGTGATGCCATGTAGACTCCGGTCCTAAGGATAATTACACAACCGTCACATAGTGTAAGTAGGTCAGTCTAACATACGCATTCTCTAATACACGTCCACGTACAGTCCAAGTGTCACTACACTTTGATAGACAAGATTTATCCATACCCTTAAAGATAGAAGACATCTAATACGTATAGCCTCAGACGCACCGCCAAAGCCCTTTTAATAGTACATCAGCCTAGAGACATTTAAGTACCAAACTTGTTAAGGTGATTAGAGATCTCATCAACCATAATCACTATCATGGTTTCTCTATCCCAGTTTAATACTAAGGGCGTTATTATATACTCAATATCACAAATTGGTCTAATAAATAAACAAAGTATGTAATAACAAAAGTGCTTTTATTACTCATAATAAAGTCATTACATGAACTTAAATAGACTGTAACCGATCCGACCCGATCGGATCCGGTCCAACCCGATTGGGTTTAGGACACCTATTCAACACATGCAATGAAGGTAAGTATAAAAGTACTCAATAAAAGGTAGAACTATTGAGCAATTAAGTTTCATAACGAAAGGTTTACATTATTATTAAGTTATATCGTGAAACCGACTTCTAACTCTGTGGTTCACTTCACGCCATCAACATGTCGTGAGATCATACATTTTTCCAAATTTTAGCTTATCTTTTGTTACATCGCATTCGCTTAACTACGCACGGTGCTACTTACCACGGCGAATCTGGTGCAACCTATTAGCTGGTCACACTAATAACCACGGGCTAGCCCCGATATTGTCGATGTTCGGCGAAGTCCCCATACTCCTAAAGGCTCCTCGGGCGGCCAACGGATTTATTCACCTTATACTGACCACACAACACATCGCGATATATACTTGTGCCTTATCAAGAATAACATGATGTTTAGGCTTTTAATTGCACAAGTACGTATATTAATAATAATTAACTAGCCACCTAAGTGTTTTCAAGGCATAACTCACTTAACAATTCTACTTCCTCACTTAGACAGCAAGACACAACATTCTTAACATATACACAGACATTTATGGATACTAATCCATCAAAGCACAAGGCCAATGATGTTCTTCCGACGGTCCTGAACTTCAACTCTTAGTAAGAATCCATTCGATGTTGGAACTAAACGCATCAATAGCTTAATTGATGAGAGACAACTTTGCTATAAATTCGTGTGCATTTTACCCCATATTTGTAGCCTATTCGATGTACTTTTGGAGTAGTTGAGTGGTTTTATAGACACATTTCATCACGGGTTAATCACGGCATCGATAGGCTGCTTTACGTCCAAAATCTCCATATTTTCGTGAATTATGTATGCTTTCATCGACATTTGTCACCCTTGGGTTTTCTTGTTTTTATTTGTTATAGCAAGTAAGCGCGATAGAGTATAAGCGCGATTTATGAAAGACAACGATACAAAATTGTCCAAAACAGAGTTTGTGTGAAAAATAACGCGCGACTCAAATTCAAACGCTCTAAAAAATATTATTATCCAATTTTATCTTGAGCCTGACTTTTGTGTTTAGTGGAAGTGAAGTCCAGCATTTTTCTCCGTATGCTTTCCAGTTTCCCCTCAAATAAAAATAATGATAAGAAAAATAAGAGAAAGAGGAAAAGCTGGGACGTGGCTAGTTGTCAATGGGGCCAACGCCCTATAACTCATTTAATGAAGCGTGCAAAGCAGAAGAGGAGAAGAGGACTTTATTTTATTTTCCGGAAATTTCCGAAGGTTAATAGCGGAGTCGGCCATTGTTCAATATAAACAAGCTACTTAGATCAAATTTCAATACATTTTTATACAATTTATTTTTTTCATAGCATCGACTATTTTTCTCCCAATTAAAACAGCTTATTCGACTATTCTGTACAAATTTTTCCTTTCAACAACCGTAGCTTTCTTTCGTTATTTCATGATCAAACACAACGTAAGAACGATTCGATTCAGTAAATCGCTTTCGATCTTTTATTGGTAATTTTACTTATATTTTTATGATGAATATCATGTCTTTCTTTATGAATTTCAAGATTTTATTATTGTTATTATGAGTAGTTAATTTTGTAATAGCTAATTTATGCATTTAACTACTTAAATTAATACATAAACGATGATCTATGACGATGAGTAGCTTAAAAGTTAAATCTTTTGAATTGTTGTGTCCTATAATTTGATCTTAATGCTTGAATTAAATCGACCACTTGATTCATGATTACACACACGAGCTCTATAAACGTATTTTACAAGTGAGTGTGCGAACAGAGTAGCTTTGGGATCGCTACGCATCTAACTAATGATTCATTCGTGAGTCCTGCCTCCTTTGGTAGGTTATTCTAGCTGCAGCCGCGAACACGGACGATGTGGAGCGCCTCACGCTTTAATCATATTAGGTCAATTAAATCCCATGTATGGACTATCAAACCGAATATACAGTAATTGTGTTGTGGATTAGCGCCAGAGACGAGCTTAGAGATTGCACCCACAACACATTCATTAGAAATTATTGGTTGGTTGGTAGGTTAAGACTCGTCCCTAGTGATTCGGTAAATGTGTTAAGAGTAGTGTTCTTGACCATAATTTAGCTATTCCTTTATCATACTTTTAAAGTTAGTATTTTTATCTTTTTCTAGCTATAATTACCTTCACCAATATTTGTGAGCCTCGAACTAAATACGACCGTGGATCGTGATACTTAATCGATTCCTCGTGATACGACCTTACTTTTACTTTCGCCATAGTACAAACCAACCCGGTACTCTTCCGTTAAAGTTGGTTTACTATAATTTGGCCATCATTAATCATGGTTTGTTCATGTTTATTAAAATTTATTAGGTCAAGAAACAAAAATCCAGACACAACTCGGAGCCTTAGAAACCCCAAACCCAACATGAAAGGCCTTTGGCGGACGCCAGTGGCCTTTCGGCGGACGCCAATACAAACTAGAAACCAGCAGAAACACTCTGATGAAGACTAGAGGACGCTAGTTCCTTCCCGGCGGACACCAGAAATGTTCAAACCACTCGGACGCCAATAGGGTCGAGCGCACCAGAACAACATTTTTTCTGCACTTTTCTGAGCCCAACCCAATTCCCAACAAGTTTGACAACAAATTTACACTAAAACAGCAGCAAAACTTGCACAAAACGTTACCAAACATCCACCAAACATTATAAAACTATAATTACTGAATAAGAAGACCATCTTACCTCAAATTCAAGACGAATTCATGCAATTCTTCAAGCTAAACAATCTCAAACTTGATCCTTCAACCAAAACCTAATTGATCAACAATTAAACCTAAATTAATTATGATCAAAGGTTTCTAAAAAACCTGTTCTACGAATCAAACAACTTAAATCATCATAACTCGATCAAATCTAAAAGATTCCAAAACTCCACGACTTTTTTTGAGTCCAAACGATGCCCTATTCGCAACGATCAAGAATCTCTAATCGAATCTGTAATCCGTCAAGAACCTTTTGAGAATTTTGAAGGGTTCTCCCTTGTTGGCTTTTATGTTTTCTCTCGACCTCTTTCAAGTTCGAATTTGTCTGTGTTTTGATCTCTCGATAACTCCTTCATTAATTGAGAGTTTTATTTTTCAAAATAAAATCTCCCATTAATTGCTAATTCCATTTCCTTTTTCTTTCCTTTAAAAAAACTTAATCCCATAATTAATAAATATAATATTTCGTTTTCGTCAATTGACACGTCTATCATTTTCTGAAAATCGGAATATTACATTTTGCAACATTGGTTCTCACAATGCACCTACAAAAAGTGAGTTATTGGCTTAAGAAACGACTTTCACAAGGTCAATTCTACCGTGGATAAATATGGTGTAAATTATAGGCTCACATATTCAATTGGGTTTGGCGAAACAAAAAACAAACAAAAAATTCTTTGTGTTTATTGAATTATAAATTAGTCGTTCTTTGGCAAGGCATGGATACCGTCGATCACGAGTATATTTGGAGAGATGAGCCAATAAGAACCTATACTGTGCAGGCAACCATGGTAGTTGCAGCCGGGTCCTACTACCCAAGTGCAAGTTGATGGGATTTGGAAGCAGATTTGGAGTCTAAAGGGCCCTTCTCGAGGTAATTTTTTTCTTTGGAACCTTGCTCATGATGCCTTTCCTCTGGGAGCTTTGTTAGCAAAACGGCACATCATTCCTTCGCCGACATGCACTCTGTGTGGTGAAGATAATGAAACAATACTGCATACTTTTATGGATTGCCCAAGCACTCTTTGGTGTGTGAGTTTACCTCGGGAGTGTTGGAGTAATTTTTTTGGGGCAACAACAGTCCGGGACTGGATTCATATGAACCTTACTCGGCAGGTTACGCCACTATAAGGCACCACGGAGTGGAAGTATACCTGGAGGGAAGCTCTGTGTGGAATCTGGATGTGGAGGAATCAATGCATTCATGACAACAAAGAAGATAGTCCCCCGGCCTCAATTTTTCTGTCACAAGTGGTGGAACGAGCAAAGTATCTTCGATTAGCTTGGGATGAGTTAGTTTGATGATTTTTAAAATTTTGATGTATATAGCTCTTTATAGTATTCCTGATGTAATTCGAGGACTCTTTGATTGCCTTTTGACTGTGGAAATAAAGTGGTTCGTTCTTTGAAAAAAAAGTTTACTTGATTCAATGTTGGTGTAGGAGAGGTAGCAATTAATTTCTACCTTCACTCCCAAAACAAACCATTGACTAAGTATCCTCCGGGATGATGATACTATTTCCGATTCGGTTTCGTTTTATACCGTAGAAACCGAAATTTTCGGTTGTTATGGTTTATCCTACAAATTATCCGTAACTGGACCGAAAACCTTAACGAAATTAAAACTAAACCATTAACTAAACCATAACCGAATAAACAATTTTATCCTAACCTCTTATATCCAACATTTACAACTAGTTTTCATAACAAAAAATATTGTTTATAAAATAGTTGTATATAAGCGAACCGTCATCCAAACCGTTTATATTTGAATGAAAAAACGAGTATAAACCGATTAACCAAACATAATTGTTAAATGTTATTTCGGTTTTCGTTAATCAACCATACTAAACCGCATATTTTGGTTCGATTATAATAAATGATTGTTCGTTTTGATTTTGGATTTCAATGAGCCAAAAACTTTCGGTTTGGTTTTGCCATTAGCCACCCTAAACCGAACCGAACCGAAGCTTGTACACTGTTATGTGAAATACCAAAAGCTTTATATTATTCGTCAAAAAATATAGCCTCTCTCGTCCCATTTTATTGTCTCAAGCTTTCTTTTTGGTTTTCCAAATTAAGTCATTCATTCTGCTTTAATTGTCAATTTTTTTCATATACCCTTCCTCCTTACATTATTTACAATACAAAGCACAAGTGACATTAAATACTCCAACAACTTCTTAAAGATATAAATGTAAAAATATTGAATCATTTAATGAGATTCAAAATATTAACTATATTTTTCTTAATCTGCGAAAAATCAAACGCTAAATAAATAAAATAGGGATTTTATATGGGTATATATATATATATATATACTAGTAGGAAAACATTGCATGGGAGGACGCGAATACTTGAAAATTAGTAGGATATGAAAATGACAACACATGTTAACAAAAACACTTCGTTGAAAATTGAAATGTGCCACTCAAAAAAAAAAAATTGAAATGTTAGATGACATAATAACTGTAATGTACTATATAGTTATGATTATTATATGGTTATGATTATTTTTAATGCGATGGTAATGAATTTTGTATTGTAGTAACAACAAAGTCGGCTGGAAAACGAAGTTATAAATTACTACATGAAGTAATAAGATAGAAAGTAATTCATAAGTCCATAACCAGACCAAAAAAAATCTCAGAAGAAATATATATATAGTTATCTTAACCAACGCATCTCCAATGGGGACTTTAATTTTTTTCTTAAAGCTTCATCACCATTGAAGGAGGATGATTGTGTAAAGCTTTTTATCAAAAAGGTTCATGTGCATTAACCATATAGGTAAATTTTGCCTGAGTTTTTGGTTGTAGGGATATATATATATACATATATGGGGGTTAAATTGGAGTTAAAAGGTAATTAAGGGAATTAAAAGAAAAACTAAAGATGAGAGTTATTTTTGGAGAAATAACCCCCATCATGTGTAGAGGTTGTCAGAAAGGCTAATAAGAAGTTTTACGTTCTTGAGAACTTGAGAGCAAACAAGAAAGAAAAAGAACTTTTCCACTTATCTCACATGTTACTACTCCGTTTTCAGATCAAAGAGAGCATCAGAATCGTGATTAGGACAACAAATTAACTTTTAAATCAAAACCAATCTACTTTTTTTTTTTTTTTGGAACAAAGATCTTTATTCAAACATGTGCAGAAAAACTCAAACGGGCATTACATCGTGACGGTAAACTAGTTATAACAAACCACAAACTCGCATAAACATTAAAAAGAGAAAACCCACTAGTCTTGATCCCTGCGCTAAACGGAGGTCCTTAGTTCGGATAGCTCTCTAAAAAACCTTTGAGTATTGAGATTATGTCTTCCCTATTTGAATCTGTTTTGTTTTTTTTTTTTTTTTTTTTAAAAATTTATATTTTATAAAAATTTATAAATAGATATCTGAATTTGAAAAGTGGTGTTGTGTTCATGAACTTTATCTATAATAAATTTCCATAAGTCCTGTTAAACAAAAAAAAAATTTATTTTGATATTTGTTACTATGAAATAGCATATCAATTAATCTGGACCCATTTATAAACATAGAAAGTACCACTATGTACAGTCACGGAAAGCCGTAAAAATATTCATTCTCGTATATTTATATGAATCACCACTTGAAGAAATTAATACCAGTACCCTATTAATGTGTTCAAAAGAAGAAATTTACTAGTATTAGATATGATACGACACGAGAGCATATTTTCACTTAGTATATTATTCCGATTCAAATTAAATTAGAAAACAATGAATATTATGACCCGAGTCTTAATTTCAAGTGTTTTTCTTACTCAATAACTGTCAGATGACTTTCCTATTATAATTGAGTTAGAAAAAGATCCACTACTTGAAATTCGGTTAGAATCAATCAATGCGGAAAAAAAAAAAACATATATTTAAAGGGTAAAAATGAAAACAAAAATGATGTGTACTATAATTTTTTTTAGTGGGAAAAGACATTCACTATGATATTATATGTAATCAAATAACAATTTCTCTTCGAAAGCCGTTTCAAATAATGTCGTAGCAATGATTTATTCAATAAATACGAATCGATTCATATTCAAAAACCTCAATGTTTCTAACATGAAAAGTTAACTTCAATTTCAGTTTGACCATCAATTACCATCATAAACAATTTACTACACATAATTGGTTTATCATCTTCCTCCGGTGAAGCACAAGTTGTTAAACCTCTTGCACAACTTTCCATCAGGAAGTCGCCCAGACCATATGACATGCACATTACTTTTCTTCAAAGAAATTGGCACGTATCGAGAGATTGTGTTTTAAATGTGGCTTTACCTTTACGGGTGTTTCATGAAGGGGCGGATCTTGGATCCTTAAACGGAGACACTCATTAATTTAATTCAAAATTTAAGGAAGCTAAGGAGATGGAATATTTCAAACCTATTAGCTTATCTAATTCAGTCTATAAGTTTCTCGCGTACAATTATCAATAGGTTGAAACCACTCTAGGGAATAGTACAATTCAGTCTATAAGTTGATCTCGTGTACAATTGTCAATAGGTTGAAGCCACTCTAGGAAGGTATTATTTCTAATCAGAGTGCCTTCATTGCGGAGTGTTTAATCATGAATAATTCATTTGTTTTCTTTGAAGCGTGTTATTCTCTTAGAATTGGAGCCCGGGGTTGCTATGAAGCTAGATATGGCTAAAGCTCTCGATCGAGTGGAGTGGAATTATTTAATATTTGTCATGCAACATATGGGATTTCCATATATATTTTGGTCATTTATATTCCGCATTTTATCTACGGTATCTTACATAGTGCTTCATCAACGAAAAGCCATCGGCTCTTTCCATCCCCTTGCCAAGATGCCGCCAAGATGACAGGATTGTGTGGGCTCACGTAATGCATTTAATGTTATACGGTTATAAATCTGTTAATATTTAGCAGCTTGAATTGAAGAAGGATATCCTTAGTGCGGATGCTTCATCGTCGCATGGGAGTGACCCAATATGGAGGCGATGTGGAAAATTAAAGCTCCACCACTTCAACGGCCTCGTAACTTCCCCGAGACATACACTCCACCACATCAATACGCAATAACCATCTCACGGTAGAACATTATATAAAGAGGCCATCATCCTTATTCACATGGTATGTTCAATAATATACGATGCCTATACTTTTACATTCCCAACTCAAAGTTTTATAAAGTTTCTCTATCATCATAATCGACTAGAGCATCGGAGTGGTATACCGGAGGCAAGCTCCGGACTTCTTCTCACGCTTTGTTTGTTGTGCAAAAGCTCTTTGGACTATTACCAAAAGGTTCAATTACCCAAATCAACACTTATTATTCGATATTGTCACATACATAACAATAATATCACAATTTCTAGAAAATTAAAGTATGATTCAAACTTTAATTTCTTCTTCTCTAACCAAGAGTAACTCTCTCGCTACAAGAATTGGTCTTAGTTTACTTATGAACTCAACAAGAGACCTTAGTTTTTTAAGATAAGAAGTACTTGAATACTAAAGAGCAAGACCATAAACTTACGAAAGACATAATAAATAATATGTGTATCCGTATTAGTTGTATTTTTTTCTAACAAACATGTATTATTGAAAGTTTAGAAATAGATTATCATCGGTGAATCTTGATATAAATTATAAACACGATAAATGATGTCTAAAATTTTAAGCTCACAATTGACGTATTTATAATCTTGCTTTAACAAATATCGAATCGAGGCGGGAAGGGCCTTTGAGGGCCCATATAAAAGTTTAATATGCCTTAGCATATGGACAATACTGTACGGTTAGATAATTGTATTTGAGATATCACATAAGATCAATATTTAGGAGAATTAGACTCGTGTGGAGTTGGCAAATTGAAAACACAAAATAAAGAAACTACAAATTTAATTTTATAAAGTACTAGTTTCATTGTCGTTTGCAACATTTATTTTTTTATTTTTACCGGTAACTCAAATGGTTTAGAGAGAAAATCAAAACGCTTAGGTTGACCTTGAAATATAGTAGATTTTGTGATGTATAGCTAGCTGGTAAACTGATTTGTTTGTCGCCTTGTATTAGTACTAGTAAAAAATGGGACTCCAATAACGCACTGAGTCACCTACGCTTATAAGTTTTTAACTTATTTGACGATATTAAATACGAAGAAACGTAGCATGAACGAACCGCTCGTAACGCAATTTTTAAGCGCAACAATGAAAAATAAAACATTTTACGCCGATCTCCTTTCTGATACCACAACCTACCACACAACTCTACCCTAGTCAACACACTCTTTCTTATCTACTACACACATTATCAATCACCCAACCGCACTCTATCCCAACATTTTTTAACACTCACCTATCCAATCCCACCTCACCATGCCCTACACCACATTATCTTACCACATATTATCTTACCACACTACCATATATTACGACTTTATTCAACCTACCAAACTTTACTTAACTTACGCCACATCATCCAACCATACCATCCTACTCCTACCATACATCACCGCATTACATCTCATACCACGCCTCACCTACATTAAAGACACCCTACCGCACCCTACCTCTCTACATACCTACAAACCTTAACCTACATCCCAACCTACATATTAATTCATTATCCTAATGTGTTCTATTACACCCTATTTTATCTCATCCCACCCTACCTTACCCTACCCACCACCCCATCCTACTCTACCTTACAACTCCCTACCCTACCGTGCCCACCACCCATCTTACTATACCCTACCCTTCCCACCACCCCAACCCCTATCCCAACATTTTTTAACACTCACCTATCCAATACTACCTCACCACGCCTCTACACCACATTATCTTACCACATATTATCTTACCACACTACCCTATATTACGTCTTTATTCAACTTACCAAACTTTACTTAACTTACGCCACATCATCCAACCATACCATCCTACCCTACCATACATCACCGCATTACATCTCATACCTCGCCTCACCTACATTAGCACACCCTACCGCACCCTACCTTTCTACCTACCTACAAACTTTAACCTACCTCCCAACCTACATATTAATTCACTATCCTAATGCTCCTATTACACCCTATTTTATCTCATCCCACCCTACCTTACCCTTCCCACCACCCCATCCTACTCTACCCTACAACTCCCTACCCTACCGTGCCCACCACCCATCTTACTATACCCTACCCTTCCCACCACCCTAACCCAACCCACCCTCACACCTTTTAGGGTGGCATCAAAACACGTACATGAAGAATAATATAAGTGCGTATTTAAATGAATATCCGACACATCTTCGACATCTCCCGACATCGTATGGATACTTTTCGACACTACCGAATAAATTTTTTTCAATTTCTACTTAAATCAATTTTAACCGAAAAAATGAAGCTTTATCTTCGACATTATCTCAGAACAACACGTGTTCTACCCAAAACACGACATATTACACGCACGCTTCGATACACCCCGACACCATATCCAACGGTTGTCGGTTGATCAAATGAATATTAATTAAAATTTTAATTAAAATCTAACACACTATCAACACTCCACGACACAAAAATCAACACCTTTCGGCTACTTACTAAACCATTGACCAAAGAAAAACCGACACACACAATATATATATAAGTAATAAAACGAAGACGGAAAAAATAATCAATACGTAAGACTCCCAAAAACGACGCCTCCTAAAACCGGCGTATACACACAATGTAAAATATATATACGTAAAAAGGAAAAGAACACACACACAAACAAACTATAGTATATTGAATATCACGTGGTCGTATCGATTAAGATAAGCACTCAAAAAAAAAAGCGATCTCGATGGAAAGTAAAATAACATGTAATTAAATTGGAATCGGATACATCTTAAGACAACACACATAATAAGATTAAGAATAAATTAAAGCTAATGTGTAGATTAAAAATACAATTGAAATTCTCTAAAATTAACAATTTAACTCAAACCCTTCACCTAAAAAAAAAAAAGCTTTTTTTTTGGTACGCCACCGAACGAACAGTAAAAAAAAAAAAAAAAAAAAAAAAAAAAAAAGATTGGGCTGGATTTTTACTAATAATAAAAAAAAAAAAGCAGAACTAATAAAAAAGCAAGTCATTACCATTTGACACTTTTTCCCTTCTTATATATAGAGAAAGATATACATTTGGTACAATATGTTCAGATTTTATAGTACATATCATTCTTATATTAAAAAAATAAGAATGGTATTTAAGGTATTAAATGATAAACAAAACATTATTTAATTCTTTCAACAACAAAAAAAAAAAAAAAAAAACCTTATTTAATACGAGAGACGTAATATAAAAAAACTTATAAAACAAAAGAATAAGGAACGGAAGGGCATGAGGTGGGGCCCAATTGATTGCGTGAATCTGCTGGGGGAGGGGTGGGTAAAAAGGGCACAACATATTAGTATAACACCGAGTCTAGTGAGGTATATAAAGAGCGAGTCCTCCTGAGAAGCCCATTATATCGAATCGCATACTGTTTCTTCATTTCAATGTTCTTATTATACTGAGAGAGCCTGGTAATTCCCTCTTTTATAGGGGCCTCTGCTGCCTGTAATCAATCGGAGGAGGACTATTCATCCAGTCATGGCTACCAACAAAGCTATCAGCCTTGAAGAGATTAAGAACGAGACTGTTGATTTGGTAATTTCCTCCTCACCCCAAACTCCTCTTGATTTTTTTTTTTACCTTACTTTTCTGTTCATGATCTTGAATTTCTTTCTGTGATTCATTTCTCGCGTTTTTTTCCCCCTTTCGATTTCTTTAAATCCTTGATTACGTGAAAATTCAAATTCATTCGATTTTATTTCGTTTTTTTTATGGATTAATTAATCTATCACTCTGCCGTATGCGCTGATTTACTTTTTCCGTCTGAAATCGACGTTTTCGGTGTTTTTGTTCACCGCGAAATGGTTGCGATGTTTGGCTTTCCCAGTGGTAAACTGGATTGTGTAGTTCAGAATCCATAGTGAAGCGGCTTTTTTTTTTCTCGTTAAGGGTAGGGAGGAGAATCCATATCTTATGGATCGATTTTCTTTTTTCTTTTTCGGGTTCATCAATTATCCTTAATCTTTTTTAATTTTCTTCATAGTTTTTTTTATTAATTTTCTTCATAATTTTGAATCCCGTTTTTATTGCATTTTTAGTTAGCACAATTTGATAAGAATATCCCAAAAATATTAATATATTTTCTTTTACTGGTATGAATAATTTAAAGATATGGCTATCACGCATGAAATTTGTTGCAAGTTAGGAGTAGAAAACTTGTGTATAACACGACACAGTTAAAGTGAGATATACGTACAACTTAACTTATAGAATAAAGTGTTGCATACAAAATAAATACTTCTGTATATAAAATTGTCACAATAGATTTATATATATATATATATATATAATTTATACAAAAAGGTACTATAAACAAACAAATGATGTTCAATGACTGCAAGCGGCGGGTAGGGACCCACATGAATTCCCAACCAGAAAAAAAAAGCTTATTTTCCGTGTTTTTATTTAACTTTTTTTTTTGAAAGATATATATATTTTTTTAATAGTTGGCCATCTTTATTCCCTGATCTCTATTGGCTATACTATAGACTGTAGCTCTCCTTAATCGATTTCAAAAATAAATATAAATACTATTCTCGCCCAAACTTATTTGTTAAAATAATATAATATTAAAAATTAAAAATAATAAAAAAATATTAATGTGTATTAGCTCTCCATTGTATAAAATAGTAGTAGTACTAGTATTAGCTCTCCATTGTATTTTTTGGGGGAGATTATTGTGTGGTGTCTCCACACGGTGTTGAGATACCGTGTGGCACACCACACACCACACACCTTTATTATGTATTAAAACTGTGTGGTTTCGATCGTTTCACCCGTCATTTCATTTCAAATTCTCTCACCACACAATAACTTTCCATCTTTTGGGTTGTGTTTCGGTTAGCATTTAATGTGTCCTCACAGTGCAGTCGTCATTTCAAGAATACAATGGTTATCATTATTATGTTTACGGGAAATTTTTAGGTAGTATATATTTATGTGGTGAAGTGATCACTTAAGTGATCTGGACCACACAGTTTTTAAATTAAATTAAAGCGCGTCACGTCTTTTACCAACCCCTAATTTAGGAGTTACGAACAGCTGGTGTTTTTATACTTTATTATCAAAATCTGTCACTAAGAGGCGTTGTAGAATAGAATTAGTTTCCTTTTTTGCACATGTTATAATTTTTCTATTGTGAATCACACTACCACTTTTGTCGCTGATTTGGTAATTAACCAAAATACTTTGAATTAAGGATCGGGATTTATACGGAGGATTGAGATTTTCCACGTTGTTTGAATATTGGTGACGTGGATATATTTTATTTGTCTTCTCCTTAATAATTTTGCCGTGTTATTGCCTTCTTATATTCAAGAGATAATGTGGCTGCTACTATATACTACTACATAGGGGATTAAAAGAACATTAAACATGACCTTTTACACGTGTTGTGTTACTTTATACATACACAATTCATATATAACTATAGCTTATACGTAACTTATAGTAAAGTATATGCTATAAGTAAATATAAGTTATATTTTTTTTTTTTGACTTTGTCAAAAAAAAAAAAAAAAAAGACCAAGGGCCAAGTAAGTTTTAGGTAATATAAGTGTAACTCATAAATAAAAATCATTTATGCAACTAGGTTATAATTGAAACACGCACAAATAAGTTATAGTGCAACCTACACATATACCTAGTATTATTAATTAAATCTACATTATTACAACATATTAGTAGCTTATTAAATTGAAGTATTCTTTACAACTTATACATAAAAAAAGAAATTATAAACACACATAAGAATAAGTTATACCCTCAAAAAAAAACTTATTATAATTTTAACTATAGGTTATAAATATTTATAGCCGTAACTATAAATAGTAAAATGACTTATAACTTGTAAATACTCTACATGCATGTCTAGTACCCATTTCCAAGACCGACCGAACATATGGTGGGTCAAGCAGCAAGACCGATGATCTGTCAGTCTATTGTAGGCCGATGTGTCATGTTTGCCGTTACTATTCTATAACCAAAACTAACTAATACGATAATACCTCTTTAAGCTGTTGTTAAATGCCATCAATTTTATATATTACTACCGACGGGAATTCACCTTATTTAATCGAGTCCAGCTGTCAGAATTCTAATAAACAGTTTTATTTGTGTATTTATTTATTTCGTTGTTCTTGTCACATGGGTTCCGGGTGAAATAAACTTCATGAGCCACTGAACCGACCTAAACCATCGGTTCTTTAGTAGCCCGGTTTACTTTATTTTCTTTTATGTATGAATAATGGTAACCATAAAAATACTAGCAAATACTCTTAAACCTACCGGTGTTGGTTCATCTTTCTTGGTGCTGATTTGCCTATGGAAAATCACACTAGTACATCCTTTGTCAATAAACGAGATTAATATCAATGAATGAGTCGTAGATAATTCTGTTGTAGGAGCTCCTATTAAAACTTATCGTCACATGATTGTAACAAGTAGAAACAAACAAAACATATCTTGTCTTTCTCTCCACGCCGCAAAGAATCCGACTGATCTGTCAGTAATACCTGTAACAGTATTTTCAATGAGTCGGCACCATCATGAATGATTTGTAAATTGATTGTGCTACAAATGTTGTGAATCTTAATAATTTAGGATTTAAACAAAATTGTAGGAAATTATATGGTAATTTTCCATGGCACTTTATGCTTAGAAGATAAGGTTATTTTGGAACCTTTAAAGAGACTGGCCTATCTTTTTTTTTGACGACTTTATGATAAGAAACCCATGACATATTACTTTTTAGTCTACTTTTTGTTTTCTTCTTTACTATTATAGTTTCACACGTGATGCCCTTCTAGCGTAGTTACTAATTTTAAGCCTTTATTTTCGCCAAAATTTCCTTCAAATTTTACTATCCACACGATATGGACAACTTGTTAGGGAATAAAGGCAAAAAATCCTCATGATTTTTAATGAGTACTTTATGTGTATGTGTTTTGGTTGCGTATCTTGTGCTAGATGCTATCCAAATGTCCACCAACAATAGTGCGGTTGGCTGTAGTTGTACCGAATTTGGCATCTTTTATTTGTGGGAAGGTCAATTGAGTAGTAATACTTTGTTCCATTTTCTGAGGTAAAATAAAAACAGGGAATAAAGGCTATGCATCTTTAAGCTAGCGCGTGAAAACAAAACCACGTGAAATCCGGCGGCCTAGTAGCTGAAGGGAAAAAGCATGAGTATGACAGTTGAGTGGGTGGGAGGGGATTGTGATTGGTGGAATTCCATAAGCCATTCTTTTACATTAGTAATCTTAATTGCGGGGGCCAATTTACTTTGGTGGGGAATCTCAACCCGGAACACTCACATTGTCATACATGTGAATGTCTTTAGCTATAGTGTCTTTGATTAATTGAAATTGTGACTGCTAACCGATCCCAGTTTTCTTTTTTGGTTGGGTCATAAATTAACAATATTTGTTATCATCATAATTAATATATCTAGCCATATGTTAACGTTTAATTTGGTCATCATCTAACCACAAATTTACATACTTAGATGTATAAGTTGCATGAGCCAGTAAAAACAATTCACCGGGGGATAACTCTTTTATCTATTTATTCGGAACTTACTACTGGATATATGTTTATAAAAAATTCACTGGGTGCAGCCGCCACTGGTGCCGGAAGGGTGGCTATGCCCTACATGTTTATGACGCTTGCCTTGTGGTGTATTGTGTATGATTATGGTTACAATAATACATGCAACCAACTACTTCAATATGTTCTTCCTTTTACAGTTTTACTATAAACGCCTAATCTGTTGTAAGTAGTCATCACGTCTTTATGAACACTTCACGCCTGTATGTGGCACGTAAAGAGCTGTAAGGACCCACAAAGTGATCCATCCATTTTTCATACACCTACCTAAAATTAATATTGAATTACCCAACAGTCTAGCTCAAATGGTTAGTGCCTTGAGGATTGAGATACTTCGACAAGTCACACATGTTTGATTCTCTATTGAGGCGCAATGTTAAAGAGATCTCTACTCTCGAGTAAAAGTGGGACTTTAAAAGCAACACCCGGGCTGAACTCTTGATTATTCAGGTCGGTCGGTTGGTCGGTCCTGGACATCAGGGGCGCTAAGCAAAAAAAAAAAAATTTAGAAACTTAATATTGGATATTTAAAAAATTATTCTTAACCCAAGCTTAATAATACTATACATCTAGCTAAAAATTATTCATCTGAGGCGGCTACTCCCTCTCCGGTGGTGATTGATCTGCCTCTAGGAAAGAGTCTTGCCATTTATCTAGTGCATGAATTCCTTATATTATGATTATAATTCTTAATATAAGAGGTTTTTTTTTTCATATATCTAACTTGTGACCTAGGATCACCCAATGACACATTTTACAGTGGCATCAAGGCTACCGAATATTTAAAAATCAACTCAAAGTAATAAAATGTTAAGTGACTGTAAAAAATAAAATAGAGTTACCCATTTTGTTACATGCACCAAAATTTGTGATTCAACTGTTTCCATGATTTTTTTTTTCCTTCTGAACTATTGAGAAGCCTAGTCTACTGTTTGAACGGATTAGCTTCCCCACCATGGGACCAATACTGATGAAATCTATGGTGATTATTTTAAAATTACTTTGTTGAGGAGGTTGATTTTTTTGGTTTAGGATCTTCCATTATAATGTATTAATGTTAGCTCAATATTAGAGAGGGGTTAAAAAAAGTATCCTAACACCGAAACAGAGTTGTTTCTATATAGATGTTTAATGCTTCAGGCTTTCAACATGCATTGTGAAAATAAAACAATATAAATGACATGTTGCTGAAAAGTCCTTGATTTTGATCTAACACATGCTATCTGCAGGAGAAAATACCGATTGAGGAAGTCTTTGGGCAGTTAAAATGCACACGAGAAGGTTTATCTTCAGACGAAGGAGCCAACAGGCTGCAAATCTTTGGCCCCAACAAGTTAGAAGAGAAAAAGGTATTATATTCATTCATTCTCGGTGTTTTTGCTGAATTATAATCTGCACTTAAGGCTTCCTAAATGCCTCCAACCTGATTGCAGGAAAGCAAGGTCCTCAAATTTCTTGGTTTTATGTGGAATCCACTATCATGGGTCATGGAAGCTGCTGCGATAATGGCAATTGCTTTAGCTAACGGAGGAGGGGCGCCACCTGATTGGCAGGATTTTCTTGGTATTATGTGCTTGTTGGTGATCAACTCCACTATCAGTTTCATTGAAGAGAATAATGCCGGTAATGCTGCAGCAGCTCTTATGGCTGGACTTGCTCCAAAAACAAAGGTACTGAGTCTACCGACGTTGACTATTTCAATGCATGTCATACGGTAGTATTCAAAGCTCCATCCTCATTAGACTTCATAACAGGACAACTGAGTATATATGTATACATGTGTACGGATAATCTTCTTTTTCATACTGGTTATGGTGTAGACCGCTATAATCGTTATTGTAATCGATCAGCAGTCAGTTGATCTTTCAATAGAGCATTTCATAGCAGTAAAATTGAATGTGGAAGATAACATTGCTACTCTAGTCTTTCTATTTTGTTAGTAGCATGGACCTTTAAGTTTTAGCATCTAATCGGTTGCCAGTTGGTGCTTTTTAAGATCTTTTCATAGGAAACCGGATGCTGGTTCGTGGAGATATCATATGTTTTAAATCGGTCGGTGGTCTATGATGCAGGTGCTCAGGGATGGTCGATGGAGTGAGCAGGAAGCAGCCATTCTGGTTCCTGGAGATATCATAAGCATCAAATTGGGAGATATAGTTCCTGCTGATGCACGTCTTCTTGAAGGTGATCCTTTGAAAGTTGATCAGTCTGCCCTCACAGGAGAATCTCTCCCTGTGAACAAGAATCCAGGTGATGAAGTTTTCTCTGGATCAACGTGCAAACAAGGAGAGATTGAAGCTGTTGTCATAGCAACCGGAGTGCATACTTTCTTTGGAAAGGCAGCACATCTTGTCGACAGCACCAATCAAGTAGGGCATTTCCAGAAAGTGCTTACTGCTATAGGAAACTTCTGTATATGCTCTATTGCCATCGGTATGCTGGCTGAGGTAGTTGTCATGTACCCCATTCAGCACAGGCCGTACCGTAAAGGAATCGACAATCTTCTTGTTCTCTTAATTGGAGGCATCCCAATTGCCATGCCCACTGTCTTGTCAGTCACCATGGCTATTGGATCACACAGGCTATCTCAACAGGGAGCCATCACTAAGAGAATGACGGCCATTGAGGAAATGGCTGGAATGGATGTACTCTGCAGCGACAAGACCGGTACTTTGACACTTAACAAGCTTAGTGTTGATAAGAATTTAATTGAGGTGTTTGCCAAGGGTGTAGACAAAGAGCATGTACTACTTTTGGCTGCAAGGGCTTCGAGAACAGAAAACCAGGACGCAATTGATGCTGCTATTGTTGGAATGCTTGCTGACCCAAAAGAGGTATGTATATCTTTCATTTAATGATGTTGCAAGTTTTGTTGATTTCATTACAATGTGAAATCTGACTCCTATACAATGTGTATCCATATGTAGGCTCGAGCTGGTGCTAGAGAGGTCCATTTCTTGCCCTTCAACCCGGTGGACAAGAGGACTGCTTTGACTTACATTGACGATTCAGGCAATTGGCATAGAGCAAGTAAAGGAGCTCCAGAACAGGTACTAATTTATTTTCATTTCTTCGGGTTTTACCTTCACTCATTAAGTGCATTACCTTCTCTAATTATTATCACTGTTTATCGGAGCACATACTGTTAACTCTTGACCTTTCATTGTCTGTTGTCAGATTTTGCAACTGTGCAATGCCAGTGAAGATTTGAAAAGAAAGGTTCATGCTATTATAGATAAATTTGCTGAGCGTGGTTTGCGTTCTTTGGCTGTTGCCAGACAGGTTTGTCAGATGAATTGTGGAAATTTAGCTTGACTAAATATACATACACACACACATGCGCACATATATATTCTCTGGCTTGACTCAAATTTAGCCACCAGTGCTTCATACAGTGCATGTCCTCTTTTTTTTTTTTTTTTGAAAGGGCATGTCCTCTTTTCGTCCTTTCCTTTTTGCAACGTGTATATTGTTTTGTCGTCTGTGTTTATTTACTGTTTCTTCATCTGCTGACTTGCACTTGCAGGAAGTGCCAGCAAAAACAAAAGAGAGTCCTGGTACTCCATGGCAGTTTGTTGGTCTGCTTCCTCTCTTTGATCCTCCTAGACACGATAGTGCAGAGACCATCCGCAGGGCATTAAATCTTGGTGTAAATGTCAAGATGATTACCGGTACTTCCATTTTTGCTTCCCCTTTTGTTATGGTATTTTTCTCCTTAACATTCTGATTTTAATTCCGAAGATGCTTGTTACAATAGGGGATCAACTCGCTATTGGAAAAGAAACTGGGCGCAGGCTTGGAATGGGGACAAATATGTATCCTTCCGCTTCTTTACTTGGACAGCACAAGGATGAGTCCATTGCTGGTCTTCCTGTGGAAGAATTAATTGAGAAGGCTGATGGTTTTGCCGGAGTATTCCCTGGTGGGTGCTTTTGAGTCTTTGTTTGTGGTTATAACGGGATATTATCCACTCACGGCTTAATTTTATTTTAAAAACTTTATTTTGATGTTACAGAGCACAAATACGAAATTGTGAAGAAGTTGCAGGAGTTGAAGCACATTGTTGGAATGACTGGTGATGGTGTCAATGATGCCCCTGCTTTAAAGAAGGCAGATATAGGAATTGCAGTTGCTGATGCTACTGATGCTGCACGTGGCGCTTCTGATATCGTGCTTACTGAACCTGGACTGAGTGTCATCATCAGTGCTGTTTTGACTAGCAGGGCTATATTCCAGAGAATGAAGAATTATACAGTTGGTTTCTTTTTTTAAATAATTATTTTTTCCTCTCCGTTTTGCCTTAACTCTGTTTGAGTGAACTGGTAAATATATATATTTTTTGCTTTTGCAGATTTATGCAGTCTCCATTACTATTCGTATTGTGGTAAGTAAATTGTGTCGGGCTTTCATCAGAATGTGGGGTTGTTGACTTTTTGTTGTGAAACTAATTGTTTTTGTTTGCAGGTTGGCTTCATGCTTATTGCGCTGATATGGAAATATGATTTTTCTCCTTTCATGGTTTTGATTATTGCTATACTGAATGACGGTAAGAGTCACTCCTGGAAACAGTTCTCTCTCTCTTTTATATATATTTTCTATTTTTAACCTTGTGATAATGCTGGGACTTGTAATTGATAAACTAATGCTTATATCAGGAACAATTATGACAATCTCAAAGGACAGAGTGAAACCATCACCTCTTCCCGATAGTTGGAAACTGAATGAGATATTTGCTACAGGGATTGTTCTTGGAGGTTACCAGGCATTGATGACCGTGATATTTTTTTGGTTAATGAAGGAGACAGACTTTTTCCCAGTAAGGAGTGATATGGTTAATTAATGACTGCTTTTGTTTTCCTTGTGGATATGGTTTGAAATATGCATTTTTTTTTTTATTGTTTGTGTTTCAGGAAAAGTTTGGGGTCAGACATATTAGACACAGTGAGGATCACATGATGTCTGCGTTGTATCTGCAAGTGAGTATTATCAGCCAAGCGTTGATTTTTGTCACGCGATCACGCAGTTGGTCTTTCGTTGAACGTCCTGGGCTACTGTTAATGACTGCTTTCCTCATTGCTCAGCTGGTAAGTCGTTTTGTCCTTCTATATTTAGTACAACCATCGTCCCTAAATATTAGTCCTAATGGATTTTTTTCGTTTGTCCCATAATATAAGGCCTCTTAGAATACCATGGGAGCATTTATTACATTTTTCCTTATCTTACCCCTAATTTGTTATCATTTCAACAACTTTTCATTACCTTACAAGTATAGCATTAATGGCTATGACATTCTTACACTTTCTTTAAAGTGTGTGAAAGAGCCAAAAGGCCTTGTATTATGGGACGGAGGGGGTAAAAAGTTGTTAAAGATTTAGTACCTAGAATAGAAGGATTCCCCTAAATATGTATTTTTATGTCTGTCATGATTGATGAGTTGTTGAAACTGGTACTTTTTCTAGGTTGCAACTTTGATAGCGGTATATCCTAACTGGGGATTTGCAAGAATCAAGGGATGCGGATGGGGATGGGCAGGAGTAATTTGGCTTTACAGTCTAGTGATTTATATTCCCCTTGATATACTTAAGTTCTTCATTCGTTACGTATTGAGCGGAAAGGCTTGGTTGAACTTGCTTGAGAACAAGGTACTCTCTTACTCTTCCAGTTGCTGCTGATGCTGCAAATTTAGACCCTTTTTTTTTTTTTTTTTGTGTGTGTGTGTGTGTGGGGTTGGCAACTTGTGCTTAATTGAATAATTTTGGCTTAAAATCCTACTATGATGGGACAGACTGCATTCACAACAAAGAAAGATTATGGAAAAGAGGAGAGAGAAGCTCAATGGGCAGTTGCTCAAAGGACATTGCATGGACTGCAACCACCAGCTGATACGGGGAATGTATTTGAAGAAAAGAGCAGCTACAGAGAGCTTTCTGAGATTGCTGAGCAAGCCAAGAGAAGAGCTGAGATGGCTAGGTAAGCTTTTAAAGGGGTTTCTGCACGTATATTTGTGTATCCCCTCTTTATGGTACAAGACCATCATTAGATGTATGACAAATGTACGAATGTGATGCATCTAAAGGTTCTAATACCATGAAGAATTGTACAATAGACATTGACATGTGATCTCGGTGCTTAAAAATGTATTAGGCTTCGGGAGCTGCACACGCTGAAGGGTCATGTTGAGTCGGTGGTGAAACTGAAAGGACTGGACATTGACACAATGCAGCAGCACTACACTGTTTGAGAGAGAGAGAGAGAGAGAGAGAGAGATGAATTAAATGACTGACTCAATGAAGAATGAAGAAGAAGAGAATACTTGAGACAAGGTGGGGCGCTAGACAAGTACTTTAATGAAGAGAATGAATTTCTTCCTTTTAGTTAGCAGCTTTTTATTGCCATAAAAAAAAGAAAGGAGTTTATGTATGGATGGTAGTAGTATTATTCACTCAGGAAAAGGAGTGACATATCCTTCTTTTTTTTTTTAGCAAACTTTTGTTTTTTGTTGTTCAACTTGAATTTACCCCTTTCACCTTTTGCGTTTCTTCCTCCCATTTCTTTTGCGAATTGGCTTATGGTAGATGTATGTCTTGTTGAATAAAATACCTTCATTGATAATACCCTCTTTTTTTTTTTTTTTTTTTCGAATTCGTTCGTATGATTTTTGATGCTAGCATCAGTTCCCTCTTTGCATTTTTTGATTTTGAATATAACTAAAAATGAAGTACAAAATGTCGAACCAACCAACCCGTCTTACAAAATTCTAAACAAAGTCGGGACTTTCCCACCAACGTTATTGGTAGCCACTTTTCCAAACATTGTGCATGTGAAACTTTGTCCCATCGCAAACCATGTTTTCCGAGCACTTGCATGAGTATTTGTTTTTTTAAAACCAAATTTTACTTTACAAACTAAAAAAATCAACTAGTTTTTAGACTTTTAGTACTTATATCATCTCTTGTATGGTAAAATTAGTCTACATTATCTGTAAAGATAAAAAATAAAAATTTAAAAGTCTTTCTATATATCCTAACTAATATATACAAAGACAAGGGGGGAGGATTTTGGAGCTGACACGTGTCACGCTCTCATTGGTCCGGCTTTTCTTTTTTTTTTTTTTTTTTTTCCCTTTTTCTTTTCTTCACTGGTGGTACAGGGGGGAGAAGAGGAGGGAGCCACGTGGGGAAATAAGGGGGAGAGGCCAAGCAAATTCAACCACTAGCTTACACGTTGCTGCTTTCTTCAATACTCTTTCCCACGTTGCTCCACGTCTGTATTCTTTAGTCCCATTAGGCTAAAAGTCGCAGCCTCTATTCATCTACTTCTCATTTTCATCTACTTCGCCCCTCTTTCCTCAAAGCAAAAAACTCGCAGTTTTATTCCAAATTTCAAGATGGAAGATGGAAAGCTGCAAGGGGAAATCCATCAATACAGCTACCGTTTCTTGGATTTCGAAGGGGAAATTCATCACCGCCACCGGAGACTAAACCCTTCCGGCTGCACCAAGATTCGAATCCATGGAGCTCAAAGACACCCGAGAATCCTGTCGACCCTCCTCATAGAGACCGAAATCGAGGTGCTGAGTTTTCCTTAAAGGAAGTTAATGAAAAGCCCGACCCGGTTCTTGCAGAGCAGAAACCCTCCTCACCGGCGACTAAGCCGAAGAGACCTGAAAGCTCAATCAGCCTTCCAGAAAGGTAAACGCTTTCTCCGAATCTTCAGATTCCATGTACATTCTAAATTTTTTTCCTTTCCTAAATTCGGCTCTGAGTTGTAATATTTTGTGTTTGATTTTTTAGCTATGAGATGCTGGATAAATTCTTTCATAGTTTGGACTGTTCAATTCGTTTATGAAGAATGAAAGGATAGGCGACTACTTTTACAAATGTCAGACCTAAGATAAAGTGTTTAATAGATAGGTATGGATGATTTTTGCCCCTAATTCATTTTTCATTTGTTTGTTGATGAGAGATTCATTGTGGGTTCTTATGATTGTTCATGATTTGGGTTTATAGGAGGTTAAATGGGAGGCTGATGAAAGTACAGGATGGCTTTTACACGCTGGTTTATTTCTGCGGATATTATGTCGATCAAAGGGTTTTACGGTGAGTATTAGATTGAATTTTTTGACTGGATAATAGCATTAATTTTCCTTTTCTTTTCAGTTCATATTCGATGGCTTTGGACTCTTTATAAACCAGATTATTTCTTGTCCTTATAGTCACCAAACACTGTTTTCTACTCCTCAGATTCTCTCTGTTCAAGCAAGCAGTCAAGACATCTTCAGCGGGTAAATTCTTTTGTATTTATCAAAGAATGTAAATTTTACAGAGGACAAAAAATTTGCTGAGTAAAATTACTCTTTTTAAATTGATTGGGAAATTAGTAAACATTAACTTGCTCTTTGGAGCTTATATATAGCTTGCAAATTGATTGCGCTAATTGGATCCGAGCTTATATAGCTTTCAATTGATTGCGAAATTTGAAACTATGCCGGAAGAAATAAACTAAACACTCTGTTGCGTTTTCGTGTCATTTTTTTACCATGAACTCTCTCTTGACCTTTCCTTTTTCCCCCATTATATTTTGCTGAACTTGATTTGATTGCTTCTTAGTTTCTTAGTCATTTTTCGGTTTTATGTGGGAAGGAGACTGACTTAAGAAGGGGTTGAGGGATAGTTGTGTGCAACCCTTGGATTATTTGTTGGTCATGTACTTTACATCTTTACTTTCATTCTCATTGTTGATGTTGCTGTGCTCATTACAGCTGTTCTCGTGCAATCTCCTTAGTCTATTGAACTATTAACACCACATGTTGGCTAGCTAAAAACACTACATATTGGAAGCAAGTTGAATTCCCCCCTACATATTGGAAACACTACATATGTAGTCTATCGATTTGCTGGTTTTTCTTGAGAAAAAGGAAGCAGATGGAGGGAATCAACATATGCTTTCAGGGTCATCTTGATTGGTATGTGGTTTCTACCAGCTTT
The DNA here is from genome assembly GCA_026214975.1 of Gentiana macrophylla. Lineage (NCBI taxonomy): Eukaryota > Viridiplantae > Streptophyta > Magnoliopsida > Gentianales > Gentianaceae > Gentiana > Gentiana macrophylla. The sequence continues at coordinate 177,407,770 of CM047805.1, read as the reverse complement.
TTATTTTTTTATTTACTGTTTTTATTTCCTCATTAATAGAAAACACTATAATACAACACATAATGAGTTTCAAATTTACTTCTCGATTCCCGAGTAGTCGGGAGTGTTTTAAAGGTTGTAGATATATTGTGTTCATTGCTGCTTGTCGTTGATGGGATCAGGTATGTCTTCAAGCTGAAGGATTACTGCATTATTGTCGTATGTTGATGGATTTGAATAGATTTTGATGATTTTCAAGAGGATAATGTTCATATTACATGTTGTGTATTACCCTGTTGTTTCTGAGATGGTTCCCCTCCTTACTTTGGGTAGTATTTATCTTCACATTGATATGTGGATATTTGAAAGGTGCCAATAAAAGTCAGGAAGACAGATTTGCTGCTTGTTTAAGACTACTTTCTACGAGAACAAATTAGGGAAGTTCTCACTAATATAGTTTTTGTTAATTCTTTATTGCAGCTTCTCTTCTGATAGTTGGTTGTGGAAGTTTCTGCAATTCTGTGAGTGGTACTTTTTTGGGTTCTTTGGTTGGTTGCATATTTATATTCTATTCTTTTCATTTTATGTTTATCTCACGCCGACACTTTTCACTGCAGGCTCTTAATTCTAGACTTTTGGAGGATTGGTGAAACTATGATAAGCGGCATCAAGCGGTATGTATGGAATCAGGTGGATTGTCATGTTTTTTTTATAAAACTTTTGCACTTTACCAAAGAATAACGGCTTACTGAAGATGTAAGGCCTTGCCATTTTGTGACGATGATTTTCCCAAATTGGGTCACTTTCTACCTGTTACTATATCCTTCCCCCCAGCTCAGAGGATTATGATAACCTTAGCTGCCAGTTCTTTCTTCTATGCAGGTTGATATGGAAAGAATTGCAAAAGATACTCATGGTTACGTTGGTGTTGACCTTGCTGCAATCTGCACAGGGTAGCCCTTCAGTGCATCAGGGAAAAAATGGATGTGATCGATTTGGAGGATGATTCTATTGATCTTTGAGATTTTGAATTCGATGGTCAGAATTAACGAACATTTCCAAACGAATCTTGGAACAAGTAATCCATCCGCTTTGCGCAACACTTGTGAGTCATATTTAGTGTGGCAAATTTTCAATAGATTTTCTTTCTTTCAACGTGTGCGAGATTCCACTTATTTGTATTTCTGTAACCTCAGTCCTCACATGTTTGATTTATGGTCACAGGTTGTTAAAGTTCCGAACGTCTCTTGGGAGATGATAAATTTTAATCGGTCCAACTAATAGGCCTGACATTATCGGTGCAACTAATAGGCCTGACATTATCGACCCTGCACTTCTCCGTCCAGGCCGGCTTGATCAGTTGATATATATCCCTCTCCCTGATGAAGAATCTCGCCTCCAAATTTTCAAGGCAGCCCTCAGAAAGTCACATGTCTCCAAAGATGTTGATTTGAAAGCTCTTGCTAAGTATACACAGGGATTTAGTGGTGCTGATATTTCCGAGATATGCCAGCGAACTTGCAAGTATGCCGTAAGGGAAAACATTGAAAAGGTACGTGCAAATTTAATGTGTATATGCAAGTTTTTTTTTCTGAGTATATGATCTTCACCACCCTCTCTGTATGTATGTAAGGCGATGTAAGTGTGAGGTGACCGCCTTATGTATGATTGACTTGTAACTTGTAACCTTTTGTTTGCAGGAGCTGATACTTCACAGGTTTTCTCATGAATTTTGATCTTGTTATTGCAAAATGTTCATACTTTGCAAGCTCTGCTCTTTGTTGATGTACTATTGTGATTGCTGCTGATATTTTTATTCGATGGTAGCGGTGGAGGTGATGCGAATGTGCGGTGAGATGGATGTTCCGTTTCTCGAAAAATCACCGATGGATCCTCAAATGTGTAAAGCAACCGAAGAAGGAAGATTAGTTCTGTTGAAAATCTTTACATTTGCTGATGATGTCTCATTTTTCTTTGATTAACAGAATTAATCGAACTCAACAAGTTTCTGCTCAAGGCATGTATCTTTTCCTTGTCTGCCTCTAGCAATTTCCATTCTAATCACCATTGATCCAGATCTTATGAATCTATAATTTTAGACGGCTATTTTGCGTACTTCTTTGTTGACATGCCCTGTTCGATCATATTTCTACCACTCTTTATGTTTGACGTTGTGTGCCTTGAACTCAAAATACTACTCTTTGATGACTTTAGATTGGAGTACCATAGCAGTCAGGGTTGATTGTAGAACATAACTAGCTTGTGATTCCAAGTAATAACTTTTATGTGTGTTACTTCTGTATCATTTTATCGAGGCAAGGTTTCTAAAGGGCCATAGTTTGGTGGATGCTGTACTAGCGAATATTGACTTTGTGACATATTTTTTTTATTTCGTTCGTTACATTATACAAGGATATATTTATGCTTCTTTCCCCTTCAGATTCTATAGAGACCAATCTGGAATGGGCACGCACCGTGCATTATGCACGGTGTAGCGGTCCTAGTATATATATAAACAAGAAAGATTCATCCAATCGAGCTCGAGCAACACGTTTACAATGTTGATAATACTAAATACTACTAGTCGATATAATCATCGTCATCATCTTGTCTTGATGAAAGAAATGATCTAATCACAGCAGCTCCAGCACCCAGAACCAAGAACAAGGCCAAAGTATCGAATCCACCACCAACTCCAACTGCAACACTTGGACCAGGGGCAAAGAAAGAGAATGGGGACCAACCCCATCCACCGTAAAACGGCACCCCGTATCCATATCCCCCTCCGACTAGAGGAGGAGCCACTCGCGGATTTATATAAACATTGGTCCTGCAAAAAGATGAAGCGCATGAGTAAATCAAATGGCGATACAACTGTAGTTGGATGTTTCACTGTTGTTCTATTTCTGCTCATTCTCGACTAACTATAAGCCACTTAAAGTGATCAAGAATCCAAAGACAGGCTATTGAAAATGCCACATTCAGTATTAATAACGACTTTCTTGAATCAAAGGAGGATCCCTCAATGCAGGCATACATTAGTCCAGAATATTAAAATGGTACTCTTTCCAGGCACATTACTTTTATGACAGTTCAAAAAATAATTACAGAATGATATACATATACTGCTATCATCTGTTCCCATTTCCTGGATTAGATATAGATATATATAGATCACCAAAATACAATACAAAACGCAATTTTAAGATCTCGTGGCGTGGGCAGGTGTAGATGGTTAGCACAAAGAATTCATCCCATTCCCTTGCAGAATGAGGCTACTAAAGCAAACAGGATGCATTATCCTTTTACATAAAAGCAAGTAATTCACAAAACTTACAGTGAACTTATAGGTTATAGAGATGATTTACAGTGAACTTATACCTGGAATTGTTATTGATTCTTGGAGCAGAACGAGGAGCAGCTGATTTGAACGCCTGACCGCCGACTCGCCCCCCTGACTTGGCTGCTGATGCTGGATCAACAACAGAACCTAGTGTCAGCATCCCTGCTGCTAGCGTCACCATTGCTAATTTCGCCAGCTGATTTTCATCTCTCTTGTACCTAAATACACGTTCAAATTAATCATTCCAATAATTGAATTCAAACAAACAAACGAAAACAGTGATTTGCAATGAATATTGAATAAGACCACAAACCTGGTGGAATCTTTAGTATCATCTTCTGGGCTATATCTGCTTGTGATTGTTGAAGGATAATAAGGTGCTAAAAGCTTTGATTTTCTCTTGGGATTGAAAGTTGAAGTAAAAGGGTTGGTTAAAAACATGCTATCGAGTGAACTAAGTGACATTTTTCTGGGATTCAACAAACAATATGCACCAAGCTGCTTTAGCTGGGACTGAAAGCTGGAATAATTTTCCCTTAATTTTATTCATCAACTTGAGAGACTAACCATTTTCAAGCTCATCTATTTTAGGGAAATGATTCTAAATGGTCCACGTGGTGGAAGACTAGTGGGTATAAAAAATAGAGAAGCTTCAAGATTTCTCTTTTCGAAAAAGAAATTATTTTTTTTTTATGAAAAAAATCAAGAGATCAAGTCAATGGAATTGAAATTGGAATGACTCAAATGGCGCGAAGCCTGGTAGCCGCCGTCAGAGGCGGAGCACCGCCATCTCTGCAAACCAAAGCCAGTTTAAAATTAATTTTCTCCTCCTTTGGTGCTGCTCGGCCGAATTTATTCCTTTTCTCGAATAACCCTCGTTGTCACCCATGCCATCTCCGGTTCAGCTTCCGGGTCATCTGCAGCTGCAACAATGAAAATGGAAGGCACATCGACATCTCAGAGTACAAGGCAGCCTTTGCAAAAAGATTGGCCATGGGCGGCCTCATGCCTCATCACCGGATTGGTCAACCTCTATGCTTAGTTCCCACATTATATCCTTGATGATTACATGTGGACAGAGTTTTTATTTTGATGCATGTACGTTATGTGTTTGAGAAAATGTTTGTGTGACTCTAATGAGTTTGTTGCAGCTGTTGGAGTTTCTGGCGGGCCTGATAGTATGGCATTGTGTTTATTAGCTGCTATGTGGAAAAGGGATGGCCAGCAGAAGAATAGTGCCGCCAATGATGGTACTGGGTTTGTTGATGGAATTTTGGGAATTGTGGTTGATCATGCTCTGAGGCCCGAAAGTGGAGACGAGGCCAAACTTGTTAGTGACCGAGTTGAAAATATGGGTACGGCTAGCTTTTATTCTATTGAGAAGTTTTAGATTTATATATACTTCATGTATATCGATATGGCTTGTGTGAAAGAAGTGTGGATTTCGTGTAGGGGTAAAATGTGAAGTTGTTCGTTGTGAATGGACTGATGGTAGGCCTAAGGTGGGCCATTTGCAAGAAGCTGCTCGAGATAAGAGGTAGTATTTCACTTCCAGTGGTAACAGACTTGCTACAATCTGCTATTTAAATTTGATTTAAAGAATAGAGAGTGAAATTTATCATCTGGTTGCTAAGCATACAATGTATGTTTGTGTATATTTTCTTATGTTAATGCCATCTAATTAATGCTTGTTTATTGCCCCATTTGTGTTTTTTATACTCCAGGTATGATTTGCTTCAAAAAGTTAGCCTCCACCACAAAATTGGCGTGTTGCTGATAGCACACCATGCCGATGACCAGGTTCATATCATATGCAGTGGATTCTTTTTCAATTGAAGTTAGTTTTTAAGGCCTTAAAATTTAAGGAATTTTAGATTGTCTTTCTTGCATACTTTATTAAACAGTTGAAATTAATTTGAGATTATAGACCCTCACTAGTGTCGATGTCATGGAGATCTCTGTATTTATCGTCATTTTATTAATATACAGGCAGAGCTATTCATTCTTAGGCTGTCACGTGGCAGTGGCGTGCTTGGACTTGCTGGGATGGCATTTACTTCACAGTTATTCCCAAAATGGATCAACCATTCCCCTGAATCTGTGCCTGGCCATGGAATGTTATTGGTGAGGCCACTTCTGGAGTTCTCGAAAAATGACATGTACAAGGTTTGCTGTTTTTTATTGAGTGATCCACTTTTAGATGTTTTCTTTATTCTAATGTATATTCATCATGAGGCTCTGGGAATAAGTTTTTTTCAACTCCTATAGTCTAAATATAATGATGATAAGAAGATGAATATGAGGATAGTTTTCTGTCTGCTTTCAGTTGCAATGAGTATCTCTTGGTGTTCCAGATATGTCAAGGAGGCAATCAACAATGGGTTGAAGATCCAACAAATCAAAGTCAACTATTTACTCGTAACCGCATTAGGAAGTTTCTGGACAGTAGATCATCGGGTAGGTTATACTAGATTCTGCTTTGATTTATGTTCTTATTAGTATTTTTTTTTTTTTTTTGGAAGGTTCCAATTCCTTATCTTTCTCCTGTCTTTGCTGATGTCTTCCATTAGCTATTTGTTAACATCATTTGCTTTTTTTTTTTTTAATTCTTTCTCAAGTGCTTTTATCCCTTCTTGACTTGAATTGTTCTTTATTTTGTAGCTGTATTTTCTGCTGAATTGCAAGCACTTATCTCAGTCTGTCGAAGAACTCGTTTGCTTGTGGACAAAATATGTTCCAAATTGATAAGTGATGCCGTGATTTTCATGCCTGTATGTTTTTTCCCTCCATATTTCCCATACTATCCCCATTACCATTTTCTTCTTTGCCAATTTTATATATAGACTTATGATTGAAGTTCTCAAGGTCGAAATCTGTTGTTACCAGACTCTTCTTTGTTGGGAGCAGGGGATGGGGAAGGGCAAGAAGTTAGGAATTGAATAACGTAGGGTGGAGTTTGTGTGTGTGTGTGTGTGTGTGTGTTTTATATTTTATTTTACGTGAGCCCTGGTGGATTGTTATCGTAGGCATCTTCTATTTGTTATCTTGTATGGCTGCCAACCAACTAAGCTGGTGTGATCAAACCTTTCCATGGGATACTTTTGTTTAGGTAGATCTTTCTTCTGTTAGAGTATTCCATGGCTAACAGATAGTGAGTTTGGACTTTGGAGCGATTCAAAAAGTTGTTGTCATATGACCTAGTGTTACATGTTTAAATTGCAAAAAATCTTCTTATAGAAATGAACTGTAGGGTTTGACTGCCTACACTAGGCTCAAATGGCTTGAACATTCTTTAGACCCACACATGAGGCACGGAGGCGCCCTTGTTTTACTCAATATGCTGAGCTTGTTTTACGTCAATTATTGGGGACTTTTGTCAGGGATTTAGAGGTGTTAGTTGTATATTTATGTTCAATTATTATAGAAACTACCGCCTATTGAACTTTTTACGTCTTATATATTATATTTGAGTCCGTTTATGACTATTGAAGTAAGGTGTCTTTGCCATACAAGAGACACAACTACATATGAAGCCTATTCTTTCAATCTGAGACTTGCTTCTTCTTTCAAGTTGTCTAAGAGTGGTAACGTGTGATTAGGAAGGAAGGGATGAAAGAAAAAATTGTATTTGTTTGGTGCTACAAAAGCGAACAATTTTATTTATATTTACAAACCTACTTTTGTGAGTGCAGCAAGGCTATGCAGAAATTGATCTGGAGACTGTAAATAAATCTGATGTTGATGACATATGCCTTTTAAAGTTTTTCAACTTGGTCTTGCAGGTATTGCGCTTCAGTTTGTAAACTTGACATAATATATGTTTTATGTTGCTATACATACCTTTGTTCATCTATTTGATAATCTGCTTATGTGTATTTTAGTTCATCTGTCAAAGAAACAGGCATGTCCGGCGGAGTGCATCAAAAATGCTACTGGACTACATTCATACTATACCATGTAAGGTAATTGCAAAAGTTTAAGCACTTAGTTTTTGCTAATTCTTACTCTTAAGAATAGATGCGAAGATGCAGAATTTCTTCGTCTATTTCTTGAAAGAAGTCGATATTTGTTTGCAGTTTATGAAATTGACATTATGAACTAATACTCTTCCTTTACGATGCTTTAGAATTGTCTTACTGTGGCTGGTTGCTATCTATGCCCAGCTCCTGGCTCCAAAGGCTGCAAGGTCCTGGTCTGCCCTTCTTTTGATCCTTGTATACCTTTGCATATGGAAATGATCCCATCACAATCTTTTGAAGGACATAGTGATTCCATTTCAGATGTTGTAGAGCGAATCGTGGAAAAGGGGAAATCTAATACAGATAAATATGTAGGAGGAGTTGAGGAAAATCATTTCTTGCACCTAACATCTTCTAAATCTGTAGTAGATGAAGGAAAAAGATTAGGGATTCTCTCTGAAGCTACCTATACTAGTATTACTTCTTTGTATGAGCATGAAGGGGAACAATTTAGGTCAAAAAAACATTCTGATTCTGATTCCAATTTTGATTCAGAGGAAGTAGTAAAACCAGTCGATCGATTTTCATGTGGCACAATTAGTCCTGGACAAGCTGGTTACTTTATGAATAGATTTCTGTTAGAATGGAATTTTAGCAAGAAAATACAGCGTAAAATTTCCTCCATAAACGAGAATGGTCTGGAAACAGAGAGAGTGCCACATTGCAGTTGTTGTGGTGTAGTTGATGGTGACAATGTTGCCAAGGTACGCCATATGGTTGATGCTGATTGGCTCTATCTTGCCGAGTTGTCTAGACTTGAGCAGCCCAGCATGGAATCTTGTACCAAGAAATTACACTCTGGTTCAGAAGAAAAGCAGTCAATGAAAAGGGAGGATTCATGCTTAGAGTTTGTGAGATTATCGGCACAGAAAGCACTAGCATCTTTGAAACAAATTCCAGTTGGTGCAAGAAGAGGACTTCCTGTCCTAGTCAATTGTGAAGGGCTCTTGTTAAGCATCCCGGTACATTATTCTTCTTCCTTCTCTTGATGATATTTATTTTGCCCTCTGTCTTTGTTATTTTTTGTCTTCTCTCTTTTTGTGTTGATTTCTTCTTTATCATTATTATTATTATTATTATTACAGAGTATCTGCTTCCAGCATTGCCCCAATTTCACTTCAACTGCTGTATTCAAGCCAAAAGTGCCCCTTGCTGGAGGTTATACTTCCTTTTTATAGTCGTCTTCCTTTGAAATCTTTTATGCTCTTGCTTCTTTTAGGGTGTCTTTATTTGTACCTCAACTCATCTACCGTGTACAAGGCAACATTCGACCTTTTCAGTGTCGATTTTATAATTCGTCGGTGTGGGAAGTTGAATGTTGTCTTATAGATACGACTTTCATAGGGTCGATTCTGTAAAAATAGTGTGGTGCACTGGTAGCTGTAGTCAACGGGTAGGTCAGATGTGGTGCGAATAAAGACCCCTTTCTTTTACTGTAGTGTTGATTTTCATTTTTTTAAGGTATCGGCGCAGCTGATTAACACTGAAATATAAATGACGACTGCGCCGATTCCCACTTAAGCGCGGCGAATAATGGTGCTCGTGCATGTTTCGTTTCCGAAAGAAAAATTCCAAAAAGGAAAAAAAGTTTTTTTTTTCTTTAGGATCTTTAGGATCTTTAGGATTGTATTAGAAAAGGTAATTGTCGTGCATGTTTCATGATTCGTACGTAAAATAATAATAATAATAAAAGAAAGAAAAAAAAAAATGGAAGCTGTTTTCTAAATGAAATATTTGGGGCGGATTTCAGCTTTCACTTTAACATTGACAAATAGTTTTACCACTATTGTGTCAAGAATGCTGTCATACCTTTTGTCCCTTTGTGGCTAATTATTGGACCTAATTACCAATCGTGCCGTAACCAATGAATAGATTTACGTTTTCAATTTCTTTTTTTTTTTTTTTTTTTTTCCGAATAGATTACAATTGCAAATGCAAAAGTAAGTAATCAAGCCGTTTGGATTAGACTTATTAAGTTTATACGCTTCGTTCATTTCGTTACATTATCGACACGTACCTTTTTGCAACACTTTATTGGGACCATTACATAGACTACTATACTAGGATTTAAATGTTTTGTTTATCTATTTACATACCTTTATTGACATTGCTGAGATATTGACATGTCAAAAATCCGAATATGAACTTCATTTTAAATGATGGTCTTCAACTATGTCTTATGAAGGTCCTAAATTTTTTTTTTTTTTTTTTTTAAAACTTGTGTGACACTTTGACATGGACCTGTATTTTGCAAAGGAATGAGTATGTTTTAAAATAAATATATAATAGAGTACTTTTTTTTTTGAACTTATAATAGAGTACATTAACTTTTATTGTAAAATTGATATAATAAATATATAATAGAGTCTTTGGGACTCCTATCCCTTAGTGCCTTAAAAAAATTTAAATTATATTTTTACTGTTCATGGCCCGGTCCACAAAATTTTTTTTATTTTAGAAGAAGAGTTTTAGTTAAATTGTTTCATTTTGGAGGACTCAATTGTATCACCTTTTTAATGTGCGAATATATATAAAGAAAGGTATGATTATTTTCAAAATATAAAGCGAACGATTTGTTCTTAAATAACGATCTTTGTATCATACCAAAAAAATTGTGTTGACGTTTACATGAAATATTATAAATTTCTTAAAATAAATTCATTTCATAAAAAAAATATATCGTTTGTACACGGAGATATGACTTATTTCAAGATATAAGTAGCCACTTATATACGTCATTTTACACGATCTTTATATCACGCCAAAAAAATTGTATTTGATTTATTACATGAAATATTAAATTTCTTGAAATGAATTTTTTTAAGTAAAAAAAGCATATCGTTTATATAAATATTAAATATCCTGAAAAAATTATTTCGCCACAAATATTGTTAAACCGACTATAGTGTATTGTTGATTTAATTTCTATGGAAATTGAATTGTGTATTTTACCATGGGCGTTAAAATTAGCGCAGATCCGAGAATACAAAAAAGGGTTCGGTAGTGTCGAAGGTGTCGATTTTGTGTGTCGTGAGTGTTGACGGTGTGTTAGATTTTAATTAAAATTTTAATTAATATTCATTTCATCAACCGACACCTGTTGGATATGGCGTCGGGTGTATCGGAGCGTGTCATGTCGTGTTTTTGGTAGAACACGTGTTGTTGCAAATAATGTCGAAGATAGCTTCATTTTTTCCGGTTAAAATAGATTTAAGTATTAATTGAAAAAATTGTTCAGTAGTGTCGAAAAGTATCCATACGATGTCGGGAGGTGTCGAAGATGTGTCGGATATTCATTTCATCAACCGACACGTGCCGGACATGCCATCGTAATGTATCAGAGCGTATCATGTCGTGTAGGTTGTCGGACACGTATCGTATACCTTTTATAGTTTACTTCGGGTTTATTATTTCATCCTCTCATGATTATTACATTTCTTTGATTCACTTTTAATTTTCACATTTCGGTGATTATAAAATAAACCGGAAAGACCAATAGTGCAGAAAGACGCATGCTTTCTTGGATGTTTGATGTTCCACATTTTCCCTATATCCTTTACATATTCCAACGACTCATCATTTATTATAATATACTGTTAGATCTCTGGCCTGAAACCAAAAATTCAATTCATTAACGATGCATACATACGTTAAATTGCATTGTATATTTACAATCTGGACACCGAGAGTGCGGAGCACGGGTGCCTCTTTTCCTAGTATTATAATAAAAGCACATACTAACTTCAAGGATTCATTATACGGAAAAAAAATGAATTGTAAACTTAACTATTTTAAGATTTCAGACGAGTAACGTTATCAAACAGTGTAATCAGTTTTAGCATTTAAACTATTCAGTTATTTAAAATATTCAGACTTCAGACTTCAGTTTTAACAAACGACCCCTTAGTTTTTTTTCTTATTTATTTAATAAAGATGAATACAAATATATTTTATCCTAAAAAAAAATGAATTAATGAACCATCGAACCATCAACATGAATTACGTTGCTTGGTTTTTAAGAAGCCGACATCGGTTTTTTTTTTAAGAAGCCGACATAATTTTTGAAGCAAAAAAAATAAAAAAAATTATAATTAATAAACCCATTTTGGATCAAACAAGTTGTATAAATACAATAGGTAAGTGATTACTTTCCATTAACGTGTTAAAAAAGTAATCACTTTCCATTTTAGTGGTTCTCTTTGGCATTTCATGCATTTTTAAAAATGTTATTAAGTGACTGTATACTTTCTATGTCAAGTACATCAGTACATGTATGACTGCTGCAGTAATTTCTAACCATCGATTATGATTAGATAAAAATCAATTAATATTACTTATATTACAATGAATAATGTATAAAAATATATTGGGTTGTTTTTTTGTTACATAATTGTTATGGTCATCAGTTTCCATCTTTTTTTTGAGGAACATCAGTTTCCATCTGTAAATGTATTATGATGATCAATTGGAAAATCTGAAACATATAATAAATAATTAAAAAAAAATTTTAATATGCAAGATAAAACGACAAAATAGTAGTCTGAGTTTATTTATTTACTTTTTTTTTTTTTTTTTTTTTTTTGAAAAGTAGTACTACGATCATTTTCATGTAAAAAAAAACATTGATCTTAAAGTAATAAATTCTGGTATAAAGAAAAGTAAAGTAATAAATTCGCTTCGTCGTGTACCCGCAACCTTTAACAAACATCCACCCCACCCACCCTTTCTCCCCTTCACGCTAGCAACGCCTGAGAGAGTGTGTTCCTTAATAAGATACATAACTGCAATTACAAACTTAATTCCCCAGATTAAACCACACTTTTCCCCCTTAACCGTTTCTCAATTACTCTTCTCTTCTATATATATATATATGTAGTCTTACAATTGCACTCTGATTCACCAGGCCTTAACGATGTCATCGAAAGTACCGCCTGTATCAACTGCGGCGGCGTCTTCCTCCTTGTCGTCGTCTTCGTCGACGACAGCTGCAACATCGACCACTGCCGTTGCCTCCAGTGGAAGCCCAAGGATCGGAATGGAGGTGATTAAAGGCAGCAATGGCCTTGAGAAAGTCGTTCTCCGTGAAATCCGCGGTAGCTCTGCTGAGGTAATTTTGGTTGATTTGTTTTTAGAGGCGATGACGAATCCTCATTAGCTGATGCGATTGGATGAGCCTACTATTTGTTTCATTTTTTGTTGTTGTTGTTGTTGTTGTTGTTGTTGTTTAATTTGGATTAATGAATAAACGTAAATGGGAGTGGTGGTTGAGAGGTTTTGGCGGCATGCTGCAGAGGTGTTTTACTTGTTTTCGTTTAGATGATATAGTGCTATTTAATCTTTTCAGTGGTGTCGTATAAAGGAATTATAATCGTACAGATTTCTTTCTACTTTTGCAATTTGAAATGTGTTGTAATTTTGATTCTCTTTATCAAAGTACTGTTGCGTAGATCTAAGGTTCTAAATACTTACCTTACAAACATCTTTTGATTCAAAGAAAATGTGATGATGGTTTATCACTTCATCGGGAAATGTTTTACATACTTATAGGATTGCTCTGAGACTACCTGCTTCAGGAAATGATCGATGTGTCCAGCTTCATGTCTGGGGAGATTATCTCTTCTTGTGTGAACAATTATTTCGAAATAGCTGCTCACCTTTATTTCTTTGTTGCAGTTGTTGCAATTTTAAGTTTAGCAATTAATTTTAGTATATCATTTGATTTTGATGAATCGGCTAATGTTTGAAGCCGTTTTGAATACTAGATGCTGAGACTACAATAGTTTGTGCCAGCCACAGTGTCAGTTTTAGGAGGTTCTATCACCTGCCTTTTTAGTGGAATATAGCAGAACATCAAACTCGTGAACTCATTTGTTAAAAAGCATAGAGAACATCAGAGAACATTGCCTTGCTGATATCTATCAATTTATCAAACGGACTAATAACCTTTCCTGGATGATATAAGGTCTTCTAGAACTCTAGTCTCCCTAAGTGAGTCTTGATATAAGAGGTTGATCTATTCTGTTTGCACCATGTCCACGGATCCCGTCTTCAAGTTTTTAAACAGGCTTTTTTGTAGTAGAAATCTCATGATTCTCATCTATGATCATTTAGTATTATGGACTTAGTAAGCTTTGATTAAAGAGCCAGTTAACGAAGACCTTCAGGAGGTTGTCCATATTTTGACGTTTCTGTTCTGGATGTCAATGGCAAATGGTGCACAAAGGTGCAAAGGCCCCGTAGCCTGGAAATGAGCATGCCCCATTGAAGTTGCATCACCTTGAAAGTTGTAATCTCCAACTTTGCATGTCCTTTCAAACAGCTACATTTGCTAGGATGTGTCATTCCTTTAGGTGTACTTTTATATGGATGTTACTATGATGCCCAAGCACAGATATGAATTTAGTGACATAGTAAATGAAAAATAGTTTCCAAGAATGAGTTTATGGTTTTAAAGTCGTGGTCTCTCATTAGTTTATTCTTTTGAAAAGGTGTATCTGTATGGGGCACAAGTGATGTCTTGGAAGAATGATCACAGAGAGGAGTTGCTCTTTGTGAGTAATAAGGTGAGTTTATTCAGCTGCCCTCATTCTTTTAGCTTGCATGTTTGCTTTTCACTGTATTGTTTATCAGTGATTCAGCATTGCGTATTGTACATCATCAATTCAGCATTGTGTATTGTTTATCACCAATTCAGCAATTGCGTATTGTTTATGAGCATTTCTATATAGTTCATTAGTTCATCAGCAATTCAGCACTGTATATAGTTCATTAGTTCATCAGCAATTCAGCACTGCGTATTGTTTATCAGCAGTCCAGCACTGCGTATTGTTTATCATCAATTCAGCTTTGCATATCGTTTATCAGCAATTCAGCTTTGCATATCGTTTATCAGCAATTCAGCTTTGCATATTGTTTTACATTTTATTGTATTCATTAGTTTGCTTATGTGAAGAGAAGCCTTGGCACAACAGTCAACACTAAGTATATGTCGTCGGAAACAGCCTTTCAACAAAATAAGTAGGCCTAAATCGTTTGGCCTTTCCCCAGATCCGTCCTGGACCCCTCATATGTGGGATGCGTCCATGTACCAAGCTGGTATTGGACTCATATGCAGGATGCTTACATGCACCAAGCTGGTATCAGTGAACATATTTTTAGCAGGTCTTTCCATTTAGCAGTCATTCAGGGCTCGTAACAAGCTGGTTGCCAACTTAATAATGCCTAGTCTTTGTTTGTTTGCCTGTTTTAATTGGATATTGACTGCTGTCCTTGCTTTTAATTTTACTCTTTGTTTGCTGTTCTTTTGGCCCTCACTGTGGTTCAGCGCTTTAAATCTAACATAACAACACATGATAATTTGAACTTATCTTAACGTTGTGTTTCAGAGATTTCATTCTCTTTGAAAAAATGAATAAATAAATAAATAAATAAATAAACGGATGTATAATAGTATAAAATGCATTAGTTTAACCTATAAGGAACATGACAAGGTGCAGGCACAATTCGTTGTTATATGGTAACGTCCTTAAGATTGCTCTGCAGGATAAATATTGATTCTCGTTGTTTGAAAAAACATAATCCTTTATCTTTTATTTATTTATTAAGAACACTGACATGCAATGCTGACCATTTGTAGGCCCTTTTCAAATCTCCTAAGCCAATTCGTGGTGGCATTCCTCTGTGCTTTCCTCAAGTATGGAGCTCTTCTTTTTCAAAACTGACCTTTTCTAATCATATTAATTATGGTCATGTAAACTTCTATTATTGTTTCTGCAGTTTTCAAACCATGGTCCCTTGGAGTCGCATGGATTTGCTAGAAGCAGGTTCTGGAGCATTGACACTAACCCCCCTCCATTTCCAAAAGCCACCACCAATAAGGCATATGTTGACTTGATCCTCAAGCCTACTGAAGAGGATATGAAGATCTGGCCTCACAGGTAATCTTATTCTTCTTTTAGCTGATTCTCTTATAATTTTTGTATCTGATTTATGTACTAGATTTCTGCTCATGATTGTTTTAATCGTAAGTTTGTAATTATGTGCTGCAGTTTCGAGTTTCGATTGAGAGTAAGCTTGTCACCTTCTGGAGATCTATTGTTGACATCCCGCATCAGAAATACCAATGCAGATGGAAAGCCCTTCTCCTTCACTTTTGCGTATCATACCTACCTCTCAGTTTCAGATATCAGGTAAATATGATGGTTGGTTTGCTGGATTCTGTTTGTTTGTTTGTTTGTTTTCAATCGCTGGAATGATTTTCTGAATTCTCAATTTGTGGGCATTAAAGTTTTTCTCCTGATTTTTTCTTATGTAATAAGCTTCTTATAGCTTCTAAATATTGAAGCTTCCTATGTGAAGGAAAAAGAATAATGAATTTTTTAGAGTTTCCGCAAGGCTATACTGAGCCTGAGATTCTTGTATATTTTGTAGATACATTGATTGTTGCTACTCTTGTTACTAGTATTGGTAGTTTATATTGCAAGTGAAACTATATAAACTCTGCTTTTTTTTTTCCTAGTCTCTAAAAAAAATTATTGTAATGCTTTATCAGTTGGTAGTTAAAAGAGAACTTGTGATTTCTCTTTTTGCTTTTTGTTGTCTAAAGCATTTTGTATTCCATCTCAACTAGTTCTTAATCCGTTCAATATCAGTGAGTGGGTGTTTTTATCTATTGCATTTTGGGAGAGTTTGTACTAACTACCAGGACTACTGAGAGAGGAAGTGATTGTCTTTCGGTTTCTATACACAATAAAGGACTAATGGAGACGACTAGTCGGGGATACTTTGTTTTCTGTCATCTGCATTTCTGGATGTCCCTCGATGATGTTCTATGTGGATTTTTTTGTTGATTCTGAAGTCCATTAGACAGTTGCAAATGCTTCAGAAAGTCGGTTGTCTAGTTTTGGTGCTTTCTAATTCAATTTGTTCAAGGAAATTGCCTTTGACAATTTTCATGAAATATTCTTGCTACAACCAAAAGGATAAAAAGGGACAAATTGTAGCTTGCTCTCTGCATCTGCTTCGTCTCTAGATTAAACTTTCTTTTTCACCCTTAACAGTGAAGTTCGTGTTGAAGGATTGGAGACTTTGGATTATCTTGACAACTTGCAGAATAAAGAGCGGTTCACAGAGCAAGGGGATGCTATTACATTTGAATCTGAGGTTATATTCTGGTGATAATTGCATGCTTCTCCACTTTTTGCTTTTCACATCAAAGGTCCTTGAGATTCGTTACTTTGATTAGGTTGACAAAGTATATCTTGCCACACCTACAAAAATTGCAATCCTTGATCATGAGAAGAAGAGGACATTTGTTCTCCGCAAGGATGGTCTGCCCGATGCTGGTATGGTTTAAGATATTCCACTTTTCTTGTATTGTGTTCTAGCATGAGTCTGGATTCAGTTTTAACTGTTTTCTCTCATAAGAAAAAAACTTTGTGATCCTTGTGCTTGGACATAATCTGAAGGTTTAAGCCTAACTGGCAATATATTCCGTATAGGTTCTTGTACATATACTAAAGATATGCTTATTTACAGTTTGTCTTTCCATGGAATTTTTATGGCGTTCATTTTTGAGCAATTACAATATTACTTTTTCTTGATCTTATCTCATCCTGTTGTACTTTTTATTTAATACAGTGGTGTGGAATCCATGGGAGAAGAAATCAAAGGCGATGTCTGATTTTGGGGATGATGAATACAAGCATATGCTATGTGTGGAGGCTGCTGCAGTGGAAAAAGCGATTACTTTGAAGCCTGGTGAAGAATGGAAAGGACGGCTTGAGCTTTCTGCTGTTCCTTCGAGTTATTGCAGTGGGCAGCTTGACCCTCGAAGAGTTCTACTGGGAAGTTGAAAGATCATATTTTCGTATTCCCATTATGTACAGGTAAGCATCAAATCCAAGTGATGTTTTCATTTTAACTAGGACAACTTGATTGCTACTTGCTCATTCTACCCTTACCATGACATTGTAGCTTTGTTTCCCAAAGGTTGATGCTTTCCACATAGATTGTTGTGTAAGTAAACGACTTGCACTGAAATGAGTTATTTAGGATACGGTTGTTCCATGAAAAAACATTTCAAAGGGGAGAAAGTGGGAAGAAGCTGGTTATGAATGTATAAATAACAAATAATGTACATTTTAGGTGGCAGCTAAGCCAGATAATTTGCTCATGGTAGTACGTTGTAGTTTAGGCATTAGAAATTGAGTATGAAACTCTATGTGACAGAAAATGTGAAATATCAAGGTGAACCGTGGACCAATAAGAATTAAGAGGAAAGATAGTGCAATGACACGGCTATTGGTTCAGTCACATTATCATTCTACCCTTTTCTATTTCACGTAGAGATTTAATTACTCCCAGAGATGGAAGAGATGAGACTGGATCAGGATTGGTTTAGTGTTTTTCAGTATTCCCTTAACTATTGTTGTTGGTAGCTGTAGCTGTAGCTTTTACAATACGTACTTGTGTATCATATATATATATATATGTATATGTATGTATGTCAGTGTGTGAATGCATGCATGTTACACACGCACACTCTGTTTTTGGTATCAATCCTGGTAGAAATAAGGCTATATTGAGTATTGTTGTTTTATCCCATGGTGGTCTCCTAGCTTGTAAGGGGGGTGGATAATTGATTTATTTTAAAATTGTGCAGGTGGTGAATTTGATTTCATGGTTAGAGTGAAATAGTGACCCGTGCCTCCTCCGCCGCCCCTATCGAAGACCTTTATTTACTTCGCATGGTTATTTTGTTTACCTTAGGTGGAAGGCAATTGTTGAATTTTAAGGCAGTTGAATTGTTATTCTGAAGAAGAAAACGGATACTAATATTTTGGTATTTCTGAATCAACTGTTTATGTTTTTGCATGTCCAATATTGAAGAGGCATTGCATAAAGAATTAAAGATGATTACTATATATATATTTGAAAAGAAAAAAAAAAAAAAAAACCATTACTCTACTAGTTGTAGTTGGATTCCCTGCAACGACAGTTAGCTGCATATTTTGAATTCGGTTTGCAATTGACTAGAAACATCAAAGGTTAGCCTAGCCGTCTGTAGATGCAGTTAAATACTACTCAAAAAACAATATTTTATTCTAATCAATGTTGTAGATCAATTGGTATTGGTTGTGTCAATTGTATCATTTCTCTTGTAAATAATACAAGTAAGCACTAGAACTAGTCTAAAAATATGCATTAATTTCCCCATCCCACGGAATTGAATTTGAAGACATGGATAATCCAAATTTGCAAGGCATACGTAGTTAAAAGTAATCAAAATGATGTTATCACACTCAACCACATCATGCATGCGCAAACATGCAATCCACACCCTTCTTAAAATAAATCAGAATCGTTCGAGAATTGGACGTCCCCCTCCCTATCGATGCCTACGCAACCGCCATGCATGCCTATCACTTACAATTCTTTATTTATCTGTCATTCACTAATTTGCAACAGCATTCAAAGTCCAAGTCAACATATATATATACTACATCCGTCCCAAAATGTAAAGTCCTTTTAGGCATTTTCACAAATATTAAAAAACTTGGTTAAATTTGTTATTTGTCATTAATTTTGATTAAAAATACTAAAATGACCTTTCATTGGTATTAATGCAAAGTAGTAAAAAATGGTTGAGTATATAATAAATGAGGGATAAAAGAATAAAGATGTAATAAATACTTTATTGGTTTTGTAAATAGACTTACATTTTGGGACAAAACTAAAAAGCTAAAAGGACTTACATTTTGGAACGGATGTAGTATGTATATGTATTACATTGATTAACACAGAGTGTCGAGCATCGAGAGGGAGTTGAAATGACTCCCCAGCACGCTCATCCAACTATACAGCTATGAATAAAATTTACAGATTAGGTCAACTAACCTGCAGAGAAGGCTATATTTACAGGGCCGTCCCTCGATATTATATTTTCTTAGCCTTCGGCGACTTCGTAAAAAGGGCTTTTAGTTCGATTTTTTTTTTCCTTTCCGAAAACATACTTACAGAGAATTACTTTAACACCGTGCTTCTAAAATCTGTACATATAAAATTTAAATTCATTGATATTAGATATTTTTTCATATATTGTTATCGTTTCCATTTGGGTTGCTGTAACGAAATAGGGTTCGAAGTGATGAACCTATGATATTCAAATTGATGCATATGAAATTTAAATTGATGGATCTAGCTAAACGGATGTACCTATGAAATTCGAATTGATGCATCTGAGTTATTATAAATTTGGGTCTATAATTTGGCTTTTTCTCGATTCAAGTAATTTTTTAATACATTATATTAGCGTGTCTATAATTCTGGTCTTTATCAATTCAAGTAAAAAAAAAAATTTGAAAATTAGGTAGCATTTTTAACAAATGTATCATAGTGTATGGCCCTTATAAGTGGAAGAACATTTTTGGGATTCTCTTATAATTGTAGTCCAAAGACACCGGTCTATCCACATGCTTAACAGT
Source organism: Gentiana macrophylla (assembly GCA_026214975.1). Classification (NCBI taxonomy): domain Eukaryota; kingdom Viridiplantae; phylum Streptophyta; class Magnoliopsida; order Gentianales; family Gentianaceae; genus Gentiana; species Gentiana macrophylla. Next base: position 177,387,944 of record CM047805.1, on the reverse strand, counting down.
TGGTCATTAAATGATTTAAGATTCTCCCTAAAAATGTAAATATAATTCTTTCTCCGTTTTTTTTTATCTGTCACAATTCAGAATTTGTTCTTTTTTTATTTATCTATCACTGTATATTTCCAAGGCATCATTTATTACTTTTTCCCCCTTTACCAATAAAACATTTACATCTCCAATAAAAAAAAATGTATTTTCAATACTAAAAACACATTTACCAACAAAGTATTTACATCTCCAATAAAAAAAATACATTTCCAACACTATATTTGAGACATATTAACTATTTTCTTAATTTTTGTAAATATTCTCTCTGCGACATATATATATAAAAACGGAGGGAGTACTTAGTTATAGTTATATTAGAAAGAGATAATTTTTGTACATAAAACAACGAAATGCAGACAAAGAAAAAAAAAATCATAACCACATGTTCGGTATAGAGCTCGTGTATGTAATGATTATTGTGGTTTGTAATTTTGCTTTTCTTTTTGACCGTTGTAAAAAAAAAATCTATATGAAGATTTATTCCCGTGATCACAAAGATGATGACATTTTTGGAGCGCTTTCAAAGCATTTTCTCCGTATAAAAAATCAGGTTGTTCTTAGCACCATAACGGATCTACTTTCGGGGTAATGTACCGACATAAAATTTGAATGTTGATTTTCGAACTCTATAAAATCGAACATAATCCGAAATGTTATGTCACGGTAAATTCATTGTGGTGTGTATATTATATATATAATAATAATAATAAAAAACAAAATAAAAAACTCAATATTGGTTTGAGGGTCAACTATTTAGTTTTGGAAGTGTTTGCCAGAGTGTATATGCTTCTTCTCAAGCTTTGTTTAATCCACCCAATTGATTAATTGTTTTCCTAATCATTCATCTTTCATAGCCATATATATATATATATAATAACCGTTTTCCCTCAATCCTAAAGCATTTGTGGTGAGGAAAAACAGAGGGCATATTTTTGTGAAAGAAACAAAATTATGGCTTTGGTTTATCTGAAAAATAAAAGAGTAGTTTTTCTGGTTATTTTGTTGTGTTCAACCACTGCTACTACTTGTTTAGGTCAATTGAAACCCAACTTCTACAGTTCTATTTGCCCAAATGTGGAAACTTTGGTGAGAGATGCAGTTCGGGTTAAGTTGAGTCAGACATTTGTCACTGCACCTGCTACCCTCAGGCTCCATTTTCATGATTGCTTCGTCCGGGTTCGTGTTTTTTGTTATTGTTTTTGTTTCTATCCTTCTTCCCCTTTGTTCACCACTTACACTATTATCTAATCATTGATTATTATTATTATTATGATATGATGAAAACTCTCAAACATGATACACCACCCGACAATTTGTTGTTAGCAGGGATGTGATGCGTCGATAATGATAGCTTCACCAACCAACAAAGCCGAGAAGGATCATCCCGACAATCTCTCACTTGCTGGTGATGGATTTGATACTGTAATCAAAGCCAAAGCAGCAGTGGACAAAGATCCAAAATGCACAAACAAAGTTTCTTGTGCAGATATACTAGCTTTAGCCACCAGAGATGTTGTTTCCTTGGTAAAGTCTCTCTTCTTCTGCCTTCTCTCTCCAATTACGAATAGTGGGTTGGGTTCTTCATTTGACTAACTATGTCGTTGTTGTCGTTTTTGTTGTTGTTGTTGGGTTGCACTTGCAGACTGGAGGGCCATTTTATCAGGTCGAGTTAGGAAGACGTGATGGGAGAATATCAACACTCGCCAGTGTGCAACATAGTCTTCCAAGCCCAGATAACAATTTAGACCAACTTAATTCTTTGTTTGCTAAAAATGGTCTCACTCAAACAGATATGATTTCATTATCAGGTACTACTATAACAACATTCCTATTTTAACTAGTTTGATTACTCTAATTGCGCAATCGTGATATGTTTTTCTTGACAAAAGGTATACCCTCACCATCAAGAAATTGCTCATCTCATCTCATCTCTTCTGATCCCATTACAGGTGCTGGGCACACAATTGGATTTTCACATTGCAGCCGCTTTGCCAGACGGATCTACAGATTCAATTCACAGAATCGAATTGACCCGACATTCAACTTACAATACGCCCTACAGTTAAGACAAATGTGTCCTACAAATGTTGACCCAAGGATTGCCATTAACATGGACCCAAACACCCCAAACACTTTTGACAATTTCTACTATAAGAATCTTCAACAAGGGAAAGGCCTCTTCAGCTCAGATCAAATATTGTTCACTGATAAACGCTCAAATGGAACCGTTAACCAGTTCGCTTTAAGCTCAACCGCGTTCCAGCAAGCCTTTGTCGATGCGATCAAAAAGATGGGACGTATTCAAGTATTGACAGGTAATCAGGGGGAGATTCGACATGACTGCACAAGACCAAACTGATATATATTTTGCATATAGCAGTGTAATGATCCGAGAATTTCGAAAAACAAGTAGCAGAAAATAGAAATGTTTCCTTTAAATAAAAACTGTATCTTTATTGTATTTGCCCACTATGTTTAAAGAACTGAACAGAAAACAAAATGGTGGTAAAATGTAATCATCTCAAACTGTTAAGACGGATGTATTAAATGATTCTTTGTGGATGTTCATACACATTAACATACAGTTTTAACTCACAGCTTTAATGATGGTATGCTCTCTGAATCTCTTCAACCTCCATCTCTTCTGAACTGCTTTCAAATCGAACGTCGTGTACAAGGCCCACAGATTCATTTTCATCTTCAACACAAACCCCTTCACTTTCAGACCCGCTATCAAGAAAGTCGTCGTCTTGCATCTCCGGTAGTAAATCTTCATCCTCTGTGACCTTCTTCTTTCTATACCCTATTGCACTCTCCACCTTTTCTCTCCATAAAACTAACGGGTGCTTTACGATCAATTCATGTCCTTCATAAGCCTCATTCAGGAAGACACTAAACCTCTTCCCCTTTTCAGAAACATAAAAGATACCAAAATGCTTCAGCAACAACCTCATCAACTTCTGAGGCATAACGAATTCTCGTCTGAAATGTGTCAAATGATCCGTCACCAACCTTTTCTCGATCGTAAAACTCAGCAACTCGTGCATCACTGCAACTGCCCTCTTATCAAACTCTAATGTACCAGCTTCCAACCCTTTAGCATCTGCATACGGTGACAAATACTCCCTCACCTGAAACTTGTTTATTTTCCCTCTAAATCTGCACACGTGATTATAATTAGGCGGAAACTTCAATGGAAAAGCCAATGAAAGCAAACCCGGAACATGTTCAACGTCACCCCACAATTCCTTATTCCGCTTACGCTTTTTCTTTTCCAACTCGGTGATCGACCAGCTCGGTTTCCAAGAAACAAGCTCCAAATACTCCCCATCATCATGAGGCTTCAATGGCTGAGTAACCCTGAAATTCTCAGGATATTTGTGCACCCAATTGCACCTAAAATCAAACGGCAATCCCAAATCCCTTCGAAAATGCACGATCTTATCCAACGGTAGGCGCTTATCAACGGACATCATCAACATCCTAGTCACATATTCCGCAGCCTTATCACTATTCTGATCAATAATTTCTCTCTCTTCTTCGACTAACATCTCTGCAGTTTTCGTCATCCCACACCAAAGTATCCCTCTGTCCTTGTACAACTCAAAAAGTTTCGGGGATTTTTCGAGAAAAGTTGAAATCTTGTGAGGTTTAGGGAGAATGATTTGCCTTCTGTACTGATTTAAAGATTTCACTGGTACAATGTGCTCAGGCTCTTGTTTAAGAATTTCTAATAAAAACAGAACCTTGGAGAGAATTTTGTGCTGCTCCACCACGATTTCTAGGTTTTGGACACGTTTTCTCTTGCTCCTATCTTGAACCCTTTTGGTAGTAGTCATGAATCGCCAATGATTGTGCAGCGTGTAATTGTCATTGTCAGTGAAGAACGGAATCCGGGAAATCGGTATAAATTTATTTGCAAGTGTTTTCTGTTTACCGACTACATGAAGCACCATTGCATCCGCTAACTTTTTGTAACCGAAGAGATGATAGCCGAAAATGAACAGGTGGTAAACTACCAAAGAATACTGTGTATGATTCCCATGGCAAATCCCTTTTGTCACTGTCGAAAGAACGGCAAACTGACTAAGTTGAAAAAATAGCCGCTTGAACTTGATCAAGTTGTCCGAGATATACCTGCAAATCATGAAAGCACAATAAGCACTTGTGGATCAATATTTTAAGCTTCTGCTAAATGCCAAATACATTTTCCCTTTTTGTTAAAATCTTTTAGTTTGCGGAGTGCTCACAACCCACCCATCCACTGCCTCGCCCTCCCAGAACTTTTTTTCCTTCATATTATCAATTTAAGCAAAGAACTTCTACCAATCACTTGTTTTTCCTTGTAAAAAGGTTCTCTAATGTTTTTATGTTTGCTAATAAGTAAATCTCACCATAAGCACATAGGTCACATAAGCCTAAACCAATGTCAATATACCAATGGAATACAACATGAACTATCCAATATACAGATTAATATCATTTATTATTAACAAATGAAAATCAGAAACTAGTATTAGCGATTTAAGGCACTCGCAGTCGCATATCATATAATACAACCGCGTCAAAATTCATAAGCACTGACTTTTGCAACCGGAACCTAAAATACGTAAAAGTACCACTTGATCAGGAGAATGCCTAAATATTAAAACTAAATCTTCTTTTGCAAGCATATCCCAATACAGATGTATGCAATCAAACAACCCAAAGCAATTCATTCACCTATGCTTGAAATGACCTTCTGCTATTTTTTTTTAAGTTACAGTTGACTTCAATAGAATACCATGACTCTAATCTATGATTCATGAATTGATTTGTTACTTCATAATTGTGATACCTCGTTTATGCATTCACTGTTTCAATTGTGTGTAGCATGCCTTGTATTTTCTTGTGGTAGAAGTGTGTGCTGAGTCTTTTTCTTTCCTGCTAATGCCAACAGCTTGTTTGCTGCCTGGGAAGATCATGTCAGCAGAACATTACTACAAGACTTAGATGTTCAATTTATCACCAGAACCGTCAAATAATCTAAAGATGTGATGATTGCTGAAGTTTGAGTTGACAATGAATTAACCTCATTGTGTATCTTCTTGGTAAGTAAAATTATGTTACTCGTTCAGCTTTATACAAAACGTCTTACCTCCTAAAGTAGGATATTTCCTGCTTAGACCATACTACACTAATGATGGCATATCCTGCTCTCTTACCTAAACATGGTTTCAGTTGGTACAATCACCTAAGCCAAGTAATTTTCAGACAAGCAAGTAAGTATTCTTCTATGAAACGACAGTGAACTCCGAGTGTTTCTCTAACATAACATCTCATTGTGCCGATGGCAATGAGAAGAGGTCATTGCTCTGTTTGTCATTGTTAAGTTTTTAGCATGTGACTCATTGCCATCTGTTTGACATTCTTAAGTTTGTAGCATACATCTTGGTACTAGCAAATAAGCAACCCAACCCAAAGATTATACCATGCTTGTTTACTTTTAGGGGTTATTCTGATGCAGGGAGGCTTCAATAGAGAGCTGCATACGTGGCAACATCTGGACCACACAGTTTCATCCTCAATAGGGAATTGCATACGTGGCATGAAACTGTGTGGTCCAGATGTTGGCACGTATGCAGCTCTCTATTGAAGACTCCCTGCATCAGAATAACCCTACTTTTAGACCTCCATAGGGTAATCTTGCTAATGGTAACACGCTAAGAAAAGGATTCCATACGTTCTTTTAGACCACTTTATGTGACGGCGTATGTACCTTTGAACATAATGCATGTTGGATTTGATATTTTTGTTGTTTCCCTCTTGATTTCCATGCTTATTTTGTCCCTCTTTTCTCAGGCTAGTAGGATTCTTGGGTACTAATGACTCACTTCTGATCTAGTCATCTGTTGTAGAGGGACACTTCTGTCTTTTTCTCATGTGTCTTTGTCTACCACAACCATCAATTTGACAATAATGGATCATACTGATAAACATGAGATCCAATTATTGATTAAAAGTCAAGATTGTTGCATTTAAAAGCTTTGTTTAGATATTCAATTATTGATCAAAAGTTGAGATAATGGTTGCATTGAAAACTTTGTTTATCTAGTACTATCTGTTCATATATGGATTTTTTTCATGTCTATTCTTTTAAAGCACTAAGGAAAGTTTAAGCCACCTACTAAGGTGATGAAATGCAGAGGCTAAATTCAAACTTCAAGACGCAAACCGCACCAAAATTAGCAATTCCAAATGATACAGAAAGCAAATAAACAAATAATCTTACTGCAAATTTTAAACTCACCACATAAAATTCACAAAAAAATACTGAAAAAGAAATGAACTCACCACTGGAAGTAGCTGCAATGGTCACGGTGACCGGATATGGGTGCTCTTCAGCTCCTCCTCCTCTTCCTCTTCGATTTCAGCATATTTACACAGCAACATAACAAACTTAGGAATAGGAAGCAGCAAAAAGAAAAGCATGATGAGCAAAATCAATCCCCGAAAAACATGATAGTAGACATTGCAACGATCAAACACGGAAATACAGAATAACCCAGAGCTAGAATGAGGTAGAAAATCGACTTACAAGTTGTTTAAGGCTTCACACTTTCGTGGGGTTGCATCAAAAGTAACAAAATGTCCTACGTGGCAGTCTAGTGTCATTCTCATCCCCATCCCAAACACATTGCTTCACACACACAATGGCTCTTACGTGAAAAACATTATATTTCACCATAAAATTTCCACCAACCAAATTCGATGGTTACTTAACAAATTTTATCATTAATTTAAAACAATCTCACATACAAAATAAACAACCCTACCACTCAAAATAAATAAATCAAGCCGATAGAAAACCAGACCATTCATACAGTTTTTTTTTTCTTCAATGGCAAGAAGAAGTTTAAAATGATTTTTCACAATGATTCCGATCAGAAGTTAGCAGCATATTTCTTGCACTTCCATTTCCAGGGCGGATGCCAAGAGGATGCGCCGGAAAATTGGATTAAAAAAAAGAGCCAAAACCTAATTTTCGCTAGATAAATCGCCGGAAATACTCTTCCGGCAGTGTGGCCGGCAGACGTGCTTTGATTAGACTTTTCATATAATTTGCAAAATAGATCTGAACTATCTTTTAATTTTTGCGTGACTGTGATGAAGATGGTTGATAAAAAAATAATTATTTTAGGAAGAAAACGGAGAAGAAAGGATAGAGAGTTTTTTTCTATGAATAAAGCTTTTGGGAGAAAGAAATTATGATGTAGATCAAATAAGGAAGAAAGAGAAAGAGTTATTTATTATTAATTTGTTAAAGTGAATGGGGTGCAGAATGTGACAGAACCACTATACTCTTGCCTTCGTGAAATTTCATATCGTCACTTCATGCCTCATTGCAGTTTTAATTTTTAAGTGACATTGGCTTTTTTACCAAAAGTGCTTTCTACATTGTGACTTTAAGAGCCATTGTGTTTGCTCTTACAGGGTCTTCGTATCCGGGAAAGCAATTCCTTACTTTCGAACTATAGCAGCCTTTTAAATAAAATCACTGACCAAAGCCACAGACGGTAGATCGGCACGGCTACGCTCTCGGGTTGGGGTGGGGGGCTCGATGAAATGAAGTCAGTTGAGGGGTTGCCGGCCGGTTGCCGGCTGCCGGAGTCTAGATTAAATAAGGGTTGGAATTAGCAGCAATCTAGGGGAAGTTATTGGGTGGTCTCTCCACATGCTGAAGTGATCCGTGAGTTGATCGGAGCCCACGGTTTTTTTTTTTTAATCAACGGGTCATTTCACTGTATATTTCATCACCACCCAATAAATTCCCGCAATCTAGGGCTTGGGAGGAATAAGAATAAATGTCATCATCTTTTTAACCAATCAAAACTTTAAAAAATAGAGGTTATTTTCTAAACATGTGAGGCCTTATTAAAATAAGGAATTGTGATTGGTTTCGGAGAACCAAGTCATATTTGTGGTCGGGACAGGATAAAATTTGTCAGAATGAAATTGCAAGTAAATCGGGGAAGGAGGGAGTATGGAACCGGAATATTTTCCCCAATTTTTGTTTCATATTTATTAGGAAAAATTAGGTAAAAGTCCACATTTTCCCAGTTATTTAATCTTTAATTCAGCTTCAATTTTTTAGTTGCATTAAGGACAAATAAATATCACCGGACAAATATGCCCTTATTTGAGCGTTCTGTATTCCTTCTCTAAAACAACATCAGCAATCAACATGAGTTGTATTACTCCCCAAACGCCCAAGCCCAACCTCCAGCTTCTAGCTCACCAGTCATTCACCACCGTACCACTCGGACTCCGGCAATCCGCAGCAGTTGGCCTGATGGCACAACAGGAGGAGCCAAAGCCTGAAGAGCACCGCCGCCGCATCTAGGCACCACCGCCTCTAGACCTTATTAGCACCACCACAATCACCGGAGTCACAAGTCACTCCACTGCTTCAGCTCTTCACAGGTATTTTTTCGTTGAAGAATCGATTTACTAGTCTAATTTGATTGAATTTTTGTGCATTCTTTAAAACACGAGAGTGTAGTTAGCTTGTTTTGCTCAGCTCGATGCACAAATGTCTTGAGACTGAGAAAAATATTCAATATATGTATGTTCTAATAGTTAAGATTTCAAATTGACAGCTGAATAATTAGAAAACTTCGTCTTATTGAACACTTGAACAGATCAACTTGCAGAAAACATGAATCTAAGTTGTATATAATCTTGTGCATGCAAATTTGTTTATATGTTCTATATAGTTTAACTCAATGAGTTTAGTGTTGCCAAATTTAGCTCAGTTAGTTTACATTGAAAATGAGTAGCTAAGTAGTATTGATAATTGATGTTGTAATTAATACCATTTCAAAATCTGTTCTCTCTTGGGCTGATAAAGTATTTGGAGGAGTATTGGTTGTACAAGGTCATGAACATATACAAAATTACTAGGATGTGTGTCTTTGTGTGTGTGGTGTGTTTGTCTTCAATTTGAATATGGTCTCCTGATTAATATTCAATCAATCCCTTTGATGATATGCCTGCTATAGTTGATGTCTATTTATTCTAAGTGAGAGAAAATTAGTGTGAAAAAATGGTTAATTAATGTGAATTAACTATGTACTAAATAAGAGAGTCTTTTTGAGCCCGATATTGTGTTGCTGGTACTGTGTGCCTTATACGATACTGTTACTGATACTATGAGCCTTATATGAGCTAGATATGATACTGTGTCCCTTAAATTAAGCCTTAAACGAGCCTTATATGAGCCAGATATGTTTGCCTTGAAGTAGTCCCTTGAATTAAGGCTTAAATGAGCCTGATACAGTGTTACTGATAATGTGTGCTTTATATGATACTGTTACTGATACTATGTGCCTTATATAAGTCAGATTAGTACAATGTCCATTGAAGTCTTAAATGAGCCTTATATGAGCCAGATATGTGTGCCTTGAAGCGGTCCTTTGAATTAAGCCTTAAATGAGCCTAATATTTGTTGGAAAGGTGTCATAAACCCAATCGGGTCGGACCGGATCCGACCGGGTCGGGTCATTTACAGTCTATTTAGTTCATGTAATAACTTTATTGTGATTAATAAAAGCACTTATGTTATTATATATTGTTTGTCTTCATATTATTTGTAGTATATATATAGTAACGTCCCTAGTATCGATCTGTGATAGAGAAACCATGATAGTGATTATGGTTGATGAGATCTCTAATCACTATAACAAGGTTGGTACTTAAATGTCTCTAGTCTTACATATTATCAAATGGGACATTGATAGTATAATCGGACTAAAGACGTATTGGATGTCTTCTATCTTTTAGAAGGTAGGGATAGATCTCGTCTATCGAAGTGTAGGGACACTTGGGTATGCGTGGGCGTGTATTAGAGAATGCGTCGTTAGGGATCGACCCACTTACATTAAGTGTCACACTATGTGGCGGTTGTGTAATTATCCTTTTGACCGAGTCTTCATGGCATCACGGTGTGGATTGTCATGCTTTGACACTATTGAGATTTCTCCTAACCACGGGCGATCATGCGGTAGTGATTGGGTATGATATTGAAGCATCGCGGAGTATACATGATTGGTCGTCCGGGAATCGCGTATCCTATGATTGGGATCGAATATCGAAATGGCCTTCTTATAAGGAATGTCTCGCTCTCGAGAATCTTTGCAAAGTGGGAGTAAATGTGTTATTCCGAGAGAGCATGATATCCAGTTATAAGATACGATCGTCAATGTATTGACACTTTCGAGATCTGATCGTATGGATATTATTATAGCGATAGGATTGTAAGTTACACGCGTAAGCTCGCTTCACATGAAAGGTAGTAGTCATTGCTTTTGACTCTTCCGATAATTGGGGTCACGGTGTGTTGCTTTAGACGCTATCCCGTGATCGTTAGGTATGAAGGGCATTTTAGTAAATTGCACTTTGTGTCTACGGCCAACATATTCGGAAGCCTATCGGGTCACACACATATGAACATCGAGTCGGATTAAAATGCGGTTATAGTTGATAACCAAATAAGGAAAGTTTATCTCAGACTATATAAAGGTTATAGTGGTAAATTAATATGGTGGTGTTTATTTATTATGAATAAATAAAATACAAGATATTAATTATATATAAATTATATTAATTAAAGAATATTCCGGAAGTCAATTTATTGACTAAAGGGGCGCCACTTTTGAGTGTATGAGATACACTTTGGATTATGCACTTTAATTAATAAATATTGCCATAATATTAATATAGGATATTAATTGATTTTGGAAAAATAGATTTATGGTAATAAGATAATTATAATCAATATATGATATTGACAAAATATTATAATTAAAGAGATAAATCAATCTAATTGATTTTCCTTATTTTATTAGAAAAAGGTTTTCTTCTCCCACACTACATATGGGCGCCACTTCCTATAAAAGGAAGTGGGTGTCAAGCTCTTTTGAACAACACAATTGCAAGAGTTCATAATTCTTGTGTAAAATAGAGAGCTCTCCATAGTGAGTTTGTGAGGAAGAAAAGGTCCGATCTAGCGACCGGAGTTTTTCGATAGCAATCAAGGGAGGATTCGGCGAGGGGTTCGTGTGGATTAGCGATAGAGGCCGGACGCGTGGGCGGCTTGCGCGATTGAACTACTCTCCGTTGGCGGTCAAAGCGACGATCTTGTAGATCATCTAAGGTATAACCGTCAAACTACTTAACGTGTTTATTGCATTAAACGAAGAACGATCTAGAAAAGGAAATCAAATTTTAAATTCATTTGCGTTAAACTAGTGATTTCTAACGGTGGTATCGAGAGATGACTTGAGCTTAAGCAATAAGCATAATTTAAATGCGTAGTATTTAATCGATAGATGCAAGATTTAAATCACGAAACGTTAAAACAAAAAAAAAAAAAAATAGGGTTCTTGGGGGTCGGCCGATTGGCGGCGCCCTCTCACTCTTGGCGGCGGCGGCGGCGGTAACCCTGTAGGGTTGCCGTCCGTCGGCTCTCTCTTTCCAATGGGGAGATCAACCGCTTTTCGTTTTGTGATATTTTATTGTGCATAGATATCTCGTTTGTTTAGTTGTGTCGTATAGGCCAACCAATGGTTCAAATAGTTTGGACCATTAGGAAACCATATGGGACATTGGCCTTTCCAAATTTTGATTTGGAATAGGCTGAAACCTTCCAAATTTTGATTTGGAATAGGCTGGCCCCTTTCCAAATATTTGATTTGGAATAAACTGAAACTTTGCTTGTGCCACTTCCAAAATTTTGATTTTGGAAAGTGGCGCCTAAACTAAAATTATTTGGCCTTTCCAAATATTTGATTTGGAATAGCTGAGCCTTTCCAAATATTTGATTTGGAATGGCTTAGCTTGCGCCACTTCCAAAATTTTGATTTTGGAAAGTGGCGAGCCTGAACTAAAATAATTTGGCCTTTCCAAATATATGATTTGGAGTAGGCTTTGCAGCCCTTCCAAATATTTGATTTGGAATGAGCCAGCTTGCTGCCACTTCTAAAATTTTGATTTTGAAAGTGGTGAGGCGGCCTAAATTAAATTTAGTTTTGGAAATGAAACAAATAGGAGACTTTATAATTTTAATTTTATTTTGAATAGTTCAAATTTAATTAAAATTGAAATCGATTTAAAATTAAATGTTAATTTTAATTTTCGTTAAGTCATATAATTAATTAAAAGTTATTTAATTATTTGACGTGATAAAATAAAGACGCATGAGTAGTAGTAGTTAAAATTAGAATTTAATCTTTTCATAAGATAAAATTGTATGGATTAGATGAGTAGATATAATGTGATTATATGGACCCAGATTGATCGTGGACTCACCAATAGGATAGATGGGAATGTTTTCTTTATGTTGGTTTTTGAAAAATTGTCTGAGTCATTATGAAGAAACGTGACCTAGTTTACTTTTGCATTTATCCCATTCCCCGAGTTCCCCCCCGTGTGTGCGCGGGTGTAATTATTTATTATGTAACAAGAATGGAGCAAGAAGTTCGAGACCAAGGAGAGATAAAGAACCCATTGGCGTCAAAGAATATAAAGATCCTATTGGCGGTTGCGAGATACCTTAGTTTGTGACCCGCGGTTTCGCTCGGTTTGTATTCAAACCGCACTCAGAAAAAGTCATGATCATACCGGTTATTTTATGCGCGGAATGTTGTGTATGTTTTACTTTATATGATATCGTAGTAATATGCACATAGTAGATGAGACCATAATTAAACCAAATTAATTAAGTGAATTAATTTAAAATTATTCCCACTCCAAAAATCGAGCCAAAATTGTCTCCCAATATTATAATGACGGTGAAGAGCCTTTGTTCGGATCAAACTGATCGACCACCGTCGGAGTTGACCTACCACGGGTATATCGTTATTATTGAGATATGATCGTCACGAGATCTCATGAATATTGGGTTATGACTCGACTAAAGTCTTTCGGTGATTGGCCACCGTCGGGGCCGTCGACTTTAGAGACAAGGGTTGACTATCACATAGAGATGTGAGGCGTCAAAGAGTTGACTAGTCGACCACCGGAGTCGCGATGCGATCGACCGGTAGTAGAGTACCTACCTTCAAATTGCCGAGATTGATCGACCACCGTCGGGATTAAGGCAACTAGATAGGGTCCCACCACTAAAAGAATTAATTAAAATTCTTGAAAGCCAATAGGGAATAGTTGGCTAGTGGGAGTAAAACCTTATAAATTTCTTAGTGCAAATTTAGGTTTTTATACACGCGCTTTTACTTATTCTATCTTTATTTATTGTTGTAGAAAATGTCAAACAAATTGAACCTTCGTTTTATCATCGAAAACAAGCTTGACGAAACTAATTTTCTCGATTGGGAAAGAAACCTCAAAATCGTTTTGAGGCACGAGAAGATTGGCTATGTCTTGGGCGAGGCCCTACCGGAAAAGCCCGCCGAGGTTTGGTCTGCAGATGTTGTCGAGAAGTACAACAAGCAAATCGCTTACGACAAGATCGATGCTACATGTATCATGCTTGCTTCTATGACACCGGGCTGCAGAAACAGCATGAGTCTATGGGCGCCTACTCTATCATGGTCCACCTGGAAGGAACTTTACGCTTCTCGCTCTACGCACCGAGGTGCGAGGTCTCGAAGGCCCTGTTTAGTTGTAAGATGGCATCCGGGATCGCTTTGTGGGGTCACACGTGCTTAAAATGATCGGGTACATAGAGAGGCTTGGGAAGCTAGGCCACAAGTTGGAACGAGTTGAGTATTGACTTGATTCTCGCAATCTCTACCTGACTCATTCTCGCAGCTTGTGATGAACTATCACATGAACAAGATAGATTGCTCCTGGCGAGTTATTGAACATGTTGAAAACTGCTTTGAGGCACCTTGTAGGGGAAGGGAAAGCAAGTGTTGGCTTGGTCACTTCGAGCAAGGGCAAGGCAAAAGCCCGAAAAAGTCCAAGAAGGCGAAGGCTTTTACCTAAGCCAACGCCTAAGATAGCAAAAGACAAATCCAAGGATGCTTGCTTCCATTGCGGTGAGACCGGACATTGGAGGAGAAACCGCAAGGGCTTCTTGAGTACCAAGAAGAAGCATTCGATGCTTCGACTTCGTGTATATTTATGATTGAGATCAACATTACTTCTTCTAAGTCTAACCACCTGGGTATTAGATCTGGGTTTGTGGTTCTCATATTTGTCTGAATATCTGAGGCACTAAGAAGAACTAGAGATCTGAGGAAAGGAGAGGTGGACCTACGCGCGTGGAAATGGAGCAAGTGTCGCTTTACCGGCCGTAGGAGTTTATTTTCTTTCATTGCCCAGTGGGCTAGTACTAGAACTCAATAATCATTATTTTGTTCCTGCTCTTCTACGAAGAGCATTATTTCTATTTCTGCATTAGATGTTGATGGATTTTCTTTTACGTTTGAGAATAAATGTTGTTCTTTTCACGTGATGGAATCTTTTATGGTAATTGGCATACTTAGCAATGGTCTCTACATATTAGATATGAATGTTGATGTACTTAATATAAATAACAAGAAAGCCAAAACAAATGACTTGAATGAATCCTACTTATGGCATTGTAGACTTGGCCATATAAATAAGAATCGCATTTCCAAACTCCATAAAGATGGAATGTTGGATCAATTCGATTACTGAATCGCTTGATACATGCTGAAGCTTGTTTACTTGGCAAGATGACAAAGTCACCTTTTAGTAGCAAAGGATAAGATCCAATGAATTGCTTGAGCTTATACATACCGATGTGTGTGGCCCAATGTCAATTCAAGCCAAAGGAGGATACTCTTATTTTATCACTTTCACCGATGACCATTCTCGCTATGGTTATATATACTTAATGAAGTATAAGTCCAAAGCCTTCAAAAGTTCAAAGAATTCGAAGTGAAGTGGAGAAACAACTAGGTAAAGAAATCAATACACTTCGATCCGATCAAGGTGGAGAATACCTAGATGGAGAGTTTCAAAGTTATTTAAAGGAGAATGGGATTCTACTCGAATGGACCCCTCCAGGGGACGCCACAAATGAATGGCATATCGAGAGGAGGAATCGTACTTTGTTAGACATGGCACGTTCCATGATGAGCTATGCAGCTTCTTCCAAAATCGTTTTGGGGTATGCCCTAGAAACCGCATCCTATACAGACCGAACCGAGTTCCATCAAAGGCGGTTGAGTCCACTCCTGTGAAGTGTTCAAAGGGAAGAAACCAACACTAGGTTACATGAAACCTTGGGGATGTCCAGCTTATGTGAAACGAACCATGCCGACAAACCGAACCTAGATCCGACAAATGTCTGTTTGTGGGTTATCCTAGAAACCAAAGGGTACCAATTTTACCACCCTGAGGAACAAAAGGTGTTTGTTGCCGGGGCGCCACTTTCTCTCGGAGAAAGAGTTTATTCGGATAGGGTCGGTGGGAGTAAGATTGATCTCGAAGAAATTCGAGAACCACTTACGGATAACGATCCGTTGATGGAAGTAGAGGAGGCACCACATACAAATGTGGCGCCACCTCTACCGTGAGACACAATTACACCTCGAAGATCCACCAGGGAACGCCGTGGACCTGAAAGGTACACTGGCGTGTATCTCATGGAAGATGAGGACCTTAGAACTTATGAGGAGGTGTCTTTGTTAAGGCACGACAAAGAGAAATGGCTCAAGCCATGAATTACGAGATGGAATCCATGAAGGACAACCAAGTTTGGAACTTAGTTGATCCGCTGAGGAATAGTTCCCATAGGGTGTAAATGGGTCTTTAAGAGAAAGACCGACATGGACGATAACGTGACCACCTACAAGGCTAGGTTGGTGGCAAAAGGTTATAAGCAAAGACAAGGAGTTGACTATGATGAAACCTTCTCGCTTTGTTGCCATGTTAAAATCCATTAGAATTTTGCTCGCTATTGCAAAGATACCATGATTACGAAATCGGCGGATGGATGTGAAAACAAATTTTCCTTAACGGGAACTCATCTGAGGAAGTGTATATGACACACGGCTGAGGTTTCACAACCAATGACGCCAGATGGTGTGTAAACCGCAAAGATCCATTTATGGATTAAAGCAAGCTTCGAGTTGGAATCTTCGCTTTGATGAGATAATCAAACAGTTTGATTTCATCAAGAACGAAGATGAGCCCTGTGTTTACAAGAAGGTTAGTGGGAGTGCCATTGTGTTCTTAGTGCTTTATGTGGATGACATATCGCTCATGGGAATGATGTGCCTATGTTACAATCAGTCAAAGCTTGGTTATCCAAGAACTTCTCAATGAAGGACTTGGGTGAGGCGACCTATATTCGGGAATAAAGATCTATAGAGATAGATCTAAAAGGTTGCTTGGTCCATGCGCAATCCACCTACATAGACAAGATCTTTGAAGAGATTCAAAGATGAGCGATCCAAGAAAGGATTGCTTTGCCCATGTCACATGGGGGTCTACCTGTCGAAGGAATGAGTCCTAAGGCAGAGGAGGAAAGGGCACAAATGAGTAAAGTCCCTTATGCTTCGGCAATTGGGTCTATCATGTATGCCATGTTATGCACAAGACCAGGCGTCTCGCACTCTCTTAGTATGACTAGTAGGTACCACCAATCCAGGTGATGGTCACTGGATTGTTTGTCAAAAATATCCTTAAGTACTTGAGACGCATTGCTAGGGATATGTTCCTGGTTTTCGGGAACGATGATTTAGTATTGCGAGGTTACACGGATGCCGCTTCCAAACCGACAAAGACGACTTCAAGTCACAATCTGGATTTGTTTTCACGCTTAACGGCGGGAGCGATGAGTGGAAGAGTTCCAAGCGAGAGACTATGCGGACTCTACAACGGAAGCCGAATACATAGCGACCTCGGAGGCGGCAAAGGAAGCGATTTGGATGAAGAAGTTCATTCATCGAACTTGGTGTGGTTCCTCCATTGAAGGTCCAGTACTGCATCTTGTGATAATAATGGAGCGATATCTCAGTCAAAGGAACCAAGGTCTCATCAGAAGTCCAAACATGTGCTACGGCGCTATCACTTGATTAGAGAGATAGTAGATAGAGGAGATGTAAAGATAGAGAAAGTCCACACGGATGATAACATAGCTGATCCGTTAACCAAGGCATTGTCTCAAGCTAAGCATGAGAAACATGTTCACTTGCACGGGCTTAGGCATATGGGTGATTGGCTTTAGGCCAAGTGGGAGATTGTTGGAAAGGTGTCATAAACCCAATCGGGTCGGACCGGATCCGACCGGGTCGGGTCATTTACAGTCTATTTAGTTCATGTAATAACTTTATTGTGATTAATAAAAGCACTTATGTTATTATATATTGTTTGTCTTCATATTATTTGTAGTATATATATAGTAACGTCCCTAGTATCGATCATGATAGAGAAAACCATGATAGTGATTATGGTTGATGAGATCTCTAATCACTATAACAAGGTTGGTACTTAAATGTCTCTAGTCTTACATATTATCAAATGGGACATTGATAGTATAATCGGACTAAAGCACGTATTGGATGTCTTCTATCTTTTAGAAGGTAGGATAGATCTCGTCTATCGAAGTGTAGGACACACTTGGGTATGCGTGGACGTGTATTAGAGAATGCGTACGTTAGACTGACCCACTTACATTAAGTGTCACACTATGTGGCGGTTGTGTAATTATCCTTTTGACCGGAGTCTTCATGGCATCACGGTGTGGATTGTCATGCTTTGACACTATTGAGATTTCTCCTAACCACGGGCGATCATGCGGTAGTGATTGGGTATGATATTGAAGCATCGCGGAGTATACATGATTGGTCGTCCGGGAATCGCGTATCCTATGATTGGGATCGAATATCCGAAATGGCCTTCTTATAAGGAATGTCTCGCTCTCGAGAATCTTTGCAAAGTGGGAGTAAATGTGTTATTCGAGAGAGCATGATATCCAGATTATAAGATACGATCGTCAATGTATTGACACTTTCGAGATACGATCGTATGGATATTATTATAGCGATAGGATTGTAAGTTACACGGTAATCGCTTCACATGAAAGGTAGTAGTCATTGCTTTTGACTCTTCCGATAATGGGGGTCACGGTGTGTTGCTGTGACGCTATCCCGTGATCGTTAGGTATGAAGGGCATTTTAGTAAATTGCACTTTGTGTCTACGCCAACATATTCGAAGCCTATCGGGTCACACACATATGAACATCGAGTCGGATTAAAATGCGGTTATAGTTGATAACCAAATAAGGAAAGTTTATCTCTGACTATAAAGGTTATAGTGGTAAATTAATATGGTGGTGTTTATTTATTATGAATAAATAAAATACAAGATATTAATTATATATAAATTATATTAATTAAAGAATATTCCGGAAGTCAATTTATTGACTAAAGGGCGCCACTTTTGAGTGTATGAGATACACTTGGATTGTGCACTTTAATTAATAAATATTGCCATAATATTAATATAGGATATTAATTGATTTTGGAAAAATAGATTTATGGTAATAAGATAATTATAATCAATATATGATATTGACAAAATATTATAATTAAAGAGATAAATCAATCTAATTGATTTTCCTTATTTTATTAGAAAAGGTTTTCTTCTCTCCACACTACATATAGGGCGCCACTTCCTCTATAAAAGGAAGTGGGTGTCAAGCTCTTTTGAACAACACAATTGCAAGAGTTCATAATTCTTGTGTAAAATAGAGAGCTCTCCATAGTGAGTTTGTGAGGAAGAAAAGGTCCGATCTAGCGAAATTGAGTTTTTCTCGATAGCAATCCAGGAGGATTCCGAGGGGTTCGTGTGGATTAGCGATAGAGGCCGGACGCGTGGGCGGCTTGCGCGTTGAACTACTCTCCGTTGGCGGTCAAAGCGACGATCTTGTAGATCATCTAAGGTATAACCGTCAAACTACTTAACGTGTTTATTGCATTAAGCGAAGAACGATCTGAAAAGGAAATCAAATTTTAAATTCATTGCGTTAAACTAGTGATTTCCTAACGGTGGTATCGAGAGATGCACTTGAGCTTAAGCAATAAGCATAATTTAAATGCGTAGTATTTAATCGATAGATGCAAGATTTAAATCACGAAACGTTAAAACAAAAAAAAAAAAAATAGGGTTCTTGGGGGGTCGGCCGACTGGCGGCGCCCCCTCTCTGGGCGGCGGCGGTAACCCTAGGGTTGCCGTCCGTCGGCTCTCCTCTTCCAATGGGGAGATCAACCTTTTCGTTTTGTGATATTTTATTGTGCATAGATATCTCGTTTGTTTAGTTGTGTCATATGGCCAACCAATGGTTCAAATAGTTTGGACCATTAGAAACCATATGGGACATTGGCCTTTCCAAATTTTGATTTGGAATAGGCTGAAGCCCTTTCAAAATTTGATTTGGAATAGGCTGAAGCCTTTCCAAATATTTGATTTGGAATAGCTTAGAGCTTGCAGCCACTTCCAAAATTTTGATTTTGGAAAGTGGCCAGAACCTAAACTAAAATTATTTGGCCTTTCCAAATATTTGATTTGGAATAGGCTGAGCCTTTCCAAATATTTGATTTGGAATAGCTTAGCTTCAAGCCACTTCCAAAATTTTGATTTTGGAAAGTGGCTGTGCCTAGACTAAAATAATTTGGCCTTTCCAAATATATGATTTGGAGTAGGCTGAGCCTTTCCAAATATTTGATTTGGAATGAGCTGGCTGCAAGCGCATACTTCAAAATTTTGATTTTGAAAATTAGGCGGCTTAAAGCTAAATTTAGTTTTGGAAATGAAACAAATAGGAGACTTTATAATTTTAATTTTATTTTGAATAGTTCAAATTTAATTAAAATTGAAATCGATTTAAAATTAAATGTTAATTTTAATTTTTCGGTTAAGTCATATAATTAATTAAAAGTTATTTAATTATTTGACGTGATAAAATAAAAGACGCATGAGTAGTAGTAGTTAAAATTAGAATTTAATCTTTTCATAAGATAAAATTGTATGGATTAGATAAGTAGATATAATGTGATTATATGGACTGCGATTGATCGTGGACTCGACCAAATAGGATAGATGGGAATGTTTTCTTTATGTTGGTTTTTTGAAAAATTGTCTGAGGCCGTTATGAAGAACGTGACCTAGTTTACTTTTTTTTGCATTTATCCCATTCCCCGAGTTCCCCCCGTGTGTGGCGGGTGTAATTATTTATTATGTAACAAGAATGGAGCAAGAAGTTCGAGACCAAGGAGAGATAAAGAACCCATTGGCGTCACAATAAAGATCCTATTGGCGGTTCAGATACCTTTAGTTTGTGACCAGCGGTTTAAATCGGTTTGTATTCAAACCGCACTTAGGAAAAAGTCCATGATCATACCGGTTATTTTATGCGCGGAATGTTGTGTATGTTTTACTTTATATGATATCGTAGTAATATGCACATAGTAGATGAGACCATAATTAAACCAAATTAATTAAGTGAATTAATTTAAAATTATTCCCACTCCAAAAATCGAGCCAAAATTGTCTCCCAATATTATAATGACGGTGAAGAGCCTTTGTTCGGATCCAACTGATCGACCACCGTCGGGAGTTGACCTACCACGGGTATATCGTTATTATTGAGATATGATCGCCACGAGATCTCATGAATATTGGGTTATGACTCGACTAAAGTCTTTCGGTGATTGGCCACCGTCGGAACCGTCGACTTTAGAGACAAGGGTTGACTATCACATAGAGATGTGAGGCGTCAAAGAGTTGACTAGTCGACCACCGGAGTCGCGTGCGATGCGACCGGTAGAGTACCTACCTTCGAATTGCCGAGATTGATCGACCACCGTCGGGGATTAAGGCAACTAGATAGGGTCCCAGCCACTAAAGAATTAATTAAAATTCTTGAAAGCCAATAGGGAATAGTTGGCTAGTGGGAGTAAAACCTTATAAATTTCTTAGTGCAAATTTAGGTTTTTATACATGCGCTTTTACTTATTCTATCTTTATTTATTGTTGTAGAAAATGTCAAACAAATTGAACCTTCGTTTTATCATCGAAAACAAGCTTGACGAAACTAATTTTCTCGATTGGGAAAGAAACCTCAAAATCGTTTTGAGGCACGAGAAGATTGGCTATGTCTTGGGCGAGGCCCTACCGGAAAAGCCCAGCCGAGGGTTTGGTCGCAGATGTTGTCGAGAAGTACAACAAGCAATCGCTCGACAATCTCGATGCTACATGTATCATGCTTGCTTCTATGACACCGGAACTGCAGAAACAACATGAGTCTATGGACGCCTACTCTATCATGGTCCACCTGAAGGAACTTTACGCTTCTCGCCTCTACGCCTTTGAGAGGTACGAGGTCTCGAAGGCCCTGTTTAGTTGTAAGATGGCATCTGGGATCATTGTGGGGTCACACGTGCTTAAAATGATCGGGTACATAGAGAGGCTTGGGAAGCTAGGCCACAAGTTGGAGCGAGTTGAGTATTGACTTGATTCTCGCAATCTCTGCCGACTCATTCTCATGATTTGTGATGAACTATCACATGAACAAGATAGATTGCTCCTGGCGAGTTATTGAACATGTTGAAAACCTGCTTTGAGGGCACCTTGTAGGAAGGGAAAGCAAGTGTTGCCGGTCACTTGAGCAAGGGCAAGGCAAAAGCCCGTAAAAAGTCCAAGAAGGCGAAGGTGCACCTAAGCCAACGCCTAAGATAGCAAAAGACAAATCCAAGGATGCTTGCTTCCATTGCGGTGAGACCGGACATTGGAGGAGAAACGCAAGGGCTTCTTGAGTACCAAGAAGAAGCATTACGATGCTTCGACTTCGTATATTTTTATGATTGAGATCAACATTACTTCTTCTAAGTCTAACCACCGGGTATTAGAGATCTTTGGTTGTGGTTCTCATATTTGTACGAATATGCAGGCACTAAGAAGAACTAGAGATCTGAGGAAAGGAGAGGTGGACCTACGCGTTGGAAATGGAGCAAGTGTTGCTGCGCTGGCCGTAGGAGTTTATTTTCTTTCATTGCCCAGTGGGCTAGTACTAGAACTCAATAACTGTTATTTTGTTCCTGCTCTTACGAAGAGCATTATTTCTATTTCTGCATTAGATGTTGATGGATTTTCTTTTACGTTTGAGAATAAATGTTGTTCTTTTTCACGTGATGGAATCTTTTATGAATCTTGGCATACTTAGCAATGGTCTCTACATATTAGATATGAATGTTGATGTACTTAATATAAATAACAAGAAAGCCAAAACAAATGACTTGAATGAATCCTACTTATGGCATTGTAGACTTGGCCATATAAATAAGAATCGCATTTCCAAACTCCATAAAGATGGAATGTTGGATCAATTCGATTACGAATCGTTTGATACATGCGAAGCTTGTTTACTTGGCAAGATGACAAAGTCACCTTTTAGTGGCAAAGGGATAAGATCCAATGAATTGCTTGAGCTTATACATACTGATGTGTGTGGCCCAATGTCAATTCAAGCCAAAGGAGGATACTCTTATTTTATCACTTTCACCGATGACCATTCTCGCTATGGTTATATATACTTAATGAAGTATAAGTCCAAAGCCTTGAAAAGTTCAAAGAATTGAAGTGAAGTGGAGAAACAACTAGGTAAAGAAATCAATACACTTCGATCCGATCAAGGTGGAGAATACCTAGATGGAGAGTTTCAAAGTTATTTAAAGGAGAATGGGATTCTACGAATGGACCCTCCAGGGACGCCACAAATGAATGGCATATCGAGAGGAGGAATCGTACTTTGTTAGACATGGCACGTTCCATGATGAGCTATCTGATTCTTCCAAAATCGTTTTGGGGTATGCCCTAGAAACCGCATCCTATACACTCGAACCGAGTTCCATCAAAGACGGTTGAGTCCACTCCTATGAAGTGTTCAAAGGAAGAAACCAACACTAGGTTACATGAAACCTTGGGGATGTCGGTTTATGTGAAACGAACCATGCCTCGACAAAGCTGGAACTGGATCGACAAATGTCTGCTTGTGGGTTATCCTAGGGAAACCAAAGGGTACCAATTTTACCACCCTGAGGAACAAAAGGTGTTTGTTGCCAGGACTGGCCACTTTCTGGAGAAAGAGTTTATTCTGGATAGGGTCAGTGGGAGTAAGATTGATCTCGAAGAAATTCGAGAACCACTTACGGATAACAGTCCGTTGATGGAAGTAGAGGAGGCACCACATACAAATGTGGCGCCACCTCTACCGTGAGACACAATTACACCTCGAAGATCCACCAGGAACGCCGTGGACCCGAAAGGTACACTCGGCGTGTATCTCATGGAAGATGAGGACCTTAGAACTTATGAGGAGAGTCTTTGTTAAGGCACGACAAAGAGAAATGGCTCAAAGCCATGAATTCTGAGATGGAATCCATGAAGGACAACCAAGTTTGGAACTTAGTTGATCCGCCTGAGGGAATAGTTCCCATAGGGTGTAAATGGGTCTTTAAGAGAAAGACCGACATGGACGGTAACGTGACCACCTACAAGGCTAGGTTGGTGGCAAAAGGTTATAAGCAAAGACAAGGAGTTGACTATGATGAAACCTTCTCGCTTTGCTGCCATGTTAAAATCCATTAGAATTTTGCTCGCTATTGCAAAGATACCATGATTACGAAATCGGCGGATGGATGTGAAAACAAACTTTCCTTAACGGGAACCTCGTGCGAGGAAGTGTATATGACACGGCTGAGGTTTCACAACCAATGACGCCAGGATGGTGTGTAAACCGCAAAGATCCATTTATGGATTAAAGCAAGCTTCTCGAGTTGGAATCTTCGCTTTGATGAGATAATCAAACAGTTTTGATTTCATCAAGAACGAAGATGAGCCCTGTGTTTACAAGAAGGTTAGTGGGAGTGCCATTGTGTTCTTAGTGCTTTATGTGGATGACATATCGCTTTCATGGGAATGATGTGCCTATGTTACAATCAATCAAAGCTTGGTTATCCAAGAACTTCTCAATGAAGGACTTGGGTGAGGCAAATATATATGCAGGAATAAAGATCTATAGAGATAGATCTAAAAGGTTGCTTGGTCCGTCGCAATCCACCTACATAGACAAGATCTTTGAAGAGATTCAACATGGAGCGATCAAGAAAGGATTGCTGCCCATGTCACATGGGGTCTACAGCCGTCGAAGGGAATGAGTCCTAAGACAGAGGAGGAAAGGGCACAAATGAGTAAAGTCCCTTATGCTTCGGCAATTGGGTCTATCATGTATGCCATGTTATGCACAAGACCAGGCGTCTCGCACTTCTTAGTATGACTAGTAGGTACCGGTCCAATCCAGGTGATGGTCACTGGATTGTCAAAAAAATATCCTTAAGTACTTGAGACGTACTTAGGGATATGTTCCTGGTTTCGAGGAACGATGATTTAGTATTGCGAGGTTACACGGATGCGCCTTCAAACCGACAAAGACGACTTCAAGTCACAATCTGGATTTGTTTTCACGCTTAACGGCGGAGCGATGAGTGGAAGAGTTCCAAGCGAGGAGACTACTGCGGACTCTACAACGGAAGCCGAATACATAGCGACCTCGGAGGCGGCAAAGGAAGCGCTTTGGATGAAGAAGTTCATTCATCGAACTTGGTGTGGTTCCTCCATTGAAGGTCCAGCACCTGCATCTTGATAATAATGGAGCGATATCTCGATCAAAGGAACCAAGGTCTCATCGAAGTCCAAACATGTGCTACGGCGCTATCACTTGATTAGAGATAGTAGATAGAGGAGATGTAAAGATAGAGAAAGTCCACACGGATGATAACATAGCCGATCCGTTAACCAAGGCATTGTCTCAAGCTAAGCATGAAAACATGTTCACTTGCACGGGCTTAGGTATATGGGTGATTGGCTTTAGGCCAAGTGGGAGATTGTTGAAAGGTGTCATAAACCCAATCGGTCGGACCGGATCCGACCGGGTCGGGTCATTCTGATCTATTTAGTTCATGTAATAACTTTATTGTGATTAATAAAAGCACTTATGTTATTATATATTGTTTGTCTTCATATTATTTGTAGTATATATATAGTAACGTCCCTAGTATCGATCAGTGATAGAGAAACCATGATAGTGATTATGGTTGATGAGATCTCTAATCACTATAACAAGGTTGGTACTTAAATGTCTCTAGTCTTACATATTATCAAATGGGACATTGATAGTATAATCGGACTAAAGACGTATTGGATGTCTTCTATCTTTTAGAAGGTAGGGATAGATCTCGCTCTATCGAAGTGTAGGGACACTTGGGTATGCGTGGACGTGTATTAGAGAATGCGTGACGTTAGGCGACCCACTTACATTAAGTGTCACACTATGTGGCGGTTGTGTAATTATCCTTTTGACCGAGTCTTCATGGCATCACGGTGTGGATTGTCATGCTTTGACACTATTGAGATTTCTCCTAACCACGGGCGATCATGCGGTAGTGATTGGGTATGATATTGAAGCATGCGGAGTATACATGATTGGTCGTCCGGGAATCGCGTATCCTATGATTGGGATCGAATATCCGAAATGGCCTTCTTATAAGGAATGTCTCGCTCTCGAGAATCTTTGCAAAGTGGGAGTAAATGTGTTATTCGAGAGAGCATGATATCCAGATTATAAGATACGATCGTCAATGTATTGACACTCGAGATACGATCGTATGGATATTATTATAGCGATAGGATTGTAAGTTACACGTAATCGCTTCTACATGAAAGGTAGTAGTCATTGCTTTTGACTCTTCCGATAATTGGGGTCACGGTGTTGTTGCTGACGCTATCCCGTGATCGTTAGGTATGAAGGGCATTTTAGTAAATTGCACTTTGTGTCTACGGCCAACATATTCGGAAGCCTATCGGGTCACACACATATGAACATCGAGTCGGATTAAAATGCGGTTATAGTTGATAACCAAATAAGGAAAGTTTATCTCTGACTATAAAGGTTATAGTGGTAAATTAATATGGTGGTGTTTATTTATTATGAATAAATAAAATACAAGATATTAATTATATATAAATTATATTAATTAAAGAATATTCCGGAAGTCAATTTATTGACTAAAGGGCGCCACTTTTAGTGTATGAGATACACTTGGATTGTGCACTTTAATTAATAAATATTGCCATAATATTAATATAGGATATTAATTGATTTTGGAAAAATAGATTTATGGTAATAAGATAATTATAATCAATATATGATATTGACAAAATATTATAATTAAAGAGATAAATCAATCTAATTGATTTTCCTTATTTTATTAGAAAAGGTTTTCTTCTCCTCCACACTACATATGGGCGCCACTTCCTATAAAAGGAAGTGGGTGTCAAGCTCTTTTGAACAACACAATTGCAAGAGTTCATAATTCTTGTGTAAAATAGAGAGCTCTCCATAGTGAGTTTGTGAGGAAGAAAAGGTCCGATCTAGCGACCGGAGTTTTTCCGATAGCAATCCAAGGAGGATTCCGCAGGGGTTCGTGTGGATTAGCGATAGAGGCCGGACGCGTGGGCGGCTTGCGCGATTGAACTACTCTCCGTTGGCGGTCAAAGCGACGATCTTGTAGATCATCTAAGGTATAACCGTCAAACTACTTAACGTGTTTATTGCATTAAACGAAGAACGATCTAGAAAAGGAAATCAAATTTTAAATTCATTGCGTTAAACTAGTGATTTCTAACAAAGGTGGTATCGAGAGACAGACTTCGAGCTTAAGCAATAAGCATAATTTAAATGCGTAGTATTTAATCGATAGTTGCAAGATTTAAATCACGAAACGTTAAAACAAAAAACAAAAAAAAATAGGGTTCTTGGGGGGTCGGCCGACTGGCGGCGCCCCCCCCCTCTGCGGCGGCGGCGGCGGCGGCGGTAACCCTAGGGTTGCCGTCCGTCGGCTCTCCTCTTCCAATGGGGGAGATCAACCCTTTTTCGTTTTGTGATATTTTATTGTGCATAGATATCTCGTTTGTTTAGTTGTGTCATATGGCCAACCAATGGTTCAAATAGTTTGGACCATTGGGAAACCATATGGGACATTGGCCTTTCCAAATTTTGATTTGGAATAGGCTGAGCCCTTTCCAAATATTTGATTTGGAATGCGCTGCAGCTTACTTCCAAAATTTTGATTTTGGAAAGTGGCGAGCCTAAACTAAAATTATTTGGCCTTTCCAAATATTTGATTTGGAATAGGCTGGCCCTCTTCCAAATATTTGATTTGGAATAGGCTTAGCTTGCAGCCACTTCCAAAATTTTGATTTTGGAAAGTGGCTGAGCTGAACTAAAATAATTTGGCCTTTCCAAATATATGATTTGGAGTAGAGCTGGTACTTTCCAAATATTTGATTTGGAATAGGCCTAGGCCTAGGCCACTTCCAAAATTTTGATTTTGAAAAGTGGGCAGGCCTAAGCTAAATTTAGTTTTGGAAATGAAACAAATAGGAGACTTTATAATTTTAATTTTATTTTGAATAGTTCAAATTTAATTAAAATTGAAATCGATTTAAAATTAAATGTTAATTTTAATTTTCGGTTAAGTCATATAATTAATTAAAAGTTATTTAATTATTTGACGTGATAAAATAAAGACGCATGAGTAGTAGTAGTTAAAATTAGAATTTAATCTTTTTCATAAGATAAAATTGTATGGATTAGATGAGTAGATATAATGTGATTATATGGACCCCGATTGATCATGGACTCGACCAATAGGATAGATGGGAATGTTTTCTTTATGTTGGTTTTTTGAAAAATTGTCCTAGGCCGTTATGAAGAACGTGACCTAGTTTACTTTTTGCATTTATCCCATTCCCTGAGTTCCCCTCCCCAAAGCGGCGGGTGTAATTATTTATTATGTAACAAGAATGGAGCAAGAAGTTCGAGACCAAGGAGAGATAAAGAACCCATTGGCGTCTGAAGAATAAAGATCCTATTGGCGGTTGCAGATACCCTTAGTTTGTGACCAGCGGTTTCGTCGGTTTGTATTCAAACCGCACTTAGGAAAAAGTCCATGATCATACCGGTTATTTTATGCGCGGAATGTTGTGTATGTTTTACTTTATATGATATCGTAGTAATATGCACATAGTAGATGAGACCATAATTAAACCAAATTAATTAAGTGAATTAATTTAAAATTATTCCCACTCCAAAAATCGAGCCAAAATTGTCTCCCAATATTATAATGACGGTGAAGAGCCTTTGTTCGGATCCAACTGATCGACCACCGTCCGGGAGTTGACCTACCACGGGTATATCGTTATTATTGAGATATGATCGTCCACGAGATCTCATGAATATTGGGTTATGACTCGACTAAAGTCTTTCGGTGATTGGCCACCGCCGAACCGTCGACTTTAGAGACAAGGGTTGACTATCACATAGAGATGTGAGACGTCAAAGAGTTGACTAGTCAGCCACTGGGAGTCGCATGCGATGCGACTGGTAGGAGTACCTACCTTTCGAAATTGCCGAGATTGATCGACCACCGTCGGGGATTAAGGCAACTAGATAGGGTCCCAGCCACTAAAGAATTAATTAAAATTCTTGAAAGCCAATAGGGAATAGTTGGCTAGTGGGAGTAAAACCTTATAAATTTCTTAGTGCAAATTTAGGTTTTTATACATGAGCTTTTACTTATTCTATCTTTATTTATTGTTGTAGAAAATGTCAAACAAATTGAACCCTCGTTTTATCATCGAAAACAAGCTTGACGAAACTAATTTTCTCGATTGGGAAAGAAACCTCAAAATCGCTTTTGAGGCACGAAAGATTGGCTATGTCTTGGGCGAGGCCCTACCGGAAAAGCCCAGGAGGGTTTGGTCTGCAGATGTTGTCGAGAAGTACAACAAGCAATCGCTCGACAAGATCGATGCTACATGTATCATGCTTGCTTCTATGACACCGAATCGCAGAAACAAAGATGAGTCTATGGACGCCTACTCTATCATGGTCCACCTGAAGGAACTTTACGCTTCTCGCCTCGCGACCGAGAGGTACGAGGTCTCGAGGCCCCTGTTTAGTTGTAAGATGGCATCCGGGACTCTTTGTGGGGTCACACGTGCTTAAAATGATCGGGTACATAGAGAGGCTTGGGAAGCTGGGCCACAAGTTGGAACGAGAGTTGAGTATTGACTTGATTCTGCAATCTCTACCTGACTCATTCTCGCAGTTTGTGATGAACTATCACATGAACAAGATAGATTGCTCCCTGGCGGAGTTATTGAACATGTTGAAAACTGCTGAGGGCACTGTAGGGAAGGGAAAGCAAGTGTTGCTGGTCACTTCGAGCAAGGGCAAGGCAAAAGCCCAGAAAAAGTCCAAGAAGGCGAAGGCTGCACCTAAGCCAACGCCTAAGATAGCAAAAGACAAATCCAAGGATGCTTGCTTCCATTGCGGTGAGACCGGACATTGGAGGAGAAACTGCAAGGGCTTCTTGAGTACCAAGAAGAAGCATTCTGATGCTTCGACTTCAGGTATATTTATGATTGAGATCAACATTACTTCTTCTAAGTCTAACCACTGGGTATTAGATACTGGTTGTGGTTCTCATATTTGTACGAATATGCAGGCACTAAGAAGAACTAGAGATCTGAGGAAAGGAGAGGTGGACCTACGCGTTGGAAATGGAGCAAGTGTTCGTCTGCTACCGGGCCGTAGGAGTTTATTTTCTTTCATTGCCCAAAGGGGCTAGTACTAGAACTCAATAATCATTATTTTGTTCCCTTTCTTTACGAAGAGCATTATTTCTATTTCGCATTAGATGTTGATGGATTTTCTTTTACGCTTGAGAATAAATGTTGTTCTTTTCACGTGATGGAATCTTTTATGGTAATCGGCATACTTAGCAATGGTCTCTACATATTAGATATGAATGTTGATGTACTTAATATAAATAACAAGAAAGCCAAAACAAATGACTTGAATGAATCCTACTTATGGCATTGTAGACTTGGCCATATAAATAAGAATCGCATTTCCAAACTCCATAAAGATGGAATGTTGGATCAATTCGATTACGAATCGCTTGATACATGCTGAAGCTTGTTTACTTGGCAAGATGACAAAGTCACCTTTTAGTGGCAAAGGGATAAGATCCAATGAATTGCTTGAGCTTATACATACTGATGTGTGTGGCCCAATGTCAATTCAAGCCAAAGGAGGATACTCTTATTTTATCACTTTCACTGATGACCATTCTCGCTGTGGATTAGCGATAGAGGCCGGACGCGTGGACGGCTTGCGCATTGAACTACTCTCCGTTGGCGGTCAAAGCGACGATCTTGTAGATCATCTAAGGTATAACCGTCAAACTACTTAACGTGTTTATTGCATTAAACGAAGAACGATCTAGAAAAGGAAATCAAATTTTAAATTCCGCTGCGTTAAACTAGTGATTTCCTAACAATATTGTGTTACTGATATTGTTAACATTACAATGTACTGTTAGTAAAAGGCGTCATTGCAAGTGGTTTTGGCCTAGGTGATTGAAGGCTGTTGATTCAAAATGGTGAGGCAATGCTGGTGTTTCACCACAAGTATACAAGAAAAAATCAAGATCATCACATGCCTAAGAGCCATATGTTGCATTTACATACTGCTAGTTAGTTGGTTCTCGTAAATCTATGTTTTTTTTATTATAGAAATGGCATGAGTAATCCTTTCATTAATGTAACTTAATTATCATATATGTTGATGTTAAAGTTGTTTATCATATATGTTAGTCATTTTTTTTCCATTGTGATTGAATGTGTTATTTGAAAAGACACTAGTTTTTTGGGTGTTAATGTGATTACATTATTGCCCAAATGATTTTTTACTATACGGTTTGTTTCCCTTTTAATCCATAAATGAATATTGGGTGTCGGTGTTGTTGTAAAGTTTGCCGAGTCCATGATTTTTGTCTAATCCCATACTGCTATTGTTAATGGCAACGGTAATGATAATGATGTTACTGATACTGTGTTACTGATATTGTGTTGCTGATATTGTGTTACTAATACCCTGTTATTGATATTGTGTTAGTGTAAACGCTGCGATTAAATTCGGCTTTCAATAACTACGTCGAAAGGTTATCATTTGAGAGCTCAAAATGAAGAGAAAAAAAATATGAACTTTGGTGAAAGAATTTTGAAGATCGGTGTTCTAAATCAAAAGTTACGGTCGTTTATAAGGAAAACGCTCCGATTAATGCAAATGTTTTTTCGGCTTTCAAAATTACGTCGGAAGGGTATCGTATGAGATCTCAAAATAACAGCAAAAAAAAACATGAATTTTGGTTAAATTTTTTTGATGATCGGAGTTCTATGTCAAAAGTTACGGTTGTTAAAAGAAAAGGAAAAAAATAGCAGCATGAAGTAATGATGTTTATCCGTCGGATGTAATGCTGTGCACGCGCTACTTCACGGGTATTTGTGTCCGTCAGTATTGTTTGTCATTTTTGCAACAAAAAAAATGAGTGTGTCATGTTTATTTATTTTGTATTAAAAAATGAACTTTTGGCACATTCACCCTCTTTATTATTATTATTATTATTTACATAAAGGATATTTTTTTCTAGGAATGAAGAAATTCATTAAAGATTAAGTATTACACGGCTCGTAAAAAAAATATTACACGGCCATACAGAGCTACAAATAAATTTCTTCACTCAATAATTAACTAACTAGAAGGGCGTACCGTGCGTTGCACGGTGGGCCCTGTCTTTTTCAAAATTTACGAGTCTGTAATATAGGCCGGTTTATTTCTGATTTACAGTATGAGTGGAAGACCTTTCAGTGAAAGTATAACCTTCTTTGCATCAACATCTGGAATATCCTTAGGAATGTCATCGTAACCCTACCAAAACAGAAATTTTGAAAACAAGTAAGCAACAAGGGCCGTCAAATTTGGTTCAACCAAATGTGGAAAAAGCATGAGAAAGATTACCTCAGGTTTCTTGTCCTCTGGGTCAGGAATGAACTCCGTATCATCCCAATCTTCAGGCTGTCATTAATATTTGGTCACGTCAGTCTAGCCGAATCACAAACAAAATGCAAAGGGTATCCACACTCAAAATTTTAAAGATCAAAACTTGAAAGAAAAACTACCTTCTTGGCCTCTGGATCTTTATTTTTCTTTGGTGGGAGAATATCCCAATCAGAGTATAAACTACCAGTCTGCTTCTCAACATTATCAATCAAAATGTCGTAGGTAGCATCGGGATGCGTAATAAAAGTATAAATGTGTGTAAGTTGATCAGTCTCACAAGGAACATCTTTCTTAATCAAATGGTTAGTCTCGTTGTAGTTGAGAATAGCATGAACTTTATTGGTAGTGTAGCCACAAATATCCGCGCCAAACATAACACTGCAACACATCAGCACAAATGAGTAAGTTAAGGGGACAATCAACAGGAAAATATAAATGCTCAAATGAAAACGTCAATGCATTAATTACCTGGAAGGTGTGTCGCCAACAAATTTCTTTTTGATCGACATCAGCACTGAGCAACTTCATGTATCCACCACCACAGTCAAGCTTATGTTCATGCTTAACAGAGAATTGGAAGAATAAGGTTTTGTCCTTGTTGATGAATTCAGGGAACTCAGTTGAAATGGCATAAAACTCAGAATCTTCACCGGTTTGAATACTGTAACATAGCATTAACATACAATCGGATCAAAAACTCTAGAAATGAAATACAAGTATCTTATGAAGGTATGATACATCAACGCAATAAAAGGAATAAAAAGGCTTCACCTTTATCGTTAGGATCTTCATGCCATTTGCCACCGTGTAGTTCCACTCTCCAAAGCAGTATTCTCATCCTTTTTCCAATGGACTTTACCCACCGATTCTCCCATCCATCCGAATATTGCAAAAAACGGATGGTCTCATTAGAATCATGAATTGAAGATTTCAAACATATAGACATGGGGACTGAAATGTTCCATTTTACTAAGAAAATGGATTTTATGAGCCCACGGCACAACCAGACTCCACAACGTACAAAAACACAAATAGAAACAAAAGCATGTAAATCAAGTATGAAGTATCTTCACAGTTAGACTTTGGTTTCTCATCTGGTCCACCAGCAAAAAAAATGAAATAATACAACAATAGGCAACAAAACAAAAAAGTTATGCCTAAGACTATATTGTTCTTGCACTTAAAATATAAGGTGTAGTACTATTACTCTCCCCCTACTCGCTAGACAGGTATACAAATCTAAGAAGCAGATAAAAAAAATTCGAATTGAGTTTCAATATGCATACAGGTGCAACAAAAGCTATAACGAATGTTCAAGCTTTATTTATTCTATAAAATCATGTGAAACAGGCTATGTTCTTAGCAACAAGGAGATTAAACACTACATCCACTTCAAAATAGCTACACAACAAACGATGTTATGCTCAAGCAGATCACCCCCCCAAATTTCTCACAATGAACCACCTAAATTTCTCACAAAATTCCAAAAGTCAATTACAAAAAGAGGGAGAAGAAAGGTAATAATCACCATTGAAACGCTCTTCGATAGACAGAGCGACGGGTCTGATACTCAATCAATCGCAATGAATACTGCAATAACTATTGCAGATACTCAATCAATCGCAATGAATTTCAGAAAAACACCACCTATTTCTCCAAATAGCAGGCAAACAAAAACAGAAGCCATATACACACAATATACAACAAAATATTGCAGTGAGAAGAAGTTCAGAAGAAGAAGAGAAAGAGACCGATGATACCTGTCGGAGAATGGAACGCCGGAAGACGAAGGTGCAAGCAGATGATCCACAACACGATAGCAGCAGAAATGAGAAATGAAACCCATGTAAACCCCCACCCACATCTTCTACTTTCAGTGTATAAACCAAAATGTTGCCTCAGAGGATGTTATAAACAAAAATTGTACAGGAAAAAATGATCAAAGAGATATTGAAAGAACATGAGAAAGCCCAAATCAAAATATCATGAATGTGGAACCATATATGAAAGATACCATTTAGTTTTCATACATCATTTATAAAACCATTCATCACAGATTTTGAACTTGGGAGTTTCAGAGCATAAGAAAACCAATGGAGGGTGAGGTACAAGGTTCAATGCCATGGTTTATAGAGTTGAGATGAAATGTAACATGATTTGTACATCCATTTCCTTCTTTCTTTTAGAGGATGATGCGTAAACTACGTAGATCAAACAAAATTATTAAGACCAACATATCATTAAAGTGAAAACCGAAGGATAAAAAGAGATGAATAATATGAATTAACGAAACTAATTAATAAAGATAGATTTATTTCACACCACCATCATCATATTTGACGCCACACCGGCACCGCACCACCGTCACCATTTATACCGACATCATCCGATTCGACAATTTTAGAAGAATAAAAAGTTATGAAATCGGTCGCTTGATTAAAGCCTCATTTTACCCGAAAAAAAAATTCAACAAAGAGGAGGCGAAGAAAGGAGATTCATCAAATCAACAACAAACTGCGAAGATAATTTGCACGGTAGAATGGTAGACGAGGTCGTCATCATCCGCTACCAAATTCACATGCATCCGCTACCAAATTCATATGCATCACCCGCCGTAAAATTCAAAATGCAACAAATCGAAAATAGATAGAGTTGAAATTCATAGATTTTGGGAAGAACCGAAGAAGTGAAAAACATTTATGAAAATTAACAGGATATTAACCAAGTCATGAGGAATAGAATCAAACCTTCACAAAACCTCGTTGTTAGTTCCATTCCTTGCCTTTCCGGCGACCATCTTCGAAATCGGAGTGGAAAAAGCAGCCGTAAGGGAGGCGGTGGAGTGCATCAAGGTGGCGGTGAAGTGTGTGGAAATTTGGATAGGAATTAAGGGTGGAAGAAGATGGGCAGACGCGTGTTTTAACCATATTAGAATGGGACGCGACGTCGTTTAGCATCTTTCAAAAAAAAAAAAAAAAAGAACTAAACGACAAAATTGTCGTTCCATTTACGTAAATAACTAAGTACTCCTATTTACGAAATGGTGATTATTTTTTTAAATGAGTGAAGTTTAAAATGATGAAATTTCTTAACTCAATAATGAACTAAAATTTCTTCACTGAATAATTAAAAGAAAAAATATCAAGTCTTACTGGAGTACTAGACTCGTTAATTAACACATACTTGGATCCAATTGTCAACAAGGTTTTCATAGCTGATCTTATAATTTGCTGCAGATTAAAGTTCAATTACATGACACATAACAATTCAAACTTGCTGGATTTTGGTGAAAAGAAAACGAAAAATATTCTCTAAAAAAAACGAAAAATCTAAGAGATTACTCACAATAAAACAAAATCAACCAAAAATAAAGAAATTGAAAAGCAATAGTCACTTATTTAAAAATGTTAAGTGTTAATTCTCCATTCTATAGCCAAAACACAGATAATTAAAGTATTAAAAAATGTAAAATTATCAAAGCGATTGATAAAGAAAAAAAAACCAATTGATAATGTAAATTAATTACAAAGATCCTATTTCAATGGAATATAAAGATGATGATTGATGAATCTCCTTTTTTTTTTTCTTTTTATGTTCAAATCTGTCGAAGCGGCTTTAACAATTAGCTCTTCATATTA
This sequence comes from Gentiana macrophylla, assembly GCA_026214975.1. Taxonomy (NCBI): domain Eukaryota; kingdom Viridiplantae; phylum Streptophyta; class Magnoliopsida; order Gentianales; family Gentianaceae; genus Gentiana; species Gentiana macrophylla. Next base: position 177,352,258 of record CM047805.1, on the reverse strand, counting down.
TTATTTTTTATTTCATAAGAATGAAGCTATGTTGCGGCGGCGGCTGTGTAAGTTCTGTCGAGTAAAATGAAAAATAAAAGAGCCGAAAAGGAAAAAAGGGTTGGTTTGATGTGGTGGGCTGTACTGTGGGCTAGACTCAATTTAATTAATTTTAGAGGGATGGATGCTACAATCTATTTTTTAATACAAAATAAATAAATAGACATACCTTTATTTTAGTTGTAAAAATGACAAAAAAAACCAGACGGACAAAAATACCCTACATATGATAAGCACATTCGTTTGTTCAGGAAAGCGTTGCATCTTCTACATATTTTTGTTCATGTTGTTGCTGCTGCTGTGTGTGTTCTTTTTTAACGATCGTAACTTTTGATTTAGAACTACAATTATCAAAAAAAAAATTCACCAAAATTCATATTTTTTCCCTCTTCATTTTGAGGACTTATACGATACCCTTTCGACGTAAAATTTTGAAAGACGAAAAAATATTTGCATTAATCGGAGCATTTTTCATATAAACGACCGTAACTTTTGATTTAGAACACCGATCATCAAAATTCTTTCACCAAAGTTCATATTTTTTTTCTCTTCATTTTGAGATCTCATATGATACCCTTTCAACGTAGTTTTTGAAATTCCAAATAATCGCAGCGTTTACACTAACATAATAACAGTATCAGTATCACAGTAACACGTTTTATTAACAAACACAATGACACCATTACCATTAATAGTATACGATTAGTCAAAAATCATGGACTCGGCAAACTTTATAACAACACCGACAGCCTATATTCCTTTATGGATTAAAACGGAAACAAACCGTAAACTAAAAATCATTTGGACAATAATGTAATCACATTACACCCAAAAAAACTTGTGTATTTTGAAATAACACATTCAATCACAATTAACACATTCAATCATAATGGAAAAAAATTTAAAACATATATGATAAACAACTTTAACATCAACATATATGATAATTAAGTTACAGCAAATAAATGATTATCTAAGCACCTAAAAATCCCGGCAATGTCGATTGCTACCATCATCTTCTTCTCAAACTCTACACCAAATGGTTTAACATTTCTCAATAAAGTCAATCTCTACACCAAACGATTTAACATTTGTACCCTATCTCAATTCACAGATCATTACCAATGAGCATTAGCCTCTTCTTGGAACATTAACTTGTAGATCTCCGCCTTCGGTTTCAATGCGTCGACCTCAGCACCATAACACAATAACAATAACAGTATTACAGTATCAGTATCACACCCCAAAACAAGTGTATTTGAAAGTTTAATGATATGAACCAAGTGAACAATACACTTAAGTAATTGCTCCATTTAAGTACATCATCTGAAGACCGACTCAAAAACAACATCAAAATAGTTCAATATCCGGCTCATTAAGACTCAATTCAAGGGACTAATTCAAGGCACACATATGTCACAAATTCAGCCAAGTATCTCAATATATAGCATTAAAATCAGCCGTATAAATTCACAATTCGGCTCAATCACAAAGCATCTTAGTTCATCAATTTTCAGCTTAGCTTGATTCGTTTATCAATCATATAAGCGTGCTTGAATCATAACAAGAAATCAAAGATAGATTACGAGTGATACCTTGGCTTTAGAAGATGATTTCTTGTTCATTTAATAGCATTGAGTTCGTCCCATTTTCTCAGTTCAGCTCGTTCACATCTCCAACTCATTTAATCAAATTCAGCTCCATTTCAATTTTAAAAGCTCTAATCCATTAATCATCATCAATAACACATCACTCAATCCTCAAGAAGTAGAAACTTCATCTTCATAATTAATTCAGCTCCACCATGGATACACTCCACTCTTCACCTCCCCGTCAATTTCCTCTCGATAAACCCACCTCGTATTTCTTCTCAACATTCTTAAAACTAATGCAAAGAAATATAATAAACTGATGCAACCCCAAATCCATAATGCATAATAAATAAATTGAATAGAGAATATAAAAATAAGAAGAATCAAAAACCCAAAACTATTCCTGAATCCAATTGATTTCTTAAAACAAATAATAAAATTTGAAGCAGAGTCACTTCTTTGCTCCATTATGTATGCATCCAAGAATTCTTTAACAGATTTTTCAGACAACGGCTGAAAATTGGCACCCCATTTTGAAACAAAACCATTCACAAAATATATTCGAAATATGCTTACAGGTTTGTCCTTCAAGCTTACAGGCAGCTGCCAGAGCAACAACCCTGCTTTTCTCAATTCTCACAGGCATTACGTCGAGTAGGTTGTGTGCATAGACAAAACACCTATTTCATGGTTGTTTAACCCCATTGATGGAACCTCCTCATCATCAAACGGGTTTGTTGGGACAGATTGCCTACACTCTTAATGTATAATGAAATACAGTAACACCTTTAATACCACCAATTTGTTTTAGTACAACGGTAAGCGCTTGATCCTTAACATGGTATCAGAGCCAGAGTTCAAATGATCGAACCTTGGTTGGAACATTATTTAAAAATAGGGGGGTGTTGGGATATATTGCCCACACTCTTAATGTATAAGGAAATATAGTAGCACATTTACTACCACCAATTGGTTTTAGTACAACGGTAAGCGCTTGATCTTTAACGTTATAAGGTAAGCGCTTGATCTTTAACGTTATAAGAAGCTTCTTCACAGGCAATCATCTAGGCGAAGGAATATGGAGCAAACTTACATGCCTTGGAAACAAAAACAAAGGTTTCAATTAATTTAGCAAAAAGATACAAACGCTTCTTCACAGGCAATCTAGAGCTTCTTCAAAGGCTCTAGCGGTTGGTTTCAGCTGTTCGATCAACTCAACGGAATCTTCCTCTGTATTACATTCCAAGACCTGTTCAGGTTAAAGACCATCAAGCACACCAGATGGGAGTTCGCGAATCAGACCAGCCAAGCTGTGAACATCGATATCTTCAGGGAAAATATATAAGGGTATTTCTGTCCGAGCAAAATTATTTTGTCCTTATTGCAACTAAAAAAAGAGTGTGGATTAAAACTTAATTAAAAGGGGAAAGGTGGATTTATACCCAATTTTTCCTTAATTTTATTGCTATACACCTAAAAAAATAAAAAAAAATCTGGATGGGCTTAGCCCACCCCTGCCTACGCATACCTCCACCCTTGGGAACAATGTGTCTTAGGAGAAGCCCAAGCCTCTAAAATCGAGTGGTATCTAACAAAAAGTATTGCCCAAAACTCCAACAAGGCATGATCCGACTTTCAAGCTGCATCAACAAAGGCCTTCATAGCATCAAGTGGAAGGTCATTGTACTGCAATAAAGGAGAGGAAGGAAAAGCATCATTAGAGCCAGGGCGCGCCTGTAAAGCTAAGGGCCAGATGCCTGCAGCCTCAAAATCAATGAATTTAAGGGTTCTACAAAATTTCGACCTAATATTATATATATACTGTATTTATATGAATAAGGAATGTATTATCTTAATTAAGAAGACTTCTAAGATACTGCATGCAGAGACTCGATTTTGAATCTTACTAAATTACAATAATTTTTGTTTTTTTAAACTAGGACTATCTCACGTAGCTTTTTTTTTTTTTTATATATATATTTTAAATTTTTTTTATTTATATATTTTATATATATATATATATATATATATATATATATATATATATATTTTGTTCTTGTATTTTTTTTTTTTTAGGCGAGAGCCTAAAATTCTTTTTTACTGTTCTAAATTTAGACGAGGGACGCTGCATGCACGTTGTCGAATTTTTTTATAGTGTCATGTAGAAATATTTATAAAAAAAAATTAATTTCTTTTTTTCACAAAAAAAAAATTCCTTTTTTTAATAAAAAATTTATGGGGGATTGAGGGAAAATGACAAAAACCATTACAAAGTGAATAAATATGACACACTTATTTTTTTAGTTGCAAAAAAGACAAAAAGATTTCAGACGAACAAAAATACCCTTTTTTTATAAGAGACGCGCATACATATGAACAGAGAGTCTTCTGCGGTTCCGCTTCACGTTTGTTTGTTTTTTTTTTTTTTTTTTTTTTTTCCAAACACTCGTAACTTTTGATTTACAACTCAGATAATCGAAAATTTTTCACCAAAATTCATGTTTTTTTTTGCTCTTCAATTTGAGCCCAAACACAATACCCTTCCGACGTATATTTTGAAAGACGAAAAAATATTTATATTAACCAGAGTGTTTTTTTATTTATAAACGACCGTAACTTTTGATTTAGAACACCAATCATCAAAATTGTTTCACCAAAATTCATATATTTTTTAATCTTCATTTTGAGACCGCGTTTGATACCCTTTCGACGTAGCATTTGAGAAAACCGAATTTTATCGAAGCATTTACATCAACACATGCTGTTGTGTCGAAGCATTTACACTAACACATGTTGTTGTGTAACACAGTAACACAGTAACAGTAACACAGTTTATTAACATCGAAAATATCCCCATTAACATTGCGTAATACAACAATCTATCAAAAAATGCTTCATATCCTAATGAAACAATCTATCAAAGCATTATGGAGAAGCAACTCTGGGGGAATCAAGAGAATAAAAGCCTAATACTATTGGATGTAATCAAAAAGCCTATCAATGAAACTAAAACATTCTTCAAGTTCTTGAAGACAAAAGCAGTCTGTTTTACCATCTATGGACATTCATCCTTCAAATCCGCACCACATCAAACTCCATGAAAGATGTATGAATCAGAAAATGCATCAAATAGCATCGGTTCGGCCTCATCAATAGAGAATCTAGGCTCCTCCAATTTTCTAAAGACAAAAAAACACAAACATAACCATTTGAATCAACAGTCTTCAACCACCTAGGCCAAAACCACACCAAGACAAATAGTGGAATGCAAAGAAAGATTAAAACCAAATAAAGACATCATATGCCTGCAATAACACAACCAATTCTGTTTTCCTCTTCAACTTCTCAAAACACTTTTCAATACTAATAACCACATAAAACAAATATCCATTGCATTTCTTATACATTAATGACTAAAATATCATCTTTAGTATGCTTTCCAATGTAAGGGAGGGGGTTTGAATCACACTACTATCGATTCTTTTTTGAAAAAAAAACATTGCAACATTGTATTTTTAAAGGTATATTTGAAGAAAGTAGAAGAAGGCAACACCATAAAGTCAAAAAAAGTATTTCAAGTTTATCAAAGCAAGACACACAACGATTTCTTTTCAATTAATTTAACAACGAACAAGCAATGATCCACCGATTCCACAACACTCAATTTCTTCTCTGGATTATCTTGTAGTGATTTAACGAAAATTGTGATTCACCCATCAAAGGTATGAATTTCTACTTTCGTAGATAATTCGCCTATCAATCTTTTATCTTTCGATCTTAAAGATTAACGCTTTCATAACAAAGGTGTGAAATCTCTCAATTTCGTAATCTAGATATTCAACCTAACAACTCTCGTTATTTTAGATCAAAAATCCAATCTTTAATATGGTGATCTAAGTTTAACAACGACTCTTGTCAAACGTTAAACATCAAACAGCAACCATCTCTCGATATAAATTGCATAACAACAATAAAAACATAGGAAAGATACAACTTTTATTAAAACTCACAAGATAATCCAAATTCGAAATCGAGATGTGCTAAGAATCGAACTTCACAAGAGCTTGTCCAACGCGCTTTAAACTTCTCATCATCGTTTTATTACAACTTTATTTATACATACAAGCATATACATATACATACATAGACATATGCATACATATATGGCCCAAAACTAAAAAGAAAGAAGAAAGAAGCTTGTATGTATGCTTACATATAGATATACATAGACATATATGTATATATACATACACACATCTTCAATTCTTCAACAAAATGATAGAAAAAAGTGGAGAAACTACATGGAGATCCACCGACTCCAGCAACCCTTAATTTCTACTCCAGATTATCTTGTGGTGATTTAACAAAAATTGTGATTCACCTATCGTGGGTATGAATTCTAATATCTTAGAAATTGCCTATTAATCTCTTATCTTTCGATTTTAAAGATTAACGCTTTCATAACAAATGCAAAAATTATTTCAATTTCGCAATCTGAATATCAACCTAACAACTCTCGTTATATATAAAAGTTAAAGATCCAAACTTTCCTATGGTGATCTAGTTTAACAACGACTCTTGTCAAACGTTAAACATCAAACAAAGAACCATCTCTCGATATAAATTGCATAACAACAATCAAAACATAGAAAATATACAATTTTTATTAAAACTTATAAGATAATCCAAATTCAAATCGAGATGTTCTAAGAATCGAACACATGAAGCCTGTCCAACGCGCTTTAAATTACTCATCATCGTTTTATTACAAATTTATTTATTTATACAAGCATATACATATACATATACATGTATACATATGTATACATATATACGCCCAAAATAAAAGAAAGAAGAAAGAAGCTTGCATATATGCTCACATATAGATATACATAGACATATATGTATATATACATACATACAACTTCAAATCTTCAACAAGGAAAAATAGAAAAAATGGAGAAACTAGTAAAGAAAGTGGCGGCCATGGTGGCCAAGAGGAAAAAGGGGCATGGAAGAGGAGAAAGGGACGGCCAAGAATGGCCAAAAAGGGCCCAGGAAGATGGATGGAAATGGAGGAGTTTATATAGGAGAGATTGTATGAAGGAGGTGGTATTTGGGGAGAAGGTATAAGGGATGTAGTATTTGGGGAGAGATGGTGAATCATCAAAAGTTTGTTAGAAGCGTGTGAAGGTGATGATTACTTTAGCGTGCCAAGGTTGTTCTTTAGCATGTGGAGGTGGTTAAAAAGAATCATTACATACCATGTGGAGGTAGCATGCAAGGAATATGCTAGGAATATGCTAGGAAGTTGTAGAAATTAATTTCGGTTCGTCCGTTTTTTCAACGCTTTAAAAAAATCATAACTCAGCTTCAGACTGATCGACGCGTGATTCAAAATGCGTTGGAAAGCTCATTTTAGTATCTACAACTTTCATCAAGAACTCTTCCCTGAAAATTCATCTAAGTCGTCAAATTTCCATCGAAAACAAAGTTTACGGTAGAAGTGCGTTGGAAAAATGATCCGCTGATCTTGTAAACAACATGATATATTCTTCCATCCTTCAAAATCTATATTTTAGGACTCCAAAACGTGCCTTCTTCATCAAATATTCTCTTTCATCTCCAAAATATTCTCTTTCCCTCTTAGATTTTTCTTTTCTTGATCGAGACAAAACTCGTCTCGTGATTCATCTTTAGTTCCTCTCCACAGTAATTTTATCTTTTTTACCCGAACACAAAAAAACGAACCACGAGTAAATCAAAACAAAGTTTTAACAAAGACAATATTTGTACTTGTGGATAAATTTTTATACTGATATATTTTTTTATAGGTTTTGATAGATAATCATAGATAAATACTAAACGTAAATTACACATATTACTCCTAAATTACTAAACCTAGAATCAAAAAAAAACTAGTAAAAACATAATATTTTATATAATACCTACTACTTATACATTTAGATAAATCTAAGGAATTAATGACTTGAAATGATATAACAATGCTCAAAATCTGAACTTTATCTTCTTTTAATCATCTTTTAGATCGAAAATATGTATCTACAAGACATCAAAACATTGCAAAGTGTAATCACATTCATAAAGATAAGAAATCAACAATAAAAACACATAATTCAACCAACTTTGCAAATAAATCATTTAAAACCCCACTTGCTCAATAAACCGATTAAACGCTCATTTTCTATGCAAATTATATAAATGTGGTGGAAATCATTATAAAATATATCATTAGAAATCGTATAAAATCACCCTTAACACAACCCTTAAACACTTTATTTTTTGCTCCAAAATCTAATTTTCAGCCTTAAAGTTGGCTTATATATGGCTGAAAATGACACAGTAACAGTAACACAGTAACACTAGTCTATTAGAAAGCTTAATGATATGAACCATATAATTTAAGTGCCAAGTAAAATTGGAATGGTGTTTCTAAACACCCAAAAGCTAAAATGGTCCTATGACTACGAGCAACAACTCCACATCATTATTAGCCAATGAAATAACAGAATCCAGTAATTGAAAAAGCTCAATTCAATCAGGTAAAACAATAAGAGATAAAAATGGAAATCAAACTACGAATCAAAGGGAAAAATCGTAAAGCTAAAATTTTCGCAATGATAATGAAAGATATTACCGCTGATAATCGGGATACGGAATAGAACAGAGAAAGGAGATTTCATGACGTCTTTTTTCTCTTTTATCCTTTGCTTTTTCATTTTTGGCTCTGCGTTTCTGTGAATGTGAGCTTGAGCTTCTTGATCCTTCCTCCATTTTCGATTTCATCACTTTTTTTTTTGGATCCAATCTGTTCCTTTTTCTCTGTTTTTCCTAGTCTGATATCATCGAGGAAAAGGCCGTTGAATGCGTATATCTGTTGCCGCTAAAATTGGAGAACGTCCGGTGTCTTCCAATGACAACGTCCGGTGATTATCCTTCCTCTGTCGCTAATAACAAACCTGAATGTGTCATATGTTTCATATTATACATTAATAAAGGCTCAAAGATAAAATCCTCAACTTGTGGAATACCATTAACAAACAATTTTCCATCAAAAAGGATGAGTGCTTAATAGACAAACAGACAAATCTTCATGATTGAAACAACAATCATAAGTTGTGTGCTTTCAAATGAATCACAACAATCATAGTGTGTCTGTGCTTTCAAATGAATTTTCTTGCATAAGCGATTAAGCTCTCACCTACTACCATGAGAGCCATCATAAGTTCCATACCAACTCCGATAGCCATCAGACACGTCTCCAGCTCCAGTTATTGGAGGAGGAATTGCAGGAGCGCTGCTGCCATATGGCGACACTCACTGTGTCAAAGCACCAGTGTCCATTTGAATAGGAGGCCTCGAGAAATTATCAACATACCCCCCGTGCTACCATAATTGCTAGGTGGATAGAATGTTATTGGACTGATATAAGGCCCACCATAAGGCTGTGGAGCTGTTGAGAAGCAAAAAAAAAAAAAGTGTCGGAGCTTCTATTCAGTTAAGTTAATAATTCAGAAATAGTGGACAAGAAAAGAGAATACATATGCTCTCTCATTACCATTTGCTCTTTGCTTGGATTTGCCACTTCCATCCGTAATCTTTCCACATCTCCAGCCATTCCCACTATATCCTTCTCGATGACACGCATTTGTTCTACTTTCTTTAAGTTCAGGGCTTTCTCGTACTCAAGGTTTCGCTTTTTTTCCACAGCACAGAAAAGCATCAGATCAGATGTACAGGGTCAAACAGATACTTAAGCACGTGTAATGAACAAAAACGTGCATAAATTTATGTTCCATATATCTGTTGTTGAAATGAACTCTTTCACAGACAAATCTTCATGATAGAAACAACAATCATAAGTTGTGTGCTTTCAAATGAATACCTATAATGGAATTAAATTCCCCTTCTCTGTTTCATATCACATCAACATAAATCCTCTTACTTGAATGCGAGAAATTTTCTACAAAGTTCAATTTGACAGTTAAAGATTGGAAAAATCAGCAAGCTAAAGAATCCATTGGTTTTCTATTAAACAGCAAATACGAAACAAATAGAAACAAAAAATTAATCCAGCATCGTTCAATTCCAAACAGCAAATAAGAAACAAAAAATTAATCAATGTCAAACACCAAAATTTACAGCGACCACCGTCGTGCCTTCCATAATCAGCGTAGACCGTGCTGTCGATAACATCTGCGAGTGTTCAATCAGTGTTTTTAGCAAATTTCATATCCATTCGCTCAATTTAGATCTGAACTCGGCGGGGTATCGATCAATGAACTGAAGTTTGTTGAAGAAGGACGTGACTTTTTTTGTTTGTATGCAAAATGGATTACTTAAGGAACTTACCTTCTACGGATCTGATGCGGTCGGAGAAGATGACTTTTGTTCAGCTCATAATCCCCGTCGAGTCCGCGCTCCAATGTAGTGTAGAAAGAGCAAAATAGTCCGGATAAAAATATTTTGTCCTTAAATCAATAAAAAAAAAAAAAAAAAAACTGGATTAAAACATATATACAGGATGAAAAATGGACTAAAACCTAATATTTCCAAAAATTAATTTCGTGATACGAATATAACACGGTTTTTTTTTACTTTAAACAATTTTGTATTCTTCGGGAAAAAAAGAAAAAAAAACAATTTTGTAGATTTTCTGAACAAAGGCTATTAGTAGTAGCTACCACAACAAATTTCGTTTCTAAAGGGAATTTATAAAAAAAAAAGAAAAAAAATACAGAACCAAAATCGAAAAGCAAGCAATTTTCAAAAATTCTGAAGTCATTTGAATTCAAATTCACCGTCTCCAGGAATCCTCAAAACAATTCTGAGATCCGCACCCTTGAAGCAACATGAAGAAGAAGCCAGGAACTCCAAAACCACAACGTAAACCCTTGATTGCGTCACTCTCGGCTTCTTCTGGGCCTTCTCTAATACGCCATCTGGCCTCATGCTATGCCTCTGTTCGATACGAAACCTTTAAATTAATCCAATCTTGGCTTTCTGGAGCTCAAACTCAACTCTCCGATGACGAGATGACGAGGATCTGGAAAGGGATTTTTTGCTGTTTAGGGCAGCCAAATAAGCCCCCTGCTGAGGCTCAACTTATTAACATGGTTTCATCTTTGCTTTTGATTCTTAACCCATCACTTTCTTTGCAGTATTTTAGTGTATTTTTAGTTACTGTCCGTCGCCAGTTAAATGGTGCTAATCATTTGATTTTGGATAAACTTATCAGAGAGTTTGTTAATGGCATGTTTTGTTTGATGATGAAATGCAAATGGGATTTGGAGTATTTGGGGGAATTTACAGATGCATTGGAGAAAAAAGCGTTTTTAGTGGAAGACAAGGTGAGAGGGAGTAGGGTGAATTATCAGATTGTATCAGTGTTTCTTGATGAGTTGAAGGGGTTTACTGTTCCTTTGGGAAGGAAGGAGGTGGTAAATTGTTTATTTAGGCCGTTTTTTGGTGTGTTAGAGAGGTCTTCAGATAGGGTTTTGGTGGGGAAAGTGAAGAGTTGTGTGTTTGATGTATTGTTGAAAATGGGTAGGGGGTTGTTGGGAAGGGAAATGAGTGGAATTGATGATGATGATGTTGGTGGTGGAAAAGGTGAGCGTCTGTTAGGGATAATTGCGTTGAAAATTGGTTTTTGTGCTAAGTTATATGAGGTTGGTTCGGGCTCAAATTGCATTCAAGGGAACAGGAAAGTTATTTTGGATTTGCATGAGGAGTTTCAAATACTTGAGAAAGAACTGGAAACATCAAAAATTGATATCCATATTCCGGAGGTCCATGAGGTGGATTGTGATGTTCTGGAGATGCCTGAGTTGATTCCATTTAAATATGACGAGGGGACAAAACTAGGTTTGATACAAGATGTGACCGAAGAAGGGAGTCTTCAGAAAAAGAGAAAGAAAAAGAAAGCAGGTAAGCTGAGTGATAAAAAGACCAAGAGTAAGAAAACGTTGAAGGACGTGTTTATGGATAATGGTGCTTCTGTTGAGGAACATGGGAGTGTTGTTGTATCTAATAGCTCAGCAAATGAGAATGTGGTTATTGATAGTAACCTAGAAACTGGGAATTCATGTGCTGCTAGTGCTGTAGCTATGGAGATTTTAGGTACACCTACAAACGTTTTTTCCAGCTGTGTATTACATTTTGAGGGGGTTGCTCAAATGAACTTGAAAGAAAATGAGCCGTCTTTACTCAGCTTGAGAGCCGAAAACAATCATTGGGATGGCAGAGTAGATGCTGGTGTCAAGAGTCCAGAAAAGAGGGTGAAGAAAGTGATTTTTGATCTGAATAATAATTTGACTTGGATGACGCACAACCCATTGCCATCTCAAAATTTGAGGATACCGCCCTCTGCAACTCCCAGAGGTAGTGCACTTAGGAAGGGAGTACCGCCGGGCCCCATAATAGAGGTTACAACTTCACCGGATAAGGTGGCACGCAAGAAAGGACGGAAGATAGCAAAGACGATATCTCCTGCACCTAAACGGTTGAAGAGAGTACATGTTATGTCTGTTACATAGTCTTGTTTCTTAGGAAAAATTCTGCAGCCCATGTCTAGACTGTTGTGTGGCATTTAACTTTTGTTGTTTGTAACCTAAGAATTTCCATGTATTAGCTTTTGACATGCTTCATTCCTAGTTCTTAGATTTTAACTAAGTTTCTCGTGCATAACTTATTGTTAATGAAATTCGGACTTGATTGCCTGTCAGCTATACTATTTTTGATTCACTTGCCATGTTTCTGTTTATGTTGCTTATTTGGTGTTCCCTAGCAATCCTATTTAGGGTTTTCTTTGAATGACGCTTATGTCTTATCGTTGTTGTATTATTTCTTAGATCGAGCTAAAATAGTTTTGTCTTACGTTCTTGATTCGATACTTGCTTTGTTTTTTTGGGTCCCTTTGTGGGGAGGGGCAGGGGAAAGGGTTCTGTGTGGATTGTACTCTGAAATAGTTGGTAGAATTTCGTGATGGACAAGTATTCATGTACTTGAAAAAGAAACAGCAAGTAATAGGCTCAGGTTGTGATTACAAGTTTTAATGTACACCAGTTGTCTTCAGGAATATTCCCATATACAGAAGTTGTCTGTGTATATTGGATGGTGGACTGGTGGAGAGCTCCATTCTTCATGAACCAGGTATCCGATTTTTTTCCCCAGTATTTAAGCATGAAATGATTATTTTGTTTATTTGGTTTTATGGTGGGCCAAAAATATGACGGTGGGCTGTAGTGAAGTTCGATTCTTTGAATAGACGTTGTCGTTTTCTTGTCTGGTTGTTTAGCCGTGCCATCCATTATGTGGATACTATAGATGCAAGAGGTGTCCTGTCAAAATGTGTATTTTTATGTCTACTATTTGTTTTGAATCAGATTGAGTCAGTAAGTTTGGCTCTGTTCCCTCTAATAAGTGACTATGGAGGATGTTGTTGGAGAAGTTTTTATTTGACATACTTACCTTAGTCGATAATTATGATTTCTGCAAGTGATCCAGTTCTTGTAATCTTTATGAATTTTGGTTCAAGAGTATAAAGTTTTACCAAAAGAATTTCTTGACATCTTCAGTAAACTGTACAGTTTTAAGAGTTTGTTGTTTATGTATGTATTCATTGTACTGAATGAAACTTGCAAAACTATAGGGCCTGATCGGGTAAGACTGTTTGCATTAGGTCTAACAATTTCTTGTCCGAGTAGTTATAAGTATGCCCTACTTTATTCAAGCCGAATGTTTGTTTCTTTTAAGTTTTGCATCACTTGAAATCTTTTTATGCTTTGTGATTGAAACCCTTTTTGGAGACGTTTGGTTCAGTTTGAGCTGGGCTCGAGCTCAACCCGAGTAGCATGGATTATGATGACCCCTTCATAGAAGAGAATTTCATCAATCAAGGTTGAGCCTTTTGGGCAGGTATGAAATTGTTTCACGAGATGGTGAATGGATTCGACCCACCAATGGATTTGGATGTTGATGGTAAGCTTGTTAGACATCTATGTGGATGCCTACGAGTTCATGTACATTCAATGAAAATAATGCATATGCATGATTCTTATTATTGATGCCTGCAAAACTTTGATGGGATGGGACAGAATCTGGTGTTTTAACTTTTAACACATACATTAAATATTAGTGCAGTTGAAGAAGTAGTTTCAAGTTATCAAGTCCCCCCCTGGTCCAATTCATCAAAACTAGTACCTCAACTTTATCATAGTCAAAAAGTTAGGGTTACCCATTGCTTACTTTAAACCCCCTTGTTCAGCCAGTGGCAGTGGGCACATGTCTCAATTTTTGTTTGCCAGAAATTTAATATATGATGATGCAGAAATTTAATATATGATGATGCAAACATTGTCACATGGTTGTATTAGATTGATGAATGTATACACATACACATTTCAATGATTTCATACTAAATGAAAATATAAACATAGTTGCATTCATACAACATAGCATTTTTCTGATTAACTTGTTGTATGTGACTTTTGCTTCTTTTTACTATTTAGTTTACTCTTATTACCAAATTTGACAATCTAACATAACATGTGTAAGATAAAAAAAAATTTTAAAAAAAAGGAAGGAATTTTTAAGCTGCTTAAATCTTATGCATCTGTTTGACAAGTCAACTCAATAAATTAAGATAGTAGGAGTATATTATTTCATCAACTCCCACGTTTCCATCTCCAAAGGCTTTGCTGGCGTTTTAAGATTGGATACATAATAATTTGTATGACAAATCGCATTAGATGATATTGATCTAAAAGTATCATTTAAGTTTATTAGCATTGTATTTGCATGTGTACATTTAATAAGTACATAATTTGTATCGGAAGACTATAATAATCAAAATGGCATTTGTCACGTTTAGAACGATATATCACATTTAGTAGGTGATATACGGTGATACATAAAAGATCAATCATATATTATTAAATGATGATTAATTAAGATTCATTGGTCTTTTCTACATACGTTAACGTTATTAATTTGTTACATTGTGCATTTTGTTTTCTAAAAACACCGCATGTCAAAAAAAAACCTTTTTGGTAGTGTATGCATAATTGATGAGAAAACTCCATGCATAGAGAATGTTGGGACTAGATGGTATCAAGCTCTTGAGGTTCTGTTGGGTTCAAAAAATTATTGTCATGCTGTTGATATGTGGGCGCTTTCTTTAAAATACCACTCCCATTTTGTTTTACCTACCCATAGTATATTATGTGGGAAGGGAATAAAATGAATAAACAGAAAAATCGCGAATCAAAATTGGTATTTTTTTGCGGGTGGTATTCTCACATTTGTTCTGGAAAGTGGCTTTATTTATTTATCATGCTGTTGATATGAAGTTTACAATTACAATAAAGAAAACGTGAAAACAAAAAACAGAAAGGATATGCTAAGAACTGAGGCGAGATGAACTCATCTTTTAAGATGATTTGCTCCATTTGTACCCATGGATTATGCATTGTCTCTCACAGATTACTCAAGATACTGCTCAAAGAGAGTGATTTCAACTCTGAACAAACGGCGAACTCTTGCAATGCTTGAGAAAACTCTTCAACTATTTGTTATGCAGAAAGAATGATTTGTGTTGTAGTTCTGGTATTCTTCCCATCGAATCGAAGTACTCGCTCTCAGCTCAGCAGATCAGAATATTGAATAACTATTTGATAAGTCCAAAGTCCAATGTAACTTTGTTCAAAAAGTTAATATTGCCTCAACCCCAAGGTCAACGGTCTCGGGCACGGTTGGGCGGCGGCGCGCGTGCGTATAGCAATTTTAGCAGAATATCGTCTAACTAAAACCATTCTGAACTCTCTCCATTTCTTTGGAGCTTATACCTTTTAACCAACTTTTCCCACATAAATATTTGAGAAAGGTCAGCACACTTACCAATGTGGGATTAAGGAAGTTGAACTCTTCAACTTCCAAGTTTCAACACTTCATCTACCAAACTTCAAGCCTTAATTTTTCATTCACCCGATATTCGAATTAAATGATTTAAAGACCTACATTCATCTACGTCACACGTAGATTTCAAAGTCATCATAAATTCTTGATAAACTATACAATAGTCTAATCGAAACATGCTCTCAAAGTGGTTGTAAAAAATGATTAAAAAATCATTTCCCTTTTATTCAATTTTTCTCCAACAAGTGCAATCCTTGCGGTAATTATTCATGGGTCGTACTGTCTTTCCGGGAAATTCGAGAGGTGATCAAGTTTACAAAATATGCTCTGTTATTGGTAGTCCGACTGTTGTGCATTTTGTTTGCATATTCCTAACTAGTTTTTTTTGACCCCAAAAAAAACGTTATCTTAAAATTTACTTGTTATTAATTAAATTGTCTATTTAAGAATCACAAATACTTATAGAAAAAATACAAGTAATTAATTATGAGGATATACAATGTTTTTAACGCTTGTTTGGCGGATTTAGTGATTTAATAAATTCTTTTTCTACCTATATTTTTTTGATGTCTATTTTCAATTATTTTATGGTGTTTTCTATATAAAAAAATTATTTTATGGTGGACCATGATCATCATGTCATCATCTTTTCGATCAATCACATATTTTAGAATAGATGAGGTTATTTTATTTTATTTTTAAATATGTAGTACCAACACAAAATCATTAAATCTGATTGATACCGAATCATGTGAGAATCTTTTCAATCAATTACATATTTTAGAATAAATGAGTTTTTTTTTTTCTAAAAATATGCGAGACCAACATAGAATCATTAAATCTGATTGATTTCGCGTGTGAAGTCATATTTATAACCGGACCACCATAAAATTTACATCTATTTTTTAAACCTATATAGATACTATACATACACGCACATTTATTCTGAATAAACATCACAGCAAAGCTGCGTTTA
The DNA here is from genome assembly GCA_026214975.1 of Gentiana macrophylla. Lineage (NCBI taxonomy): Eukaryota > Viridiplantae > Streptophyta > Magnoliopsida > Gentianales > Gentianaceae > Gentiana > Gentiana macrophylla. The sequence continues at coordinate 177,335,716 of CM047805.1, read as the reverse complement.
AACCCTCCCTCACATGCAAGTCGCATATCATCGTCAAAAAAGGGAGAAGTTCGACCCGACGATCCGTTTATAGATTCGGTCGATCACAACGAAAAGAATAATATTTTATCTAGATGGGTTCTAAAGCCATCAAGGTAATATTTTTCCTTTTTTTTTTTTGTGTGTTGTGAATATACGCATGAATCCTAAATTGAGGACTCATGAGTCATGATGATCTAATCGATTTAGTAGTTTTTGTTGCAAATTAATTAATGATGTAAGAGTGCGGACGTCTTTTGTAGAAATTGTTTCTAGTTCGAGTTTTGGAGGGTCCTTTAGTTTTTTTTTGTTAATTCTACGACCAATTATCACAATAAAATAACACGATGCGCATTGATGATGATGTAGGACATAATGATTGAAGAGTTGTGCTAATTCTATAACAAACTGTCACAACATTTTTGTGTGTGCATAATATCACGACAATCAATGATATAAATGTGTGATTTTATCGTTTGTCGTTAATATTTTGTTGTGAAACCAATATTTACGTTGATTTATATCGGTCTATTATCTTCAATGTCGTATCAATTATTGTGTTGATTTAAAAACAATAAAAAAAAATCTTGTGTTGATTTGGTTGTATTTTTTTTTGGGTGGTGAATTTGCTGTAAACTAGCATAGTGTTTTAATTTATACACCACACATTCCATTGTGTGATTCCAACAGTATTTTCATACTATTATTCATAATGTAAAACCCATATAAACGTTACATCATAATCAATGTTGTTAAAGATTTGTTAATTACTGTGATAAATTTTGTTGTTGTGAGAGTAACACAATTTGATGTGATGTGTAATCTTATTTAATTTTGTTTTTTAAATAAATAAATGTTATCAGCAAGAAGTTGATGATTTAAGACGGGACATACTACGCATTGCATTAGAAGTGGAGCACTTGAAGTCAAAAGTTGGAGCAACATTAAAGGTGCAAGAGGATGATATGAAACAAATAATAGAATTATTACATTTACATACCCAAAAAGGTGGTGATGAAGAAGAGGTTCAAATGCCATTAACACAATGCAGCATTATTAATAATAATAATAATAACAGTCATTCTTCAATAATACCAATATTCTCTCCGGCTGATTTTCATTATGATCCCTTAATCAGCCGCCCACAACAAATACAATGGAGCAGCACCCCATTTGTTCAAACGAATACAAACAATATTGTCACGAATATGTTACCATATGGAATTAATCATGAAATCAACAACAAGGAGCAGGAATATATGAAGTTACTTGATGTCCTTATACAAGGAAGGCCTTTGCCGCAGAGAGGACAGTTTGTTAAAGCGGTGGCGGCTGCGGGTCCTACTCTTCAAGAAATGATGAATCATGGTGGTCGTGGGCCGGTTCCGGTTCCAAGTTGGCGTAATCCTCCTCCGGGGCTGCAGGGGGAGATGGTTCATGTTCTTCCTCCTCCTCCTCCTCCTCCTCCTCCTCAGGGGGCTTATAGTAGCCAGTTTGCATGCAAGAAACAGAGGCTCCAATGATCGATAGATATATTGTGCCATAACAGGTTACACAATTAATCAAATTTCTCGATTCCTATTTTAATGTTTCTGTTTGTTATACTTAATATTTTCTATACAATTTTATAGTATGTCATTAAGTCTGATTGTTTACATCTGTTTTTCTTGACGATATATTATTGGTAAAACTTGAATCGATTCCAATTGAGTTGTGCCTTTTATCTAAAATTATCGAGGGTGTATATAATGATTTGAAGCATGATAGAGCAGATACATGTCGTGTAGCTATGGCATGGTGTCAAACTACTAAATTGAGGTCAAAGTAAAATTAAGTGGCGTTTGGTGCAATTTTATAAATGATTGGTTTGATGCCTTAATCCATAAGCACACTGTCTCTCTAAGTCTACCTGTTCATCAACTGCTCATCATTCTATTTCAATTATTATTATTATTATGCATTTTATGGCTGCTTTTATAATTATTTACTCAATCTAGATAAACTTCACTCTTTATCTTTTATAATAAATACTGTAGCAGCTAGCTGGTGAGAGATTTTAGTGTTAGTTGATAAGAATGAGTCATCAATTTTAATTTAGATTTATAAAGTTAGGGTAGCCTTATTGTCACATTTAAATGATGACCACCAACTAACATAAGACATATTCATTACCCTCACATTCATTTATTAATCATGTTATGTATTGTCACTTGTTGTTACGATAACGTACATGATTAAAAGGAGGGTATAAAATACCAGAAACTGGAGATGAGGCTAATGATGGTTTATCCATTTTTAGGGTCTCAGAGGATGAATACGGAGATCATGTTCCACGAGAAACAAGAATTGAATCAATTCTTTTCAATGCAATGGTGAAGATTGCAACATAAATAGATGTGTAGCTTACGTCACCACAAATGAATATAGATGCTAACGAAATCCCTACATTTCAAGCAAACTCAATGAGATCAAAAGAAGAAAGAGATCGATTATTGTAAGGAAGATCAAACAAAAAATACTCACTTCGTCGTAACAAATTTGAGAGCTTAGTCCATGATCCCTAGATAAGAAGATTTTTTTTTTATAATTTTATTCAGCAGTGAACAACCTTACTTTTTCCTCTTAGTATATTTTCCCCATATTTTTCCTCGTAGACAATGCATATTTTCCGGCCGTAGTCAGTTTCTAAATATATCTTTTCTTTATTTATTTATTTATTTTTTTGATAGAGGGATCTTTTTATTGACTTGCCTTCAAATAGGCGATAGCATCAAATTACAAGCGTGTTTTCAGTAGAAAATCTACGGACTAATATAAACACCAAGCTAGGCGGAGATTCCTAGTTCGTTCCACAACTTTGACAACAAAGGCAAACGACGGCGGCTTATCCTCCTCATGTCCATGAGTGTGCTTGTTTCTCCACATCAAAATCCCGTATAATGCTTCCCTCCACATATACATCTACTTCAGTGTCCCAAAGAAAATTTTCCCATTCGTATTCAAATTAAGCCGTACCCAATCCACCACTGAGGTAGCCCCAAAGAAATTCCCTTGCTCCTCACGAGGTACGCAATGGTTCCAAACTTCCTTAGCCCAATTACAGTCACGGAGGGCATGAAGTATGGACTCCTCCCCTTCCTCACAAATGTCGCAAGTTGTGTCGTCCACTATATGTCTGTCATAGAGCATACGGTTTACCGGAAGGGCACCATGAACGATACTCCATAAATTACAATTGCCTCTCGTCGGTCCTTTTAGGTCCCAAATCTTCTTCCAGATGTCATCCAGAACCCCTTGATCAACAGTGGGTCGAAGTAAGGAATAACCCGAGGCCACTGTATACTTAACTTTTGGATCCCCTTTTCATTTAAACTCATTATCAATCTGTTCGAGATCGTCTATAATGTATGAATAAGCCTTACAGATCCCTTTCCATGTTGAAGAGCTTCCTGTTTTAGCTATGGTTGACAATTCCTTATACTTGTGGGATAAGGCCTTGACCCACAATGTGTCTTTGTGGGTAATGAGATCCCACACCAATTTCCCAAGAAAAGAAATATTCATATCGTACAGCTTCTTGAAGCCCAGTCCGCCCACCTGTTTTGGTTGACAAAGAGTATCCCAGGCTATCGTGTGCATTTTACGACCTTGGTCATCGTCTCCCCAAAAAAATTGTCTACATATCTTCTCCAATTTATTCAAAACTGTAATAGGGAGCAGGGCAATCTGCATGGTGTAAAAGGCCTGTGTTGCCAAAGAACTCTGTATAAGAATACGTTTCCCCGCTCTGGAGAGGCATTTCGATTTCCAATTACTCAGTTTGTTCCTCATCTTGTCTTCGAGATACCGGAAGTGGGATACTTTCTTTCTACCATGGAGTAGGGGAACACCCAGATATTTTCCCAAATCCTTTGTGTACTTCATTCGTAGGCAGTGGGACAGAGTTGCAATCGTTTGAAGCCCCACATTGGTGGATGTGTAAAATCTGGATTTGGAAGTGCTGATTTTTTGTCCGGAGCAATTGCAAAAATCCAAGAGTACCTCTTCAATAATCTTGGCCTGGTGTTCTGAAGCTTCTCCAAATAATAATAAATCGTCAGCAAAGAACATATGAGAAATAGGTGGACCATGTCTAGAGATTTTCAGGGGTTTCCATCTTCCTTAATTGACAGCTTCGTGAATTTTATGACTAAGAGCTCACGATAAGACAAAAAGTGCAGTCTTTATCGGGTCCTTTGTCTGAGGCCTCTGTTCGGTGTAAAGGCTTCTAACTTTTCTCCATTCCAAATATATATTTTCTTTTACTGAAAAAGAAAAAAGAAAAGAAAAAAACCCAGTGGCTAGGAGAATCATTAACATAGAGATGCTATTTGCCTCACATGTAATGTATAACTCCTACAATGAATTTGGTCCTAATCACTCACGGAAAGTCAAATTCGCAGTATTGTTTGGACATTTCATTTCCAATTAGGAGGATAAGGTTTGTTAATTTAGTAATAATTCTTTTTTCTACTAATTAATTAATCACTGGAATTATTCAAAGTTATAAGTGCATGCTTCATCGGGATTCCATTGGAATATATGCCCTGCTTAATTTTGTACTAGTATACTAAATTAATCTCTCATTTTCTTTCCCTGAATGAATAACGTTAATTAAGCTGTCTCAGACGACCCACAGAAATTCTGAGTAGCTTAGTACCTAATAACCATAAGTCTCATTGTCAAAAAATTAAAAAATAAAACATAAGTCTAAGGTTAAATTATCAACAATTTTATGATGCGGGTTTTCTCCAATAATTAAATGACTTAACTTTGAGAGGAATGGAGTACAAATTAAATCTTGGGATTATTCTAGTTCTAGATATATTGATTACCAAAACCTTCATCATTCAAGATACGTACAGAGATTACAGAACAAAAGTCCCCCATGCATATATGCAGCCATTGTAACACATATATTGTCATCTATGATGACTATATTAATTTCTCTATCCAATCCTGATACATATATGCCATGCTGCAGCCCTTAAAAACCTTCAATATTTACATTCACATAGCTGCCTAAGTAACAATTAAACAGCTAACTTTATGATAATAACACTATTATAATAATATATTGGTCATACAAAATGATTATTCAAACATGTTGACACGTGGCATCATTGTTAATTTGAACAAATTTAATTTTAGTTTTTGTTAACTTAGAAGCCTGTCTCTAACCACACAGTACTCCTGTATTTCCTAAGGGCTTCCAACTGAGATAGTATCATCATCATGTGGAGAGGTAGAATATGAAGAGTCACATTCACATTCAAGATCTTCAAAACCCCAAAATTCTTCTTCTTCTTTATCTTCATCTCCCATTTTCCACTTCTCTTCATCTACTTTCTTCTTCTTCTATCAACACTTTCAACACCTATATATATATATATATCGCAAACTATCAAACTATTACCATACATTAACATTGTGTTATATATGGTGAAACCAAAAGACGCAATTAATGTTCTTGGCTTGTGAATGCTTAAGATAGGCCATCGGTTCGACTCCTCTTCAAGCGTCGTGTTCAGGTCCGGCCCACCAACTTAGGCAAAGGAGCCCAACGGTGCCTGGGGGTCCAACACTACATGTTTTGATCAAGGAAAAAAAAATTCCTTGTAGATCCAATCCGATCAAACCTATTATAATCGTTAATTTATTTTTTATTTGAGCGGATAAAAGCCCAAAAAAAATTACTCAAAATATGAATTTTCGAACTAAAAAGTCTAATTCGGCGATTTGACCTTTGATCCAAGAAATACCAGGGCCGGCCCTGGTCGTGTTAAAAGGGTTAAAGGTTATGTCTGAAATCCTGACTCGAATAAGAGTCGGACTTTGCAGACATCCAAAAAGAAAAAAAAGAAAAAAAAAAAAATAGAACAACATTGAATTAGTTAGGGTAGTGGTCCGGGGTTTTCAAAAGAAAAACAAAAAAAATGCAGGAAAAAAGGGTGTGGGGGTGGGGGTTGATTTATTAAGTTAGGACAAGAACCCCACAAGCTGTATATAAATTGGCTGTGTTGTTTTTGTCTTTAAGTTGAGATGATCACATGCCAACAGTGATATTTTTAATGTCAATTCCATTTTTAAGTATTATGGTTTGGTAACAAAGAATAATCATCATTTAACTTATAATGTACTCAGAATGGCCTAAATCTCAGTTTAATTAGATTTTAATTCATGAAAGTGACATTATTATTATTAAGAAATTATGACAACTATTAAGGTATATATATATATAGTCAAAGAAATAATTGAGCAAAAAATGTCATTACCACATTAATCACATATTAATAGTCCAAAGTCCGTCGGTAAGTCAACGGTGGTGCTTATAATCTGTTTCATTACTAATAATAATAATTCACTTAATTTCTAAACTACACAATACCTACCAATATTGGGAGGAAAAAAAATCGACAAACTATGTCCATAATTTATCCCACTTCTCTATGTTTGTGGTCCTTGTCATACATAATACACGTATCAGGACTAAAACTTATCGGCATAACTTTTTGATTAATTGGTCATTAAATGTAGTGGGGATAATAAGTATTTAATAGTAATATACATATGCAAATTCGTCCACTTTCATATGCATCTTTTTGAATGAAAGTTGGGCAGCAGTCATATATATATTCATCATAAATATACTTCATATAAATTTCGCAGTTTCTTAATGAATGCTCCCTCCAAAGTACTGTATACTTAATTGTTTTGCCCCAAAAAAATCCGATTTTTATTTTATTTTATTTCAAATTTGAGTGTTTTGATGGGGTATTATTTGACAAGTGTAAACAAGAATATATATACCCTTCAATTACCAGCAGTAGTGAGAGTACATTGAAATAAAAATATATTGTTTTGTTTACAATTTATTGGTTGACGTATACATATTTGTTTAATAATTTATTATATTAATCTATAGGAAAAATAAGTGTCGTAGTCAACAATTGTATATATATTTATTGAGAAGAAGAAGAAGGCATAGGAGACAATAGTAGCTAGCTCAGCAAGAAAAAGATGTTCACTTGCTTAAATCTATTTGCCCCCAGACTTCCCGTGATATTTCATAAATACAGGAGTATTTGATAGCTACACTACACCTCATCACATTTTTCTAAATAATTTTGATTGTTTATTTATGCATACTGATGTTCGACTTTTCAGATGGTCGAAAATCAAAATCATAATCCGGTAATTAAAGTATCAGGGGATAGATGTCGTTTTTTTGATATTAATTACTGAATGACGACGACGACGACGACAGTTAAATTTAATATTTTAATTACCTCACTCATGGTAGGACGCCAAATGGAAGATGGACGAATACAAAGGGAAGCAGCGAAAGCCAGTCTATTGAGTTGTTTCTCATGGTAGGCTCCTTCAAGTTTTGGATCCACTACTTTTTCTATCTCTCCACGTTTCAATAATGGTTTGGCCTATTCAATTAAAATATCATAAATTCCAATTAAAATAAATTATATTGTATATTTTTAATAGAAATGGTACTCACAATATTGGTATTGTATATAATTAATATAGGAGTAAGAATTACCCAGCTGTGTAAACTTTGATGAGAGCCATCCACAGGCTTCTTGCCAGATATTAGCTCTAGTAATAGGACCCCAAATGCAAACACATCTGTTTTCTCATCCACTACTCCATGCATGAAATATTCTGGTGCTAAATGCCTGTATGTATATATAGTATTTAATAATAACATACAATCAAAATTTATAGTTTTTCTTAAATATTAATATAATAATAATAATAATAAATATATAAACGATGAAAGAGGAGTATAAATGTACCCGAATGTTCCTTCAATTGGAACAATTGAATGGTGAGTCCACTGTGATGGTAGCCATTTTGCCAGTCCGAAATCCGAAATCTGCCAAAATAAGACACCAATGTTTTATGTCTTAATATTACGTTGCTAACCACATTATTGTACCAGTCAATTTTTATTTTTTTGATATTTTAGGAGCCAGTTTTATATATATAGTGGGAATTCTTTTTCAACCTTTGAGTCATATTATTGTTGTACCCGATAATTGATATTGTGGGTCTAAACTAATATAGAAAAAATATATATATATATTTGTTACATTTATTTCTAGATTTGTCATATTCTAAATTACCGTACCACTGCTATTTATTCACGGGAGTAGTGATACATCCACTACTCTTTCAACTACAACATTTTACACAACATAATCAACACCACATATTTTGTTGAGACCCATTATAAAAAATAATTAATCACTTTAATCAATGGATATATCACACATATAGTGGTATGTGCACTACACAAAATTGTAGTGCACATATTATTTTCCTTATTCATGGTGACGTGTTTGTCTTTTCCTTACCCATGTTACCCTTTCTGTTACCACTCGTAAAAAGGAGGATTGGTACACTGCATACGATACTTTTACCTACATCATATGATCGAATCAACTTTTAAAAAATCAAAATTTAGAATCGATTTTTTAAGGATCAGACGGTAAGATATGATCTTCATGTATTTGATTCTTCACTCAAAAACTTAACTTTTCGAATATTGATTAAATGTGATATATACAAATGTTCAATTTATTTAAATAGAGAAAGAAAAAAAAGAAAAGCAGTCAAATATTAATTAACCTGCAGATTTTAAACGGGGGTGGTGGGGGGTGTACCTGTGGTTCAAAATCAGATGTCAACAAGATATTGGAAGCTTTAATATCTCGATGAATTATTCTTCTGGGACATATTTTATGCAAATAATGGAGACCTTGTGCTGTTCCTACTGCTATCTTGTGCCTTGTTTTCCACTCAGTTGCAGGCAATTTTTCATCTGTAAATTGTAATCCCCCCCATCCCCCGCAAACAATTAAAAAAAAAAAAAAAAAAGTTTAACTTCCAATTATCCAATGAAGGACGGACATTATGAATAGCAAAGATAAAGAAAAGTAGTAGGAATGGAATTAGTGGGAGATATAAAATAGAAACCATGAAGAAGAGAAGCCACAGAGCCATTAGAAGAAAACTGGAAAATGAGATAAAGTCCATTGTCAATGCAGCAACCAAGAAGTGAGGTAACATTTGGGTGACAAACTTGGCCAAGTGTCCCTATTTCTGTCAAGAATTCCTTCTCTTTCCTCTCATCATTTGTTATCTTTGTAAGCATTTTTACTGCTATCGCTTGTCCATCTGCTAAATCTCCTTTATATACCTCTGCATATCCTCCTTTTCCTACCATATTCTCTGTTTCCCACCCAAAAAAAAAACAGAGCAATTAAAAAAAGACATTCTCAAATTTATTGAAAAAAAAAAAAAAAAAAAGAAATCAAGGAAAATATGAACCTGGGCTGAACCCATTTGTGGCATCAAAGATTTCTTGAAAGGAGAAGCATTTCCAAGTGGGTCTCTGAATAGGGGAAGGTTTTGCAACTGGGCTTGTTTCTTCTATTTCTTCTTTCTTCTCTCTACATTCATAGTTTTTTGGTATTTCTTCATCAAAGCTATTATGACGTTTGAGTGAAAACAGCCTCTTTAAACTAGCTGTCCTAATGTACTTCATTACTCCTCCTCTCTTTACAACAACTTATTGATAGTAGAGTATTCTTTTTCCTTTTTTAAGAGTTTCCTACTACTATGAGTATGAACAAAGGAGATGAATTGATAAAATGGTGGAAGAATATTGAAGCAACTTTTATACTAGTAAGAAGAAACATTCTTGTTGTGAGAAATGGCCATGGGGAGACATTGTTTATTTAGAGAAAGTAGTAAGTATGATGAGTGTGTTTGTTGAAGGAAGGGGATTAGAGTTGTTTCAGGGGTATTTATGTCCATTCATCAACAACAACATAGGTTGCAGTTGTGACTCATTGTGCTGCAGTTGGGAATTGAGGGAGAGAGAAAGGGATGATTGGCAAAATGAATGAAGATAGGCGAATTCAAGACAAAAACAAGGTTTTGCTAATCCTACTTGAAATGATTATGCATTATGCTTGCCTATACTATAAGTCTCTTTTTTTCTTTTTTATTTTTAAAATCTTCTTTTTAACGTTGTGTGTGTTGATATCAGCATGAAATAATTACAATTACCTTCACCCTACATCTCATGTTTTTTTTTTTTTTTTTTCAATCCCTCGAAAATGCAAAAAAACATACTACCATCGTCACAAAATGAACTAAGGAAAACCTTATGAGCGAATGAAAACTTTTATTAAAACGCAAAGCCAATCACTTTTGCAATTTGAGTTTATGTAAAATCAATCATCTAAATAAAATGGAAGCTTTCGTATTATCATAGAAGGGGACTCTCTCACAGTTCACCAGCACCTCATGAGTCAGTCACAAGATTTGTCAACTTTGAGATGTATTTTGGAAGAGTGTCGAAAACTAATGGCTGCTTTTATTTCTATTTCCTTATTTTTTGTTAAAATACAAAGCAACATATCAACTCATTTTCTTGCAAGAAAATGCCTAAATCTTAATGGATATAAAAATTGAGGCTCTTTCTCATGCTCTCATGTAATTTATGTTTGCATTAAATCTTAGTCATTTTTCCCCTCAAAAAAATAAAAAGGAAGCTTAGTGTTCATTATATACGATTACATCTCAACTATCATATCTTTTAAAAACTTAAATTGATGAGAGGTAGATAATTAATATTAATACGCCTGTGTGAGTTCAGTATGAGCTGGAGAGGACCCCACGTGAGCTTATAAAACTATGGATATATATATATATATACCCTCTCAAATTTGGGGCCCGTGTAAGCCTATAAGGGAAAATGTAGTCCAACTTACTTGTAAGTATAGTTTTTGGGAAAATTGTATTTAGAGCAGGGTTTGAAATCATTACCATTCATTCAGTTATCATGTTGAACTGTCATCTCTCCAAAAAAAAAATTAAACTGGTGGATATGTAAATAATTAACAGCATATATTTTTATTAACATCAAATGAGAGTAGCTATATTCACTTACAAATGAATAACTATCACCAAACTAAGTTTTTAATAAAGGTGTTTGATGAAGTCTTGATCCTCAATAAATTTGAGACTTCACTACAATTATTTTATGTTAATGGTCACTTAGACTTCTTCGAGGCATGCTTCTAAGATATGATAATTAATCATATTCTTCTTGATATAATCAGGGCAATAAACACACTTAGTGCTTGTGACCGAGATTCAAGTTTGATGCGTGATTCAGCTTGCAATGATGTTTCACTTGAGCTTCAACACATTAGTCGGACAATCATTGTCTACAATAAAGTATAACACAAGTACTCAATATAGAATTTTAAAACATATTCATAAAAAAATCAATCACCACCATCATTCGTCACAACCACCCTACAATCATATCATGCTATCATCTGCCTTACCACTACCTCTACAACCACCTACCTCACCACCCTGCCCCATCCTCAAACCCCAGCCACAATCTACCGGACACCACTATCGGACACTCCACACCATCCGTCACTACACGCCGCCACCACCACCACCTCTGCACACCCCCACACCACTCGCGACACTCATTATCACCCACCCTGTGTATTGCCACGACTTACATAATCTCCTTCATATCAATTCTTCGCGTGCTAAACGTAGAAATGAAATCACACAGTTACATTCAATTACGTTTCCTTCCATCAGTTTCGTTTCATTCTTCTCGAGCAATTCAAATTTTGAAGAGTAATAAGAACGTATAATAAAAGACATTATACCATAGACAATTCATTCATTAAAAAGTCGTATTGTAACATTTTATCTGTAATTAAAATTTTAGACGGAGTATATTATTAAGTGTGCAGTTAGAAACCTAAAAAGGCAATTATTCTTTGTGCAATATATAGAAGCCTTAAACGTACCTAATATTGTAAAATAATGCTGCAAAAAAGAATGCACGCTTGATGCTTCGAATAAATCACATTGATTATCTTATTCAAATTGGGACTTAAAAAAGAGCTAGTATAGTTTTTGGTGAGATTGGTTTAGACTTAAAGATGTTTTAGCAGGCCCAGTTTATTAGTTGGTAACTAAACACTTTTTAGATTTATTATACTATTAAGTGCTACTAGTAAATAATTACTGTATGTAAGAAGAAATATCTCACGTTAGTTCGACTCCAAACCGGCCACAATCAATACTTTTCTTGTTCTTCACAGAAAAGCAATTCTTAAATAATTACTCCATTGTTTCTTTTGCAGTGCTTTTCTACGATTTTGCACGCATGGGGACCATTTATTGTGGGGTTTTTATTTTTATTTTTTATGTTCTTGTTCGACCAAACCAAGTTCGGTGTTTTTTTTTTTTTTTTTTTTTTTTTTTTTTTTTTGACGAATTCGGTATATGTTGTTGTTTTTGCGGTATATGCAAAAACGTGTTTTAATATTTACACAAAAATGATTTAGGACTTTTATTTGTATATATGCGTATATGCGTATACGGAAACCTAGATTGAGATTATAGCGTGTATGATGTATGAAGTGATTTACGGTATGTGTATATGCAAGACTTTGTCTAAAACACGTATACGTAGACTAGAAAACAAGATCATGCTAAATTAAATATAAAAAAACTATTAATTGACTCCTCAAAAAAAAAAAAAAAAAAAAATATTAATACAACAAGATACCCATTAATTAATCAACACAACTATTAATACAACAAGACACCCATTAAATTTTAAAGTATGCTTACATCAAAACAATATTACAGAACCTTAAAATCTAAAATGCGCGGACACGAATACTCGGTCACGGAACAGGGGGATACGAGATTTTAAAAAAATATATTGACACAGGGTTAATATGTAGATATTAAAAATATAATTAAGGACCAAAATGTAAATAAAAAATAATGTATACTCCTTCTCTCCCGAGATGTAATCATAAATTTCGACAAATTATTATAATTGAAAGTAACCAACAAAGGTTGGTCGGAGTGGAAGGGACTCCGGTCGCTTAAGCAAGATGTCTCGGGTTTGAGCCATTGTGAATGCATCAAACCTTGTTGGGAGAGGTTCCCACATTTAGTGCCCGACAATACCGAAGGATTAGTCTCAGACAATTGTCTGGAGATACTAGCCCGACGCATTGAATTTTAAAGTATGCATATGTCAAAAATGTATTACAGAACTTAACAGGAAAAGATGATAGAGATTGTATCGAAAAATATGCGCAAAACAAGATAATACGTATCCACAACCATATCCGTCCCGTATCTTTAACCGTGTCCAATGTTTTAGTATTTCCGATAAAGCCCAACGCATTGAATTTTAAAGTATGCCTATGTTAAAAACTGTATTACAGAACTTAACAGAAAAAGATGACAGAAATTGTATCGAAACAGATGCGCAAAACTGGATAAAGCAATTGCAGAATAAATAAAAAGAGATTCAAACTGGGACGAGTATTCACTTTATCATTAAGACAATATCGTTCGGAACACATGCTAATGGTTGTAACAACTGTCTTACAAGATACAAGGATTTTCTTCTCGAACTTAGCGACACTTCAAAAGCTCAAGAAACGGCGAACTACTCAATATTCTGACTTCTCTTCAACAGAACTCGACTACTACTTTTTGGAAGGGATCAAAACTCGACTACTAATATTGTGTGTTTGATGAATATTGAGATGGGGAGAAAATTCGATGATCACTTTTATTCTCGGAGGAGTCTTTATATAGAGATGAGGAGCTAATTAAGACGACTTAATTTAGGGAAGCTATGTCCTTGAACACTATAGAATCATCTAAGCCGCCTAAATTTTTATTCTTAATTAAAATTAATTTTTGCTTGCCAACCAACCGCACACGTAGAGAACCAAAAACCATTTAAGTCCTCGAAGTGTCAATTAATCTCTTATTAGTAGAGCACAAATCCCTCACTTTACCAACGAGGGAAAGGAGTAGGAACTCCCTTAATTTTACTCTAACTTCTGCATTAATTTTTAGGGGTATTTGTTTATAAGGACTAGTTTAAGTAATTAATTAGGCACTTAGGGCACACTTAAATCTTAATTGATTATAAGGGCATAAAATTAGTAACTAGACAAAAATACCCCTAATTGACTAAAAAATCAACATAAAATTAGTAACTAGACAAAAATACCCCTAATTGACTAAAAAAACAACGTTGATTTTTTTTTTTTTTTTTTTTTTTTTTTTTTTTTTTTTTTCTGGACCCTTAAAAAGTTTTTATTTTTATTTTTTATGGACGCTAAAGAGACACCGCGATCATCGATCGGGTGAGTCGATGATCATCGCGATTGTTAGTCATCGCGGTGTCTTCATCATCATGGTGTCAATGCATCAATATAACATGCTGGAGCTCATCCAAAATTGTGCCGAATTCGACATTTTATCATTTCAAACCCATTACAAAAACTTTTTTATCTTCTAGAAAAAAGATCAGCTCTGTTTTTTTTAATTAATTAGGGGTAGTTTGGTATATGTACTAATTTTATGTCTTTATAACCAAATAAGATTTTAGTTTATCATATTTGCCTAATTAAGTCTAATATGTGTCATTTTGGACCATTGCCCCTAATTTTTCATCCACTCAATATCTTAATCGAGTGATTCAAGAATCTGTTATCAACTATTCATTACATAGTATTTAATGATATAGAAAGCTATCAATATAACATGCTGGAGCTCATCCAAAATTGCGCCGAATTCGACATTTATCATTTCAACGAAAACCCATTAAAAGGGTTTTTTCTCCAACAAAATTTATATTGCCCTTTGGAGCAAATCTCAAAGTTTCAACTAATCGCTTATTAGTAGAGCACAAATCCCCAGGAAAAAGGAGTTGGAACTCCTTTAATTTTACTCTAACTTAGAGCAACCCCAATGGTTACCCTCAATCATATCCTCCAAACACGTCGTTTTCCGTTTCAGTTACAATTTTTCAACACTCGAAAAAAAATCCACTCCAATAAACAACCTCTATACAACCCCTAATAAACAACTTTTTCTCCTATATACAAACAAACTGACCAAACGATTTGCTACCACAAACCAAACGAATGCGATGAAAAGAAGATTGCAGGATAGAAAATTCTGATTAAATGAATAAGAACAGAAAGAGATAGTAGATTCAGATCATCTACGTTGCTTTTCTTCTTCATTCAAGTGCTATAAATCTCCTTATTTCTCTGATTTCATTGTTTTTTTTTTTTTTTGGATACGATGACTTTTTAAATTTATTTGAGAGCAAAAGTTGGTTCTGCAACTTAGTTTCAAAGAATTTCTCACCTTCAACCTACTATATTTGATCGGAGGAGGGGGAGAAAGAACAGCTTGTGATTGACAATTGGAGAGAGAAGAAAGCTTTTTACCTTTACAGGCCACCTGGAATTTCAAGGTGGGTTTAGCTGATTTTGTAGGTCGGGAGTGGTGTGGAGTTTCCACTATGGCCTTAAGGGCCCTTTAGAAGTCCTTTTGAGGATGGAACGTGTAACGCCCCGCTCCCGAATACCAAGCCCTTATCCGGAAGAGAAATGTTCGGCGTGTGTAGCATTAAATAAACCTAATATTATATGCAAGGCTCTACGTCGTCGTATCAAGTAAAAGCAAACGGAAACTAAAAGGATTCGAGTAAAAACATAAATACTACTATGAATAGAAAGTAACCATACTAAAGATGGATAGTTAAAAACACAACGACGAAAATCCCAAAGACTTATACAATACGATGTCTTAAAAATAGAAGTACAACAAGTCTAAGAAACGAAATACAACTAGTCTAGTACAACCTTTACAAAGGAACAAACTAAAAGCTTCGCCAAGACTTCAAGTCTTCAAAAGTCGTCATCTACCTGATCAACATGTTCGTCTTCTCACCCACAATGCATACAAAAGAAAATGCAAAGGAGGTAAGTACAAAGTACTTAGTAAAAGTGAGAAGCTAATGAATAACTAAGTTATACAACAAAAGGGTATTATTATGATTATTAATTATCTTTATGAGACCGACTCAATCTAGGGTTCAATCCATGCCCATCGACACGTCATGACTAAACGTTTCTAGCTTAGCTTATCTTGGTTACGTCATCACTCAAGGACACTACGCATGGCGTTCATCAGCCTGAAGATATACTTGCTAACTAACGGTGATTAGCACCGATTAGCTCCGGGGTCTCCCCGGTATGCGTATACGTCCGATGAATTTCCTCCACTGCCATTCAACCGTTTATAGGCCAGCAGCGTTGTTCACCTTTTATGAACGTATCACATCGCCGATATGAAATAGTGCCTAACCGAGAATAAGTGACGTTTTATCTTTTACTACACGTATGTAATTATTACTGTGAATTAACTAGCCACCTAAGTGTTTTCAGGTAAGCTCCCTCACATGCACTACTCTTTCCTAGACCACTGGACACGGACAAGTCCTAGCAAATACACAGACATTGATGAACTCTATTTCATCAAAGCACAAGCCCTTTCATGCTCTTTCGACGGATCCGAACTTCAACTCCCTTTAAGAGTACATTCGGTGTTTTAACTGAACGAATCAGAAACTCAATCGGGGCTTGTTCATTTTCATTTAATGTTATTAGATCAAATTATAACATTTAACATCTTATTAAAAGGCTTAAACAACATTTAATTAAAATTGAGGGCAATGCGTGCGCATCCTTATGGAATGCGTGCGCATTCCCTAACTAAGAATCTGCTGTAAACTCTCTGTTCAAGCAATGCGTGCGCATTGTTATCAATGCGTGCGCATTCCATGACAGAACTTAAGCTGAAACTTTATGTTGAACAATCTTATGAATGCGTACGCATTCCTTATGCTGGAACCACAACTAAGCATCCTGAATCATGAATGCGTGCGCATTGCTCTGAATGCGTGCGCATTCATTAGACAGAAACCGAGGCCTGCAATCCTGTAACAGGGATGCGTGCGCATTGCTAGCTAATGCGTACGCATCCTACGCAGAAACAGCCCTAAAACCTGTTTTTCATCACTTAAAGATTTCTAACCCAAACCAACCATGTTTACCATCAAAAAATCAGAAAAACAACAGGGAGGCATGTTAAAAGTATTCCATAGCTTAACATAGACAACAACTAACATAAGCGTGATTTCTAATCACTAATCTATTCCAAAACTCAACCTAACATAATACAATTAAAATTATTCATTAGGAAGAGCCTCTTACCTTAATTTGCCTGCAAAACCGACAGCAAAACATCAAGCAACTGGAACAATTGTTGATCCTCAACCCCAAAACCTATTTGATCAACAAGAAACCCTAAAATCCTATTTCTTTGTAGAAAACCGAAACTGAAAAAGCCTACAAAATTGAAGATTACCTGGATTAACTGCTGAAACACTATTTTTAGATTATTCTACGCTTCAAGACGATTGTTTCGACTACTCATGGCTGCGAAACAGAGCTACGGATTAAAAGATACGAATTTCTGAAGAATCGAACTCAACGGTTACAAAAAACTAGGGCTAAACTGAAAACTTACGAAATTACGAGATGTTATTTTCCAAAGTTGCGTCTCCTCGCGCTGATCACTTTTCTCTCCTGCGGCTAATTGAAATTTATTGAACAAATGTTTAACTTGCTGATTATTATATGCTAATTCTAACTCAGTATACTAATACTGTAATAAGAGGACCCTTCTTCCGTCACGAAGAACTCCTCAAAAAATTTGGAGCCTAATCGTTTCATTTTCAAAAAAGCACGTATAGAACTTTTGTGTTTCCGAGCTAATGCATAAGAATTCGAGGCATTCTCTAAGCGCATTTAGGAAGGATCTCATCTCATAATTATCGATGACTGTTTCTGTCTCTAGCACGAACACATCTTGAACAGATGAACGGATTGGTCACACGGTTGAAGTTTACGTTCTTCCTTTTTCTGGCATCTTCTGCGTTGCTTCCACTATGCCGCCGTTCCATCTCAATTTTTTTTTCTTCAGAATTAACGTGAAATTGAGTTGTGGGGAAAATAAGGGATTTATTTTCCTTTTATGGATTTAATTAAAATCCTTCTTAATAATTAAATTCCCTTTATTCCTTATAACTAATTCCCAAGACATTAATTAAATCCCTTTTTAATTAAATAAATAGGATAAATAATAATTAGGTCGTAGTAAATACACCAATAACTATTTTACCCATTTACGAAAAGTCGGGATGTTACAGAACGGGTGCCCATTTTAAGAACGGGTGCCCATTTCATCATTTCAACCAAAACCCATTAAAAGGGCTTTTTCTCCAACAAAATTTATATTGCCCCTAGAGCAAATCTCAAAGTGTCAACTAATCGCTTATTAGTAGACCACAAATCCCCGGGACAAAAAAGTTGGAACTCCTTTAATTTTACTCTTACTTAGAGCAACCCCAATGGTTACCCCCGATCACATCCTCAAAACACATAATTTTCCGTTTCAGTAACAATTTTTCAACACCCGAAAAAAAATCCACTCCAATAAGCAACATCTATACAACCCCCAATAAACAACTTTTCTCCTATATACAAACAAACTGACCAAACGATTTGCTGCCACAAACCAAACAAATGCGATGAAAAGAAGATTGCAGGATAGAAAATTCTAATTAAATGAATAAGAACAGAAAGAGATAGTAGATTCAGATTATCTGCGTTGATTTTCTTCTTCATTCAAATGCTATAAATTTCCTTCTTTCTCTGATTTCATTGTTTGTTTTGTGTTTTTTTGGATAAAGTGACTTTTTAAATTTATTTGAGAGCAAAAGTTGGTTTTGCAACTTAGTTTCAAAAAATTTCTCACCTTCAATCTACTATATTTGATCGGAGAAGGGGGAGAAAGAACAACTTTGTGATTGACAATTGGAGAGAGAAGAAAGCTTTTTACCTCAACAAGCCACCTGAAATTTCAAGGTGGGTTTAGCTGATTTTGTAGGTCGGGAGTGGTGTGGAGTTTTCACTGTGGCCTTAAGGGCCCTCTAGAAGTACTTTTGAGGATGGAACGGGTGCCCATTTTGAGAACGGGTGCCCATTTTATCATTTCAACCAAAACCCATTTAAATGGCTTTTTCTCCAACAAAATTTATATTGCCCTTTGGAGCAAATCTCAAAGTGTCAACCAATCTCTTATTAGTAGAGCACAAATCCCCGGGAAAAAGGAGTTGAAACTCCCTTAATTAACTTATGCATTAATTTTTTGGAGAAATGAGGAAGAATAACACCAACATTTCATCAATTAGGGAGAAGTACATCATTTTGAAATTTTTGCATAAAAGACAAAATAAATTTTTTTATTTTTTAATTTTCTGGCTCCTTTTTTTTATTTATAAAAAACAACACTTTCTCTCTATCTCAATGTTTTTTAAACACTCATATCTCTCAATCTAGAACTCCAAATTTGAAAATTCTTTCACCAAATTTTTTATTTTTTCATGCCCTTTTTTTTGAGACCACATTCAACATATTCCGACGTGCTTTCAGAAAATCCGCTGTCGAAATTCACTATTATTCGAAATTTACTGATTTTCTGGATTTACTAAGGAGATTGACTGAGTGAATTTCGACAGTGGATCTCACAAAACGATGTAATTATATCAAACCAAGTCTCAAAATTAAGATCATTAAAAAAATCAGTGAAATTTTCATTACGTTTGAAGATTTAGAACAAAAGATATGATTGTTTGAAAACGAAGGAGGAAAGAGAAAAGAAAATCCAAGCAGGCTTCTCTGCTCCGTTTAGCGTGTTTTTTTTTATAATTATTTTTTGTTTGTCTTTCGGCTTATAAAAATTAGAGGAATTGTCTTTTCCCTAATAAAAAATATGTGGATGTCCTGTTACTCAAAAATATTCCAAAATATGTTGCTGAAATATTCCAAAAATATGTGGCAGTCTTTATCCCTAATTCTCCTTAAAATATGTGTTGTGCTGTTACTCAAAAAAAAAATTGTGAAAGGGTACGGTGGGTGGGGTGGGGTAGTTCTGCCCCACCACACCCCACCACACCACTATACCCACCTTTCCTATACCAATTACCTTACAAATCACCACCGCACCCTACCTTTCCTCACTACCCAACATATTCTACCACCCACCTACCCAATTATACCTCATCCGACCCTACCCACCTTACCATACCACACCACCTTACCTTACATACATTACTCTACCTAACCAAGCCCTACCTAACCTACGCTACCTCACCCCACCCCATCCACCATCTCACCACCACCATACCCTACCCTACTACATCATACACCATACCATACCTTACCTCACCCTTCCATACCCCACCATACCTTATCCCCCCACCCTATCCCGCCTCACCACCGACCCAACTTCACCCCACCTTACCTCACCCCACCCTACCTCACCACCCACCCAGGGACGAACGCAGGCCCCCGGACGAGGGGGCGATGACAATAACAGTTATTTTTACAGTCCGACAAGTTTGTATGAACAATAACGATAATAGAAGAAATTATCTCTATATGTACCTAAGAGTGACGACTTCCCTCTTTTTAAGATTGGTTTGACAATAATAATGTAATACAATATGGTTCGCTTCAAATCATGTTTTTCTACTGTTTTTATTATAATAGGATTTCTTAAAATGTATCACTTCGATAATGACTAGTAAAAAATTGTTAAGTTATTCGATTATAGTATGTGACATGTCAAATATAGGGGTGAAAATAAATTTTAAGGGGGGCAAATAAAATACATCTTAATCTTACTCAATGCGTTTTATCGATTTTCATTCCATTCCGTTCAATTTCACCCATTTTTAGAGGTAATGAAAATAATTATTTTTCATTCCGTTGGAATAAAATTTGCTTCTATTCCATTACGTATAATCATACTCAAATATTGGAATAGAATGAAAGATCATTCCATTCCATTCCATTCATACGTAACAAACATACCATAACATTTCCGAGTTTTAACTTAGTTTAAGAAAGTGAAGAGGTGTCATAAATTTTAAACAGAGATGTGTAAATTATGATTTGACAATCAATAATGAAATAATAGTAAAGTAATGAAAATTTGATAAATTAAAAAGAATTACGGGTAAAAGGAAAAAAATATAAAAATGTTCCATTGGTTTATTAAAATGTTTTATTTAATAGAATAAACCAAAAAATCAAAATGTCTTATATCTCGAAATGGATGTCGTACAAGAGCAAGCATCTCAATGCTATGATGCTGCATTACAACTAGATACCGTAATAAACCACACCATAGCAGGAGCAGTTTAAACTATAGACAACTAGCATGAACTTCGAATTGTGGAGGACAAACTTTCAGTTGGGGCGGTATTTTACGCGATCTTGAAGGAAAAATTGTTGCAGCTTTCTCTTACCCTTTGGTAGTTGCAACTTGCAACAACATTTTACGTGGAGAGACAATGCGTTAAGTATACCAATCGTTATATGTGATTATAGTTCATGGACATCAACATTGTGGTGTAGATTGTTTAATTTATTGATGATTCTTTTTTTAACCTTGTAAAAATTTATTAAAAAAGGAAATATGTACAAGTTTTTGGGCCCTCTCGGCCTCCCCCGATAATACATGTGTCCTCAATATTCTTCCCTGATAGCGTGTAAGTCGCTTAACATACACGAAATACTAGCAAGAGTACTAGGTCAATCGTAGTATAGCAAAGGCGAGTCAAGGTCGATCCCACAGAGACTATCATTTAATAATGCTAAACATCACCACAATTTATAGGTCAACCGGATAGGGGTGGTCATTGACCAACATAATGGAAAAGTAAATAAAAGAGATGCAAATAAACCAATTGTTAATCATATATTAGAAAGGCACTAACCACACTATTCCTAACTAATCTCCCCTTAATCCGTAATCGACTCATGTGCGTAATTTAGCTACGGGTGCAACTCCTAACCCTATCTACTCTGACAATGGTAGTAGACAATCTATACGCAGGCTACCCTCCTTAATTGGTCCGTAATAGCCCATACGCATAAAGAACTATAATTGCCGATATTGAGCGCTAACTCATACCGCTAACCCGCTGAGAAACGGTATCGACATTGACCAAAGACGTTCTGTGGTCCATCAAGATATTGTCCAAACATAGCACTTCACTATTCGTATTTCATGCTAGTTTACAAAGACATGTAAATAGTTGATCAGACTACTAACATGTAAATTAAACCTTATCGATCAACGTAGCTGACGCAGAACCATATAATTAGGATTTACTAGGTATTCAGATTTAGCGATAAAGACTGTCGCTGATCTGAAGAGCGCAACCCATAATTATGCATTTCATATTAAAAAATCGAATAAAGATTAAGGTTCGTTTAATTAATTCATAGATGATTAGATGCAAGCATAATCTAGATCTAACACAAGAACAATCATGAATCTAAGAAAAGAAATAAAACATTGGAATAGATCTTACCTATGACGAAAAACAGATCTACTCTTCAATTCTCTCTCCCTCCGGCGATTCAAGACGATCCATGAAGATCATAAACCAAGCACAATTCAATAATGAAAGACTCATGACTTAATTGCAAGAAAGAAAAGAAGAAAATAAAAGAAGACTTTATTCTCAAAAGACTACATTGTATCTAATTTATGAATGAATGATAGAATGGAAGATGAATAGATGATGGATACAATTTCGTAGCTTTTAATGACTTTATATAGGTGTATAAACCGACTTAGGGGTAAACCCAATGCTTGGAGGACAAGAAAATACATTTCTGGAAGATTCTGGGCCTCGGTAAGTCGGCGGTACCTCCCGGATTACCGAGGGTATGTTCGTCTTTTTCCTGCTGCCGACATAACTTGGAATACCCTAGGCCCAGCTTCGGTATTTGGACCATAACTTGGCCTACGTAACTCCGATTTGGGTGATTCAAAGTGTGTTGGAATCCGTGTTTCAGGTCCTACAACTTTCATGAATATATCCAAGCACAATTCGTCTTTTAAAGCTTCGTAAACTGCGTTGCAAGATCACCAATCAGATTGTCAGGTCCAATCTCCACTCGAAACACTTCAACCTTCACGGTTCTGTTCTCTATCGATTAACTCTTATATTCAGCCCAAATGATGCTTCAAACACTCATCCATCTGTCAATAAAACCATAGCACACATAGTAGCTTCTATTTCTAGCAAATAACGCATAAAATACAAGGTTAATACGCATAATACCAATTTCGTCACCCCAGGCGTGGCTTAGTGACATTTAGCTAATTAACCCATAATTTCATACATATTATACCCATTGAGAATACAAATCCGGGGTAGATTGATGGTAAATAATGGTACCAATTTGACCGTCATCATTCCCCGCCTCCTTAAAACGCTAGTCCGAAAATCCCAAGGTGGGGAAAACCGGGTGTTAGGGAAAGAGTGTGAGCCTCCATACATTGGAAAATCAACCAAAAAGAGGGATTTTTAACTCCTAAAAGTAAAAATGGGAGATGCAACTCCCAGGGAAATCAGAGAAAAAAAACTACTGACTTAGCTATCTTAAAAGCCTAGCAGGGAATCTAAGAAATGCTGGATATACAGGAACCCGAATCAGGATCTGAACCGCGGAAAAAATTGAATCCTGAAATTTTCCGGATCTCGATGCGTCAAGAGTGGGTCTCGATTAATCGAGCAAATTTTTTTGTTCTTTTTCCGATCGTCAGATCTGATTCACAGCACCGATCGAGACGCTCGATCTTGCACAGCGGAAGCAACGAAATAAATTGTTCATGATTTTACCACGATATGATTAGCATAATAAATTAATCTAACTACAAGAAGGATGAAGATTTACCCAACAGAAGAGAAGTCGTAGTCTTCCGGATTGTATCTCCAAGCGATGACGTACTGGTGAACGTCGATCCTCGTAGTGGAGCCTCCTCGAATATGCTCAAGAAAAACCCAAGAAACAAATTTTTCTCTCCTTTTTAGTTGAATGTGGCGCAGATTGTGTGTGTGTGTATTGTGTTGCGGGGAACTCTCTTTATATAGGAAATAACCAGGCAAGAGATAGTTTATCCCTTTCACAAGACAATTATCTTTTTCTTAGAGAAAATGATATTTTCGATTAATAAGAGATAATCTCCAAATGAGATAATCACTAAAAAATCAATCTCTTATTTTATCCATTAATTATTTAACTAATAAATAATTAATTACACATGTGATATAATTCAGGAAAATTTCTTCTTCCAATTTTCCCATATGTGGCGCCACTTTATGCCATTAGATAATAGAAAATATCTTTTCTATTTTACATATTATTTACCGAATAAATAATATTTCGCATATTCATTAAATAGACCAATTATTTAATTTCTTCTCGAGGTTTCACAAAACGAGAATTCACTCGCGTGTTGGGAGTCAACGCGGGGACCATGGACCTATAACCAATAGCTACAATAAATCGAATAAAATATTCATCGAACATAACATTTTATTCAACTTATTAATTCTAGAATTACACCACCATAAATCCGAAACTGAACTCTATCGATTATAGATATAACTTATTCTCGAAAGTGTCGAGTCAATAAGTGTCCATTGATATAATCATTACATACAGACTAACCCTCCATAGACTAACTATAATGAAGCGGGAATGTTTCCGTAACCCTTCTTCATTACATCTTATCCTTATTTACCATTAACCCACTAGTGATCAATTAGTTCATAACCAATATGAACTCGGCCGATCAATCAGTTTCTAGGATTAACAAATAAGGGGATTGTTTTTCTACTTCTCGCATGAAGGAATGGATTCTGTATCTGTGAGACACACACTGCTCACTCATTCCATAATAGTGCAAATGTGAAAGTGATTCGGGCTGCGCCTCTTAGCGATCCTTCACGAATACATCTTACCATATCTTGAAACAAGTAGGCGTCTGCAATCACTTCTGGATTAAGGTTAATTCATATATGATCATCTGGTGATTTAATAAGATTTCTCAATCACGGAATTATATGAGAAATGTATATTAAATCGGTCCAACCCTATATGACTACATCATATACCAATGCCCCACTTAGATAACCAATATCGATGGTTGATAACGGAAAAATTCACCGTTATTTTTATAACTTTTCAACCCACTTTTGATATCATTTCGAGCACTTTTATATCAATTAAAGTCATTAATTCCTAAATTTCATAAAAATATATAAGTCGTGACTATTTTGTAAAATATCGTGTTTTTATGTGTTTTTACTAGTTTTTGTACCGGTTTAGTAACCGGAGTGTCGTGTCGGATTTACGTTTGGTATTTTGGTGGTTTATTGCAGAATTATAGGTTAACCAAAATCCCGAGTAACGACACGTTTTGAGGCCTAAAAGAGGTGTTTTTAGGGATATAAGATCGCGCCACAAGCAAAGGTCAAGTGGATCGATTGGTTCAGAGTGTCACTCACGATTTATATCTTCGACGAACCAATGGCCCATTAAAAGGCATTTTCTGAAGAGGTGGCCTTAATGAAAGTTGTAGATCTTTGATAGAGCTTTCCAACGCATTTTGAATCATGTTAATTGGAGGTCTACAACTCGAGTTATGACCAAGTGGCTAATCGATTCGTAATAGTAAAAATCCCAAAACGACACTTACATACGAATGGCTCATCAAAACGGCGTTTTCTGAAAAAGAATCTTTCATGAAAGTTGTATATCTTCAAGAAAGCTTTCCAATGGATTTTGAATCAAGTCAATCGGATTTCTACAACTCAAATGGTGGTCAAGTGGCTAATTGATTTGTATTAAGGAAAATGTCGCAAACGACACGTAATGGGAATGGCCCATCAAACGACGTTTTCTGAAGAAGTGTCCTTCATGAAAGTTGAAGAATTTTCCGAGAGCTTTCTAATGACGTTTGAATCATGATTTTTGGAGGTCTACAACTCGAGATATGAATTTTAGAAGTTTAATATATAATTATATATAATTATATTCTCCTGCATGTGCTTTGCATGTTACTGTAATCATTAGTGATGATAAGCTCGGATCGATCCGGCACAATTTGGATCGATCCGGCCCTTATATTTGCCTATATATAGCGAGAGTCGCATCAAAGAAACAACGGTGCCCCTTCTTCCCCATCTCTCTTCTTCTTTTCCTTTCTTTTAATTATGTTTTGGAAGCCTATATGTAATATATATGTCGTTATAATGTCGGTGTAATAACCCGACTAGTTATAGTTTTAATATAATTTACGTTTCCGTTTTATTGCTTTCTTTTATTTTATGCAATTAGTATAAATATATATATATATTATATTATATATATATCTATATCTATATATATATCTATATATATATCTATACGTATATCTATATAGCTGTAGTTATCTTTTTCGTTTTGTTTTCTTTCGTTTTGTTATTTTCGTTGTTATTTTCGTTAATATGAGTAGTTAAACTCAACATAGCGAATTATGTGAAAACGGGTAAAATTAACCCTCGGAGACGAGATGGGAGTTGTGTGCGCGTAATTAAACGTTCGTATGATAAACTCATGTTTTAAAACCCGTTTTGATCATTTTCCTAACTTTGAATAAAATTGACAACTTTGTTCACGGTTACATCGAGCTTATAAATGTATTTTGCGGTGAGATGTGAGATATGGATATCACTAATCATAGTCCTGATTGTTAGATTGACAATCTAAGTGATGATCCGGACTATGCCTAAGTGAAATTCTTATTTTTACGAGATGTGCGAAACATGTTTTAAAATCACTAAACCATAGTCTTAATCGTTAGATTGGAAACCTAAGTGACACGTTAAAACTATGTTTTCTCGTGAGGTTTTTTTTTACGGCTTTTATTCCGTCAACCATGTTAAAGCGAGTTAGCTCTGTAAAAGGGAGGTTAATAAACCTAGTGTGGGGGGTTAAGTGAGAGCTGTTGAGATCTTAACTTAAGAATAAAGAGTTGACTCCGTGAATATCATATGAATCGAATCGGATAAAACACACTCCTTATCAAGTTTTTCCCGTGGGAGATAACCTGTTGGATCATGGCTCGCTATGCTTTTTAATCACCTAGTTAATCTCGTTAGAATAATCTTTATTTTTCGCATTAGTATAAATCACTCCACCTAAAATTTGATCACCTAGACTAAGAACCACGTTAAGCTTTGGTACTCACAACCACATTTCTCTTGGGGACGACCTCGCACTCTCAGTAGCTATCCTAGCAATCGACACGGTACTCTGCCGGAGCAGAGAGTTAGTTTACCCACGGTTTTGCGAGTCTTTATAAATGTATTTTTAGTGGGTGAATTTTTCGCTCATCAATGGTCCGGATAAGACGGTCACACCATAAAGTGTTCTGGGCGCATTAATGGTTGTATAATCAATAGACCCCATACTATGATTAAGTTCACCACGGACTACAAAGTTCCAATGTATCACCATAAACTTAATTCTCACGTGTGACACACACTATGTTATATGGCTACATATGATACAACTTGGGGTTCTCAGCGGTGTATTACATATAAGCACGCAACAAATAATAAGATGAGAATAAATCTCTCATTTGTTGACAATAAAAACAATTACATAAATTATTTTTCGGGCTCTACTTGCAACAAGAAAGACATATAAATTGACCAAAGCACAAGTCTGTTTAACCATCTCTTGATGCTTCATCCTTCAAATACCTGGGTAATCAAACCGCACCATAGCCAAAGCATAGGAAATAAAAGGTTCAGCCAAAAATTTCAGCTCCAGCCTTCCAAAGACAAAGTATAGAAAACACCAGCAAAAAAACCATGTACAACAGCAGAAGGTCCATCTCTTGATTCCACAGCCGAAGTATAGCCTAAATTAAGTCAAACAATGGCTTTTTGACAGCATTGTTCCAAACCCCATAGAAAACCAAGCAATAAACCACTACAATTTAGGCCCAATAACCAGCATGTTCCCTCAAATCCTGCAATAAAAAATAAACCACAGCAACATCTCCAAAAATGCATCAAAGAAGAGCAGACAAAAAAGCTTGGGCAGAGTCAACCTGTGTGCACTCTTAATAAGAATGAAGAGTGCTTCTAGGATTGAAAAGCAGTCAAATGCTGAATCTCCTCAAGTAAAACGCAAAGCAGGAAATTGCGGATTATCTCTCAAGACCAAAATACCAAGAATGCCAGACAATGTTGAACAATCCAAATCCTTAGATGTCTGAGAAGACTCCCCATTTTTGCTAGGTAATCTGCAACAGCATTGCCCTCTCTATGCAGATGTGTAACTTGGATATGATATGAAGCAATTAATGAACGCAAATCGTTGATATCATCCAGGTATCTCCATGGAACTGCAGTAGATCCAAGAATCATGTTTACCAACAATTGAGAGCCAGCTTCCACATGTAAAGAGTGAGGAGATTTGTAGGGGCAACATTCAAGGCCATATTTCATTGCTCTAATTTTACGTTGCTGCAAATGCCATAAGCTGCATAACCAGCTTGCGAAACCTTCCCTGCATAATTCCTGACCTCAAAACCACCCCCTGCAAAGCCAGGGTTGCCTAACGAGGAGCCATCACAGTTTAGTTTTAATTGCTTCTCCATTGGAAACTTCCAAAGCACAAGCTGAATTTTCTTCAAAGGAGTAGGAAGCAACTTCTGGATCAAGCCAATTTATTGATGATTCAACGACTCAAATCAACTACAGAGGATTTGTCTGAGTTTGGAGGAATCTTAGAAACTTGTGAAGAACTTTTCGTTTTGTTTAGTTCCAATTCTTTTCTTATGTCAATAGATCATAAAACGTGTTAGCTTATCCCCTGACGTGAAAAGGTTTTGTTATATCTTCTTTTATGGATTGGGGATGTCTTTCACATTTTGATGTACTTGATGCTAATAGTCAATTTCTCATATAAAAAAACTAATTAAAAAATACACATGTTCTAACATTTGTCAAAATACTAATTCATCCATCCCCTTAAAAAGTACTACTTCATAAAATTATCTATTAATGCTTAAAAAGATAGCTTTATAACTATAATTAACAATCTTTTGATTACACCCTTTTAGATTTTTTTCTTTTTTTACGGAAACGAAATATACACGCACACACTTTTGTTTCCACTAGAGAGGCGAATCCGGATACTCCGAGTTAAGGATTCACAATGATTACCACTGGGTCAATACCTGACAGGCCTTTTACGTTGGATCTCTGAGATTTTGTAAAATCTAAACCAAAAAATTACTGCATGAGTAGAAAATCTAGGCCCAAACCCATATAAAAGGAGGGGAATCATCCCCAAAACCTAGGTTGTGAGGTGAGGGAAATTCGTGGGTGATACAATAGCAAGTGCTCAATGTGGGTGATACAATAGCAAGTGCTCAATGTGGGACAACTTTAACATGTCCTCTCAAATGTGGGTCTATAAAGAGTCTAGGCCACATGGCACAAGGCATATAAAGGGCACTATAAGACCAACAAAGAGGCTTCACGCTTGCACAATAAATGAGTGACTTTAATACCATGTATAATTTATAGAATCAAAGAACAAAAAATGAAAGAAATCAACAAGAAGGTGATGAACACCATTAATGAGGGGAAAGAATAGAAAGCTGAAATTACAGCAACATTTTGACTAATTTGATAAAATAAAAAAAAACTGATGAATTTTTACGGAGGTCGGATCAGCACCTCACAACGTGTCATCTCTATAGTAATCCAGCGATTAATGAAGATAGAGATAAATCTCCCTTAAGGGCCAGAACCCCAAATATCCGATCTACCCAAGCTCGGCCACCCGCCTCCGACCTTTACGGGTTGGCCAGTGCATATGATTAATTACCTCTACTCGTTCCCGACCTTACAGGTCGGCCTAAGTCCTTCTCGGGCGTAACACCTCACGCACACCTTAAATCAGATAAATACGGAAAGAATCCTAAGCTATAACTACTTTGATCATGGCATTCAAATATGCCCATAATTATCTCATATAATAAAGGGGATCAAATCATAATTATCTATTATTTAGGGAACACGAAATAAGAGTCCACCTTGGACACGCCACGCGCTCTTGCTAGGTCACAAGCCCCTCTATATAAACCATCTCTAAGGAACTACGAAGACTTGATTCCAATTCATATATTGGATACGTATGCAGCTTGAGAAGTGTCATCTCAAGTGCAGTCTAAAATCATCAAAAACCACCCCCTGCTCGCCGTGCTTTAAAAACAAGAAGTCAACACTAGCCTGGCCCAGCTCGTCCTAAAACTTTCACGCGAGAAGTCAGACCGACCTGGCCCTGCTCGCCGTGCTTTAAAAATGAGAAGTCAGCACTAGCCTGGCCCCGCTCACCTAAAGTACTCTCACGCGAGAAGTCGGTCCGACCTGGCCCTGCTCGCCATGCTTTAAAAATGAGAAGTCGGTACTAGCCTGGCCCAGCTCGTCCTAAAACTTTCACGTGAGAAGTCAGTCTGACCTTGCCCTGCTCGCCGTGCATTAAAAACGATAAGTCAGCACTAGCCTGGCCCCGCTCGCCCTAAGTACTCTCACGCGAGAAGTCAGTCCGACCTGGCCCTGCTCGCCGTGCTTTAAAAATGAGAAGTCAGCACTTGCTTGGCCCCGCTCATCCTAAATCCTTTCACGCGAGAAGTCAGTTTGACCTGGCCTAGCCCGCCGTTATCTAACAAATGACAAGTCAATCGATTCTGACCATACACGACACAATAAAGGCTAGTCCGGCCTGGCCCCGCTAATTGCGAGCTACATATTAAACTGACTTAGTTTGTTCATGTCCATTATTTGACCTATAAATGTCCGAGCTCCGCACGACAAGCTCGGCCTTATATGTACACAATCACACAAACACAAGTATGTCATCCAAAACCGTAAGTTAAAGCATGGCATACTGAGAGGCAACATACCCCTTCACCAATAGAGTAAAAATTGCTCAAGAAAAGAAAATGTAGTAACAAAAAAAAAGGATTTTTTCATTATTGACAATACAAAATTTCCAATCAAAAATAAAAAAAAAACTCCTAAAACTCTAAGAGTCTGAGGTCCGGTTCTTCTGGGGCTCAGGAGGAGGAACCAAGCTGGAGGCAGCAGCAGGCTGGGCAGCATACTTGGACACAATGTCTACCCCACCCTTAAAGTCAGTGACGCGCTCAGTGTAGATTGCGCCCATCTCTTGTTTATGATAAACCTTCTTAGGAAGGTCATCCACCACAAGGGAAGGAAATTGGATCATCGCCTTGTCCACTCCCTCGGTATAACCATGGTTTAGGACGGGGATAAGAAGCACCTTCAAGGCCTCGGCAAAGTCCCCCGAGGCCTTGTACTCTTGAACAGCTACGACGCACCGAGCAGGGGTCATAGCTTCCAGCTCGGCCACTTTCTCTTGGAGATCGGCGACCTCCTACTCATTTCTCCTCGACGAGTTCTCCATATAAAGACTTCAACTCGGCCTCTTGAGCTGAGAGTTGGGCTTGTAGAATCTTCATCCTCTGTATCCTTGAGCTTGACGGCCACCCTGAGCTCCTTTCGTGTTTGCCTTAGCTCGTCAATCTTATTTTTCTAGTCGGCTAAATCCACAGAGGCTTTTCCCAGTCTTCGGAAAACCCCTTGACCAACCATGGTCCCTTGTGCAATCCAACAAAGAAGGTTAGGAACCTCAAAAGTTCAGTTTTAAAGCAAGAAGAAACAAGAAGAAAAATTACTTACAAACTCCATGGCCTTAAAGCCCACAGTAGCCAAATCCTCGTCGGACATATTGGCGATCTGATACTGCTCGGAAGAAGCTTCTCTTGAGGACCAGTTTGGCCCTGACTTGCTCTTTTCGGTAAGCCTACCCTATTGTGGGGTCGCAGTCGGCCTAGGCCGTCCCTTCTTCCCAAAGGACAAATCCCTTTCTATCGCCTTCTCGGGAAGATCCAGATCGGCCTACCTCTGAGGAGGAACAGATGAGGAAGTGCCTCCCACGGAAGCATCCACAAAAAGATCCCCACCGCCACGTTCCTTGCAGAGGGGGTCGGTTGGGGTTGACGAACCACAACTTCACCTTCAGCTCTCGCTAGTAGATCAGCGAAGTCGGCCACTGAAAGTATGAACAAAGTATTAGTCGGACAGAAACATAAATATAAAAATAAAAAGGCGCAAAGGAAAAGGCCCTACAGGACTTCCACTCGGTCTTATTGAATTCCTTGTAGGGATCAGGCTCCGCATCCTCTGACCGAGCTGCTGCAATCAGCTCATCGTATAAGTCTTGCCATTCAATGGAATACCCAGACTTATGAATCTTCTCCACTAGCTTATCCTCCAGCTCGGGACGATCATCCTTATTCATCTCGTCCATGTTCCACCGGCTTAACTAAGGATGATTCTCATGACGAACAAAGAAAAATCTTTCCTTCCATCGCTTGAAATCCTTACATTTGGGAATATGGGGGCGTCAGCAGACCGACCCGTCCTCCGGGAAAAATAATACCCACCAGATGGCAAACTCAATAATGGCCCGGACATCATGGGGGCTAGCTGGGAAAGCTCTAGCTCATAATACCGGAGCACAACAAGAAGTGCCGGGCAAAAAGGTAGCCTCAGACCCACCTCGAAGTACTCCTTGTGAACGGTACAGAATGTTGAAAGAGTGTCCTAAACCCAATCGGGTTGGACCGGATCTGACCGGGTCGGATCATTTCTACTATTTCTTTATGTTTATACATATATTAGTGGTTTTTCTGTTGTCATATATTTGTTCTTTTAAAGAACCAATTATGAATTGTTATATGATAACGTCCTTAGTATTAAAATGTGATAGAGAAACCATGATAGGCGATTATAGTTGATGAGATCTCTAATCACTTTAATAAGTTTGATATTTAAATGTGTGTAGGCTGATGCATTATTAAACAGGGCATTGATAGTACAAACAGGCTAGCATGTATTAGATGTCTTCTGTCTTTAAGGGCATGGATAGATCTCGTCTATCAAAGTGTAGAGACATTTGGACTGTACGTGGACGTGTATTAGAGAATGCATACATTAGACTGACCCACTTACACTGTTAAGTGTCACACTATGTGATGGTTGTGTAATTATCCTTAGGACCGGAGTCTACATGGCATCACGGTGTGGATTGTCATACTTTGACGCTGTTGAGGTTTCCCCTAGCCACGGGACGATCATGCGGTAGTGATTGGTGTGATACTGAAGCATGCGGAGTATACATATTTGGTCGTCCGGAAATCATGTACCCTATTAGTAGGGGTGAATATCCGAAAGGACCTTCTTATAAGGAATGTCTTACTCTCGTGAATCTTTGCAAATGGAAGTAAATGAGTTATTTCGAGAGAGAATGATATCTTGATTATAAGATACGGTCGTTGGTGCTTGACACTCGACGTAAGACCGTATGGATATTATTACAGTGATAAGATTCTATTTGCATGCTAACCGAGCACATGAAAGGTAGTAGTCGTTGCATTTGACTCTTCCGATGATTGGGGGTCACGGTGTGTTTCTAGACGTTATCCCGTGATCGTTAGGTATGAAGGGAATTTTCGTAATTTGCACTTTGTGTCTACGGCCAACATATTCGGAAGCCTATCGGGTCACACACATAAGAACATCTAGCCGGATTAAAATGCGGTTATAGTGATAACTAGAAAAGGAAAGAACTTATCTCAAGACTATAAATGTTACAGTGGTA
This sequence comes from Gentiana macrophylla, assembly GCA_026214975.1. Lineage (NCBI taxonomy): Eukaryota > Viridiplantae > Streptophyta > Magnoliopsida > Gentianales > Gentianaceae > Gentiana > Gentiana macrophylla. The sequence continues at coordinate 177,302,012 of CM047805.1, read as the reverse complement.
AATTAATATGGTAGTATTTATTTATTATGAATAAATATAAGGGGGAAGGGGCTACAAGGACAAAAAAAAAATCATAAATGGGTCCAGAAAGACGTTACTACATGTTATGTGATTAGAAATGACAAATTCATAATAAATGGACAAAAATACCCTTTTACACATTGAACACGTAATAAAAAACACTAGATAAAATGTAGTAAAAGCCAAGAAAACAAATAGTAACAGTCAATAAACAAGTAGTAACAACCCATAAAATGTCCTAACACCAATTGAAAAATAGTAACAGTCAATAAACAAGTAATAACAGCCTAAAACAAGTAGTAACAGCCCGTAAAAAATAGTAACGGCCAATAAACAAGTAGTAACAGCCCGTAAAATCGATAAAAGTTACATCAAAAAATGTAGTAACGTTAAAAAATTAATAGTAACAACCCTAAACCCTAAACATTTTAAATTAAAAAAAAATTCAGCCTGCAACTACGTTCAGCTCCGGCGTTCCACAGCCAAACGCCATCAACTACATACAACCACAACCAATCGCCGGCATCCCAAGAACGTTCGACCCGGCGCTCAAATCCGATCGTTCGACTCGGCGACACGGCCGTCATATCTCTTTCTTCTCCCAAATCCTAATCCTCAAATCATTCAATGATTCGAGTGATACAAATCCGATCTTCTTGGCGAGAAATTGGACTCGGTTGTCTTCTTAACTTTAACCGTTGCTTTTCCGGCATCGGATGCCATGTTTTCCGCCGCCTGCAAGTGTTGATTTTAATCGTTGTCGCCTCGGACTTTAACCGTTGTCGCTACTATCCATTTGTTGAAATCCTTCTCCAAATCCTCTTCTTAATGACCAAAAAAATCGATTAAAGAGCAAATTGTCGCCGCTCCGCGCGCCCCGCCCAACGCAAACGCAAACGAAACTTAGATCCTCTGCTTAACAAATGACGATTAATAAATAGGGTTTTTTACTACTAGTTATTACTAAAACTAAAATGCAGACAAGTAAAGCTGGACAGAGGACTATTAATCCAAAGCCAGAAACAATAATTGCGAACCAACATAAATAAAACTACAACTACGAAAAACAAGAAACTAACGAACCCATGATAACGACTAAAAGCAATATAACATAGAACAAACATGATCCACCATCCCGCAACCCTTAATTCTTCCCTAGATTATCTTATGATGATTTAATTCAAGTTGCGGTTCACCTCTCTTAAGTAATCTTCTATCTCTCGATTTTAAAGATTAACACATCATAAAACGAGGTGCAAGATCTCTCAATCTAACAACCTGAGAGATTCAACCTATCAACTTTCGTTATGTCAAGGTTAAAAATCTCATCTTTCCTATGGTGATCTAAGGTTTACACCGACTTTCGTCATACGGTAAACATCAATAGCAATACAACTTTCGTTATCGATTGCATAACACATAATCAAAGGAAAGAAAACAACTTTAAAATTAAACTCACAAGATCATCCATGGACAAGAAATAGAAAGCTGCTTTGAAAAGTATTACATGACTGCTCCAGTTCAAAGCTTGAGAGATCATCATGGTGATCGAACAAGAAAAGGAAAACAAAAGAAGTAAAACCTAATCTAACCCGGATCACCCAAGCACAAGGCTTGGGTGATCGGCCTTGGAAGCCAAGAAGGAGCGGCTGCTCTGTGTTTTTGGTGTGTGGAAGAAAATCTGATCTATAATGTCTCCGTGAATGAATTGGGAGCTGCTGTATTTATAGAAATCTGAGTCCGGGCGCTTGATTTCATACAAACGCCATCCTGTATCAGAACGCCGATTCTGGCGTGTTCGAGCTCTCGATCGCTTTTTGGTCTTGAACGCCGCCAAGATTGAACGCCGAGCCTAACCCCGCCGCCGGCTACACCCGCTTCGAGCTTATCCGCTGATTCTTTGGCCTTATCTCTTAACAACCCATCCTTATCCTTTGTAACAAACCTTATCTCTTGGATATTCTAGATGATTATCATGACTTGTCCTCCTTGATCTTATCCTTTTGCCACTTGTCACTTCCAAGCTTGAACACTTGTAAGCTCCTAAATAATGATCAAATGATACCAAAATGTAATATAATTCCAAATTAACAATAAATCATCAATTAAGCATAAAATTCATTACATTTTGAAATTAACTCCTTAAAAATATCATTTGCTCAATATTTAAATATAAGGCTCGATTTCTATGAAAATAATACGAATATGGGGGAATTTTATATAAAATATATCGTTATAAATCATACAATTTGACCCTTAACAAGCGGACAGATTAATAAATAGGGTTTTTTGTTAATATGGTTTTTTATTTTATAGATATATAGAAAATTGGTGTTTTTGGAAATTTACATAGGTTTTGTCCTGATTAATTAGTAGTGTCCTTGCATCCTGGTTTATTTATTAATCTGTCATTCCTGACAAAAACCAATAAATATAATATAAGATATTAATTATGTTGATTAATTAAATGTACATATATTAGATATGTAAGTCGAAAAATATGTATATATGATATGCATGTATTTTGCAAATTAATGAATCATAACATTATATTAATTAAAAATATTCTGGATGCCAATTATGGCATGTAGGGGACGCGGATTTGAAGTGTATTAGATACACTTGGATTGTGCAATTTAATTAATAAGATTACCATAATATTAATATTGGATATTAATTGAGTTTTAGAAAAATAGATTTATGGTAATAAGATAAAGATAGTCAATATAAGATATTGACAATATCTTGAAAATATTTAATATATGATATTAAATTAAATGAAGTGTATTAGATACACTTGGATTGTGCAATTTAATTAATAAGATTACCATAATATTAATATTGGATATTAATTGAGTTTTAGAAAAATAGATTTATGGTAATAAGATAAAGATAGTCAATATAAGATATTAACAATATCTTGAAAATATTTAATATATGATATTAAATTAAATGAGATAAATCGATCAAATGTATTTTCCTTATTTTATTAGGAAAATGTTTTCTTTCTTCCCAATCTACTAGGAAGCTTCTCCCAATCAGATTGGGATAGCAAAGGGGCGCATGTTCTCCTATAAAAGGGAGGTTTGGCTAGCTCTTTTGTACATCACAATTCCAAGAGACTAATAGTTTCTTGTGAAAAATAGAAAGTTTCTTAGAGAGATATTTGAGAGAGAGAAAAGGCCGGTCTAGAAATCAAGTTTTTCTAGTAGCAATCCATGATGAGATTCCGGTGAGGTGTTCGTGTGGATCACCGGTAGAGGCCGAACGCTTGGGTGGCTTCATGCAGAAACTACAACCATAGACAAAGCGTCGGTCCAATTGGATCAACCAAAGTATTCTTTTGTCTACTTCTTTTATGCTTGTTGCTCAAGTGAAGTCGATTTTGGGAAAAAAAACAAAATTTTGAATTCCGCTGCGTTCCCGCGTTGGTTTCCTAACACAAAACCCCTCCGGCGGGTTCGGGGCAAACAAGTGGGGCTCTGAAGGTAACATAGAGGGATACCTCCCCTTGTTAATCCCATATAAGTCACATATCTCATCCAGGTCCCCCTGACTTAGGATGGATTTAACATCTCTACTATCTGCAACGGCCATCTCGAAAATCTAGGGTTCCGACGATGTTGGGCTTATCTCTAAAAATGACCAAAAGAAAGCTACAAAGCTAAATTGCGAAAGGAAGAGCACTTACTTGCAGGAACAATTTGAAAGCTGAGAGAAGAAGGATAGCAATCGGCAGCGGGGATGAATCTTCTGCTTTAATAACTAGTGATGCAATGAAACGATTGATATGACAGGGTTATAACCCCCCACTCACCTCGAAAAATGACCGTAATTAGAGTTAGTAAGAAGTGACGCCTCGATTTCCGGGACAGTTGTAACTGCATAATAACTAGCCTTTCCACCTGGCACTCTAAATTCAAAAATCTAGATGACCGAACCGAGATGTAATCTGAACATATCCGAGTTGAACTCAACAGGCTCGGCTGGATCTGGGGGCTTTTGATAGAGGTCGGATTAGCACCTCGCCATGTGTCATCCCTATAGTAATCCAGCGATTAATGAAGATAGAGAAAAATCTCCCTTAAAGGATAGAACCCCCAATATCCGATCTACCCAAGCTTGGCCACCCGCCTCCAACCTGTATGGGGTGGCCAGTGCGTATGATTACCTTTACCCGTTCCCGACCTTATAGGTCGGCCTAAGTCCTTCTTAAGCGTAACACCTCACGCACGCCTTAAATCAGATAAATACGGAAAGAATCATAAGCCATAACTACTCTGATCCTGGCATTCAAATATGTCCATAATTATCTCTTAAAATCAAGGGGATCAAATCATAATTATCTTTTCCTTAGTGAACAGAAAATAAGAGTCCACCTTGGACAGGCCACGCGCTCTTGCTAGGGCACAAGCCCCTCTATATAAACCACCCTAAGGAACTACGAAAACTTGATTCCAATTCATATATTGGATATGTAGGCACTTTGAGGAAGTGTCATCTCAAGTGCAGTCTAAAAATCATCACAAACCACCCCCCCCCCCCCCCCCCTCTTTTCATCTTTTTTCTGTGTTCTTGAAGTTTTAGCATATTGTCATTAGAAAGAAAAGCCTAAATTTATTAATTGATGATTTCCAGCATCGTCAATTTACACTTGTGTATGTTAGTACAATATATATATATAGAAGTATCTTGAGCTGTAATCTTCACCAATAACCGCTTGTAACCGTTGTAACAACCAAATAACCGATTCTTGAGTTGAGTGTTTGATCAAATGTCTCTATGAACACTTGAATTTGTTTTTAACACACAAATACTGAAACTCTGTTTGTTTTGGCCGGAGTTTTTTTGGGAGTTTTTTTTACATCACATCACCAATCAAATCTTCAACTACAAATAAAAATATAATAAATCATTTCTCATCATTTAACTTTATCAACTTTATTACATTTTTTACCATTATTTTATTCATTATTCTACTTTATTTCACCAATCATTTCATAATCTACACCAAACATTATTGTACTTTATTTTACCCCATCAACTTTCTAATCATTACTTCAATCACTTTATCTAAAAAAACTCCAACCTAAAATAAACACAACCTATGTGTTAACACCAATAACATGCATTCTTCTTCTCCATTGTGGCAACCCCCTACCCCCCACCCCCCCACCCCACATTTGGCCCCCACACACAGACACACACCCCTCTTAATTAATAACGGTTATTAAAAGTGTAACATTAATACACTACTATAATTTTCTTAGTCTTGCGCTTCTTTTTAAACAGCCTCAAACGTACGATACACTTCTATGAAAGTACCATTAATAAATAGTCAGAAAATTTTTAATAAGAGGCACAACTTGTGTAGTTGTGTAGGACAAAAATGGAAACGTACATTTTGCTTAACTAACACACTTATATTGTGCTTTCCAAAAAATAATGACTCATTGGTTAAAAATTTAGTGACACATCTACTTGTCACCACATCGAGGCGAGATTGTATTTTCAATAGTTGAAAATCATTTTCAGGGGCGGCTATAGGCAAGGACGAGTCAAACGACTGCCCAATGCCCATGATATAAGAGGTTTCAAATTAAATGTGATTACGAAGAATTGATGCAAGTTTAAATTTTGATATAGACATATTTTGTTTTGATTTATAGTTATGTATGTTCTTAACTTTATTGATAAAACATGGCTCTTCTTTTAATTTTGCTCAGACCCATTAAATATTGGGGAAACGACCTTAATTACTATGTTGCACCGATAGTAGGTTTAGTGTGACATTACTAAATGCATGAAAGGATCAAAATGCATTTAAATGCTAAAACGGTTCTGATCATTGTGTTTCACCGATAGTTCATTGTAGTGTTACTGTTAGAACATAAGGATTATATTGTAATTCTAGATAACTTGTGTATCTAGTATGTTATTAATGTGTACACCTAGCATGTACACTTGGCAGTTTTCTAGATAAGTTGTTAGGATAATATCTAGTATTTATGGTGTGTATGTTTCTCACAATTAATGCAATGGAATCTATTATCTAAATTCTGTTTCTTATCTTGGTAGCAGAGCCTAAATGGCTAACGCCGATTCCACCTCCGGCGGTACACCACCGCCTGCTGCTAGCACTCCGGCAATTGCTTCCACTGTTAGTATTGCTTCCAATGTTAACATTCCCTTCTCCACCTTGTCCATTGGATCCATCACTACACCGATTCCTCAATACCAACCTGGAGAAGGCAGCTCCTCCTTCTGCACTGTTACACCGTCCAACACTTTTCCGGCCAGCTACATGCAGATACCTATCTCACCAATCACTACTCGATTCATGCCTGGAACTTCATTTCAAAGTTTATCTCGAGCAGGAGTCCCCTTGTTCCCGACGTACTCGCAACCACCAGTAACTCCGTCGCGTTTGCTCAGTACCGCTCCCTTTGGTGGCAATCTCAATCAGAGCTGCACCGTTAAACTTGACACGAGCAACTATCTGCTCTGGAAATCGAACATCCTTCCTATCATTAGGGGTCATCGTCTTGAAGGTCATTTATTGGGGACTACAGCTTGTCCACCTCAGTTCCTGGCTACTACTGGTTATGGATCAGTTTTAAATTCGGCCTATGACGACTGGTTGGCTACTGATCAGCTTCTTATGGGATGGTTAATGGCCTCTATGACCGAATCTGCACTTCAAGAGGTTGTGGGTTGCAGCACAGCCTCTGAAATTTGGAACACTCTTGAAGTCCTCTTCAACAACAAATCTGAGGCTCGAATGCTTGAATACAAAGGAGCTTTGACTAGAACCGAAAGCGGTACCAAACCTATCTTTGGAATATTTGGCTCTTATGAAATCTTACTCGACGGGTCGTGCGGCAGCAGTTATCCAATCTCCAAGTCTCGAATCGATTTTGGTCGCTCTTGGTGGTTTAGGGAAACTATGAATCAGTGATAGTCAACACCACTTCTCGAATTGGATCTCTTACCTGGCAGGAAGTCCAGTCTCAATTGATCACTCATGAGCGCTTACTGGCAAGATTCAATCCCTCTACTACTCTGGATGCTCCCCTCATCAAAGACACCTTGCCACTCGTAAATTGTGGGGAGAAGCAGGAACAATAACAGCTATGGTGGAAATAGTCAGAATCCTGGCAGAGGACGTGGCTTTAGGGGCTCTAGAGGAGGTCGGAATCAATGGAACAGAGGTGGAAGATCAGGTCCAAGACCTGTTTGTCAAGTTTGTGGCAAAATTGGCCATATTGCAGCTGAATGCTATCATAGGTATGATTCCTCATACACAGGACCAGTGGTCAATAACAATGGCAGTCACCAGAATGCAGGGAACAGGTCAAATGCTACATATGTTGCCTCATCTGATACTTTTCTGGATCCAAGCTGGTATGCTGATAGTGGAGCTTCAAGTCACATTGCTTCTGATCTCAATAGTCTGCATCTAAGCTCCGGATATGAGGGTTCTGATGGACTTGTTGTAGGTAATGGTGAATCTCTTCCTATTGCTCACATTGGTCATTATACAATTCCTGTTAATTCTAATTCTTCTAAGTTAAATCTCAAAAACATCCTTCATATGCCTACTATTACTAAGAATCTTCTTAGTGTGTCTAAGCTGACATCTGATAATCCTGTTTTCCTTGAATTTCACTCCAATTGTTGTTTTGTGAAGGATCAAGTCACCAAGAAATTTCTTCTACAAGGAACACTTAAGAATGGCCTCTACCAAATGCATCTACCTGTGAGTCTGAGCTCCCCTCAATCCAAAGCTGATGTCCATCAGTCTGGTGTCTACTCCTGTTCCAATAAATTTGTTGATCAACATTCAGCTTTTGTAGCTTCTCCTTATGATAGAGCCAACTTGTGGCATAGGAGATTAGGACATCCTTCAGCTAGAATTATGCATCATGTAATGTCCTTCTGTAATGAATCCTTAAAGTTGAATGAGAAATTGTCTTTTTGTGAAGCTTGCTGTTATGGTAAACAACATTCTTTTGCTTATCCAATATCTAGTTCCAAAACCAGTGCTCCTTTTGAACTTGTGCATTCTGATCTTTGGGGCCCCGCCTCACATTTACACATCTGGTTATACTTACTATATTACCTTTGTTGATGACTTTACTAGATACACATGGATCTTTCCTCTTAAGCTAAAATCTGATGCCTTACAGGCCTTTACTCACTTTAAGCATCAAGTTGTCACTCAGTTTAATCATCCTATCAAATGCTTGCAAACTGACTGGGGGGAGAATTTAGGTCTTTTGAACCTGTTCTAAAAGAGGCAGGTATCCTTTTCAGACACCCTTGCTGTTAGGAACATTTTATTATGTTTTGATGATGGCCATACTAGCTGTTGTAGCAAGCCTGAAATAAGTTAGAATTCTCTGTATAAGTCTTTACTTAGAGTCCGACATGTTGTATAAGTTGAGTCGACAAGTATTGTACTAGTTGGTAGGACGGCAAAGTGAAAATGCAGACATTCGGCAGAGTGAAGCCACCAAGCACCACAGAGATACAGAGAAGGGATTATGATCGACTTATAACCAAGGAAGTGCTGATGACCTTGGATAAGTCTAAGTTATGAAAGTCAATATTCCATATGGTGTACACCGATCTCACCCAAATCAAGGATCGATGAAGTATAAAGATTCTCCCGAAACTAAAGCAAAGAAGAAAACAAGAATCGAATCAGTACAGTACATCGGTCGGGCAAAGAGAAAACAAAACGGCGAAGAAAGAACTAACGGCTAAGTCGGAAGGCTCACTCCACCGTTCTACAGACGGTGAAGAGACACTTACAAGATCGATTTAATATACATTGAAGATTCAAAGATCATGCATTAAATGCACAATCATTAAAGGATCAATCAAGGGACGGATTTTCGCTATACATTTGAAAGAAGAATCGATCATCAAAATCAAGAGAATACAATTAAGGGGAATCAAGAATAAAATCAAGGATTATTCCTCATTAATATAGCCAACGGACGGAATTTCAAAATCAAGGCTATTCAAGGCTATAAATAGAAGGCATTGACAGAAAAAGAAGATAACGATTTAGAAAAAAAGAAAGCAGAAACTCTGTCAATTAGAAAAGCCTTCTCTCTGAACTTACAAGGATACATCTAGTGATCAACTCAAATATCAGAACTACAAAGTCATATTCAGAATTGAGATTGATCAAGCAAGTGCGTGAATCACATTCACATCAAATCAAGCAAATCAATCGAGGCAATCGAGAAGGAGTTGAAACTGTGATAGCTGTTGAAGGATTTTGATCTCAAGGAGCAAAAAAGGAAGATCAATCATGAAGCTGCATTGCGATCAATGAGTGATAGTCTTGTAGATTGTGAAGCTTGGGAAGCCAAGGACAATCATCTTGTTGTATCTGTGAAAACAATAGTGAATTCCTCCGATCATCACAGGAGAAGAGTGGATTAAGGGATTACACCACCTGAACCACTATAAGCCTTGTGTCAATTTAATTTCTGCAATTTACTTTACAAAGACTTATTTAATTTGCCTACATCATAACACATATCCGTGATTGTCTAAACTGATTTGAAAACAACATAGTAAGAAGGGACTTATCCATTTGCCCAAAAGCTTTTAAAACACAAGAAAAGTTTTGAAACTCCACTATAGTCATTCACCCCCCTCCGACTATAGTTTCTCCTTCTCTGGGACCAACACTTGCCCTCACTCACATGCCCAAAATGGCAAGGTAGAAAGAAAACATAGGGCCATTGTAGAAATGGTGTTAGCCTTGTTGGCACAGGCCTCCATGCCACTAAAATTTTGGTGGGAGAGTTTTTATAAACTATTTGCCTACTCCCACTCTTGATAACAAATCTCCTTTTGAATGTCTGTTTGGTAAGATCCCTGATTACAAATCTCTTAGAGTGTTTGGCTGTTCCTGTTACCCCTACTTAAGACCCTATCATACCAGAAAATTTCAATTTCATACTCTTAAGTGCACTCATCTAGGTCTTAGTCCCAATCACAAGGGATACTTATGTCTTGATCCTAGTGGCAGACTGTATATCTCTAGGGATGTCATATTTGATGAACATAGTTTTCCCTACTCCTCATCCAGTCAAAAACAAACCTCATCCGTTCCAAAGTCCATATCTGGTGATCCTGTCGTGTCCTTACCCTTGTCCATTTACACACCTGTTATTAAAGATCTGGTTGTCACCAAATCTGGTTCTAAATCAGCTCCTGTAACTTCTCCAATCATCCAGACTCCTAGTCCTTTTACTAACCAGTGCCAATCTCCATGTTTGCAATCTGCCATGTCATCTCCAGTGACTGAATCCCAACAATCTTATTCTCCTGTCCCATCCTCTCTTTACAGTCCAAGTCCCTATCAGTTTGAGCCTCAAAGTCCTCATCAGTCCCCTACCTCAGCTGTATCTCCTGCTTCCTCCTCTCCATCTCCACCCTCCAATTCTCCACCTAATCTTGTCAATCAGCATCCTATGCAGACAAGATCCAAGAGTGGCATTTTCAAACCAAAAACCTACTCATACCTAGCCACCTCTTCTCTTTTACCCTCACATCCACCAGAACCTACTCAAGTGTCTGATGCCCTCAAGAATCCTGACTGGAAGCAGGCCATGGATGATGAGTACAATGCTCTCTTGAGGAACCACACATGGGAATTGGTTCCCAAGTCTCAAGCACACAATTTGATTGACAACAGATGGGTTTTTAAACTGAAGCTCAATCCTGATGGTACAATCCACAAGCATCAATTCTACAGGGCTTTCCACCCCTTTTCGTTTGAGGGGGGATGTTAGAACATAAGGATTATATTGTAATTCTAGATAACTTGTGTATTAGTATGTTATTAATGTGTACACCTAGCATGTACACTTGGCAGTTTTCTAGATAAGTTGTTAGGATAATATCTAGTATTTATGGTGTGTATGTTTCTCACAATTAATGCAATGGAATCTCTTATCTAAATTCTGCTTTCTTATATGTTACTAAATGCATGAAAGGATCAAAATGCCCCTTTTTTTTACTTTTGTCCCAAATCAATTAAATGCTAAAAACGGTTCTGATATCATTATGTTTCACCGATAGTTCATTGTAGTGTTACTAAATGCATGGGGCACATCTACATTGTGAGGAGAGGGGTCATACGCCCCTCATTAGATGGTATTAAAACGATATAATTTTGTTGTTAAAAATATAAATAATAATAATAAAAACATTAGTAATTTCGGTTGATTTACGAATTTGTTTCGGTGCTCTCACTAGATCAAATTACCGGATCCATTACCGACTAAAAGCGCTTGAATAATTTATTGTTAGGGGGAGGTACAACGCAGGTGGAATTGGGATGTAATAATATTTGGGTAAAAAGGAAAACAATTAACTTGTGGTAATACAAATAATTGAGATGCGTTCAACCCCCGGTGTTCTGCATAACCTTGCCGACATGATTTGCATTATTGTATGTTTTTGTACTCCTTTACACATAAATTATTAATATGTTGCATGTTGATTTACTTCCCCTTTTTAAACACTATATACTTTAATTTTTTGACTCAGGAAACACGGCTTCTTTATTTTGCACCAAAACAGAAATTTACGGCAAAAATATATATCTCAGGGCCCAAATTGTAGCAGAAACCGTCCTTTAGTAGCGAAATAAACTAAACTAATCCACGGACAGAAAATGAGATATTTTATTATCCATAAAGTTATAAAGTATTCCTCACAAAATGAAAGACACACTCTTGAAAGACACATTTTTGCATTCATTACAACATTGGTATTTATAGGCACAAATCTCTAATCCTAACCGCCAAAGATCTTTGTCGTAATTGTCATAAATACCCCAGATGTGGACCCACCCAAATTGTTATCCACTGAGATGAAACTCACCAAACCGACTTTCCGGACTGTAATCAATTGCCTGAATGTAGAACTCGCTTATACTCAAGAAAACTCAATGAGACCAAAATCGATCATTGACTTCGTAAGAAACTCGATTCACTTCATCAAACCGACTTTCACAGAACTGAATATACTTCTACTGAAAACTGACCATCATTCTCAGTCTCGGTTTCTCATATTAGTTTCACCAGTTTACTTATTAGTTTAGAGATCAAGTCACCAAAACTGACATGACATTTCACATTCAAATTGCCACATGACAGTTATATTCGTAAATTATAAATATTCACAAGGGATAACTTGAACACTAGGGTTACACATCTACCGACATTACATTCTAATTACGCCACATTAAACCTTGTTTGATGATGCATTTAATTACATCCTAATTATCAAAGTAAAGTTAAAAATGACTATCACAAAGACTGAAACACAATCATCAAAGTATAGTTAAAAACGCATTTCATGGTGATTAAGTTACAATGTTTTCGATTTATACAAAGCATTTCAGAACATTTGTAATAAATATCTTAAACCAAGATAAATTTGTAAAATAGATATTAAAATGATTCACATCCATTATAAAAAATTCACATTAGACCCTTTAGTCAAATATGTATATATAAACTAATGCACAAAATACCAATTCGTTTCTTTTAAAAAACCCGTAATTTAATTTAGTAAAAGTTAGAAAAACAATAACAAGGTTTTCGGTCATTACTGGCCACCTCCTAACCATAGAATTGGGATCGCCTGTTGTGCCTCCGTCTGCTGTGTTGTGCTTTGAGCTCGAAAAGACGTCGTTTTGATTGTGTTTTTTTTGTTTTTTTAAGCTCGGAACCAAACAGTGTCGTTTGTACCCAAAACGACGCCGTTTTACATCACAGCAGCCCGTGTAGTGTGTATTTCACAACAGAGGATCGGGGTCCCCTAACCATACGTCATCAATGAATAGCATCATCTGTTGGAGAAAATAGAGGGAAAATGATTTTATCGATTTTTTAATCATTTATGACAACTATTTTAAAAAGCGAGTTCGATAGACTTTTATTAAAATTATCGAGACTTTATTAAAATCATTGGAAACTACGTGTTACGTAGTTGACAATAGGGTTTTAAATCATTCAATTCGAATGCAATTGAATGAGATATTAACGCTTTAAGTTGTTGTGATATATGGGAAGTAAAGTAAAGTGTGTAAAACTTTGTCCCACATTTGAACATGAGTGTTCATTTAAGTATTTATATGATGATAGTTGATGATTGGTATAAGCTCCTGAGAGAAGGGAGAGAGTTCGAATGGTTTTAGGCAGACGATGTTCGCTAAAAATTGCGCTGCACGCGCACACCGCCGTCGCCGCCTCGCCGTGCCCGTTGACCTTGGGCTTGGGGAATTGGGCCTTCGTGGGCCTCAGGGCCTTGGGCTGGGCAAGTATTAAATTTTTGGACTCCAAAACTCGGGCTGAGTGGAAGCTAATGATTATTCAATGCAGAGACTCTTTCATTGCTTGCTTAGTCTCTATATAAACAACCTCCACAAGAAGTTGGAAAAATCAAATGATACACTAGCAACAAAACAAGATAGAATTCAAGCATACATTCCATTGCATAAAATTTTCTTGTGCATTCATAGTGAAGAGATTCTGGGCATTGTCAGAGTTCGACGTAGTTCGAAATCAAGATCTCTCTTTTGTGAGCAATGTGAATCGAGTTATCCTGTGAGACAATTCACAACAACCGTGGAGTGCAATGCCGGTCTGGAAATTTATTTTTGGACAGTCTGGCTAACTCGCCTCGGTTTGCATATCTTTTTATATTTTTATGTTACATATTTGTAATTATATTTATATTTTGAATTGGAAATAAAATTGTCTTTGTTTTCTGAATATTTATTTTATTCGCATACGGGTATAACATCATCTTCTTAAAACCTTAGTCCAGAAAACGTAATGTGATTAAAAGCGAATGCTATGAACATCTATTCATTGGAAAACCACTTCCAACAAAATGTAAGCCTCAACCCATAAACGTTACATCAAAATAAACCAAAACCAAAAAGAGGAAATCCAAAAATCAAACTAAATCAGACAATTCTATATTCATTATACATTGCAAACAATACGAGGCACTTGAAATTTTAAATAAAGAATTTAATTTGTAAGAAAAAATGGTCTTTTGATACTGTAAAATAAAGAACTTGTTTGCTCGGCTATTCTATTCCGTCTTGCCTTGCTGACTCGTACACCCTCCCCCAAAATACCGAGTTATTTTGGTTTAAACTTACATCATTTGGTATCATATGATTTTCGAGAACGACAATGTAAGATTTTTCAATGGCAAAAAACAATGTAAGATGATCTCTAAACTGATAAATAATCTCTGGAACTAATGTCGAACCGAGATTGAGAATAATGGTCGATTCGATTAAGATATTCGATTCTGTGAAAATTAGTTTGATGAAGTCTGCAATCAATTTCTTCGAGTCGGAGTGAGTTTTGGTCTGCTAAGTTTGGTTTGAGTATATTCGAGTTCTACATCCGAAACAAGTCCGGAAAGTCGTTTGAGGTGAGTTTGCCTGCGTGGATAACAAATGAGTTTCTTCCACATCTCTGGGTATTTATGAGAATTCGACGAAGATTGTTGATATAAGAAATATAATAAGCTTTCCTTAATAGTATATAATTTTAGTGAGAAGCTTCTTGATCTTTAACGTGGATCGAGATTACAAGTTCGAACTCCGCTATAAACATTATTATTTCCCCAGTTTATATTGTGCATGTGTTGGCCTCTTTGTTGGAGCTAGTTTGCTGGTTTGCTCAATGGGTTTTGATTATGCAGCCCACACTGCGGAGCTGATTGATATAAGAAATATATAAGAATGCGATTCCTTAATAAATTATAGCTTTTGGTGAGAATCCAGTCATTGATCTTTAACAAAGATCTTTGGCGGTTAGGGTTTTGGATTTGTTTATAAATATCAATGTTGAATCAATGAATGCTGTCTTTCAAGAGTGTGTCTTTCACTTTGTGAGGAATACTTGTAATTACATGCGTAATAAAATATCTCATTTTCTCGTCCGTGGAGTAGTCGTAAGACAACGTCGAAACCACGTTAATCACTGTGTTCTCTTTGTTTCTGTGTTTTATAAATTCCGTCATACTTTACATTTGCATTGCTATCTGATTATTTATTTTTTTTAAACTGCAAGCTTCTCGTCTGTGTTTATAAATAAAAAAAAATAAAAAAATAATAATAATAAATGTGACAATTGACCCGTAATTTTTTCCTTTTATTTTTGTTGTTACGTGCACGGGTAGACTTTTGTGAAAAGGGAGATATGTGAGAAAAAAAATTCAACCAAAAATAAGAAATATCTTCATGTGAAATTAATTTTCCACTAGTATTATAACAAATCCTGAAATTACTCAACCACATGTATTTTCCAATAGGAAAAAAAAAAAAGGAAAGAAAAGGGAAGGTGCTTTCTTTATTGATGGTTTTCCATCTCCAACTGTTGCACAGAACTTTGAAGCAATATTGCTATGGAGATTTGTTTTTATTTTTTTTTATGTGGGGTGACGATGGGGGAGGGGGGAGGGGGGATTATTACTTTGGTTGATACCGGATACCTTCACCACTAAACAAAGTTCATTCATTTTGGAAATTAACTATCCTTTGTTGTATATATATATATATTTACATTACAATGATTTTACCTAGTTTCATACTTGTAATGATTCACACTGACTCAAGTTTTTTAAAAGTCAATTGTTGATCAAAAAATCGACTTAATTTCAGAAAGTTGAATGTGAAAATCGACATTCAGTTAGTCGATAACACGGTTCTTAAGTTAATGATTGACTTTTAAATGGTTTGATTATGTTTGATGTATGGTGAGCGTGTTGTATTGATATGTTTGACATAGTCACATAGTGCATATATATACTCCGTATTTTAACAATGTGGAATAGATGGTCCATGCATAAATAAAAATGGGATTTTTATTTTTATTTTTATAAACAATACTCTTTATGTATCGAATTGTAAGTTATTATAGAGATTTCCATTCATGTGAAGAAAGTGGGTGAATGCAATATATTTTATGGATAAAAATCTAAAATATTATTTGATTATCATTGATGCATAGTTGTAAATTCATGTTAAGTCGTTGAATTAAAAATATAGGTTTTTGTTGAAAATGACACATTTTAAACTTAATGGAGTGCCGAGAACGATAAGCAATCATTTTGTTTTGTTGCGTTGCGTTTTCCATACCCATTAAGTTTAAAATGTGTCATTTTCAACAAGTCTCCCTTAAAAATTAGTTAGTGTAGGATGATAAATAAATAAAACCAAAACAAAAAAAAAAAACTAGAGGAATTTCCGGATCCGCCAAATACAGTTATGATTTGATAAAAAGTAAGAAAAGGCATCAGCCAGCCATCGAATAAAACCAGCTACTCCAGAAAATAGCCAACACAAGGGACTACCTCCGTTGCCAAACTACGATTATTTTTTTCTCGTAATATAAATTCTTCTAGAATATCAATAAAACTTTTATTGTATATTTTTGTAATTTTTATTTATCAAATTCAACAATTCTTTATTGTACTTTACATTAGGGGTGGAATCAGGCCAGGACCCGACCCGTAAACCTCCTACCCGAAACTCGTCCCTACAAGATTTGAGATTCAATTTTTCTTTCCGAGCCCATACCCGAACCGTCGGGTCCCGACAATCGGGATACCCGAATGTTCGGGATCCCGTCGGGTTGGGAATAAATGTCTCGAATATATGATGTCAAAAAATATTCATGTTAATATAAAAAAACGACAACAATAACTTGATCAAAACAATAGTTTAAAAGGTGGGGGCGGAGAAATGAGTTAATGGAGACAAAATCGACGGCCGGTGGAGGCAGGTGGCTTTTGTGAGGAAGAACAATCTGGTATATTAGAAAGCAGAAGAGAGTTGCAGAGAAAGTGAAAAACGACAAAAATAGATAGTGTAATATGTTTATGTTTTTATTATTATGGTTGTGGGTATTTATATCGGGATGAAAAATGATATATATATATATATATATATATATATATATATATATATATATGTGTGTGTGTGTGTGTGTGTGTGTGTGTGTGTGTGTGTTCGGGTCGGGATCCGGAACACGACGGGATTGAGTTTTATACCTGATCCAGTTCCCGCATTTTTCGGGTCGGGAAAATCTCAAAATTTCTGGATTGTAATTTTTCGGGACAGGATCGGGATTATCGGGAAATTTATTTATTACATTAATGATAGCCAAATACTCTATTCTTTTTTTAACCATGTGAAAACTCTAAAAGAACCTTATATTTTGTAGTTCATTTATCCTATATTATAAGGTTTTTTTAAACTTGTACACACAATTTATGAAACATCATAAATGAATCATTTTTAACATTTCAAGACAAATAATAGCATTTACTTTGAGACGTTTTTATAACATATTGTATTGTGTAAAGTAAAAGTTTAAACAAACAATTACATTTTATTGTTTTGGGATATCGTAAAAGAGGTAAAATACCTTATATTACTAGACGAAAGAAATACGTTCAGGGACAGAACTAAAGGTTTGCTATTTTTGGTACATCAAAAATTATATATAAATCTGTCAAACACAGCTAGTTATCTTAATCCCACCCCGAAACGTATAAAGATAGTTAATTAGGCCACCCGACCACCATTTTTTGGTTCGTCTCTGAATATGTGTATACAAGATGATAATGGTCAAAGGTTTCGTACCGACAATCAGCATAGAAAGCAACAGCTAGCTAGTAAATCTCTCAACAACAACAAAAAAAAAAAAAAAAACAGAGAAGAAAAGTGTAAAGGGGAAGTTATTGTATGGTGTCTCCACACGGTGTGGAGACACCGTATGGAACCATACAAACCACACAGTTTAATTATGTATTTAAACTGTGTGGTTCTGATTGTTTTACCCGTCACTTTACCTCAAATTATCTCACCACACAATAAATTCCTGTGTAAAAAAAAGGCCAAAATAGTGTAATGGGAAATGGGAAAAAGGCAGCACTAACAATCAAAAGTAGAAAAAGGTGAACCCATAAAAAGTTAAAAAATGCCAAAGCAAAGAATGTCTATCATTCAAGGGATGGTAACAAAATTAGGGAATCTTTGTTTGGAAACTTTACAAGACAGTAACTCTACGAGAAGAGAACACATGTCAAGTAATTTACACTAGACAGTTTTATACGGAATTGAAATTATAGGACGTAGATTATTTCATATGTGAGAGGACTCTCGATTCTTTAGTATCATTCTCATACCATATGTATTTTCATGAAAAAGTAAACTTAATTAATTTTATTCAGATCATTATATAAAGTAAACTTGATGGATTCTGACTAAAATAAGTTTATTGGTTTATCTCGAGATAAATGTTCAACTTCACAAGATGGTTGTTTTTAGTGTTGTAAATGTGCTAGAGTGAGGTATTCCTAATCAACTCACAAATACATTCAACATGATTAAATTTTTTCAAAGTTTGAGCTCAAGCCGACCTGCTTAAAAATAAATCAATTCGACATCTAGCTCTAAAATTTGATGATATATTTAAATGACACAACCCTATAACATTGCACATAAGCATATAATGATGAATTGTCATTTTAGCTATTAAGTGGTAGACAAGTTACATATTAAACACAATTGACTTCAACACGCATACTAAAGACACGTTTGTTACACATGAATGAATTGAAATTAAATAGAATAATAATAATGAAATGAAATGAAACAAATTACATAATAGACGAAACATCGAGTGATGAGTAGGGCATGATAATAAGTAAAGGTTAGGAGTAGGGTAAGGTAGGTGGAAGGGGTATGGTGGGTAGCCTTACCCTACCACACCACTCGGCCCTACCTACCATTTATTACCAATCACCCCACCACACCCTACCTTTTTACCCATCTTACCATATCTTACCTTACCATATGTTACTACCCCAACCTACCTCTACCACCCACATTCCCAACCCTACATCACCTTACCTTACCACCACATCATACCTAACCTATGTCATCTCACCTTACCATTTCACACCTCACCCCACACTATATTACCACACCCCGACCACCATCATTCCTCACCCCACCGCACCCTACCTTTCATTCCACAATGCCCTACCTTACCCTACCACCCCAACCTACTTCTCCACTCTTATGTTTAACCCTACCCCACCGTACTTTACACACCACCCCACATTGCCCTACCTTACCCCATCCAACCCTATCATATACTACCCTACCTTACCCATCACCCCACATTATCCTACCATACCCCATTCAGGCATCCATTCTAGCATACCCTACTTTACCTCACAACTCAACTTGCCCTGCACTTTCTCACTACCCACCCTACCCTACCTAATTCGACCCGTCTAACATACCCCACCCACCCTACCCTACCTAACATGGCCTTACCTAACCTACCACGTCTTTAATCATACCCTACCATGCCCACCTACCTTTTCTTACCCCACCCTACCCACCCTTCTTCACCGCACCTCATCACCCATCCTACCCCACGTTAATTTTACCCACCACCTACATGTTTTGTTGATTTTTATTCCATTTCATCCATTTTCAGGGGTAATGAAAATGATGAATTCTCATTGTGTTTCATTACCTAGTATTTATAGACAAATATTGGAATGGAGTGAAAAACTATTTCATTCCATGTTACAAACAAGCCTTAAGTGTTTGATACCACCCACACATGTCATTCAAAGACATATAAAGAGACATTACACTAAAAATATAAATAGAT
Organism: Gentiana macrophylla; assembly: GCA_026214975.1. NCBI lineage: Eukaryota > Viridiplantae > Streptophyta > Magnoliopsida > Gentianales > Gentianaceae > Gentiana > Gentiana macrophylla. The sequence continues at coordinate 177,282,228 of CM047805.1, read as the reverse complement.
TGACAATGTCTACATAAATGTATAAACTCATGATACCATATTTTAACGATCATGTTAAATTAGCATCTCTCGAAAGCTTGGATTCTAAAAATAAAATAAAATATGAGTAATTAACCTTAAAAAATTGGGAGTAATGTATGTATTTAAAAATAACATACCTCAATAATATATTGGTTTTGGTTAGTTCTGGTAATACCAACACCCGGCATGTCGGTTTTATTAAAGATCTTCACAAGTTGAGGTATACGAAAATGATAGGTCTACCAATAGTTTACATACCATTTCCCATTCTATATACCTAATACTACCACAATGTGTCAATGTGGTTATGAGAATTTATACGAATGCAAAATGCTTGAAACTTTTAAAAGTAAACTTATTATTTTGCCGAAACTTAACATAGGGATACCTTTTACCGTCACACCATAAGATCTTAGCAAATGGACAACAAACATGGGCTAACATTAATGGATGAAATTGACTTATACGATAACCCAAATGACTATAGTTGTGGGTTGTACTGTGAAATCGGCCCCCCGACATTTTGAGTTTGGACTTACATATAAATCCTTATCCTTATCCTTATTTATATAAAAGGAGTGGAGTTTGTCAAGCAGCCTGGCCACGTCGACATTTTTTTTTGCATGAATTTCCGTTTGGGCTTTTTATTTTATTGAGTCCAAATTGTTGAAAAGGGCCCAATGAATAACTAACCTGTTAGTTCTAAGAGCATCTCCAACAATACATCTTTTAAAAGCTTTATTCGTGTGTCACGTCATACAACTTATAAACCTTTTTTCTATAAATTTTTTCTCTACAATGCATAAACCTTTTGAAAAGATTTATAGCATGGTCCCACTACACATAAATATTTTATCTACTATTTATTTCTATCACACAAAGTTAAAAATATAATAATAATAAAAATAAAAATAAAATTAGTTGACAGACTTCAAACCGGTTTGTCTGCACAAACCTATTGTAAAGCTTTAGAATTCTTTTAACCTCCCATTAGAGGTAGCCTAATTAGGCATCTCCTTATAAAATCTATACACAAAACGAAACCCTACCTTATCAACAAATCATGCCGCCTCCTTTCCAACGTAAAGTTTCTCTATGATAACACCCGGCACTCCAGGGCTGAAAAGTTTCCATCTTTACCACTTCCCTTCTTTAACGTCTCTCCGCCTTATTTGTTCTATTTCATCTGTAACCTCGTTGCCTCTTTCATGATTCTTTTCGCTCTGTTGAAGAAACCAAATTGTTTCTTTACACTTCTCTTACCCGAAATGAATTCTTGACAAAATGGTTGTCTGTCAAAAGCTTCATCTAATGCTGTGAATTCTCTCTGCAACATCTGTGTTCTTTCAATCTTCCAAATCGTGGGATGGCCGTCCGTGAAGGTTAGAAGGGCTTATTCAGAGTCGATATCTCTGAATCAACAAGATCAACCCGTACACCTCTTTCAGGGAAGTCCTCCACTGGGTAATATGATTTTTTGCTTATTAAAATTTTGATTCGTATTTAGACTAACATGTCTACTTCTTACACCTTAAGCTGCATTTATCTAGGTTGCTGAAGGTGAAATACCAATTGTAGATTCACATGGGTAAGCTTGTTATTCATTTGCTTGAAATGTTATCAAACCATCACTGATATGCTTTTGTGTCTCTTAATTCTTTATAGGGCTGGAATTCGAGGCCTATTATGCACTTGATCCTACAGTTCGTGTGGTGATTTTGAAAGCATTAAGTGACATTTGTGTTGAGGTGTGCGGTTACTGTTTTATCTTTTAGGCCTGATTTTTATCTTGTTAAATATCTCGGTCATGAGTATATCAGTGTGATAAGTTCTCAGATTTAGTTTATGTATTCATTTAAAAGCTGTTGTGTGAGATTACATTCACCCCTGAAGCGGATTGATAGTCTAACAAGTACAGTTCCTTTCTCTGCGTTTAGGGTTTAGGTATTGATCGATTGTAGTCCCTAAACGATATTACATTCCCTAAACGCCTCCGCACCACCCTCTTACGATGGTATTGATCTATTTTATTGCGATCTACTTTTTCTACGGTTCCTACTTTCTCGATTAAACTGGTGTGTTAATTGGTGGGATGTGAATTTTCATGCAGGAGAAGCTGTAAACCCAAAGGCATGCCCTTTTGTAGATTGTAATGTTTTTTGAGTTGGACCTGTGGGTCAGTAATGTTTTCGAATGGATCTGCAACATCTTTCCTTTGGGATGCAGGTTTTAGCAAATGCTATTTTGCTTTGAAGTTTACTAAGTTTGTATATTGTTGTTTATCAACCCATTTTTCATGGTATGTTGGTTTCGCTTACTTCATTTGCTATAGTTCAAACCTTTTCTTTTTCTTCTGCAAGTTCAACTCTGTGTAGGAGATTATATTTTGTCATCTAGGTCGTGTGTGGTTTGCTTTAGAACTTTGTATAAAAACCAAGCATAAGCACTTTTTTTGATAGATTCATAAGCATTTTGTTGATGTTGCTGTTTTTTAAACCTTTACGGATTCTTTGCCTTTTATATGCACAATATTATCTGTTTTATTGTGATCACGTATAATTTTCTTGTTTAAATGTTCAAAATTCTTTGACTGTCCCTTTTGTTATTTTTTTTTAAATAGCAGAAAAATGTCCTGCAGATTATCTTCACTATTAGGATTCCAGAAGGTTGTCATGCGATTAAGCACCATAAACTTTGGATTGCTTATTTATTGGGCTGCTGCTTTATGAGGCACACCTCAGTTCGATTATGATGACATTATGGCGTTCTGTATGTGAGAAATTTGGAAAAGAAATCAATAGGAGCCGATGACGAAAATAAAGATTTGTCTTTTCCTTCTATCTTATGAATCAGACACAATTTAGTCAGTACTATGGTTGTGATACTTGTATGTTCTTTGTTGAAGGATTGTCATGCATTTCTTTTATCTGCGTTTGATTAGTATCTTTCCGTTGGATGACTTACCAGAAAACATTGTGTTAAAAAAGATAAACTGAACAATTATTTAATTAAAAAAATAAACTCTATTTAAGAACCTTAATAATTATTCAAGTGAATAGATAAACCTAATAATAGCAGATCATTTTCACATGTGCCTTGTAATAAAATAGAGTATATAATATTTTCAGCACGTGATCAAGTTGGGATTTAAATGAATTTATTTGCATTCTTTGGTACTTCAAGATTTAAATTTTGAATTATTTGCAGGTTGTGCGAGATTTTGGAGATTTTAATGTTAGGTCGCGTTGAATTTTCAAAATCTAGAATATTAACCTGAGAATAAATAGAAGTTGTGGCAGTGTTGTGTCTGTATACATATTGTGTTTTCATGGGTTTTGGCAAGATATTTCAATTTGTGATCTAGCAGTCTTTTTCCCCTGATTCTTAGGGGCGTCTTTACTGGCACCGCACCAAATATGCCGTTGTGGCACCGCACCAATCAAAATCAATACCATTGTCATTTTGAGCACTTTTGTATCATTTCGAGTCTTTAATTCAAAATTTCATAAAAATATATAAGTCATGAATATTTTATAAAATATCGTGTTTTTATTTTTTATTAGTTTTGTCCGGTTTAAGAACCGGAATGTCGCAGTTCGATTTACGCTTTGGTATTTTGGTGGTTTATTGCAAGGTTGACCAAAATCCCGAGTAATGACACGCTTTGAGGCCTTGGAAAATGTTCCAGAGTGTAAATATTTCATGCTTCTTAATGGACCATTTGCCTTTGGAATTATATCTTTGACGAACAAATGGCTCATTAAAACGGCATTTTCTGAAGAAGTGTCCTTCATGAAAGTTGTAGATCTTTGAAAGATCTTTCCAACGCATTTCTCACGTCGGAGGTCTACAACGCAAGATATGAATTTTTCAAGTTTCAGACAAAATCGATGTTTTTTTACCCCGGATCGATCCGGCCCTTTCCTGATCGATCCGGCTTGAAAATCGACATAATGATGATTTTGCATGGTTTTGCTTCCTGCATAATATTTTTATTGTTTGTTGAGTCCTAGGATCGATCCGGCCCTGATCATCCGTCATTTATCATCTATAAATAGGCCTTCATTTCATGTATTCCTTCTTCATCTTTTTTCCTTCATTTTTCTTTCATTTTGGGGCCTATATATATATCTATAGATATATATATATATATATATATATATATATATATATATGTATATATATTTGTAATTTCGTTATAATTTCAATAATTATCATTAAAATATAGTTTGTTTTTCGTTTCTTTCTTTCTTGTTTTCTTTCATTTTGTTATATATATATATATATATATATAAGTTTGCCTCGCAAATGATTGATTTAAGGTTTTAATTTGGTTTTAATAGAAAACAAGGCTATTCAAAACTTCCCACTGTTTAATCCATGACATTTTCGATCGTCTGATTACTTGTAATATCTATATATCTATATATATATATATATATATGAGTAGCTAAACCTTTTTCCATTTAAACGCCTCGGGAGATAATTCTCGGAAGTTCTTAAATTAAACGTTCAGATGATAAACTCATGTTTTAAAACTTGTTTTGATCATTTTAATAGCTTTGAATGAGATTGACAACTTTGTTCATTGTTACATCGAGCTTATTGTGGGATATGATATCACTAAAACATAGTCTAGATTGTTAGATTGACAACCTGAGTGACAGTCGTGACTATGCCTATGTGAGATTCTTATTCTTACGAGATGAAGGAAACAGTATTAGTATCACTAAAACATAGCTTTAATAGTTAGATTGACAACCTAAGTGACACGTTAAAACTATGCTTTTGTGAGGTTTTTCATGCTTTTTATTCGGTCAACCTTATTAGTAAGTTAGCTCTATGGAGGGTTAATAAGCCTGTATGGGGTTAAGTGAGAGTTGTTCGGCAGAATAAAGAGTTGACACCCGTAATGTCATATAAACCGAATCGCTTAAAACACACTCTTGTCAAGTCATTCCCCTCAACACATAGTTTGGCTATGCTTTTTAATCTTGTTAGTAAAACTTTACTTTTGCATTAGTATAATAATCTCCACCACAACTTTGATCGCTTCACTTCCATGTCCTCATACAACCACATTTCTCTTGGGATCGACTCGGCTCCTCAGTACTTCCTAACAATCGACCGGTATGTGTCAGAGATTGGTTTACCACGATAAATTGTATTTTGAAAAGGGGTAAATTAAGCCACTCTTTTATGAATCTTGATATTGTTGTGATATCTTGTAAGTGAACCGAAGGTCAAGGTTTTTATTTTTATTTACATAAGAGTCTTGGGATGTCAAAGTGATATTGTCTGAATACGACTTTGGTACTCAACCCAATCTCTTTAAATTATATTAGGTTGATATCTTGTAAGTCCAAATAATCGAGGCTTAGGACCTCATCTACAGATATATATATAACTTGTAAAAAAAAAAAAACAATTTTATTGTTTTCTTGTTGTTTTCTAGAATCTTATTCTTTGAGCTTAAATGGATGGATTTTTCAATCATTACTACTCACAACAACAATACTCCTACCAACCTCGTGCAACAATGCTATCAACAACGTTCTTGCCTCAAAAAAACCAGGACCGCACTATGGGTTATTCGAAAGCATGAGCCACAACATTTTGAGGTTCCCCCCAACCCTGGCTTATCGAGATTACGGTGATCATACTCGTATGTTGATAGCTTTGACCACCGACCGATTATGTGAGGATCGCTACTCACCTCCGATGAATCAAAGTCCGCTTTCCCCATGCCACGGTAGACTTTTCCAAATCAACGAGCGATTGGACTCTTGCAAGAGCGAGCTGGACATGCAAGAGTTCAAGATAAGTAGAAATCTTCAAGAGAGGTGGTGCAATTGATTGAAATAATGAGTTCGAGCAGCAAAAAAGCATGTGCAAAAGAGGTGGTTAAGGATGATGAGGTGCTCATTGAAGAAGTTCAGTTGAGAATAAGGTTGAGGATTCGATTTGCTATAATGAGATTTCGAGTTGAGTTTTGATTGGCCATCTTTAGTAGAAAATTGGTAGAATATAACGAACCCGATTACTACATCCTTAATATCAAATAAATTTTATGAGTGTCCTTAAGTCAAATTCTGAAGTTTCTCTATGAATTTCTTGTAGTTTGTTTGGACATTAATTATTTTGACTGAAATCGAATTAGAAGAATAAAATATAATACAATAAAGTGAAATAAAAACGCAAACCATTTCTTTCCTCACGTGGTTTTGTTTATTCAGTCCTTCTATTGTTAATCATCTTCTCATTGTTATCTGGTTTGATAAAGCTATCTTTGCTTTGTGTATCCCACCTATCAACAATAATCCATTTAGTTTCATTTGGAAAAAAAAATCTCAAACCGCCTTCCCGTTAGAGACTCCATCTTCAACACCCGATCATTTGAGTTGAATAGGCGATTTCCGTTATGGATGGTTGGTGCAAGTAGTTTTAGTTAAGGCAAGTGAATTTTTTTGTTTTCTGCATCGGTTTCAAGTGTAACGCCCCCAAACCCCGGGTCTGGCAGCGTTAAATGAGTCATAAATGGTCCGGTCAACTGCTTAGACCGCTGTCCTCGCTTGGTCTAAAATGGCTAACCCGAGTTGACAAGACCTTTATGTCTCACACTTATATGGGGGTGATGATTCTACCATTTTTCTTATGTGGAACATTACATTCTCCCTTTATAAAGTGCATCGACGCCCTCGCCAGACGCGGCCAAGATCGTTCCCGGATCGTCCTACCAGAGGTAACTTCAGAGGCCATCCTTACACCGTCTTCTTATACGGTGCAGCGCATAGTTCCGTCTGATAGTCGGCTCTGATACCATTCTGTAACGCCCCCAGACCCTGATAGCGTTAAATGAGTCATAAATGGTCCGGTCAACTGCTGAGACCGCCGTCCTCACTTGATCTAAAAGGACTAATCCGAGTTGATAAGACATTTATGTCTCACATTTATATGAGGATGATCATTTTACTATTTTTCTTATGTGGGACATTACATCAAGTCCTTCCAAATTTGGATCCGTCATATAGTTTTATAAGTTTACAAGATTGTAGATTATTAGTGTATAATTGTGTCTGTATGTGGATTTTGTGTTTCATTTGCCAAGTTTATTCCTGAGAAGAATCGAGTTGATCATTATAAACTTGATTTTCAATTAAGTTAAAAGACGAACGTTGTCTTTGACCTAAAGATTCATTTTCACATAATCTAGCATTTTCACATAATAATATATAAAGTTTATTACTTTTGTTTCCCCAAAGGACAAAACCTTTTATTATAACCGAATAAAACAAATTTACAACACGGCCAAAGCCGTACTACAACGCGACCTATAGCCGCACTAACAACGCCAATTAAGGCTATCAAGACCAAACGTCTCCAAGAGACAGGCTTGATAAAAGGGATGAAGAAGCCAAAAGAGGCGGAGAACTTCACCCTACAACAAAAAGTAAAAACTAAGACAGACTGAACAAATACAGAGAAAGACAAAGAAAAACAAACAAGATAATAACAAAAAAGCCAAAGAAATCGAAACCATTAACCATGATGGACGCCACCGGGTCCACATCACGACCGCCGCCTCTCCAGCGGAGAGAGAGCCCGTAAGAGATGACTAACTCCTCCGTCAAAAGAACGACTAAAGATAACCGCCAATTAAGAGCCGGAGCCTTAACGGAGTTATGTAAGCCACACAACAATGGATTACGCCACCATCCGGTAAGAGACGCTTATGCCGCTCAAACACGACTCTAAACGCTACCGCCACCATTGATCCGCCACTTGGAGAAGACCACCGCCGTCAACACCAAAAACAACATGGAAACCGGCCATCACCGGAGAGAAGCTTCGCAATCTCCGGAGACATCGACGACTCGTCCACAACGACAGTGGCCGAAAAAGCGAGCGCAAAGACCACCAACCATGGAGATCGGCATCAAAGGAAACAGAAAGAAAGAGGAAAACGAGGAAAGACACCGACAACAACAAACTAAAAAAGCTAAAAAAACAAGAAGCCATCTCATCTCTGCTAAACGCCGAGAGACGCCGAGCTGAAATGCGTAAGAAGGTTTTTCAAACGGAGGCTATTTGACAGAGAGAAAGAAGAGAGAGAGAGTAATCGCCAATATAAAGTTTATTACTATTATTATTATTATTAAAAAACATAAAGGATTTGTTCAAAAAATAAATAAATAAAGGATAAAAGGGATGTAAATAACGCTAAAAAGAAAAAACAATAAACCCACACAAAAACCCTCTCCACCACGTAGGGCGCCTAATCGGCAAATCATATCCTTTGCTGCCGCTCACTTTCCACCACCGGCGGACGTCGTCCAGAATGGCCGATCGCGTTAGGGATCGAGACAGGGACAGAGACAGAGACAGAGACAGAGAGAGAGACCGGGAACGAGATAAGGATCGGCTCCGCGACCGAGATCGAGATCGGAAAAGAGATCACGACGACCGCGACCGAGACCGTGACAGGGAAAGGAGCAAACGCTCTCGTTCTCGTACACCTGACCGCGCACGATCTCGCCACAATCGTTCTCGAACTCGATCTCCTTCTGCCGACCGTCGCCGTTCCCGTTCCTATTCACCCGATGGGAAAAACCGTAACCAACGCTACCAGAGGCGTCCCCACCGCTCTCCCACCCCAGAAAGCCCTCCCCGCAAGAGACGTAAGGATGAAGCTGAGAAGGAAAAGGACCGCCAACGAGCCCCTGAATTGGATGGGAATGCGAAAGAGAAGCAGAAGAAGAATAAGGAGCGTGGTGGAAGTGAGGGAGGGAATGGAAATGTTGGAGGTGAAGAGAATATTACCGATGTTGGAATGGTGGATGCAGATGAGCTTGAGATGATGAAGCAATTCGGGATTCCTGTGGGATTCGACTCGACAAAAGGGAAACCCGTGCCTGGTAATGATGTTGGTGCAGTGAGAAAAGTTACGAAAAGGCAGCCACGACAGTATATGAATCGCCGAGGTGGATTTAATCGCCCATTGCCTCCTGAACAAAACCGTTGAATGTAATCTGAGGTTAGGTTTGCTTTGGATGCACTCAAATTATTTAATTTTGTAATTCAAAGTAAATGTAGTAACATTGCACTTCGAATGATTTTTTTTTTTTGTGTTATTCTATTGTGGTATGCTATCACATGGAGGTTTGCGCTGATGATGCACTGTATGATGGTCGGACTTTAACTTGTCTTTGTGTAGCATATTATTGCAAATAGAGGAGCTACTTGAGAAAGGTGGAGTAACTGTGTGTAGATGGTGAGCAGTATCAGCAAGACACGCTTCTCTTAGTCGAGTCTATAATGTGAGGCGCGTGCTTTTAGTGTGATAATGTTTTGTAGTTGAGCTGCCTAGTATTTTAAAGTTAGATTAGTTGTGTTTAGGTAATGTCACTAATGTGTAGGTAGAATATGATAGGGAAAGCCCTCATATGGTGTTAGTATGGAGTAGCGTGTCTTGTCTTGTCTCACGAAGTCTCAAGTTCTGGTCTTGTTACCCTAATTAATATCACGAGTCTTGTAATTCTGTTTTTGTTTAATTTGAAATTGGAAATAGATTTCAATGGCAAGCCTAGGAAACAGATAGGGAACGACTACATGAGAGGCTGTGGTTGAGCTCCTCCCAGACCATTTTTGTCCCATTTCAAGTGAACCTTATAAATTGGTTATGGTCTATGTTTTAACATGTTGCAGGTAGATTTTGTTTGATTTTATCTTTGATGTCAAGTAATAAAGAATTGTAAGTTGAATTGTGATGACATGATGTGGACATGGAGCTAATTTGCTGGATTGTATCAACTATCCTTTCCCTCCTGCCTGTGTTGCGTAACAAGGATTCAGTTTCATTTTTATTGTTTGTTCATTGGCCTGGCCTGGCCCTTGCCTTTTGTCTCCTAGGTGGTTAGACACTAAGCAATGGCTTGTTGGCTCGCGTTTTTAAGAAAATTTTATCCGGTCATGTCTAATGATAAAATTTTAGCTAATTAAATAGTTTTCTTTCAGCTTGAAATAAATTGTGTTTTTTACGAGAATTTGATATTTTTTCCGGAAGCTTTTACTGGGGTAAGGTGGTGAATATTATTGTTGATAATGAAGATAAGGTCTGATAATAGTGTGGAAACTACAAGTGAGCGAATATTGTTTTCAGAAAATATCTGAAAAGTTAAGAAAGCCCTATTCTTCAGGGAATCACAAGCGATACTTTTGATGGGTATACTGTTTAGTGGGGTGTCAAACAGAGTAATACAAAATTGCTTATTACATGGGGAAGGATTTGGTAGTTTGCATTTAGTGTTAATTCTGCACTTACTGGAAGTTTGTTAAAACTTATGAAAGATGGAATGAGTTGTACGAATCAATGTTGTTGCTAAGTGAGATGTCTGTTGCTATTAAAGATTAAAACATTTAGAAAAAGTTATTACATTCGATGAACAGAGTTGAAGTTATTGGAACTTGGCTTATTTGCCTATTGGGTAAGGGTTGGGTTATTCATGTCAGGGAGCATTGGGGGGTGGGTTTCCTTTCTATGACTTTCCAATTATGTTTTCCTCTTTTGACGGGTGTCTATTTGCTAATTTTTATCAGGTGGAATTCTCAGGCGCCTTAGTTTGATACTGACTACTTACTGATCATGAAGAGAAGGTTCGAGAGGTCCACCCCTTCGAATATCAGATGTAATTTTGTATCAGTGGCGCATGGTGTGCTGTTTCTTGTTATGTAGTATTTAAGATACTGAGTGCAAGCTCCCCGTTTTCCCCCCAAATGGTGTAATGGTATTTTAAACAAGGTAATGTGCTTTGATCGGGTGGTGCACAGTTTCTTAATTTTACATCCTGTTGTGTAAACTCTAACCTTGTTCAATGTTATCTTTTTATTTAGATCTGGGCCGTCATAATACCAAGTTGTAGGTCGTCTGCTGTATGCCTATTATATGCCTTTGGTTATTAAGGGTGACTGGTAAATCAAAGCCAGGTCAGTCACTACCAAGGGAACTTGAGATGTCTTTGACCAACTGATTAGAATGTACTGAAAGATAGCATTATTGAACACTTAATGTGAAAGTGAACTAAAAATAGTTTATGTCTGGAAGAATAACTCAGAAAGAAGATAAAAGTATTAATGCAATGCTAGTGGTTGAAGTTGAGGATTGAAAGAGGGAAGAATGGAGAATGTTGAACATATGTGTTACTAGATTTCTTCACTACAGTTATATGTAGAAGTAAAATTTGTTGGAAAGTCGAAGGCTTTAGGACTTGATGTTATCGTAAGTTGCTCTGCCAAGTTGACGGTTCTGGCTCTAATTTTCTTTGTTTTTTTGGGGAAGGTAAACTACATTCTACTCCTTTTTTTTTTAGAGTTTTTATTTCAATAGACAGTATAGAGTTTAACCAGATAAGGTGGACAGGATATTGCTTAAATTGGATTGGAAATCTCGGTGATGCTGCTGGTTGGTGAGGTTTGAAAGCGAGATCTCATGGTCTTTTAGCCTCTTAGGGCTCAAGTCTCACCTTGGTAGGTCTCAATGGCGAAATTATTGTATTGTTAGTAACTTGGTATACTAGATTATTTGTTTCTATTATCAGACCTGTAAAAAGGTTTTTGAACCTGATGATATGTAGTCATGCCCGATAAGCGTGTACATATATTGTGGAATTTGATCCCCAAATATCTTGCCTTACAGTTTACAGTGGTGGTCTGTTTTGTAAGAACATTCTCTGTCTGACAGTGGGAACTGGAAAGTGGCAAACTGCACAACCAACGTGTAAGTGTATATATACATGTGAACTTGGGGGGGAAAGCAATGGCCTTTAATTTTATTAGAGTATCAGGTGACAAATTATTTGCTTGGAAAGCACAAGACTGACAAACATGGGGGTTTTAGAAGTGAAAGTAGTAGAGAAGATTAAAAGAGGGGGGGAGGTGTCAGCTGGTGCTTATGGTTTTTGAATGACGAAGGCCATGCACTGCACCTGTTTAATGTTGTCAAAAGCCAAGCAGCGAATATAAGCATTGGGATAGGTCCTCTTGCACTCCTCAATTTCTGAAAGGACTTGTGAAGCGTCATTGCAACCAAACATAGGCAGCTTCCACAGTGTCCAGTACCTCCCATCGTAGTAACCTGGCATAGTGCTGTTCTCCCTGTGCACAAATCCTTTCTGCGTTGTCACATGAAAGCAAAGACACAAATCATTCATTTCATGTTAAGACTGTTTCTGAGACGATATCAGATTGAAAAAGGAAAATTTGGTTACTATACACCACTGCCTTTTCTTGTGAAAATTGTGTGTGATTTGACTAATATTTATGGCGTAAGAATTTAAAAACTGTTTTGCACATAGTTTTCTAGGTTCATCTTTGATGACGTGCCTTTCAGTGATGGACAAACAGAATTTATAGTATTAACGACCACCTACCACCATGTCTAAATAACGGTTTTAAGAAAAGGAAAGAGTGTGGTGTATATATGTAGTTGCTAGAATGACATTTATTTAGAGACAAAAGAGGGTAATAAACCGTCTTGTGAAAATAGCAAAAGAATAATTTAAAAAGACATGGAAAGAGGTTATGTGTTGGCCACTACCGAATCAAATTCAAGGCATGGGATCCATTTGTTCTTGAGCATGTAATCAATCTCCTTTGCAATTGACTCATCTGATAGAGGCGGAAGGTAGGATAACGTCTCGAACTTCTTATTATCAATGGGATTCCATGTCTGTTTTAAATAATAATAATAAATAAATAAAAAATGCCACATCCAAAGGATGATAACCGAACAAAATCTGCTTGAAACTGAGATCTCCATAGAGAAAGGAAGTTGTTATTTCACAAAACAAACAAACCAATTCCGACCACAAAGGGTGATGTGAAAAAGACCTGCATGCACAAGACTCGAGATCCGTTAGTAGTAGTCCTGTTTCTCCAAGCAGCAACTGAGTAGTGTCTTGCAGGAGCACTTAATAATGGCTTCAACTGTAAGCCGCCAACATTGCTGGCACCTGGAGCTGATAATATATAACTTGCCGTAGACATTCTTCTTAGGTTCTTCTGAGATCTCGGAATATATATGTGTATGTATAATATTTATACACTACCGTGATAGCTGAAATTTATTTAGTTGTAATAATTGCACAATTTGTTGGTTTCGCTCCAGAGGAAAAGAAAAAGACAATTGGAGGGGAGGGGAGGGGAGGGGTGGGTTGTGTTAAAGCGTGAGGTGTGATTCAGTTGCTAGGTGGTTTTGAGTGTCGTCAATCACACCTCCCTATATATGGCCTTTTTCTTTTTTCCCACCCCCATTCCTCTTCTGTTGTAAATTGTAATGGATCAATTCAATGGGGCTGTAATATACATATGTTATTCTCTACAACTATTTTGTCTTGCACACATTAATATCCATGTGATTCCATTGCAATTGACTACGTGAAGTTGTTATTTTTATTTGGGACAATTATTCAAAAATACACATATTGGACTTAATTAGGTAAAAAGGACACCCAAAACAAACACTTAGTTATAAGGATAAAAATTAAGTAGATAGACCAAAATACCCTTAATGAAGGAAGAAATAAAAATTTAAAAAAAAAAAAAAGGAGGAGCAGCGGCACACATTGAAAGTTTTATATGGTCTTCCTGTTGTTAATTTTTTTTTTTGTTTTTTATTTAATTCCTGGACTGTTGTTTTTTTTATTTTATATATTTATAATTTCCTGAACATTGAATAATTTTTTTTTAACGGTGAAAGTTTTTATTTTTTATTTTTATTTTTTATATCACCACCGCGATGATCGATCACCCGACGCAAATGACTATCGACGAATGGATCTGACCACCGCGACGCAAATGATGACATTTTATGAAGCAACACCCGCGATGCATTGACCACCCTATGTAGTTACAATTGCGATGCATTGACCACCCCCGATCCATTGACCACAGCAATGTAGGGGCAACTCCGATGCAGTAGCCACCCCCGATGGAGAGACAACGTGATGCAGTGACTACCCCCGATGCAGAGATACCGCGATGCATTGACCACCACGATGCATTGACTTCGGCAATCATATATGCAGTGACATCGGCAATCATATATGCGTGACATCAACAATTTATGCAGTGACATCGACAGTCAGATATGCAGTGACATCAGCAATCATATATGAATGACATCAACAATTTATGTAGTGACATCGGCAATCATATATGCAGAGACATCGCGATGAAGTGACACTGCGATGTAGTGGCCACCCCGATGTAAAACACCACGATGAAGTGGCCACCCCGATGCAGACACCGCGACGCAGATCATCGGATGCAAATGATCACCGGATGCAGCGACATTTGATGAAGCAACACCGTGATGACATTTGATATTTTTCCTACTTAATTTCATAAAATCGATTTCTTGTCTTCATAATATCGACTTCAAATGGCTATATCTTTTGATATAAAACTACGATCAACATAAATCTTTCACCTTAATTCATATTTTTATGCAGTGACATCGGCAATCATATATGCAATATCAACAATTTATGCAGTGACATCGGCAATCAGATATGCAGTGACATCAACATTTTATACAGTGACATCAGCAATCATATATGAATGACATCAATAATTTATATAGTGACATCAACAATCATATATGCAGAGACATCGCGTTGAAGTGACACCGCGATGCAGTGGCCACCCCGATCACGCATACACGCGATGAAAACGGCCAACCTCTATGTAGAGACTCCGCGATGCAAAGACCATCGGATGCAGTGACCACCGGGATCCAGTGACATTTGATGAAACAACATCGTGATGACATTTGATATTTTTTCGACTTAATTTCATAAAATCGATTTCTTTTCTTCATAAAATCGACTTCAAATGACTATATCTTTTGATATAAAACTACGATAAACATAAATCTTTCACCTTAATTCATATTTTTATGCAGTGACATCGGAAATCATATATGCGTGACATCAACAATTTATGCAGTGACATCGGCAATCAGATATGCAGTGACATCAACATTTTATGCAGTGACATTAGCAATCGTATATGAATGACATCAACAATTTATGTAGTGACATCGGCAATCAAATACGCAGTGACATCAACATTTTTGTTGAACTTTTTGTCCCGAAATTAGGAAGATTTTTCAGGGGAAATCGAGCTTATGAGCCACGTCGAGCTATATCAAGTACTTAGCCAGTCGAGTTCGATGTTGCCTTTTTATGTCTCAATCGAGCCCAAACTTTTTTAGTCGATTCAAGCTCGAGCCTAGGGAGTATCGACTCGACTCGGATCGATTACACCCTAATGTGAATGACACTACACTTATTTTACAAAGTTACCAATTTTTGTATGAAATTGTATATGCAAAGACATGTAGATAATACATGTCCCTTGACAAGCAAATCGTGCTTTTGGAATTATTCAGAATTATTACTACTAAGATAATATATTATCTTAGTAGATATATATAAGTACTTGATTGTTCTTTTTTGATTGTTTATTCAAATGTCTCTTGATTGATCTTTTGTTGTTGAATGGAAAGAAGATAGAAAACTAGATCTCGAGAAATGTGACTGTGATTGTGTTAGATATTTATGAATCAATCGCTTCTTTTGTTCTTCAATCGAGGGTGGGGAAAAGAATTAAAATATAGATCCAAAGTGATTCCGAAAAGAAAAAAGATAATCATATGTAAGTGTTGAATTAATCACTTCAATAATAAAAAAACAAACAAGCCTTGTTCTCGACATTTCTCGTGAGGGCCACGCCAAGAATTTGGCAACAATCTCAATACACTTGCTTGATGCCCATGTTCTAGCAGAAGAATCAAAACTTGGTTACTTCAATATGCATATGCCTTAAATGCCTAGATTTCATAAAAACAATTCAATCAAGGCAAGCACTAATCTCAGAGCAAAATACTAAATTCACCACTTCCAATTTCTTGCAACAAATGAGTCAACGACATCAATTCATTGCAAACCGAAATATGAAGGGGGCTTGGGCTTCCGTGATATATCTTGTTTTAATATAAAATCCATTTAAACAAACAATCATGGAGGATTTTGATGAACCTAAACTCTTTATCTAGCAAGCTTTTTAAACAAAAATATGTTTCCAATTGTTCCCCAAAGGTAAGAAAACGTTGTAATTACAAATCAAATGACTTACAAATGGAATCTAATGATGTCACTGCATATATGATGTCTCAATCGGCATAAAATGTGGATGTCACTGCATAAAATGTTTATGTCACTGCATATATGATAGTCGATGTTATCTGTGATTTGGGCTTATGAATGGCTGTGATTTGGCAAATGGCTTTGAAGGTTGCTTGGCTGATCAAATATGTTAACTTGAAGGTTGCTTGAATCAAAGTTGGGAGCAACATGTTTTTGCTAGAGTTTAGGTCTTCATCACAATGGAAAAGAAAGCTTAGTGCTTCAAAAAAAAAAAAAAAAAGTACTCCCTTGATGATGAATTTGTTCTTCAAATATATATATATATATATATATATATTATTAGACCTGATGTATACCTCCCATGAAATGTGACAGGAATAACAAGGCCTCTATCATGTTATCTGTCCAAAGTCAAAAAAAGATGTATGTATTAAGTACATTTATTTATATATATATATATATATATATATATATATATATATATATATATATATATATATATATATATAGCACTTTCTCTAGCTAGCTATTGTTATTTTTGGCTTAATTATTTGTTGATTTGAAGTAGTTGTGTCTTGATAATATAATCGGTTGATTTGTATGAATATCACAGCCATTGCATGTTGGGTTTACAAGTGATGAAGGAGGAAACACCATAGACATCCGCTGGTTCAGACACAAATCCAATCTTCATCATGATAGGCTTGAAGCTTAGCTTCATTTGGTCATCATCAACATAATACATACATACAATAGAGAGAATTTTAAGCAATAATACATACATAATACAAACACACACATTCACAAGGCTTTGAACAGCTTTCCGTCCAGGGAATTCGGAAGGGAAATAGCCAATCAAACTTAAAGATTCCATATCATCAGGTTCAAAAACAACATTGCTGAGATCAACAAGATTGCAAGTCATACTAGTAAAATCTTCTCTCAATTTAATGACTTCATTAGTGAAAACTCTATTTTGTTGGAACAAATTAGCCAAGGAAACAGCTTTTTCAGCAATATGAACATCATTAAGAACACTATCCTTAGCAGCAGGAGCAGGTTCATTAACAATGTCCTTATCCAAATCAACCCCAACAAGTACAGAATTTAAAGTAGCACTAAGAAGCTTACCAGACCCAATTTCATGGGAGAAGAAGCATGTGGAGCAGTGTAATCAAGCACAACAAAGCATCAGAAATCCCGGAAGAACGAGCAGCCAATTCACTAGCAGGAGCCGAAGAATTCGTGAATAATACCTCAGATGAAGAGTTCAGAGCTGAAGAATCCAACTTGCCGGTGGAGGAAGTTCCAAAATCAGCTGTGGATGCAACATTAACAGCTGAGAGGGCAAGAACGGGGGTAATTTCAGTGGAAGGAGCCCTAGATTTCTTTCGAGAATTCTTACCCATGAAGCAAAAGCAAGCAACGAAGCAAAAAAGGAAAGAAGGAAGCCCAGAATAGGTGAATTGCTGGCCGGAATGGTGCAGGCACCATGGACGCTTGCCAGAGAGATTAGCGCTACTGCCTAGGGGGTAATATAGGAAAATTAAATAAAATGTGTCGTTATAAACGATGGCCTTTTTTGGTTGTTCTAAATGCCTAATTAAGTCTCAAAACACGTCCTTATAAACAAATAATACTTTTTATTTTTTATTTGCGCTTAAAGCCCCGGATATAAAGAGTTTGACCCTCGTCGTGCCAATAAGTCATTTCTCAATTTAGTTGGGTTTATTATAGAGAGCTAAATAAGTACAAGCTTAAAAATCAGCAACTCAAAATATAACCAAGAAACTATATAATATATAGTTCAGTTATGGAATCTTAACTTTATTTAAATATTCCTGATACAAATGCAATCCTTTCTGAAACTTCATTTCATGTTTCTTTAACAATTCAAATTGCTTCAACTCTTTTTCCTCAAAACTTACCACATTCCTATCAAACTGTAAATCCAATGGGCAACCTCTGTCGAGCAGCTCAAAACCATTCATCTTTGCATCACCATTGCATTCTCTCTCCTTCCGTTTTAGGAAAACAAATTTCGTGCAACCCTTCGTTTCACTGGTGGTGGTTCCACAAGGCATCATATTAGACCGACCTATTCCTCCATCAAATGAGGGTTCATGAAAAAGAAGTTGCTGCAACTTTATTGTGTTTTCAGAACAATCTTTCAATTCATCTACTTCATCAGATAGTGAAACCACATGGTCTTCTTGAAACCGAGAGTCAGCCTGTATGCATGACCCGGTTACTTCATTAGCCATCTCTGTTACCCGGCAGCATTCGCATTCAAGTTCCTCATCTGGGCTTGTTGCATTCCTTTCTTTATCACAACTGAGACTACGGAGATTAATCAAGAACTGAGGAGGAACAAATGAATCCCCAAGTTCATCCAATGGAACTTTATGTGACAGTTTCGTTGGGTAGGATAAAGGCTTCCGGAAAGGGAATTGTAGATTACCATCAGAATCGACTATGAATTTGAGAATACCAAGGAATTCCGGTTGGCAAGAAAAGAAGGAACGTAAGCCTGCAAATATACTCCTAAGAGCAATCTCTTGTAGACTAGTTGGCAAGTTGATATCTTTGAATACCTCTCTTTTTTCATGCAATACCTGAGAGCCTTCTTCACCCCCATACTTATCTGGGCCAGTATCATGTATCTGCCTAATTTTCTTCAGAATGATATCATCAAGGTTACCGTTCAAATATGCATCCAAAAAGGGAAGTTCCATGTACTGAAATATCTTTTCTCCTTGGTAGTCATTGTTGCTGTTTTCATATAAGAGATTATTATCCTGGCAATTCCATTCATCGGAATGATTCTCACAGTTTTTAGGAAATTCCCATGCAGCATGATAACTCTGAGCTTCTAGCTTCCCAGAGGACATCAACCGGATAAGTAAAAATCCGCCATTGGCTTCTGCTTCTGACAAACCGAAAAAGTTTTCTCCATGAAGGATGCCGAACCCCAAGACTATATCTTTCTTCTGCCTCCAATCAATCCAATCAGGAAGAGAATCCTTAAATGCTTCTTCTCGAACGAGACACCAGCCACAATAGCAACTGGTGTTGAGTAAAGACAGCTGTGAAGGGATACTCCACGCATACATGGAGTTGCAAAATTTCGAAATTTCAGAAATAACAGGATTCCTGTTTGTGTTTGGTCCAAATACAAAGAGATGAAATTCACAATCCCAAAATGATCCTAACAAAACACAAGAGCCCGCTTCCGAGGCCCATTCATACTTATCATCTTTAGCTTTTGACCGTAACTCAGACAATCTAAAAGTAGTCAAATAACGTGGGTTTTCAATGTTGTGTGCCCAACGTAATAACGGCCTACGTGGTTGCCTTACATCGCAGAGAAATAGCAAGGTTTTAGAAGCAACACAAAATCTGAATCCATCAGTACTATCCCGAGAAAGAGACACAAATCCGTCATTCAGCAAATTAGACAGCATCTCAATCTTCAATAAGCAACTTACTTTGTGACTCTCAAACCTTGCATCAAACAGGTACACAGCACTTGAATGAGCAATAACAAATATCCTCGGATGCCAACTAAACGCACAACCTAACCATAACAAACCACTATCCCCCTCAACTTTCTTATCATTATTACCCAAAAACTGAAGCCTTCTTCCTTGCACATAATTCTTTGATCCAAGAGACTTCTTCAAGCATGAATTTAAGTCGAACAAGTACAACTCACCTGTCTCTAACAGGACAAGACACTCTTCACTCAAATGTGGATTCCAACAGGAGTCAACAACTGCACAACTCCTAAACAATCGGGAACCTAGACAATCAACTCGAATACTCTTCGTCTCAAATCCATCACCCTGTTTCACAGTCTTCACCGCAAACCAAAACACAGAATACATAGAACAGGCCATTACATACCCAATAACAGGAAATGTAGGAGATGGCAAATCAGTACCTGAAACCGAAACATATCGCCCACATTACAATCTACAAGTTGCATCAAATTCATTGTCAATGGAAAGAAACTTATTAGTCCAGTTCACTGCTCCCACAATCAAAATCCTTGAGCAAAACAAGACACAACACACACACCACCAAAAAGGGGGTAAATAAACCATAAGAACTCTTAAAACAACATACTACCATGCTTTAGCTCCTTAAAAGCAAGTCCAATTATTAAGATCATAAGCATTGTAATTAAAGACTTATATTAACAATGTCTGTATTTATTTCTTATAAGCATGTACCTATATATGCGTCAACACTGTTAAACAAAGTGTTTTACAAATTACCTGAAAAAGAATCATCAAAATCAGCAACAGGAATGACCAGCAACTTTAGAATGCGAGAATTCAATTTTTCATAGGCGACAACAACATTTCCATTCATGGAATTTACCTCAACTACCAGCTCCGATTCCTTGGGTCGGAGCATCAAATACCCGACTTGATCACAATTATCGCCAGTAGGAAAAAATGCCACCACCGAAGAGGAGGGCCCAACAGATGAGCAAGGGAGCAATTGGAGAGAGTTAAACGCGTGCATATGATTCATAGAGTCGTCAATGTCATCAGCTATAACTGAATTGCCGGACCGGAACTCTTTGGCGATACGAGAAGCAGTTGAAGGTAGAAGGATTTGGGCGGAGGTGGAGATGAATCGTTTGAAGGAGAGATTAGGGTAAGGAGGAGGGAGCCGAGGCGACAGGGTATGGGAGGAGAAGAGTAGGGAGGGTGGTTTGTCGGGGCTCGGGGTGAAAACGAGAGGTCCGGTTTCTTTGTGGGGATTTGTGGTGTCATCATCTTCAGCACGGGGGCGCTTCGATACAGAGGGTTGGGGTCTCTGGGTGGTGGCGGCGGCGGGAAGGAGGAGAGGCGCAGAGAACACGGAGGAGATCGGCCATAGAGATTTCCATTCTTCTGAAAAGTCCATCGGGGCAAACAGATGACCCGTAATTATTTTGACCAACTTTAACCCGTAGATTTTAAATCAAATCAAAGGGTTTTAGAGAGGGCTTTAAAAGGTATGTGGAAAAAAACATACGTCATCGTTCCGTTATTAATTAAATGAATTACAAAATTCATAAGAAATAAAAATTGAATAGTTAGATAATTTCTCAACAAAAAAAAAATAGTTAGCTAACATGACATTGATCCAACGGCAAGTAGTGGGTTCAAATTTCAGTAGAAAAGATAAAAAGAATGTGCTTGTGTATTTAAAAAAATGAGGAATTAAGGCAAATAACGGTTTGTAATTAATCTTTATAAAAAATGTAATTATTTGATCATATATTTTTCTCTGTTATTAGTCATCTATCATTTGATATTTTCTGAGGTTATTTCAAAAAAAAAATCGATTTGAGTAGTGGAATTCTATATAGAAGGTTGTAGCCGGGGAGAGACCCCAAGTGTAGTAGTGTGGGGACCAGTGCCCTCGATAAGATCTGAAAAGTGATATAGTCTTGGTGACAAAAACGTAAAAGCAATACTAATTTCTTACTCGATCTTCGAATTTTGTTTCGATGCTTCAAGTGATAAATTTTTGTGGGTCACCCACTGATTGTAGCGAAACAACGGATTTGTGGTCCATTTCATTGTTTCATGGTAGCGTGAATTTGAGGAGAAAAGTTACGGTGGCGGAGTGATTTTAGAGTGATATCAAGTGGAGGGTTGTGATTAATCCATGTCACACCTACACACATCTACTATGTGTGTGAGAGTGTGAGAATTAATCACACCCTCCACTTGTTATCACTCTAAAATCACTCTCCCATCGTAACTTTCCTCAAATTTGAGTGTCAATTCTAATGTTTAACCGTAACGAATAGTGAATTTCGGAATATAAAATAGTGGATTTTGGAGTTCTCAATAACATATTGGGTATTTGTTTATAAGGACTAGTTTGAGTACTTAATTAGCACTTAGGACACACTTAAATCTTATTTGGTTATAAGGACATATTTTGAACACCTTTCCTATGTTAACCCTACAGAATAATGCTGCGGAAAAAAAAGAAATCTTCGATTGCCTTCATCTTCTAGCTCCTCCCCTTCTTCTTCCTCCACCTTCTTCTTTCATCGTTCATGTCCTTTTTTTAATTTCACCTTCCGTCCGGCAATGTAAGAAAGTCTCATATTTTTATCCAATTGGTGTGATTCTCACAACGGAGCAATTCGACGCTTGTCTTCCTCCGAAATTCAAGCATTATAATTTAACCGAATTTAATTATAAATGCTCTGCTCATCTGAGCATCATAATCGTTGATTGAATTCTCAATTGGTAGTACTATTTTTGCTAATCTTTGTCTTTTTTCCTCGAAATCGTTTTCTTGGTTTGACGATGAACGTGTGTCTATAGACTTTTTTTTGCTATTTGGATTTGAATCTGGTAGAATTTCAATCTACGATGCACCAAGATATTAGTTAGTCTCACTTTGTTGGACGTGTATGCTAGTTCAAGAGCTAATGATATGATGTTTTGTGACTTATTATTTTTTTGTTTATTCGTAGATATAGATGTATTTCGTGGATTCAAATTCGATTTTGTATAGTCTGCAGTGGTTAGCTTTACTTAGTGTTTGTGCAATTTTCTGGAGTCACAAATGAAATAGCTTGATTGGAATTTGTAGCTTGTATGTTCATTGAGCTAAAAGATGGCTACTTTTGTTGTATTTATGTTTTGATTTCTCATGTTACGCTTAAAAATGATTAGATGATTTACTGCTCATGATGTTTTGATTAGATCAACCTCAAGACTTAATCGACTCTCGAAATTTCATCGAACTGAGACTCATCGACCCGTGAGCCTCATCGACACTCAAAGAATCTCACGGACTCTCAAAGACTCACCGACATTGATGATAGGCCTATTGCTCTCGTGAAAGGAAAGAGATCTTGCACCGATCACTCTATTCATACTTATTTATCTTATGATCGCTTGTCTCCTGCCTTTGCCATGTTTACACAGACTTGGATTCTCAATCTATTCCTAAAAATATTCGGTGAGGCTCTTCAAAATGATAAGTGGAAGGTCATTGTTAAAACAGAGATGACCGCCTCCCGGATAATCATACTTGGGATCTCACAACTCTTCCAAAAGGCAAGAAGACAATACCGCAGATGGTTATTCACTATCAAATACAATGCTGATGGTACGATTGACAAGTACAAAGCCAGGTTGGTTGCAAGGGGTTTCACTCAAACTTATGGCATTGACTATAAAGAAACGTTTGCACCAATGGCAAAACTGAACACTATCGTGGTGTCGATTTCTCTGGTTGGCCCAACTTGACTGCCTCTACATCAATTGGATATCAAAATGCTTTTCTCAATGGTGACCTCACTGAGGAAGTCTACATGAATGTGTTAGGTGTGATGCCCGAAAGACAATTTTTGTAATTGTTTTATTTGATAAATGAATTGACGTTATTATTCATATTTATTATTCTCATAATCACCGATGTGACAATAGTATTTACACTACGTAAAAACCCTAAGTATATCGTTTATGTAATCACTTAACTCAAAGTGTATGGTATATACACGGGAGGATTGAGTTAGTGAAGATGTACTTAAAATACAATTAGCCCGTAGTGAAGTTAATCGGAGTATCGGGTCTCTCTTTAACGTGCTATTAATGCGCCTGAACACGCTTGGTGTGATTGTCTTATCCGGACTTTCGGTTAAGAGAACCTAATGGGGCATTTATATATGATAGATATATCGTATAGAAATCGACCCGATTTGATTAGAGTTCACGATATAATTCCGTAATCGAAAGTCTTATCGAATCAATGGATGATCATATTTATGGATATATCTTAATCTCGAGGTGATCACGATCAACCGCTTGAATCGCATGATGAAGTTTGACTTGACGGTTAAGGATTACACCGAGTCTGTGGGTCCGAATTACCCCATCTTGGCATTGTAATCGATTGAGTGAGTAGTCCGTGTTATCACATATACGAATCCATTCCTTCCATTTATGGAAGTAGATGTACGATTCCTTTTTGTTAATCCTAAAACGATCGATCCATGGAGTTCATATCACACCGATTGATCACCAAAGAGTTGTATGAATTAATTGATCACTAGGGGTTAATGGTAAATAAGGATAAGAGGTTCTAAAAAGGGTTAACGGTAACTTCCCGATTTAGAATGAATAATTCTATGGAGGATTAATCCATATGTAATGATTATATCAATGGACGCTTATTATTATTCTCGTGAGGAGATAAATATAATCTCATAATCGGAGGAGTGCAAATCACGGATTATGGTGGCATATTCTGTGATTGATTTATCGAATATAATTATTCTATAATTATTTATTTGATTTATCGGAGTCACTGATTATTAGTCCATTGGTCCCCGACGTGCTCTCCTAATATAAAGATAGCTATTCTCGACGTCGAATCCTAATAATATTAATTTAGTTCTTGTTGGACTTTATTAAAACGATATGTGAATTAATTGTTTAATTGACTATTAAATTAATGCAATTTAAATAATTAAATATGTGGAAAAGACATTTTCCATAATCTTGGCTAAAAATTGTGTTATAGTCGAAATTATTGTGACTAGGTCACAAGAGGTAAATTTCACCCCAAGGCATGTTTAATGAACAAGAAATTAGTTTTCTTGTGATTAATAAGAACAAGATAAAATATTTATTGGATAAATATTTATGGTAAGAAATAAAGATAAAGATTATTCTTGATTTGTTCTAGAATATTTTGGGATTATCTTTTATTTAATAGGATTATCATAATTGATTTTGTATTAATTATAAAATCCTTGGGGCTTAAGTTTTACTCTCCTATATAAAGAGAGTTATAAAGCCCAAACAACACACATAAATTCGACTTCACCTCTTAGAGAGAGAAGGAAAATTTCGCCCAAGGGAGTCAAGGGAAAATCTTGGAGATTTTTCCGGTGTAGCATATCGGAAGGGTTCGAGTCGAGAATTTCCTTCCACCGGGAGTTGCTTGATCACACGTCACGGAAGATCGTGGTGCTTTTCACGCTTTCCTTCGCTCATCCTATTGCGGTTCTTCAACTTGGATTTTGAGATCCAAGAGGTATGATCTACAACCCTCAGTAGATATAGATCTAGTTATTTTATTACGTGTAGTTTATAGATCTAGATCCATAAATCGCTTTCATTGCGGATGGTATTACTAACCAAGTGGTATCGGGCCGCCATGGTGATCTATATTTATACGTATAAAATATTAGATCTGGTGGAGTGGTAAACATGTAGATTTTTGTCCCAATTTTTAAATGGGGCGCATGCATGATTATTTTTATGTTTATGAATGTCGTGGTTGAAGAGATGGATTGGGGTTGGCATCAAGCATTGTTAGATCTATTGTAAACTCATATAAACGATGAAAATTCGTCCATATGAAAGATATGAAATTATGTAATTCTTTTTTATTGCAATTTTAATTTCCAGAAAATAGATCTGTTTAGTAGCTGTTTAGTTATTTCGTGTTTCCGTTGATCGAACCGTTGAAACGAAGATCCCTCCGGTCAGAATCAAGATTAGAAGATGATGATCAACTCCACAAATTTTGGCGTCGATCAGAGTCCGTTTCGATATCCGTTTGATGCTGCGAAGAGGTTGCTGTAACAGAAAAACGCAGGATTCACAGAAACACTATCTGTGACTTCCTCGATTTTCTGGGAGAGTTTGGACCGTTGAAAATCAAATCCGACCGTTAAGATTGCTCAACTTGGAGTTTTTGACGTACCATAAAATTTTAGGTCGATCGATTCATCTCGATTCCCGATCTGCCTCAGGAAGTCCTTGATGCAGTGCAGTCAAAGTCAGATTCAGCAGCTAGTTTGGCGGTTTACTGGAGAAAATTGGTAAGTCAAAGCACCGATCC
The DNA here is from genome assembly GCA_026214975.1 of Gentiana macrophylla. Lineage (NCBI taxonomy): Eukaryota > Viridiplantae > Streptophyta > Magnoliopsida > Gentianales > Gentianaceae > Gentiana > Gentiana macrophylla. Next base: position 177,256,120 of record CM047805.1, on the reverse strand, counting down.
AACCGTCCATATTGAAGTTCAAGGAGTGAAGATAAGATCTGGAAGGTTTCGTCCCGATCCGAGTTCGTTTAGTATGCCGATCGTCAAAGAGTTCGAACAGCTGCAGATTTAGTTAGAAAGTAGTAAACCCTAGTTAGGGTTTTGGTTTTTATTTTCTAATAGATTAGATACGCACCAGCCAACGATCCATCTCTGCTGCTTAAATTTTCCGCAATTTATTTTTTATGTGTTTGATCATAAAATAGATATAAAATCGAATTGCCATGACATGCATCATATCATAAATCCACTCCATGCATACATGTAGAATTTTAATTTTGGTAATTAAAATAGGCATGTATACAAACTCGTGTAATTAGTTGAAATTTAATTAATACGTGGTAATTAATAAATTTAGTAACTAATTAAAGATCCGAGGACGGGTTATGAAATCGTTAGCCTTTCGTGTGTGTTCTCGGTGAACCGCCTTAAAGTCAAACGAGATCACGCTTTCAATTGTGAAGAGTGTCTACGAGATTGAATGATGGTAAAAGAACAATAAATCTTGGATAAAACGGTTCGCCTATAGGTTGGGTGGTCAACCGAGCTTCGCTCGACCGACTTAACCCTCCTAGTGTGATGTATGCACGGGGGTCCGGCAAGACTAAGCTACACCGGAGAGCAGAGGGGTGATTCCTTCTTATCTCAATGGGGCCGTCTTGACCCGACTTCGTCCGACTGTCACATATGTTCCAACGAATAGGACGGGTAGGCTTGCCTACGTTACCGACACCATTCGGAATCCTTGATTTGATGTGCTTTTATGTTAACATCAAAAAGACGTGGTTAGTTAACCCACAACCACTTCCAAAATATTGAGTGGGAGCGGGGGAGGCGACAGCCAACCCCACGGCCTCTACTATAGATACAAGTAAGTGAGAGAAGGGTGACGCCGAGGCGCTTTGATTTCGTCCCCTAAGGATGGTGTTCACCCCTATCAACATTCATGGCTTGGTCTCCGAAAGGATAGGATTTCCGGGTACTGTCGGGTCACCGACCTATCCTAAGACGGCATACTCGGGCGTACCTAAGAGATCCGATATAGTAGGTCACACTCATCATGGGTATTTTTGGAAATATCTAGGCTGAAAAAGGAAGGTAGTCAATGAATAAAGGGATGTTCGATTCTCGTGGGATGTCCGATTCTCACAAGTTATTCATTGATGAGATTGTCTCGATTTAACCGTCATCTCTTTGACCTACCCTAAGGCGGCACTCGAGATGCGAGGTTAAAACCTTGGAATGGTAGAGTAGACTTATTTTTAGTTTACAATTCCTAAAATAAAATATAGTAGTGTTAAAACTTGAATTAATACATGTCATTTTATTTACAAACATTATATCCCTTACTAAATTGCTTAAAATTTAATTGACTAGTAATGACTTTGTTAAAAAGTGGAAAGTAACTAGGACGTTGAACTAGTTAATCGATAATGCAATTATTTTTCAAAGAGATATTTTCTCTTAAGCCTTTTAAAAACCAGAGTGACATATAGTATGTCACTAGTGTCATTCGTGTCGAACGGAAGACAAACTTAGTTTGACCAAAGGTGATCTCGACTTTGAAATTCTTCTAGTGAATTTTGAGTATGTAGTAATTACACGAGTAATTTTCTAATTGAAAAATTGGAAAATCATGAAGTGTTACTAGTTGGACGATATTTGGAATCGATGAACTAGTGGGAGCTTTATGATTTGTTGTTTTTCTAGAACATTAGAAAAGTGTAAATCGACTACACACGTAATCGTTCTAATTGAAAACCGGAAAGTCATGAAATGTTGCTAGTTAGACGATATTTGGAATCGATGAACTAGTGGGAGTTTCTATGATTTGTTGTTTTTCCGAAACAATAGAACTATGTATACGAAAGATTTTCTAATCGAAAAAATCGGAAATTCATAAAAATAAAGCATTGCTCGTTAGACGGTATTTGGAACCGATAAACTAGTGGGGAGCTTTAATGTTATGATTTGTTATTTTTCTAGTATATTAGAAAATCCGAGAAGTCCCGACAAGTAACACTCAAAATAGACATCCCACGGTTCAAGAGTAGTGTCTACTCACACGAACCGCTAGTTCAAAATCTGTTTCCATTTACGGAAAGTCAAGAATGGGAGAGTATGTCTAAGAGTGTTAGTCATCTAAAATCGAGTTGATTTTAAGGCTAAACCGAAAATTAATAAATCAAAATCATAGGATAAGGATAGTGATTTCGATCACCAACCTATGAATCCTTGGCGATTTTCTTGAGCTAAGTTCTTTGGAAGAACAAGGCAAAGAAAGCATTTAACGATTAAAAGAGTAAACAACGGGCGCTTAATTTTAGCTAGAATAGTGGGAGTGATATGAGGAAATGAATCTCGGATTCAATCTTGGATATCGCAGAAGATTTATTTTTCTCGCTTAAGATTCGTTGAACGAATGGATTTACCTTCTATTCGATAATTTGTTTGTCGATAGAAAGTGAATATACCATTTGTAAGTACGAATCCAAGACTCGACTTTTGTTTGATAAAGTCAAAACCACTTACAATCACAAATATGTATATAAAACACATCTTAAAGAACCATTAAAAGCAATTGGTTTCTATATTTAGATAAACGCTTCTTCATATTCCATAGTTAGTGCATAGTCCCTAAAAGACAAGACTCAAGACTCGCTCAGGGTGATTCCTTTCTCCTACCGGTTATATTGTCTCAAAGGTTCAATGACTAAAGTTTCCTTTCAATCGTGAAAGGATAATGGTTATAAAGAAGTAACATAGCTTATTTATGACGACCTTCGGGTCCATGAAAGATACAAGCTAGTAGGAGCTTCCGAGTAGTGACTTCTTGTCCGATAACTATTCAAACACTCCGGTAAGTTTATCCAAAATATTTTGAGGTTTCTCTGCTTTCAACAGAGATAGAGTATTCTATACTCGTAAATGGGTCATCACATAGTCCTGGGGACTCGATGCTCGGCCCGCCTCATAGTGAAATGTTTTCACTAAGTGAGAAACCGTTAAATTGCCTTATATAGTTTTTTTTTTTTAGACGTGCTACAATACAATCGCTTAACTCAATAAAGATATTGAAGTGAAATAACGGTTTACATTGAAATGTAAGACCGAGAAGTCTACCTAGAATATGCTTTGGAATTTACGGATAAGGTGTGGATTCGGTTCACCCCACTTCTGTAAATACAAGCATTTAGCACACGGTGCTTGAAGGTAGGTCTGGAAATTTCGCGAACACATTCGGTCGATGACCAATCGTTTCTATATCTTGTAGCATTGAGAAAAAGGTTTGTTATAAGATTCATGAAATCGGGAAGTGACAGCTTATACTTGCTAAGGCCCTTTCGATAGAGTCTATGAACAAGAAAAACCTTAAACCTTGCAAAGACGCTTACTCAAGGTAGTTACTAACCGATTAAAATCATACCACATCCAACATCGGTTGTTGGTGATAACACTAAATACTACTAAACTAGATCGTAATTTCGATCCACCCGTAATGTAGTGGGAGTATGGTTTATCCATTACCCATTACGGGTTCGGCGGACTTTGTAGTCCGAGGATCGATTGATGACCTATGGCTCTTTTGTGAGCAAATATAGGATTCTCGATAATAGAGGTTGGTTTTAATAGCCATAACCCTGTGAATGGAGTTCGGTACTCCAATTGCTCATACTCTTGTAGAACCACCGAGCGCCTCTCGTGCCCAAAGGGGAGTAATTGGATCTACACGGAAAAGAGTAGAATGAGTTCGGTATTGCATGATTTCGCTCAAAAGCGTAAAAATAGGGGTGATTCCTAAGACTTTCTTGCCAAACAAACGGAGTCCGATTGATTCAAATGAAGGGTATTGACTTATGAACTTATGACAGGATGACTCATCAAGGCTTATGTCCTTTGTGGATAAAAAGCAAACCTCTCGGTCATTGGAAGTCATATATTTCTACAATATGTGGATTTGACCGTAATATTGATAAGTCTTTTGTAGACCGGATATCAATTTTAGTACAAGAGTGAATATATAAATTAGTGTTTGTGAAGGATAACACCGCACTAGCTTGGAATCAACACGGGTGTGTTATCTCAAGTCGAAATCGACAATACCACAATTCTCTCGCAATGAGTTTTGGACAACATTCTTTAGAGTTTGACTCGGTCGAATTCATTAGAATCGATCACCGGTTTCCCATCCATCTTATTGGTTAAGATGATGCATCTGTATGCAACATTCAACGAGGAAGTTCTACCCTATGCCTCGAATGACTCTCTAAATCTTCGGATCAAGAGAAATGGGATAGATTCTCTTTCTAGTAAGAGATGGTCAAAGTTATTGAACGTCAACTTTGATCGAATCTTAGATTCGGCGGTTAACAAAGCAAGTTTAGTATGTCCTTTAGTATCTTGAAGAGAACGAGGAACAATATGCGGACATATTCATGTGTGAACTTGGATATGTGTGATACAATCGATTTTGACTTTAAGTCGATTGAGGATGATCGTTAAATCGATCTCGGCTCGATGTTTACTCAGCACCACATGATTTGATGGACCGTAACGCTTGATTCTACGGATCGCCTCGAGCCGACAACCCGACTAATCATTAAGACCCATGACATTTAGATGTAGGTACTCACCGAGTCACCGACCTATCCTACGACGGCATACTCGGAGTGTACTTTGAATCAAATGGTTATGACATGCTTAGTGGGGTACTAGAATACGGATAAGTCTCCATTGCTTTAGAGCAAGTGGGAGATGTAGTTTGTTGTAGTTTAAATAATAGGGTGTGCTCTAAAACAATTAATCACATGCTTTCGTGCAAGTGGGAGATTGTTAGGTGTGATGCCCGAAAGACAATTTTTGTAATTGTTTTATTTGATAAATGAATTGACGTTATTATTCATATTTATTATTCTCATAATCACCGATGTGACAATAGTATTTACACTACGTAAAAACCCTAAGTATATCGTTTATGTAATCACTTAACTCAAAGTGTATGGTATATACACGGGAGGATTGAGTTAGTGAAGATGTACTTAAAATACAATTAGCCCGTAGTGAAGTTAATCGAGAGTATCGGGTCTCTCCTTTAACGTGCTATTAATGCGCCTGCAACACGCTTGGTGTGATTGTCTTATCCGGACTTTCGGTTAAGAGAACCTAATGGGCATTTATATATGATAGATATATCGATAGTAATTTGGACCGATTTGATTAGAGTTCACGATATAATTCCGTAATCGAAGTCTTATCGAATCAATGGATGATCATATTTATGGATATATCTTAATCCGAGGTGATCACGACCAACCGCTTGAATCGGTATGAAGTTTGACTTGACGGTTAAGGATTACACCGAGTCTGTGGTCCGAATTACCCCATCTTGGCATTGTAATCGATTGAGTGAGTAGTCCGTGTTATCACAGATACGGAATCCATTCCTTCCATTTATGGAAGTAGATAGACAGCCTCTTTATTTGTTAATCCTAGAAACCGATCGATCCATGGAGTTCATATCACACCGATTGATCACCAAAGAGTTGTATGAATTAATTGATCACTAGGGGTTAATGGTAAATAAGGATAAGAGGTTCTAAAAGGGTTAACGGTAACTTCCCGATTTAGAATGAATAATCTATGGAGGATTAATCCATATGTAATGATTATATCAATGGACGCTTATTATTATTCTCGTGAGAGATAAATATAATCTCATAATCGAGGAGTGCAATCACGGGATTATGGTGGCATATTCCTCGTGATTGATTTATCGAATATAATTATTCTATAATTATTTATTTGATTTATCGGAGCCGCTGATTATTAGTCCATGGTCCCCGACGTGCCTCCTAATATAGCATAGCTATTCTCGGACGTCGAATCCTAATAATATTAATTTAGTTCTTGTTGGACTTTATTAAAACGATATGTGAATTAATTGTTTAGTGGACTATTAAATTAGTTGGGCTAAATAATTAAATATGTGGAAAAGACATTTTCCATAATCTTGGCCCAAAATTGTGTTATAGTTTTAAATTATTGTGACTAGGTCACAAGAGGTAAATTTCACCCCAAGGCATGTTTAATGAACAAGAAATTAGTTTTCTTGTGATTAATAAGACATGTGCATAAAATATTTATTGGATAAATATTTATGGTAAGAAATAAAGATAAAGATTATTCTTGATTTGTTCTAGAATATTTTGGGATTATCTTTTATTTAATAGGATTATCATAATTGATTTTGTATTAATTATAAAATCCTTGGGGCTTAAGTTTTACTCTCCTATATAAAGAGAGTTCTCCTGCCAAACAACACACATAAATTCGACTTCACCTCTTAGAGAGGAGAAGGAAAATTTCGCCAAGGGGAGTCAAGGGGAAAATCTTGGAGATTTTTCCGGTAGCATATCGGAAGGGTTCGAGTCGAGAATTTCCTTCCACCGGAGTTGCTTGATCACACGTGACGGAAGATCGTGGTGCTCTTCACGCTTTCCTTCGCTCATCCTATTATGGTTCTTCAACTTGGATTTTGAGATCCAAGAGGTATGATCTACAACCCCTTGTAGATATAGATCTAGTTATTTTATTACGTGTAGTTTATAGATCTAGATCCATAAATCGTTTCCGCTGCGGATGGTATTACTAATGTAATGTACCTCCTGGTTTTGTCAATCCTCACACTCGTCGGGCAAGGTATGCAAACTCAGGAAATCTCTATATGGCCTCAAGCAATCCCCAAGAGCCTGGTTTGGGAAACTCACCACTGTGGTCAAAATCTGCTGGATATCATCAATGCAACTCAGATCACACTATGTTTATCAAGACAACCAACCGAGGAGAAGTCCATTCTTATTGTATATGTGGATGATATCATCCTTCTTTGGTGATGACTTTACCGAGATCCAAAATTTGAAGACCCTACTGGCAAAGGTGTTTCAAGTCAAGGATTTGGGTTATCTTAAATACTTCCTTGGTATGGAAATTGCAAGAAACAACCAGGGTATCTCTATCTCTCAAAGGAAATATGTGTTGGACCTGTTTGAAGAAATCGGTATCTTTGGGATGCAAACTGTTGTATCCCCAGTGAGACCCCAAAGAATACCTGTTTGCATGGTGACATTGTCTTTGTCGGAAGGATCAATATCAGAGACTTGTAGGGAAACTCATTTATCTATCCCATACAAGACCTGATATTGCATATGGAGTCAGTCTGGTAAGCCAGTTCATGCATTGCCCTACTGAGCACCATTGGGATGTCGTGAACAGATACTAAGGTACTTGAAATCCACTCGCCAAGGCCTCGCATTTCACCAAGTCTGGCCGAGAGATCTATCAAGGTTTACACTGATGCCGATTGGGTGGGCCGCCACATAGATGTAAGGTCCACTACAAGCTACCGTTTTATGTATGGGAAATCTTGTCACCCTGGAGGAGCAAGAAACAACCTACTGCCTCTAGAAGCGATCTTGAAGCTAAACTCGTGGCATTAGTTTTGGGTATTTGTGAAGCTCTATGGATAAAAAGAGTCCTTATCGAACTTCAAAGAACTTATTCGGCAACCTATCACCTCTTTGTGACAATAATTCACCTTATGCATGGCGAGAGGATCCACCCATCATGATAAAACCAAACATGTGGACATTGATGACACTTCCCGAAGGAGCAGATTGATGCCAAGATTATTCAACTCCAGTATGTTTCCTCACAGATCGAATCGCGATATTCTCACCAAGGCCATTCCGCCACTTATGTTCAAAGAGATTTGAGTAGCAAACTTGGTCAGATAAACATATACAACCCAGCTTGAGGGGGTGTGGAAATATTACGTTACATTAGTGTAACATATTAATTGTGAGACATATTAATTGTAAGACATATTAATTGTATTGAATAAACAATTAATATGTCATAAAGTCATAAAGTAACTCTATTTTGTCTTATTAGGTAATAGACAACTCTAGCAATTAATACTAGCCGACTCTAGTAATTAATTGCTCTCTCCTAACTTATACTCTACTAGGACCTTTCTCACTTACTTGTACCTATTTATACTCACTCTTTTATGATGAATAAACCAAGTTGAAGTTTACTCAAGTATTATTTACTTTCTCAAACTCTCTTCATGGTATCGAGAGTTAAACTCCACGATCCATTGCAAACTCTCGAGACTCTGCTTGAATCAAGAATGTCTTCATTATCTCAAGCTTCCTCACCTCGAGTTGAGTCCCAAACCTCAGTGATCGAGATCACCGACTCTTCATCTTACACTAATCATAGACTTGATGGCAACAACTACTTGCCGTGGGTCAAGGTCTATGAAAATGTACATCTCTCGGACAAGGTAAGATGGGATACCCGTCCGACTCTAAACTCCGCCTCACTTGAAGATGACCCAGATTTGAAGCATGGGATACTACTAATAATCAAGTCATGACCATTCTCACAAGATCAATGACAAAAGAGATTAGTGAGAACTTTATGATGTATGATACTGCAAAGCGAGATGCAGGATAATGCCAGGGATCTTTACTCCAAGAAAGACAATACATCGAGGTCTATGAGCTTGAAGCTCAAATTCAAAACTACTGATAAGGAGATATGTCAGTGACTCAATATTTCAACCAACTATCTAAGGCATGGCAACACCTAGATATGTTGGAAACTCACTCTGAATGATGTCAAGGATGTCGCCTCGTATAAAGACATCATAGAAAGAAGAGAGTATTCAAGTTCCTCACTGGATCGAATCCTACTCTTGATGATGTTAGAGGTAGAATTCAGCTACTAAACCTCTCCCAAATCTCAAATCCATGTTTGCCGAGGTCAAACATGAGGAAAGCAGGAGGAAAGTGATGCTATCAACTCCCCTGCCGACAACCCTCTTGAGAGTGCCACCTGTGACCGATCGCCAGAACCCCGCCGAGGTTACCGAGGCTTACGAGAAGCTCTCGCCGATAAAGCTGGAAAGCTGTTTCGTGACCACCGCAAGCGCACAAATCACACCAAGGACACTTGCTGTGGAAACTACATGGCAAGCCTAACTCCTCCAAAACCTCAAGACTTTCCAAGGAAAGTCAGGGCAGACACATAAGTGAGGAAGAAGATGACAACAGGTTGAATGCACAGCTTGCTGCATTCAAAGCCTTCCTAACTCAACAAAAGGGAGGTAGTCACTCTACTGACATAGCCTCTCATGCCAGTACAGGTAAATTCTACTCATCTATTAGTAATGAAACCTGGATTGTTGATTCTGGGGCCTCATCCCATATGACTGGTAATAAAAATCTCATTACTCAACTTAAGCCATGTCCCCAAATTCACAATGTTAAGACTGCTGATGGATCTATCTCTAGTGCAAAAGGTTTTGGTAAGGTGCAACTTACTAATAAGATATGCCTACAGGATGTCCTATTTGTTCCAAAATTAGATTGCAATCTCATATCTGTCAGTAAACTTACTAAAGATTTGAACTAGATCGTTGTTTTTAATGAGAATTAGTGCACTTTCCAGATCATTCCTCAAAGCGTTGATTGGGACTCGCTAAACCGTGCTCGGGATCAGATGTGGTTGACCTCGCCAAGAAGGAAGGCGAAGACCGAATGCCTCGCCTCACTGCACTCAAAACCTTGACAATATCATGTTATGGCATTATAGACTAGGACATCCCGGTTTAGTTATTTAAAGTCTATAGATCCCGAATTGTTTAAAGGTTGTAATTTGAATGATCTTCAATGTGATATTTGTCAATTTTCCAAACTCACCAAATCTGTATGCAAAATTACCTCACTTACCATCCACACCATTCACCTTAATTCACAAAGTGATGTATGGGGACCTCAAGAGTAAAAAGCATAACAAGGAAGAGGTGGTTTGTTACCTTCATAGATGACCACACCGTAACCACTTGGTTATTTTTAATGAAGGATAAATATGAAGTTGGATCCATCTTTCAAGAGTTTTACAACATGGTCTCCACTCGCTTTGACACTAAGATCAAAATTTTGAAGACCGACAATGCTCTTGAATATTATGAGTCTAATCTCGGAATTTCTTGATGAATAAGGGAATTGTCCATATCAAGAGTTGTGTTGAGACTCCTCAAAAAAATGGGGTTCTTTGAGAGAAAGAAACAGCATCTGCTAGAAATGGCTAGTCTATCATGTTTACCACAAATGTCCCAAAATATATGTGGGGTGAAGCTATATTGACTTCCACATACTTAATCAATGCACTTCCCAAAGGGTGTTAGGCTTCAAAACTCCTATCAAAACCCTACGCCACACACTCCCTTGCCCCATCTTATTTCCCGATTACCTCCAAAAATCTTTGGTTGTACTGTGTTTGCCTATATCCATGCCCAACACAGCAAACTTGATCCCAAAGCTCACAAGTGCATTTTCCTAGGATATGCAAAGGACAGAAAGGCTACAAGTGTTACTCTCCTTCGAAAAGAGATTTTACAATTCTATGGATGTCAAATTTTTGAAAGGACTCCTACTACAAAGAAGTCCACTCGAGGCGATCAGATGGAAACTCGATTGAAATTGACCTAAACCCTTTCCTCAAGAAACTCTTAACCTCAAAGAACCCATCGACTCTCATCGATCGAACCTCAAAGACCCTACCGACTCTCTCAGACCTCATCGAACCTCGAGACTACGACCCGAGCCTCACGACATTGATGATAGGCCTATTGCTCTCGTGAAGGGAAAGAGATCTTGCACCGATCACTCTATTCATACTTATTTATCTTATGATCAGCTTGTCTCTGTGCCTTTGCCATGTTTACACAGACTTGGATTCTCACTCTATTCCTAAAAATATTCATGAGGCTCTTCAAAATGATAAGTGGAAGGTCATTGTTAAAACAGAGATGACCCGCCTCCCGGATAATCATACTTGGGATCTCACAACTCTTCCAAAAGGCAAGAAGACGGTCATACCGCAGATGGTTATTCACTATCAAATACAATGTTTGATGGTACGATTGACAAGTACAAAGCCAGGTTGGTTGCAAGGGGTTTCACTCAAACTTATGGCATTGACTATAAAGAAACGTTTGCACCAGTGGCAAACCGAACACCGTCAGTCTTGTCGATTTCTCTAGTCATCCAACTTGACTGGCCTCTACATCAATTGGATATCAAAATGCTTTTCTCAATGGTGACCTCACCGAGGAAGTCTACATGAATGTACCTCCTGGTTTTGTCAATCCTCACACTCAGGGCAAGGTATGCAAACTCAGGAAATCTCTATATGGCCTGAAGCAATCCCCAAGAGCCTGGTTTGGGAAACTCACTACTGTGGTCAAAGCTGCTGGATATCATCAATGCAACTCAGATCACACTATGTTTATCAAGACAACCAACCAGAGAAGGTCCATTCTTATTGTATATGTGGATGATATCATCCTCATCGTGATGACTCTCCGAGATCCAAAATTTGAAGACCCTACTGGCAAAGGTGTTTCAAGTCAAGGATTTGGGCTATCTTAAATACTTCCTTGGTATGGAAATTGCAAGAAACAACCAGGGTATCTCTATCTCTCAAAGGAAATATGTGTTGGACTCGCCAAGGAAATCGGTATGTTGGGTCAAAACTCTCGTATCCCCAGAGACCCCAGTAATACCTGTCACGTGGTGACATTGTTTGTCGAGGAAGGATCAATATCGAGAGACTTGTAGGAAACTCATTTATCTATCCCATACAAGACCTGATATTGCATATGGAGTCGGGCACAGTAAGCCGCCATGCATTGCCCTACCGAGTACCATTGGGATGTCGTGAATGGGATACTAAGGTACTTGAAATCCACTCTGGCCAAGGCCTGCATTTAACCAAGTCTGGCACGAGAGATCTATCAAGGTTTACACTGACATCGATTGGGCTGGCCGCCACATAGACGTAAGGTCCACTACAAAGCATCGTTTTATGTGTATGGGAAATCTTGTCACCCTGAGGAGCAAGAAACAACCTACTGTCTCTAGAAGAAGTGCTGAAGCTGAACTCAGGGCATTAGTTTTGGGTATTTGTGAAGCTCTATGGATAAAAAGAGTCCTTACTGAACTTCAGCAGCCTATTCAGCAACCTATCACACTCTGCTGTGACAATAATTCAGCCTTATGCATGGCAGAGGATCCAGTCCATCATGATAAAACCAAACATGTGGACATTGACAGACACTTCCTGAAGGAGAAGATTGATGCCAAGATTATTCAACTCCAGTATGTTTCCTCAGCAGATCAGAATGCTGATATTCTCACCAAGGCCATTCCGCCACTTATGTTCAGCAGACTGAGTAGCAAACTTGGCTGTATAAACATATACAACCCAGTTTGAGGGGGGGTGTGGAAATATTACGTTACATTAGTGTAACATATTAATTGTGAGACATATTAATTGTAAGACATATTAATTGTATTGAATAAACAATTAATATGTCATAAAGTCATAAAGTAACTCTATTTTGTCTTATTAGGTAATAGACAACTCTAGCAATTAATACTAGCCGACTCTAGTAATTAATTGCTCTCTCCTAACTTATACTCTACTAGGACCTTTCTCACTTATTTGTACCTATTTATACTCACTCTTTTATGATGAATAAACCAAGTTGAAGTTTACTCAAGTATTATTTACTTTCTCAAACTCTCTTCATTTTATGTACTGCAATTCTGGCAATCGGTGGTTGTGGTCGTCGCTGGAATCATCGATTGGACAGTTCAAGTTTTCAGCTAGTGGAAGAAAGTGTTTGAGAGCCATTGAAAGAGATGATTTGAGGGAAGAAATGATGAATTGAGGAGAGGTGGGAATGGGATCATGGCGGAATCTATAGAAATGCACAAACTGAGTTGGAGGATTAACCAAGAATTGTATGTCATAAAACGTCAGTGGAAGGGTGAAATCAGCCACGGCGTTTGGCGGTGGCGCAACACGGCATTTTTCAAGGAATTTGATTTTGTGATTTGCAGCCATGTTTAAGATAATAAATCACCTTCTTTCTGGGTTTTTTTATCGGTTTCAAATGAATTCATCATTCATAATGCTCTGTTCCCATGCTTTAGATGTTTACGGTATACCTAGAATTTCAAATGAATGCATCATTCATAATGAGTTATTGATGTCACTGCATATTTGATTGCCGATGTCACTGCATAAATGGTTGATGTCACGCATATATGATTACCGATGTCACTGCATAAAATGTTGATGTCACTGCATATTTGATTGCCGATGTCACTGCATAAATTGTTGATGTCACGCATATATGATTGCCAGCTCTTGAAATTTGCATGATAGTAGTCTGTGTTTGATACTAGTCTTGGTTTGTTGAGTCTGAGTTTGTTCATTGTGTGAAACCTTGATTTTGGTAGTTGATTTTTGCTGAGCCATTAGACAACAGTTTGACTGATCTGAAATATCAGGTCAAGACTGCCCAGTGGGGTTTATTGTCTGTACCTTAAGTCTGAATAGAATCAATATCTTAAGTCTAAGTTTTGCTCTTGAACAGAAGTCTTGTTTAAGATTCTGGTTCTTGTTCTTGTGTGAGTCATATACTGTTGTTAAGTCTTTTGAATGAAGGTCTTTTCTTCTGATAGAGACTTGATTGAATTGATTATCAGTCAGTGTTTGATTCTTTTTTTTTCTGATTAATCCCCATAACCTGTTGGTTCCAATTTTGATCATCAGTAGACTTTATTGTTATTGTTAATCAAGGTTGGTAACACCCTTTGTGTTGTTTTTTTTACAAGTCTGCAAGTGCTTATTTAGAAGCTGATATAACCTGTTCCTTGCTTAAGCTGAACTTGCTATCATATTACCTTGATGAATTTGTGATCTGTGAACAACATGTAATAGCTTGGCAGTAGCATTAGGAAATTGATCATTGTAATCAGTTCTGTAAAAATTGTAGTTGTGATAATCTAGTTCCTGAACTTGATTATCATTGTTGGAATTTGATTGATAGATCAGTCTTGATTCTGTTATATTTTGCTGTGTTAAGGCTGCTGTAATTTTGATTATTATATTTATAAGGCCTGCTATAATAGTATACATATATATTCAGTAGCTTACCTTTTAGATAATCTGAATCTTGAACTTGCTAAATTCATTTTGTAATAAATAGTCTTGGACTCGAACTCCTATTTTTGTTATAATCTTTTTTGTTTAACCTAAAACTTTTTGTGAAAGTTTGTTTGTAAATTTTAGTAGCATTAGTTTGGAGCATTCATTATTTGAATCAACTTGAGTCGTATGTTTTCAAATTAGTTCAATGTGCATTTGTTTTATATATTCTATTCCCATTTGAACCGTTGCATATGTTAGTAAGCTCACCTAATTAAGTACTATTATATGTGATTCAAGTGTTTATATTTGTGTCAAGTGGTTTAATCAAACTATTATATAAACTTGATCTAGGTAATAATAGTTAACACATATAACTTAGATTTAAGTCCTGCTTACAGATTATTTTTAAGTGTGTTAAACTATTTTATTAAACTATGATTTTTAACATATTGGTTGCCTAAAATTTGCTTAAGTGCTATACAAATTTTAAAAGGAAATTTTTACCCACACTCTATTCACCTCTAGAGTGTGTCTGCAAGATTATCGATCCAACAAATGTCATCAGATAAAATGTTGATATCATCAGAGATATGATTGCCGATGTCACTGCATAAAATGTTGATATCACAGGTCTCTTTTGCTTAAAAGGATGCTTGAGTTTTTTTTTTAGTATGGATACCAACTCTGAGGTTCCTGTTTGGATTCAATTGCCCAATCTTCCCCTTGGTCTTTGGAATGAGAAGTCCTTGAGCAAGATATACACCTTTCTGGGAGAACCAAAGTATACTGATAATTTGACTGCTAATAGGAAGAGAATAAGCTTCGCTAGGTGCTTGGTGTAGTGACATGAATTTGATGGTGGGTTTGTGTATGATTGGGAATAAAATTGATGCAGTGACATTTGATGTCATTGCATTTCCAATTTGATACACAAATTTGGTAATTTGTAAAATAAATGTAGTGTCATTCATATTAGGGGTGCAATTGATCCAAGTTGAGTCGATACTCCCTAGAGCTCGAGCCCGACTAAAAAAGTTTGGGCTAGATTGAGCCATAAAAAGGCAAGATCGAACTCGACTCGCTAAGTACTTGATATATCTCGACTAGGCTCTTAAGCTTGAATATTTTCTTAGAATTCATTTATTTTTAATAAAATATAACATGATCGAGCTCGACTAAATCTACTACTCGACTTTAATAATACATTTTGAATTATAAAAAAATACTTTATTATAAATTTGATAAATATAATTATTTAAATATTTAATTAATGAAGCCCGATGAGCTCATGAGGTACTTCGACATTACTATATTTTAAAACTCGAGATCGGCTCGGTTAATTATTCGAGTAGCTCGACTCGAATTCGAACTCGAAAAAACCCAATCAAGTCAAACTCTCTTGCGAAGTCGAGTACGAGTATCACACGAGTAGCTTTGACTCACTTACAACCCTAATTTATATGTCACTTCATCGCCAAATGTCACCGGATCGTCAAATGTCACCAGATCGCCACATGTCACATCATCTTCACATGTCTCTGCGTCATGGTGTCACTGCATCGCGATGTCTCTTCATCACCAAATGTTATAACATCTCGGTGTCTCTTAATTGCGATGTCTCTGCACCGTGGTGTCTCTGCATCGCAGTTTCACTTCATCGCGGTGTTTCTGCATCTTGGTGTCTCTGCATCGGAGGTGGTCATTGCATCGTGGTGTCTCTGCATCAGGGGTGGTCACTGCATCACGGTGTCTCTGCATCGAAGGTGGCCACTGCATCGAGTTGGTCAATAGATCTGGGGTGGTCAATGCATCACGGTGTCACTTCATCGAGGCGTCTCTACATCGCTGTGTCACTTCACCGCGGTGTCTGATGCATCAGGGGTGGTCAATGAATCTCGGTGGTCACTGCATCGCGGTGTCTCTGCATCGCGGTTGTCAGTGCATCTAGGTGTCTCTGCATCGCGGTGTCACTTCATCGCGGTGTCTCTACATCGCGGTGTCACTTCATTGTGCTGTCTCTGCATCGGGGTGGTCATCGCGCATCGCGTGTGTCTCGCGTCGGGTGGTCACCGCATCGCGTGTCTCTGTGATCGGGGTGGTCACCGCATCGCGTGTCTTTGCATCGGGTGGTCATCAGATCGCGGTGTCTCTCAGATCGGGGTGGTCACTGCATTGCAGTGTCTCTGCATCGAGGGTGGCCACTACATTGCAGTGTCTTTGCATCGAGGGTGGCCACTACATCGCGGTGGTGAATGGATCTGGGGTGGTCAATGCATCGTGGTGTGACTTCATCGAGGCGTCTCTTCATCGTGGCGTCTCTGCATCAAGGGTGTCAATGCATCGCGGTGTCATTTCATCGAGGTGTCTATACATCGTAGTGTCTCTGCATCGCGGTGTCTCTGCATCGGGGGTGGTCACAGCATGGCTGGTGGTCACTTCATCGCGGTTGTCTGTGCATCGCGGTGTCACTTCATCAAGGTGTCTATGCATCGCGGTATCACTTCATCGCCTGCTCTCTTCATCTCGGTGTCACTTCATCGCGGTGTCTCTACATCGAGGTGGTCAATACATTGCGGTGGTCAATGCATGAGGTGGTCGTTGCATCGGGTGATCATCGCGATCGCGGTGGTTAATGCATCGCGGTGGTCAATACGGTGTGTCTCGCATCCCAAAGGTCACTTCATCGTGATGTCTCTCGCATCGCGGTGTCTTTGCATCGCCAAATGCCATAATATCGCTGATGTCTTTGCGTCGCGGTGTTTCAGATCAATGCCAATCGTTCAGACGGGATGGTCAATTCATCAGCGGTGGTAAATGCACCGATCACTGGGAAAAAAAAACGCCTCAGCATCCAAAAAAAATTTGGCATCCAAAAAAAAAAAAAAAAAAAACCAAAACAAAACAAAAAGAATTTAGCATCCAGAAAAAAAAAAAAAAAAAAAAAAAAAAAAAAAAATCAAAAAAACAACATGTTACAGTAGTATGCTGAATATGATGCCAAAACAACACGCGCATTTTTCAGCCGCCTTTTATTTATTTTTTTATTTTTAATTGAGGGTAGATTGGTCTATGTATTAATTTTGTGTCCTTATAACCAAATAAGTTTTCCTAGTGTCCTATTTGCTTAATTAAGTACAATATGTGTCATTTTGGATCATTGCCCCATAACAGATTGGGGTAGCAATTATAAATTAAAATTAAAAGTTTTGATTTAGATTTCAACTTTGGCGAACAGTCACTATCCAAATATTTTTTAGACATATTTTTTTTTTCCTGCTACGAAAGGAGGGAATGGGGAAGGGGATTAACTCCTGTTTTCCTCGCTACGAAAGGAGGAATGGGGAAGGGGATTCAACCCCGGTCCCTCTCACCAATGGCGCCAGGTAAAATCTAGATGACTAACCACCTGGGATGAGTATAAGATTTGCAACCAACATTAAATAATATGACTTAACAAATAGTACTTTACCCTCAAAAAAAAAATAGTACTTTACATGAGTATTATTGTCTAGTATTACAGGTCACCGCAATTCATGTTGAGAACCAGGTTCAATTATCATTCCCGCCCAAATAAAAAAAAACCCTTCCCCTCCCCTAGAAAACAAGAAGGAAAAAAACTTTATACGAGTATCACATATTGGGTTTTAATTGAGCAAAATATGATATGATACCAAACATATATCGGTGGAGAGGTGTATTATGATCGTTTGCAACACGAATCGTAACCAACGCGTATTGTGTCTATTAGTCATGAGTGTATGATGTTACACCGTATAACTTTGATATACTACCTTTCAAAAAAAAAAAAAAAAACTTGATATACTAGTTAGTTAATATTAAAAGTTACGCTATCTGTATCGCATTTAAAGATAATAGCCTTCAAAAAACCCCATTGGTACCCGTAGAACCGAAGTTTATTTTGCACCTGACTATTAATTTCCCTCTTGAAATATATAATCATGAACTGTAACGTTATTTGAGCTTTGTGGCATATTTGAAAAACACGAATTAAGGTCGTGGGCCTTTAAGTAAAAGAAGATTTGTGTTCATATTTTAATTGAAGACTGATGCAAATGATATTGTTCTAGCTACAGGGACACACGTTTAGAAATTAATTATGTCACTTAATTGCTTATTAGATGAAACACCCCCTCTCCCTCAAAACTTACTCCCCTGCACTGGAAAGCTCAAGTTTAACTACGTATTGTTGTTGGTGGTTTGATCCGAAACTGCAATGACATGCTATTTTGCATTCATTCTCTAAGAGGCCGTGAATGTTGCAGCCACAGATTAGAAGGAAGAAACAGATTGCCAGAAGATGCAAAGAAGAGTACCAAACCTTCTCACAAGCATTTGATCGAACAGTCAACTAGAAAAATGGTTACTAGTTGGTTAAGTCAATTGGAACCGTTTTAGTTAGTTAGTTAGTTAGTTAGTTAGTTAGTTAATCAATCAATTAGTTTGTTAGTATAGAAGCTATAACATTGTATTAGATCATCAATTGTATCAATTATCAATCAATGAAAGAGTTTCTTTGTTTTTCTTTTCTTTTCCCGCACTTTTATTTCTTGAATGTTCATAGTAACCAATTCACATTTCATGGAGTTTTTCTGTTTTCTTTACTTTTTCATCATGGTATCAGAGAACGCAACATTCTGCTGCTGATTCACGTAGTATCTTTGATTAAAGTTGTAGTGTGGAGCTGCAACAGTGAATGGCTAACGATGCAGCCATATATAGGAACCTTTTGCAGCTTTTGAAGGCCAGGAATGCTATTGCAAACCTTCTAACACACCTTAACATTTGTTTTTCTTTATAGGTCCATAAGACACTACGAGGTTATAGAAATTCGACCCGTATCGCATTAGATTAGATTCTTTCCACATTTGAAAAATATGTCATACTCATAACTAATGAATTCGAGTTGTTAACAAGAGGGTAATTCTTACTTGTGGAGTTCATCCACGTAGGTGCATCCCGATCACATACAATTTAATTAATGACCATAATGCAACCACATGTACAAACCCCAATATAAAAATTACCCATTAACAAAAGAGGCAAACAGACTACACCCCACATTTAAAGGAGATCCCCCCACCTAGAGACACCCCAGTTTGGACAAAAGGGATCGATTACAAAAGCAACCTCTTTTTAGCAATTGTGACTAACCCTTTGTCACTAAAGTCACTACTGAGAGGTAAAGTAATAAAACAGGGAATTTAAAATATTGAACATAAAATAAAAAAAAGCAATACAAAAAAGGACTAATAAAGATCATCAAGTTACTCCTCTGCCTCTGCCCACATCTGCACCTAGTTGTTCAGAAAAATGAAATGATTGTCAGTAATCCCCACACTACCCCCCCTTGTTCAAAATTTTGCCTTGTTTCATCATTTCATGCAAAAGTAAAAGTTTTTTTTTTTTTTTTTCTTTCTTTTTCTTTTCCCCTTAGTCACCATTCCCTTTGACCAATCCACCACCTTCTGTAAGCATACCCAACGACATTCACCTCTGTCCCCCAATTGTCCTTTCTACCCCTCTCTCTCTCTCTCTTCTCTTTTTTTCTTTTCTTTTCTTTTCCCCTTCATTCATTCCATTCCAAATATTGCTGTCTGTATCACTGATAGATTGTTTTTTGCAGTTTGGAATGAATGATTTGAAGTTGAATTCCAATTTCCATAACTGGCTGTGGGGTTATTATCATATGAACTGTTTGATGAAATTCCCCTGTCATCTTCTTCATTAATTGATGTTACCCCACCACCACCAGTACTACTTTGTTCTTGCATCATCATATGCAGTTGCTGTTGATGCTGAATATTATTATACCGATGATGATGATGATGATTCTCGGTATACGCGCCGCTGTTGCCCAAAAAGACATTCATCTTGTTGCTTTCTTCACCACCTATCATGTTGTTGAAATTCGGACTAGGATTATTAATAGTATTGTTGAATTGATCACAGCTGTGGTGGCCATGGTAACCAATGCTTGACCAGAAATCCCATGTGTCATGTTTGACAGGTGGTAATCCAAAGGCTAGAGTTGATGTTGAAGGCTCTTGTGGGACGAACGTGGCGGCGATCGAGGTGGCGGAGGAGGAGAGGTGATCACGGCTTCCGTCTCCACCCCCGCCGCCGCCGCCACTTTTGTTGTCTGATAATGATTGATCAGATGAAGTTTTGGGCTGCTTGTTGTTGTTGTTGTTTCCAATAGGAAGATTGCTAGTTGCTATGCTTTTTACATCGTAACGACTCATGTCGAAATTCGTCACTGCATTTAGTCCTCTGAATTTTATTGCTGCAATGTCATATGCTTCTGCTGCTTCTTCTTGAGTACCTATTATTTTACCAATATTAATTATACTTATTATTAAGTGATTAAAAACGCTATAATTTTTGGGGATTTTTCCAGGTTTACCACTGCTTCTGTGGTATATTTCGATAAGAGAGTGGTAGTCGCACAAGTAGCCTTCCAAAATAGTGGTAGATCGGCAAAGCTTCCTAATTTTTGTGTAAATAACTTAATAATACATATACAAAAAAAAGGGTATTTGTTTTTTATATGGTGTGTACCCTATTTGGAATGACAATCTAAGATTTCAAAACATGAAGTACAATATTGGTATCAACAAATTTCTGAAACAGCATTTATTTGACTAGTAGTAATATTTTTGCAGTAGCTCAGAAACAATAAATTAAAATGGTACTTGTTTACTAAGAAATTAAATTTAAAAAAAAGGGGGGGGGGGGGATAAACTTACTGAAGGTCCCAAGGTAAAGGTCCTTGTTGCCTGCAACTCTACCTATTCTTGCTTGCCATCTACCATGCTGATGATGCCTGCTCACAATAATTGATTAAAAAAAAAATATATATAAAAATTACATTATTATGTTAATTTTTGAGTCAATTAACAAAATGTATGGGCCTATATCGAACAAATTAACTTGCCTTGTTACACCTCTATAAATGGATGCCCCTCTAGAAAAACCACTACTTCTCCTGCAATTAATGAGAAAGATAATTTATCAATATGCATATATATATATTTATAGATATAACAAAATATCCAGATAAATATAAAATTAAAGAAAATATTGCATCATGTGATTTCTTATCCCTAATCTTACCTTCTGAGAGAGGCAACAAATTCTTGCCTTGTCATGTGCTTCATTTCTTCTAGTTCCTTCTCATAGCTTATTATCTAATTTCAAATTAAGAAAAATAAAATTAAGAGCTGCAAATTTTTTTCTTTTCCTTCTGAAAAAAAACTGGAAAACACGAGTGTTTGTTTGTTATTACTAAATACACAGAAAAACATGAAGGTACTCCGGTTGTTTGTTTAGTGAGTTTCGTAATGCATGCACATATAATTAATTAACTTACCGGAAAGTTGGTCGTGGTGGTCGGACCCCAGTACTTGAGGGCGGCAAGATCATAAGCCCTTGCTGCTTTCTCTTCTTTATCATATCCACCTATATATTAGAAAATTAATAATTTTTATTAGTTAAAAAGCATACAAAGGTTGTCAGAATATGAGAATCCAAGGAGAATCTATTAATCCTGCACATCATCATCATCATCATCATATATATGGCATGAATGGAAAAGACAATATGTAGATTTGAGAACTCATAGTACTCACCCAAATAAACTGAAAAAAAAATCCATCATGAATGTATCATCCATTTCACCATCATTAATTTGTCAAGTACATGCCAGAGAAATAATCAAAAAATATAAAATTAGAAGATGGTTAAGTATAAAAGTATCCTTCAAAAAAAAATATAAATATAAAAGTAAATATAATGTTAACAACAAAATAAATAAATAAATAAATAAATCAAAACCCTAAAAATAAAGTAATATGATGACACACCTTGCCTTCCTTTGCGACTTTGCCCTTCTCTTCTACAAGTGTTATCCCACAAATGAGCCTCATATCTACCAGTCCATCTATGCCTATACAACAATTATATAATTTATAATGGAAGCCAATATATATATATATATGGCACCGTGTCACATGCACATGCAGCTGGCATCACAAACACAACTTATATAAGAATAAGATCATACCCTATATAGATATATAATATATCTATTACTTTTGGAGTTTGACCAGATTTTACACAACATAGAAATATCCTATGATAATACAAATAAATAGTGCATAAAACCCTATTTTATAAGCAATGTACACAACTAGTAACAATATAAACATTAAACTTGATGGAATATATATATATGTACCTAGTGACACCTCTATAGATGGAGGTCCGCTGGCCAAAAGTGTCTGTAGTCTTCTTGGCCAGCGGATCAACCGGAGGAACCACCACCGCCAACTGCTTATGGCTCAACTCGAGTTGGTGGAGGTCGGTGGAGTAACCACGTAAGAAGCTTGCAGCAATCGTCTTGAGCTCCGAGTCGTACATCTCGGAAGAATTAACAACCGCAACCGTTGATGAAGTTTCACTTCCGCCACCACCAAGCTTATGCTGACTGATCATATGATCATCAGCAGCATTATCGGCGGAACAAATGTGTCCACCGGCGGCGGCACCACCCAGAAAGTCAGCAAGCTTAGGACTGTTGACCACCATTGACAGATCTTCAGCAGCCGCAGCTCTTGTGGTTGCTCCGCCTGCACCACCAGCATTTCCATTTTCTTCAGCTCCAACGGTAACCCCACCTAAAAAATAAAAAACTTACACGATACGTATGGAAACAGTAAAACAGTAAAAAGTAATAATTTGAGAAAAAGATACCACATTGTAATGCAATGTAAGAGAAGAAATAAAGTAGAGTATATAGGTATAATTAAGTTTGATCTAGATGGTCTGACACTAATTGTTTCTAATTATAGACTTACACCTTAAAACACTATTGGTATATTCATATGAAAGCTATAGCCGTGTATATAATATATAGTCCATCTAAATGAAGGACACTATTTCAAGTCTAAATTAACGGAATGCTTCATCGAAATGCTCTTCAAACAAATTCAAAAATTCAGTAAGTCCATATATAAATAGATGATATTTAGTTCCAGAATATACATCTTGAATCAATTTTGTCTGTTTGTTATTTACAATATATAGTTTGGAATCTACAAAATTTAGTTGAGCTTAATTAGCTAGTACAAAAAGAAGCTGGAAATATATAACTAAATTGAAGAAATGAAATTAAAGAGACAAAAAAAAAAAAAAAAAAAAAGGGGAGAGAATTGAAAGGAGGGAAGTAGTACTTGAAGAGGGATTGAAAGCATGGAAGAGTGAAAGCTGAGAGGAGGGGGGGAGGTGGTGATATTGGTTGGAAAGAGAGAAAGCAAGCCAATTTTGCTGAGCAGAATCCATGGATGGTGCAAGTACGTCGTATTCAAACGAGATCTAATTCTATTCTGTGTCTTTTTACTTTGGAAAACAGCGGCGGGCTGCTTTGTTTTTTGGGGGGTATGCGTGTGAGTGAATGTGAGGATTGAAGCCACTTGAAAGAGAAGGAGGACTTATCAATTTTTTCCTTTTTTTTTTTTTTTTTTTGGGGTGTGGGTGTGTTCGGAGGTCTAAGTCCAAGCTGATGACGAAGAAGAGAAGAAAGCAGAGACACAGATATAGAGGCACGGAATATGCAACATTTTCGTTTAAAATTAATTACTTTGCACGATCTTCGATGATCCTTTTTACACATCATCTACCCTTCCCTCCTTCAAAACCACTATACACTTTGCTAGTCTGATATCCTACGCGTGAGGATTCGCATCACCACCATATAGGTATAAGAAAATAAATGTTTTTGTCAATTCGGATTAGTCTTTTTAGATCAAACGAGGATGACCGTCTAAGTAGTTGACCGGACCATTTATAACTCATTTAACGCTACCACATCCGGGGTCCGGGAGACTTAGAATATTAGGAATAGATTAAAATGATGTTCATTGATTAATTGTGTTCCACCATTACACACATATATCATAGTCATTCCTAACAAACTTGATCTTATCTAGAGTGTAAACCATACACTTGTCACTAATCTAGATAATCAACACAATTCAGCTCATAATACATATTAAGCTCAACTAATATATTAACCCTTAAACCTTAACAGCCCCCCTCAAACTAAATGGGGAGTAGTCCACATTGAGGTTGGTTCTTGATGTAGTAAACTGCAGCCCAGTGACAGGCTTGGTTAAACAATCAGCCAGTTGATCATAGGTGGAAACATGGTTGACTTGAAGATTCCTAGTTAGAACATGATGCCTGATGAAGTGAACATCTATCTCTATATGCTTGGTGCGTGCATGGAAGACAGGATTCTGAGCCAAAGATTCTGCCCCTATGTTGTCACTGTAAAGACAAGGTTGTGCAGACAATGTGATATGCATTTCTTTCAGTAAGGACTTCAACCAGAGTACTTCAGCAGCAAGATGAGCAAGAGCTCTATACTCAGATTCAGTACTGGAGCGTGATACAACCTGTTGCTTCTTAGATGACCATGAAATGAGAGAATCTCCCAGAAATACACAATACCCAACTCTCGATTTTTTCTCATCAAAAGGATTGCACTTCTAATCAAGATCAAGAAACCCCTGAATCTGTTGTCTTCCTGTAGCCTTAAAGACCAAGCCTAGATGAATTGTTCCTTTAATATATCTCAACACTCTTTTGAGAGCCTTCCAGTGCTCCTCTGTGGGTGAATGCATAAACTGTGACAGTGTATTGACATAAAAAGACAGGTCTGGCCTAGTGAATGTCAGATATTGGAGGCCACCAATGGCACTTCTATAAGGAGTAGGATTTTGGAGAGGAGTGCCTACATCAGGCCTGAGAATCTTGCCAGAGATCATTGGGGTAGGACAAGGATTCACATTGGACATGTTCATTTTGTCAAGCAGCTGCAGAGCATATTGCTTCTGAGATAGGATGAGAGCATCACTTGTCCTATAAACCTTCATATCCAGAAAATGAGAGATTGGACCAAGATCCTTCAGTGGAAATCTTGAGTTTAGAAATGTCACAAACCTTTTTATGGCTTCAATTGAATTTCCTGTGATGAAAAAATCATCTACATACACCAGAATATAGACCAGAGTAGTGTCATATTTGAAAACAAAGAGAGAGGAATCTAAGATGGACTGTTTAAAACCCCACCTAAGGAGTTGTGTCCTCATTTCCTCAAACCAGCCCTAGGGGGCCTGCTTTCACCCATACAAAGCTTTATTTAAACGATGACATAAGTAGGTTTTGTGTGATCAACAAACCCTCTCGTTTGTGACATAAAAACAGCTTTCATGAAGAGTGCCATTTAAAAAGGCATTGTTTATATCTACTGTTGAATTGGCCATTAAGCTTCAATCGCCAGAGACAATAGAACTCTGATTGTGGAAGACTTTGCTACAGGGCTGAATGTCTCTGTATAATCCACTCCAGGCTGTTGATGAAAGCCCTTGGCCACCAATCTGGCTTTATGCTTTAGAAGACACTCCTATCTAGCTTCAACTTCAACTTATACACCCATTTGTTCCCTACTATGTGTTGTGAGGGATCTGTTGGGACCAGGTCCCAAGTATGATTGTCACATAGGGCTTTATACTCCTCCTCGCATAGCCTTTGACCAAAGTGTGGATCTGCTAAAGCATCAACAACTTTTGTAGGCTCACTATGACTCTCTGCTTCTGTGCTGCACCAACCGAACCGCTTAGGTTTGAAAATTCCACTCTTTGATCGTGTTCTGCATTTGATGAACAGGTGCCTCAGGGGCACTTGTCTGAACTCGTTCAGGTTGAGGTTCAAGGTCTGGTGAACTCTCACTAGAGGGAGAATCTGATATATGACCTGGTGGAGATACAAGTGGAGATGCAGGTGTAGGAGTAGGACTGGGGTAAGATGAAGTATGTGTGTGTTCAACAACCCCTGTATCCTCTGTTGGTGAGGCCTCCAGATTGTCTGTATCAGGATCAATGAAGGACATCACATGGTACTTGTTGAAGGAAAAACCAGTATTTATGGTGTTTTTTGAAACATCAGGTGTAGGTGTTAAGGGCTAAATTGTAGTATTTATACATATATTTTATATATCAATTTTCTCCCATATATGTATGATTTTCATAGAAATCGAGCTTATAATTGATTAATTGAGTAAATGGTGTTTTTAATAGTTAAATATGAAAATGTATCGATTTATATGCTTATTTGGTGATTTTATGTTGTTTTGGAATCGTGTTTACGCTTTTGGTATGTTTTTCGATGTGTGTAGATACATATCTATGATTTGGAAGAGGCTAAAGTCGAATTTGAAGTGTTGATGAAGAGATAGAGATGATACAAGATGGATAAAGATGGAAGAATCAAGATAATTATCAAGGAATCGAAGTCCAAAGAAAGCCGACGAGCGCTCATCTGAGCTGACGAGCGCCCAAGACCGAACGGCGCGTTTGATGAAGTGAATCAAGCGCCCAGTGAGTCGAAACTAATACGAGAGAGTTCGGGACGTTGGCTAAACTAGCGTCCAAATATCCGTCTCAAGCATTCCGGACGAAGCGTCCGACATAGCAACGGGCGCCCACCGCCGCTTTTGTTTAAACCGACTTAGGTTCTTCAGAGGCCGCCTGCTTTCTATTTAAAGAGCAAGCAGACCCCAAACCCTAAAATATATACACAATTTCTCTTCACATCAAAAGCGAGGCGAAAGACCGACTTTGGAGATTTGAAGGCCGGTCACCCGTGCCTTGTGCTCGGGTGAACCGAGGTTAGATTAGAGTAGTTTAGATGCTTTTGTTTTCGTTCTTGGATCAATTCATGTATGAGACTATGTGAGTTCTTCTTGATTTATTCAATTCAAATTTTCTTCATGAGTTTAGTTCTTTTGTATCTTTTCTATGTGTTTATGATGCCATGAGAATAGATTGGAAGATTTGTTTTCTATTGATGTTTATAATACGGAAGTTGCATAAACGTTAGATCACCATAGAAAGATAGGATTTTTAATCGTTAATGATGACAAGTTAATCGATTAATTATCTAGGTTGTTAGATTCAAAAATACGAGAGTTAACCTGAATCTACACCGAGTGTTGTATGGAAATCGTTTCAACTTACGAGAGTAGTAGATTGATAAATTGGATTTACTAAGGAGTTATGAATCCGTAGCTTGAGAATAAATTCACTAAGGAATTAGGGGTTTATGTCTCGTGAAAAGGTGAAACCACAAATCGAATTAGAATCATGAGATTAACTAGGATTGAGACCACATAGGTTTGTATATTGGTTGTTTGATCCCATGTCTTTAGTTTAGATTTTTTTATTTTGTTTTCTAGGTTAGATTTATTTGATTTGTTCTTTGTTTTTTATGTCTCTTTCTTTCGTTTATTTCGTTTAAGAGTAACAATTTAGGAGATTAGTGAAATTAGATTCAACATCCATTTTCCCTGTGGATCGACCATGTACTTATCCAACTTTACTAGCAACTACCCGGTATTCGGCCGGTTATGAGGTAGTTTTGCATGGTAGTATAGGTTTATAAATTTTCTTTTGTTTTAATGATGAAAAATCTCCCCAACAGTAGGGGATTCTGGACAGGCAGTATGTGTGTTTCTATGTGGGAAGACAGACACATTGAAGCTGACATCCCTGGAGATATAGATTCGGCCTGAGGGATCTAGACATATGTAACCTTTGTGGTGAGTGCTTAGGCCAAGATAGGTACATTGCTGTGAATGTTACATGAATTTGTGTGTGTGATAGGGTCTTAAGAGATGGTAGCAGGCACACCCAAAGATCCTGTTGTGCAAGGTTTCAAAAGGAGATTTGTGATGTAGGACAGGGGTTGGAAGGATGTTGATAAGACGGACAGCATGTTCAAAACTGTGCCACCAGATTTCATAGGAAGATTAGCTTGTGCTAAAAGAGTTAGGCCTGCTTCAGCGATGTGTCCAGGCTTTCTTCAATGGTACCATTCTCGAGGTGTGTGAGTGGACATGGATGTCTAAAATGAATGCCAGACTGACTAAGGTGAGGTTCAAAAGACCTAAACTCTCCCCCCAGTCAGACTGCAGTTGCTTGATTTTAAGACTAAATTGGTTTTCTACAAGAGTTTGAAACTTGAGAAAGGCATCAAGTGCTTCAGATTTGTACTTGAGTGGATATATCCAAGTGAACCTACTATAATTATCAACAAATGAGATATAGTAGGAGAAACCATCGATAGACTTAACAAGGGAGGGACCCCATAGGTCTGTATGAATCAATTCAAGGGGTGCATTAGATACAGTAGTAGAAGTAAAATAAGGTAAAGAGTGCAATTTCCCTAACTAGCATGCATCACAAAAAAGGAAAGTTTTCATTAACACTGATAGATTGATTACAAGATTTCAAAACATGTTGCAAAACCCTCACAGAGGGGTGACCTAATCTTCTATGCCATAGTTCTAAGGACTTGGCAGGACTAGCTAGAAAACTAGATTTAGGAGTTGAGGACACTTGACTGGACTGAAGAGGCTGGACTGGGCTAGGTAGACCTTGAACTTGATACAGACCATCTTTAAGCAGGCCTTCCAGCAGAGTAGTTCTGGTTCCCTTGTCCTTAAAACAACAACCAGTGTTAGAAAATTCAATATAGACATTATTATCAACAAGCAGCTGAGAGATACTGAGTAAATTCTTTGCTATATGAGGCACACACAGTATGTTTTTCAAAGACAGAACAGTGTTAGTGTGTGGGAAATGAATGCAACTGGAACCCGTGTGTGTTATGCATAACCTGTGACCATTACCTACGACAAAACCATTTGACCCCTCATAAGGAGTATGGAGACTCAAATTATTCAAATCCGAGGTGATGTGATTGCTTGCTCCACTGTCAAGGCACCAAGATGGATCAGGAACAATCTCTGGGGAGGAAAGATAAGCAGAGACTTGTTTTGAAGGTGCTTGATGACGATACCGAATATCGCACATCCACGTGGCGTCACGAGATAGTCCTCCTGGACAAGAGTAAGTGATAGCCCGAGGGTCGAATTACGAGATGAGACATCGACAACCGACATGATCAGAGAACCGAGATGATGGGCCCATCTCGATACCGCAAGACGGAAAGCTTGGGATGCGGACAAAGTCCACTCTAAACACGCAGCCTCACAGCTTGGTCCCCGATAATCTGAATAAACGCTGGCGTATTCATGTCGATGCCTGGCTCGAGGCTAAGGCCATCTAGTAGACTCCAGTGCTACGACGATCGACTATCGAAAGCAAAGTAGGACGATCATCCGCACTACCTAGCAAAGTAGGACAATGAGTCCTGTGCTCGATTACCGCAGTCGGCAATATCGACATCGTGAAGCGAGTCCGCACCACCCGCCCAGCCCATTAACAAAGTGATAACTTGGGCAAGGGTTAAGGCCCATCAAAGGGTAAATCGACAATAACATAAGCCGACTTAACCTCGTGGTTAGGGCAAGTGTTGTCATTATAAATACCCAATTCCGGAACTACGTGTGACTTGATTCCTGGAGCATAACAGATACGTAGGCAACCCGAGAGAGACTCTCGTGCTCGCCTAAAATCACCCCAAAATCATCCTTGATTCAATCATCCCTAGATTAAAACGGCCCGGATTTATTCATAGATCGAACCCAAAGATCGTCATTGGCGCTAGAAGGAGGGCCTTCTATCGGGATGGATCAAGGAGTGATGGTGATCATGTTAATGGCAAAATAAAGCCAAAAACGCAGCAATATCGGCGGTTGATTGCCGGAAATTGAACCGTTGAAACGATAATCCACCGGTCATAATCAAGGATTATCGGGACGAACAAGACCTAAAAGTTTCAGGCCGATCGAGTTCGCTTAATGGCCCGATCATCGCTAAGAAGTTGTCTTTGTATCAAAAACGCAAAGAAACCCTAATTGGGGCGCAGACAGTCGGCAGCCTTTTTCCGCCGATTTAACCGTTGGAAAATCAATCCCACCGGTCAGAATCAATGATTAGGAGTTGTGAACAATCCTCCAAATTTCAGACCGATCGGAGCTTTTCCTGGTGCCCAATCGTCGCCAAGAAGTGGCTCAGATGATGATCGTAAACGCAGCAGAACCCTAATCGCCGCTTTAGTCGGCGGCTGTTTACAAAGAATTCAACCGTTGGAATGAAAATCAATCCAGTCATATTGAATGATACAGATAGAAGAAAAATATCTAAAAATTTCATGCCGATCGGAGCAGGTTTCAATGCCGATCATCGCCTAAAAGTTGCGATTATGTAGAAAAAGCGTAAAAAACCTAATCTGCAGGTTCCAAGTCGGCAGAATATTCCCAACAATTGAGCCGTTGGAAAAACAATCTCTCCGGTCAGATTCAATATTTATGAGGACCTAACGATCCCTCAAAATTTCAGACCGATCGGAGTTCGTTTGATTACCTGATTGTGACAAGAAAGTTGCTGCAGGCACCAAAAAGCAACAGAATTCTGGACAAGCACCGGCAGATCGGTAGCTTATTCCCGGAGATTGAACCGTCGAACGATAATTACACCGGTCAAATCGAAGAAAAGTGAGGAAGAACGATCCCTCCAAATTTAGCGCCGATCGGAGTCCGTTTGAGGTCTGATTGCTACCGAAAAGCAATCGCTTGTGTAACCCGAGGAAGTGGCGAATTATCTACCAGTGTCTAGCTACCCACGATGTGAGTTCTCGAGCTCCAAGGATCGAGCCGAGCTCTTTAGCTCTCCAGTGTTCTTACAATAGTTATTTGAAATTCTTAAATACTTTGTAAGCCTTTATTATATATGCAATGATTTTTATTACAAATACATTGCGCCATAAAGACTCGAGATATCGAGCACCGGCATCCGAGACATACGGACTCGTCTTGCCTAAATCCGAGCTCGACTCGGCATCATGCTAGGAACTCACCCTACCGAAACGGCGGGTAGAGTTATCTTATTTTGGAACTCACCCTACCGAAACGACGGGTAGAGCTATCTTATTTTGGAACTCGTTGCCGAAATGGCGGGTAGAGCTATCTTATTATGGAACTCTCCTAGCCGAGCATGGCGGGACGAGCATTCTTATTTTTGGAACTCTCCCAGCCGAGCGGGGCGGGATGAGCCTTCTTATTTTGGGAACTCTCCCCATGCCGGGATCGAGCTATCTTATCTTGGAACTCTCCTAGCCGAGCATGGCGGGACGAGCCTTCTTATTTCGGGAACTATCCCCATGGTTATTGCAACTTTTTGGCTAGCATCTTGCGTATCTCGAGGATCCACTCCACAAAGGATCTACTCAACGGTCTATGAGGATCCGTAAGTCGGACGCCATCGATCCGACGGCCAACGTGGATGAGTCCTAATGGGACGAAACGCAATGATCGAAGTCCGAATCGACAATGACGTAATTTGACTCCTGGCGGAGAGTATATACTAGGGCATCGAGGTCGGACAACATGATCATTTCGATCGACAACCAAGAAAGCTAAAAGTTCCATGGAACCAAAAAGCTAAGGCATCGAGTTCGAGATCATGTCCAAATCTCTCAAAGATCATGTGTCGGAGTCATGAACGATAAAGAAACACCACGACACCGAGATCCGGGCGGCAATTATGTATTACCGCCTTTCTAGACGGTAATTACTAGACATCGTGGCGGAAATATATATCGACAAATTAAAGTGGCGTCTATTTCGACAAACGAAAGGAGACGGCCAGGGGCATCTCTTCTACTACGCGACAACAAAGAAAAGTCCAAAAAATGCTAAGGCAAAAAAGTCTGCAAAGCAGACAGACTCGGACTCCACTGGAAGTAAGTCCGCAGGGCGGATTTAAATTCAAAGCATTGGATGACAGTGGCCGAGATACACCTTTGACAGATCAGACCTGACCTCAAGAGCTCAGAAAGATCTGGGGGGCTTATGACGATACCGAATATCGCACATCCACGTGGCGTCACGAGATAGTCCTCCTGGACAAGAGTAAGTGATAGCCCGAGGGTCAAATTACGAGATGAGACATCGACAACCGACATGATCAGAGAACCGAGACGATGGGCCCATCTCGATACCGCAAGACGGAAAGCTCGGGATGCGGACAAAGTCCACTCTAAACACGCAGCCTCACGGTTGGTCCCCGATAATCAATAAACGCCAAGGTATTCATGTCGATGCCCAGGCTCGAGGCTAAGGCCATCTAGTAGACTCCAGGCTACGACGATCGACTATCGGCGCAAAGTAGGATGATCGATCCGCACCAGCCTAGCGATGTAGGACAATGAGTCCCGTGCTCGATTACACGTAGTCGGCAATATCGACATCGTAGACGAGTCCGCACCACCGTCCAGGCCCATTAACAAAGTGATAACTTTTTGCAAGGGTTAAGGCCCATCAAAGGGTAAATCGATAAATAACATGTTTCGACTTAACCTTAGGGTTAGGGCAAGTGTTGTCATTATAAATACCCCATTCCGGGAACTACGTGTGACTTGATTCCTGGAGCATAACAGGATACGTAGGCAACCTAAGAGAGACTCTCAGGCTCAGTCTAAAATCACCCCCAAAATCATCCTTCATTCAATCATCCCTAGATTAAAACGGCCCGGATTTATTCATAGACGAAACCCAGCATCGTCACTTGATTGTTCTGTGAGGGGACAAAGTCATTTTCAAACATGTGCCAACACTCAGATGCTATATGACCAGTTTTAAGACAAATTTGACAGTAGGGCGAAATGCATCCCGATTGTTGGACTGATTCATCGGATTTTCCATTTCCTCTTCCACTAGACCTACCTCTTCCTCTTCCACCTCTATAGGATCCTCTTCCTTGTGGCCTAGGATGATTATGAGCTGCATTCGGCTGTGTAAAGGCAGCATTAGCACTAGGGGTACCCAAATGAGCAGCAGGAGCATTGTATCTTGAGATTAAACGTTCATGGGTTAACACTTGAGCCTGAACTTCCGGCCATGAGAGGGAGGTAACTCTGGAGGTAATGTTGACCATAATAGACTCATAATCCCTGGGCAAACCTCCAAGTGTAGCAAGTACCAGTTCAGGATTAGGAATGGGAAGACCAGCTGCAGCTAAATTATCAGAATAACTCTTCATCAGGGCTAGATACTGCCATACTCTTTGCACCTTTTTCGGTCTTAGTCAAGGCATCCTTGTATTCCAGAATCCGAGCTTGGGCCTAGCTATTATAGAGAGTCTCTAATGTTTTCCAGGCTTCAAAGGCGGTAGCACATCCTATGACCTCTGTCAGTGCTAGTTCTGTCATCGAGAGGTGGTCCATGCTTCAAACGCTGGATTGATTCCAGAGTAGATCCTTGTTGAAGAACTGGTGGTGGTGGTGCCAAGGTCCCAAACAAATGACCATCCAACTTGTGTCCACGAATCACCGGAAGAATCGAGTACTTCCAGAGGAGATAGTTCTTCCGATCCAATTTGACTGTGCAAGCTTGATTCAGCGTTCTCCAAACGGAGGAGAAGTAGGAGTTGGGGAAGAAAAAGCTCCAATCGGTGATATCTAGCTGGGTACAGAGAATTGGGCCGGGATAGATCCAAAATTTGGAAAGAGGCTAGAACCGGTACGAAGAAACAAGGGTAGAGACCTTTCAGTAGCAACAGAGAGAGGAATGGAAGCGGGATTAGCAATAGGCATTCCAGATTGTGTAATGGTGGTGACGGTGGTGGAAACGGCGGAGATAGGTGGTGGCTCCACCGTGGAGGTTGGATCTCCAGTGGACATTCTTCCACCAGAAATGCTCCGATACCAACTTAGAATATTAGGAATAGATCAAAATGATTTTCATTGATTAATTGTGTTCCACCATTACACACATATATCATAGTCATTCCTAACAAACTTGATCTTATCTAGAGTGTAAACCATACACTTGTCACTAATCTAGATAATCAACACAACTCAGCTCATAATACATATTAAGCTCAACTCATACATTAACCCTTAAACCTTAACAGGGAGCGTTACCACTAACGTGGTATCTAGATAACTCAATTGTAAAAGAATCTCTTGACTGTAAAAGTCTTGTTGGTACTATCTTTTTTCTCTAAGGCGGTCCTTCCAGCGAATAATCTTAGATTAACTTGTAGATGATCGTAAATAGTTGGCTTTGTGCTTTTTTTCTGTTTGCACCGCCCCCTTTTGTACTTTTTTCTCTAAGGCGGTCCTTCCAGCGAATAATCTTAGATTAACTTGTAGCTGATCGTAAATAATTGGCTTTGTGCTTTTTTTTTTTGTTTGTACCGATCCCTTTGTACCAGTTTGGCTTAATATCAATAAAGACAGTGATTTTATGATGGTTCAGGACCACCATGTCGTCACTATTTCCACCAATCACAAATCGTAAATTGGGAGTTTTTTTTAAACAGGTGGACTAGCTTGAAATAAGGAAATATGATTCGTTCCGGACCATCAAGTTATATTTGTAGCCGGACCATGATAAAATTTGTCTAATAAATTATCAATTTTATGGTGGTCTCAGAACATCGTGTCATAGTTGCTCTCTACCTCATAAAAAAGGGTAGTGATACATCTACTACTCATTTTACCACAACATCATACACAACATAATCAACACCATCAATTTTATTGAGACCCATCACAATAAATAATTCATCACTTTAATCAATACTCAAAAAACATGTACCGGTATGTACACTACACAAATGTGTAGTACACATACCTTTTTCCCTTAAAAAAACTGAAATTTTGAGTTAGTCTTTCTTAGAAGTAGGGCTCCACATAGATAGGAGAGATTTTCTGATGTAAAGGTTGTAGAAAGTAATGTACCAAGTGACATATATTAGAGCCTTTAATTTTTAATCTTTTCAAATAATACACTTTTATCATGCGCGAGAGATTAAAAATGAAATGTTATAATGTATGTCATTTGGTATAACATCCCTACAACGGTTGTATTTTAAAATTTGTCCATAGATATTCAAAAAAATTATTGGTTTTTGTCCACCATCGCAGATATGTGGCTCATGCGAATCAACTTTAAGATACTTTCAATATCAATTTACCCTCAAAATTGGATTTAAACGGGATTAATTCATGATAAACTATACGTAAAAGTGCTTAATTTGATTGAAAGTTACGCATGAGTTTTTATTGTGATTATTTCGTATTGTATCTTATTTTTATATCGATTATGTTACTACACGTTTTATGGTTCTTTGTAGGAATAATACGAGCCGAAGAGGCCGAAACATGTACAAAGGTCGAGATTGAACCGGAGGAAGATCAACCTGGTCGAGCTGTTGGACAAGGACAAGTCCGAAGATCGGTCCAGGAAGTCCAGTTGCCCAAAGATCAGTCCAGGACATGTCCAGAAGCAAGCCAAGTCCAGACCTAACACTTGGGTCGCTTTCCCTAGTGCATGTACGGTAAACCGTGCCAGCAATTAGCAAAACTTCGAGATTCTTGCCCCAGGACGCGTTATGGACATGTCCAGAGCTATCCACTGGCCGGGAGCCCTAGCACCTAGACGGGAAAGCGCAACAACTTTACCCCAAAACTTCCAGATTTACCCTTTTTAGTCATAGGTCGGTTAATTCGGCAGTTTATGTACGATTTTCAGAATAGAAAACTCTTTAGCAAGTTTATCAATAAAAGTCTTGGTTTTTTTTTTATTGTTTAAGAGTTCTTTAGCCTTTTCTTGCTTGTATGCTTGAGGATTCATTGCGGATAGATTGCTAGAAGATTGATCTCGTGTTTCTAGGTAATCATGCCGCTTCTTTCTTCTATGTTTTACGAATTCGTGATGATTATCATTTGTACAAGCATGTTAGGTTATATTACTTGTAGATCGAATTCGATGATGTTAATTTGCACCTAATCGTGATTTATATTGATTCATACACGAGAAACACACGGTCTCGGGGAAAAGTCTTTGTTTTGGAAGAGTATCCAACGGTCTATATTGGAGAAAAGCCTTAACGATTTAGTTTCCCCGATATGAATTGTTTTGATTACTTCTATTGTTTCGTTTTAATTAATACATGTTTAGAACATGATCAACTCTTTGCATGTTTTCGTAAATTATTTTTGAATGAACTAAGGTTGAAATGAGTAATTGGACAAGATATAATTAGATCGTTATTAGTTAACTAGCCTGTGCACGCGGTGGTTACGTAGCGAGGTTTACGGTTCTTATTATCGGTGTTTCATAGTTCTTAATTCGTGTTTAGTTAAGATTGTTCTAGCCCGTACGTGCACGGTAGATGTTTAGCTATTCATAGGGTTCTAGAGTCCGTGCACGATCTATGAACCACTTTAGGCAAATACACCAGTAATTGACTCGATTCTTGGAACTTTAATGATAAAAATGTATGAATCAATATAGGAAACAAATAGGAAAAAATCAACTAGTTCGATTTGATTTATTTTCTTAAACGTGGTTAAAACTCGTATTGATTTGATAATCCGTTATCTTCTACTTTATTCTCCGTATTTATTTTGGTCAAAGACCACCAACCTCGTAGTCTTGAATTTTATAACTAAATTTGCATAATTATCGAACAAATCCTCATATGATCGACCTTGCTCACTGAATTGAGCTATATTACGGTTGACTTAATCCGCTTGTTATTGAATTTGTGATTTTCGCGACCAATGGCCGGACCACAATAATATTTTCCAAATGTAATATATATAATGAAAATGGACATAACCACCCTGTCATCAAAACGACTCGATTGATGCAGTCATGACTCACCGTCAACCTCTAAACTTGCAGCCAATCACCACCTATCGCCGGCACTGTGACATCCACAATAAACCAATGTTGCCATTTATGATATTTAGAGTTTCTTTCATCATGTGTTAAATATATAAATGTAATATGGTATTCCTCATGTTATTAGTATTCTATGTTTTGATTTCATCGATCTCGTTTCACAGAATTTATTAAATTAATGATATCTTATTATTACATCATTGGGAACGCATACAAAGACTTTGATAGAAAGGGAAAAAAAGTAAAGAAAAACGGCATAAGTAATTAAATAGGGTTATCAGATAAAGAATGGGTGCGTTAATGCAATGCAATGCACGTAGTAAAAGAGATGGTATGAGCCACTAGGCTTTAAGGGCCTTTATTTATCAATACAGAGTTTGCAGAAGAGAAGAGATATATATATATATATAACACATACAGCAGCGTGGAAGCATTTCATGGGACGTTTTGGGCGGCCTTTGCTGTCCTTCTTTGACAGAGAAAATTTTACTAGTGGGACTTTATTTTTTATTTTAAAATTATTAGAAATTTAATTAGATTGAGGTTTTTGTTGTTTTATAGAAAGTGAGGTAAGCATGTGTATCGATGTAGGGAGGCAAGTGTTGTAGATGGGGGACACGCCCACCTCAGTTATGGGCTTAATATTTTAATTTCATTTTTTTTTTTTTATTATTTTGCTCTAATAAAATATACATACACGTGTCATTCCTATATTTTTTTTTAATACTTGTAAACTCATAGTTACAGACTTTTAGTTACGAGAAAGTCTTCTGATGGTTTAATGTGGTATCAAGACCTATATTATATATATATGATACTGACTTTACGCATGATTTTCGGATGATATGGATTTACATCACATTTGAGTGGAAATTATTGTAAGTCGAAAAAAGAGGAGGGGGGAGGGGGGTTGAAAGGGATGGAGGTATACAGTATGTCATTAGAAGATATATAATATGAGAGACAATGTTGAATGTCATCTTTATGTGTTTGTTTGATACTCAAAATTAATTGTCTCTCGCATTATCTTGTAATATATGTAATGGTTTGAACGATAGGAATGTGAAAACAACAGGGCAAAATTTCATAATGAAAGAAGAAAGGAAACAACAAATTCTGCCATCCGTGTGTCGACCGGTCGAGGTTCAAATTGGACCACTAGCCAACGGTTTATATTCGTTCTCATTCTTCTCTATTTTAATTTTGTTTTATTATTATTATTACTATTATTTATATATTTAATTATATTCATTTAAAGATGTCTTTGCCTTGCGGTAATTAATTTGATCATTACTCTTATTACCTTGATCTTTTCTAATCAGTAATTATTATAACAGATAAATTAATAAGGAAAAGAACCCAATGGGAAAACGATTTAATTAATATCTAAATACTTGTTAAATAAATAAATGTTTTTTATAATTAGAACAGGGATCATGGGCCATCATGGCCATATATAATGGAAACATGAATGAGAACAGTACATATAGATAGATAGGAAATTGTTGGAGAGAGAAGGAAGGAAGCAGGTGAAAAAGGGTGTACGTACAAATAGAGTATGTACTTTTCTGCAAAGCATCTATCTAGTTAAAGTTGAAGTTGAAGAAGTTGAAGAAGGGAGGGAGAGGTATGGAGCTAGGGAAATACTTGTGTGGAGAGGAAATTTTAAGATGAAGTGACATATAAAACGATCAGAACCACATAGTTTATATACATAATGAAATCACATGATTGTGGTGTCACACCTGCCTGTCTCGCGTGTGGAGACGGGAAGTTTTTCTTGAAATATCTTCATATGCACTGATCGAAATATGACGCGAGGAATGATCTGGACCACACAGTTTGAATCCAGTTTAAAAACAGATGGTCCATATGATACCACACGTGTCTCCACACCGTATGAAGACACCACCTAAAAACACCTTCCTGTGAAGATATCATACAAGTATTTCTCATAAAACTATTTTTCCTGCAAAACTTTACTGTACAGTACAGTGGATTGATTCTTCTCATCTCAAACAAATATGACTTTGATTGATTACCCCCCTCCCCCACCCTCCTACTCCACGTGTCTACCACATGCCTCTCTCTGTTCTTATTTTTCTCTCTGCTAAATCTTCTTCTCCCCCTATTGTTGTAAAACTCATAATTTTATTGATGAAAAACCGAAGTTTTATTTATTACGGATTAGTGTATATATCATACATATTTCATCTTAAATACGTTACTAAAAGTTATTGGTAAAATGTGTTAATACACTGCCTTCTAGCATCACCATTAAGTTTCATTCAACCACTAGGAGGAATTAATGTTCTAATTAACCTAGAATACAATTCACATAATAATAATTCGTAAAAAAAGAATATTACAGGTAATAAGAATACAAATTCATATGGGGTCACTAAAATTGAATACATGTTCACTGTGTTAGGTGTATAATTGCTGGGCACTTGAATCTGGACAGGAAAAATCTTCCTAGGGCTACAATTCATGTCATTGATGAATTTTTTTAGGATAATGGTACGTCTACACTAAATTTATCATTTTATATATTCTTGTTTTTATTTAACTGTCGTAGTTATTTTTATTTGTCGTTTTTATATTTTCAAAAACAATATTTATTATGCTTTTTTAAATCTATTCTTATTTATTAAGATGTGAGAGAATCAAAACAATATTACATTAATTATATTCAATTATTGTTATTGTCGTTTTAATATTAAAATCAAAATATTAATTTCTCTCACTAATATATGTGTTTTTACCGAATACGACAATAAAAAAGAAACGGATGGCTATCTTTTATGTATAACCCTTCCGTTTTCTTTAAGTGTCATTTTTCAGAATTTGTTTTGTTTTTATTTATCTGTACTTTTATATTGTCAATACAGCATTTATTGTTTTTTCCTCCTCTTTTACCCTCCATTTCAATAACCCAAATTTTGCTACAATTTTTTAATTATTTTTTTCCTTCTTTACCATCCATTTCAATAACCCAAATTTTAGTACAATTTTCCATAAGGAATGAAGGGCATATTTGTTATTTTTATTAGAAGAAAAAATTCAGAGGATAAATGTCAAAATAATAAATATGATTACTATTGATAATGTTTAGTTTAAAATTAAGTTTGATAGTTTGATTAGGGTTATATGAGATTTTATCATTATTTTTATTTAGTTTGAATTTACTTTTTATCTCATTTTCTTTCCTATATAAAGGAGGAAGTTATTGTGTGGTGAGGTATTTTGAGGTGAAGTGATTGGCGAAACGATCATTTAAATTTAAATAAACGAATCGCGCATTCATACGCTACCACACTGACTATGTCCGCATCGCCTATACCAGGAAAAAGCACCCTATAAAGGAGGTGGTAGTGTAACAAATCAATCAAAAAAACATCACAGTCTTTTACGTTTCCGCTACATATTATGTTTTCTTTAATTTTAATCTGTGTTATTTTTCTCTCTCCAACAGTTAAAAAATACGGGAGGAGTAATAAATATGAATTTTTGTTGTGAATGTTTTATGGTTTCACACTTTCACGTACCCAAATTCTTAAATTTAGTGCTTGTTTGACGTATTTTCTCAAAAGCCATGTTGAGCCATTATTATTTTTCTTTCTTCTCTGAAAAAGCGATTAAGAACAATATAGGGTGTCCAAAAAAAAAGAACAATATAGGGAAACGTTTGCCAGAACGTGAGGACTGAGGAGGAAGTTATTGTGTGGTGTTTTACACTACATGGTGATGTGGATGTTCACACCTTCAGATGATTTAAATGATGTAAGTTTCATCCAAGTTATAGTTATCTCAAATTCCCTCACCACACATTAATTTTCCGTTAGGAGGGACTTCAATTTATTATTATGATTCAAGAAAGTGTCATTGAGATAATTACGTCAAAAGATAATACCCGGATTTTGTGGTTCAGTTTTCCATTGGAAACAAAAGTCAAATTAGTTTATCTTCACAATTATTATAACTTTTTTTTAGGGGACAATTATTATAACTAATCTAATAATACTACTAGTAAAAAGGATTTCTGGAATTAACGGGAGCAAAAGAGATGTACTATTATATTTTTATTTATATATAAACTAAAAAAATAAAAACTATATATAGATGAATAAAGTGGTTTTGGAATTTCATTGCAGACAAAAAGTCTAAACTTTTCTACGCATTTATAAAAATGTCTTCTCCGCTTTTTTTTTTATCTCATCACATTTCGATTTTATTTTTTTTATTTATCTCATCATTTTATATTTTCAATCTGAGATTTATTATTTTTTCTTCCTTTACCAACAAAATATTTACATTTCCAATAAAAAAACACAATTCCAATACTAAAAACTCCTTTACCAACAAAACATTTACATTTTCAATACAAAAATACATTTCCAATGCACATATTAATTATTTTCTTAATCTGTGTGATTTTTCTCTCTGCGACGTATATATAAAAACGGAGGGAGTATTATGTATTATATGAAATAAGGTAAAAATGAATGATTTTAATGTATGTCACGTGATACAACATTTTTACGATTGTTGAACCATACAATCTCTCTATATTTCTACCTATATAATTAGTTTATACGGTACTCTTGATTATTTAATGGAAATATATAACTTCTACCAAGTCTGATTGGCTCTCATTTGTCGGTTGGTCCGTCGGGCAATACCGGTTGATCGGTCATGCGATACGGGTTATTATATATATATAATAAAAATGAACAAATCATTATTCTAATTTTTTCAATTGTGACATGCCGCATCGTTTATACTACCTCCATCCTATAAAAAGTGTCCATATTTTACTATTCATGCAGATTAAGAAACTCAATTAATGTGTTGTGTTTTAGTAGTAATAGACATATATCCCCTATATTATAATTAATGCTTGTATTGGAATATGAAACGAACATATAATAATAAATGTTAGGCTAGGGGTATGTTTGGAAAAAGAGCATTAAATGATGTATTGATTTTCTAAATTAACACTTTTTATGGGACAAAACTTTTTTCAAATGTGGACACTTATTATGGGACGGAGGTAGTACTTTTTATATATCCTTCTATTTTCCAATTTAATTACATGTGTTCTATTGTAACCACAAAGTTTCAAGGGCAGATCTTACCAAAGGACTAAGGGGGGCTAAGTCCACCCGGTCAAAAAAATATTACACTATAAAATTTATGTAGTCTAGTTTGTTCCATAAAATATTATTAATCCAACCCATCCAACGAACTCGGTATAATCCATTAACTCACCCAGATGAAAATCCTGGCTTCGCCCGTGCGAAGTTTAAAACATCACACATTATGACATTAAACATTTGATTTTT
Organism: Gentiana macrophylla; assembly: GCA_026214975.1. Taxonomy (NCBI): domain Eukaryota; kingdom Viridiplantae; phylum Streptophyta; class Magnoliopsida; order Gentianales; family Gentianaceae; genus Gentiana; species Gentiana macrophylla. Next base: position 177,213,922 of record CM047805.1, on the reverse strand, counting down.
TTAATATACGTGTCGAGAAATAATATCTCTTTCCAGGGCCAGCCCACCCATTAGACGGGCAAGGCAGCCGCCGAAAGCTCAACCATCAAAGCGGGCCCGTAGTTACATGTTTCGCTAAAAAATCGTGTAGATCCAACCACAATCAACCTAATATAATGTGTTAAATAAATGCTTAAAGTATAGGCACACTAATATAATTTGTTAAAAAATTACTTGAATTGATAAATGTCTGAATTATTCGCCCAAAATTTATAATAACCCAGATGCATCAATTCAAATTTCATAAGTGCATCCATTCACCTCCCGAGCCCCCACGAGTTGGTCGAGCCCCGTTTGTTACGGCAACCCAAAACACAAACGATAACAATATATGAAAAAATATCTAACATCAATGAATTTGAATTTTGTATATGCAGATTTTAGAAACGCGATGTTAATATTTTGTAGGCATGTTTTCAGAAAAGAAAAAAACACTCCGAACTAAAAGGCTTCGTTCGGCGAAGTCGCCGAAGGCCCAAAAAATTCTAAGGCGGAACTTGTGTGTTTTTATTAGTAACCATTAAATAATCAATAAATAATCAAGAGTACAAAGTCACAACACACTCTATCAGTCTATTGTAACCACGTGGACTTTACGTTTAACATGTTATCAGAGGCATAAAAACTCGTCTCTCGGGCTTTCTTCTCTCCCTTTGTAACCCCTGTCCTCTTATGTTTTTCTCCCTCCCTTCGTAACCCTCCTCTTCCTTTTTTAAAAACATCTCAAAACTCCAATTAATGAATAAAATTAAAAAGATAGAAAATGAAGCAAATACAAGTACATCCATAAATCCTCGAATTGTAAAGTACAACAACCAATTCATACCTAAAAGTAAAAATATCATGTCATAAAAACATAAGTAATGTAATAACTTCAAAATCAGACATCTACATGTGAATTATGATTCCTTATATCTTCTTACTGTACTCATGTTATGCAATAGTAAAACATCTAAATCGACTTTGTTTCGAGTGTTTTATATAAAATTTTCAAATAAAACGACGTCAGAATATAGTTTAGTCACTGAGACACGTGTTCCAATTGGATCTTTCCATTTAGAGCAATAGTAGTGGCTATTTTTGTTTTGACTTCTATTGCCACCTAATAATAGTAGAAGCCCTTTTAAAAATATAACTCGTTTATGGCTCTTTTTTTAACCCTTTTTTTGTCAAGTATGTCTCCAATCTCCTCTGGACAGAGAAGCCTTCCAGGAAGCTTGTGTGTATCTTTGTTTTTTAAAAAGACTTCTACTATTATTATTATTATGTGACAATAGAAACCAAAACGAAAAAAAGCCACTACATATGCTCTTAGGAATGAGAGACAGCAATAGAAGACTTTGTGATGGCCGGTGGGTACTTTTTTTTTTAATTAGAATTGGCGCCAAATCCAAAAAGTAGTAAAATTAAGAGAAGTAGCATAATTAAAGGCCCCATTTTGATGTTGGTCATAGGGTCAAACTAAAATGAGTGAAAACGAATCATTTCGCACGTCCGTGGTTCCAAATAATTCTACAAATATTTTGACCACTATGATTATTATTAGTGCATGATGATTCCAGTCCATATATCCACATGACAAACATTTCCACAAAAAAAAGTTACTTATTTTTTCCTTTTTGGAAAATGCTAGATTGTAACAAAATTAATATTACAGAGTAAAACAACAGATTTATAAAATTATCGATCATGGTTGAGCAATGTATCAACCAATAAATCATACTTAATTATGATCATTAATATAAATATGCCGTGTTACTTTGTTAGGTTATTTTGTTTTAAAACTAACACTATTCGTTCTGTTCTTGTCAAAACAACAACAATGTGTCGTAGTGTCATACTATGTGTATAAGTATTTATCTAAATATATAAATGATCGCGTAGGTCACTGGCGTATTTTAGTTTTAAAAAAGTCGAGTCGAATCGGCGCTTTTTTAAAAATTGTTTTTTTTTTTTTTGAAAACTTATTTATCGCGCTTTTTAACATCCGTAAATACAAAATTAAATTTATTGATAGTACAAAACATACCTACAAAGTAGTCTTTTAGCGCCAAATAATTTTTTTTTATGGGACTTTTTGTTAGATATTTTTCATAAATATTTTTGTACTTTCTTAATGCCTCGTTTCTTAGACACCGAAGTCATTATCCTAAAGAAATACTTCGGCACAAATATTATCAAATAAAATTCAATAATATATGTAAGTCTTACGTCACACATCGTAACTAAAACGACACACTCAAGATAAAACGACTTTAAAAAAATAAAAGATCGAACTCACGGTTTTCAATCTTTGTAAACTAAATCCAATAAAGAATACTAAACCAACCAACATTCAAATCCAAAAGAAATTAAACGGAACTAATCCAAAAGAAAGACAACATTGTTTGAAACTAAATCAACAACGTTATTGAAAGAAACCAAAAGTAAAAGAACTAAGTCTTCAAGAGCTCTCCGCCTCACACGCCCTCGCCAAAGAACTCATCGGCATTAGCAACTGTTCATCTTCTTTGGGGAAAGAGAAAGACAAACAAAAGTAACGGGTAAGTACATAAGTACTTAATAACGCGCGTGAAGATCGTACAACGTCGGTCTCATAAAGAAATAAAAGCAACGCCGTCTTTTAATAATTCATTCCGGTATTAGCCCGAGCTAACTATCACATTATGTTCATAGCACAACATGAGGTTCCAAATTAAGTTATCTAGCTTAGCTCAAGTTTGTTACATCATGAATAACAAGGGCACTACGCCTAGTAATATGATGTACTAGGACAACTGGGTGCAACCTACTTAAAGACACGCTCTAGTAGCCCCAAGAATATCTGAGTCCCGATAGTGTGATGACCGGCAGAGTGCACCAGACGCTTTCTCTAGCCGATTGACCGGCGTGGGTACAGTTTACTTTGTCTGGTCAGAGAACACATCGCGATATTGTACTATGCCTTACCAAGCATTGCATGATGTTTAAGATTATTAATCTAGCACATATGTTTGATTAGATGTTTAACTAGCCACCTAAGTTGATTCACATAAAAGGCTCACCTATCGCCTACTCCTCTTCTTAAGACCACTGAGACTCTAACATAACCTAGCACATACATACAGACATCGATAAACCCTAGCTTATCGAATCACAAGGCAAATCCAAAGCTTTCGACGGTCCCACACTTCATCTTTTAGGAATCCATATGGTGCGAAAACTAAACGCATCAAAAGCTAATTGGGGCTTTGTCACATAAGGTTAAGCAAGAAAACATGATTATGAAGCCTGAAACCAAGGCGACACGAAAAACAAAGTGAAAACGGAATAAACAGGTCAAACGCCCGTTTGACCTCTCGAACGCCTTCGCTCCTGCTTGAGCGAGCGTCCGAAACCCCCAAACGCCCATCCGAAAATTCAGCCACATCCTCAGATCAAAATCGACCCTCAACGCCCGCCCAAACGCCAGACGCCCGTTTGAGTTGCCATATCATAAACGCCCGTCCGCCGCAGCAGACGCTGCTTGCCTGGGATTTACCTAAAAATCTGCAATCTAACGTGTCGTGATCTCCAACCCAAACTCCAACCAAAACAGATTCAAAACCACGAAAATAAACATACAAATTTCTCTATAACTTTATGACACCTTAGTCATACGATAAGAACACCACGTTACCTTAATTTGCGAGCTACTACAATCCACGCTACCAAAGCCTTGAAAAGGTTTAACCTTTAACTCCAAACCTATACACGATCAATCCAAAGACGATCACTACGATGTTTAAACTCAGAAAACGCAGCTTAACACGATGATGAATAAACCCTAATATCAAGAACGATGAGGGAAAACTTACGTCAACGGATTTAGGGATTGTTGATAACAAAACGATCATCTTCTCGCGGTGATCCTTTCTCTCTTGAGATGTCTGCGATTTTGATCAACGGATTAGCCTCGAATTTCAAAAGTCTCTCCTCTTCTTTTTTCCTCCAAATTTGCGCCTCTCAGTTTGTTTTTACGTAAAACAACAACTAGGTTAATTTAGGATTAGTTTTCATTTTATAATCCCAATTAAATCTAATTATTCCTTATTAATTAAATCCAATTAATCCTTTTCCTTTTCTTTTAATCCTTTAAAAAAACAAAACCAAATATTCAGATTTTTTTCGTGAAAAGACAAGGATGCCCTTTTTGAAAAATCGGGATATTACAACTCTCTTGCATACGAGTTGTCAAACGAAATAATGTTATCGCAATGAAACCAGAGTAAAATAAAATTGGGCCTTTATAAAAAAAGAAATAACATATTATATTAGGTTGGATCGGATTGAATCTACACGGATTTTTTTTTTCTTTTAGCGAAACACATACCGTTGGACCCTCTTATCACCGTTAGACTTAAGACGGCCATCTCCTTGGCCTCACCATAGGGCCGGCCTTGTAAATGATTATATATAGTATATCAGTGGGCTAGCATTATTCTGTAGATAGTTGGCACAATTTCTAATTTTGCATGTTGTTAAGAGAAATTGAACGAATATTGCAAGAACAAAAGTAACATACTAAAATTGATAAGAATAATATAAAAGAGGACAAGGTGGCTCAATATGATTGGTGCTAGTAGATCGTATATTATCTTGTATTAGATTCTCTTGGTGTGTGTAGTTTGTTATAACAAACTAGTTAATATAAGGGTGTAGTTTGAAAACTCTATCATTTAATTAATACATTATCAGTTGCTTAATTCTTTTGTTGGTAGCAGAGCTGAGGCATGGCGGAGCCGCCGCCTCCACGATCTGCTCTTATCACCGAAGTCGGAGGTGAAGGAAGCTCGGGACCACCTGTTACCGTCACTGGGATATCATCAACCTTGATTCCTGATGTAGTTACCGGAGTTCCAGTCTCTGGTCTGCCACCGTTTTCATCCTTCTACTCCGGAAGTACTATTCCACAATTCACCGGAGCTCACTCTCTTCACGCCGCATCATCCATGTCAGGTTTACAAAGATAAAAGAATGATAAAGTTTGTTAATTAATCATGCTTAGATTGTCAATTCAGTACACCAGCTCACACGTAGATATACTAATCCATCATTATAGAGGATCTAATCTAGATCTTATCCAATCTAACTAACTGCCAAGTGTCACCAATGTACACATGCCAAGTGTGACACTATATTCTCTTATATATTTTTAGGTTTGAATCTTGGATCCACTCCTCTTCCCTTCATGCAATCACCTCTGCTCACAAGATCAGAACCTATAGCTTCCGTTTTTCGTTCTGCAAGTCCCACTTCGCCGTTTAACAATCTGAACCATGTTCCCTTCACCGGTCATCTGAGCCAACCGACCACTATTAAATTAATCAGAGATAATTACTTTTGTGGCGTTACACTGTCTTACCTGTGATTAAAGGCTATAAACTTGATGGTTATTTGTTTGGTACTAAACCACGACCACCGGAGATTCCGTGACTGCCAATGAATCCAGCCACTGCAGAATGGGATTCAGTAGATTCTTTGCTTACAAGATGGTTACTAGGATCGATGACCGAACAAGCATTGACAGAAGTGGTTGGATGCTCATCCTCTCATGAAATCTGGTCCACTTTAGAAGTTCTATTCAACAATCAATCTGAATCCAGAATACTAGAGTATAAAAGCGCTCTTACCAAAGATGAGAAAGGATCAAAATCCATAGCTGACTACTTGGCTACTATGAAATCCTATAATGATAGCTTGACCGCTGCAGGGTATCCAATCACCAAGTCTGAGCTAATTCTAGCCACATTAGCAGGTTTAGATAAAGATTATGATGCAGTCATTGTGAATTTGACTGCGAGGATTGGTTCACTATCCTGGCTTATTACTCATGAAAGGCTCTTAGCCAGGTTTAATCCATCACCTCAAGGATCTGTTGTCAGTCCTGCTGCAAACATTGCAAGCTATAGTGGTACTTCTGGGACAAGGAGAGCAAATCCTAGACCAACTGGACAAAACCCCTTCAGAGGCAGGGGTGGAGGTTCAAGAGGGGGCAGAAATAGAGGAAGAAGCGGTGGAAGACATTCAGGGAATTCTGCTAAGGTGCAATGCCAGCTCTGTGGCAAGAATGGGCATACTGTGGCAATTTGTTGGCACGGGTTTGAGACGGATTTTCAACCTCCATATCACAATGCACTAAAACCAAACCAGCCATCAGCTTATATGGCAACACCTAGCACAGTTGCAGATCATGCTTGGTATCTAGACAGTGGAGCCACCAATCATGTGACATCTGATTTTGGTATCTTAATCAAAGTGTTGTCTATCATGGCAGTGATACACTATCCGTAGGAAATGGTGAACACCTACATATTGAGCACATAGGTCACATTGTTCTTCACACTCACATTGGACCCTTTTTGTGAATAATGTCACTCATGTTCCTAAAATTACCAGAAATTTACTTAGTCTTTCAAAGTTAATGTCTGATAATGATGTGTTTACCGAATTTATTGATGATGTTTGTCTTGTTAAGACAAAGTAACAATGATGCCAATGCTCAGAGGTCAACTCAATGATGGTCTTTATCGGATAGTGCCACTGGACAGTGAGTCAGAAGAGATCTCCCTTCAATTCATGTCAACCCAGTATCAACAATCTGCTGCTTTTCTTAGTCAGGTGTCAACTAAGTCTAATATTATCAGGTATTTAGATGTTCTATACCATAATAAGGATCCTAATGTGTGGCATATGAGGTTAGGCCACCCATCTAGTAGAGTTCTGAGTCAAATTATGAATGATTGTAATGTTGTTATCAATGGAAAATTGTTGTTTTGTGATGCTTTCCAATTTGGTAAATCCCATTCCTTACCCTATTTGAATTCTGCTTCTCATGCTACTTCTTTGTTTGATCTAGTTCACACTGACATATGGGGCCCTGCTCCAGTCAAATCCACTGAAGGACATCTGTATTACATTCATTTTATAGATGATCATACCAGGTTTACATGGATCTTCCCTTTAAAAGCCAAATCTGAAGCCATTTCTGTGTTCACTCACTTTAAAAATATGGTAGAAACACAATTTAACTCTAAAATCAAGTGTGTTCAATCTGATTGGGGGGTGAGTATAGAGTTTTTGAACCCTTCCTAAAGCACCATGGTATAGTCTTTAGACATCCCTGTCCCCATGATCATGCTCAAAATGGAAGAGCGGAGAGGAAACACATACATATTACAGAGTTAAGATTAACTATGTTGGCCCAAGCCTCAATGCCACTTAGATTCTGGTGGCAAAGTTTCCAAGCCTCTGTGTCTATCATTAATTGTCCCCAACTCCAGTTTTGAGTCATAAATCTCTTCATGAGTGTCTATTTCTCAAGAAACCAGACTATACCTCCTTCAAAATATTTGGTTGTGCTCTTTATCCCTATTTAAGACCCTTTCATACCACTAAATTCCAATACCATACTGCTAAGTGTGTCAACTTAGGTCTTAGTCCTCACCATAAGGGGTATAAATGCCTTGATAGGTCAGGCGGAATATATATCTCCAACAATGTTAAGTTTGATGAAACTAAGTTTCCTTTCTCAGATGGCTTCACTCGAGGGCCCTCAAAACAGATTCTATGCACTCCTGACCTCTTCACTAATCCTCTTCCTTTTTGTCTGACTCACTCAGAGGGGCATACTGAGACTGTGATTGATCCAGATCCAAGGCAAGAGCCAAAACCAAATTTGAATTGTACTCATGAGCAAAGGTCAAATGCAAATCAGCAAGATGGTAACTCTCCTCATTCTTCTCAGAGTCATAAAAGTCATCACACTGCTTCTTCCATATCCAATCACACTACTGCATCGCATACTAGATCACCTATAACCTTCATGTCTTGTTCACCCCATGTTACCAACACTGATGGACCAGCATCCATCAATATCTCACCAAACACTGAAGTCACTATCAACACAGAAATAGTGCCTACCACCACTGTCACTCAAAACAATGTCAAAACTCACCACATGCAAACTAGGTCAAAAAGTGGTATATTTAAACCTAAGACCTACGGTGCATCAGTCAGAAAGTTCATACTTTTCCTACCGAACCAACCGGTGCATCGGATGCCTTGGTGGATGACAAATGGAGACATGCAATGGTTGATGAGTACAAAGCATTAATTCACAATGGAACATGGGATTTAGTGAGGCATAGTACAAATCAGAGTACTTTGGGTGCAAATAGGTATTTAAGTTGAAACTAAATCCAGATGGGAGTATTTTGAAGCACAAGGCAAGACTAGTTGCCAAGGGGTATCTTCAAAATTATGGAATTGATTTTACGGAGACATTTAGTCCAGTAGCCAAGCTTGCAACTATCAAAATTGTCTTGTCTATTGCAGTGTCAATGCATTGGCCCATTAATCATATAGACATCAACAATGCATTTCTAAATGGTCCACTGCAGGAGCCAGTTTATATGGATCAGCCAGAAGGCTTTGAAGACCCAAGGAGGACATGTTATGTTTGTAAATTGAATAAGGCAATCTATGGATTGAAGCAGGCTTCAAGGGCATGGTTTGAAGCCTTTAAAACTCAGTTGCTTGACTAGAGGTTCACTCAGTCCATGTGTGATATATCATTGTTTATGTGTAGACTTGACAAACAGATCTTATTTGAATTAATATATGTTGATGACATACTGTTGACAGGAAATTCTCTTGGACTAATTTAAAAATTCATCAAACTTCTGGATTCCAAGTTCTCCCTAAAAGATTTAGGGCCAATGTCACACTTCTTGTGAATGCAGGTGACTAGAAATTCAGATGGACATCATCTGACTCGGTCTTATTATGCATACTTAAAAGATTGAAGATGGAACACTTGAATCCCTGTCCAACACCAATGGTGCCTGGAAAATAGTTACTACCACAGGAAGGTGAGCCTCTAACAGATCCTACTATGCACAGAAGCATTATAGGAGCTTTGCAATACCTCACCCTAACAAGGCCAGACATAGCATTTGTTGTAAATACTCTGAGCCAGTTCATGCAAGACCCATACACAACACACTGGTAGGGTTTGAAAAGGTTACTGAGGTATATTCATGGAACACTAAGAATGGGATTGATGTTCATACCCTCTAGAACACTTGAAATTCATGGCTTCTCTGATGTTAATTGGGCTGTGTGTCCAATAGATTGAAAATCAACTGGTGGATACTGTGTGTATCTAGGGGATTCTCTTATATCATGGAGCTCCAAAAAGCAAACTGTGGTGTCTAGATCCAGTTGTGAGTCTGAATACAGATCATTGGCAAATCTTGCAGCAGAAGTGAAATGGATCAGACAACTATTAAATAAGATGAAGTTTAATCTGCCAGCAATTCATGTACTGTGGTGTGATAACACTGGAGCAAATTCCTTGGCTCAAAATTCAATGTATCACGCTAGGACTAAGCACATAGAGGTTGATATACACTTTATCAGAAACATGGTTTTAAACAAGGAGTTGGTGGTATCCTTTTACCAACTAAAGACCAAATTGCTGGATATATAGAAACCCGAATCCGGATCCATAATTGGATCGTCAAATCTGATTCACAGCACCGATCGAGACACTCGATCTTGCACAGCGGAAGCTACGAATAAATTCACATGCGATTTTACCACGATTTGATTCGCATAATAATTAATAATCTACAAGAAGGTTAGTAGAATTACCTAAACGGGGAGGAATAGTAAATCGACAGAGAGGGAGAAGCCGTGATCTTCCGGATTGTATCTCCTAGCGACGACTGGTGGACGTCGATCCTCGTCGTAGAACCTCCTCGAATATGCACAAGGCAAGAAACTAATTTTTCTTCCTTTTAATTTGTAGGTGGCGAAATTTTGATGTGTAAATTGTGTTGGGAGGAACTCTCTTTATATAGGAAAATAACTAGTGAAGAGAGTTATCATTTTCACACCACAATTACCTATTCTCATAAGGAAAAGATATTTTTCAAAAGATAAGAGATAATTCTCAAAAAATCAATCTCTTATTTTTCCATTAATTATCCAACAAATAGATAATTAATTAATTACACATGTGACATAATCTAGGAAAATTTCTTCTCTCAATTTATCCACATTAATGGCGCCACTTTTAAATCATTTTTAATAGAAAATGTCTTTTCTATGTTACATATTATTTACCAAATAAATAATTTTCGCATATTCATTAAATAGACCAACTATTTAATTTATTCTCGAGGTTCCATAAAACGAGAAAACACTCGCGTGTTAGGAGCCAACCCAGGGAACATGGACCTATAACCAGTAGCTACAATAAATTGAATAAAATATTCACCGAACGGAATATTTCTACTCAACGTATTAATTTCGGAATTACGCCACCATAAATCTGAAACTGAACTCTATCGATTATAGAGATAACTTATTCTCAAAACGTCGAGCCGAGTCGATAAGTGTCCATTGATATAATCATTATATACAAACTAACCCTTCATAGACTATCCGTAATGAAGTAGGATTATTTCCGTAAACCTTCTTCAATATATCTTATTCTTATTTACCATTAACCCACTAGTGATCAATTAGTTCATAACCAATACGAACTACGCGGATCGATCAGTTTCTAGGTTCAACAAATAAGGGGATTGTCTTTTTACTTCCCGCAGGAAGGAATGGATTCCATATATGTGAGACACACACTTCTCACTCAATCCAGAATAGTGGCAACGTGAAAGTGATTCAGACCGCACCTCTTAGCGATCCTTAAAGAATACATCAAAGCCTATCCTGAAACAAGTAGGAGTATGCAATCACTTCAGGATTAAGGTTAATCCATATATGATCATCTTGTGATTTAATAAGATTTCTCAATCACGGAATTATATGAGAAACTCAGATTAAATCGGTCCAGTCATATATGACTACATTATATATAAATGCCCCACTTTGACAACCAATGCCGACGGTCCGGATAAGACAGTCACACCATAAAGTGTTCTGGGCGCATTAATTGTGGTTTAATCAATAGACCCCATACTTTGATTAACTTCACCACGGACTAACATTTCAAGTGTATCACCATAAATTTAATCCTCATGTGTGACACACACTAAGTTATATGGTTACATATGATACTACTTAGGGTTTTCAGTAGTGTATTACTTATAAGCACGAATCAAATAATAAGATGAGAATAAATCTGTCATTTATTAATTATAAAAACAATTACATAAATTGTCTTTCGGGCGCCACTTCCAACAGAAATTGCAGACAGACTTGACAAAGGTATTGCCTATTGCACCAATTGAAACATTCAGGCACAAACTCAATGTGACCACTCCACACGTTCGTTTGAGAGGGACTGTGAAAGAATAATATAAAAGAGGACAGGTGGCTCAATATGATTGGTGCTAGTAGATTGAATATTATCTAGTAATAGATTCTCTTGGTGTGTGTAGTTTGTTATAACAAACTAGTTGATATAAGAGTGTAACTTGAAAACTCTAACAGTCAATTAATACAATTATCAGTTGCTTAATTCTTTTGTGATAGAAAGCAGGTAAAATAAAAAAAACTTATGAATCGGGGAGAGTGTAACACTCTATTTTTAAGACGTCAATTATGTGTCAACGGTTATCGTAATCGTTTTCAAAATACAACAATTTATACTTTCTGTCCGGCTGACACTTAATGTTAATGGAATCAGAAGCAGCGAACTGTAACTGGATTGTAAACTCTTCTTATTGACTTCGAAAAACTTAAAAGAAAATGCAGATGATGTGCGTTTATATTTTAGCGGGGTTTTGTACTCAATTATCTAAATGAATTGACTATGACGTAAGCATGAATTTATAGACTAAAAACACTAATTCATTCCAAGTTGCATTCCTTGTGTTCGGATCGGTTCAACTGAACAAATATCACTATACGAATTGAAATAGAAGAAACCATCTTGTTTCGAATGATAAGGAACAAAATGTTATTTTGTATGAAATTTTTTTTTCTCAGCAACTGATACCAATTCGGGTTGAACCGTTTCATGGGATTAATTTAAGGACAAATTTAATTTAATTATGTGGTAAACCATTAATTTAATTATTTCTTCATACATAAAAGTGTTCATACATTTTGGGGTCATAGTTAGAATATAAATGTAGAGCAACCACACTTTGGTTGGACAATCTGGGATGACAGGAATTGAGCTAGTTTCCAATTTCGTTCACTTGCATTTTTTTCCGACTTTGAGCGTTAATTTTTCCTTCGCCTGAATTCTAATATGGGTATTTTTAAATGGGAAATTTGGGATAAGGACACAATCTGGAATATTATTAAGCAACAGGACAACTACATATTTTTTATAGGAGAAGGACAAACTGCGTAATTTTATAGCGAAGAACAAACAGTGAATCCGAAAATCGGTGAATCTTCCTAGTGAATCCCAAATCGGTGAATTTACGATAAATGAATTTTGATGATGAATCCCGAAATCGGTGAATCCCGACAATGAATTTTGAAAATTAGTAATTTAATGAATGCATGAATTTAAACAATGAATTTCGACAAGTGAATTTCGATAGTGGATAAATAGTTTTGTCGCTTTATGAAAAAGTTTTTTTTGTCATTATCCTGCTCGATTGATGAAATATTTTTGTCATTAAATACATATTTGTCGCCTTTCCCATTTTAAATCATATCAACAACTACTCATTGAGTGATGTTTAATGACATCATCTATCGATGAAAAACATCGAAGCTTATCTGAAATTAGCGTAAGACTCATGGATACTTTCTCTAACATAGATGATAGATGATTATTCTTCTGCCTCATTTTGTTCTTTTTTCATTGTGTTTTTTTTTTATATAAATATTTTTATTTTAACACAACGGATGATAATGTGTGGATTGGATAGGTTAGCATCGTACAGGCTGCGGCCCATATAAAATTACTGCGGATTGGATCAGCTCTTTTGACCCAAGCTCCCAAATCGATTCTCTCTTCTTCTTTTATTCTTTTCTCTTTTTTTTTTATAGTTATTTTAATTTTTTTTTAGCAAAGATAAAATTTTAACTATAGAACTCACACTTGTTTTGAAGGAGAGTAGGAGACTCAACCATAAACTTAGTCTTGAGTTTTCAGCTTTGGCCAAATCTTGTTGACTCGAAAAGCACTCAATCCATTATTATTTCTATTATTTGTATTCATTTTATATTTTCGTTATACAAACTTAAATCAGATGGAGAAGAAACGCATATATAATTCAAGACAACTCTTAATTACTCTTATTATTATTATTATTAAGTCTAAATCCTTTGATTCTCTTTCAAAGATTTTAAAAAAAAAACATTCAAACCTACAAAGAAACGAAGACAAGACGAAATTTTTAATGTATGATGACTCGAATCGTTGGACGAATCAAAAAATATAAGATGATTAATTTACAAAACAAAAAAATATCATTTCTGTAAACATGGTCTGAAATTCCTTAAGACAAAGTCCGAGGTAAGAAACAAAGGTGCGCGCGAAAAGGATTCTTGCTAAATATTGAAAACTTTGTTAGCCTTTTAGATTCTCTATCTTCCACATCATTAATTTGCAGCATATCCTTACTTTTTGCCCCAAGAAAACTGATTAATGGCCTCCTTCTAATTGTATTCTCACCATCATCATCTACCTGAATATTAGGCAGAGTTAATCCACAACTGTGAACGGCTGGCGGAGGACTCGGCGGTGGAATCACCTCGGTTTCCGGTGGATGCATGGGTGTTCCCGGCTGCTTTTCCCAATGGAACGGAACGCCGTCGTCGGATATGGAGCTCCGGTAGTAGGACCGGAAGGATGGTTGTTGATCAAGTGAAGGTGCTGATGTCAGCATGATTTTGCTGATGAGGGTTGAATTTTCAAGTGTATAAGCTGTCCGATGCTCCCTGCAATAGTATACTTTCTTGTTTTCTTCATCCTACATAATAGTAGGAGTTATTTTCAAATGTTTTTACACAGAATCTTTTATTCATAAATCTTGAGAAAATAAATTGTGGAATACATAATATAATATTTTAGGGATAGGTTGAAGATGAAGAAAAAAAAGGAAAACTTTATTATGGGATATGGTTAGAAAATCATTTTTATTTATTTATTTGTTTCTTAAAACTCCGGTATCCTAATCCACTCAATGCAGTTCGGTCAGGATCGCGCTCATGATCATTTCTTTATTCAGCAAGAACTCCACCGGTTAGAAAATCATATTGCTAAAGGACTTCATAATCATCACATGCCTATTCCTTTTTTCTTTTATGCTTTACATCTATATATTGTCACAAGAAAGTTATAATAACAAAGTATATATCCTGCATGTAAAGGACATAGACAGGGACATAGTATATGGCTCATCAGATTTAGTGGTGTCTTACGTTGTACTTTAATAAGTCATTGTCTTCTAATCCCTGTCTTTAAAACATAATCAAACATGTTTAATTAGAGCATGAAAACAGAAAGCTAATTAATTCAAAATTCTTTGTTAAACGAACCAGTACTAGAGTGATGTTCCAAGGAGTTTTGCAGCAGAAAGGGCCATCGTGAAGTGATTGTCGACCTCTGATATTCGATGACTCCATAGCACCACGACTGCTGGATGAATTATAAGTTGATGACGATGATGAAGTAGAGGAAAAATCGAAAAGTGCTCTTAAATCTCCTCCGTCGGATTCCCCAATTTTTTTACAGCCTTCATCGTGGTCTGAACCCGCGGCGTGATCACCAATAATTGATCTCTTCTTCCTTCTGATCATGTGACATCGACCTTCCTTATTTAAAATCTTGATTTTCCTCCAAATCCAACTTTCTCTATGAGATTGAAGTTGATCATCGATACGAGGTTTAGGTAAATTAGAGCTGAGCACAGAGGGAGGTGGACTAAGAGGGGGAAGGATCCCCTCTTCTCGGGGTAAATTCTTGGGGGTTCCCGGCATCAGTTCCCACTCGAACGGAACTACCCCTTCTGTTCTTTGATAATACGAATGGAAAGATTGGATACTTGTTGACGGCTCTCTTGCGAGTATACGACTGATTTGCAAACCATGATCACCACCTTCAAGCACAGAAACAGACTCTTCATTACCGTCTTTATCCGTCTCCATCTTTGTTCTTGAATTATGTTGGCAAAGTGTCTATTGAACTTGGTACTCTCTTTATAAGCTACATGAGACTTAGGGGTACATGAACTTTAAGTAATCCGTGCTCAAAGGGGGCGGGGGAGAGATAGGAAAAGAAAGGCACATGTTCATCTTACCTTTGACTTCTGAAGAGGCGTTGTTAATTAATAGCAAAGGGCAACTCAATGTCCATATTACGTTCTCAATATAAATATGATTTATATATACAGGGAGAAAATGATTGGCCGAGAACAGGGAGAAAATGATTTATGTTTTTATACATGTTATTATAGATTACTTGTAGCAGTTATTTTAATTGTGCCCTTTCCGTCAAAAAGATGAAAAGAGAGAGATAATATTACGATGAGTGACTTCTATATGAAGGTTGCGTTACCTCTTTGCTGCTTGCACATCTGTTGTTACATATGAATCTAAAGCCAAAAGCAAAGGTGGGTTTTTGACTTTTCCTCAGTTTGAATCATTTGTTAAAGTTATCAAACGAGTTCACGACTTCCTATTGTTTCAATTGTAATATTATATAGGGGGAATGAGGTAGAATGACAGAAATATTTCATCAATTGAAGTAGAAGGACAATCTTTTAAAACTTTTGCATAAAGGACAAAATTATTTATCCCACTATCGAAATTCACTGTCGAAATTCACTAATTTTCAAAATTCATTGTCAAAATTCACTGATTTTCAGGATTCTCAATCGAAATTCACTGATTTCACGATTCACAGGGGAGATTCACTGTTTGTCCTTCTCGCTATAAAAATTATGCAGTTGTCCTTCTCTCTATAAAAAATATGTAGCTGTCCTGTTGCTTAAAAATATTTCAGACTGTATACTTATCCCTAATTTCCCATATTATATAAGAGATTTCATTTCATCATAACTTAATTAAGTTTTGATGCTGAGAGCCTGAGACCTCTCCTCTTATTTGTTTTTTTATAACCGTGTCATTTCGATTTTAATTTACTATATTTTAAGTCGATTAGTAGTGTACTAAACAAGCATGTCAGCAATCCAACTGCTACCCACCTATTGAAGGTCGTCATAAATTGACTAACTCTTGGATATCTACTAAAGCTTACAATAAATAAATTACATGTCTTTTCTACACAAAGATGAGGAAAAAAGAGGGCAATAAATATACGACCCTGTGTCTTTGAGGGTAAATTTTTTAGAAGCCACTCATAGATCAACAATATATATATATATATATATATATATATAGAGAGAGAGAGAGAGAGAGAGAGCTTCAGTGGTACAAAAGCATACAACAAACCTTACCATGTCTATTTCTATCTGCCATCTCTTCAGCCATGCAGCTTCAATTCAATTATATCTTGCTATCTTGCAAGTAAGACAACTTCATAATCCCTGTTTAGGCCCAAAGAGAATAGAAGAAAGTTAAGATGCTTCGAACCATAACATATGCTTCGACTCGTTGCTAATACTTTCAAGCTTTAGCCTACTCACATAATTGTTAATACTTTTCCTTTTGAAACATAGCTGAAAGCAAATGAATGGAGAACCAGCATGTGGAAAAAAAATATACTAAAGCTAAATGACTTAATGGAAACACCTATTTAGCTCATAGTTGTTTAAATTTGAGCTTATCATGTCAAACTCACTCAAAATAAGTTCGGCTTGAACTCTACTCGAGCTTCTTTAAGCCGTTTAAAAGCTTGATTAATTGCAAAAGAGGACTGCACAATTTCAGCTTAGTGCGATTGACTTGCTTGCAATTTCGTAATATACAATGCTACTCCGTGTCAATTATGTTAATGATCTACTTGAGACCAAGTAGACGAAGTTCAACCAACATTTTTCTGAGTCAAGATCAAGTTGATCAACAGCAGCTTTGCTCATTTGCATCTTTTAACTAAATCCACTTCCCATGCTTAAAGTCGTTAAGTTTTTCCTCACACCTTCGTCAATGCTTTCCCCAACAAAAGGCATCATCCACTTATTCAGTCACAGACTCACAGGGGGTATATCCTAACACGGATATACACGTAAGAACACGCGAATCTTAGCGTTGTATATTAAACAATATACCCATAAAGGCACGTGAGCCTTTACATTGTATATCCGCCTAAAAAATTCCATGTCTTATACCATACTAGTTTCCGGAAAAGCTTCCAGGCCAAGACCGGAAGATAAAAAAAATTAAAGTATACTTATGAATTAAATGGAAACATATCTACTGTGACATGGGCATTCTCCTGGCCTAAAGTAGGAATGATGTAAAGAGCTTGTACCTCAAGTGGAACGAACAAATCCCCCGTGGAGATCATACTACTACTTAATCTCCTGCACAAGAATGTTTATTGTCTTAGTTACGTGCCTTACGTGAGGCGAGAGGATCAGCTATAAGAGTATGATACCTTCGTCTGTCTGCCTTTGGAAGGCGCTTAGACATGATCGACACCTGCAGTGATATATACGAAAACCAAACATAAGCTGTTATCTATCAGGACACTTGAAGAAAAAGAAAACTCTTACATTATGTTATTAACACTCGAACACTTTGAATAAAATACTAATTGCTACATCCCACGATTCGGTTTAAGAAAAAAGCTTGTTCATTGTTATGAATCTCACTAATGGAGACAAGAATTTACATTACTATTCCTAATGTATCTAACGCAATATTGTTTCGATTTAAAAACTTTAATGCAGACAATCGAGTAAAGAGGTATTTAAAAATAGAAAGCGCCATATTTTTTAGTCGTCCTAAAAAAAAGGGTATTATTTTTGGGATGGAGGGGTAAAACACAGCACAATTAGCAGTCATATAGATCTTTCCTTTTACAGTTTGCTAGAATTGAATCCACATACTCTGCGGACTTAACATGGCTATTTTCTTTATACCTCAGTTCTTAGTTGGCTTCCTATCATATACTATTAACTAATAGCTCGTAGCTCCCTTCTTATAGCTATATAGCTAGTGTTAAGGTTGTTATAAAGGAACAATTTTATTTCTATTCAACGATATCCCGCATGATTATTTTAAATCTAAGAATAGATTAAGATAGAGTAGTTTTTCTACTTCATTAGAGTTATTTCCTCATCGGATACCACTTTTAAGTCACTCAGATTCTTCATCCCTTCATTATCAAGATTTATTCCGATGATTGAACTTAAAAATTCATTTTTCAAGAAGAATGAAACAAGAATAATGCCTGCTCGTGTAATATGCTGCTCGCCTCAACCAGTTGAGCTTCCAGCTCTAGCTCTCTCTCTGTTGCTTCAGAAGTTACGTCTGCATCTTTTTGAGCATCTTGTAGCTGAACCAAGCGCTCCTTCAAGTTGAATCAGAGAAGATAAAAAACTGTATCTTACTGATAGGAAATCATGACATGCATAAATGGATAGTTGGATAATCAAATGATTATTATAAAATAAAAAAAGTCCAATTCCTAGTGTACCTTAATAGAGGTCATCTTAGTTCGTAAATTGTCTTCAATTTGATCCCTGGCCATATGTAGAGGTAGATCAAACACATCCTACACAGTAATAAATTCTGGAGTGTTAATTTTTTTAGCAAGCAATTCAACTGCCTTCAGGAATAATCTATTATTCTCATGTGAATATGCTTCCATACCGTTTTCCCACCGAATGGGGATTGGGAAGGATCTATTTCATGTCTTCCATTGGCAGATAAGCGCTGCTTTGATGCACCATCTGGAGCATTTAGGAAGTCACGCATATCCGTCTGTAACACAAGAAAGCTTCTTATGATATGGTTCAGATAATATCTAAATTGCTGAAGTGATCAAGACTGCACAAATTATGAAGTCGGTAACCAAAAGGGATTCATTCTCTGCACGCCACCTATCATTATTTCAACTAATCCAAACTTAAGTATGTTATAAATTGCAATGGGCAAAAAGTACAAATTTCCAAATCCTTCCATAATAACTTTATACACTTTTCTGACCAATGATGGATGATAGATAACAAGGAACATTCTGAACTTCCTGTCTATTTCAATAGTTTTCACTTCCATTACATTCAAGGCTCAGTCCAATTTCCACTTGCAAAACATAGTTAGCAACAGTCAACACAATTTCCTTGACTATAAAGGCAAAATACTGTGAAACGAATTACCTGCATTGAGCGTAATAATGCCCTTAAATCCGCATTCTCGGCTAACAGTTCTCGATTTTTTGCTTCATAAGTGTGTACCTTGAAGGAGCAAGGTCAGAATTAAAAGAAAAGTAATATAAGAAGTTCTTCAAATGGAACTTACAATCTTTTTATAAAAATCATTGTCAGCTTTCTTTCCGTTCCATGTCCCACGTTGCCGCCCTTCTTTCTGCGGACACATATAGCCAAAAGACAAATTGGATACACCCTCATTATTCAGAGAACTATATCGAGATCATAACCGCAGCTACCTGAAGCAGGTTCATAATATCCATTCCGGATCTAGATACCTTCTTTTTCTCCATTAATACCTGGTTCAGCCTCTCCTGCAACCCAAAAGGACAAAAAGAGATAGCAACTCCATTAAGCGCTACAGTTCATCTAGATCCCCTCAATATCGAAAAAGACTAGCAACCTAATGTCAAAGTAACAAACCTGCAGTTTAATGTAATCTCTTTCCTTTTTCTTCATCTCGTGTGTCTGCTGAGTTCTGACTTGCTATATAGACAAAACACTATGCATAAGCAATTAAGCATCAAATCAATGTAAAACAATAAATGCAACCTAAAAATAACCAATATATACCCACCCTCACCTGATAACCTGTGGCCATCTTTTGGAATTCATCTCGCTCTTGTTGCAACTTGTAAAGTTGTGCCTTGAAGGCTGCAGTAGCTTTACCCTCCTAATAATAATGATTTAGAGTTTAAGCTAATAGAAAAGATCAACAAGACCATAAGCAAAAAGAAATACAATCGCAAAAGTTAAAAATTCTAACCGTCCTGGTAATGGATGCTATCTCTCTATCTTTGGCTGCAAGCTGCAGGTCATACCTCTCCACTTTAGCCTCTAATCTTGATATATCTGACATAAGCCTTCAACAAAATAAAATTTCCAAGCAAACATGAGTTTTTTCTGCTTACATAGGTGAAGTTCGTGACAGGAGAGCAACCCTCACACAAAATCATGAATCCTTGAAGGCTAGACGCAGAGTATATTCACCAAATCTACAAGGGAAATTAAATTTAAACAGCACCTACCGGCCAGAGAAGTGTTACATTCACATTGAAGAATACTAACCAATGGAGGTAACGACAATATTCGATTATCAATGGATAGCAAATTTGTATAGGAAACAGATACTAGAACTCAAGATCTCCACACATTAATACACAAGTAAATAAGATAATTACCGTTGTCTCTGTTCATTAGAAGACTCGCGAAATTCAATATCTCTGTGTCGTTGCTGTAACAATGAATACAAACAATTGCAAGTCCTCGCGATTGAGACCTGCAAAGTCCATACAAAATTCCTAGTACCGTGTCTCTTCTATAATATGTTATAACTCAACATAGAAAAGAAAATATAACGCCATACAGGATCACTGGAAAAGAGATCAAGCGATGCTGCAAATCCAAAAGTAACCAGCGTTTGATTCACGTACTTGAGACAATGCTCCAGATTGTTGGTATCAGCAAATGCGTCTCTGAAAATCAAATCCAAAGTCGTTCATTTTCAAAGCAAACGTTATAAAGACGCTAGATGAAATCATATATTGAGAAAATGAGTAACTTAAAAACAAATCCGCTACGTTCGTTTCATTTTCAGCTCAAACCACTTCAACAACTCAATTTGCGAATTGCAAGCAGAAAAAAACAAATGCTCGAGTTGAAAACTACTTCTCTTTACCTGAATCCTAAGCTACCAGGCGGAGAAGATGACCGCTGAAAAGAATAAACAAAATGTCACCATAAAATGGAACGGGAAAATAAACGAATCGTAAAGGTTAGTAGCAATTATCATACACGGAGGTCGAAATCGGCATCAGGCGGCGGCATTGCTGTAAGCTGTAGTTAAAGTGACTTATCAGTGCCTGGGTTAAAGGTCTTTGCAGATCAGATCGGAGTTTAAGGATGCCGCCAAAATTTATAAATAAATAATAACTTACGGACGACGTACCCGGCACAGTGCCGTTGATCGAACAACTTTCCGAAGAAAGTGTAAGCAGTATTACACCGTTGGAGGGAAGCGAAAACGGACGGGAATCCGTCCGTCAGACTTCAAAAACGACAGAGAGCACCTGAATGAACAGTAAGTGAACCAAGAAGGGCGACCGACAGACAGGGAAGTCTGTTCCTGAATCCTGCCTGATTGGAAGAGAGAAGTGGGAGTGAGGTCTTCGAGGGTCAAAGTTAAAGTTGAATAAGAAGAGAGGGGACGCCATGTGGCAAGACGATACCGTTGAAGTTGATTGCATCAAAGGAGCTAAAATCCAATCTGCCGCCAAATTAGAATTTTCACAAATTTTACTATCATCCTCAAACAATTATGATTTGATGATTCAAATCCAGTAAAAAATCAAGAAAAAACACATACGACTCATAAATGACAATGTTATTCCCTCCATTTCGAAATATCTGAGACAATTGCTAAAAAGATTTATTTCGAATAACCGAAACAGTATACATTTCAATGAAATATTTAATGTATTATTCTCATTTTACCCTTTTTTTTAATTATTTCTTCTGGTTCATTAAATGCACATTCTACCCAAAGGTTTCCACCGGCATCATCAGAATTCTAAAGGATTTTTATTGGAGATGATTTGGTCTTTTTTTTTTTTTTTCTTCATAGATTTAATCAATCATTTAGAGCTCATGTTATTATTAGCCTTCAAAGGGTTTTTACACCTGATGTTTTGCCTACTGTTTATCCCTCTCTCAAATGTTTGTAATTTTGAGATATGGAGTAGTGGCTTCAAGTGTTGAGGTCTCCATAAAGTATAAGCTCTCTCTTTATGTGAAATCGAATTCTTGTGCATCCTCTGTTGGCACAGCTCGAAGGCTATCTGTTAACATCTTTTAAGTTATGTGCTAACATCAAAAGTTGACAGATAGATCTTTCATTTATGTTGTTTCTCAACTCAAAGAAAATTTGGTTGCCTAAATATACAAGATATTGGGTGTCAGACATCTTGTATAGATTAGTATAAAACATTTCCTTTTATCTGGGGTAAAATGAAATCTCTCCGTACAGTTAAGTTTTCGTTTGGAGAGTAAATTTGGGGGAGAGAGTAATAATGGGTGACTATTACACTACTCATTATTAATGCCTACTCCTCATCCTAAACAAAATATCACCGCCTCTTTGTTTTTTTTTTTCGTTTTTTAAAATGTTAGTTAAGGTTATTTTAGTCTATATCACATGATAGTCAATGTAATAAATTGTTTCCTTAATCCGTGTGCTTTTGACAACTGCCTCAGATATTTCAGAACGGAAAAATATGCTTTTACAATTTTACTTTTCTGTTAAGAATTTTTATTGATAAAACAAGCATGACATGATGCTCCATCACCGGCATAAAACTGTTGAGTAGAATTTTGGAGGTTTACAGAAATCAGGTGTTGCAATGACATTTATTCTAGCTGGGAAGCGCATTCCTTTCGAAACAATATTTTATTGTACGCAGATAAAATAATGAAAAATATGAAACAATAAGATCTTTTGAGGTTTAAACAAAAAAAAATATTTCGTATACGGAGGTTTTTATATTAGGAAAAGGTCGTTAAGGACGAATTTGAAGGATGCAGGTTCTTAGATCTAAACGAATTAGATCTACGCTGCGCAAATGATGGATCACGATTCATATATCAAAACACATAATTAAAGGACTTAAACTACTACAAGGGGTTAAGATCATGTTACCAATAGTAGGAAGAAGCCAAGATCTTCTCGATGTGTTCTCCAAACGGCGATTGGTGGACACCCTTCTTGATACACTGACCTCCTCGATATAGAACACCAAGAAAAAAAACTCAAAGTTTTTCTTCTTCAAACACTCTACTGAGAGAAAACTAATTTTTCCTCTCTTTTTTACATGGTGGTCGAATTTTTCTTATCCATTTCCTTGGAATAACTCTCCTTTTATATGAGAAAGAAATCATGATCTCCAAGTTTTAATTAATTACATAAATAATTAATTAAACAAAATAAAAAAGATATTTTCCTTAATGACTAATTGTGACATGTATTGACCAATAGAAATCAAATAACAAGTCATCCAACCAATCATATAACAAGAATACCTTTTATTTTCCACATCACAAAAATTAATTCTTGTGATAAAAGAGACACTAATTGGCGCCACCATTAGGGTTTTTTAGCCCACATAAAATGTCTTTTATGTGTATTATATTATTTAGCCCAACTAAATAATATCCATGCATATCAATTAATTAATTTCACCCAATTAATTATCACTGAGCCCAAGTAACAAGATTACTAGTCAATTACGAAGCGCACATCGGGGACCACGACCTATAACCAGGTAGCTCCAATAATTAATTATTCATCGAATGTAATAAGTACATTAATTATTAATTCCGGGATTACGCCACCATAAACCCGGCCCGAACTCTACCGATTACGGATGTATACTTATACTCAACCCATGTAGAGTGAATAAGCGTCCATTGATATAATCACTACATACGGATTAACCCTCCATAGATCGTCCATTCGGTGGGGAAGTCTCCGTGAACCCGACTTCGAATATATCTTATCCTTATTTACCATTAACCCCTAATGATCAATTAGCACACATATCTCGACTAGTAGCTAATTAGTCAAATGTGAACTCCCGGATCGATCACTTTCTTAGGGCTAACAAACAAGTGGATCGTCTCTCTACTTCCCGCGAGGAAGGAATGGATTCCATGTCTGTGAAAATCGTAACTACTCACTCATCCGGAGATAGTGCCAATGAGAAGTGGCTTGGAACACATATTAAAGTGAACCGTAACTAACACATCAAACACTACCCCGGGACAAGCGGCAGACTCGTGATCACCTCGAGGATTAAGGTTGATCCATATATGATCATCTAATGATTTAATAAGATTCCTCGATTACGGAATTATACCGAGAAATTCAGATTAAATCGGTCCATCCTATATGAATGCCATCATATATAAATGCCCCACGTAGGTATTCTCTACCGACGGCAGTCCGGATAAGACTATCACACCCTAAGGTGTTACGGCGCGCATTATTGGTGTTTTAATCAAGAGACCCTAAACTCGATTAAGTTCACCACGGACTATCAGATTTAAGTATATCACCACTAACTCAATCCTCACGTCATGCCATACACTGAGTTAAGCGGTTACATCTTGATATACTTAGGGTTTGCGGCGATGTATTATTTACAAGCACAAAGCAAGTAATAAGGGAGATAAAATCATCATCCATTACTAAAAACAATTACACAAATTGTCTTTCGGACACTACACCTAACAATCTCCCACTTGCACGCGAAATGACAAGTAATGATTGTTTTTAGAGCACACCCTTTCTCATCTTATTCACAACACTCTCCCACTTGCTCTAAAAAGCGGATGAGATATATTCCTCAATGCCGTACCCTCCAAGCACTAGACTTGGTACATCGATCGGTTTGGTTGTCGGCCCGAGACGATCTTTAGGATCGAAGCGTTGCCGGTCCATCTAATCAGGCGGTACTCTCTCTCAATATGCTTTTGACCTCTGGTATCGGTAGAAGATCCTTCTAAGCTATTTCTTCACCGCTTTCACAATGAAGTGATATCGGCTTATCGGACACGGAATTACTCCTGCACCAAAAGGAAATTCTAAGCACTATGAGTAAACACCGAGCCCGAGATCAACGTAATGATCATCCTTAATCGACTACAAGTCGAATCGATGTAGTCAACCATATTCAAGTTTGCACTGAATATACAAGCATATGATTCCTCGTTCTCTAAAGATACTTGAGGACGTACTAAAACTGCTACTTATTGCTCAAATCCAAGATTCGATTACTATTGACTTATAATAACCTGACTTGCCGTAAGAGAGACTCTATCCCATTTTCTCTTTATCCGGAGATTTAGAGAATCATTCCTGAGAGGTAGGGTAGGACTACTCTCGATGAATGGTGCAACCGTATATGCATAATCATCTTATTCAATAAGATAGGTGGGATAGCCAATAACTCATTCTTGTGAATTTGACCGAATCAAATTCTTAGAATATAGTCCAATTCTCTCATCCAGAGAATTTTGGCGTGTCAGTTTCTGACTTCAGATAGCACACACATGTTGTTTCCAACCGTTTCAGTGTTATCATTCATGAACACTAATACTACTACTTTACCAATATTGATTTCCAGTCTACGAAAGACTTATCAATATTTTGGTCAAGTCCACATATTTTAAAACATGTGACTTTTAAATGACCGAGAGGTTCTCTTAAATCCACAAAGGATATAAGCCATGGCAGGCCTCCTACCAAAGGTTCTTTCTGAATGAATTAAGATATCGTTAGTCTCGCAAAAAGGTCTTGGGAATCACCCTATCTTACGCTTTGTAACGAATCCGTTATTCATTCTTAGCTAAAACCCTTCGTTTCGAATGAATTCGATTCCGTTGTTCGGCAAGAAAGTCTCGGGGAATCACCCCTATTTTCTCGCTTTAACGAAATCTAGCAAGATCGAGTGGTGAGAGAGTTCAAGGTCCGTTAACTCTCTAGTTGTCGTGAATCACCCTATACCACTCAACTGCGCTACCGAAAGTTTAAACTTTCCTATTCATTCGACTCTTTTCCGTGTAGATCCAATTGCTCCCACTGGGCTGAGACACTCGGGTGGTTCTACAAGAGGTCGAAACAGAACTGGAGTACCAAAACTCCATTCACGAGGTTAAGGTTTTCAAACCAACCTCTATAATCGTAATCCTATACACCCACCAAGAGCCATAGGTTATCAATCACCCCAAATAGATTATAAAGTCCACAAAATCACAATGGGTCAACGGTTAAACCATACTCCCACCGTGTGTCTTGGGTGGATTGACATTCGAATCTAGTAGTATTTATCGGTGTAATCACCAACAACTAATGTTGGGCGTGGTCCGATTAAATCGGATAGTAACTACCTTTGGGTAACCGTACTCCAAGGTTTAAGGTCATTTTCTTATAGATTCTATCGAAGGCTTGTGATGTTCAACCGTCACTATCTCGATCTCAAGAATCTTTTAATCAACCTTCACTCGCTCATTAAGATATTTCACGAATATCTACAATCTGAACGTGTCATAAAATCTCCATCCTACCTTCAAGCATTAAATGCTAAATGCCTATATTTATGGAAGTGGTGTGAACCGAATTCACTCATTATCCATAAATTCACCGCATCTTCTAGGTAGACTTCTCGGTTTACATAATAATGTTAACCGTTATTTTGCAACCAATTATCTTAATCGAGTTTAACGATGTATTGTAGCACATTAATAACTATATCGAGGCAAGTCTATGGTTTCTTCCTCGGTGAGAAACATTCCACTTTAGGAGGCGGGCCGAGCATCACCCCAAGACTATGCGATAGCCTATTTCTCGAGCATGGAATACTCTATTCTCTCGCTAAAATCGAGATTCCTCCTCGTATTCTTTTGATAAACTAGATCACATTTCGAGTAGTCATCGACAAAATGTCACCACTCAAAACCTCCCACTAGCTTGTATCTCTCACTAGACCCGAAGGTCATGGTGAACAAGCTATGTTACCCTTCAAATCTATTACCCTTTCCCGATTGAAAGGAAACTTAGTCATTGTTCCTTTGAGATAGTGTTCTGGGACCGAGATAGGAATCACCCTTAGCCGATCGTCAGGTCTTATCTCTGTGGATATATGCACTAATTAATAGATATTGAAGGGTCGTTTATCTTAATACGAAACCTTTTACCTTTAATAGTTTTAGATGTGTTACACATACTTATTCAATTTGTTCTAAGTGGTTCGACTTTATCAAACAAAAGTCCGAGTCACGATTCGCATACTACAAATGTCATCTTCACTTTGTTTAAGGCAAATCTGTAGTATCGAGATGAAAGTGAATCCATTTGTTTCAACGAATCAGAAATGAAAAATAAATTTTTCTCGTGATATTCAAGGATAGAATCAAATTCATTTCCTTATATCACTCCCACTAATATAAATGAAATTACCGCCCGTTGTTACTCTATTAATCGTTAATGCAAAGCTTCCTTGTTCTTCCAAAGAACTAAGCTACCGAGTCAAGTTACTCGGTTAAGAAAGTCGCTAAGGATTCATTGGTTAGTGATCCAAATCACTTTCCTTATCCTATACTTTCTTTAATTAATGTTTCGGTTTAGCCTCAAAACTTTAGTTAAGATGATTAACACTTATAGACATTCTTTCCCATTCTCAACTTTCCTTAAAAGGAAATAGTCTTGAACTAGCGCTTCAATTGAGTAGACACTACTCGTGAACTGTGGGATGTCTAATAAAAGCGTTACCTTGTGGGACTGATTTTCTAATAAATTAGAAAAACATAATATAAAAGCTCCCACTAGTTTATCGGTTCCAAATACCGCCTAACTAGCGACACTTTAATTTATGATTCTCCAATTTTTCTATCGTAAAATTTGTCGTGTAGACACTACACAATCCACTAGAAGAATTTTATCGTCCCAATCATCTTTCAAACTAACTACGGTTGTCTCTCGCTCACTTGACGAGTGTGACAAAGTGTTTTATACTTATTTACGTCACTTAAGTCTTGAAGGCTTCAAAAGAAATATCTCTTCCGAAAAATTAATCGCATGTGAGATTAATAAATACAACGTTCTAGTTACTTACCACTTTTAACGAAGTCATTACTAGTCAATTTTACACTAGCGATCTAGTACCTTAGAGAGATATATATAACAATTGTAAATAAAATTGACAGAAAAATAAATCCAAATCATACACTACTAAAATTTTAGGAACATAAACTAAGTACTTATAGTCTATCCTACCGTTCCAAGGATTTAATCTAATGCCTCGATGCACGCCTTAGGGTAGGTCAAAGAGGTTTCGATTAATATTGAAGATCGATTGAGAATCGAACATCTCATTTGTGATCGTCAATCACCTTTCCTTTTTCACCAAGGTACTACCAAAAATACCTTTATGAGTGTGACCTCATCATCTCAGATTTTTAGGTAGACCCCGAGTGTGCCGCCTTAGGGTCGGTCGGTGACCAGCGAGTACCCAAAATCCTATCCTTTCGGAGACCAAGCCTTGAATTTTGATAGCGGTGAAGGCCTTCCTTAGGAGGCCGGTCCCAGCGACACGAGGCGTCACCATTCTCTCACGTTGCTTGTGTCAACATGAGAGGCCGTGGGGTCGGCCGTCGCCTCTCCGCTCCCACTCAATATTTTGAAAAAAGTGGTGGGTTTATCGATCACGCTTTTTGGACTTGATGTTACATTAAGGAACAATAAATCATAGGCCCGAATGTTGTCGGTTATGTGAGCTAGCCCACCCGACCTATTCGTTAGAACATATGTGGCCGTCGGACGGGTCAAGGCTAGAGAGGTCCGTTGAGCCGTAGTAGCTCTTCGGATGGCTCAAGATTGCTGACCCGTGCAAACGCCACACGTGGAGGTGAAGTCGATTGAGCCGTAGCTACCGTTGACCACCCAACCGTGGTTAAACCACTTTCGAACCTGTTTGCCCGTGATTATCCAATCCTTAAACATCAAACTTTCACGTAGACACTACGGAACAAAAACGTAATCTCGTCTTGCGTAAGGTGGAATTCACCGAGAATCCAACACCTTAACCACGAGGTTTCGGATTTTACTCCTATGCTTTCGCAGAGTGGGATTCACCGAGAATCCATCACCCAACCTCGACGATTGAAAAACCCGTGTTCCTCGGTTTTTACCTAATTAGTTTCTAATTAATATCAAACAATTAATTAAAACTAATCGTGTGTTTTTATACATGCCTAACTAATTCCTCGAATTAATTTCTACATGTATGCATATGGAGTGGAATTCATGATATGATGCATGTCATGGCAATTTTCCGATTCTACTCATACAATCTACAAATGTATACTAGTGCGGAAAATAAACACCGAGATGGACCGTTGGCATCACTTCGAATTAATCTATTCGAAAATAAATTAAAACCCTAATCTGCAGCTGTTGAGAATCTTCGACGATCGGCATATCAAACGAACTTGGATCGGGATGAAACTTTCCAGATCTAATCTTCATTCTTCGGACTTCAAGATGGACGGTCGGATCGGAGCTTTGACTTGTCAATCTTCCTCAGTGAGCCGCCCAACTTGCTGCTGAAACAGACTCTCACAGCAGCGCATCATATACTTCCGAGATCGATCGGGGATGAAGATGAATCCCGATCGTCCTGAAAATTTTATCTCACGTCCAAAACTCCATGATTATCGATCTGACCGGTCGGATTTTAATTTGAACGGTCCAATTGTTCCCAGAAAATCGAAGAAGTCACAGTTAGGGTTTCTGTGGATCCTGCGTTTTCTCTGTTACAGCAGCCACTTCGCAGCAACGAACGGAAACCCAAACAGACTCTGATCGACACCAAAATTTGTGGGATTGTTCATAAACTTCCAATCTTGATTCTGACCGGAGGGATCTTCGTTTTAATGGCTCAAACAACGGAAAAAACGAAAAGACTAAACAGCTAATGTACAGATCTATTTTCTGGAAATTAAAATTGCAATAATACATAAATTACATAATTTCCTATACTCATATGAACGAATTTTCATCGTTTATATGAGTTTACAATAGATCTAACGGGAAAACGGTGCCAACCCCAATCCATCTCTTCAACCATAGCAATTTAAAAATTATTAATGCATAATAATAAGTAAAATATCACCTACATGCAATTCCACTCCTTTAAATCGTTTAATTACGATTATGACTATATAAATCGTGGAACCTGGCTCCGATACCACATGAAGGATGCAGGTTCTTAGATCTAAACGAATTAGATCTACGCGCAGCGGATGGATCACGATTCATATATCAAAACACATAATTAAAGGACTTAAACTACTACAAGGGGTTAAGATCATGTTACCAATAGTAGGAAGAGGTTTCCAAGATCTTCCGATGTGTTCTCCAAACGGCGGTTGGTGGACACCCTTCTTGATACACGAACCTCCTCGATATGCAACACCAAGAAAAACTCAAAGTTTTTCTTCTTCTAAGACCCTACACAAGAGAAAACTAATTTTTCCTCTCTTTTTTTACATGGTGGTCGAATTTTTCTTATCCATTTCCCTTGGAATAACTCTCCTTTTATAGGAGAGTAAATCCTTGGTCTCCAAGTTTTAATTAATTACATAAATAATTAATTAAACAAAATAAAAAGATATTTTCCTTAATGACTAATTGTGACATGTATTGACCAATAGGAAATCAAATAAATGTCATCCAACCAATCATATAACAAAGAATACCTTTTATTTTCCACATCACAAAAATTAATTCTTGTGATAAAAGAGACACTAATTGGCGCCACCATTAGGTTTTTTAGCCCACATAAAATGTCTTTTATACAGATTATATTATTTAGCCCAACTAAATAATATCCATGCATATCAATTAATTAGCCCGACCAATTAATTATCAATTTGCGCCAAGTAACAAGATTACTAGTCCAATTACGTAAGCCACATCGGGGCCTGTGGGCCTATAAACCAAAGTAAATCCAATAATTAATTATTCATCGAATGTAAATAAGTACATTAATTATTAATTCCGGATTACGCCACCATAAACCCGGCCCGAACTCTACCGATTACAGATGTATACTTATACTCAACCCATAGAGTGAATAAGCGTCCCATTGATATAATCACTACATACGGATTAACCCTCCATAGATCGTCCATTCTCGAGTGGGAAGTCTCCGTGAACCCGACTCGAAATATCTTATCCTTATTTACCATTAACCCCTAATGATCAATTAGCACACATATCTCGACTAGTAGCTAATTAGTCAAATGTGAACTCCGGGATCGATCACTTTCTTAGGGCTAACAAACAAGGGATCGTCTCTCTACTTCCCGCAGGAAGGAATGGATTCCATGTCTGCAGAAAATCGACTACTCACTCATCATCCTGGAGATAGTGCCAATGAGAAGTGGCTTGGAACACATATTAAAGTGAACCGTAATTCAACACATCAAACACTACCCCGGGACAAGCAAACCACTCGTGATCACCTCGAGATTAAGGTTGATCCATATATGATCATCTAATGATTTAATAAGATTCCTCGATTACGGAATTATACCGAGAAATTCAGATTAAATCGGTCCAAATCCTATATGAATGCCATCATATATAAATGCCCCACGTAGGTACCTCTCACCGACATCCGGATAAGACTATCACACCCTAAGGTGTTCTCAGCGCATTATTGGTGTTTTAATCAAGAGACCCTAAACTCGATTAAGTTCACCACGGACTAACGATTTAAGTATATCACCACTAACTCAATCCTCACGTGCATGCCATACACTTTGAGTTAAGCGGTTACATCTTGATATACTTAGGGTTTGCAGCAGTGTATTATTTACAAGCACAAAGCAAGTAATAAGGAGATAAAATCATCATCCATTACTAAAAACAATTACACAAATTGTCTTTCGGGCACTACACCTAACAGAATTTAGATCTTATTTAGGTAAATAGGACAAGAAATAAAAGCAATGGTTGAAAAGACAACAAAAAATGTATCTATCCAAAAATACCTTTTATTTTTAATTTGTTGCATCTCATGCGGTTTTTTTTTTTTTTAAATATAGGCATATTTGTCCCTTCTTTTTCTTCTCCATCTCCAAACCCTAATTTCTTTACCACCTACACCTTGCCGCCCCTTGCCATTTCTTACAAACTTCACTCATCTCCTCCTTCATCACCAAACTTTTAATACATCTCCACACCGCCCTCGCGCTACTTAAAAATCTCCTTCGTTTGATAAAGAAAAAGCGTTGCAAGGTTGATATATAAAGAAAAAGCGCTACTTAAATCGCGATCCGTTCAAGGTCGAGCTCTTCAAGGTCGGATTCTTCAAGGTCGTTAATCATGGAGTTCCATGAATACGATTGAGGAATTGGAGAAGGAAGGCGTTGAGTTCTTTGCGAAACCGGCGTCGGAAAAGCAAAAGGCAGGTCCGCCGGGACCGTATGGCTACGGTTGCAAAAATATAGGATATAATGGCGATAAAGGTGAGCTTGAATATCTGTTAATGGAGGCTAATCCGACGTCTGTAATTCAACGATCTAAAACTATCTCAATTGATGATCCTGACAGCTTCAGGTACGTTAGTGTGTAGAAAAGCGTTTGCGGCGGCGGTCTTTGTAATTGATTGTGATGAAATTGGGTTGTTCACGGCGGGCGGAAATGGTGGTGGTGGAGGAGGCCTTTTGGGAGGTTACTTTGCATAGAGAGGAGGTTGAATTGCTTGATGGGTCTTGAGGAATTGATGGATTTAGGGATTTTTGGTCTCCGGCGTGTGGCGAGGCTTCTTGTCCCCTGGTTCAATGGGCTGCGTTTTGGTCTTTTGGTGGCTTGCCATGGAAAGTTACATTGGGTGTTTTGGTCTTACTGTGTATCGCTGTGTAGTGCGAAAAAAAGTACTACATGTCTCGTAATGTGCTAGACATGATGTTACGAAAGTTACTACATGTTCAAAAGTTACTACATTGGGGATTGTTAAACTCAGTAATGGATTGTTAGGTTTTGCTTTGCATTTCGGTTTTGATCAATTGTTGTTGTATGAATCCTACCGTCTTTATTTTTGTTCTTTAAGAATTGTTGTTGAAGAATTATCAATTGTTTGTTTTGAGGAATTATCAATGCATTTTTGTAATGTTACTACATTTTTGTATGAATATGCACGATCTTAAGGTACACAAATCCTATCGGTTCCTTTCCAAGTAGGGTATAGAAAGAGTAACGTTTTGGCATTTTTTCTATGAATGTGCACGATCTTAAGGTGCACACAAATCCCCTATCGGGTTCCCTTCCCAGAGTAGGGTATAAAAGCAATGGAAACACCTCAAACATAGTAACACATAATGTAGTAACTCGTAGTAACACCAACACGTAGTAACACCAGCACGACTTTAATGTGAAAAGAAAAAAAAAATATTATCATTAAGGGTATTTTTGTACATCTCTTTTTTTTTTGTCCTTCTCAACCAAATATTATTTTTTTTGTCCTATTCTTCATTTAAGATGTAAAGTTGTCCTTTAGGACCACCACCCGTTTTTATATTTCGTCAACAATGCATTGACCCGACGGTAGGTACTGTAGTTTTTAATTCGAAGGTTTCGGATTTGTCTCCTAGTGAAGACAATGTACGCACGTGTGTATATTTCATATCATCAAAAAAAAACCAAAAATTATTTTTATAAGAGATGACGTAAAATTGTATAGAATATGTTTTACTTATTTATTTACTAGTAAGAAAATCCGTGCGATGCACGGATTGATGTTAATTCAAAAATTAGAAAGATGAGAAAATGAGTTAGTTGGTACGGAAAAATGTGAAGTACAAAATTACATTATAATGTGGATTACTACGTGTAATATCAGTGATTAGCATGATTGTTGTTGTCGTGGGGTACTGAAAATCGTATTCAGGCAATACACATTTAAGTAGTGTTGATATGTAATGTTTAAGTTGCCAAATACTAAAGATACATGATTTATATATGTGTATGTAGATATTGTAGTAATTTAAGAGCTATGTAAGTGAAACAAAATTACAAAAAAAAAAAGATGGCATGAATGAAATATTTGCAATGAAATATAAAAGCGTAGACATATGTCAAATTAATGAGAATGAAAATTAGCGTAGGTTCATGGATAGCGAATGTGAAATTGCACAACAACCAATTGATTGATACTTGTATGATTCCATACTGTGTAAGATGATATGGTGAATAACACCATAATTTAAAGAAATTGTGTCTCATTCACATCAATTTAAACGCAGAAAATGTGAATTATGTGTTTAATTTTTTATTTTTTCTTTTAACAAGAGTATGATTTAATTTTGAGCGAAGGTTATTCATTACGGAATATACTTATATCAACTTTTTTTTGTGATGGGAATATCTGCACGGTATTAGTTTTCTGGTATTTTTAATTTCCAAATAATTAAAAAAAAAAACAAAAAAAATCCTAATAAAGGCACGATATTAATATTTTTTTCATTTACTTGTGTTGAGTGTTTGGTGATTGACGATATAAGTATACCGTACATATACGGTACTATTACTGAAATTACTAAAAGGAAGATCCAGTTGACAGTGCCATACTAAGAAAGCAATCGCCAATGAATAGAACAGAACTGAAGCACTTGATGCGGGAGCCGCAAACGGAACAAAACAAAATGTCTTAGTGTTACGTGTGATGCCCGAAAGACAATTTTATAATTGTTTTATTTAATAAATGAAATGATGTTATTATTCATATTTATTATTCTCATATTCACCGATGTGACAATAGTATTTACACTACAGAAAATCCTAAAGTATATCGTTTATGTAATCACTTAACTCGGTGTATGGTATATACACAGGAGGATTGAGTTAGTGAAGATGTACTTAAAATACAATTAGCCCGTAGTGAAGTTAATCGAGAGTATCGGGTCTTTCCTTTAACGTGCTATTAATGCGCCCAGAACACAATAGGTGTGATTGTCTTATCCGGACTTTCGGTTAAGAGAACCTAATGGGGCATTTATATGTGATAGATATATCATATAGTAAATTTGGACCGATTTGATTAGAGTTCACGATATAATTCCGTAATCGAAAGTCTTATCGAATCAATGGATGATCATATTTATGGATATATCTTAATCCTGAGGTGATCACGATCAACCGCTTGAATCGATTATGAAGTTTGACTTGACGGTTAAGGATTACACCGAGTCAATGTGGTCCGAATTACCCCATCTTGGCATTGTCTTTGGATTGAGTGAGTAGTACGTGTTATCACGGATCACGAATCCATTCCTTCCATTTATGGAAGTAGATGAACGATTCCTTATTTGTTAATCCTAAAAACCGATCGATCATGCGCGAGTTCATATTACACCGATTAGCTACCAAAGTGAGTTGTATGAATTAATTGATCACTGGGGGTTAATGGTAAATAAGGATAAGAGGTTCTAAAAGGTTAACGGTAACTTCCCGATTTAGAAACGAATAATCTATGGAGGATTAATCCATATGTAATGATTATATCAATGGACGCTTATTATTATTCTCGTGAGAGATAAATATAATCTTATAATCGGAGGAGTGCGATCACGGGATTATGGTGGCATATTCTGTGATTGATTTATCGAATATAATTATTCTATAATTATTTATTTGATTTATCGGAGCGTGATTATTAGTCCATGGTCCCCGACGTGCCTCCTAATATAAGCATAAATTTGATTCTCGGACGTCGAATCCTAATAATATTAATTTAGTTCTTGTTGGACTTTATTAAAACGATATGTGAATTAATTGTTTAGTGGACTATTAAATTAGTTGGGCTAAATAATTAAATATGTGGAAAAGACATTTTTCATAAACTCTACTTTAATTATTGTTATAGCCCAAAATTAATTATGACTAGGTCATGAATTAAAAGTGGCGCCCATCTTATTTTTGAACAAGAAATTAGTTTTCTTGTGATTAATAAGACATGTGCATAAAATATTTATTGGATAAATATTTATGGTAAATAATAAAGATAAATATTATTCTAGATTTGTTACAGAATATTATGGAATTATCTTTTATTAAAGGATTTATTTTGTTTGATAAATAAAAATCCTTGGAGGCTAAGTTTTACTCTCATATATAAAGAGAGTTCTCCTGCCTCAACACACACATAAAATCGACTTCTCCCTATAGTAGAGAGAAAAAATATTTTCGACCAAGGGTGAGTAGAGGAGAAATCTTGGAGATTTTTCCGGTAGCATATCGGAAGGGTTCGAGTCGAGAATTCCTTCCACCGGGAATTGCTTGGATCACACGATCGGAAGAGCGTGGTGCTCTTCACATCTTCACATTCATCCTTTGCGGTTCTTCAACTTGAATTTAGAGATTCAAGAGGTATGATCTACATCCCCTTGTAGAATAGATCTAGTTGTTTTATTACGCATATTATATGATCTCTAGATCCATAAATCGCTTCCGTTGGGACAATATTACTAACAGTGGTATCAGTCGCCATGGTGATCTATATTTATACGTATAAAATATTAGATCTAGGAGTGGTAAAACATGTAGATTTTTTTTGTCCAAATTTTTTTTTTTTAAAAGATAGGGCCGACGCATGTTAATCTTTTTTTTTTATGTTATGAATGTCTTGGTTGAAGAGATGGATTGGGGTTGATCTTCATTTACTCGTTAGATCTATTGTAAATTCCTTTGTTTAAGTAACAATTGAAGCGTAGGAATTGTATTTTTTTATGTCTTTTTTTTTTTTTCAAATTTATGTAAAAAGTAGCATCTTTTATTGTAATTTTGATTATCCGGGCTGGAAAAGATGAAGATCTTGCTGAAAAATTGAAGATCAAGACGAAACCCAAGGTATGAACGAGGAGAAACGGATGAATTTTATTAAAAATCTGCTACAGGACTTTCTGCGACGCTGAAAAGCGTCACTAAAAGTCCTGTTTAATAAATATATGCGGCTAGGGTTTTATTTTAGATGCGGCTGCACTATTTTTTTTTTGTGACCTAAATTTTTTTTTTATTCAACAGCCGTATGATGAAAAAAAAAAATTTATTTTTTTGGAAAATAATTAAAAGCAGCCGCATGTAATATATAATAAAATAAAATATATGATTAATTAAAATAAATTGGATTTATTTAATTAAAAGACCTTTTCTCCTCTCGGTGTTAAGTGGTTCGTGTTCCGGGTTCGAGTTCAAGATTCAAGATCAAGACTCAAGACAAGAAGATTGTAATTTATTTTTCCTAGGATAGATTAGTTACGAAGTACCAACAATCCATCTCTCGGTGTTTAAATTTCCGCAATTTATTTTTATGTGTTCGATCATAAAATAGATATAAAATCGAATTGCATGACATCATCATATCATAAATCCACTCCATGCATACATGTAGAATTTTAATTTTGGTAATTAAAATAGGCATGTATACAAACTCGTGTAATTAGTTGAAATTTAATTAATACGTGGTAATTAATGAATTTAGTAACTAATTAATGATCCGAGGACGGGTTATGAAATCGTTAGGCTTTTCGGTGTGTGTTCTCGGTGAACCGCCTTAAAGCCCAAACGAGATCACGTTTTCAATTCGTAGTGTCTACGAGATTGAATGATGGTAAAAGAACAAAAATCTTGGATAAAAGCGGTTCGACTTATAGGTTGGGTGGTCAATCGAGCTAGGCTCGACCGACTTAACCCTCCTAGTGTGATGTATGCACGGGGTCCGCAAGACTAAGATACACCGGAGAACGGAGGGGTGATTCCTTCTTATCTCAATGAAATTTCTGTCTTGACCCGATTTCGTCCGGATCATCACATATGTTCCAACGAATAGGGCGGGTAGGCTTGCTGCGTTACCGACACCATTCGAATCCTTGATTTGATGAGCTTTTATGATAACATCAAAAGAGACGTGGTTAGTTAACCCACAACCACTTCCAAATTATTGAGTGGGAGCGGGGGAGGCGGCCAACCCCACGGCCTCTACTATAGATACAAGTAAGTGAGAGAAGGGTGGCGCCTCGAGGCGCTTTGATTTCGTCCCCTAAGATGGTGTTCGCCTATCAACATTCATGGCTTGGTCTCCGAAAGGATAGGTTTTACGGGTACTCGTCGGGTCACCGACCTATCCTAAGACGGCATACTCAGGCGTACTAAGAGAACCGATATAGTAGGTCACACTCATCATGGGTATTCTTGATAATATCTAGGCTAAAAAGGAAGGTAGTCAATGAATAAAGGGATGTTCGATTCCGTGGGATGTTTGATTCTCACAAGTTATTCATTGATGAGATTGTCTCGATTTAACCGTCATCTCTTTGACGTACCCTAAGGCGGCACTTGAGATGCGAGGTTAAAACCTTGGAATGGTAGAGTAGACTTATTTTTAGTTTACAATTCTTAAAATTTAATATAGTAGTGTTAAACTTGAATTAATACATGTCATTTTATTTTCAAAGAAAATGTCCGCTCAAATTTACCTTTCTTCATCGAAAAATTAACGGAAACAACTTTAAGAAATGGAAGAGTAACTTAAACGTGGTGCTCACGTATGAGAATGTGCAACATGTACTTACTTACAATGCCCTACTATTTGGCGATCCAAAAACCTGGTAAAGTCGAGATCGAGCAGCGTAATCGGCTGGATCGAAGCGGATAACCGGGCTCGTGGGATCATCCTGGCGGCGAGTGTCGGAGGTTATTAGGACCCAGATTGAAGAGTTTGAGTCCGGGAGAAATCATCATGAAAACTTACTACGATGTTTGGATCACCTAGCAACCAAGCAAGACACGATGCCATCAGGTTGGCCGTCAACACGAAATTGAAGAAAGGTCAAGCGTTGAATGGTCATGTTCTGAATATGATCAGTTACTTCAATGACGCCGGTATTCATGGATCAAAGTTCGATGAAGCAACTCAAGTATCAATGATTTTGGAATCGTTGACTCCTGAGTTTATCCCGTTCAAAACTCGATGATCGATGGGCAAATATGAGTTGACCATGACACGAGATCTTGAATGAATCGACTATCTACGAGGGCTCTGCTATCGAAAGATAAGGTCCAAGTAGGGGATAATAAAGTCAAAGCCAATATGGCGAAGCCAGTCATCAAACAAGCTAAGGCGAAACCGAGAAGAAGAAGGGTAGTGTTGCACCCGTGCCCAAGCCAATGAAGAAAAAGGCGTGCCAAGAAAGTTGATTTGTGTCCACGCCCGAGGGCAAATGCTTTTCTTGTAAGGAGGTAGGACATTGGCGACGCCATTGTCCCGAATACCTTCGTGATGTGAAAGATGGCAAAGTCAAGGCATCATTGGGGAAAGATAAGAAAGGTAATTTGGAATTACTATTCTTGGAATCTTTTAATGTAGCTAAAGATGTGTCCACTTGGATACTTGATCTGGAGCTACTAACCATGTATGTTCTTCATTGCGATTCTTAGTTAAATGCGAGAGTGGAAGAGGGTTCTCAGTGATGCGAGTAGGCACCTGGGCGCTCATTTAAGCTAAAGCGAATGGGAGCTGTGGACTTGCATTTTAATAATAGAATTTTACATTTAGACAATGTTTATTTTATTCCCAATTTCAGGAGAAATTTGATTTCTTATTCTGCCTTAGTTGAACAATCATTTTCTGTTTCAAGTTTGAATGGTGAATTTGTTATTTCAAAGAATGGCTTTGAATTGTGTTCAACTATAAATGAAAATGGTTTATATTTTGTGAGACCACATAAAGCTCCCCTACTTAACACTGAAATGTTTAAAACTGCTCATCAAAGATCTGCAAAAAGGCAGAAAGTTTCTCAAGTAAAAGAAGATAAAACATACTTGTGGCATCTAAGGCTTGGCCATATTTCCTTGGAAAGACTCAAAAGACTTGAAAAGGTTAATGCCTTAGTTGAGTCATCTGTTGACACACCGCTGCTGTCTGCGAGTGTTGCCTGGAGGAAAAATGACTAAGCGTCCCTTCTCATCAAAGGGTAATAGAGCCCACAGGAACTCTAGACTTAGTGCATTCGGACCTTTGTGGTCCGATGAACGTACAAGCTAGAAGGCGGATCTGAGTACTTTGTGACTTTCATTGATGATTACTCGAGATTCGGTTATGTTTATCTGCTTTGCATAGAAAGTCCGAGGCTTTTGGAAAGTTCAAGGAGTTCCAAGCGAAGCGAAAGGCAACTAGGCAAGTCATTGAAATGCCTCCGCTTTCGGATCGTGGAGGTGAGTATTTAGATCTCGAGTTCATTGACTACTTGGTGAAAAAAAGAATTTGTTTCCAACGTTCGGCGCTAGGACACCTCGGAAACGGAGTTCTTTGAGAGGAGAAACAGGACATTGATTAACATGGTTAGATCAATGATGAGCTACGCCTCACTACCTATATCCTTTTGGGGTTATGCTTTAGAAGCGGCCGATCTACATTTTGAATGCGATGCCGTCAAAGTCTGTCGAAAAGACACCCGTTGAGATGTGGTCGGGGCGTCGCGAAAGCATGCGTCACTTCGCGTATGGGGTTGTCTGCACGTGTCTTTGATGGAAAAGACTACCAAGCTACAATCACGTCACGAAAGTATGTTTGTTTGTAGGCTATGCAAAGGTACACGTGGTGGTCTATTTTACGATCCGGAAGATAACAAAGTGCTAGTCTCGACTAACGCTACGTTTTTGGAGAAAGTTATATGAAAGACCACGCAGACCTCGAAGTACAATTGTACTAGAGGAATTACTCTCCGATGACATCAGCCTATTGTGGTCTGCCGATGTTCCTGTAAACAACACTAATAATACAACAATCACTTCCGACATTCTGTTCCACCCAGGCGTCATCGCGAGAGTGGTTCGGCCACCGGCTCGATGCGGCATGGATTTAGAGGCAAACGTAGTCGCCTCGATGGGGTGGAAGATGATCCTCCGACCTATAACAAGGCCTTCTTTGGATCACGATAATGATAAATGGATTGACGAATGAATCAAGAGATGGAGTCTATGTACTCTAACTCGATCTGAAACTTGTAGAACTTCCTCGGGGTGAAAGGCCCATTGGATGTAAATGGCTCTACAAGCGAAAGAGAGGAGTAGATGGGAAGGTTGAAACCTTCAAAGCACGGCCTGGTAGCCAAAGGTTACACACACGAGAGGGTATAGACTACGAGGAAACCTTCTCACTGTGGCCATGATGAAAACCATCCGCATCCTCCTTTCGATTCTTTGCATGTCCGGATTTTGAAATCGGCAAATGGATGTTAAGGCAGCGTTTCTAAACGGCTTTCTTGACGAGGAAATCTATATCACGACAACCGTAGGATTCATTGAAGAAGGTCGAGAGCACATGGTGTGCAAGTTGCTCGAGATCCATTTATGGGTTGAAGCAAGCATCTCGTTCTGGTATCATAGATTCGATCACACGATCAAGTCTTATGATTTGAACAACACTTTGCTTGAATCTTGTGTGTACAAGAAGGTTATCAAAGATAGTGTTGTATTTCTAGTGTTGTGCGTTGATGACATACTCCTAATTGGCAACGATAAGGGGATGATGTCCGACGTAAAAGTTGGTTGACCACGCAATTCCGAATGAAAGATTTGGGAGAAGCGAGTTATGTTCTAGGGATCCAAATTATAAGGGATCGTAAGAACAGGATGTTAGCTCTGTCCCCAAGCAACTTATATAGATAAGGTCTTTGCACGCTTGATATGGAGAACGCAAAGAAGGGTTTTCTACCAACCCGTCCACGGCGTTTACCTATCTAAGTCTCGGGGCCTCAAACCCCAAGAGAGGTTGAAGCTATGGGAAGAGTGCCATATGCCTCGGTTTGTTGGTAGTCTTATGTATGCTATGAGGTGTACGAGACACGACATTTGTTACTGGCGTTGGATTAGTCGGCCGTTTTCGATCAAATCCAGGCAACCGCCTTTGACAAAGATGATAAGAATCTCATCAAATATTTGAAGAGAACCGAAATTATATGCTCGCCTATTCGAGTGGGAGTTTGGAGCTAGCGGGGTACACCGATTCGATTTTCATCAGATGAGAGATGATTCTAAATCTACCTGCAGTTCGAGTGTTTACGCTTGGTGGCGGTGCAATAGAATGGAGAAGCCAAAAGCAATCCAAACGACCGATTCAACAATGGAAGCCGAGTTCATAGCGGCCTCGGAGGCGGTAAAAGCGATTTGGTTAAGAAAGTTCATCGGATTAGGCGTTGTCCCGAATCTTCAAGATCCTATTACTCTCTATTGTGATAACAATGGGGCCATTGCCAACTCTAGAGAACCTCAAAGCACAGTAAAGTCGAAGCATATAGAGAGAAAGTCTTTGGGTGATCAACGATTTTGTCGATAGAGGACACATTTCCGTCAAGAAAATCGCCTCCGCCGATAATCCTGCCGATCCATTCACCAAGACGCTTGCCGATTGAAGCTTTTAGTCGACACTTGGAGACTATAGGTATTAGAGACATGTCTCATTTGCTTTAGAGCAAGTGGGAGTGATAGTTTCTTTGTATTTTAAATAATAGGGTGTGCTCTAAAACAATTAATCACATGCTTTTCGTGCAAGTGGGAGATTGTTAGGTGTGATGCCCAAAGACAATTTTGTAATTGTTTTATTTAATAAATGAAATGATGTTATTATTCATATTTATTATTCTCATATTCACCGATGTGACAATAGTATTTACACTACTGAAAAACCCTAAAAGTATATCGTTTATGTAATCACTTAACTCGGTGTATGGTATATACACGGGAGGATTGAGTTAGTGAAGATGTACTTAAAATACAATTAGCCCGTAGTGAAGTTAATCGAGAGTATCGGGTCTCTCCTTTAACATGCTATTAATGCGCCTGAACACAATAGGTGTGATTTCTTATCCGGACTTTCGGTTAAGAGAACCTAATGGGGCATTTATATGTGATAGATATATCATATAGTAATTTGGACCGATTTGATTAGAGTTCACGATATAATTCCGTGTCGAGAAGTCTTATCGAATCAATGGATGATCATATTTATGGATATATCTTAATCCTGAGGTGATCACAATCAACCGCTTGAATCGATTATGAAGTTTGACTTGGCGGTTAAGGATTACACCGAGTCGT
This sequence comes from Gentiana macrophylla, assembly GCA_026214975.1. Taxonomy (NCBI): domain Eukaryota; kingdom Viridiplantae; phylum Streptophyta; class Magnoliopsida; order Gentianales; family Gentianaceae; genus Gentiana; species Gentiana macrophylla. Next base: position 177,170,884 of record CM047805.1, on the reverse strand, counting down.
GGTCCGAATTACCCCATCTTGGCATTGTCTTTGGATTGAGTGAGTAGTGCGTGTTATCACGATACGGAATCCATTCCTTCCATTTATGGAAGTAGATGAAACGATTCCTTATTTGTTAATCCTAAAAGCGATCGATCGTGCGAGTTCATATTACAATCGATTAGCTACCACGTGAGTTGTATGAATTAATTGATCACTAGGGGTTAATGGTAAATAAGGATAAGAGGTTCTAAAAAGGTTAACGGTAACTTCCCGATTTAGAGCGAACGATCTATGGAGGATTAATCCATATGTAATGATTATATCAATGGACGCTTATTATTATTCTCGTGAGAGATAAATATAATCTTATAATCGGAGGAGTGCAATCACGGGATTATGGTGGCATATTCCTGTGATTGATTTATCGAATATAATTATTCTATAATTATTTATTTGATTTATCGGAGCCACGATTATTAGTCCATAATCCCCGACGTGCTCACAATATAAGCGTAAATTATTCTCGGACGTCGAATCACAATAATATTAATTTAGTTCTTGTTGGACTTTATTAAAACGATATGTGAATTAATTGTTTAGTGAATTTATTAAATTAGTTGAAATTTAAATAATTAAATATGTGGAAAAGACATTTTTAAGTAAAACTTGCTTGGTTGTGTTATAGCCCAAAATTAATTATGACTAGGTCATGAATTAAAAGTGGCGCCCTCTTATTTTTTGGAACAAGAAATTAGTTTTCTTGTGATTAATAAGACATGTGCGTAAAATATTTATTGGATAAATATTTATGGTAAATAATAAAGATAAATATTATTCTGTGATTTGTTACAGAATATTATGGAATTATCTTTTATTAAAGGATTTATTTTGTTTGATAAATAAAAATCTTTGGAGGTTAAGTTTTACTTCTCCTATATAAAGAGAGTTATCCTGCCTCAACACACACATAAAATTCGACTTCTCCTATAGTAGAGAGAAGAAAATATTTTCGGCCAGGGTGAGTAGAGGAGAAATCTTGGAGATTTTTCCTGGCATGTCGGAAGGGTTCGAGTCGAAATCCTTCCACCGGAATTGCTTGGATCACACGATCGGAAGACTGTGGTGCTCTTCACATCTTCACATTCATCCTTTGCGGTTCTTCAACTTGAATTTAGAGATTCAAGAGGTATGATCTACATCCCCCTTGTAGAATAGATCTAGTTGTTTTATTACGCATATTATATAGATCTAGATCCATAAATCGCTTCCGTTGCGGACAATATTACTAACACTTAGAACATAGGAAAATGGGGATAGACCCGTAAGATCATAACCTCGATCTGATAGCAATCAAATGGAATCTTGAACCTAGTGGCTTGAGAGACAGGAAGTATTCGATACACCAATAATCAATTCTTCAGTCAACTGGTGGAATATATCGCATCAACCTGGGAGCATTGGCCGATCTAGTACATCAATACATGTTCCTATGCTCATTCCAATCTTGTCTAACTTTGATTTTTTTTTACCGGATAACTACGACCCCGTGCCCTAGGTTTTAATTTATTTGTGCTAGTACTTGTGTTGACTTCTGCTTTACTAATAATTAAATTAGTTTCCTTAGAAGACATATTGTAACTAGCATTTGGTAAACAACCTACTCTCGTTGCGGACAAAACTGACCATCTACGGATAGGGCTTTGTTGCATGTACATGCTGTAGTGAGCAGTAAGCAGAAGATCTTGGGAAAGCGGGTGGCCGCGTGTGAATACTTTCAAGGCCTGATTTGACATTGTTCGATCTGATCGAGCATATGGGTTGACGCCCCGTAGCTATCTCAAACGGACTATGGCCGGTGGATACCCTCTTTTGAAGGTTGTACGAGAATAGCCTAGCCCGACTTTCACTTTCAACCCGATTCACTGCCTACGTGCCCTTTACTCCCAGCCATTCCGAAGAACACGACACCTCACCACCGTTACTTAACCCTAAAAATCTCCAGAGTCCTCCCGTCCACTTATAAATATGTTAACACTGTTTGTCTATAAAGCCATATAACGACATACCATCAAGTTGTTGTCCAAAATCATTTACGGCATCGTCAAGATCCTCAATAAATCATTAACTCCGATCTACCACTTTTTTTCCTTTTCGAAATCCATTTTCGACCATGCATCCTTGGCAAAGTCTTCACTTCTTCATCATAGCAGCGCCAAAGTCAGTATATTTAGTCACCACCAACGAATCATCTTTTAGAGACTTGGTAGTACTCATCCTTTTGGCTATTAACCAACCTTGAAAAAAATTACAAAGAAACCATTCATTCAGCATATAGCTGATCAATTTTGCACCAAGGCAATCAACTTATTCTGTTTGGGAATTTGCCCTTCTCACAACTCCGAGCCAAATAGAGAGAGAAAAAAATATAAGGAAAATCTAGGGATTCTTTCGTCCTCTTGAAACCATCTCAGTATAGACTCCTACTTTTTAATAGGCGCCATTAGTTGAAGCCGTTGGCACAGACGCTCTTCGTGAAGAGGCTAATGGAGTGATAGGTTCGGGAAAGTAATCAAGCCGGAGGGACTGATGTATTGTTTGGCATTGGAAATTTCTTTTGGATAATAATAAGAAAATAAGAGAAGTACTAAACAATGGGTGGATGTGGGAGTAGGAAGACAACGTGGATGGGTATATTTCAATTGAAAATACGTGGAGTACAACAAGGAGACTGTCAAAATTTATCTATCCCTATTGGTCATTCTAGAGGTAAATATCTGGGGTTCCCCTTTCTCATTGAGAAATCTAGGTATGATGTGTTCAAATATATCAAGGATATAAGATATGGAAGAAGCATAATGGTTGGAAATCCTTTTTTTTTGACACCAGCTGGAAAAGTAACCCTCATTAAGGCAGTGATCCAGGCTATTCCTACCTATGTAATGCAATGCTTTCTTTTGCCCAAAAAGCTGATCTCTAAATTATTTGAATGATAAGGAAGTTCTGGTGGGATAAAACTCAGGACAAATCCTCTATGGCCTGGATTTCTTGGAGCAAGATCTGCACTCCTAAGGATCAAGGTGGATTAGGATTCAGAGACCTAGCTCCCTTCAATAAGGCTCTGCTTGCCAAGCAAGGGTGGAGACTGACTAAGAATCCTCACTCCTTAGTCAGTACTGTGCTAAAGTTCAAATACTTCAAGAATACTCCCTTTTTGGAGGCAAATCTGGGTAGCAAGCCTTCCTTTGTTTGGAGGAGTATCCTGGCTGGAAGGGAACTACTGAACAAGGGCCTAAGATGGGTGGTTGGGGATGGCAAAGCAATTAATATCTGGAAGCAACCATGGATACCCTTAGAACCAACCTTCAAGGTTTATCCTAGACATGATGAAGGGCCCATTCAGACTGTAGACCAACTTATCTCTAATGGTGATTGGAATGCTCCTATTTTAAACCAACTATTTCTACCTCATGAAATAGAATGCATACAATCCATACCCATCAATCAAAACTACGCCATGGATAATCTGACTTGGCACTTCAATAACAAAGGAGTTTATACTGTAAAGTCAGGCTACAACCTTGCATTGAAGTATGGAAAAAAAGGAATAGCACAGGAGGATTCATCCTCTACCAAACCAAATAGCAAAGCATGGAATTACCTCTGGACTGCGTGTATTCCTCCAAAGATTAGAGCATTTCTTTGGAGAATTGCCACCAACTCTCTGCCATGTGGTGCCAATCTGCTCATCCGAAAAATCTCTGATGGAATATGCCCCATTTGTAGGAATTCTATTGAAAGCTGGTATCACTGCCTGTTCGATTGCCCTTGGATCAAGAAGTTCTGGTGGAGATCAGATGATTTTAAAGACATCGCTATTATGAGGCATAACTCTTTCTTGGATCTCTGCTACCATCTTGCAACACAAAACCATCCATCTACGGATCTTTTCTTTACAACCTTGTGGATTATCTAGCTTGAACGAAACAACGTTGTCTTCCAATCGGGGCAACCCTCTTGTAAGAAGATCGATGCACTTGCCTCCTCCATGGTGACTGAATACCAACGAACCATAAAAAATGACTCTTCCTCGATTTGCCTGGAACCCTTCCCATCTCATTGGGTCAAACCACCGGTGGGCTCTGTTAAATCAAACGTGGATGCTTGCTATCGCAATGGTATTGGAACGGTCGGTGTAGCAATTAGGGATTGCAATGGTTCCCTTCTTTGTGCCTTATCAATTAACATCGGTAAAGTCCCTTATGTTGAATTTGCTGAGTGCTATGCCATTCTCTGTGGAACTCTGGAAGCAGCTCGTGTTTGGAGTGGAAACATCGTTGTAGAATCGGATTCTTCCCTATGTACATGTGTGGCGTTTAATTATTGCTTATGATAATCAACTTAATGTACTGATCATTATCCGATTAATAAAAATTGAAAAATACTAAAAGTGTGTGTTTCTCCGTCAAGTGTTTAACCCCTTAAAAATTGTTATGAATTTAATTTAGTATTCCATATATACATTCAATCAATCATAAGCAATAATTAAATTTTATATATAGAGCCGGTGTGTTTCCCCCGTCAAGTGTTTCCCCCGTCAAGTGTTTCTCCCCTTGAAAATTGTTATGAATTTAATTTAGTATTCCATAAATACATCCAATCAATCATAAGCAATAATTAAATTTGATATATATCTATCCAATCAATTATATCTCTATAAACCATAAAAGGAATGATTAATACCATAATTGCTAAACTATTAAAAAAATTTGTTTTAATAGCATTAACTATATTGTCAAATTTTTTTTAAACGTGAAAGTGTCTTTTTTTCTTTACATTTTTTTTCTTCTTTACATTTAATGCTAATATATATATATATATTTTTTTATAGTTTAGCAATTATGGTATTAATCATTTTTTTTTATGGTTTATAGGGATATAATTGATTGGATAGATATTTATGGAATTTAATTATTGCTTATGATTGATTGGATGTATATATGGAATACTAAATTAAATTCATAACAATTTTCAAGGGGGGAAACACTTGACGGGGGAAACTCACCGGCTCTTTTATAATATTAATGATAATGATAATGATAATGATAATGAAATGATAATGATTTTCAAGTATTTTATTTATATCAAGTGTTGATTTAAACTCGGAAGTCGCTTCTCGAATGACATTTCTTTAAATAAACAATACGAATTGATATGAAACGACTAATGTTTTGAGCTAGTGCATAATTTTCTAGTAACTATAAAACTGATACTTGGAATTGACGGATAATATTTGCTCGCTCGCTCGCTCGTGGCATGAAAGTGTCAAAGCTCTGGTGTCTAGGGGGATTAGAGTTATTGCTCTAGGAGAAAGGCTAGTCACCGGTCTCGAGGACTCTTGACTCGAAGTCTTTCCGACAGTAGCTAGAGTGCTCACTCGTAAGAGTGGGGACGGTACATTTTCCCCAAAGATTCATGCTACAGCCGGGAAAGCAAGGGCTGACGGTTGGTGCATGGGTCCTAGGGCATGGATAGGGTTGGCTGGAACCGTGTAGGAGGTTTCCACGGCGAATGTTGATTCCTTTTCCTTGACAATCGGCCGGAGTTGTCAGGCATGGCTAGTTCTCGTGAATTGCGGCTGAAATCCCTGGGTAAAAATGGTGTTAGGGCGGTACTTGACTCATCGGCTCGGCCAAAGCTGGTGCTTGTAAATGAACACGACATATTTTCTTAATGTTCGTGCACTTCAATATTAAAAATCGTCCTTCTTTTTGTTCTATCATGTAATGAAGACTTCCGCTGTTTTTTTAAACATGTACAAAATACTGGTTTTCTTATAAATATATATAATATAACACTCTCACACACGGCATACCAGCCCTTTGCTGACGCCTCGTTTTCTTTGTTTCTTTGTTTTGTTTTGTTTTGTTTTCCTTCCAAATTAAATTAGGTAGTGGATCGAGGGAGAATAATGAGGATGGAAGCGATGACTTGGACCGAGATCTAGAACATGCTGCGTAATAAGTTAGTGACGATTGTAATCTTTATTTGTTGTAATCTTTTTAATGGAATTAGTTGGTGATATATGTAAAATCAGTTTGTGTATTTTGTGAATTATTTTGTGGATTTATTTTGTTATATTGGGAATATAGTTTTTTTTATTGAAGTCGCGGCAAGAGCTTCGCAACCCTTCCTAGAATGATCCCAGTGGACCTAGGGATCGGAAGTAGGGTATTACACATGTGGTTTTTAATGTAGAAACTGTGGATCACATTTTCTTCCATTGCTCCAAAGCCAAAGATGTGTGGAAATCGGCACCGGTTCACTGGGATGTGCTGCAAGGGAACTTTGTGTCTTTTAATTCTTGGTGGAAGTCTATATTTGAAAAAACAAATCAACCTGTGGGGAGAAAGGATCGAGTTGTCTTGCTACCTTCTTTGGTGGTTGTGGAAAGCCAGGTGCAAATAAGTCCATGAAGGCATCCTGTGGTTGGAATGACTTATAGTAATAGTTGATATAAGCTGGATTGTGTAGTGATTTTGGATGATATCTATGCCCTCAAAAAGTGGTTTTAGTAATTGCAAAATTACTCGTATTAGTAGAAATGTTAATGTAGTCGCCCATAAGCTGGTTGTTTTTTGCTACAAGTCTTGCAAAGTCTATTAGTTGGACTTCTAATTTCCCCTTGTTGGATCCTTTCTGCTGCCAAGGCGTATCAGTACTCTCATGTTCTTATCTTGTAACTTTGCTCATTTTGTTAATAAAAAACTTCCTTTTGTAGATATAAAAGTGTACTCAACAGAGTACCAAATGATCATGATTTCACCAACATAACACTCACGCAATGCCCTGGGACGATGCTGGATTTGTCAAATCAATAAAACGGGTCGCAATCCTCTAGTGTCAACGAATTCGGATCCTGCAAACAAAAAAAATGTAAAGCGGGGGGAGTGTGTACGATTATGACTGAGCCTGAGAATTCTTATTCTCAGATTGCCTACGTATCATGGGATTATTCAGGAATCAAGTCTGTCGTAATTCTAAAGAACGTTTATATAGGGAACACTTGTGCCCTAGATGATGGCGGTGCTGTATCCTTCAAGAACTCCTGTTTGTAACCGATTGCGGATTTGTACGCATGAATCCCCATGATTTTAAGAGGTGATCACGCTGGTTTAAATAACAGGATCAGAGTTGTAATTACAAAGAGATTCTTTCCATATTTATCACGTATATTACCCACGTGGGATAAGGCCATGGCCAACTCTATCCGTCTTACGGAGAGTTTCGGATGACGCCGTTGTCCGAGTTGCGCTGATCCAACTTTACTCTGCCTTGACCGACCTGCAGTAGGCTACGAAGTGTGCTCGGCAGACTAGGTAGACCTCCCTCCTGGGAATAAATGTCTTTAAACTGAGTACGTACTACCTAGGTCTCCCGTCCGACTGTCCGTTAATTGTTTATCTTCTCTTTCCTCCTTTATTATTTAACCATTTACGGGATGACAGAGGTCGGAGTAGCCTCGGCCGCGTGTTTGGAGTTGGATTTACACATACAAATACATAAATACACATTAGTCCTTTATGTTCTAACATGTTTCAAACTCGCATCATTGTAATATTATAATATCCAAATTACCAAGTCGATCACAGTAAATTTATTTTCAAAATATCATAATGTAATTTAACCTAAAAAGTTGAATCTAAACTTAGAATACGACACAGTAGTTCATATGTGATGTTTTTGATATGTGCCATAGGAAAGACCTTAGGCGATGTGATGATAATCAATTACGCAAGCAAGTGATTAAGTAAATTATAGGGGGGGAAAAAGAGGAAGGAAAGTGATGGCGAGATGTGTATGTTACCTCATGGCTCTCCATCCATGGATGATAATCAATTACGTAAGCAAGTGATTAAGTGATTACGTGAACATAGATATATAATAGTAAAATAATAGACGTTACAAAATACCACAAATGAGGTGAGTGGTGATAACAATTAAATCCAATAGAATATGAGTGGTTCATTAATTATTAATTATAATAAAATTCCAACCAAACACCACGGGACACGCGAGGGGACTTTCTAGCCAATAATTCATTGCACAAAAGACAAAAAGGGCATACTACAATACTTTCCCATTTCTTATAAATGGGAATAATAAAAAATGCTTTCTAAAACTTAAGAAAAATGAAAGGAAAAAAATAAAATAAAAATGCAAATCATGCAAACCACAATCACTAAGAAAATGGACGAAGAGAAAAGAGGGGGGATTTAGAGGGATTTAATTTTGTGTGTTTGATAAAATTTAAAAGGAAGGAAATAAAGGAGGAAGCTAAGAGGGAAAACTAAATGATAAAACCCGATACAATTTATCATCACGTTTTTATTTCAAAATAGGTCAGAAACAGAAAGAAACCATTACATTTTAGTTTACTTGACGATTTCTCATTCTCTCTTCGTTTCTATTAAGTTCAATTCAAACACGTTAAGTAGAGACTTCAAAATATATTATTCTCCTCTCATTTAATTTCTGTTATTCTACTCATTTTTCTATTCTACGTGTTTTCTTCCGTCCAAATAGAGCCTAAAAGCATCTTTTAAAGTAATCATGACACTATTTGATGAAACGTGACCTTATCAATATGATATTAAAAGCTTTACCTTCGATCTACTTAGTTTACTTTAACATATATTTTGTCAAACGGGAAGGAAATTGCCCAGCTCTCTTGATAGCCCAAAAAAAAAAAAAAAAAAAATTTAGAGTTGGTAGAAAATTCTTATTAGGGTCTTCTCTCTATACGAATGTAATTTTTGTTTATTACGTGATATTGAGTAATAAAATGTTTCTGCTAAAAAAGGGAAAAAAAAAAAAAAAACTTCAACCTAATAAATAGTAACTTTCTTAACTCAATATTAAACAAATTCTATTTCGTAACATCATATGGTGATCCTTACTGTTGTTTGTTTCCACATTATTGACTACAAAATAATATTCTATAGAAAAAGGCTGTTGTTCCCTTCAAAAAAAGAAAAGGCCGTTGTTTTACAAAGAAAAAAGAAGAAGAAAAAAAATAAGGCGTTGATTTGGACTATATCTGAAAGTAAAATCCTTAACCCGGTCTTAGTCAATCGCCGCTTCTCTTTTGTCAATCTAGGGGTAATTTTTCAGCTCACCTCTTAATAAAAGAAGGTTTATCGATAGTCGGTCTTAAACAATATGATACTGTGTCGCATTCTCATTTACTATTGACGTGTTTTGCTGATATAATTGAATAAAAGTAACTTTTCTCCTAAAAAATTCCATTATCGTCGATTTGGATTAGTTGGTTATGCTACTATAGGCTATAGCAATTCTAATATTGTACTTGTTCTTAATCAAAGAAAAAAATTATTATATACTTGTTCAATAAGTATCAAAATCAATTTTTATATTAAATTGATAATCCTACGTGTTTTTTTAGGGAACAAGAAATTTTATTAATCAACATCCGCCATACAGGCGCCCAAAATATCACCAGGGGAAAAACTACCCCAAGATGCCGGAGCAGAAAGTAACAAAACATGTCTAGCTAATAGATGTTTCGGGAAATTCCTCGCACGTCGAACAAAAAGTAAAGGACACAGATTCAAAATTTGACGGAAGGACCAAACAATCCTGCACCAAGCAGCCCTGAAAAGTAAGATCTTCCACCGGTCTTTGCACACATAAAACACACGTCAAACAGTCACTCCCTATCACCGTTGATCCCCGAACGCCTACACAGTTTTGATTAACTTTATTATTATTATTCTAGAATTATCAATAACATGAAATATGTTTGTAATCTTATTCTTGTGTTTTTTCATGTTAAATAATAATCTTAAAAATATAACATGCATAAATAATATTTTTATGAAGTCATTTTCGTAAAATAACACTGAAACAATGGAATTGATGTCTAATTGTCTATTCTCCCGTAAAATCTTGTATTGAATAGTGGATTTGGGTAGTCAACTTTAAATTTGTCATTATCTCCTAATTTTATTTACAAGAGTCCTAATTCAATATTTTCTTTTTTCTTCAAACACCCCTTACCCCCACGGCCCCACCCCATCCCAAATTATGGAAGTTATTATGTGCATCCATTATATGCGTAGTGCACTCATGTTATATTTTCATGTTATATTTTGTAAATCCTTTATTTTTAAATTGAATCCAAACTGTCTAATCCAGATTTGTTATCTCGTCAATTCGATACAAATGGAAATAGGACACAAAAACTCCCCAAATTATTAGGGATCCTTTACTCTTTATTTACTTCCTTATGAAAAGGTCTGCGGTCTGCCTATCAATTTTGAAAGTCTTCCTATTGAAAACAATATTAACTAATGCTAGTTGCAGCAAAGTTTGGTGGGTTTGACCTTAATACTAGTACTACTATCATCCTCCTTCCCATTTCCTGGTACCCCCACAGCCTTTCCCTTTCCGTATAAGAAGTCCCCCTCTGCCTGTGCCATTTAATCAGCTAAAGTCATTCCGAATTTAACATTTCATACCAAACCCGTTTCCTACATTCTCTCGCTGCTAAGAAAAGGAGCAATTAAGGAGAAAGGGAGGAGCAAAAGATTGTCTTCTACTTATCTCTCAACTTCTTTCCGCCTGTTTTAAAAAAGTCGGCTGTTTAGTTGAATAAGATCATCATATCTGGCAATTTCTAGTCTTTTGAGCTGTTGAATTTTTGTAGAATTCAGTCAATTAGCTTTTCAGATGGACTCTGCCACAGATAAATTATCTGCCTTCGATTTAATGGCTACGATTTTGAAGGGTGCTAAAATTGAGGGATTGAATTCATTGGAATTTAATGGTTCGGTTTCGTCCATGTTGATGGAAAACAAGGAGTTAATGATGATGCTTACTACTTCAGCAGCTGTATTGATAGGATGTGTTGTAGTGTTAATATGGAGGAGGTCATTTATGTCTGCTAAAAAAGTGGTTGCGCCACCCAAGCCATTGGTTCCGAAAGCGATTGAAGAGCCGGAAGAGGTTGATGATGGGAAGATTAAAGTTACCGTCTTTTATGGAACCCAAACGGGAACAGCTGAAGGTTTCGCTAAGGTCTGTAGATATTCGTATTTCCTATTTGGGTTGTTGTCAAGGAAAGATAGTTATCATGATCGAATATGATGGAGAAGTGAAATTTGGTTGGGATAAACCTTTTGGCCTATACATTTAGATAACTAATTATGGGTCAATACATAAAAATTAACAGGTCAATTTTAAATTTATGTTAAAAATTCCCAAATGCTAATTTATTTTTAGGGGGTCGACAGCCCCATGAAGATATAAGGTGCAGCTTATGTAGAAATGTAGAGCAAAAACGTTATGTCGTGATTCGATTGTGATAGTGTAGTTGGAAATGGTTTTTTGTAGTTTAGGCTCATGTTTTGAATTCTTGGTGTCTTTTTGAATGTGTATAGGCACTTGCTGAGGAGGCAAAGGCTCGTTATGAGAAGGCCACTTTCAAAGTTATTGATATGGTAAGTGCTCTTGTGTCTGTTTCCCTTTATGTTTATGTTCTATAGAATGGGTGTTTATCCATGTTTAAATGAGAAGCTGAAATGAATGATGTAATAATTCATCATTACCCTTTTGATTAAAGATATGGTTATTACTTATATTGATAGGACGACTATGCGGCTGATGATGAAGAATACGAGGAAAAGTTGAAAAAGGAAAAGTTGGCATTCTTCTTCTTGGCTACGTGAGTGCCTCTTATGCTTACTTGCATATGCTACATGGTTGTTTCTTTGTGTTGAAATTGACGGTGTGAATGCTATTCACTACTAAACGAGTTTCCTTGATGGTTGTAGATATGGAGATGGTGAACCCACCGATAATGCAGCAAGATTCTACAAATGGTTTGTAGAGGTATAGAATATTTAGGAATTTTTTTAGTTCTTGCAAGATGATTAACAATGTAGTGTGTGATCAACCTTTTTATGTTATGGATATGCTTTTATTTTCTTAATGAAATATTTGATATATATATAGGGAAAAGAAAGGGGTGACTGGCTTAAGAACCTTCAGTATGGTGTTTTTGGCCTTGGCAACAGACAATACGAGCATTTCAACAAGGTCTGCAACTGATTTTATGCCTTGTTTCTTTAAATTAGACGTCGGTATTTACCAATTAGTATGATCTCTTAACGATTCTCATTCCTTTATTTTATTGTTTGGAGAACAGATTGCTATAGTTGTGGATGATCTTGCTACCGAACAAGGTATATTTTCCTCATTTTTAACGGTGTCTTGCCTAGTAGTTTGATCTCTTTTTTTCTCTCTCTTTTTGTGCTAAATTCAGTACGTGTGTTTAAACGTGCCCACATTTTTACGTATGCACATATAGTTACTCAAAATAATTTCCTCCTTATATTCTCTTTCGAATTGCAGGTGGTAAGAGGCTTGTTCCAGTTGGCCTTGGAGATGACGATCAGTGCATAGAAGATGATTTCACTGCATGGTACAAAATTGTTTATAGCTTTCTAATATTAAGGACATACCTATTGTTAAAGGTACGCAGAGCTAAAAGATTTCCATCAAACTGTGTTTATGCAGGCGTGAGAATGTGTGGACCGAGTTAGATCAAATTCTTAGAGATGAGGATGATGTTGCTGTTGCCACTCCATACACTGCTGTTATTTTGGAATATAGGGTCAAATACCATGACAGATCCGATGCATTAGTTTTGGAAGACTCGATGAAATCTAATGGCTGTGCCAATGGTAACACCGTGTATGATGCCCAACATCCTTGCAGGTACCAACAAAGATACACTTTTTTGGTTTGTCTATATGCTAAAAGAAATATTCTGAATTTGGAAATTCATTTGTCTGAATTTTCTGATTGAAGATGTAATGTGATTGTGAAGAAAGAGCTTCATACGCCTGCATCTGATCGCTCCTGCACTCACCTGGAGTTTGACATTTCTGGCTCTGGACTTTCGTAAGTATAAATATATTTATTTTACTGGCTCTGGCTCTGGCTCTGGCTCTGGCGCTTTGAACTAATAATACTTATTTATCCATGTCTTTAGATATGAAACCGGAGATCATGTTGGTGTTTACTGTGAGAACATCATGGAAACCGTTGAAGAGGCTGAAAGACTACTTAATTTACCGCCAGAAACTTTCTTCTCAATCCATACCGACAAAGAGGATGGTACACCAATCAGTGGAAGCTCATTAACACCGCCTTTTCCACCTTGCACTCTAAGAACCGCACTTTCCAAATACGCAGATCTTCTGAGTGCTCCAAAGAAGGTAAATTACTATTATATCCTTCTAAGTTTCTTGTACGAAATTATAATCTCATAATAATATTCTTACATTTTACGCATGTTGTTTCCAGTCCGCTTTACTCGCTCTTGCAGCTTATGCATCTGATCCAAGTGAAGCTGATCGTTTAAAACATCTTGCTTCCCCTGCCGGAAAGGTTACACTCGGTTTCTTATATCTTACCTTCTGGGATCTTCCCTTGCCAATTTTGCTTATGACAGAGGTGTATAATGTAAATTTACAGGATGAGTATGCACAGTGGGTCATTGCAAGTCAAAGAAGCCTTCTTGAGGTCATGAGAGAGTTTCCATCTGCTAAACCGCCTCTAGGTGTATTCTTTGCCTCAGTTGCTCCTCGGTTGCAGCCAAGATTCTATTCTATATCATCCTCCCCAAGGTGTCTTTCATTTCTGATGCATTTCATACTGTGATGACACAACAAATACTAGCATTTTTGAACTAAACCCTTGATTTATACAGGATGGAACCCTCTAGAATCCATGTCACATGTGCACTCGTTTACGAGAAAACTCCAACAGGAAGAATTCACAATGGTGTCTGCTCAACATGGATGAAGGTACGGCCGACATCTATATTTATGCCCAATTATTAATTTGGTTTCATCACTTATAAAGTAAAGCTGAAATTTTGGGTTTTGGGTTTTGCCTACTTTACAGAATGCTATTCCATTGAGTGAAAGCGCCGAATGCATCTGGGCTCCGATTTTTGTGAGGCAGTCCAATTTTAAACTCCCAACTGATACTAAAATGCCTATTATAATGATTGGCCCTGGTACTGGATTGGCTCCTTTCAGAGGTTTTCTTCAGGTTTGACTTTCAAAGCTCTTTTTTTTGAAAAAAAACATTTAATAAGATGTAGTAATGGCACGATACTGACAGCATACACGTATTGCAGGAAAGATTAGCTTTGAAGAATGAAGGAGCAGAACTTGGCCCTGCAGTTTTCTTTTTTGGGTGTAGGAACAGCAAAATGGTTCGTGAATCTCCGCAACACGTTATTTGAATAGAAAATCTGCATTTTTGCGCACTACATGTAGTGCAGATTACGAAGATTCTACAGTTTACAAGTCTGAGTAGGGATAGTTTTTAATGGATCTGAATCATCTCTTCATTTTGCAGGACTACATATATGAAGACGAGCTAAGCCATTTCGTGGAAACCGGTGCATTGTCTGAGCTAATTGTTGCATTGTCACGTGAAGGACCAACTAAGCAATACGTGCAGCATAAGATGGCAGAGAAGGTAACACACATTATTCCCAACCGGCTGTGTTTTTTTGAATTGAAATAAAATTCAGACAGCTGACATTGTTGTCTGTGACCATTTTAGGCTTCGGAAATCTGGGATTTGATATCACAGGGAGCTTACATATATGTATGTGGTGATGCTAAAGGGATGGCTAGAGATGTCCACCGCACTCTCCACACCATCATTCAAGAACAGGTACGTGTGTTTTATACTGGACACGATATATTTTTTTATACGATAAACAAATGGGAATCAAACACAAAATAATTACGTACAACTTGTCAAACTTATTATATTGTTTTGTGTCATTATCAACCTGTTTAATAATAATCAAAGTCAACCTATAACCCGAGCATGACATGATTTTCAGTTTACACCCTATTGACTGAATCTATCTATATATAAAACATGAAAATACAGGGATCTTTGGATAGCTCAAAGACAGAGAGCATGGTGAAGAATCTGCAGATGACTGGAAGGTATCTGCGCGATGTCTGGTGATAAGCTCTGTTGATCTCTTAACGAGAAGCTTGACACGAACGAGGATTTAATTAATGATGATAATAATGATAGTAATAAGTAAAAAGACGATTCGGATTTTATCCTAATCGGGATGATTCCATGTAATGAACTCTTGGTTTTTTCTTTCTATTTATCATTAAAAAGAAAAAGAAAAAAGAAGAAGTGGTGAACAAAGTTATAAGGTAGTTATTAACGGACTTGTGGGGGGAGACAGAAGCAAAAGCCTTGCAAGCCTCATCCTACACCATCCTATATTCTTTCATATATTCCTTTTGATTTTGGGTTTTTCTTTTCTTTTCTTTCGGTTATAGTTGTATAATTCATAAAATAATGTAATTTTGATTTGAATTTTAGGTTTAGATATGGAATAACTGAATAAGTTATTGAAGTGTTGGTTATTTTATATTATTATTTCAATAATGTTTCTTTTTTTTTTGACAGCACAATTTTGGTGAAAAATAGATTTTCTTATTAGTATAAGTCAACCCATGCATTACAATCTTGGAAAGATAAAAAAATCAAAGAAAGAAACAAAAGTAGAGGGACGCATTAGACCTTTGTTTGTATATTACTATTAGTTAAGTTCTTCTCTTCAGCATGGGGTAGAGCAGTTTGGTAGCTCGCAAGACTCATAACCTTGAGGTCACAAGTTCAAATCCTGTCTCCGCAGTATCTTGTTTATCAAACAATTTTCTGGTTGACTTACAATTAATTAATTAATCGACGCTTTTTGGAGTTGGTAGTAAAAGGAAAAGGTTGACGATTAATTATCAAATCTTGCTCCACAATCTGGTTTGATCTTGTAGGCCAAAAAATTCCGTACCATGACGTATCTAGAATAGTAGTAATTAGCGAAATAAAAAGACTTGTAGAAACCATCAAAGTAATTCCATCCCATTTTTTTCCAGCCGTTCTAGTTTGAGATACCACATTTCAGGACTCTTGATTTAGCCTAATTACCAATTCTGATACCACATGTGACTCTCCGTAACCTACATCCCTAACTGATTCAATATCTATTGGGTTTCAACCCAATACTCCCACAAAGGTTGATTGGGTTGGAGGGTTCTGATGCGTTAGCACAACGACCTTAAAATCGTGTTTTGCTTTCTTAGAATAAAGCAGCAACTTACAAGACTGAAAAGACGCTCCTTCCCTTCAGATCAAACAAGAAAATATAAAAACGACCAAACAAGAGCATAAAGTGTGCAGGTCAAGTTCAATCAAACTTGCAATTTATGGTATCACCAGTCCATAACACCAAACAAAAACTGTTGAAAAGAAAAAATAAAGGGTTTGGTACACAATTAACCTCAAACAATACTACGAGAGAGAAACTTTTGTGAAGAAATAAAATGTGACGCCTCCAAATTCAACACACAAGCAAAGGTTTTGTAAAGAATCTATTAATGTCACAAATTGTACCCCTCCGATGCACACAGCACCCATGCTTACAGCAGAGGATACGGCCTACCCTCAAAGGCCCCTTACAAAATCCAAGCTACTAAAATATTTTGTTTTAATATATATATACATATATAGTAGGCATTTTCTTCCCAACTTTCTAGTTTGAGATACAATACACAAGGACACTTGATGTCGTCAAATTACCAGTTCCGATACCCAACAGTCCGTACCCTAGACCTAACATCTGTAATTGAGTCGTAATGGCTTCCATATCTAATACAACGGGTCTCAACACAATACTGCCAAAAAGGTTGGAGGGTTCTGAGGCATTTAGAATAACAATCTTGAAATCGTGTATCCTCAGAATAACGAAGGCAACTAACCAGACATGAAACTTGCTTTCAGATCAAACAAGAAAATACAAAACGAAACAACAAACAAGGAGCAGAAAGTGTGCAGAGATCAAATTCAACCAAACTTACAAATCACGGTATCACCATAATATCAAACAAAAACAGTTCAAAACAAAAAATCGATGCCTCACGGTGCACGATAAACATCAAACAAACTTTCCTGAAGCAATTTAATCTAAAAACACCCTTCAAATTTACTTCTCTGATGAGTTTGGTCCCCTCTTCTTTCCAAAGCCAACAACTGAAAAACATAAACAAATAAACATCAGCCTTCAGCACAATTAAACAGGTTCTTGTACAACATCCATCACAAAACTGTAGAACCAAATCCAAAACAAAGAACAGGAAGAAAAAACCTATGGTTGATATCATGTAGAGCAAATATGGGTTAGAAAATCTTAATTGCATATCGATTCTAACAAATTCAAAGGCAGCTCTTAAGAGTTGAAGTAAACATAAGTTGCAGAAAAACAAGGCAAGGAAGACCTTTCATTTCCTTCAAAATTGTTATTTATGAGGCTGCAATTTAATGCTTTCCCCCAACCTCATATCATTTTGAAGGAAGCCCTACTTTTTCACTTAAAAAAACAAAAAATGGTTTAGCATTCCATGTTTACATGATCCAATTAAAAACACATGGTGATAGAAGACAAAACCTAGTAAATAATCTGAACTGCAAAACTTATATTCAAATAAGAAGAAGCGAAATGAAATAGGAAAAGATTAAAGTTACCAGCAGTGACGAAGCGGCGATTGTATTGCATACGCTTGTGGGCACGGCCACGTGGCTTCTTCTTCTTGTCCTGCTTCGCCACCTTCGGGGTTTGTCCCCTCACCTTACCAGCGCGAGCCAAGGATCCGTGAACCTTTCCTGAAAATCAAAATCAATTCAGAAAAAGAAGAAATCAGAATCAGACTACGTGATTAATATCTTCATCAATCCAATGGATCGACTGAAGTTAAGGAATTACAGATAGAGCAACTAATGTCATCAAGTTACCCATGGTCGAAAATACTGAAGCTTAGGCTGACTGCTGCGACTAAGGGTTTGCCAAGAAGATTGGGGGATCGGAATTGGGAGACTGAAATTAGGGTTTTGATGCTGTCGGTTTTATATATGAGTAGTGGGCTGTTTTGGAAAGATTGTGCTATATCCTTGTAGGCTTTAGATTGAGATTTAAGAGGATGCTGTAAGATGGGCCTGACTTTGGGCCTTGTAAAACCTATATCGTGACCTGATTTTTATTTTTCCTTTTTTTTTTTTTTCCCTACATACTGTATGCGTTTCAATGAAGCTAAACGTTTGCATAAAGTTGGAGGTGCTTTCTTTTTTTGCTTCATTAACTCAGGTTGATGTGCTAACAAAAATACTTTTATTTCATCAAACTCAATTAACTAAAAAATATATATATATATTTATTTGCACCACGTCCAATCTATTCAAATTTACCTATACATCATAGTAGAACTGACTTTCGTTAGTCAATGAATAAAAACCGACTTTATAAAAGTTGGTTTTCACGACACACCTACGAAAAGTCGGTTCTAGACTCTAAATTCGACTTTCACAAAGTCGGTTACAGAGACGTCCATGTCCAAATTTAGGCTCGGGGTCAAAAAAAAATTTAGGCCCTTCTGAAAAAAGAAAACAGTAACTTTCCGTAAGTTAATGAATAAAAACCGACTTTATCAAAGTCGGTTCTCAACACACATCTACAAATAGTCAGTTCTAGACTTCAAAACTGACTTTCACAAATTTGGTTTTGGTTATGATGTGGCGCATATGTAGAGTGCTATACGAGTAGATTGATCGTGATCGAGCCTGGTGGAAATAATAGGAAAAAAATGCATGCATATTACCATCTATGAGCAGCCGTAATAAGGCTTTTTTTGGAGTGCCCGAAGCCTGACATATTACCATTAATATGTCAGGCTAAATAATGCACCACCGGAATAATAAGTAGCACGTGTAATCTAAGCAAGGTGAATTGTAGAATGGATCGAATGGTTGTAACTTGGTGGAAAGGTAATGTTTTTGAGTGTTTTATGGTGAGTCCAAGAATGTATCTTGGATTGCCTCGTATCTCGCTTTATGTCCAGAATCAAGCCTTACGTAGTTCCCGGAATGATGTATTTATAGGCACATGTCCTTCTCTCGCCTAAATTTGGGGCGGTTTGGTCTATTGACATAATTACCCTTAAATGGGCCTTGCCTCTTGCCCAAGTAACTCTTTGGATGGTGGGCAGGAGCCTGGGATCAAGTCCATGGTATCGACTTCGATGGACACCGACATGGGTACTCGAGATGGAACACTTGCAAGATCTGTGCCGGCTGCGGTGGTGATCACCGATTCGTCTCGTATTCGACCCGATGCGGATAATATACTTGGACTTTTCCACATGCCAGCTGGACCAATTAGATAATTCCACGTGGAGGGGTGAAATCTCGTATCGTCATAAGCCCCCCAGATCTGTCTGAGCTCTTGAGGTCAGGTCTGATCTGTCAAAGGTGTATCTCGGCCACTGTCATCCAATGCTCTGAATTTAAATCTGCCCTGCAGACTTACTTCCTGTGGAGTCCGACATACGGCCTTTCCATGTCTGCTTTGCAAACTTTTTTATCTTAGCATTATCTGTCCCTAGGACTTATAACGTGTGGCTAAGTTGACATCGACTTCGATGCCGTAGCTGTCGAATGAATGATGAGATGTCCAACTTGGAACTTTCTCGGTTGAAATTGGCTTGAGGTCAGAAATTATCGAAGGAATGTTGAGATGTCTCTGCGATTGGGATCAGATCTGCCGAGGTCGACTTCTCTGAAGAATTTGACTTGCCCTGACTTTGGAGTACAGCATTCGGATCTCGAATGTCAGTCTAACAGTCTTGAGACTTTGCCTTAGCGCCAGAGATGATGCTTCTTCTTAGGCTTTGCCCTTTTTAACCAAACGTTGTCGTTGGCTTCCATCTGTATAAACATTTAGCCGGTCATTTGGACTTGGCTTATTTTTTCCTTGAAAAACTGTCACATTTTTCCTTCTTTTCTTTTGTCTTTGAAGTAGACCATCTTGCTTTATTGCGGCCTTTGGCCTTATTTGCACATCGGCCTCTCTCATGTCGATGCATATATGTCGATATCTGCCCGCCAAGTATCATGAGAACCTTAGGTTTGGACCATATTTGGCCAGTCTTTGTGACTAGGCTTTTTTGTTATAAATGCTGAAATTTTTACAAGTATTTGGTGTCAAACACTTTTGTTGCATGTCGATTCCCATTCCTTTGCTCGCTTTTTCTCGAGTATTCAATGTCGACTCGTTGTTTCCTTCAAAGTATAATGCAGATTCATCATCTTCGTTATACTTTCAGTAGTTCTATTTGTCGACCATATGTAACTTGTCTTCCATGCTTTAGCATTTTTTGGACTTTTCTTTGTTGTTGTGTGGTAGAAGAGATGCCCCTGGTTGTCTCATTTCGTTTGTCGGAATCGATGCTCTTTCGGCTGTCGATAGATATTTCCGGCTACGATGTCCTAGTACTTACTGTCTAATAAGACTGGTAATACGTAAATGTTGTTAGTAATACCATCCGCAGCGGAAACGATTTATGGATCTAGATCTATAAACTACACGTAATAAAATAACTAGATCTACATCTACAAGGGGGTTGTAGAACATACCTCTTGGATCTCAAAATCCAAGTTGAAGAACCGCAATAGGATGAACGAAGGAAAGCGTGAAGAGCACCACGATCTTCCGTACGTGTGATCCAAGCAACTCCCGGTGGAAGGAAATCCTCGACACGAACCCTTCCGATATGCTACCCGGAAAAATCTCCAAGATTTTCCCTTTCTTCCCCTTGGCCGAAAATTTTCTTTCTCCTCTCTAAGAGGTGAAAGTCGAAAATTAAGTGTGTTATTTGGCTTGGGAGAACTCTCTTTATATAGGAGAGTAAAACTTAAGCCCCAAGGATTTTATAATTAATACAAAATCAATTATGATAATCCTATTAAATAAAAGATAATCCCAAAATATTCTAGAACAAATCTAGAATAATCTTTATCTTTATTTCTTACCATAAATATTTATCCAATAAATATTTTGTGCATATGTCTTATTAATACACAAGAAAACTAATTTCTTGTTTCTTAAAAAATATGCCATGGCCGAATTCATCATCATTGACCTAGTCAATGTTATTTTCGCTAACACACTAATTTTACAAGATTATGAAAAATGTCTTTTCACATATTTAATTATTTAGCCCAACTAATTTAATAGTCACTAAAACAATTAATTCACATATCGCTTTAATAAAGTCCAATAAGAACTAAATTAATATTATTAGGATTCGACGTCCGAGAATAGCTATGCTATATTAGGAGGCACGTCGGGGACCACGGGACTAATAATCACGTGACTCGATAAATCAAATAAATAATTATAGAATAATTATATTCGATAAATCAATCACAGAATATGCCACCATAATCCCGTGATCGCACTCCTCCGATTATGAGATTATATTTATCTCCTCACGAGAATAATAATAAGCGTCCATTGATATAATCATTACATATGGATTAATCCTCCATAGATCGCTTCATTCTAAATCGGAAAGTTACCGTTAACCCTTTTAGAACCTCTTATCCTTATTTACCATTAACCCCTAGTGATCAATTAATTCATACAACTCACTGGTGATCAATCGGTGTGATATGAACTCGCGCGATCGATCGCTTTCTAGGATCAACAAATAAGGAATCGTTTATCTACTTCCATAAATGGAAGGAACGGATTCCGTGATCTGTGATAACACGTACTACTCACTCAATCCAAAGACAATGCCAAGATGGGGTAATTCGCACCACGCACTCGGTGTAATCCTTAACCGCCAAGTCAAACTTCATAATCGATTCAAGCGTTGACTGTGATCACCTCAGGATTAAGATATATCCATAAATATGATCATCCATTGATTCGATAAGACTTCTCGATTACGGAATTATATCGAGAACTCTAATCAAATCGGTCCAGCCCTATATGATATATCTATCATATATAAATGCCCCATTAGGTTCTCTTAACCGAAAGTCCGGATAGGACTATCACACCTATTGTGTTCTGGGCGCATTAATAGCACGTTAAAGGAGAGACCCGATACTCTCGATTAACTTCACTACGGGCTAATTGTATTTTAAGTACATCTTCACTAACTCAATCCTCCCGTGTATATACCATACACTGAGTTAAGTGATTACATAAACGATATACTTAGGGTTTTCTGTAGTGTAAATACTATTGTCACATTGGTGATTATGAGAATAATAAATATGAATAACAATATCATTTCATTTATTAAATAAAACAATTACAAAATTGTCTTTCGGGCATCACACCTAACAATCTCCCACTTGCACGAAAGCATGTGATTAATTGTTTTAGAGCACACCCTATTATTTAAACTACAACAAACTACATCTCCCACTTGCTCTAAAGCAATGGAGACCCATCCCGTATTCTAGTACCCATTAAGCATATCATAACCATTTCAGATTCCAAAGTACACTCCGAGTATGCCGTCGTAGGATAGGTCAGTGACTCGGTGAGTACCTACATCTAAATGTCATGGGTCTTAATGATTAGTCGTTTGTCGGCTCGAGACGATCCGTAGAATCAAACGCGTTACGGTCCATCAAATCATGTGGTACGAGTAAACACTCGAGCCCGAGATCGACCTAACGATCATCCTCAATCGACTTAAAGTCAAAATCGAGTGTATCACACATATCCAAGTTCACACATGAATATGTCCGCATATTGTTCCTCGTTCTCTTCAAGATACTAAAGGACATACTAAACTTGCTTTGTTAACCGCCGAATCTAAGATTCGATCAAAGTTGACGTTCAATAACCTGACCATCTCTTACTATAAAGAGAATCTATCCCATTTCTCTTGATCCGAAGATTTGAGAGAGTCATTCCCGAGGCATAGGGTAGAACTTCCTCGTTGAATGTTGCATACACGGATGCATCATCTTAACCAATAAGATGGATGGGAAACCAAAGGATCGATTCTAATGAATTCGACCGAGTCAAACTCTTAAGAATGTTGTCCAAATCTCATTGCGGAGAATTGTGGTATTGTCGATTTCGACTTGGATAACACACCCATGTTGATTCCAACCAGTGCAAGTGTTATCCTTTACAAACACTAATATATGTATGTATATATTCACTCTTGTACTAAAATTGACATCCAATCTACAAAAGACTTATCAATATTCTCGTCAAATCCACATATTGTAGAAATATATGACTTCCAATGACCGAGAGGTTTGCTTTTTATCCACAAAGGACATAAGCCTTGTGACCATCCCATCCCTCATAAGTTCATAAGTCAATACCATTCATTTTCGAATGAATCCAGACTCCGCTTTGTTTGGCAAGAAAGTCTTAGTGAATCACCACCTATTTTCTGCTTTTGAACGAAATCATGCAATACCGAACTCATTCTACTCTTTTCCGTGTAGATCCAATTACTCCCACTGGGCCTGAGAGACGCTCAGTGGTTCTTCTACAAGAGCATGAACAATTGGAGTACCGAACTCCATTCACAGGGTTATGGCTATTAAACCAACCTCTATTATCGTAATCCTATCTTCGCTCACAAAAGAGCCATAGGTCATCAATCGATCCTCGTACTACAAAGTCCGCCGAACCCGTAATGGGTAATGGATAAACCATACTCCCACTACATTCTCGGTGGATCGAAATTCTCGATCTAGTTTAGTAGTATTTAGTGTTATCACCAACAACCGATGTTGGATGTGGTCCGATTTTAATCGCTTAGTAACTACCTTGAGTAAACGTCTCGCAAGGTTTAAGGTTTTACTTGTTCATAGACTCTATCGTAAAGGACGCAATGATATAACTCGTCCCTTCCCGATTTCAAGAATCTTATAACACACCTTTTTCTCAATGCTACAAGATATATAACGATTGGTCATCGACCGAACGTGTTTGCGAAAATTTCGAGACCTCTACCTTCAAGCACCGTGTGCTAAATGCTTATATTTATGGAAGTGGGGTGAACCGAATCCACACCTTATCCGTAAATTCCAAAGCATATTCTAGGTAGACTTCTCGGTCTTACATTTCAATGTAAACCGTTATTTCGCTTCCAATATCTTTATTGAGTTAAGCGAAAGGTATTGTAGCACATCCAAAACTATGTAAGGCAATTTAACGGTTTCTCACTTAGTGAAAGCATTTCACTATGAGGCGGGCCGAGCATCAGTCCACAGGACTATGTGATGGCCCATTTCGAGTATAGAATACTCTATCTCTGCATTGAAAACAGAGAAACCTCAAAATATTTTGGATAAACTTACCGGAGTGTTTGAATAGTTATCGGACAAGAAGTCACTACTCGGAAACTCCTACTAGCTCAGTATCTTTCATCGCACTCGAAGGTCGCCATGAACAAGCTATGTTACTTCTTTATATCCATTATCCTTTCCCGATTGAAAGGAAACTTAGTCATTGAACCTTTGAGACAATATAACCAGGTATCGAGAAAGGAATCACCCTGAGCCGCCTTCTGTGTTTTGTCTTTTAGGGACTATGCACTAACTATGGAATATGAAGAAGCGTTTATCTAAATATAGAAACCAATTGCTTTTAATAGTTCTTAAGATGTGTTTTATATACATATTTCAAATGATTCTAAGTGGTTTTGACTTTATCAAACAAAAGTCCGAGTCTTGGATTCGTGACTACAAATGGTATATTCACTTTCTATACGACAAACAAATTATCGAATAGAAGGTAAATCCATTCGCTCCAACGAATCTTAAACGGAAAATAATTTTCCCGCGATATCCAAGGATTGAATCCGAGATTCATTACCTTATATCACTCCCACTATTCTAGCTAAAATTAATCGCCCGTTGTTTACTCTTTTAATCGTTAAATGCACTCTTTGCTTTGTTCTTCCAAAGAACTTAGCTCAAGAAAATCGCCAAGGATTGGTGATCCAAATCACTATCCTTATCCTATGATTTTCGCTTTATTAATTTTCGTTTAGCCTTAAAATCAACTCGATTTAGATGACTAACACTCTTAGACATACTCTCCCATTCTTGACTTTCCGTAAATGGAAACAGCTTTTGAACTAGCAGTTCGTGTGAGTAGACACTACTCTTGACACGTGGGATGTCTATTTCGAGTGTTACTTGTCGGGACTTCTCGGATTTTCTAATATACTAGAAAAATAACAAATCATAACATTAAAGCTCCCACTAGTTTATCGGTTCCAAATACCGCCTAACCAAAGAATGCTTTATTTTATGATTTTCCAATTTTTCAATTTGAAAATCTCTCGTGTAAACACTTACACAGTTCTAATGTTTCTAGAAAAATACAAATCATAAAACTCCCACTAGTTCATCGATTCCAAATATCGTCCAACTAGTAACACTTCATGATTTTCCGATTTTTCAATTAGAAAATTACTCGTGTAATCACTACACACTCAAAATTCACTAAGAATTTCAAAGTCCAAATCACCTTAGTTTGTCTCCGTTTGACACGACGACACTTAGTGACATACCTATATGTCACTCTGGTTTTAAAAGGCTTAAGAGAAAATATCTCTTTCAAAAATAATTGCATTATCGATTAACTAGTTCAACGTCCTAGTTACTTTCCACTTTTTAACAAAGTCAATACTAGTCAATTAATTTTTAAGCAATTTAGTAAGGGATATAATCTCAGTAAATAAAATGACATGTATTAATTCAAGTTTAACACTACTATATTTTATTTTAGGAATTGTAAACTAAAATTAAGTCTACTCTACCATTCCAAGGTTTTAACCTCGCATCTCAATGCCGCCAGTAGTAGGTCAAAGAGATGACGGTTAAATCGAGACAATCTCATCAATGAATAACTTGTGAGAATCGAACATCCCACGAGAATCGAACATCCCTTTATCCATTGACTACCTTCCTTTTTTAGCCTAGATATTACCAAAAATATCCTTTATGAGTGTGACCTACTATATCGGATCTCTTAGGTACGCCCCAGTGTGCCGTCGTAGGATAGGTCGTTGACCCGACGAGTACCCGTAAATCCTATCCTTTCGGAGACCAAGCCATGAATGTTGATAGGGGTGAACACCATCCGTAGGGGACGAAATCAAAGCGCCGCGAGGCGCCACCCTTCTCTCACTTACTTGTATCTATAGTAGAGGCCGTGGGGTTGGCTTGTCGCCTCCCGCTCCCACTCAATAATTTGGAAGTGGTGGTGGGTTAACTAACCACGATTTTTGATGTTAACATAAAAGCACATCAAATCAAGGATTCTCGAATGGTGTCGGTAACGTAGGCAAGCCTACCCGTCCTATTCGTTGGAACATATGTGACGATCGGACGAAAGTCGGGTCAAGACGGCCCCATTGAGATAAGAAGGAATCACCCTCTCGCTTCCTCCGGTGTAGCTTAGTCTTGCCGGACCCCGTGCATACATCACACTAGGAGGGTTAAGTCGGTCGAGCGAAGCTCGCTTGACCACCCAACCTATAAGCGAACCGCTTTTATCCAAGATTTATTGTTTTTTACCATCATTCAATCTCGTAGACACTACGAATTGAAAACGTGATCTCGCTTTGGGCTTTAAGGCGGTTCACCGAGAACACACACGAAAGGCCTAACGATTTCATAACCCGTCCTCGGATCATTAATTAGTTACTAAATTTATTAATTACCACGTATTAATTAAATTTCAACTAATTACACGAGTTTGTATACATGCCTATTTTAATTACCAAAATTAAAATTCTACATGTATGCATGGAGTGGATTTATGATATAATGCATGTCATGGCAATTCGGTTTTATATCTATTTTATGATCAAACACATAAAAATAAATGCGGAAAATTTAAACACCGAGATGGATCGTTGGCACTTCGTATCTAATCTATTAGAAAATAAAACCAAAACCCTAACTAGGGTTTACTACTTTCTAACTAAATCTGCAGCTGTACGAACTCTTCGATGATCGGGAAACCAAACGAACTCGGATCGGGACGAAACTTTCCAGATCTTTTCTTCACTCCTTGAACTTCAATATGGACGGTTGGATCGGTGCTTTGACTTACCAATTTTCTCCAGTAAACCTCCAAACTTGCTACTGAATCTGACTTTAACTGCACTGCATCAAGGACTTCCTGAGGCAGATCGGGAATCGAGATGAATCCCGATCGACCTGAAATTTTTATGGTACGTCCAAAACTCCAAGTTGATAAATCTGAACGGTCGGATTTGATTTTCAACGGTCCAAACTCTCCCAGAAAATCGAGGAAGTCACAGATAGTGTTTCTGTGAATCCTGTGTTTTTCTGTTACAGCAGCCTCTTCGCAGCATCAAACGGATATCGAAACGGACTCTGATCGACGCCAATATTTGTGGAGTTGATCATCATCTTCTAATCTTGATTCTGACCGGAGGGATCTTCGTTTCAACGGTTCGATCAACGGAAAAAGAAAAAATACTAAACAGCTACTAAACAGATCTATTTTCTGGAAATTAAAATTGCAATAAAAAAGAATTACATAATTTCCTATACTCATATAGACGAATTTTCATCGTTTATATGAGTTTACAATAGATGTAACGGGTAAACAGTGCCAACCCTAATCCATCTCTTCAACCACGACATTCATAAGCATAAAAATTAAACATATCCATCGGCCCCCAAAAAAATTTGGGACAAAAATCTACATGTTTTACTCACTCCTGTATCTAATATTTTATACGTATAAATATAGATCACCATGGTCTCTCGATACCACCATTAGTAATACCATCCGCAATGAAACGATTTATGGATCTAGATCTATAAACTACACGTAATAAAATAACTAGATCTACATCTACGGGTTGGGGTTGTAGAACATACCTCTTGGATCTCAAAATCCAAGTTGAAGAACCGCAATAGGATGAACGTAGGAAAGCGTGAAGAGCACCACGATCTTCCGTGACGCGTGATCCAAGCAACTCCCGTGGAAGGAAATCCTCGACACGAACCCTTCCGATATCTACCCTAAAAAATCTCCAAGATTTTCCCTTTCTTCCCCTTGGCCGAAATTTTCTTTCTCCTCTCTAAGAGGTGAAAGTCGAAAATTAAGTGTGTTATTTGGGCAGGAGAACTCTCTTTATATAGGACAAGAAAACTTAGTTCCCAAGGATTTTATAATTAATACAAAATCAATTATGATAATCCTATTAAATAAAAGATAATCCCAAAATATTCTAGAACAAATCTAGAATAATCTTTATCTTTATTTCTTACCATAAATATTTATCCAATAAATATTTTGTGCGTATGTCTTATTAATACACAAGAAAAACTAATTTCTTGTTTCTTAAAATATGCCATGGCCGAAATTCATCATCATTGACCTAGTCAATGTTATTTTCGCTAACACACTAATTTTGCAAGATTATGAAAAATGCTCTT
The DNA here is from genome assembly GCA_026214975.1 of Gentiana macrophylla. Taxonomy (NCBI): domain Eukaryota; kingdom Viridiplantae; phylum Streptophyta; class Magnoliopsida; order Gentianales; family Gentianaceae; genus Gentiana; species Gentiana macrophylla. Next base: position 177,142,459 of record CM047805.1, on the reverse strand, counting down.
TTTCACATATTTAATTATTTAAATTTAACTAATTTAATAAATCACTAAACAATTAATTCACATATCGCTTTAATAAAGTCCAATAAGAACTAAATTAATATTATTGGATTCGACGTCCGAGAATAATTTATCTTATATTAGGAGCGCGTCGGGGGCCATGACTAATAATCAACATTCGATAAATCAAATAAATAATTATAGAATAATTATATTCGATAAATCAATCACAGAATATGCCACCATAATCCCGTGATCGCACTCCTCCGATTATGAGATTATATTTATCTCCTCACGAGAATAATAATAAGCGTCCATTGATATAATCATTACATATGGATTAATCCTCCATAGATCGCTTCATTCTAAATCGGGAAGTTACCGTTAACCCTTTTAGAACCTCTTATCATTATTTACCATTAACCCCTAGTGATCAATTAATTCATACAACTCACTTTGTGATCAATCGAGTGTGATGATATGAACTCGCGCGATCGATCGCTTTCTAGATCAACAAATAAGTGAATCGTCTATCTACTTCCATAAATGGAAGGAATGGATTTCGTATCTGTGATAACACGTACTACTCACTCAATCCAAAGACAATGCCAAGATGGGGTAATTCGCACCACGACACTCAGTGTAATCCTTAACCGTCAAGTCAAACTTCATACCGATTCAAGCGCTTGACCGTGATCACCTCGAGATTAAGATATATCCATAAATATGATCATCCATTGATTCGATAAGACTTCTCGATTACGGAATTATATCGAGAACTCTAATCAAATCGGTCCAAATTTCTATATGATATATCTATCATATATAAATGTCCCATTAGGTTCTCTTAACCGAAAGTCCGGATAGGACTATCACACCTATTGTGTTCTGCAAAGCGCATTAATAGCACGTTAAAGGAGAGACCCGATACTCTCGATTAACTTCACTACGGGCTAATTGTATTTTAAGTACATCTTCACTAACTCAATCCTCCCGTATATACCATACATTGAGTTAAGTGATTACATAAACGATATACTTAGGGTTTTACAGTAGTGTAAATACTATTGTCACATCGGTGATTATGAGAATAATAAATATGAATAACAATATCATTTCATTTATTAAATAAAACAATTACAAAATTGTCTTTCGGGCATCACACCTAACAAATGTCGCTCTGGATCTCGGTGTCGTGGTGTTTCTTTGTCGTTCATGACTCATGACACATGACTACCGAGAGTTTTGGACTTGGTCCGAACTCGATGCCTTAGCCTTTTGGTTCCATGGAACTTTTAGCTTCACCGGTCGTCGATCGAAATGATCATGTTGCCCGGCCTCGATGCCCAAGTAAATTCTCTCTCTGGGAGTCGATTACGCCATTGCCGACTCGGACTTCGATGCCATTGCGTTTTTCCCCTATTAGGACTTGTAAACGCTGGATCGTCGACATCGAAGGCATCCGACTTGCGGATCCTCGTAGAGACCATTGAGTAGATCCTTTGCGGAGTGGATCCTCGAGATACGCCAGGCACTAGTCAAAAAGTCGCAATAACCATAGGGATAGTTCCCGAAATAAGAAGGCTCGTCCCGCCATGCTCGGCTAGAGAGTTCCAAAAAAATAGCTCGACCCGCCGCCTGGTAGGGTGAGTTCCAAAATAAGATAGCTCGACCGCTTGATTCGGTAGGTGAGTTCCAAAATAATATAGCTCCGAGGTAAGATGCCGAGTCGAACTCGGACTTATTACGATTCACTCATCGGTGAGCTCCAAATATGACGCCTAGTTTTATTTTGCTTCAATTTTTGCATATGTTGCTTGTCGCTTTTTTTTCCATGCTTTCACGATTCGATCCTGGACTTTTGAATTTTGAATTTTGAATTTCGACATTTCCTTTGAATGTTGTTTGTGTTGTTGAATATTTGCTTAGGGTGTAGTCCTTTGGACTTAATTCCTTGCAAAAGCCGCCTTGTGGGTGTAGTCCTTTGGACTTAATTCCCTGTGGCCCTCAAAGTGTAGGTGAGTACATGACTCATGGTACACTTGGATATGAGTCGACCTAGCACTGCATCGCTTTATCGGCTTGACTTGGCTATCTGGTCGGAGCTCGAGTCGATCTGCCTTGCCTCGCCGGGCTTCGACATGGTCGAATTGAAAATCCCTACTCATTATCGCCGCACTTCGTGGTGCTTCAATCGGGTCGAATAGGGTATCCATCGTGGGATCTTCCAACCGCTTAGCATCGTGGCTTCTTCGGCGTGTCGGGAGTGATATAATCTCTGTCGGTGACTTGGCTTTTTCACTATTTTATTTCTACCGCATCGTGTCGTGGTGATATATAAGCACCGCCGCGACTTGGCTTTATTCACCATATTATTCCGACTTCGTCGTGTCGAGGATTTGTAGTTGTGGTTGACTTTTGCCTCTTTTATCTTTTAATCACATGGACTTCTTTTGCTTTAAGGTCGGTCGAATTTTTGCCTTTGCCATTTTGTATCATGGTAGATTTGCAATGTGAAGGTCAGAATCATAACAAACACAAAAGCGTCTCGAGGAAAGACATGCTTATTAGAATATTTATGAAATTGTCACATGGACTTATTACAAGACATAAAAATGTAAAAGCAGTTAATTGAGATAAGGCTTAGCTTATTTGGTGTAGTCTGTTGGTATCATGCTTAGATGGCAGCGGACTTACGTAAGGTCGCCGAGAGCTCGAATATTATGCCGAGGCGAGCTCGGTCTTATTAAAGATGCGCTCAAGTTGAGCTTCACATATGGGGCCGAGCCGACTCAAGCGGTTTTATAAAGATTCGCTCAAGTTGAGCTCTAAATATGATGCCGAGGCCGAGCTCGGTCTTATAAAAGATACGCCGAGAGAGCTCCAAATATGATGCCGAGGCCGAGCTCGGACTTATAAAAGATACGCCGAGAGAGCTCCAATATGATGCCGAGGCCGAGCTCGGTCTTATAAAAGATACGCCGAGAGAGCTCCAAATATGATGCGAGGCCGAGCTCGGACTTATAAAAGATACGCCGAGAGAGCTCCAAATATGATGCCGAGGCTAAGCTCGGACTTATAAAAGATACGCTCGAGAGAGCTCCAATATGATGCCGAGGCGAGCTCGGTCTTATAAAAGATACGCCGAGAGAGCTCCAAATATGATGCCGAGGAGAGCTCGGTCTTATAAAAGATACGCCGAGAGAGCTCCAATATGATGCCGAGGCGAGCTCGGTCTTATAAAAGATACGCCGAGAGAGCTCCAAATATGATGTCGAGGCCGAGCTCGGTCTTATAAAAGATACGCCGAGAGAGCTCCAAATATGATGCCGAGGCCGAGCTCGGACTTATAAAAGATACGCCGAGAGAGCTCCAATATGATGCCGAGGCCGAGCTCGGTCTTATAAAAGATACGCTCGAGAGAGCTCCAAATATGATGCGAGCGAGCTCGGACTTATAAAAGATACGCCGAGAGAGCTCCAATATGATGCCGAGGCGAGCTCGGTCTTATAAAAGATACGCCGAGAGAGCTCCAAATATGATGCCGAGGCCGAGCTCGGACTTATAAAAGATACGCTCGAGAGAGCTCCAAATATGATGCCGAGGCCGAGCTCGGACTTATAAAAGATACGCTCGAGAGAGCTCCAAATATGATGCCGAGGCGAGCTCGGACTTATTAAAGATTTGCCCATCGGTGAGCTCCAAATACGACTCCGAGTCGAGCTTTCGGGTTTTGGGCAAGACGAGTCCGTAGAGCTCGAATGCCGTGCTCGATATCTCGAGTCTTTGTGGTGCAATGTGATTGTGATAAAAACATTACACATATAATAAAGACTTACAAAGTATATAAGAATTTAAAATAACAATTGTAAGAACTGGAGAGCTAAAGAGCTCGGCTCGCTTCTTTGGAGCTCGAGAACTCGCCGTGGATAGCTAGATACGGTAGATAATTCGCAGCTTTCTCGGGCGCCACAGCAGTGTCTTTCCGGTGGCAATCAGACCTCGAAACGGATTCCGATCGGCACGAAATTTGGAGGGATCGTTCTTCCTTCACTTTCCTTCGATGTGACCGGTGGAGATTTTCTTTCGATGGCTCAATCTCCGGGAATAAGCCGCCGATCTGGCAGCTGCTGTCCAGAATCCTGCTGCGTTTTTGGTGCCTGCAGTAACTTCTTTGCCACGATCGAGAGTTCAATCGAACTCCGATCGGAATAAAATTTTGAGGGCTTGCTCGGTATTCATAATTCTTGAATATGACCGGTGGAAATCTTGTTCCAACGGTTCAATTTACGGGAATATTCAGCCGACTTGGAACCTGCAGATTAGGGTTCTGCTGCGTTTCTATAATACAGTAGCAACTTATTTGCGACGATCGGGGACTCAAAACAACTCCGATAAGCATGAAATTTGGTGGGCTTGTTCGACCCTCCTAATCCTTGGATATGAACGGTGGAAATCTAGTTCCAACGGTTGAAACTCCGGAAATAATCCATCGATCTGACCGCTTTTTGGGCTGCTGCATTTTTGATACAAAGAAAGAACTTCTTGGCGACGGACGGGCATGTAACCGGACTCCGATCGGCACAAAATTTTGAGGGTTTGTTCGTCCCTCCATATTATTCACTCTGAACGGTGGGATTTTAATTCCAACGGTTCAAACTCCATAAATTAGCCGCCGATCTCGCTGCGTTTTTGGTGTCTTCTGCGTTTTCTTTATTCTGAAGAACTTTCCGGCGACGATCGGCTATCTAAACGGACTCCGATCGTCACGAAATTTGGAGGGCTTGTTCGTCCCTCCTTATCCTTGAATCTGAACGGTGGAAATCTTGTTTCAACGGGTTCCATTTCCGCCAATCAACCATCGATCAGATCGCTTTTTGGCATTAAATTGATCACGAACCACCACTCCTTGATCCATCACCGATGAAGCCCTCCTTCTAGCGCCAAACGACGATCTTAAATAATGCACCACCGGAATAATAGCGCCACGTGTAATCTGGCGCGAATCAGAATGGATCGAATGGTTGTAACTTGGTGGAAAGGTAATGTTTTTGAGTGTTTTATGGTTTGAGTCAAGAATGTATCTTGGATTCGCTTACGTATCTGTCTTATGTCTGCGAATCGCCCTTTACGTAGTTCTCGGAATGATGTATTTATAAAAGACATGTCCTTCTCTCGCCTAAATTTGGGGCGGTTTGGTCTATCGACATAATTACTTAAATGGCCGCTATACTTCGCCAAGAATCACTTGACGGATGGTGGGCGCAGGAGATCGGGTCAAGTCCATGGTATCGACTCGATGGACACCGACATGATCTTCGAGATGGAACACTTGCAAGATCTGTTTGTTGGCGCGGTGGTGATCATTGATTCGCCTCAGATTCGGCCCGACGCGATAATATACTTTGATTTTCCACACGCCAAATTTGACCAATTTAGATAATTCCACGCGTGGAGGCCGAAATCTCGTGATCGTCACATACATATTACCATCTATGAGCAGCCGTAATAAGGCTTTTTTTGGAGTGCCCGAAGCCTGACATATTACCATTAGATTTTTTTCTACACTAAAAAAAAAATAATGGTGCAATTGTAGGGTTGCTTTTTATCAAGTGAGTCAAGTGGAGGTTCCACATATAGCATCATCAGGAGAGGCGGACAACTCTTTCTATTCCCTACTTTTGTCACATCTTTGGTGGGTAGTACTAGTGGATGGTGGGTACAATACAAAAAAATATGTGCAGCAAAATAAGCGTGTTAAAAAAAGAGTGATGATACAAAGTTATAAACACAACCGTTGAGACACAACGAGTGACACAACATGTATCTACACCATTTATCATGATAAATATAATAATGATCAATGAGTCTATATTAGAAATCAACTGTGTAGATACTTTGTCACACTCTCTGTTAACATGTATGAGGGTGTATTTTTATTTTTTTTTTCTTAAAAGCTTCCTATCCGTAATCCACCTGGTTCTCGACTAATCCGATTTAGTAGACGCCTCATAGAAGTCGAATCTTACCTGCATGTAGCGCCCGATCAATAACTCTTTCTAAATGATGCCTCATAGGAGAATCAAACCCGGTAACTTCCCTAGGTATTATCAAGTCACTTACCACTTGAGTCTGGTTACTTGGTTTAAGAGGGTGTCTTTTGCTACAATATCACATTGGCTTGTGCTTATTGGTCTACCAAGAAGAAAATGTGGATGTCCTTTTTTTTTAAAATAGATGTTGAGAATTGTCTTTCTTCTCAATTTTTCCTCATATTCAAAACTAGCTAATTATAACGGTTAATTGAAAATAACAGCAATTTCTAAATTATATTAAGCCAAAAGGACATCAATCTATTTAAGCTAACTGGGACAATTTACTTTCTTCTCAATTTTTCCTCATATTTAAGGTAATTCAGATTTGTTTAGGGTTTAGTTTTTTTTTTAATAGAAGGTAAGGATGGCTCAGAGATAAATTTGAGGGGCCCGGGATAAGTTAGAAGTTTGAGGGATAAATGGGTTTTACTTAGGGTGTACTGTGTACTGTGTGTGTGTGTGTATGTGTGTAATAACAGAGGTTTTTTATTCAATGAAAATAGCATGCCCTTGCAGGCCTATATCCCCTAATGTCATCCATCTCCATTCATTTACCAATTCTATGAGCCTCAGTGAAACAATGACTTGGAAAGGATTTATGAACTCATAATTTCAGGCATTTATTCAAACAGCTCCATACGGTCAGAAATAAGTTTGCAAATTACAAATTGATTCTGAAAATCTAAAAAAATAAAAAATAAAAAATGAACCACACCATTTGCCTAAAGAGTGAAAAAAAAAAAAAAAAAATATTGGGTATTCGGCTATTCACTCCATTTGTGGAGGAATATATTGTGGATGAATCTCAAGGTTGAAACTGTCTGGTTCAAATTCAAGTGACCACCTAAGAATTCCCGGGGAAACTACGTACCCCCACCTTAAACACACAATTCTCTGTTTCTCAGACTGTAAATGAAAAGATGTCCTAACAAATGCAGTACATCCTTCTATTACAATCCCTGAAGAATAGATTAATAAGTAATATCCAAAAATAATAAATAACAATAGAGGAGACATAAATAGTTATAACCAATACTGGAGTCAACACATCATAGATGTTCCAGCAGGTCGCAAGACGTCGTCGTCTTGCACCAAACAACCTCAGCTCAGCCATATACAGTTGATACTGTTTCACAAGACTTAGACTGAGGTAGCTTCCTTTACAAATGGAGGCAAACCCCACTCAATTGGATCGAAATCCAGTAATGAACTCAGAACCTGATCTGCATCTTTCTTGTATGAATCATCCAACTTCGGATCAGGGACCATTACTACATTCCTGCCATTATTGTTTCAATTTTCATAGGAGACAAAACAACCCATCAATTTCTATCCCAATTTGAATAACATATAATTCAATGACAGTAAAATAAGAGACGTACATCCTGGCGTTTTTTGCAGCAAGGACACCAGCAGGTGCATCTTCCAAAACAAGAATATTACGCGGATTAATCGGTCCACCCTTTTAACATGGAAAATTGAATTAACTTATCTTTCTGTTACAACATAAAGGAGATTAGAAGTACTATAAAAGACTGATAAATGCAATAGACAGACTATACCTCAAATCTGTTGGCACCAGCAAGAAAAATATCCGGTGATGGTTTACCGTGTTTTACTTCAGGGTCATCACCAAGAACGATATGGTGCATCAACGCAAAAAGTTCACCGTGCTTTTGTGTTTTCAAATTGAAATGTCGTTTATGAGAACTGAAACAAAACAGATAAAATTTTCGCTACTTATGATGAACAGAATATCCAAAGTGTTGGGGAATGCCAGCTAAGGGGGAGGGAGGTGTAGGGATTGAGGGAAGAGAAATAAATTACCCGGTAGCAACACACATTGGCACGCCATTTGTGTGGAGGTGCCTAATTAACCGCTCCGCGCCTATTATCATGAAAAAATTAATCAATATAATGATATTCATTTATTGGTAGTTAAGAAGAATAGCTCAAAGTTTGTAAAGACAGCAAGTGCTTATTTTGATGCCTATGCTTTTAGCACAAATGAACATTAGTAACAGTATCATAGTAGAGGATGTCAAAAATAGGGAAAAAGATAGAATGGGAAAAGGCTAATTTACCTGGCATTAAATCGCTAGTTGGAAACATCTTGGCCAACATGTCTTCTCTTTCCACGAGAAAATCTTCGGCAGTCAATGAATCACTAATACCAGTCTCTTCAACAAATATCTTAGCAGATTCAATTGCCTTCTTTCCCATCATTTTTGCCTTTAGAGACCAATCAAAAGTCTTGTTATACCTACTGAGTATAATTTCCTGAACTTCTGTGTAGAACTTTTCTGTGTCTGTAGCAAATTAAACACAAAAACTTCTATGATATATTTGCTCATTCTCCCATTAGTTAAATCGGTTAAAATATGAGCACATCACATCAGATAAAATTCTTCATCAGATAACCGGCATGGCAAATTGAGCATATATTCTCCAAAATTTAACAGACAATTTGACCCTAGACAAGCCGGTGGATAAGATTATGAAAGAAGAGTTCTTGCTTCATACATTAACATTAAGAGCAACCAAAGATCCGCACTTGTTCCAAAGAGAAGAAACAGAAGAAGCGCTTTGCATGTTCTACATGTATTTGAACATATTTTAATTTCGAGGCCTGCTACAAAATGATACAGGCCATACATACTGCATGTAGCATATATAGTAACACACATGATTAAGCTCGTTACAACTCAAAAATCATATCCTGGCTATCGGCAAAATGACAACAGCCATTTCAAGATTCAAGCCCCCCTGAATAAGAAACCAATGATCTGTGGTTAGATCAACACAGAAAGGGCAAATTGCCTCATATGGATTGAAGAAACCAAGCTTAAAAATACGCACAATGCTAGTTATTAAACAACCTTTTCAAGTGTACAATACACTTGGAGCACACCCTAAAAGTCTACCTCAAAGCTTGAGTTGTGAGGCCATTCTCATTAAACGACAAGTAAATCAAGCACAATAACACACAACCCATAGAAGATTGTGCATCCATTATCCTAAAATCTAAAGTTCACTAACAAGCAAATCACAAAAAGCAATTCAATCCGTAGTTATCTAAAATAGGGCAATCAGAGAACAGTTCTTATTTAATCGAAATGGCATTTCCAAAACGGTGGCAGAGATCAAATATTAGGCAGCAGACAGAAGTGATAAATCAAGATATACATAATATAAATAAAATTTACCAAGTAAAAGGCCATCCATGTCGAAAATAATGTGAGTGATTGAAGCTCTTTTTGAAGCTTCGACATCGCCCTTAACATCTGGAGCCTCCATTTCGAAACAAGAAGATGCTGGCGGAGACTATCAGTTTATGTAATATGCTCTCAGGCTCAGCCAGTACAGCTACAAAAAAAACAGGGGTAATGGCAATCTTTCGTTTTCCTGATTCGGAAAACGAAAACAAGCACACTGCTTTCGTTTTCCTGGTACATCCGGTTCGGACCTGATTCGGAATTATGCGGAGGTGGGTGTGATCGGAAACGTGGATTAGTCAATTTTTTTTTTAAAAAATACTTTAAAAGAAAAATTAAATACATACAAAAAAAAGTGTAGTGTTTTTAGATTCAATTGACTTTATAAAGGTTGATTGTAGTATAATCGACTTCTAGATAATCGAACATAAGATAATTGGCTTGACAAAGGCAGATGTTGTACAAACAACTTTTTAAACGTAGGTGTAATGTAATCGACCGATAATAAGTTGACCTTATGAGATTGAACCAAATTATTGGGTTAGACTTTATTTTGGTTTGGTTTGATTACAAATTATACATACCAAACCGATCCATAATACATTTAATGATTTTAAGAGAAGCAAACCGGATCACCGTATTTCAATCCCAGCACCGGGATCCAGAGGGATTTGTCATCAGTTAAAAGTTGTCAAACTAGCAGAGAAGCATTCATTTCGTGCAGTCTCTTAAAGCCAAGCCCACCTTGCTCTTTTGGTTGGCAGATTTTGTCCCATGATGAGTAGTGTATTCTTCTCAATCCTTGGTTTTCTCCCAAAAAAAAAAAACTCTACAAATTTTCTCCATCTCTTGCACGGACACCATACGAAGTCTTGTGGTCTGCATGATATAGTAGGGATGTGTGGCGAGAGAGGATTGAATGAGAATCATTTTTCCAGCCCTAGATAAGCAATTAGACTTCCAACTGCCTCTTCAACCTGGAAAGGCCTATTGTTGGGCAGCTACAGCTTTGCAAGATCTCTTTACTGTTAGAGGAGACAACATAATCTGGAAAGGCACCAATGAAAACAAATATGCTGTCTCTGATGCATATTCCGCCCTCACTGCCTTGCAGAATGATGCCTCTGAATCTGAACCAACTTGGATGAATATTTGGAAGCTAAAAGGAGCAGGAAGACTCAATTTTCTTCTATGGCAGATTGTTCATGGCTCCTTGCCAACACTTGATATGCTTTGTAGAAGACATGTTAGCAGCAGCAACATTTGCAGAATATGCAATCAAGCCACATAAACCGATCTCCATGCTCTTCGGGACTGCAGATTTGCCAGCCAACTTTGGAAAAACATTATACCTAGTGTTCGGTGGTAGGACTTCTTTGGACAGGAGAATGTAAAGACCTGGATTGCCCAGAACATCCACAACAATCCTGACTCCCAATATTGGGCTTATACGTACAGAGATGTGATTTACACACTTTGGCATCGAAGGAACAAGCTATATCATAATCCGCAGGCAGAGCATCCTCCCACCAATGTGCTAATATCACAGATGGTACTGCGTGAAGAACTTGAGACTAGCTTGGAATCTGTAATTTTTTTTATCTCTTTGAATTTTTTCTCTACTTGATACTGATGTTGCGCTGAACACCAGATTTGCGGTAACAGTGTTTATCTTGAGGATAAGAGGCTTAGTATGAGTGATTTCTCCGGCGAGGACACGGTGGTGGACAAGAACATGAGTTTATGAAGAACAATCGAGTGAGTCGACAAATTGGCAGAGTGTATCTGCTTGTATTAGATCTTGGATTCGAGATTAGCTTTCTATTACATTGTGATCCCATATTTATAGGCTAAATACTAGGTCGGTTTATTGTTCATCGACAAGACAGTTAAGAGTACATAGCTAAGATAAGTATGCATGCAATACAAGTGTCTGCCAACCGTCGAGAGTGGCGGCTAGATTGATAAGTATGGCGAAAGCAATGGTAGCGACCAAATGGACTCATCTCAGGCTTTGTCTTGAAATCGACTTTGTCTATATGGGTAGAAACCACACGGGGAGGTCTGAGTCCGGCTTACGACTAGTGGACAAGATCCGGCTTACTGCTGGCGAATAGGACCCAGCTTGTAGCTAGCGGGTAGGAGATGGTTTGTAGCAGCGGACAGAGGAGATAGAGGCCCAATATCTATGTTGATGGGCCAAGATAATAAGCCCAATTTAGATGAACAGGGCCCCATTCCGATCCGGATATATCAGATACCTACTATATAAAAATACTCTTTGTGGTACTTTAAAAAAAAATCAAACCGGATCAAATCAAAACCAAGGGATGAATATCAAATGAGTAATGATAGAGGCACAACAAAAATTACATAACGGATGCCACAACGTGATCTCCCACCCTTGATTTCAATGGGGCCACATCACAATCAATTAACACTCATCAAAATCAAGGGTGGAAGATCATGTTGTGGCATTCGTTGTGTAATTTTTGTTGTGCCTCTATCATTACTCATATCAAATTCAAAAAGGTAAGGTGCCTTGAATATAATTTCATGTTATAGGACCTTGGAGAAGAAGTGATGCCTCCCTTAATTGATTAATGAGCTTGGATCCTTTAGAGTGACCCCAATGAGAGGATTTATCTTCCCTTCAAATCTGACAGGGAGCCTTGGTGCATCCCCAAAGCCTACAATGACACTCCAATCAATTCCCTATCCTCAAATTAAATTAAGGCTCACCATAAATATAAAGCTACTAATAATACGAATGAAAGACAATTTATCTCTTTTTTTAATAAATTAATTTCACACATCAAGTAATGATACGGACAACGATCAGATCACAACGGTGATATACATCATTGACAATGTTAGATTTACATCATTATTAATTTAGACACATTATGATCAATAGTGCAGATTATTATCAGATGTATCACTCGTTGTGCACACAACCGCAAGGCTTGTATCATTTTTGATATATATCAGCGACAAAAACACTTCTACAAATACTATTTTTTCCATAAAAAAAAAAAATTAACCTGTCCAAATATTTATTTTTCTATATTGAACTTTTTTTGTGTCTGAATCTGACACATTTTTTATTTTTCACCTTTGTGCGACGTATTAAAATATCACTCTGTAAGCATAAAATATTTTTAAAGGGATGTATAGAGGTTGTTTATTGAAATGAATTATTTTGTAGGTGTTGAAAAAATATAACTAAAACGGAAAACGATGTTCTTGAATGGTGTAATTGGGGTTATCATTGGGGTCACTCTAACCATGAGGATATGCCCTAAAGATTTTTGTAATATGGTTTTTTTTGAGATTTTTTTTTTGTAATATGGTTAAACGATCAAAACGACGACGTCGGTTCATTTCATTTTACTCAAACATTAAATCAATAAATTTTTTATTTTTATTTATTTTATTTTATTATAAATATATATTCATGTTTTTTCACATTTGCACAGCGGCAAAGTCCTAATCCTAGATTAAGAATAAATCTTCGTCAAACAACAGATGAAGCCAGAAATTAATCGTAGCTGAAAAGAAATTCAAAATAGCATTTGGCGCCCTGCAAGCTGCAGGCTTCCGAAAATGAAGCCAGAACATCTTCTCCAAAACCCTCTGCTTTTACCTGTCCAGAAGAAATGCACCACAGGCTGCTCAATCCTCGATCGGTTCCTCGCCGGCGGTATCCCTTGCAACTCCATCACAGAGATCGCTGCCGAAAGCGGCTCCGGTAAAACCCAACTCTGCCTCCAACTCCTCCTCTGTGCCCAACTCCCTACCTCCCTTGGCGGCCTCAATGCTTCCTCTCTTTACCTTCACTCCGAATTCCCCTTCCCCTTTCGCCGGCTCCATCAGCTTTCTCTTTCCTATCCTACTCTCTGTGACCCGTTAGATAACATATTTATTCAGCCCGTGCAGTCTGTGCACCACCTGCTTGAATTATTGCCTAGGATAGATTCGCTCCTCCGAAACCGACTGACTCGTCTTCCGGTTAAGCTTATTGTGATAGATTCTATAGCTGCATTATTTCGTTCTGAATTTGATAATAACCCTAGTGATTTGAAGAAAAGGTCGAGGTTGTTCTTCAAGATTTCGAGCAAGTTCAAGGCTCAGGCAATGAGGTATGGTGTCTCTGTGGTGGTTACGAATCAGGTTGTGGATATTATGGACTCTTCAGAAGGATTGAGGATTGGGAATTCTAGGTTTTTGTATTCTTCTGGTAGGCGGGTTTGTGCTGCTCTTGGATTGTCGTGGGCGAATTGTGTCAATACAAGGCTGTTCTTGTCTAGGGATGAGGAAAAAGTTGGGGAGGAGGATGGTGGTGGTATTCCGGTAACCAAAACTAGGAGATCTATCAGCGTGGTTTTCGCACCTCACTTGCCTAGTTCATCTTGTGAATTTGTTATTGCAAGAGAAGGTGTTTTCGGAGTTGACAGAAAACAACAGTAATTTGGATTACATTTTCAGGTAGTTGAATATAGAGAAGCTTTTGAGATGGATTCCATTTCACTTTTACTTGTTATTTATGTGATGCTAGATTGAAACAATTTTGTTGCTTTCGGTTAGCAAAAGTGGGAGCGAACAAAAACGGAGTGACTGTCTCTCTCATTTTCTCAGCTATACAATGCCATTAGTACCTTCTTGCACATCCACAGAGGAAGACACAATGCTCACCGCCCAAATGATGTTTCGGAACAAACTCTCAAGCATCTGTTAAGCAACCTTAGTTCTCAGGTTCACTGTATGCTCTTCTAACATATAAATCCTGTTAATGTCACTTTTTGCTAGAATGCAAAGTTATGGATTGAGTCCCAAGGAATGCTGATACGCTTCTGTTCTCGTTGGATGTGTTAAATGGCCATCTTTTGTTTTCTTAGTGTACTAAATGGAAACGGATGTACCTTGGTGATATTGTCCTCTTCCTTCGTAATTCAAGTGCTTGGGTGGAAGAAGCCACTAGAGTCTCTGAATGAAAAAAGGCAGAATGAGCATCCTTACAATGAAGTGGCTGCATGTTGCTTAGGAATGTCGACTCTGAGCCCGAGGGGAAGTACACCACAGTAAAAATGCCTTGGATAACCATGGAGCCCTCTCTCAAATCTTCCAGATGACACAGGACAAGTTTCTTCAATTCTTGTCAGGGGGAATCATCACTTAAAAGCATCCTGAAACTTGCAATTAGCTTCATCAGCTTCGATGTATGTGACATCCTCATTGCAGTTGATGTAGTGATTTGCCTAATGTGTCTTACAAAAGGATAAAACAGAGATACGGTTTGGTTTTTGGAAACGCTGATGGTGCGCTGCTATCAGCTTGATAGAAAGAAACGCAAGGCACGACATACGAAGCTGCATTTGATCAAGAAAAGAATGCTGGTATTATTTAGATGCTGGCTATATTTATATCCTTGCAGATGATTTCGATTTGAAGCTCTTTTCTTTTTCAGCAGGAAGGAAAGTTATTATGAAGGCCAACAAGAGTGTCTCAAATATTGTTTTCTGCCATGTGATGTTTGATAGTGGAATTAGAGCTAGAGTGCCTTGTAATGCTTATCAAAAGTGAAAAAAATCTGCAACTTTTCTGAGGCAGCATTTGGAGGTAAAGTTCTAATAGACAATGAAACCTATTAATTGATATGTGTTTAATGTTTTACTGGAGTGATGTGATACATTGTTGAAACAAAATATCAGTTTCATAAATTTTCATTGATTTTGATAGCTTCATGATTATCAAGAAACTTTTCACTCAAAATGAAGAAAAATAAAAAAAACCAACGGAATTCTTGGATTAATCTATCTATGAAATAATATCAACAACAAGCTTTTCTCTGAGTTCCTTCCTCAATATTTTGCCGGACGAGGCTTTGGGAATTGAATCCGCGAAAAACACATGATGAATCCTTTTGTAGAATACCACCTGAATATGGTCACGGGAAAAATAAAAGATTGTTCAAAAACATGTTCCTTTCCATTATAAGAAAAAGCCCTTTTGATAATAATCCTGACATTCTGTGTCTTAAACTACTAATCTTTGTGTGTGTTGATGTTAAACTAAAGAATTATAAGTGCATTCATCTTAATCTAAATACATTCAAGCTTAAGAAATAGCTTCCTTGGATATATATCTCATATGTTTTTATCAGGTGAAGCATATATTAATACCTGTTTGGAGACGTATTGCTTGATATCTTCCTTTGATAACGTCGAACCAGTTGCTATTACCACAAATGCTACTGGAATTTCCCCAGCAACCTCATCTTTCATCCTATATCACGTAATAATATCCGATTAATTCGATAAGCAATGTTATACATAATTAGAAAGTTTGACTCAAATGATAAATAGTAAATTACAATCAAACGAGAATAGCTTACGAAACAACAGCAGCATCAGATATTTCAGGATGAGCGAGAAGTATGATCTCGATTTCAGCAGGAGCGACTTGATAACCTTTATATTTGATCAACTCTTTGATTCGATCAACGAGAAAAAGCTCATCATCTTCATCTATATATCCTATGTCTCCTGTCAGCAACCATCCATCTTTATCTATGGTCTCCTCTGTAGCTTTCTTATTATTCAGGTACCCTGTTCAGGAGAATTAGAGTGAGCATAAGAAGAAAGGTTAAAACAATGAACGACCTTCCTTAATATGATCATTTGGATCGTTTACATAGATACCTTTGGTAACTTGATCGCCTCGGATGCAAATTTCTCCAGATTGATTACGTGGAAGAGAAGTTTTGGTAATCGGATCTACGACCTTCAATTCTGCATTTCTTACGATGTTACCGCATGAACCGAATTTCCACTCGGATGGTTCCTTTGCTAAGGACAAGCAAAGCGTAATCACACATCCTTCTGTCATGCCATACATCTGCATGCATCCATGACACATCCATTAACTTAATTTCTACCTAACAGACAAGAAAAATAAAATAAAAATGAAAGATGATTCCTTTAGCGTATTTAACACAAATATATGATTTGATCAGAATAATGAACCATATTTTTACACCATTGACCGTGTCATAAGATCTATTCACTTAAATAAGACTTATTGTTATCACTGAAGTAAAAGTGTATTATAACAAATGTTGTTGCATCATGCATGGCGTGTTATGACTGTAGTATCAACTGTGATCAATGTAATGGTAACCGTTGGTATTACTAGCTAAGCAATCATGGCGAATCCTGACTAGCCCGGGCTCGTTGGTGGCGTAGTCTTGCATGTGAAGTACTTTGAGGACAATACCATTCTCGCGGCTAGGCTGGGGTCTCAGCCTTCATTTCCCTGGCGCAACATATTGGAAGGGCGGGATCTTTTGATCAGTGGGATGAGATGAAGAGTGGGGGGTGAGGACTCGGTGTTTGTTCTTCTCGATGTCTGGACCAGTTGGAAACCATCGTTTTGCATTCCTTTTGCAGGACATGAGTTTCCAATAAATTCCAAGGTTTCGGAGTTATTCATTCCCAATACCAGAGTGTGGGACGTGCAACAGGTTCAAGAGTTGTTTAGGTCATGGGAGACTGATGCAATCCAGGGGAGCATCCGGATAGATGGATCTGGCATTATGACCGCAAGGGTGTTTATTCTGTTCTGTCATGGTATTATCTGGCCTTATCGCTGCATCGGCCAGGGGATGTGGTATGGCCGTTTACTTCTGTGGGTGTGAGCAGGGTATGGAGGAGTTGCTTCCAGTGCAGTCGCGTATACAACATTTTCTGTGGAGGTGTCTTCATGATTGCCTTGCTATTGGTCAGGGGTTGAAGAGACGGCATATGAGAGATGGTATTTTCTTGGCATGTGAGGAGACATTGGAAACGGTACGACGCATGATCTTTGCGTGTGAGATGGCGGACAAAATCTGGAGGGCGTTGCCATTTTATAAGGTCTTAAGGAGACTCCGTTCATCTTCTTTTGTGGATTTTTTCCCGAGGCTGCTTAAGGATTATGGTGTTCAGTGTACGGCGAGATTTGTGTGGCTTATGTGGGGGATTTGGAAGGCGCGTTGCTCTACGGTGTTTGAGGATCAGGCCGTTTATGTTTCTGCAGTATGTACGCATTCCCTGGCGGAGTCGGCTGAGTATGCAGAGGCTAAGGAGTTCTATAAAGTGCAGGCCTCGGCCCAAACCTTGGCGCAAAGATGGGTGAAGCTGATGGAGGGAGAGATAAAAGGCAATATGGATGTGTCAGTAACTGAAGCGGGAGCGGGTGTTGGCATCATTTTCCACGATTCACATGGGGCAGTGCTTCACTCCTTTGTGTATCATTTTGACCTTTGGGACTCGGTGAAGTACATGGAGTTAAGGGCTATTTTCTTGGCTTTGGAGGAGGCGATGCGTTTGGGGATTCAACATTTGGTGGTAGAGAGTGACTGTTTGTCGTACGTCTCGCGACTTCGACGGCTAGTGGAAGATCTCACAACTCATGGGTGTCTAGTTTAGGACCGTTTGACACTTTTACCTAGTTTCGTTTCTGTCTTTTTTTGCTTTTATTCGACGTGTGAGGAATGTCCCAACGCACATTTTAGCTACACATGTTTTGTTAGTTTCAATTCGGGTATCTTGGGACACATAGCCCTCTGGAGACGTTTTAGCCGCTTGTTTGGTTCTTCAATAAAAAAAGGTGAGTTCTATCGGCACCCCCAATTTTACTTTTGGCACCCATTTATTGAATATTTTTTCAGACGAAAAAAACGTCGGTGATACACTGACGTCGGTGTGCAACAAGGAACGCCGGTGGAAAATCGTGGACTGACGTTTTCTGAGTTTTAACACTTTTACAAAGGGAACGTCGGTGGTACTAGTGTTCATTGTGGAGCATAGGGTTGAGCTTGGGTTGGGTTGGGTCGACTTGGGTTGGGTTTTTCCATAGTATAAGTCGGGTTGGTTCAAGAAAAAACTAACTCAAACCAAACCGAACGACTATAAAACCCAATGGGTTGGTTCGGGTTGGTTTCGGGTTGGTCTGGGTTGGGTTTTGGATTTTCATCCATAAAACATGCATCGATCATAAAACTTTTATGCTATAAAATCCACACACATGTATACATCAAAATTCGAGTTCCATACCATATGTTCATAACTATAATCGTTAAAAAAACAACTTTTTATGAAAGAAACGTTAAAATTTGATAATTAAGAGCCCAACGACATATAACAAACCAACAACATATAGAGATAATAATTAAACACCTATAGTCATACATAAAAAAACATACACAGATTTTTTTTTTCCGAAGAAAGGTCAAAGAATCGTAGACAAAAACCGAAAATGAAGTGATAGCTGCAATATGATAACTACCTTTTACTTTGGATGGAATATATATATATATATATATATATATATATATATATATATATATATATATATATATATATATATATATATAAAGTCGGGTTAGGTTAAGTCAACCCGAATAAAAATAAAAAACACCAAACCAACCCAAAATGTTTTCGGTTCGGGTCAAAACCCGACCCAAAAATTTTGGGTTTCAATTGGTTTGGGTTTTCAGGTCGGTTCGGTTTGTGTTTTGGGTTGGATCTACTTGTATTACTGTTTTTGTGTTACTGTGTCTTTTTGGCTACTGATTGTTATCGTGTTGCCTTTATGGCTACTAAATAAATTTGTGATTCGGTGAGTCAATTTTGGCACGTGACCGTTACTGGGGCCCGCAGGCAGGGACTTGATCGGTTGGGAAAGCTTTGTGCTGACAACTCGGTCATTTCCTAATCCTGTTTCGCGTTGGTCAAGCGTGGTTAGGAGGTTTAGCCATGTGAGACTGAAGGCTCTGGAGGATGTTCCGGACATCTGCAATCCTGACTGGCCGTTTATTTCGGCACTGGAGTGTGAGGTAGCTTCATCTGGTTTCTGAGAGGTTACAAGGTTGGTACCTGGTTATATCTGCTGTCTGGTATGATCTTTGACCCTTATGTGGCCATTACTGCTTATATTCATAATATTGTATATAGAAATGTGTTTATCTACTGTGTGTAGTTTCAACTGTGGTTGTTTGTGAAAGCTACACATTATACACGCACTGAACCTCACTGAGTTTAAAAGCTCACACCTCCTGCGAAAACCTTTTTCAGTGTTACAGGTATAACTGGTTACCTCGAGTGGATTCCAGGTGGATAACTAGAAGATAGAATTGATGATGAGAGTGATGTCATTATTTGGGATTCAGATGGTGTTGCGCCAACGTGTTAAATAGAAGGTTGTAATTAAACCTTTGTAGTCTGATGATGGAATATTTATGGAATGATTGTAAATCATTAATGGATTAAATGAATTATCTTTATGGACTTTCTTATTTGAGGATTTTAGTCATGTTCTGAAGTCGCGGCGAGAATTTCGCAGGCCGTTTCCACACCGACCCTAAGTGGTAGGGAGCCGGGCGGTCACACAAGTGATCTAAGGAAACTTTTAACCCTCTAAAGTTTATGAAAAACAAAAATATAGAGTTCATTAGATTATTTGTGTGTACAAATTAAATACTCCATCCGTCTCAAAATGTTTGGGACGTTTGACTTTTCAACCTCTTATGAAAAGTCTAATTAATCCTTCGAATTTCATCAAATGATCTAATACTTTTTACATTTATGTACTTTAAGTTTCACTTTATCATAACCCTAATAATATTACATCAATTAACGAAATTCCAAGGATTAATTAGACTTTTCGTAAGCGGCTAAAAAAGGAATTGTCCAAAACATTTTGAGACGGAGGGAGTATAATTTTGGGACAAAGCAATATACCTGTCCCATTTTTGCGTCAGGAAGTTTATCATTGACTGCAGCTGCAAGCGTCTTCCCTAGTGGTGCCGCCCCAAACATCACCGTTCTCACTGATCTAAGATCACATGTCTTCGGACTCTGTACAATCGCCGACAAGATCGGCGGCACAGACGGCAGAAAAGTCACCTTGTATTTCTCAACAGCCTCCATTAACGCATTAATCTCAAACCTCTCCATTAACACCATCGCAGAACCAGTTCGCAAACCACATAACAGCACCGCAACCAATGAATATAGATGGAACAAAGGCAAAACCACCATCATCACATCCTCCTCTTCAAAATAAAGATTCGGGATTTCACCGTCAACTAGTTGAGCAACAGTGGTTATTAGTCCTTTGTGTGTTAATAATACACCTTTTGGTAGCCCCGTCGTCCCTGATGAGTATATCAGCGCAACCGTGTCTTCCGGATGGATCTTCACTTCCGGTAGTAGTAACCCGTTTTCATCCGTCTCACAGAGCTCAGAAAAATTCACACCCTCAAAATTTAAACTATCGGTGCAGATTATTTTTATACCATTTTCCCAAGCAGTGTCCTTCACATTTACGGCGCAATGTGATGAAGTAATAATGAGCTTGGAATTCGATTCTCGGGCTTGTTTAATAATATCATCCGGAAGGTAAAACGGGTTAACAGTTGTGGTGATTGCTCCGATATGGGAAGCTCCAAGGAATGCGAACACGAATTCGGGTGAATTGTGGAGTGCAATCATGATTACATCACCTTGATGAATGCCGAGTTTGTTGAGACCGGAGGCGACTTTACGGGAGATGAGGTCAACGTCGGCGTAGGTGTATATCTTGCCGGAGGAGGCATTAATGAGGCATGGACGTGTGCTGAATTTGGATATGTTTTGGAAGAGGTATGTGTGTAGTGGGAAGCGGTCATTTGGGATGTCGATATCGGGAAGCTTTGATCGGAAAATAATTTCCGGCTGCTCTTTGGCTGTGATCTCCATTGGTCAACAAATAAGAGGCCGGAAAATGTATAAATGATTGTGGAAGTAGAAACAACTTTTTAAAGAAGCCGCGACTCAGGAGAGAGCATTTCTTAGTGACAAATTTTATAATATAACCGTTGTAGCAAGGTTTGTATCAAGTAACATATATTACAACTATTCATTTTTAACCTCTTACACACGATAAAAGTGTATTGACGATGACAAATTAGTCACCTATTAAGATCCGGGTTATTCTTCTATGAATGATGAATAACCAAGAACCCTGACCAAGAATAAAGAGGCGTGGGTGTGTTTTTGATCGAATCTGGTATTAGATTCTTAGATTGCTTACGTATCTCGTTATCTCCGCGAAATCGCCCGCACGTAGCTCACCGATCGTTGTATTTATATAGACAATTCATGACCTAACCCTAATACGGGTCGGTTATGGCTATTGTCTTATTTACCCTTTATCGCTTACTTCGCCGCCAAGTTATCCCAGTGGATAAATGGGCTAACGTGTAATTTGGTGTGGACTCTGTTCCCGACTTAGAGATCTGCCTTGACTTAGGGTGATCGAGTGCGAACTATCGCCTCACAGACTCGCTTTCATAAGTCGATCATCGTACCTCGGATCTCTCGCCTTGCGTTGGTCTCGAGGTCGATCGCTTGCCATGGCTTCCATGTCGATAGTTCGACCTCTTTGCTTAAGCGGCATGCATTCCTTAACACGCGTACATATCTTGTAGGACTCTACTCGATGACCGTATATCGAGGTGCGTAACCCTTGATATCGTCATGTATTATGTGAAGAGAGAGAAAAATGAGAGAAATGATGCTCACTTTGCATAACCTTCTTACAACCGCTGCATTGCACCATAAAGTCTCTCTTTCTTAGTAGACCGTGGCGACGGTGGTCCTCGACCAAGTAATTGGACCATCATGTCATCAATTTAAAAATACATCATTGATAGTTAATTTTTAAACATAAGAGCATCTACAATGGCCAGGGAAGTTTTTGCGTAGTGTGTGCATACGTGAGTGCATACACCGCGCGCATACATTCTGTCCCACGCGATTTTATTCTCGACTTAATCGCGCTGGCTTCGGATCGTCACGCCACGTCGTGTGTCCTCACGTGAGTCACACTATACAAAAACTTCACCAATGGCCAAGCTCTTTTTCTTGCGGGCTGACACAAGGGCTGACACATTTATATTAATATTTTAATTTAACACATTTTGAAACTCCAGCCCTTGTTTGGTTTGGGTTGATCCATTTGGATCCCAAACCAATATTTTATTCACCACACTAACTTATTTATTATTATTTTATTAATTCTATTATTTTATTATAAATTCTTTCATCAATCAATCAACATCAACAAATAAAATAATATTAATCCATCACTTTATACACTCATTACACTATTTAACCATTACTTTTTCAATATAATATTTCAAATCAACAATCATTACTTTAACTACACAAATTTCAATACAACTTTTCAACTTTATCATCATTACTTCACTATATTTTATAATTCTTTCTCTTTCTTGGATCCAAATGGATCCAGTCAGTCCGAAACCAAACGGAGCCTGGCCTGGTGTATCACGGCTTCAAAAAGAATAATAAATTAATTTTCCTTCTTCCTCCCCTCTCGATCCAGAGACGATAAAAATAAAAAAAACAAAAAAAAAAACATAAAAACTCATCAAATCTAAAAACAATTCACAAATAAAACAATTCTTTTGAATAGCTTCTTGCATACTGTTCTTATTAAAAATATTTTAAGCTAAACCGAGGACATAAAAATTGGCAGGTACAAGAAATGGACTCTGGGTACTATGAATTAGACATGAAAATAGATTTAAAAATAGGAAATTTAGCAAACAGAACAAAATAAATAGGCGATGAAAATTGTAGAATATTTAATTGGTAGAATAAGGGAGGATTAACAAAAGCAGCAAAATGTGCCGGAAATAATGGAGAATGGTGTTTGAGTTTTGCTGCTGGAGAAGGAGGAGGAATAAGAAAATAATAAATATAAAATAAAAAAGCATTTTTTTAATTCAGATTTGACATCCACCGGTGAGAACCAAGAGGGGTAGATCCCCCACCACTTCCACGGTAGAACCCCCCACTTCCACGGTAGAACCCCCACCGGGTGGTCACATAGGCTATTGTAGAAAAAAATTCATCCATTTCTGACAGAAAGTGATTTTGAAGGGTGAAGATTTGTGCTATAGTGGATGCTCTAAGGGACCATCAAATTCCTTAAATTCTATTGGTTTGGACCACCAAATAGGATTTGGTCCAGAACCATACTAAAATTTATGGCGGGGTGATAGTAATCAAATTCAACTCTTAACAAGTGTAATTATAGACATATGCATTCATGGCCAACACTACTGCCAGAGCATTTTGCTCCAACCAGATATCCCTAAATTACCCTTCAATGCTGTAACCGTGTTCATTTACTTAAATGATAGGATGACGCACTCCACGTTCGCTTGTGTTTCACGAATCTCAGCAGCAAGCTTATATTATTGCTTTGGACCCCACCTGTACTACGTGCCCGAGGAGTATTATTTTGTAGATTTTTTTTGTTCTTTTTTTTTTTGAAGTTATTTTTTCTTAAAAATAAATAATAATAATGCATGTGGCAAATAAATACTGAGGCGGTTTCTCAAAACACGCTTATTAATGATGTGATTTAATCCTATGACTTTAAGTATACAATGACTAAAAAATTCTTATGATACAATTAATACAGTATTCATTTAAATTCTTATTTAGTATTAAATAACGGTAAAGTAGGAAAATTAGCAATAAATATTGCTTTAGAAATTGTTTTGCCTCAGTTATTTTAAAACAAATTTTTTTAACAACTGCTTTAATTATTTAAAAAAGGAGGGAGTATAATACAAGAGTCGTCAAAGACCGATATTTGTTAACAAAAAGAATAGTTGAAAAAGAAATAGATAGAAACGAAAATCAGTTAAACTGAGAAAAAAAATAAAAAATTCCAATGATTATACAGTCAAGAAAATGCTCGAAAATAACAAAGATTTGGATCTGTTCATTCCTTCATATTGCGATACACTAGCGCATAATGTAAATAATCGGTATTTCGCAGACCCGATAACAAATTCTGATGAATTAATATTTTAGATGGATCGGAAGGAAAAGATCTATAAATACAACAATTTTACCATTACCTACTGATTGTATAAATATTTGCTTATTCTTAAATCATGTCTCTATTTTAAAATAAAATAAAAATGTTTAAGATATTTCTCCGAATATGCAGAGAAAACATCTCTCGTAAATTGTACCAAAATCAAAGTAATCGACATGATTACTCGTTAATCCTTATTTTTTTCATACCGGAAACGAAAATACATTACATAACCAATAAACGGCTTAAGAGTTTAGTAATACATCAATCGAAGAACAAACAGCTAATAGTTTCATTGTTATTCCCGCACGTCTTACTAATTGGATCCAACATTTTAGATTCTTAATTGGGAAAATTATAAAATTGGAACTATAATTTTATGATCGTATCAATTTTGATCTCATATGATTCTAAACCCTAAAAAGGAGATTCTTTGGATCATAAACCCAAAACCTAAAAGGCGATTCCTGAGGTTTTCTTAGGGTGATTTTTAAAGGCAATTATTTGATCATAAACCAAAAGTTAAATCAACATGTGGAAAATTTTTCTTACGTGGGAGCATCGTACATGATTGTAGATTGAAATCTATGTTAAAATTGTCTCATTGGACACTTGATATTGTACCACATAGAGATAGACTTCCCTCAGCTCACAACCTAGGTTTCCCTCACCTCACAACCTAAGTTTTGGGATTACATCCTTCATCTTATATGAGTTTGGGTCACTTCTTTATTGTGCAAGTATTGAGCATCTTTGTTGGCCTTATAGTGCCCTTTAACACTTGAGGGAGCGTGTTTAAGTTGTCATACATTGAGCATTTGTTATTGTATCACCCACCATATTAAGAAGTGGACATCCTCCACCTCACAACTTAGGTTTTGGGATGATGTCGCTCCTCTTATAGAGAAGAGTTATGGTGCAACAATGATTTATGAGTTATACCGAGTGAAGGGTTGAGATACATTTTCATACATTCTCTCTCACATTGTAGTGGTCTGTAGGGATAACTTTTCTCCCTCTTATATGAGTTTGGTCAAGATTTTCTACAATCTATTATATTTTTCTTTTGTCAAACGACAATGCAATGGGTATGGCTTTCTGAATGTGTGGAGCCAGACATCTTCACCTTTACAGTACACTTGGTCCAAAAAAAAAATTTACAATACACAAAAACAAAACAAAAAAACGTAACCGGTAGAACTTAGAGCTGCAGTACTGGGCTGGGTATAGCCAAATTCTTTTCAATAAATGTCAGAATTGAGAGAAGATTTCTCTAAAATGTAAAATAGTGATGTTGAAATAGAGAGGATTTTTGGACTATTATCTACCTTATTCTCTAAAATTGGACAACTACATAGACAATATTCTCTGACAAAAGTTGTCAAAAGCCAACCCCACGGTCCCCACCCCTTCCTTTTTGCAAAGAAAATGCAAAAAAATGCAAAAAAAAGCCTGACTTTCCTTTTACTTTAATATTATTTTAATAAATATTCTTAAAATTTTTTATTACCATTACAACATCTAATCACACACATATCATTCTTACCATCTTTCTACATTTTCCCTCCACTCATCTTCCTACACCTCAGCAAGGAATCCACCAATCTCCTAATTACCACTACTCTTGCTCTTATCTTTCTCTTTCTCTTTCTCTAATTATTAATAGCAATGCAAAATCCCACGAAATATGTCACACGACTATTATCGGGAAATTGGAAAATCAGGTCACTGTAAATTCTGACATTTATTTTTAGGTCAAAAGTTTCTGAAATTTTTTATCAGGTTCCCCGTCCAAATTTGGAGGAAATCGTCCAAATACAGTCAAACCCGTCCAATTTTTGATACATTTCGTCCAAATCCATCAAATGGACAAAATGGAAGGAAACCGTCCGAAATTTGGACGCACCGTCTAAATTGGTATGAATTCCGTCCAAAGTTGGACGGTGCGTCCAAATTTTGGACGGTTCCTTCCCAATTTGGACAAAACACTAAAACCGTCCCAATTTGGACGGTATCATTTGGACGCTTCGTCCAAACACTGGACGCTTCCTCCAAATTTGGACGGAAACGTCCATTTAGAAACCCTTATTTACTCTTATTTACTCTCTTCACATACTCTTTCAGCCTCTTGTCTTCACCGTTCCATTGCACAAAAAAATCACCATTACAACACCAAAAATTCACCATTGCTACAAAGAAAGAACAAAACAACAATACCGGGTTTTGAGCTTCGTCGTTTTATTTCACCGGAGTTGTATTTTTAAACAAATGGGTAAGCATTTACTTAGCATTTATTTAAGATTGAATAAAATTATTTAGGGTAAGCATTTACTTAGCATTTATTTACCGTGTTTGTTTTTATTGTTAATTGTTCACATGAATATAGTATGTTAACGTTATAAATTTTCTTCAATTAGCGTAGTGTAGTATGTGCATTATTTAGGGTAGAGAAATGATTAATTTTGATAATATATTTTGATAATGGAATTGATATTTGTTGGATAATTAGGGTAGTCAATGATACATTCTTATTTTGGTTGTTATATTTTGATGATATATTTGGATAACGATACATTTTTATTTTGGTTGATGTCAATGTGATCGCTCGTAGTAATAAACGAAACTTGTTTACCGAATGTGTTTTATTGGTTTGGTTATTAGTTGATTATGTTGTTGTTGTAGTGGAAGATGAAAATTCAATTCAAATATATGGTTTTTGTATTACGTATTTTGTGATAGTATGAGAACATCCCTTGAAATTATCGGTAACAAGAATGTGATTTAAAAAATTCAAGCAAACGACAAATTAATGTCGTTTGAAAACACAAGAACGAATATCTCGAACTGAATTCCATGGTACGCCTCGACCTGATGAGGTTCTTAGAATTGCATGCTTTCCCTAGGGTGTTTTCGATTCCTTCTGATCCGCTGTGTCATGCATAATCTCCAGGCTTTGTATTGGGGCTCTTGGTAGGTAGCTCGTAGAAAATTTCATTAGGTCTGCTCAACAGAGCATCTTTTCCTGTCTCCATCAGCCTGGTAAATCCTCAGCCGGAAGTGAGGCACCCGTTAGATTCAAAATATAAGTTCTGTTCTGCCGGCTCCGTCCGGCATCCGTTCTCCTTCGTCATCATCAAGTATTCTATGACGTTGGTAAAAACAATATTATCTTCTTCTCTTACCCCCTAACGTTACAACACAACACAACACAAAACAACGACGTTCCGAAAAACAAAAATAGATGATAAGACATTTCGGTTATATATATATATATATTCATTTATTTATTTATATGTCTGTGTGTGTGTGTATATACTTAATATATATACACACTTGTACTTATTACGTATATATGTGTATCACACTGACAATATGATGACATATATACAAACATATTATATATTCATTGTTTATATATTATTTTATATTAATATCTCCACTGTATACTGATATAAATTTATAATTATTTCACAGATAACAACATTGTGTCCGTTAAGTTTGAATTTGGTGGAGAGTGGATATACAACGAAGGAAGCGACAAATGGTCTTATAGAAAAGAAAAATTTTATTTGATTTGTGTAAAAACCGATATGACATTGGATGAAGTGAAGCAGAAAGTGTGTGGGAAAGTAGGAATTGATGTATCAAAAAATACATTGGTCATGAAACTTTTGTACGCAAAATACGAGGGGCCGATTGATGTTTTGGATGATGAGACATGGCTAGGGTACATTGATGATCTGCTTAGACTAGAAACTGTCAAAATGTGTGTTAACGCTGAACCGGTTATTGCTGATGATGACTCGGAAGACATATACGACAACGCATTTGACTTAAATGAACAACCGATAGTTGAAGAAAATGATAGAGGGATTGAGGATTTTACACCCGAACTTAATATAATCGGAATTCCCTTGAGCATGTTGTACGTACTCCACCAGGCTCAGCCCCTCATGAAATTGTCATCCAACCGCATACAACTTTCGGTGATCAAGTAATTGACGTGTCAAATGAACGTGGCTACGATTGAGGATTTATTGCAAATATGATTAGTCAGCCATTGCACATACCTTACAGTGAACAACCTATGGCTAGAATGTGTGCATCTATGAATGAAGCTGGAACGTCTCGGCATAATTTAGAACAGACGACCCACACACCGTATAAGCAACAAACTAGTGGTAGTAGGCGTGAACCAGTGACTGAAGCTGGGACATGTTGGAATAATTTTGGTCAGACTAGTCATAATCTCCACATAGATGGAACAAGCCAGTAGTTTATGCAAACAACGATGCAAGCACCGATGCAAACGGGCCTCACTATCGGCAGATCTTTCATGAGTTATTTGACAGCTCCTTTACAACAAAACCCTGACAATGGTCACACATTTAGTATGGCAAGTATTAATCGCAATAGAGGTGCTCATTTCGGGTCTGGAATGGACTCGTCGCAAATTCCTCCATGTCCACATACCGGGGACGTTTGCATCGATAATCCGGATGTATTGTTTATTGGTAAAAGTATAGAGACAAGGAGGATATGAAGGATAAAATGAGTTACCACGCATTGAAACACGACTACATGTGGAAACTCTTTAGGTCTGACAAGGAAAAGTTAAAATTATGATGTTATACTTCAGAACGATGCGAATGGAAGGTTGTCGGTAGGAAGGTTGTTGATTCGAATGTGGACGCAAAGGACGGACAACGTTGCATGAACTTTGAGATAACCGCACAGACAATCAAAACCCACACTTGTGGATTGGAGCAATTGACTGAAAATCATAGACAAGCCAAGCCCGGACCTATAGGTCGTTTCGTAAGGGATAGCCTCATAAAACTCGGCAGCGGTTTCACGACAAAAGTTTTACAAGCTGAGGTCAAAAAAGCATTCAACATAGACCTTAATTATCAAAGTGCGTATCAATGTTGACAGAAAGCCTTGGAATTGATCGGCGGAAACTTCGAAATGTCTTATTCTAAATTACACGCCTACTTTTACATGTTGAAGGTAGAAAATTTTGGAACCATCACAGACATTGTTCCTGATGCGCTTGGCAGGTTCAAGTATAGTTTCATGGCTCTGGGTTCTAGTAATGAGGAGTTTAAGTACCGTCGGCCTATCTTAGTTGTGGACCGTACATATCTGAAAACAAAATGCGAGGGGACATTGTTAGTAGCAGTCGGTGTAGATGCGTGCGACCATATCTTTCCGTTAGCTTTTGCCGTGACCGACGGAGAGAGCCTTGATGCGTGGACGTATTTCATGGAAAACGTGAAGTCGATAATCGGAGAACATAGTGACTTGGTTTTCATATCAGATAGAGGGCCAGGCATCATTGGAGCCGTTAGAAATGTATTTCCAAACGCTTACCATGGTTACTGCTACCACCACATCGTTATGAACCTCAATAAAAAATTCAGGAGCATGGGATATTGTCCATACACTTTCTGGGAAGCCGCTTATACATTTTTGGAAACGCGATTCAAAATATTATTTTAGAAAATAATAGAGATGGATAGAGACCAACCAAACCAGTTTCGCGTTATCTACAGGAGATTGGAATCGACAAATGGGCACGATCACAATTTCCGAGTACATGTTACGCAATAATGACAAGCAACCATGCTGAAAGCATTAACAACGTCATCAGGGATGCGCGTAAAATGAGTATCGTGAATCTCTTTGACCACATCAGGGGAGTGTTGCAGCGTTGGCATTGTGAGAGGAGAGAACTTGCGGACTCGTGTCGCACCGTGTTAGCCCCTGTACCTGAAGATTTCTTGAAAGATGTTTCTCGTGCCAGAAGGAGTTTCACACTTGTCAGGATCGATCGGGACCAGTTTCAAGTTGGGGACATCGATACTAGTGAGAAAGTAAATATGCTTATGAAGAAATGTTATTGCGGGCAGTTTCAGGGACTTCAATTACCTTGCGTACATGTTTGCGCTGCTATAAGTCACCGCTGCGAGAGGCCGTACACTTATTGTTCTCATTACTACAAAGCTGCATGTTTCCAACGTATATATGAAGGACGCGTTTTCCCTGTTCCAGTCGAGGATGATTGGATTCTTCCCGAATGGATTAGAACTCAACCTTCCTTCACTCCGATCGAGCCTGAGAGTGAGGAAGGAGGAGAAACACAGAGTATGAGCTAGGCGGGTGACCCAAGACCCCGAGGATTCCTTCTCAAGATGAGCCGCCGGGGCTCGGACTAGCGAGGATGCCTACCGAGAGGACAAACCTGTGTTCCGGTAGGAATTGCTCGAATGCATGTAACCCCGACACGTAAGAATAGATGTCCGACTCAATGCGATTGTTCCTAATTGAATAAATCTCTATTTTAGCATGTGTTGATGTTAATTTTGTAAGCCATCACGATTGTAACAGATATTTTTATTATTCCGTTGGGTTGAATGTTATATCAAATTGATTTCCAAAGAATGACCAACAGACAGTCGAAATAGATACTTGTTACACTAAACGACTTAATTTATGGAAGATGATATAGTCAGATTCTCTCCTGTAATCATGCCCACCAAACTTGAACCCACCATGGGAGAAACATAGTTTTAGAGAAAATATGATGCCTTCTTCTACACCGAACATAATAATATAATATGACTATGTGCAATAAAAAGTCCAATGACTCCACCTCATCCAAATTGGGAGACAGTTATCCAAGAGCATTCCACTTCTTGATTTGGAGTTTCCTGCTTTCTTTCTTCGCAAATCAATGTGATAGTCCTCTCTACTAGAGATGGAAGAACCACCTCATGTGATTGTCGAATATCATCCATTACAATTGCTAGAAAAAAGATTGGCCAAGACAAGAAATCATACAACAAAAATCACCAACTTTAACAAAGTCTTTTGTTTTAACACAGTAGAACTATATTGCAATAGAACTGTAGAAGCCCAGAGATGATTTCTAAAATCAAAATCCATTATCTTGAATTACGAGGAGGAAGAAAAATAATGTGATCATGGAGTCTAGAGACTAAAAAGAAAAACTGAAATCATAAAGCAACATATGCAACTTCAACAAAGTCTACAACTTTCTTCATTATTAAAAGAAAATAACTTGCACGTGAAAAATAAACCTTAAAAGTCATCTTGATTAAATGTTTCGTAGGTGATAATGTTATCATGACCGTATGTCACATCATCTTTAGCATATTCCGGCACCCCGGCAGACCTCACGCACATAGCTGTGATGAGATACGGGAAAAATATATATCCATCACCTGCGTTGCCCTTTGCTATCTGTCGAATCCCGGAGAAAATATACTCTCCGACGTCAAAGTATGATGTAATAGATGCGTCCGACGCAAGTCATTTACTGCGTTCATGTAATAACTTTATTGTGATTAATCAAATGTCGGTTATTTGTAGTGTAGTTCACCGTGATAGAAACCATATATATTATGGTGGCAAGGAACATAATCAAGAAAGGAAGAATCAAATGACATTGATAGTATAATCGACTAAAGACGGATGTCTTCTATCTTTTAGCTCGTCTATCGAAGTGTAGGGACACTTGGGTATGCGTGGACGTGTATTAGAGAATGCGTCGCGCTAGGGATCGACCCACTTACATTAAGTGTCACACTATGTGGCGGTTGTGTAATTATCCTTTTGACCGAGTCTTCATGGCATCACGGTGTGGATTGTCATGCTTTGACACTATTGAGATTTCTCCTAACCACGGGCGATCATGCGGTAGTGATTGGGTATGATATTGAAGCACGCGGAGTATACATGATTGGTCGTCCGGGAATCGCGTATCCTTCGAAATGGCCTCTTATAAGGAATGTCTCGCCTCAAATCAAAGTGGGAGTAAATGTGTTATTCAGAGAGCATGATATCCATGATCACAATGTATTGACACTCCGAGATAATTCGATAGGATTGTAAGTTACACGAACATCCGATAATAATATCCCGTGAAACTTTGAAACATCCAAACCATAACGAGGATATAAAGGTTATAGTGGTAAATTAATATGGTATGGCATACTAAAGGGCGCCACTTTTGAGTGTATGAGATACACTTGGATTGCCGTTGATCCATGTATTATTCAAAAAATAGATTTATGGTAATAAGATAATTATAATCGATTTTCAATTAGAAAAGGTTTTCTCTCCAGCGCCTCGCACTATGAGTTTTTCTATAAGCGCACCGAGGCTCATTGAGCTCAAAGCGGCGATCTTGTCTAGGTATAACCGTCAAACTACACAAGCATATAATTCATGCACAATAGACCGATTCACGTGATGAAAGCTTAATGGCCTTATTATTCAAAACGGGCCTTTCGACACCATGCCAACCGTTATCTCGGAACAAGTTCTTTGATCAAACTAGGAAGACTCTCATGTTCAATCGCCTCTCTGAATGGCGCAGCGACTCTTGCCATCCAGCTAGTCACGTACTCACGCCTCTCTCTTCTGTTGTGTGAACGACTTATGATAGATCGCTCATTCCAACGAAAAATCAATTTCGTCATTAGAAATGAACACAGGAGCATGTGGGTTAGCCATTGAAAGGAACACTAGAAGAGATTATATGAGTAAATAAACGAGAAATGAGGGGGATGAATGGTTGTTAAAGGATTTGTCACTATATAGTTTTTTTCCAAAAGAAACATTGATTGAGAAGGTCGGTGGGAATTATGACTCGTGCACATTTGCACGGGAGCGTCCAATATTTGGACGGAATCGTCCAATTTGGACGGTCATAACTCACCACCATTTGACGTGTGGGGCCCGTCTATAGTGACATTGTACCTATATGGCTTGCCTAAATTTATAACTCACAACCACTTGAAGTGTGGGACCCGCCGATAGTGACCATACATGACATATATGTAGGACACATAGGTACAATGTAAAGTCTTGTCTTCAGACTGGACAACATGGCTAGTCAAAAGAAGCATTAATTGGATTCCGTCTAAATTAGGAGGGATTCCGTCTAAATGGAAACCTTTCTGTCCTTATTTAGACGGTACAGTGAGGTCACGTGACATCCTCATTTTGACCACTACTCCCGTCTGAATTAGGACGAAAACGTTTATATTTAGACGGATTCCTTCCAAAAAAATCAGCCTTACGTCACAATTTGGACGGAATTTTGGACATATTCCGTCACTTGATCATATTCATAAAGCCCATGTTCCTTAGGACTTGACACAGTACCTATGTGTCATACCTATAGCGACCACACATGAATCAATCAATGTTCTTGTTGAATTTTGCAGATATTACTTTATGCTTTGACATTGACTACACATTCATTTCATTTTTTTCAAAAATATCGTCGACACCATGACAATTCAACAGGAACATTGATTGATTGAAAGTATAGAAACCATCCGAATTCACTCACTGACTCCAAATTTTGGACGAAATCCGTCCAAAATTCAATAGGAACATTGATTGATTGACAAGACCTGACCATGACCTCTTACATCGATAACTCTATATATACTATGAATTTTACACTACCCATGCATAACCCTCACTTTTACTCTGCCTTAGCCACAATGTCTGACTCGGATTCCCCTCCTACTAGCATTCAGATTTTTAATCCCGGAATGGCATCCTCATCGGCCTGTGAGACAGCACGGTATTCTTCACGTCTACGACGAGGATACACTGCTAAATCGGTTCACAATAGTCCATGAGATATAAGTGTTGTCGGAGAGAGGAGAATTGAATGTGATTGTCTACCTACCGGGATGAAGAGTCTCTTACGCAGAATTTCGTCGGACCGCCACGCAAGTAGTCCCGCACCGACCTCGACTATGAATCGATCAATTGTTCATGAATTCACTTGTCAGGTCACAAATTAATGCGTCGGACGATATCATACCAGCATCAGGGGTATACAAATTACGTGGAGTAGATGTCTGCTTTACTCCGGATTGGATCAATGGCTACTATCGTGTATCTGGAGTCGAAGCATACAATCACTCATACTTTACCAATGCAAACATTAGGGCATTCCAACGTCTGATTGAAAGGCGTGAATTTCCTAATGAATGGCTGCGTGTTATTTTCGAATGGATTGCTAGTAGCGTGTATGGTACCGTACACACTGTTCAACCGAGCAATGAGCTGAAATCGTTTGTATACGCAGTTTTGAAACGTGAAGTTGATTTTGGACGTGACATCGTTGATAGGATTGGTAAAATATCCCTTAGCATAATTGGTGATGGTTATCTCTATTATCCATTTCTTATCACGGCTCTCGCAATAGATTTTCACGTACCAGAGTATGACAATGATGACATTGATCAGGAAACCTCCCCTATCATCTTTAGTGACCACCCTTGGTTTGTTTAGGAGCAAACATTTCAACTTGGTTTATTTAAGCGTCATCTTAATGTTATCTCAATGTATCATTACTCTTTCTTCTTATGTATGTAAGCCCCGTGTGTAAGCCAAAGTACCATCAATCTTCTTTTTATAAAATAATTGTTTGTTTTTACTTCTTACTTCGAACAAAACATATTTGTCAATTGTTCAAATTATTTTGAAAGAAAAAACAAGCCATAATATCATTCCAAACCCCAATTAATTCACGTAATTAAATTGATTCATCTACCCAAAAACCAAAACTCGAAAAAAAACTTCATTCTTCTTCATTTAAGCTTTCAGTAATGGAGGTTTCACCGTTATATCAGTAGGGTTTTGTTTTAGGTTCATCTTTCTCTTTTTCTTAAATCTGTCGTCAAATCACTTTTTTTAAAATGACAATGCCATCTTAGTGTAGAAAATACACAATGATGGAGACATTTTCCTTTGAATCCCCGTGTGTAAGTGTTGGAGGGATTTTGCATCATTAAACAAAAGAAAATTTATAAACCTATACTACCATGCAAAACTAACTCCTAACCGGCCGAATACCGGGTAATTGATAGTAGAGCGAAGTGAGTAAAGTCGATCCACAGGAATGGGATGTTGAATCTAATTTCACTAATTCCTTTCAATTGTTACTTAGGAAAAACGAATAAACGAAAGAACAAATAAAATAAACGAAAGAGCAATTAAAATAAATCTAACCTACGAAATAAAATAACACAACCTAAACTAAACTAAAGATACATGGGATCAAACAGTGCACAAACCAAGTGATTTCAATCCTAGTTCATCTCATGATTTTAATTCAAATTGTGGTTTCACCTTTACACGAGATACAAATCCCTAATTCCTTAGTGAATTTAATCTCAAGCTATGGATTCCTAATTCCTTAGTGAGTCTCTCATCTTCCGAATGTTGAGATCGATTTACCAAACAAAACTCGGTGTAGATTCAGGCTAACTCTCGTATTTTAGAATCTAACAACCTAGATAATTAACCAATTAATTTGTCACATAATTAATGATTAAAGATCCTATCTTTCTATGGTGATCTAGTCTACGCAACTTCCGTATGTTGTAAACGTATCAATAGCAAACTGATCTCTCGATCTAATTCACATCATAGCATCAAAATCATAGAACGATACAAAATAAATTAAAGATCATAAAAACGAATAAGGACTGAATAAATTAAATAAATAAACTCACGTAGTTTGGTACATGATTGAATCCATGAATCGAAAACGGAAGAAAAACGACATCCTAATCTAACCCGGATCACCCGAGCACAAGGCTCGGGTGACCGCCTATGAAGCCGCCTGAAAAGTCGCTTGCTCTTTCTCTCTCAGTATTTATGGTGTATGTAAAATAATATTCTGGATTATTATTTAGGGTTGCATGCATATATACGAGTAGTATGTCGGCTGTAATATAATTAGGAATATGCGGTTGGAATA
Source organism: Gentiana macrophylla (assembly GCA_026214975.1). Classification (NCBI taxonomy): domain Eukaryota; kingdom Viridiplantae; phylum Streptophyta; class Magnoliopsida; order Gentianales; family Gentianaceae; genus Gentiana; species Gentiana macrophylla. The sequence continues at coordinate 177,106,391 of CM047805.1, read as the reverse complement.
ATCCTTATTTAATTAGGATTGTATGTCGGCTGAATAATTCTGGATTTAGGAATGAAACTTCTAAAATTCATATCTTGAGTTGTAGACCTCCAAAAATTATGATCCGAATGTCATAAAAAAGCTCTCGGAAAACTCTACAACTTTCATTAAGGACTCTTCTTCAGAAAACGCCTTTTTGATTAGCCCGTCGTATTACGAGTCGTTTTCGGGATTTTCCACTTGTTTCAGCAACAGCATCCAAACTTGTAACGCTCATATCTCGGGCCTCATAAGTCGGAATGAAGTGATTCAAAATCCTGTAGAATCCTCTCTTCAAGCCCTACAAATATTCTCTTGAGGTCGAGAGTCAAATCAGTGTATATCATATCAAGAACTGCATCGGAAGTTCGGCTGCTTGAAAGCTTCATTCCAAGCTTTATCTCCATCTTCCTTCCATTTCACTTCTCTTCCATGCAAAACCTCATCATTTAATCCTCTTGCATGCCAAAATATGTATCTATAACATAGGAAAATATACCAAAGCGTAACACAATCCCAAAATAACACAAAATCACAATTTAAGCACATAAATCGTTACATTTTGCAATTAACTTATTAAAAACACTATTTACTCAATTAATCGATTATAAGCTCGATTTCTATGAAAAACATCCATATACGGGGGAAATTGATGTAAAATATATCATTAAAAACACTACAAATTGACCCTGAACAGTAAGCCAAAGTACCATCAATCTTTCTTTTTATAAAATAATTGTTTGTTTTTATTTCTTACTTCGAACAAAACATATTTGTTAGTTGATCGATAATTGTGTATATTTTATAAACGAAATAACCGATTTCATCCCAATATTTGGACGGTCATAACTCACCACCACTTAAACAACATGGATATAAATGTATAATATAAAAAGCAAACAAAATTTATAATATAAATATTACAACGCCATAAGTTGAGATATAACAAACAAAATTTCAAATGTTGGACGTACACGACTTCCGATCATCTAATATACAAATTACACCGCTATACGTGGACAAAATACATCTACAAGCACCAAGCGCTTATACACCAACAAGTTCTTATACATTCAACAAAAATACCTACATATCTAAAGATCTATGCACTGATTAAACAACTGCACACTAATTTTATGTCTTAATAACAACATATTATCAGCTTTGATCAATGAAAAATCTTCGTTGTGCATCAAATGCTCAATGAACTTGACCGTGTATACCCCACAGTCACCCCTGTACAGAATGCAAATTTTGATTAATCAAATGATAAGAAGATAATGTATACTGTATAGTTTTATAAATAGTTTGAAGTTTATAACACTTACGGGATTGGCATTTGTGGTACGCGTTCAGCCGTAACTACTCTGCCGCAATAGGAGGCTTCGCTGGATCAAGCATTTGTGGGAGGTTACGTAGACGAGCATCCATCTCAAACACTCTCCTCAATGCAACACCGAATGCTATTATATTACCCTTCACATATTCCCTATCCTTATAGTCATCCCCCACCAGACAATCATACACTCTAATCTTCCAATCGAATAGACACACTTGGACACAGCAGCCTGACCCGGTGACTGTGATATATGGCCCAGGGCATTTACTCCACTGTGTTTTCATCCCATTTACTTGACGCACTGAATCGCATGATCTGGAATGTCCGTTGTGTCAGGCGTCTTTCCCTGATCTGTATGACCCTGGCCGCAAAATGAGGAGAAACCAGAGAAGGCAATGGACGTATGCGGTTGAAAGCATTCTGGATATGCTTCCATTTGGCGTCGTATAAGGTCCAGGAACGCATCGATATGTTGTACGCATGCAAAAAGAAGTTAGAGATAATGAAATCAGACATATGAAAATTTCAAATATATGAAAATGAAGTCACAAGAATATACTTCTCGGTCTAACTCTTTATACTTCTCATAGAGACGTTCGAACCACGCCTTGTCCACCCGATCTATCATTTCGAATCCAAATACGAGGCCCGTGGGAATCTCTATTGGGGGTGGATTTTCTTGTTCGTACAAGGAGATAAATTTGTTTTTCAACTCTTGCAGAATTTTTTTCAACGCTGACCATCTACGAGCACCTGGCAGACTGACTACGTGTGACCCATCAGTTAAAAATCGTGGTTGGTTAGTAGTCTGACGGGTTGTCAATCTTCTGTCAGTTGCATCATCCGTCTTTCGTTTCCCCAATTGAATATCAATTGGACCAGCAACTAAACAATATTCAATACAGTATCGAGGTAGATAGTTTTTCACAATGTAATTTCTAGTTTCAAAATAAAAAATGTACAAACTTACTAAAATCGATCCCACGCTCCACAACCGATGCCTGGCTAGTTGCGGGACCTGCCCCTATCGTAGCCTCGAGAGTGTCTATACCAAATATAATCGAGGTAATCAATTAACGACAGAAATAAAATAAGATTTTTAATGTTAATAATACAAAAATCAATATACATTAACTTCCTATAAACAATATGGGATTCGAGTTAGATAGTTTTTCACAATGTAATATCTAGGTTCAAAATGAAAAATCAAATAACTTACCAAATATAGCGGGCTGATTGGTGTCAGTAGCTGCCCCTGTCGTAGCCTCGGGAGTATCTATACCAAATATAATCGAGATCATCAATTAACGATAACAAACAATAAAATAACTATGTTAATAATACAAATTACCTATTAGATCGTCAGGGTCGAAGTCTTGCGGAGGCGGACTATCATCGGAGGCAGCTTGTCCATCAAAACGAACAGGCTCGGGTGTGGTGAATCCAACAGCCTCGGCCGTCTGCATGGGAGGTGTTTGTTGATCGTGTCTCTCCCGATTACGAAGCGGGTTACAGATCGTGGCCTCAAGGTGTATCAGTCTCGTGGCTAGCTTGTGGGATTGCAGAACCACCCTGAGAGACTCGTGGCTGTGTGCCAGCCTGGAACTGGGATGACTGATTACCAGCCTATTAATAATTCATATTCGTGTGTTAACAATATAAATACGGCTGTCAAATTCGTATGTGCAAGATAATTCATACCTGTCTAGCTGCCTGGAGTTGCACCCATTTGACAAATTTTGAATGCTCAGCTTTAAAAAATCCCAACTCAGCCATAACTTCAGCTAACCCATGCATCGTTTCACTTAACTGAGCCTTCACATATCCTAGCTCGGATTTAGTCTTTTGAAGCTCGGTATTTGCATCTCTTAACTCGGAGTTGGTTTTTTCTCAACTCTTATAAACACTCAACTCCGAGTTAGTTTTATCCAGCTCTTATTGGATGATTTGAGTAATTACTGGCCTCAGTGCTTCAGTCTGCACATTTAGGGTTATAGTGCCATCGCCTTGCAGGTTCGCGGAGGTAGACGCATAATCTATACGCCTCGACTGGCTACGTCGAGCGTCCTCTTCATCAATTTTGGGATGCTCACGTTCTGTGGCATGACCAGAGGCACGGGACGGTGTGTTTCTGACGGAAAGGACCGGTAGTGTGTTTTTGACGGGAGGGGCCGGTAATTGACGAGGTACAGCCGTAACATCCGCCGCTGACAACCCTAGTGAAATTACGTAATCCCTATCTTCGGGGGTTCTCAGAACATCATCGGGCATTCCTTCCTGAATACATGAAAAAAACACGATTTTAGATACAATATATTTAAAATGTGGATTGATAAAAATGAAAATACGATACTTACTGATACAGCAAACTGTGTGGATGCCAGCCTACCGGAATACACCCCGCCGTTCGAAAACCTCCACCTCAGCATGCTAGGACGATCGTTCTCATGTCCCTCTCTCAAAATTGTGAATCTCCCCTTCAGAGCGATGGCTGGAATGGCATGAAAAGCCCACACATGTAAGACAAATAGACAACCGGATATCGTTGGCTGAAGCGCCTTCTCATCACTTTTCGGCCCAAGTAACTGTAAGTGTTGTACTTGTTTACGCCAGTTCCACATGAAGTTGTTAAACAGATACTCCCCCCACGGATAAGTTCTAACCAGTTCTAGGTCCTCGATGATATAAAATATATGATTCGGTATTACAGTTCCAGGGTCTTGTCCGATTAATAAGCCATAGATAACATACACTAAAGCCATCCGATATACGGTTTCAGTGTCGCATTGCCTTGTCCTCATCGCTGCTAAGATTTTTGCCATCATTACAGTCCTGGCGCACTTTCTTAGTTCACAAGGCTCCTCAAAACACCTTGAGACTCGGTTGAATCAAGGTTTGCATCTCCAAATCTATACCCCATTGTCATTGCAAACTCTCTTTTGCCGAACTTCACTCTATTCTCGCCAATCTTAAAATGAAGTTCATCGTCATGGTCGGGATAAACCATTTGGAAATACAAGAATGCTATTAGCCGCCTTTGAACGCCCAGCTTATCACGATACCAAGTAATAAATTGACCAAACACTCGATTCTTCCAAATAGTTAACAAGGTACGATCATTGCCGTCGGGATACAACACCAACTCGGATTGTAGTTTTTCATAGATTTTTCTTTCCGAATGGAACCTCAATTTGGTATCAATCACCTTATCATGCGGATGAATATATTCTCCGTGTGTCCCAAATGTGGAAAGCTGCGAGTGATTATAAATACACATGATTATTTAACTGCAAAAAAAAAAATTAAAAAAAAAAATATATATATATATATATATATATATATATATATATATATATGCATATATATATATAGTATACAGTGTTTATTATATTTGTGCATGTTACAATGTGTGTAAATATATATATATATATATATATATATATGTGTATATATATATATATATATATATGTGTGTGTGTGTGTGTGTGTGTGTGTGTGTGTGTTTTTGAGATTAAAAGATTTTATATTTTCCGTAAGTAGTTGTTAAAATTATTTCATTTTTTTTTGACAAAAAGACAAGGGTAATATGTATAGTATCTATTTGTAATATGTATAGTATAGTAAATAAACACAAATCCTATTTACTATTTTTGGAAACAATCTTATTTACTTTATATATATATATATATATATATATATATATATATATATATATATATATATATATATATATATATATATATATAAAGTAAGTAAGATTGTTTTAAAAAAATAGTAAATAGAATTTGTATTTATTTACTTTATATACATATATATATGAAGTAAATAATTGTTTCCAAAAATAGTAAATAGGATTTGTATGCGTATATATATATATATATATATATATATATATATATATATATATATATATATATATATATATATATATATATATATATACTGTCTTATCATATGTTTTTGTTTTTCGAATATCGTTGTTTTGTGTTGTGTTGTGTTGTAACGTTAGGGGGGTAAGAGAAGAAGTTAATATTGTTTTTACCAACGTCATAGAATACTTGATGATGACGAAGGAGAACGGCCGATGCCGGACGGAGCCGCCAGAACAGAACTTATATTTTCAATCTAACGGGTGCCTCACTTCCGGCTGAGGATTTACCAGCGCTGGAGACAGAAAAGATGCTCTGTTGAAGCGGACTCTAATGAAATTTTCTACGAGCTACCTACCAGGAGCCCCAATACAAAGCCGGAGATTAGGCATGACACAAATGGATCGGAAGGAATCGAAAACACCCTAGGAAAGCATGCAATTCTAAGAACCTCATCAGGCCGAGGCGTACCATGGAATTCAGTTCGAGATATTTGTTCTTGTGTTTTCAAACGACATTAATTTGTCGTTTGTTTCAATTTTTAAATCATATTCTTGTTACCGATAATTTCATGGGCATTTATTCTAAAGGCATTTATACTCTCTGTGATCAGTCCTACTCATTGTCAAATTTAAATAATTAGCAATACTACTATCATAGAATCATAAATTATACTATCAAAAATTACACTAGATTATCAAATAAAAAATTATAACACTATCATACATATTCTTACACTATCATAAATTACTTCTACATACCCCATCATACATTTAATCATACCATACATGAATTGAATTCAAACCCAACAATAAAATAACACACCACTGAACATGAAACATGACGTTCTCTAAATTATACATGAATTATCGAATTTCACATGAACATCAATAAACCATAAACCCTAGGCTATTAATTACATATTACTGATGTTCATACATATCCATTCGAATTCTAAGATTCATACATATCATTTCGATTTCTAAAAGCACTTCATCATACATACATATAATCATACAATATATGAATTTGAATCTAAACCCTAAACCCTATAACACCGTTGAATCCCAATCGAACAAATAACATGATATTCATGGTGACATAAACCGTAAAATCCTGTCAAAATCAAATAATAAAATTTAATAGGATTAGCCCCATTAATTCGAATCAAAAAACAAAATCAAATAGGATATGAATTCAAATCATATGTATGATTACCCAACAAAATCAAATAACAAAAACAAATAACGAAATCAAAAACGGAATTGGAAGAGGCTGTAAAAAATATAAAACCATAAACACTCACATTAGGTGCTTCTAAGCTCTGAGAAGACGAAGGATTAGCCATTTAAATCGTCCAAATTTGCTCTGAGAAATGGAAGGATTGAAATTCTCTGTAAATCGTCCAAATTCGGCTGTTTTACTGCGTTTTTTCAGAGGTTTAGTTGAAACGGATGTGAAATGAGGAAGAAGGCCGGATAAGGGTTTAAAAATGGATGTATCCTTCCAAATTTGGATGAAGAGATCAAATGATACCGTCCAAAGTGGGACGGTTTTAGTGTTTTGGACAAAATGGATGGAATCCGTCCAAATTTCGGACGCATCGTCCAAAAATGGACGGAATTCGTACCAATTTGGACAGTGCGCCCGAATTTTGGACGGATTCCGTCCATTGGATGGATTAGGACAAAATGTATCCAAATATGGACGGTTTTGACTGTATTTGGACGATTTCCTCCAAATTTGGACGGTGAACCTGAAAAAAAAATGTCGATGAATCGCTTGACACGAAAATAAATGTCAGAAGTTACAGTGGCCTGATTTTCCAATTTCCCACTATTACCCACGAATGAGTTGTAAATTCCACCTGGCATCATTAAAAAAATATCCCAGCCGACCATATTTTTTCTCGAGAATAGTGAGAAAATGTACATTAAGGTCACTGTAGCGACCCATATTTCATGTCAGGTTTGTTCAGACTCGATAATAACTACAACCATAAAATTTTAGAACTATTAGGATTTTAGTAGAAAAAACATCAAAACGACACCATAGTTAAATTTGGTAACAACTGAATTCATAATATGTAAGCATTATTACTTCTTTTCCGGAAGCTCTGTTATTAAATCACAGCAAGTTTGGTTCTTCAACAACTAAAATCATAATATAGGCTCATATCCAATAATCAAAAAACAAAAACATCAACCGAAAATCGAAAATTTAAACCTTACTGAAAAGGGGAAAAAATGGACTGAAAGTATCGGAAGGAATGCATACACACCTCACCTGTGCAAAACACCAAGGTTTCTTCAATGGATGAATTTAATCTTCAACTTATTGAGTAGTTGGAAACACCGAGTATGATGAATCTTCGATTGATTCTTGAACCGAGCTTTCGTCTTCAATCTCTGCGATTTTCCGGAGGAAGTTGCAGGGGCGGAGGAGATTTATTTAAATTTTTTTTTTGGAAGAAATTGGTTGAAGGAAGGAGGCTAGATGAAGAAGAGGAAGAAGGGGCTTCTCTGTTTTTGGACGTAAACCATGGAAATGGCTGGGAATTTAGGTTGCAATTTGCAAATATGAGGGATAATACCAAAAATTCAACGGGCCCGTGGTAATTACCACGCTGCGTCTCAATTTTCCACGTGGCTTTCATTTATTTTCTTCCATGTCACGTGGAAATTCAACTTTTGGCCCATTTTGCACTTCCACGGGCGTCTGTTCAATTTCACGTGACCTGGTGGAAATTTTCCACAATCCCGTGGAACAGGCCGGGGAACTCAAAAAAAAAAATGTCAGGTCTGAACAGACCTGACGTGAAATATGAGTCGTTACAGTGACCTGAATGTAAATTTTCTCGAGAATAGTCCCCACTAGCTTATTCTATTGTGTGAATGTTTATAGTACTATTTTTTTTTTTTAAAGTGAACACAAATTTTATGTTGGACCTGGTGCAAATCCTAGTTGGCACCAAAACCAATTGGAATCCAACATTCTAAAATGGGCCCCTACCTGTAAAAACTTTCCACCAATATATCCATTTGAAAATGCTGACTTGGTAGTCCAAAACTAGCACCTAGACCACCTTAAAATTTCACTAAAGTGAAAACCCCCTCTCCCAAATTGCTAACTATAATCCCTTTTCGAATTATAAATTTTTAAATATAATTTTTTTATTAATGACTTCTTCCTTTTTTTTTATTTATTTATTGTTCTCACACTTCTTTTCAGTACTATAAATAACAATCAAAATAATGTCAATAGCATAACCGTTATTTCAAAATTAAACCAGTAACATAACGGTAATTATTATCGTTAATCATGATGAGTATAGTAAGGCATACACAAATCATTTAAATCTTTGATCATACTCGGACGACCCCACAAATATTGCGTGGCTCACCGATGGGTTATGGAGTAGTGACTAATGCATTTTTTTTTATACAAAATGACATATATTCAAATTCTTGTAAATTAACCGTCACTTTTACAAATAAAAATATATTTCACCCCAAATTATTGTTTACCTGTACTCAAATTTATACACGTAACAAACTTGAAACCGAAGCTAAAAGAAAGGGAATTCTAGTACTCAAGTTTTAATTTTATTTTATCATATGTAGTATGAGTTTTCATAATCTTATTTTTCCAACCGTGTCTCAGATTTAAATATGGTGGCGAAGTCAGGGCAAGCTCTAACAGACACAAACTCAAGTAAACTCAACCCAATCTGGTTTTATTTTCCGGCTCCATCCTTGTATGTATTTGACTTAAACATTCACAAGTCCCTTACCAAATAATGTTTCAATTAAAATTCTTCATTATCACATATCCACTTTTTGAGGAGAAACCGTTGGGAAAATTAAATAAGTATTTGGAATCGATTTAATAAATATCACTACTTCATCTGAATTTATTTGTCATTTTTTAACAATCATATATATTATCCACTTTTACATACAAGGACTAAATTTCGATTTCATTTTGCTAAAAAGTATTATATTTCTTGCAATGAATAGTTGTAAGATAATAAAAATAGCATTCAATATTGGGTTCTTTTCCCTTATTAAAGTGATGAATAAAATGTGAGTGATTGTCTTTACCGATTGAGTAGTGATACGGTCATAACCATTATGTCACAACCAGTAAAACATTAATCATCTGTAACGTTGATCATAATGAGTCTAAATTAATCGTCATGTAAACTAATCACGATTAACGATGTAGATCACCGTCACAGGTTGTGACAAAACGCTTGTGCCCATATCATTACTCTATTTGATTTTAGTGAAAAGAAATGCTAGTCAGAGGACAGACGATTCTTTGAGAGGACAGTGAGTTAGTCCTATCAAAAGAAACTCTTTTTCAAGCTGCTACGGCGATAGCAAGGCTGCAGAGCTAGCCCGAAAGTGTTGTTTCGCTGCATTGGCTAAATACTTGACTTCGTCGGCATCTTAATCAGTTGTCATATCGGTTTAAAGCCTATAAAGGTAAGGGGTGTGAGGTAGGCTAAAAACATGAATTTGTACAATTTTACTAGCCATGAAGCTTTCCATGTCCACCACAAGCCCTCTGGGAACATCTTTAGGTAAGGGGTGTGAGGTAGGCTAAAAACATGAATTTGTACAATTTTACTAGCCATGAAGCTTTCCATGTCCACCACAAGCCCTCTGGGAACATCTTCGGCTAAACAGAACAAAACTACCAGCTTTATTGGCAGAATCACCAACCTTAGTAACTGTTGAACACGAAAATTAATGCTCTTCTCCGCACTAACACTTGGGACCTCGTCCCCTATCAACCCCACATGAACATCGTCGGAAATAAATGGGTATACAGGACCAAGCATCATGCTGATGATCATGTTGAGCGCCATAAGGCGCGCTTAGTTGCAAAAGGTTTTCATCAGGCTGAGGGTGTCGACTTTTCCGAGACGTTCAGTCCGGTTGTCAAGCCGGTTACTATACGACTTCTTTTGTCTCTTGCTGTGTCTCAGGGCTGGACTATTCGGCAGGTTGATGTTAAAAATGCCTTCCTCCATAGGCACCTCTCTGAACCGGTTTTTATGCAGCAGCCTCAGAGGTTTTGTTCACCCCGACTACCCGGATTATGTTTGCCGCCTTAAACGCAGTTTGTAAGGGCTCCGTCAGGCTTCTAGGGCTTGGTTTTCTCGTTTCACTGAGGTTCTCAGTCGATTTGGCTTTGTTGGTTCCAAAGCCGACACTTCCCTCTATGTTTATTCTCGTGACGGTCATCGGGTTTATGTTCTTATAAATGTTGATGATGTTATTATTACTGGTACCTCTGCTTCTCTTGTTGAACAGGTCATTCGGCCTCTTGGCACTCAGTTTCCTGTTAAAGATCTTGGCACTTTGACCTATTTCTTGGGCATTGAGGCCCTGCATACCACCGATGGCTTATTTCTTACGCAGCGTAAATACATATTGCAGCTATTACAACGTTTTGGCATGGACAAGTCCAAGCCGTGTCACACCCCCATGTCGGCTTCGACTCGTCTCACTCAAGACTCCGGCCTGGCTTTCTCCGATCCATCTTTGTACCGTACTGTTGTTGGTGGTCTACAGTACCTGAGCTTCACTCGGCCTGACATCGCTTTTTCCGTCCACCGTGTCAGCAAATTTATGCACTCCCCTACTGAGTCCCATTGGTCGGCTGTCAAACCCATTTTGCGTTATCTCAAACACACTATTTCTGAAGGGTTGTTCCTCTCCCGTCACTCTCCGCTGTCACTTCAAGCATATTCTGACTCTGATTGGGCCGCAGATCCTGATGACCGCCGCTCCGTGGGGGCGTATTGGATCTTCCTTGGGCCCAATTTGATTAGTTGGCGTTCAAAACAGCACCTCGCCGTTTCTAAAAGTAGTATTGAGGCTGAATACAAGACCTTATCCAACACAGCTGCTGAGGTTCAGTGGCTTTGCAGCCTCCTCTCCGACATGCATATTACTTTACTGCGGCCACCTACCCTATGGTGTGACAATATCGGTGCCACTTACCTCGCCCACATTCCTATTTTTCATGCCCGTACAAAACACATTGAGATCGATTTCCATCATGTCCGCGAGTTGATTGCTGCCAACAAACTCTCGGTCTCTTTCCTCAGCTCCAAAGATCAGGTTGCCGATCTTTTGACCAAACCACTAGGCAACCCTTGTTTTCAGACTCTCAAGACCAAACTCCGTGTCCACTCACTTCCCACGGGATTGCAGGGGCGTGTTGAAGACATTATAGGCTCGGCCCATTAGTTATTTTCAATTAATATTTGTTGTATTATTATCTTGTTGTCCAAGTATTTGTACACCTATAAATACCATGTACTCAAACACTTTTACTCAATGAAAATACACATTATTTACCATACCTAAATCTAATAGTAACAGACTCAGAAACAACTGAGTAAATACCGCTCGTAGATGCTTCTCCCATCCCGTCAAATTTTTTAACTAGAAAAAGGATTATTGTTAGCAATTTGGGGGTGGGGGGGGGGGGGTTCGGTTAAAAAAAAATATAAACATTCACACAATGGTATAACCGTATAAGCTAGTTGGGATTATTCACGAACTATAAAAAAAAAAAAAAAAAAAAAAAAAAAAAAAAAAAAAAAAGAGGACGGCTGGGATTTTTATTTTATTTTTTTAATGAAGCCAAGTGGAATTTACAAGTCATTCGTGGGTATTATTCGTGCAACTTATTTCGTGGGATTTTTCATTGCTCTTATTATTATTGTGCAAACTTATCTTCTCGGTTTACCCTTGACAAATGACAAATGACAAATGACAAATAACCTTTTAGTCGCGAATCACGTGGATAGACCCAACCGGCCGATACAATAAATGAGTTTTACACATTTTGAAAGATGTTCTTTTTGATACACATCTCATAAATTTAATTTTTTGCTTCTATTTTTTTTTTTTTTTATCAAAAAGGACAATTTAAACATAAAAATATATAAAAAGATAAATGGAATATTTTTCTGGATAAAAAAGACATATTATTATTCTACTGTGATAGTGAAACATTATTTGGGAAATCGATTAAATCAGTGAAATGTTTGAGTCCTTATCACCCAATTTCTATCAGACGCCAATTCTAAGAAAAAAAAGGGAGGAACGACGCTGAAGAAAAAGGAAGAGGAGGAAGAGAATCTTCAATCGTACGGATAATCCGTCAAGATTTTGAGCAGGCGGCAGTAGAAGAAATCGATCACTGGGAGAAGATGATCGTTCTGTTTCGCAGCAATGAGTAGTCAAAACGATTGTCTTGGAGCGTAGATTGTTCTAAAAATAGTTTCACGGCAAGTAATCCAGGTAATCTTTAGTTTTAAACACTTTTTCATTTCGGGTTTTTCAAGAAAACTAGGATTTTTAGGGTTTCTTGTTGATCAAATAGGTTTTGGGTTTGAGGATCAAGAGTTGCAGCAGTTGCTTGGCGATTTTCTTTGAAGATTGTTTGAACTTAAGGCAAGAGGCTCTTCCTAACGAATAGTCATGGTTTTACAATGTTTAGGTTGAGTGTTAGTGTTGGTTGTAGCAAGGAATCATGTTTTATGTTGTAGTTAAAGTGTTGGATGCTATGTGATGTTTGGTTATGTTTAAAGCATGTTTTACCGCTGTTAAACATGTTTGGTTTGGGTTAGAAATTGTTAAAGTGCTGAAAACTGAGTTTTTGGTAGTTACTGCACTCGGTCAAATGCACTAGAGGCTAGTGCGGGCGCACCGAGAAGCGATCGTCTGCTTTTGAGTTTTGACGCTGGTGCGAGACGCACTGAGGCCGATCTCAGAGCATCGCTCAAAGCAGAGTTTTGGTGAGCTTCACCACCAGAAGGCGTGGCGCTTGATGCTCGTCTGACGGGCGCACTGACCCTGTTTTTTATGTTTAGCTTGTTTTAATCCCCGAATCTAGTCCTGAATGTTGTTCCTGTTGAAATAGTGTCCTAAACCCAATCGGGTTGGACCGGATCCGACCGGGTCGGATCATTTCTACTATTTCTTTATGTTTATACATATATAAAATGGCTTTTCAGTTGTCATATATAAGTTCTTTTAAAGAACCAATTATGAATTGTTATATGATAACGTCCTTAGTATTAAACTGTGATAGATAAACCATGATAGGCGATATGGTTGATGAGATCTCTAATCACTTTAATAAGTTTGATACTTAAATGTCTCTAAAGTCGATGTACTATTAAACAGGCATTGATAGTATAAAACAAAGCTAGCACGTATTAGATGTCTTATGTCATTAAGTAGCGCGTGGATAGATCCCGTCTATCAAAGTGTAGAGATACTTGGACTGTACGTGGACGTGTATTAGAGAATGCGTACGTTAGACTGACCCACATACACGGTTAAGTGTCACACTATGTGGAGGTTGTGTAATTGTCCTTGCACTGCGAGTCTTCATGGCATCACACGGTGTGGATTGTCATGCTTTGACACTATTGAGGTTTCCACAGCCACCACGGGCGATCATGCGGTAGTGATTGTGTGTGATCTTGAAGCATCACGGAGTATACATGTTTGGTCATCTGGGAATCGCGTACCCTATCAGTAGGGGTGAATATCCTAAATGGCCTCCTTATAAAGAATGTCTTACTCTCGTGAATCTTTGCAAAGTGGAAGTAAATGAGTTACTTCGAGAGAGCTTGATATCCAGATTATAAGATACGGTCGTTGATGTTTTGACACTCGACTAACGATCGTATATGGATATTATTACAAATGATAGGATTGTAAGTTACACGGTAACTGTTTCACATGAAAGGTAGTAGTCATTGCATTTGACTCTTCCGATGATTGGGGGTCACGGTATGTTGCTAGACGCTATTCCGTGATCGTTAGGCATGAATGGCATTTTCGTAATTTGCACTTTGTGTCTACGGCCAACATATTCGGAAGCCTATCGGGTCATACACATAAGAACATCTAGCCGGATTAAAATGTGGTTATAGATGATAACCAAATAAGGAAAGTTTATCTCGTACTATAAAGGTTATAGTGGTAAATTAATATGGTGGTATTTATTTATTATGAATAAATATAATACAAGATATTAATTATGTTGATTAATTAAACATATGTATTTTGATACATATGGGGCGCATATAATGGTGTATTAAGATACACATGGATTGTGCAATTTAATTAATGGTGTTACCAAATATTAATATTAGATATTAATATATATATATATATATATATATATATATATATATATATATATATATATATATATATATATATATATATAAAAATATTAATATCATATATATATACATACTTGGTGTATTGCAAATCACCAATTTGCATTTAATGTACACACACATATATATATATATATATATATATATATATTAATATCATATATATATATACATGCGTGTGTATATATATATACATGCGTGTATATATATATATATTAATATATATGATATTAATATATGTATATATATATATATACATGCGTGTGTGTACATTAAATGCAAATTGGTGATTTGCATGCATGCATCTCAAGTATGTATATATATATATATGATATTAATAGATTTTTATATGTGTTTTATATATATATATATATATATATATATATATATATATATATATATATATATATATATATATATATATGTGATATGTATACACATGTGTAAATTGATTTATGGTAATAAGATAAATATAGTCAATATAAGATATTGACAATATCTTGGAAATATTTAATATGAGATATTAAATTAAATGAGATAAATCAATCAATTATATTTTCCTTATTTTATTGGGAAAATGTTTTCTTCTCCTCCACACCTAGATGGGGCGCCCCTCTTACTATAAATAAGAGATGGATGTCAAGCTCTTTTGTACATCACAATTCCAAGAACTAATAGTTCTTGTGTAAAATAGAGAGCATCCTATAGAGAGTTGGAGAGTGGGGAAAAGGCCGGTCTAGCAACCGGAGTTTTCCAATAGCAATCCATGATGGGATTCCGGCGGGCTGTTCGTGTGGACTAGCGGTAGAGGCCGAACACTTGGGCGGCTCTATGCAGAACTACTCTCCTTAGACGGTCAAAGCGTCGATCTTTTAGATCAAGCAAGGTAACCACCGTCTACTAGCTTATTTGTTTATTGCTTAAACAAAGTCGATCTTGGGTAAAAGGAAATCAAATTTTTTAATTCCGCTGCGTTCCCGCGTAGATTTCCTAACAGTTCCTTGATCTAATAACATTAATTGAACATGAACAATCCATGATTAAGCTTCTGATGCGTTTATTTCCGGCACCGAATGGATTCTTCACAAGAGTTGAAGTTCGGGACCGTCGGAAGAGTATGACTTGGCTTGTGCTTTGGTAAATTAGTATTCATCAATGTCTGTGTAATTGCTAGGCCTTGTCCATGTCTAGTGGTCTAGGAAAGAGAGTGGTAGGTGTGAGAGAGCATACTTGAAAATACTTAGGTGTTAGTTAACAACAAATAATAAATTCATACTTGTGTAGTAAGAAGATTAAGCGTCATGTCACTTTTGGATAGGCACAAGTACATATCGGCTATGTGACGCGTTCGGACACGTGGATAACTCTGTGACCTACAAGCGGCCACATGATAGGGGGACTTCACCGAACGTGTATGCATACCGGGACTGTCCAAGGGCTATTGGTGCATTCACCATATAGTCAGCAAATATCTCGTGGTGGATATACATCTCGCGTAGTGCCCTTGAGTGCTGGCGTAACCAAAATAATTAAGCTAGATATGTATAGTCATGACATGTTGATGGACATGAAGTGAACCATAGATTGAGTCGGTGTCATGAAGATAACTTAATAATTCTATTAATAACCTTTTCGTTGTAACGCTTGATTATTCATTAGCTTCGCACTCTTGCTAAGTACCTATGTACTTACCTCCTTTGTATGTTTGTTTTATGCATTGTGGGGTGATAATATGAACAGGTGGATCATGAGCTCGATGAGGAGTTTGAGGGTGGCGTTCGATGTTGGTGATACCAAGATGATGCTTTTAGTTATTTTATTTTCATTGCGAATATTGTACTAGACTAGTAGTATGAAATTCAATATTTGTTATCATTTCCCTTTTGCAAGACAAGTTTTTTAAGTTCTTTCGTTGAGACATCATATGTTGTAAGTTCATTTTTCGTTCTTATAACTTAAGCTATTTAGCTTTAGTTGGTTGGTATTCTATTCATAGTGGCATTTATGGTTTTACCCGAGTCTTTTGGGCTTCCGTTTGCTTTTATTTGATACGACGGCGTAGATGTTTGCGTATAAGGTTAGATTTATTTAATGTTATACGCGCCGAACGGTCTCTTCCGGATTAGAGCTCGGTATCCGGGAGTGGGGCGTTACAATGGTAATGTAAAATAACAGATAAATAAAAATAAAGCAAATTTTAAAAACTGACAGTTAAAAAAACGGAAGGAGTATCCGTTTTTTAGCAAAGGTACGGGATGTATCGTCAAATATTCAATATGATTCCAGAAGATCTAGTTTCGTTCAAGTAACGGATTCTAGCCAATTGAAAAGATCTTCTGATCAATCCAGAGATCATTTGGATTCCATTAGTAATGATGATTCAGAATATCACACTTCAAAGAGAGATTCAACAACTAAAAGAAGGATTGATTCTATGGGATCCTTTATTTCTTCAAATGGAAGGAACAGGGATAGATTCAGACCGATTTCTGAAATGCCTTTTTATATTTGTTAAATGGCTAATTTTTTATTAGAGTAACAAATTGAGCAATATAGATGTTTATAAATAGTGGATCAGAATTTTTTTTTTTTTGTCAATCTCAATAAAGTACATGAACTTAATATTTTGTAATTTTTGCAAAAATGCATGTGCTACGAGGATCATTGACTTGGCAAATGACATTGAGAATGTATGAACAACAATTTTCACTTAATCTATGACAATTTTTTTTTCACTTAATCCGCTAAGCCTCTCAAAAAAAAAAAAAAAAATAATAATAATAATAACCACTAAGAATTTTTTTTTCTTTTATTTTTCTTCTCTCAATACATTGCATTCATACCATAACCTATATAATAATAAGGGCGATTTACTTAAAACTAAATAGATTGTTTGCACAAGCGTCGTAAAATATGCATTCTATGATACATCGTTGTAATTTACTTGGGATTGACTTCCATGGTCCAAGATTCACTTGGACAGGGCCTAAGTTTAGAGGATCACAAATCATGGAGAGATTAAACCAAGCCTGGTGCACAAGCGAATGGCTCTTAAAATTCCCGGATACGAACCTTGTGCATCTACCGAAAACCCACTCAGATCACTGCCCCCTCCTGCTCAGTTTGGCCCCCAGAAATTCTACAAAAAAAGAGGGTAATATTAACCGCTTTCTTAATGCATGGCTTGATCACGAGACATTTGAAGCAATGGTTCAGCAATATTGGGACGCCTCGTTGCCGAATATGGGGACAACCGTCCAACATTTTATGGCAGCTGCGCAAGAGTAGAATCGCAATATTTTCGGTAATATTTTTTATAGGAAAAAAAAGTCCTGAACCGGCTAGAAGGGATCCAACAAGCTCTGTCCCTACGACACTCAAGTTATCTGCTAAATCTGGAGGAAAAGTTGCAAGCTGAATATAATAATATTTTGATGCAGGAAGAGAAACTTTGGCACCAACGATCGCATCTCCAATGGTTCGTGGAGGGTGAACGGAACACCCACTTTTACCATCTCACGGCAGTGAAAAGAAAGCAACGCGCAAGCATAAAAACCTTGAAAAAAGCGGATGGCAATTGGACGATTGATGAGGCCGTAACAGATTTAATTTAAAATTATGATTTGATTGATTATTTTTAATTGTTCAGTATTACAATGTATATATAGAAGTGTATAGTAACTGCTATAATATGAACAAAGCTATAACTACGGCTAGATACATTCCTATAATTACTCTTGCAGTAAATACAAATAATGACAATATTTACTATGATATAAATATACAGCTAATACCACCCCTCAAGGTGGACGAGGGATTTAGACCCAACTTGTCGCTACCGTGAACAAAGGCTAAGCGAGGGAGAGACTTGGTGAGACAATCAGCAAGTTGATCCTGAGCACGAACATGGGTTACCCGTAGAGAACCCCGTTGCACCTGATCGCGTATGAAGTGATAATCAATGGCAACGTGTTTCATCCTTGAGTGAAAAACACGGTTGTGACAGAACTGCGTAGTGCCCAAATTGTCACAGTAGACAACCGGAGCTCGAGATGGAGAACAACCTAGATCACGTAACAAAGAGGTAACCCACATGAGCTCCGCGGTTGTGGAGGCAACAGAGCGATACTCAGCCTCAGTAGAAGACCTGGCAATAGTAGACTGCTTCTTGGAGCTCCAAGATATGGCATTTCTGCCAAGATAGACCACATAAGCCCCAGTGGAAGCATAATCATCGTGAGAGCCACCCCAATCGGCGTCGAGAGAAGGCATGAAGAATGGGGGAGAGTCACGATATAGGCTGCAGCCTAACTCAACTCAACTGTCGAACCAAATAACGGAGCATGCGCTTTAGCATAATTCCAATGAAGATCAGTAGGAGCATGCATGAACTGGGAGAGTTTATTCACTGAAAAGGCAAGATCCGGACGGGTAAACAGAAGGTACTGCAAGCTGCCAATAACCATACGATACTCAGAAGCATCATCAAGAGGAGAACCAGACTGGGCAGTAAGCCCAGATAAATTAGCTGGCAGCGGAGTAGTGACCGAATTTGCCTGATCCATGTGAAAGCGAGCAAGAAGTTCAGTGGCATATCGCTTCTGAGATAAAATACACCCGTGATCATTGTGGAGAATCTCAATGCCTAAGAAATAAGAGAGTGCACCAAGATCCTTGAGAGCAAAACGACGACCCAACAACAAGATGAACGTCTCAAGAGCCTGAGTATCATTCCCTGTAATAATAATGTCATCCACATATACCAACAGATAAATGATAGTAGTACCGGTATTGTAGACAAAAAGCGATGAGTCAGCAGTAGCATTCCTGAAGTTGCTAGAAAGGAGAAACCCCTTGAGCTCCTCATACCAAGCCCTAGGAGCCTGTTTCAACCCATAAATAGCCTTCCGCAACTTACACACATGGTCAGGAAGTTCCGTGCTGATAAACCCCGGTGGCTGAGCCAAGTATACATCCTCGCATGGATGTCCTCGTAAAAACGCGTTGTTGATATCTAGCTGGCGCAAAGACCACCCCTGGGACAGAGCCAAAGTAAGGACAACACGTACTGTAGTGGGTTTAACCACCGGGCTAAACGTCTCATAGTAGTCAATGCCAGGGCGTTGAGTGAACCCCTTAGCCACAAGCCGAGCCTTGTGACGATCAATAGTGCCATTCGGATGACGCTTGAGACGAAAAATCCACTTAGAACTGATGACGTTCTGATTAGGACGGGGAGGAACCAGGGACCACGTCTCATTGTGAATGAGAGCATCATATTCCTCCTGCATGGCAGTTCTCCAATTTGGATTTTTAAGAGCTTGGGTTATGTTTCTAGGTTCAATGTCAAGAGGAGTAGGAAGATGTGTATGAAGGTTAAGTTTTTGAATGGGTTTATGAATATGGTCATGAGCGCGAGTACGTATGGGATGAGTGGATAGAGAGAAGGGTGGAGGAGGGGGAGGTGGAGGGGGTGGCGGAGGAGGAGATGGTGGTGGCGGGGGGAGGCGGGGGAGGTGGAGTGGGAGGAGGAGACGGTGAATTGGGTGGAGTAGGTGGTGGAGTGGGGACATGAGGAGGAATAGGAGGGGATGGAGGTACCCTGTAACACCCCGATTTTTGTCATGTTGTCTATTAAGGACTTTATCGGCATTTCTAAATAACTGTCTCGATAATTTTTACTTATTTTTTTTTTTAATTTTTGTTTCTTTTTATTTTCAACTATTATGATTTGGTGATACATGTTATTTTCATACTATTGATAAAACTGCGAAAACTTAGAGTATTATTATTATTATTATTATTATTATTATTATTATTATTATTATTATTAAATTTTTGACTAGGATCATAAGGCTTTTCGTTGGCTATATATATATATATATAGACAGTTATTTTTAACCAAAAGACATAAATTATTTTTGCTAATGTTTCAAAATATATTATTTGTATATACGTGTAGGTACACATAGAAGTTTAATTACCTGCTTGTTATGCTTTTAACCTTTAAATGCATTGGAGCGATTATGGATCTACGTTTAATTAATAACTTGACACAAATTATGGTTAAATACTTTTCTTCATTATTTTTTTTCCGGTTTCCCAGTAGTTAGTAACGTATCTTCCGTTTCTGATATCCTACTATTAATTATTAATTATTAAGGGACATAAAGATATCAGTTATAAGAGGATATATTTATACCTTAGTTTTCTTCCCAAACCTACCCTATAAGGATCTCTATTCTAGACCTATTATTGGAGATATTAATTATGATTACCCGAAAGACTACACTCTAATCTCCATAAAAAAAATTACCATGTACAGTGCAGTTTTTAGCCGATAAAACATTCATTTTCAGCACAAAATTATCCATCAAACTCCTAATTTCAAGATCCCGAACTCCGAAGACAATTATATCACTGCTTGATGAGCAATCACGAGGCTCTCCTCGGCCCTCAGTTTGATACCCTCATCGATTTCATTATCACCTAACTATCGATGTTCCAACGTGACTTAGAAATATCCGTCATCGTTTCGTCATCAATAAGTTCAACCGTCACTGCCTTCAATGTAATTTGGTTATATGGATGCCGCTGGCGCTGGGAAAGGTTTGGATTATGGGTGATGGAAATTAGTTGTGGTGTGATTTGGTGGTTGTTTGGATAAGAAAAAAAAATAGAGGAAAGAAGTATATATATGTATATAAGTAAGCTGACAAGATTGATACGTTTGGGACACTTGAACAACAATTACAGTGTCAAATTAAGAGGTGCATTGGGCAGATGCCGTATAGCTAACTAAATTTATCGGACAGAGGTGAGTTCTTTATTTTCGATATAAAGCCAAAGTGTGTTTTATAATTATTTTCAATATTTTACCTATATCAAGTTGATGTTTTTAACTCGGAAGTCATTTTTGAATGATTTATTAAAATTACAAAATGTAAAGTGATTTGAGACAAATGACTAATTTGAGCTAGTGCATACTTTTTATAACATTAAATAAAATGATACTTGGAATTGACGGAATATGTATTTGCTCGCTCGCTCGCTCGCTCGTGGCACGAAAGTGTCAAAGCTCTGGTGGCTAGGGGGATTAGAGTTCTCGCTCTTGAGAACGGCTAGTCACCGGTCTCGGGCCTCTTGACTCAAATCTTACCGACGATGAGCTAGAGTGCTCGCTCGTAAGAGTGGGGCGGTACCTTTTCCCCGAGATTCATGCTACGACCGGAAAGCAAGAGTGACGGTTGGTGCGTGGGTCTATGGCATGGATAGGGTTACCGGAACTGTGTAGGAGGTTTGCACGGCGAAAAGTTGATTCCTTTTCCCTGACAATCGGCCGGAGTTGTCAGGCATGGCTAGTTCTCGTGGAGTGCGGTTGAAATCCATATGGTAAAACGGTGTTAGGGCGGTACTTGACTCATCGGCTCGGCCAAAGCTGGTGCTTGTAAATGAACCTGATATGTTTTCTTAATGCTCGTACATTTCAATACTAAAAATTAATCGTTTCATTTGTTCAATCAATTAATTATTAAAGGACTTCATTATTATTTTTTTAAAAGTTGATCAAGATATTTTTTATAAATTATTATATATATATATAGTATAACACTTGCACACGTGGCTCATACTGAAATTTCTTCACGACGCCTCATTTTCTTTGTTTTTCTCTGCTTCGTTTTTTTTTACTTCAAATATAAATACAAAGTTAATGATCAAGGGAATGAGGAGTATTGTAGATGATATTGATCGAGATCTGAGGAAAATGAAATTAATGTTTTGGATGGTACCTCATTTTATTTAAAGAGCCATTGTAATTTTATGGGTTGTAATTGTGTAATGGAAATTATTATTGAATTGATGTAAAAATTAACTTGTGGATTTATAATGTTAAATTGTGGATTTAGAGGTTTATCTTGGGATTTTTAGTCTATTTATTGAAGTCACATGAGAGAGCTTCATGAACCCTCCCTAAAATGACCCCAGTGGACCTAGGGGTCGGGAGTAGGGTATTACAGGTGGTATCAGAGCAAGGTTGGTTCATTATTGTGGAGTTCTATAAGAATATATATTTTGGACAAGTAAGATTAAATGATTTAGTCTAGCTAAGAGGATGAATCAACAAAAAAAATTAGGAAATAAATCTATTAAATATGTTTAGTGGAATGAATAGTAGCATTAGGTATGATCAACATACAAAATAAGGTTTGAATTTCCTAGAACATAAGTTGTAACATCCATATACTGTCAAATGATGAACATAGTGAATAGACTATAAGGTATGAATTTATAGTATATAAGTTTTGACTTTTATACATTGTCTATACTAAGTTTTAATATTTTGATCCAGGATTAGAACACAAGTGTTTCGCATGCCACGTATATTTTTACATTTTTTTTAAGGTCTCATAACAAAAATATTTTAAATCTCATTATTTTTAGAAATATGTTTTATAGAATGCAACCTAGTCATGTTTTGTGTGAATTTCATTAAAGGATACGGTATTGCTTAAATATTGTTTTAAACTAATTGGTAAGTTCTTTAAAGTAAAGGTGTTTTTAAATTTACCGTCTAATGCTTCAACTATTTTAAAGTTTAGTTTTTGTTTCTCGCATTTATTTCAACATACTAGTCTAACAATTTAAAAATGTTATTTTTCAATGTTCATATGCTTTATTATTTTTCAAACTTGAAGAATTCATTTTTTTTTATATATACTGCATAATTTTTCATGTTTTTAAAAGTGTTAAAATTAAAATTTGGTTCACTTCGAATCTCTTAACTATTGATTAGTATATAGTTATTTTACGGGTTTTTTTTTTCATATTGATAATGTTAATATTTTGTTATTCAATTATTATATTCAAGACAAGTTTAGTTTATAAATAAACAAAAAAATAGTGTTAAAAATGTTTTATAAACAAGATTTACCGTAATACAATGATGACTTTGAGATGACAATAGCTATATTTTCATAAGAAATAAAGTAGCTATATATATTTTTTCACTACGGTGTTCAAGTCTTGATGATTTTTTTTATTTTATTTAATTTTTTATTCAAAGAATGAAAATGCTTCTTTGATTATTAATTTTATTTAAATAATACCGATGCATAAGTGTGTAACACTTGTCTTTTTACTCATTGGATCTTATAGAGAATTTTAGGACTTGTGACGACGATTAGGTGGGCCGACACACACATACCCGAGGATCGTAACCTAACTCTGATATCTTTGATGAATTGTTTGTATCAAAAGTTTTTGTTGTTAATTAAGGTTTTTCATTTTTAGTGAACATGCTTAGCATATAGATATAAGGATGCTAATGATTAGAGACATAAGAAAGTTACATAAGGAATAAGGAGAGGAAGTTCGAGGACGAACTTCTTTTTAAGGGGAGAATCAGAATACCCAGATTTTTGTCATGTTGTCTATTAAGGACTTTATCGGCATTTCTAAATAACTGTCTCGATAATTTTTACTTATTTTTTTTTTTAATTTTTGTTTCTTTTTATTTTCAACTATTATGATTTGGTGATACATGTTATTTTCATACTATTGATAAAACTGCGAAAACTTAGAGTATTATTATTATTATTATTATTATTATTATTATTATTAAATTTTTGACTAGGATCATAAGGCTTTTCGTTGGCTATATATATATATATATAGACAGTTATTTTTAACCAAAAGACATAAATTATTTTTGCTAATGTTTCAAAATATATTATTTGTATATACGTGTAGGTACACATAGAAGTTTAATTACCTGCTTGTTATGCTTTTAACCTTTAAATGCATTGGAGCGATTATGGATCTACGTTTAATTAATAACTTGACACAAATTATGGTTAAATACTTTTCTTCATTATTTTTTTTCCGGTTTCCCAGTAGTTAGTAACGTATCTTCCGTTTCTGATATCCTACTATTAATTATTAATTATTAAGGGACATAAAGATATCAGTTATAAGAGGATATATTTATACCTTAGTTTTCTTCCCAAACCTACCCTATAAGGATCTCTATTCTAGACCTATTATTGGAGATATTAATTATGATTACCCGAAAGACTACACTCTAATCTCCATAAAAAAAATTACCATGTACAGTGCAGTTTTTAGCCGATAAAACATTCATTTTCAGCACAAAATTATCCATCAAACTCCTAATTTCAAGATCCCGAACTCCGAAGACAATTATATCACTGCTTGATGAGCAATCACGAGGCTCTCCTCGGCCTCGCTTTGATACCCTCATCGATTTCATTATCACCTAACTATCGATGTTCCAACGTGACTTAGAAATATCCGTCATCGCTTTAGTCATCAATAAGTTCAACCGTCACTGCCTTCAATGTAATTTGGTTATATGGATGCCGCTGGCGCTGGGAAAGGTTTGGATTATGGGTGATGGAAATTAGTTGTGGTGTGATTTGGTGGTTGTTTGGATAAGAAAAAAAAATAGAGGAAAGAAGTATATATATGTATATAAGTAAGCTGACAAGATTGATACGTTTGGGACACTTGAACAACAATTACAGTGTCAAATTAAGAGGTGCATTGGGCAGATGCCGTATAGCTAACTAAATTTATCGGACAGAGGTGAGTTCTTTATTTTCGATATAAAGCCAAAGTGTGTTTTATAATTATTTTCAATATTTTACCTATATCAAGTTGATGTTTTTAACTCGGAAGTCATTTTTGAATGATTTATTAAAATTACAAAATGTAAAGTGATTTGAGACAAATGACTAATTTGAGCTAGTGCATACTTTTTATAACATTAAATAAAATGATACTTGGAATTGACGGAATATGTATTTGCTCGCTCGCTCGCTCGCTCGTGGCACGAAAGTGTCAAAGCTCTGGTGGCTAGGGGGATTAGAGTTACTGCTCTTGGAGAACGGCTAGTCACCGGTCTCGGGGCCTCTTGACTCGAAATCTTACCGACAGTAGCTAGAGTGCTCGCTCGTAAGAGTGGGGACGGTACCTTTTCCCCGAAGATTCATGCTACAGCCGGGAAAGCAAGGGCTGACGGTTGGTGCGTGGGTCCTATGGCATGGATAGGGTTGGCTGGAACTGTGTAGGAGGTTTGCACGGCGAAAGTTGATTCCTTTTCCCTGACAATCGGCCGGAGTTGTCAGGCATGGCTAGTTCTCGTGGAGTGCGGTTGAAATCCATATGGTAAAACGGTGTTAGGACGGTACTTGACTCATCGGCTCGGCCAAAGCTGGTGCTTGTAAATGAACCTGATATGTTTTCTTAATGCTCGTACATTTCAATACTAAAAATTAATCGTTTCATTTGTTCAATCAATTAATTATTAAAGGACTTCCGCTGTTATTTTTAAAAGTTGATCAAGATATTTTTTTATAAATTATTATATATATATATAGTATAACACTTGCACACGTGGCTCATACCAGCCCTTCGCTGACGCCTCATTTTCTTTGTTTTTCTGTTTCGTTTTTTTTCTTCTGTAAATATAAATACAGGTTAATGATCAAGGGGAATGAGGAGTATTGTAGATGATATTGATCGAGATCTGAGGAAAATGAAATTAATGTTTTGGATGGTACCTCATTTTATTTAAAGAGCCATTGTAATTTTATGGGTTGTAATTGTGTAATGGAAATTATTATTGAATTGATGTAAAAATTAACTTGTGGATTTATAATGTTAAATTGTGGATTTAGAGGTTTATCTTGGGATTTTTAGTCTATTTATTGAAGTCGCGGCGAGAGCTTCGCAACCCCTCCTAAAATGACCCCAGTGGACCTAGGGGTCGGGAGTAGGGTATTACATACCCAGTCCGAGATAGAGGCAAGAGGTGGGGATGAAGGTGCTGAACCCGAGGGAGAGGTAGAGGCAAAAGGAAAAACGGACTCGACAAACTTGACATGTCGCGAGATATACATACGAGATTCTACAAGATCGTAGCAGTAATATGCATGCTGATTGAGAACATAGCCAAGAAAAACACACGGGCGGGAACGAGGTTGAAGCTTGTGACTGGTGTAGGGACGCAACCAGGGATAACAGAGACAACCAAAAATACGAAGTTTAGTGTAATTGGGAGGGTGTTAAAAATAGATTCATAGAAGTGCACGCATTTCGAGTGGGTGTGGGCATACGATTTTTTAGATATACAGCTGTGGAGAAGGCATAAGGCCAATACGACGTGGGAGCGGAAGCATGAGTCAATAAGGCTAAGCCAGTTTCAACAATATGCATATTTCGGCGTTCAGAAATTCCATCGTGTTCAGGGGTGTATGGCGGAGTGGTAAAAAAGGAAATACCGCTGGTTGCAAAATATTCACGTAGAGATATAAATTCACCACCATTATCAGAATAAATTATTTTAATGGATTGTTCAAAGAATTTTTCAACAATGGAACGAAAACGGATAAACGTAGAATGAACATCATATTTTCGTGCGAGTGGGTAAAACCAATATAACGCGTAAAATGATCAACAAAAATTATAAAATATTTCTAACCATCATTGGAAATAATAGGTGATGTCCACACATCACTAAAAATGATCTCGAGAGGACGAGATGAATTCAAGGTAGAGTCGCCAAATGGCAGTTTATGACTTTTACTCTCTAAGCAGGCAGAGCAATGCGTGAAAGAATTATTACTAGACTGTAAATCATAAGTTCGTAAAATAGACGATAAAATAGGATGAGCTGGATGACCCAACCGATGATGCCAATCGTGAGAGGAGGCTTTATTGGAAGCAAAGGCGACAATGGGAGGATTTGGCCACTCGTACAATCCATTTTTAACTGGACCACGGATGATGGGCTTGGTCGTCTGAATGTCCTTCACAACAAATTCAGATGGTAAGAACTCGACAGATAAATTATTGGCTTTGCACAATTGTGAGATAGAAAGTAAATTGCGGGACATGTTGGGGACACAGAGGACATTACGTAAAGGAATAGATTTAACAGAATTAATGGGAATTGAAGAATTGCCAGTATGAGTAATAGAGAGGCCCTTACCATCACCAACCAGAAGGTCATCAGTCCAGTGTATGGGGCATGTAAGGACAAGTTCTGCAAGTCCGAAGTCACATGATGCGAAGCCCCACTATCAAGGAGCCAATTGGGAGCATTCGAATCAAACTGAGTCGAGTCAGGGGCCGGGGCTGCAACATTAGCCTGAGGACGTGGTGATCGTTGACCCGGGGAACCTAAAATATGACTGAGTTGACCACCAAAAGTAGGGCAATTTTGGGCAAAATGACCTTGAATATAGCAGAGCTGACACTTACCCAAAAACGGACGTCGGTTCGAATTATTTGTTCCATAATTAGGGGCTGAATTATTTGCCCCAGAAGTGTGGGTATGTCCACGCCAATGCTGTTGTTGTTGACCATAATTACCACCACCCGGAGCACATTATTGCCAGCCGAATTTCCTCCATTGTAGTGGCTGTTTGGCTGATTTGAAGAGGAGCCGGATCCTGGATTCCTCCATTGCTGCTGCTGGGAGGCTGACCGGGAAGGATGAGAAGACGGCCTGTATGCCGCGTGAGCTGTGGCCGGACCAAACTGAGCACCGGCCGGTGGGGAATAGGGCTGAAAACTTAGGAGCTTCTCATGGAGTTCCTCAAACGAGATGACGGTGTCCCGAACAGCAATTGCGCGGGCAATATCGGAATATTCTGGGCCTATATTGTTGAGAACAAGATGGACAAAGCCGTCATGATCCATTTGCGACCCTAGCAATGCAAGTTCATCACGTTTGTGCTTCATCGTGTAGAGAAATTCATGAACAGAGGTGGAACCACGGTGATGAGCCCTCATGGCGTCCTTGAGGTTGTGAATTCTGGCCCGAGACGGAGTGGCATACACATCGGTTAAGGTTTTCCATGCTTGGGCAGCCGTTGTTTTGCCGTAAAGCAGGGTGGCTGTTTCAGGGGTAAGGGACGAAATCAGTAAGTTTCTGATTAAGTTATCCTGTCGAGTATGCGTGACAAATTCTGGATTGAGAGAAGTTTGTCCGTTGGCGGTGATGGTGGCCGGTGGTATGGCCTTGGTACCATCTACGTACCCAAAGAGGCCGTTCCCAACGAGGAGGGATTCAATTTGCATGTGCCAAACGTAGTAGTTGCTGGCATCAAGTTTAATGGTGGCTTGGGCAGCCGTATTGAAGGTGATGATGGAGGTGGCAGCCATAATTGCCGGTGAAGAGCTGTGGAGAAGAAGGAGAGGGAGAAAACCAGCGGCTGCAAGAAGAAATTTTAGGTTTTAGAAAAAAAATTGATCGTAAAGCTCTGATACCATGACAGATTTAATTTAAAATTATGATTTGATTGATTATTTTTAATTGTTCATTATTACAATGTATATATAGAAGTGTATAGTAACTGCTATAATATGAACAAAGCTATAACTACGGCTAGATACATTCCTATAACTACTCTAGCAGTAAATACAAATAATGACAATATTTACTATGATATGAATATACAGCTAATAGGCCGAAATCAGGGAGATGATGAGGAATTTTTTCATAGATTTATATTCTGACGACCAAAACACCCACCATTGTGACTGCGTCTTCCACTCCCCTATTTTATCAAATTTGGCACTACAGCTTCTTAATAGGGATGTTCATGAGTTGGAAATCGAGGAGGCTTGCTTTGACATGGGAACCTATAAAACAGCTGGACCAGATGGTTTACCGCCTTTTTTATATAAAAAATGTTGGGGAATTGTGGGTCAATCGATTGTTGATTTTGTCAAGAAATCCTTTCGAGATGGAGCGTTCCCAGCAGAGATGAATGAAAATCTCATTACCCTCATCCCTAAAGTGGAATGCCCGGAAACTCCTGCTCAGTTCCTCCCTATCGCTTTAGCTTACGTCATTATCAAGATTATTACTAAAGTTTTGGGGAACAGAATCCGGCTGATCATTGGAGAACTTGTTAGTCAAAACCAAAGTGCGTTTATTCCGGGTAGAAGTGGGACTGAAAACATCATTGTGGCGCAGGAAATTATGTATTTTCTGTTGGAGAAAAAGCCATTTTTGAAGGGTTGGACAGTCAACTTTAGCGCTAATTACGGATAGACTCCGATGTATGTCATCGAGAGTTAATGATATCATTAAATACTCCATATGGAGTAGTTGATGATTGACTTTTGAATCACTCGATTCGGATGTCGGGTGAATGAGAAATTAATGGCTAAAGTTGGTAGAAAATATGTAGGAGATGGGAGTTGAAGGGAGGACCTCACCCCATTCTCCCACATTGGAAACTTGAGTGTTGGGAACTCAAGTGATAAGAGCTAGTGTGTCTCTTATGGATATGCCCCAAGGGGCAAGGCACTTTCGTGCAGGAGGGAGGACTTAGATTATTCCACACGCGCGCGCGCCGCCGTTAGTCCATCCGGCTCGGCTCGTGCTCGGTTCGGGTGTTACTATTAATTTTTTGGACAAAATTTCTTTGTGAAATTAACCATAAAATTAAGTTTGGAATATGATTGTGTCATTCGACCAATCTGAATTCATTGAGTCATTCGACCAATCAGAATTCAGACGACACATCATCCGACCAATCAGTTGCAGGATTTTAATCCCAAAATGGCTTGGGGAATAAAGTGGCTCCTAGCTTCTTTCCTTGAGGCAGAAGTCGGCCATTACTTTTCCAAGGGGAAAAGTTTGATGATGTGTTTCGGCCAATCAGGTTCAAGCATTGGCTCCTCCTCTCCACTATATAAAGAATCCCTATGAATGAGAATGAGATCATCGAATTTTCTCTTGTGTCTTTCCACCACAAAGAGTCAGTCATATAGATCTAGATATTTAGTCGAAGAGAAGTCGGAGCACTATGTAAGTTCGCCGGAGCTCGGGTTTTTGAAGTGCCTCTAAATCCGAGACGAAAGCCGTTGTATCTTGGGAGACAGTTGCTACTACCGTGGGCACCATACCAAAGCAATTTGTCTTAAGGAAAGAGTAACTACTCGCCTCGGTTTGATTTCTAGTCCTTTGTTTTCTATGTCAAACTTTTATTGTTCCTTGTTCGAGTTAGATCTGTATGATAGTATAGATTGTGTTAGACCTGTTAGATAATATGACTATTTATATTTTCATTATTTATTATCTAATTTAATAATCCATAAAGTTCCGTAAATTACGGGTCTGTTCCGTAAATCACTCCACACACGACACCTATCCCAACATTTTCTTCATAACAAAAAAGGCAAAAAGGGGCATATGGTTATCAAAATTGACTTGGAAAAAGCTTACGATCGAGTGGATTGGTCTTTCCTCAGAAATATACTGCACACTATCGGATTGAAGGAAAGTATCCTGAATTTGTTAATGTATTCGATCACTTCTGTTAATCTTTCTATTCTTTGGAATGGTTCCAAACTAGAGGCCTTTTCTCCTAAACGTGGTATTAGACAGGGAGATCCGGTTGCTCCTTATTTATTAGTGCTTTGTATGGAAATACTAAGCATGATGATTAACAAAGCAGTGGATAATGGCACTTGGAACATTCCCCTCCGCATGTTAGATGCTATTCACCCTTTTTGAAACAAGGCTTTAACTATATGAAACCTTTGTATTTGATATGTAACATGGTATAAATATGTGAACAAGCCTCGAATTGAGCTTCGATTCGCTCAGCTTAAAACACTTTTGGGAAAAATTTTATATACCGAGTTTTGCTTCCGTTTGCCTTTAATTTGATACGACGTAGTAGAGGCTTACATTATAAAATGAATTTATTTTTATTTTATACGTGCTTAACGCTTTTTTTCCTGCCGACGACTTGCTACTTTTTTGTTAATGTATTCGATCACTTCTGTTAATCTTTCTATTCTTTGGAAGCCACAGAGGGCCAAGCAAAAATAATGGAGAGTATTCTTCAAGAATTTTGCAGATGTTCGGGCTACTTTTTGGGAAGCAAAAATTAGCCTGTCAAGAATTTTGCAGATGTTCGGGTCAAAAAATTAGCCTGTCGAAATCTAAATTCTACACTTCAAGAAATGTAGGGGTCACATTGAGGAGCAACATCTCCAATGCACTATCTATACAGTACACGGCTTCATTGGGTGACTACTTGGGAGTTCCTATCATCCAAGGACGCCTCAAAGTATCTCATTTCACATCCTTGCTTGATCGAATGAAATCTAAGCTCTCATCATGGCGTTCAAAAATCTTGTCCAAGGCAGGGAGGAACGTTCTAATTAAAAGCTCCTTATCCATTCAAGTGTACTACCACATGCAAATGTTTAAATTACCGTTATCTATTACATCAGCCATGGAACGTATTTGCAGGGACTTTCTTTGGGGTGACGAGGAGGATGCTCGTACGATGCATACGTTTTCGTGGAATAAAATCTGTAAGCCGAAGGACTGTGCAGGATTGGGAATCCGCAAGCTACATGAGATGAACCTAGATTTTTGGGCAAGTTGGTGTGGCAACTTGTACACCAGAAAGACAGATTGTGGGTAGGATTGCTATGACATAAGTACAAAGAGCTGTCAGCGTCTCCTAAAGTCGGTTGCTCTCCTTTTTGGCGTGGTATCTGCAAGGCAGACTCTATTCTATGGAAAGGCATTAGATGGAGAACGATGACTATGTGTGAAAAGACGAACCGAAAGGTGTTTACACAGTTACCGCGGGGTACATGTTTCAAATGCAAGAACAAGATCAAGACATCGTTCCTGATAGAGACAAGTACGTATGGCAACAGATATGGAGCTTAAAAGGGCCAGCCCAGGGAAACTTTTTGATTTGGAGCATGAAGCATGAAGGACTACCTGTCTACGAACTTTTAGCTAACCGACATGTCATCCCATCACCACTATGCCCGCTTTGTGGTATGGACGCGGAATCGATTTTACATGCTATGAGAGATTGCACCTGGGCTAGTCAAGTTTGGTGCCTGCTTCTTCCAAGAAACTTGTGGAGCAGATTTTTTGAGACAATCAACAGGGGACGTACTGGATTGAATTGAACATGAAAAGAGAGAGTGGGTCTTACCTCGGGTCCTCTGAATGGAGGTATATTTGGAGGGAAGTTGTGTATGGCATATGGCTTTGGCGAAACAGGATTTTTCACGACTCCGACAAGGAGCGCCCCCCGGTGTTTGTGTTTTCTTCATAGGCAGTTGAACGGGCCAAAAGTCTTAGGCTCGCTTGGCAAGATAGTGTGTAGCTTGCTGCTATTGAGTTTTATGTTTGATTTACTTGTTGTAGCCAAAATGGCACTTGATTTTCCCTCCCTGTATATTTTCTTTGACCAGCCCGTTTGCGGCACAGTAAATAAAAGTGTTCGTTTAAAAAAAAATATTGTTTGCTTATTGTACTACTACTATTAAAGATTGAAAAGTTGTCTTATATATGTACTCTCTGTTCCAAAATAACTGATGTATTTGATAAAAACACATATAATATAACTACCATTTTTATTATACTTTTTATTATTATACTAAAATACTAGTAAATAATAAATATGACAATAATTATTAAATTCTAAGGAAATAAGAATAAATTACTACATTCGTCTTAAAATATTGATTTATTTAGACTTTTCACACGGATTAAAAAAGTAAATAAAGGTCATTAAATTTAATGTTTTTTTATACATTAAATTTAGTGTTGAAAGTCTAGAATATCATTTGACTATCTTTAATGTAATAATTGTAAGGTAGATATATAAAAGTATAGTAAATTAGATGTAAAAGAAATAAAAATGTAATAAATGTTCTAGTAACATTCTAAATTGACTTATATTATGAGACATATATAAAAAACTAAATAAATTTATATTTTGAAACTTATATGACCAAAATATGTATTCTTTTTTTTGTCAAACAAAATATGTATCCTTAATTAATTTACCTCATCAAGTCATTCCTTCCCAGATCATCTATTTTATGGGTCTGCTCTAGTTAATGAAGCGGAAATCTGCTATATATACTAAACCTAACTAAAACCTCCGCTTTCTCAATTCATTATTAATAACATTTGAACCTGATATATATATATATATATATATATATATATATATATATATATATATATATATATATATATATATATATATATATCATATAGCATCAACCAACTGTGCATAATGCACGGGATAACATGAAAATTCTTTAGATGTAAAGAAATGTTTAATATATTTAGTGAAAGCAAATTTCAATACAGTATAAAGCTTATAATAATAAGTATATGTGACAAAAACTAAGCATTCTTATAGTCTCCAAAAAAAAATGATATCTCAGACTCACTTTTCGTTAAGCAAATATTCATGTAAATCCGTAATAACAACAATATGGGTGTTTGACGATATTGGTAGCATAAAATGAGTACTTTATTTCCATGATATAATAAACACAACAAAGTTACAACATATTATTTTATCCGATTGATCATGTTGATATGGAACAAATCATGATCAATAGTTTAAACTTGTATTTATGTAAACTATATTGTGACTATTTTGTTATAAATATCAACAACAAAAAAATTGGGCGTAAAGTATAAAATGGCAAAAGCATTCCACAACTTGGCCTTTATCGATATATGAGTTGTTTTATTGGTCTGACGATGCCGGATTTTGTCATGTATAATTTGAGGCCAATTTAATCTAGGGATGATAGAATCAAAGATGATTTTGGGGGTGATTTTAGGGTTCTATGGCTGAGTCCAAGAATGTATCTTGGATTGCCTACGTATCTCGTGTCTTGTCCAGAATCAAGCCTTACGTAGTTCTGGAATGATGTATTTATAGGCACATGTCCTTCTCTCGCCCTAAATTTGGGGCGGTTTGGTCTATTGACATAATTACCCTTAAATGGGCCTTGCCTCTCTGCCCAAGTAACTTTCTTTGGATGGTGGGCTAGAGCCTGGATCAAGTCCATGGTATCGACTCGATGGACACCGACATGGGTACTCGAGATGGAACACTTGCAAGATCTGCGTCAGCGCGGTGGTGATCAGCGATTCGTCTCGTATTCGACCCGATGCGGATAATATACTTGGACTTTTCCACATGCCAGCTGGACCAATTAGATAGTTCCACGTGGAGGGGCGATATTCGGTATCGTCATAAGCCCCCCAGATCTATCTGAGCTCTTGAGGTCAGTCCGATCTGTCAAAGTGTATATCTCGCCACTTTGCTATCCAATGCTCGAACTTAAATCATCCTGCGGACATACTTCCCGTGGATTCCGACATACTGGACTTTCCATGTTTGCTTTGCTGACTTTTTGCCTTAGCATTATTTGTCCCTTTGGACTTATAATGTGTGGCTAAGTTGACATCGACTTCGATGCCGTAGCTGTCGAATGAATGATGAGATGTCCAACTTGGAACTGTCTCGGTTGAAATTGGCTTCGAGGCTGTAGCTGTCGAAGGAATGTTGAGATGTCTGCAGTTGGGACTGTATCTGCCGAGGTCGACTTCTCTGAAGAATTTGACTTGCCCTGACTTTGGAGTACAACATTCAGATCTCGAATGTCAGTCTAACAGTCTTGAGACTTTGCCTTAGCGCCAGAGATGATGCTTCTTCTTAGGCTTTGCCCTTTTTAACCAAACGTTGTCGTTGGCTTCCATCTGTATAAACATTTAGCCGGTCATTTGGACTTGGCTTATTTTTTCCTTGAAAAACTGTCACATTTTTCCTTCTTTTCTTTTGTCTTTGATATAGACCATCTTGCTTTATTGCGGCCTTTGGCCTTATTCGCACATCAGTTTCTCTCATGTCGATGCATATATGTCGATATCTGCTCCTCAAGTATCATGAGAACCTTAGGTTTGGATCATACAAGTATTTGATGTCAAACCCTTTGTTGCGTAGTAGAAGAGACGCCCGGTACCGCCTCCTTTTCGTTTGTCGAAATCGATGCCCTTTCGGCCGCCGATATATATTTCGACTCACGATGTCCTAGTAATTACTTGCCTAAAAAGATTGGTAATACGTCACTATCGCTCCGGATCTCGGTGTCGTGGTGTTTCTTTGTCGTTTATGACTCATGACACATATTCGCCGAGAGTTTTGGACATGGTCCGAACTCGATGCCTTAGCCTTTTGTTCCATGGAAATTTTAGCTTCCCTGGTGTCGATCGAAATGATCATCTTTGCCGACCTCGATGCCCTAGTAAATTCTCTCCTTAGAGTCGATTACGTCGTTGTCGACTCGGACTTTGATGCCATTGTGTTTTCGTCCCATTAAGACTTATAGCTGTTGGCTGTCGATACTGAAGGCGTCCGACTTGCGGATCCTCGTAGACCGTTGAGTAGATCCTTTGTGGAGTGGATTCTCGAGAAACGCAAGATGCTAGTCAAAAAGTCACAATAACCATGGGGATAATTCCCGAAATAAGAAGGCTCGTCCCGCCATGCTCGGCCAGGAGAGTTCCAAAATAAGATCGCTCAACTCTCCGTGTGGGAATCTCTTGCCCGTAAATATGGTCCTCCAACCTCGGATGTCGAAGTGACTCACGGCGCTTCTTCATAATTGTCGCTCTTTGAATTGTACTTTTGTTGAGCATTCATTCGACCCTTTTGAATTTTTAATTCTGAATTCATGCTTTTCTCTTGGATGTCGTTTGTGTTGTTGAATATTTGCTTAGGGTGTAGTCCTTTGGACTTCATTCCCTTGCTGACGTTGCTTTATAGGGTGTAGTCCTTTGGACTTAATTCCTTAAGCCCTGGAAGTGTAGTATGAGTGCATGACTCATGGTACACTTGAATATGAGTCGAACTAGCGTTATCTTGCCTCATGGGCTTGACTTGGCTATTTGGTCGGAGCTCGATTCGATCGTCGTGCCTTATCAGGCTTATGAACCGATCGAATTAAATAACTCCTTATTCGATTTGCCGCGCTTCGTGGTGCTTATGAACCGGTCGAATAAGGTATCCATCGTGGGATCTTCCAACCGCCTCGCATCATGGCTTATTGGTCGTTGGGAGTGATATAAGCACTCGTCATTGACTTGGCTTTATTCACTATTTTGTTTTAACTCCATCGTGTCGGGGCTTGCGGTCGGAGTGATATAAGCATTGTCGGTGACTTGGCTTTATTCACTAATTTGTTTTAACTCCATCGTGTCGAGGGCTTGCGGATCGGAAGTGATATAAGCATTGTCGGTGACTTGGCTTTATTCACTATTTTATTCCGACTTTGTCGTGTCGAGGATTCGTAGTTGTGGTTGACTTTTGCCTCTTTTATCCTAAATCACATGGACTTCTTTTGCTTTAAGGTCGGTCGAATTTTTGCCTCTGCCATTTTGCATCATGGTAGATTTGCAATGTGAAGGTCAGAAATCATAACAAACACAAATAAATGTCTCGAGGAAAGACATGCTTATTAGAATATTTATGAAATTGTCACATGGACTTATTACAAGACATAAAAAATGTAAAAACAGATATTAATCGAGATAAGGCTTAGCTTATTTGGCGTAGTCTGTTGGTACCATGCTTAGATGGCAGGCGGACTTACATAAGATTGCCTTCGAGCTCCGAATATTATGCCGAGGCGAGCTTGGTCTTATTAAAGATGCGCTCGAGAGAGCTCCAAATATGATGCCGAGGCCAAGCTCGATCTTATAAAAGATGACGCCGAGCCGAGCTCGGTCTTATAAAAGATACGCTCGAGATAGCTCCAAATATGATGCCGAGGCGAGGTCGGTCTTATAAAAGATACGCTCGAGAGAGCTCCAAATATGATGCCGAGGCCGAGCTCGGACTTATAAAAGATACGCTCGAGAGAGCTCCAAACATGATGCCGAGGCCGAGCTCGGACTTATAAAAGATACGCTCGAGAGAGCTCCAAATATGATGCCGAGGCGAAGCTCGGTCTTATAAAAGATACGCTCGAGAGAGCCAAATATGATGCGAGGCCGAGCTCGGACTTATAAAAGATACGCCGAGAGAGCTCCAAATATGATGCCGGGCCGAGCTCGGTCTTACAAAGATGACGCCGAGCCGGGCCGGTCTTATAAAGATAACGCCGAGCCGAGCTCCAAATATGATGCCGAGGCCGAGCTCGGTCTTATAAAGATACGCTCGAGAGAGCTCCAAATATGATGCCGAGGCCGAGCTCGGACTTATAAAAGATACGCCGAGAGAGCTCCAAATATGATGCCGAGGCTAAGCTCGTCTTATAAAAGATACGCTCGAGAGAGCTCCAAATATGATGCCGAGGCCGAGCTCGGTCTTACAAAGATGACGCCGAGCCGGGCTCGGTCTTATAAAGATAATGCCGAGCCGAGCTCCAAATATGATGCGAGGCCGAGCTCGGTCTTACAAAGATGACGCCGAGCCGGGCTCGGTCTTATAAAGATAACGCCGAGCCGAGCTCCAAATATGATGCCGAGGTGAGCTCGGTCTTATAAAAGATACGCTCGAGAGAGCTCCAAATATGATGCGAGGCGAGCTCGGACTTATTAAAGATTCACTCATCGGTGATCTCCAATCACGACTCGAGTCGAGCTCGGGTTTTGGACAAGACGAGTCCGTAGAGCTCGAATGCCGGTGCTCGATATCTCGAGTCTTTGTGGTGCAATGTGATTGTGATAAAAACATTACACATATAATAAAGACTTACAAAGTATATAAGAATTTAAAATAACAATTGTAAGAACTCTGAGAGCTTAAGAGCTCGGCTCGCTCTTTGGAGCTCGAGAACTCGCTTCGTGGATAGCTAGATACGGTAGATAACTCGCAGCTTTCTGGGGCGCCACAGCAGTGTCTTTCCGGTGGCAATCAGACCTCGAAACGGATTCCGATCGGCACGAAATTTGGAGGGATCGTTCTTCCTTCACTTTTCTTCGATGTGACCGGTGGAAATTTTCTTTCGATGGCTCAATCTCCGGGAATAAGCCGCTGATCTGGCAGCTGCTGTCCAGAATCCTGCTGCGTTTCTGGTGCCTGCAGTAACTTCCTTTCCACGATCGAGAAATCAAACGAACTCCGATCGGCCTAAAATTTTGAGGGCTTGTTCGGTCCTCATAATTATTGAATCTGACCGGTGGAAATCTTGTTCCAACGGTTCAATTGTCGGGAATATTCAGCCGACTTGTCTGCTCCCCATTAGGGTTCTGCTGCGTTTTTTATGCAGCCGCAACTTCTTTGAGACGATCGGGCACTCAAAACAACTCCGATCGGTATGAAATTTGGAGGTCTTGTTCGTCCCTCCTAATCCTTGGATCTGAACGGTGGAAATCCTATTCCACCGGTTGAAACTCCAGAAATAATCCATCTATCCGACCACTTTTTGGGCTGCTGCATTTTTGATACAGCAGCAACTTCTTGGCGACGGCCGGGCATGTAACCGGACTCCGATCGGCACGAAATTTTGAGGGTTTGTTCGTCCCTCGATATTCTTCACTCTGAACGGTGGGATTTTCATTCCAACGGTTCAAACTCCATAAATCAGCCGCCGATCTCGCTGCATTTTTGGGTGCTGCGTTTTTGCTGTTACAGCAGCAACTTTCCGGCGACGATCGGCTATCTAAACGGACTCCGATCGTCACGAAATTTGGAGGGGTTGTTCGTCCCTCCTTATCCTTGAATCTGAACGGTGGAAATCTTGTTTCAACGGTTCAATTTCCGGCAATCAACCTCGGATCTGACTGCGTTTTTGGCATTAAATTGATCACGAACCACCACTCCTTGATCCATCACCGATAGAAGGCCCTCCTTCTAGCGCCAATGACGATGCCGGATTTTGTCATGTATAATTTGAGGCCAATTTAATCTAGGGATGATAGAATCAAAGATGATTTTGGGGGTGATTTTAGGGTTCTATGGCTGAGTCCAAGAATGTATCTTGGATTGCCTACGTATCATGTGTCTTGTCCAGGAATCAAGCCTTACGTAGTTCCTGGAATGATGTATTTATAGGCACGTGTCCTTCTCTGCCCTAAATTTGGGGCGGTTTGGTCTATTGACATAATTACCCTTAAATGGGCCTTGCCCTCTTGCCCAAGTAACCTGCTGGATGGTGGGCCTAGGAGCCTGGACTGAAGTCCATGGTATCGACTCGATGGACACCGACATGGGTACTCGAGATGGAACACTTGCAAGATCTGGCCGGCAAGGCGGTGGTGATCACCGATTCGTCTCGTATTCGACCCGATCGCGGATAATATACTTGGACTTTTCCACATGCCAGCTGGACCAATTAGATAGTTCCACGTGGAGGGGCGATATTCGGTATCGTCATGGTCACTAACACTTTCAGCCCATGTGCGTAAGCCTACGTGTTTTTCATACTTTTTTTTTTTGAAAGCAACGTGTTTTTCATACTAAATGAAAGAATCCGTAAAACCGAAAAAAGGCGTTATATATATATATATAAATTAATTAATGTAATATATAAAACTACTAAAAGTCTCGTACAACAAATAGCCGAAAACTGAAAATGGTAGTTTTTACTACAATAAGAGGAGGAGAATTATATTGATATTACTAATCTTTGCTAAGCTATATCATCCTAGTTCCAAATTGATACACACATATATATATACATGTCAAGGTTGGCAAAGGCCGCCTGCCAAAAAGAGAGGTCGACTGTCGTTTTTGACCGATATTATAAATCCACGACATATCACATATAATTTTAATCTGTAAAAACATTTGTACAATACATCATATATGTAATGTATTTTATCTAATAGACATCCATATATTACATGTGTATATATCACATTTTTTAACTCAAAGAGACCGTTCGATTTCTGACTGAGAACCCTTTCTTAGTCAGAAATCTCAAGTCTTAGACAATCTCTTAACCAAGAATCTGTAAAAGCAGAAGAACAACAAAGGAAGCCACAATAAACAGGGTTAGAGTCTGCCATTTTCTAGGAGCCATGATCCTCTACCGTGTGTATGTGATGTTGTGTTGAATTAGAGTCAAAATGACGTCGTTTTGGGTGTAAATTTTTTTAGGTTCTTTTTTTTTGTACTTTGCAGCAAAAAGGTGTCGTTTTGGCTCTAATTCAACACATGATCATGTGAGTACAATAGAGGATCCAACTCGATTTTGTAGGAGAGACAGACGGTGCAGCAAGCAGAGATCATACCCAAAGCATGACGGGCCTCATCCATAGACATTATAGTTAGAAAATACGTGCATAGAAATAGTAGGAAAGAAAAGAGTGAACCTTGAACCTTCTTTCAAGCTCCATTTCAAGAGGGAAGCCAGAAACTCAGCAATGCAAGACGTCTCCAAGAAATCCACAACGATTTGCCTGAGACGGCCTTGACAAAATGTGTCTGGATGCAAATTCAATCAAAAGCAACCAAAAAGCTCTTTTTGGTTGCAAAACCATTGTGCCCTCACCAACTGATAATCAAGCAACAACACCGACAAACATCATTTCTTTTTGAGAATCCACCCAAATAAGAATTTTCACCTATAATATTGAAAGGAAAAGAAAGCAAAAAAAAAAAAAAAAAATGTAAAAGTTAGACCCAAAACACCTCATATTTACCCATTAGCCCACACCTATTAAATTTTGGGATGATCATTCAGAAGAAAATGTATATGAGATGTTGAATTCAGTAGCTTAAGGAGTCTTGCATATTGGCCTTGTTGGCCTAGCCGTTGAGGGTCAAAATATGGCCTTCAACATCGCCAAGAGAGGTTTCTCATCTCCATTTACAATCACGTTGCATCTGAAGTTGACTCAACCGTCGATAGGGACAATTGATAAAGTATCCCTTTGATTAGGAAATAGAATCTCTAAAAATCGTTCTTTCACCTGAAATGCACAGATAGTTATTGTTCCGGTCAGCTCTCATTGTCCAAAGAATGTAAATGGATGGCAACAATAAATGTTTAAGAAGGTACCACATAAATAAATTTGAAATATAAGAAGAAAAAAAACATTGGAACAAAGCTAGAACATTGGATTGGCGAAAAGAAGAAAACAAATAAACAAATAATAAGTTTCTAAGAAAGATCAAGACGACGCTCAATCATCTGTTTGTTTACCAAAATACTGGAAAAAAAATGTGAAGCATGTTACAAACATTTAATCAATTGATCTTTACACAAAGGTTAAAATGTGCTGCTCGATCTGTTGACAAGGTGGAATCTTTGTTGATTCAACACAGACAACATAGGCAAGTATTCAACATTGTTATGAGCCAAAATCAGCTTCTGTAGCTCCGCGGCCAGCGAATATTGAGCTGACGGCATCAAACATAAAACTCATGAATAAACATTATCTAGTCTTTAGCACAAAAAACGTGATTAGCACTAAAAACATAATCGCAATGCATACCTCCCACCACTTCTCACCCTCACCAAGTGAATCCATACTATCCTCAGTATCTTCTGTGAAAGTAAATGTATCGTTATCTCGTTGCGAGTCATATTTTATTCTTATCCCAACTCATATTTAATGTGTAAACCAATACGTATATACAACACCTTCACCTCGTCCCCACAATCTCAAACACTTATTCATTCATCAGCTCCAAAACTCAGATTGCAAGTTGAACCTTGAAACCTATTTCACAAATACAAAAAAATAAAAAAATAAAAAATAGAGAAAAAAGATAAAGAAAACAATTTTACCCAGAAATTATGTCATTTTTCCCTGTAGGTGTTTCTCATAACAGTAGCGCCATCTTAATCACACCGCCTTAAGCCTCCCCATCCTTATCTGCTCACATCACCTTCCAGTAACAATCCCTGCATCACAAATACGACTGACACAGTTTAGGTGCTTCTGACATTTTAATGGCAACATGTTTTTTCACCTTTAGAACTCACTTTCTATCTGTGAATCACATTGTTCATTTTTATTTCACCAACATTTGACATCAAAGTCTCAATACAGAACAAAAATATGTGCATAATTCATTAAGAAAAAATAAAGAGCTATGTACTGCACACAAAGGTTTGTGAGGACCAATACCATGCCGTTTACTATGAAATAGTTCAATCTATTCATTACATCTGAAACAAAAACAAAACAAACATACATATTCATTGAAAATTACTCAAAATTGCAAGGTTTCTACAATTGCAGCAGACGATTACTCAAAAACTATTATTCTTCTAGATGTAGTGAATGTGTTATCGTTGTCGCTGAATTCCTGCTATCTATCCCGCGTGGCTCTTTTCGTTTGGTTTAGAAGCATACTGAAGCAGATCTTGGAGAAAGCCACTCTCAATCTCGATCTTCCTGCAATCACTGCAACAATAATTCATAATTAAAAAAAAAAAAAAAACTGACCGAAGTCATCCTCGAAAATCCCTAAGAATGAAATATGAAAGAGAAAAGACTAAATATACAATCCAAAAGAATAAATTAAAAGGAAAAAACCCAAACTAAATACATGAATTTATACTCATATGCCATATCCGATGAAAATCTTAACGGGATCAGATTCATTTGAATTTGTAGCGGAAATTGAGGCAGCTATGATCGTGAATCCCGTGTTTGTCTCGACTAAAAAAATCAGCGTGTATGTTGTTATCATTTAAAAAAAAACTACAGGTATAAGCCGGGTCAAAAGCGGGTTTTGGATCAAAATTGTGGGTAATTGGGTTAAAACAACTCCTCTTTATATTATATTATATGTATATATATATATATATATATATATATATATATATATATATATATATATATATATATTAAATTTTTTTTTTTAAATTTTTTTTAAATTTTTTTTTTTGAGGAAACAAATATTTTATTAAACATTATCCGCAAAACAAGCGGCTAGGACATCACCCGGAGGCAAGGAGCCTCACAAGGTGCGGGAAGTAACAAACAAATCATATCTAGCTAAAAGATACGCATGAACATTCCCTATACGTCGGACAAAAGAAAACGAAACAGACGCAAAACTAGCCACAAGGGCCAAACAATCCTGAAGAAGACAACCCTGAGCTGTGAGATCTTCTCCTGGCCGTCGAAGTTGTGAGACCCATGCCAAACAATCACTTTCCACCTCAAGCCGCTGAAATCTTAGGTGCACCACCTCCTCCAAGGCCAAGTAAATAGCCCTAAGCTCTAAAAACTCTAAAAGATCGCCTGGATCAAAGTGATACGCAAAGGAGTGGAGTACGGATCCATTCGAGTCTCGAAAGATGACTCCAATACCCACACCCATGTCAGTAGATGATGCATCCACATTACCTTTCACCACACCTTTAAGAGGCTTCATCCATCTATCCGGTAAGTGGCAAGCCAACGCCTGAACCCGAAAAGCTGCTATAGCCTCCATATACTCTGCAGAGTCTGACAAAGATCGCGTACATACTGTAGAGACATAAACCGCATGACCATCGAACACCGCAGAGCACCTCGCCTCACAGATCCCCCATATAAGCCACACAAACCTAGCCGCATCCTGAACACCTTGCTCTTCAAGCAACCTCATAAAAAACTCCGCAAAGGAAGCAGAGCGAAGGTGTTGCAAGGTCCCCTGAAACGGTGATGCCCGCCACACTCTACATGCCATCTCACAAACTAAAATCACGTGCCGCATTGTTTCAAAGGTTTACCCACAAGCCAAACAGACGCCATCCCCCCATGTTCCGTCTCTGTAGCCCTTGGCCGATGAGAAGACAATCATGCAGACATCTCCACAAAAAGTGTTGAACATGCGGCTGGACAAGGAGCTGCCAGCATCTCTGCCAAAGCCTACTCACTCCGTCCGATGTAGACGGACCTGGTGCAGATGACGATCGATATATTGATAAGGCCAAAAAAATACCCTGACCGAACAGTATAAACTCCCCTGTGATCATAATGCTAAATTCGTCGATCAGGATGCCCCCTATGGGCCACAGTAGTCCCTAAAATATCATCAGATTCCCATGGTCGGAATAGCTGTTGCACCCGCTGCGTGTCCCATACCCGTGATCCTGGGATAAAAAAATCTGAGACTGTAAAATCCACCGGGATCTCATGCCCGGCAAAAGATATACGGAAAGAAGGCTGCCTACTGGTCCATGCATCATGAAAGACATACACCGACTCCCCGTCACCCACTCGCCATCGCGGCCCATTGAACAAAAGGTCCCGCCCCTCCAGAATGCTACACCATAGAGACGGCCTAGCCCCCAGCCTAGCAGCAATAATTGAGCTATTCTCATAGTACTTCGCATGTAATACTTGTGCCGCCAGTGAGCCTGGACTGGTCAAGAGTCTCCAAGACTGCTTCGCCAATAAAGACAAATTGAAACATTCCAAGTCACGAAATCCCAAGCCGCCCAAATTTTTCGGTAAGCAACAAGTCTCACAATTCTTCCAATGTATCTTGCGCTTATTCTTTGTATCTCCCATAAGAAGCCTCTAATCGCATGCTCAATTTCCCGGATCATAGTAGTTGGCACTTTGAAGCACTACATA
Organism: Gentiana macrophylla; assembly: GCA_026214975.1. Classification (NCBI taxonomy): domain Eukaryota; kingdom Viridiplantae; phylum Streptophyta; class Magnoliopsida; order Gentianales; family Gentianaceae; genus Gentiana; species Gentiana macrophylla. The sequence continues at coordinate 177,061,575 of CM047805.1, read as the reverse complement.
ATGTATGTTGGAATGGCCTGCAAAGCCAATTTAATAAACACAAATGAAGCCGATCATATTTAATAAACACAGATGAGCCGGGTTTACAAAGCCTAATACACCATTTGACTATCATATATAAGTGCAACAATTGTAAAGTGGTTGGATATATATAAATTAGGGGTAAGATGAGGAAAAATATTAATAAGTGATTTTTTGGTATTGTGAATGACTTATATTATGAAACAAAATTAAAAAAAAAAAAAAAAAAAAAAAAAACTAGACTCACTTATATTTTTGAACGGATGGAGTATGTAAGTATTAACTCCGCTATCATGTTTTCATAGTGTTTTATTATCCTTTTCATTTTTAAACTCTTTTTCAATATGAGTAGGTAAATTCATTTCATGTATTCTGGCTATTGACAAACAGAAATTCCGCTTTTTGATATTCAGTTCCTTATTGAACATCTAGCTAGTACTCACCGCTTCCTTTGCTTGAGAAGGTTTACATGAATACGAGGAAATGTGAATTTTCCGGAAAGCGAGATTATGTTGGATAGTTACAATATTATCATGTCGCGATCCCCAATTTTCGGAAGAGATATGCTTTGAGCCTTTGACTACAACCATTTTTTTTGTTTTGAAAATGGACTACAACCATTAATGTGAAACATTTATCATATAAATAAGTCATTTCATGTAATTAGAATCTAACATAGTCGTTATTCAAGTATCAAATATAAAGAACTATTTCTTATATCACGAAATATTATATTCTCTCGAAGTGAATACTTCACCCTCACTTTGCAAAAGTTCCGAGAACAAATATTCATTTATAAAGTGGTCATATCCGGGTATTCATCCTATCTTAAAGAAACACAAATCTTGGACGATCAACGTAAATCCTACGCGTGCATCAAACGCCCTAACCCGCTACGAAAATGCCCTATGCGACGGAAAGGGTATCATGCCCTTGCTTCAGTATCATACACACTTACATAATGGCGCCCAAACTTACCATAAAACGACTTATGGAAAATTCTTTAATTAATATAATTTGTATATAAATAATATCTTGTATTTTATTTATTCATAATAAATAAATACCACCATATTAATTTACCACTATAACCCTTATAGTCTCGAGATAAACTTTCATTTGGCTATCATCTAAACATTTTAATCAGACCTTTTAGTGACAAATAAATTGGCGTAGCTACAAAGTGAAAATTACGAAAATGTCCTTTATGCAACGAAAAGTTTTTAGGACAAATTTATTTTGTCGCGGAAGAGTCAAATGCAATTACTACCTTTCATGTGAACGAGCAATCGCGTGTAACTTACAATCCTATCATTGTAATAATATCCTTACGGTCGCACGAAAGTGTCAAACATTAACAACCGTGTCTTATAAACTGATATCAAGTTCTCTCAAAGATCAATGAATTAGTCAAACAAATTAAAAGAGATCAATAAAAGTATTTAGGACAAATTTATTTTGTCACCAAAGCTTTTCATGACAAACCTCAATGAATTAGTCATTAAAAGAGATCAATCATCTTAAGATTTTTGTCACCAAAGCTTTTCATGACAAACTTTTTTCACAAACAAAACTAATGATGAACATTTTATCACTAATTCAGTGTTGTTGTCACCAAAAGGTATAAACACATTTTTACATTAATGGTTAATATTGACAAGAGTTTTGTCACTAGAAGTCATATTTTAATAATAATAATAATAATAAATAAATAAATATTCAAAAAATAGAAAACTAATAATAATAATATTATTATTATTATTATTATTATTGAAAATTTTAATTAAATAATAATAATCTACAACCTATAAAAAATATACACATACCCTACAAAAGAATAAAAAAATAATACAACACACAATAAAATATTAAATAATTATTAACAATCATTTTGCAAGTATACAAAAACTTAACATCAACTCTAAAAATTTCAAAAAATACTTAAAAAATTATGATAAATCATATAATTCAGAATCTAAGGAGCCTGCAAATTAATCTTCATGTCATAAATTAACTTCCTAAGACTACCAAGAAGCATAAGAAACAATACAGGGACAACAAGTATCACTTACGGTGAACTCAACCTCAGCAAACTCCTTCTCCTTGAACAATCTTGTAATCTGCCCATTTATATATGATATGCATATTAGTGGCCAGTTTGCATTTCCAATAGTATTTTAAATCAGATTCACACCCTAAAGTCATTTTATGTAGGTACGACATCAAATGTACTGCATAGTGTTCAGAAACTAGATCATTCAAAAAAGAACAACCTCAAAAAACGTATCTGAAAACCCGATAACCTCAAAAATCTTTTGTAATGTACTTTGAGGGCCCTAAATAAAGCTTTGAAGAGCTGCAAAACAGAGCAATGCAACAACAAACTTAAAAAGGATCTCAAATATGGTCACACAACAGTTCACAATGACAGAATTTAAAGCAAAGCTATTTTTGAAGACTACCACATGCTGTGATACTCCAGTAAAACTATAAAGTCATTCCATTAACCTTCAACAGGAACACCTAGACTAAGAAACCTGACTGTTCAGATCGTAAGATTTGATTAGTGATAAGATTAAGCAAAAGGAAATGAACACTAAAAATCAAAGGTCAAGACAATACCTGAAATGAAAGTGGAGAGCTTTGATCCTCCTTACTGTGCGTAAAAGCAAGAACATGCTTCAACTCATTATATGTTTCCTTCAAACCAATGAGGAAAATATCTTAGACTAAAAAGCACAAATAAAAGACCCTGCTAACTATGTCATCCAACAAAAAAAAAGTGGAACATTATGTAATAAGGAAGGACATGCAACATACATGGGCCACAAACAATGTCGGGGCTTCCACTTGTTTGCATAGTAACCTCTGTAGAAATAAACGATTTCAGCCGTAAAAAGTCGAGGCCCTGGAAAATTCGTCAACAATTAAAAAATCAGTTCTATGAAAACATTGTTAATCATAATCCTGGAGCAGCAAATCATTTATGCAACAAGAACATTTGTAAAATGCACGAAAAGGAATACAGAGAAACATGTTACTTGATAAGAAGCACAATTCAATACATTTAAGACAACTGAAAAGAAGAAAAGCCCATAGCTCAACCCGAAATATTCTTACGAAAAAGGTATCAATGCAAGAGTACTAATTCAACAGTCAAATTATCATACAAAGACGTTAAGAACTTGAGACGATCATTTTTATTGCATGCAATGAAAACAAACAGAACCAAATAAAATAAAACACTTCTCCATGTCTGAGAAATTCAAAGAAATTCGAGTCGAATCTTTTCCAATGCCTTTCTAGTAACCTCATGTTGAGTACATACTACCTTTTAAAGTTAGAAAATTACAAGACACTCATACCTACACATCAAGATATGTTATTTCTCCTCATTACTTGGTTCAACCTAAAATTCATTCTATAACACATACCATTTGCTAAATTGGCGAGTAAACGCTACAAAGTGTTTTGAAGAATAAGCAGGCCTGGCATTGAGCAGCAAGAAACCATTCATTCATTTCTTTTATTCATTGCTGTGAAATTTAGCTAAGTACCTTGGGTAGGCCACATCCTCACACCATGTTGGAGCTTCATGGGGGAAAAAGGACAAGGTATTGGAAAGAAAGGCTTCCTCAAGTTTTCAAGAGAGGTTATCAAAGTATAGTGTTGGTTGATGAAGAATAGTATCACAGCTGTTGTTTCCTATGAACATCCTCAAGATGAAGTGTAGCTTAATTCAGCATTTTCTAGCAGAGTTTGCACCGCTTGAGATCCTACACTCCCCCCATATAGATCAAACCAAAACAATTAACTAGTATCTAGATACATATGGAAAAGCATCTTTAAACAAATCTCTAGCGTTCTTTTAGGGAGCAAAAGTAGTGGACAAGCATTATTGAACTTACGAGAAATAAAGCATGTTACGGACTTTGGGGGCGGAAGGCATATCAATAAACAAAGAATTAGAAAAGAAGTAAACCAGATTTTGCTTATGTAAAATTGACTGATGTGTAAAAGAGACTTGGACAGATGGAAGGCCTAATACAACTCTTGACTTAACAAAAACATGATGCAGTTGGAACATAAAATAGAGCAGAACATGTGGACTTGGATGGCTGGACTTAAGCAAGCAGGTAAAATTATGTTTAGTAGATTAGGAACTAAAACAAAAGGTATAATGTAATAATAATACTGTCAAGTTAGCATGTACCCAGTTTTCAGCTTTAAATTCCTTAGAAAGTCGGTATGAGAATGGCTTTATAAGACCGCGATGATCTTGCTCCTTCACCATTTGGGATTCTACCTTTTCCCCCTAAGCTTTGCCGAAAAATCTGAAAAGATCAATAAAATTTGCAGATATAATAGGTGCACTTGCATAGATGACTAACAAGGGAGTTTTAGTACCTTAATAATAAAAGGGTAGCTGCTCAAGTCTAGAGATTTTCCACCATCAGTATCCACTTAACATCCACCTCAAAAAATTCATCTCGATGTGGTGTAACTATCGATGAACAAGTGGGACCCATCACATCATTATCGATGATGTAAAAATGTGTAAGTGAATCAATCAATGATTCAAATTGTTGGAGAATATATATATATATACCTTTTCTCTTCTATTTTGGGCTATGGTAGTCTCACGCTTTGTTTCCTTTTTTCATAAAAAGATCTCTTGTACTCCTCTCGCTTCTTCAATTATCTCGATTCCTCATTTCCTTCTCGTTCTTTTCCTTCTCTCCGGATATATTGCATTTTGGTGCATACAATCATTAAAATGTATGATTAAGAACAAGCACAAATAAAGCGCAAATGCATATATATATATATATATATGAAGAAGCTCACCGGCGCCATTCACGAAAGGCAGCACCTTCCTCACGCATCTGGTTCGGATCCGGAAGAATCAGCCCATCAGAAGAAGGAGCATCCACAGAGCTAAAAATCCCCTCATTATCATTCCCAATATCATACCCTTTCATTTCTCCATTCGACTGAGAGAAATGATGATGATGATGATGGCTTTGGTGAAGAAGAGCTAAACCCGTATGCATCTGCCGGAAAACCATCCAAAGGCAGCGGCGGTGGAGGTGTTGTAACATCTCCTCCTCCTATGTATTCATCTTGCGGTGGCGGCGCACCGAAATCAAAATGCTGGGAAGGTAGTTGTTCCATTGGGTCGACGTAGCTACCACCGCCCATATAGCTGTTGTCTGTGTCATTAAAATAACAGGAAAACCAATTAAATTAATTTGATGAACAAAACATATGATCCTTTGTTGAATCAGCCCAACCATAAATTACCAAAGCTGAGAGTAGTTACAAGAGATGGAAACTTGCCATATATGCGATTCCCATCTCCCGGTTCTGCGATAAAAAGTAACACCTCGATACTGTGAACTACGAGATCTCGGCCCTCTCCTACTCGATCAAAGTGACTACGTTCTGCTTCCGCCTGCATTTTAACACACCCTTCACTGTTTTGTTTGTAAGACATAAATTTTTAATCATATTATTATTTTAAAATAACGTAATATGTCAAACACAGATTAGAGCTTCTCAAAGATAGCTCAAAGGATATCAAATATTTCGAGTTGGTCAATAGCATCATCAGAGAAACCACAATTAGAATAAGGAAGAAGCATAAGAAGAAGATCGTGGCACCACACAAAATTTACCGTTTTGGCACACAAAATCCCTCCAGAAACGGTTCTGCCCACATAAACTTGTGGTAACCATTTCATTGTGCAAGCATAAGCAATCCACTTTCTTATGAACACATGTAATGTCATTAATGAAGTTTGTAGTCATGCTAAACATCAGTATGCTCATAGTAGTTGAACATAATCATATTTCTAAAGTCAGAAACTTAGATGTTCATCAGAAAAGGAAAAGCTTATACTCTGCAACATAATGATTGAAACGGTAGCAACTGGATAATGAAGCAATACTATGCACACATACATCCTAAAATCATATAATATCACACATCATAGTGTCTACATGGATGTGTATGCAATAAGAAGCAGTTTATCAACTTCAAATTTCTTCATATAAGAAGGAGTTTGTCAAAATCATGTACGAAGCTAAGGTTTCTACCTGTTTATACCAAGAGCAAACAAAAACAGGTTATAAGAAACCTAATTACTATGAGAATATAGAAAACCACAAATCATTCCATTTGGAATTAAGAACATACCTAAGTATCAATTGTGCGAACAATCTTTCCACAGCAAATCGGAACGCGCAATCTGGTTTCGCGATCAGAAAATAATGCTTTCTCAATTTTTTTGCTCAAATCGCACAATGTGATAGACGAGAGGGATTAAGAGGAATCACGAAACGATTTGCTGAAATTGAAACCAGGATTACGAAGAATCAGGTAACGATTTGCTGTAAATTGAAACTTGGATTATGGAGAATCAGGAACGTCAGAGGTGGGGATTCATTGAATGAGGGGGAACAGTGATTGAGGCATCAACTGAAAGGAATCAACTAGGTTAATCTTGAAGGATCACTTTACTATGTAAAGTATAAAGTATTGGGTGAAGAGGATAAAGGGCCGGGTAAAAATAGTATTGGGCTTCCTGCATCACTTTGTATTTTTTTTAAGTTTATACAGTATCATATTTTGTCGGGTAAATAATTCAAATCGAGTCGAATATTAAGATTATCGAGTCGAGCAATATTTAAATTTTACGAACAAAAATTAGCGCATGAACTTAAAATAACTATCGAGTCTATTCGGTCTCGAACCAAACTCGAACCGATCACAAACCCATTAAGTTCATTTGTACCCCTAATTAATCGTGACAAAATACTTGTTACGTAAATCATTAAGGATTTCATACAAAAAAAATTATGTTGTCACTAAAGCCCTATAACAAAGTTTGTCGGACATCACACAAGTGAAACCCTATCTTTTGTGACAATCCATCAAGTTTTTCGTAACAACATCATTTTTCCTCACTAATTAGTACACATTTTCGTGACAAAATAAAACATTGTCATTAGAAGCATCCTCTTGTGTGACAAAACTCCTCTTTGTCACCAAAGATTTGTCACAAAAGAATCTCTTTTTTTTAGTGATTGTCAGAAAATAAATGTGATACTTTCCCACTAAATATCACTTTGTAAACAAAATATGTTTTTTTTTTTTTTGTTGTTGTTGTTGTTGTTGTTGTATGGACGGTTGTGTTTATAGAATGATAGTATATTTTATGATAATGGATAAACACTTCACAGCACATCACAGTCGTCAATAAACGGTACCATCTAAATCGCAACCTTGTTTGGTTTCGGGCGAGGTTGGATCCAATTATAGAATGATAGTATATTTTATGATAATGGATAAACACTTCACAGCACAGCACAGTCGTCAATATACGGTACCATCTAAATTCTAAATCGCTTCCTTGTTTGGTTTCGGGCAGAGTTGGATCCATTTGGATCCAACCTAATTTTTTATTCACTCTACTATTTTATTTATCATTATTTTATTAATTATTTTATTTTATCATAAATTCTCTCATCAATCATTCAACATCAATAAATAAAATAATATTAATCAATTCACTTTATTCACCCACCATGCTATTTAACAATTATTTTTTCAATATAATATTTCATTAAAATCTCTCTCACTAATCATTTTTTTCAACTATACAAATTTCAACATAACATTTCAACTTTATAATCATTATTTCACTATATTTTATTTTACTTTCTCTTTCTTGAATTCATTCAATCTCAATCCAACTCGATATCAGACAAGGCCTTGACGTGGGGAAAAGATCCCAAAATGGAAACATCACCGGGATTTCTTGATAACAACGGTTGATATACATTTTTTTTAGGGAGAATGAGGGAGAAATATTTTATCAATTGAATAGGACAGTCTTTTGAAATTTTTGCATAAAGGACAAAACTATTTATTCACTGTCGAAATTCACTTGTGTTCGAAATTCACTTGTGTTCGAAATTCATTAATTTTCAAAATTCATTGTCGAAATTCACTGATTTTCGGGATTCACTGGGGAGATTCAATGATTTTCGGGATTCAATGTTTGTCCTTCTCGTTATAAAAATTATGCAGTTGTCCTTCTCCCTATAAAAAATACATACCTATCATGTTACTTAAAAATATTCTAGATTGTGTCATTATCCCTAATTTTCTAATTTTTTTTAATTGGATACAAGCATAAATTTTATATTGGTCATAGACCAAATCCTAATTGATGGTTCATAACCAAATAAAAATACATAAAAGTTTTGGTGGTCGCTTGTTTCCAGAAAAAAAAACTATAATTTTAAAAAATTTCATTGGCTAGAATAATGAGTTGGTAGTCTAAAGGTTGATCCAAAACCAACATAAAATTGATGGGATACAAAAGAAAAAACAATAAAAAAACACAAAAACAACAACAACAACAACAACAACAATAATAATAATAATGATTCATCGAAGGTATTAATAGCGGTCCATGACCCTGAGTTGGAGTGTGGAGGTTCGAATTCTTTTGTACCCGAATCCCATTTCTAGCTTCCATAAAAATCCTCTTCCTAAATTAATAAAAAAGAGGTTCCGATGATCTTAAAAAAAAATCACTCTCGATTCTTTTATTATCATATATACTTCTTTTCCTAAACCCCTTCAAAAATCATAAAAGAACGTTGTTTTTTTGTTACACGTGTCTAACAAGCAAGCTAAGTTATGTTTTGTTGTTTTTGGTTTACCATTTATATAAAATGAATACATGTCATTTGGTTGATCCCGTTTTAAGGGCTCAAAAGTGATTTTTCCGGAATAATATTTTTTTACAATATTAAATTTCATTATCATTTTTTTTTTCTGCTCCATCCTTGAGTAGTACATGTTTAAAAGATACTGTTACTTTTACCGATTTTGGTTGTACCGATAATATCTAAAAGGCGTTTTAAAGCATATGATTTTTTTTTTTTTAAGAATTAGTGGGGGGACAAAAATATTTTCTAAATTAGTGAATACAACTCCTTTTAAAAAAATTGCGGACAAATTTTTTTATTTTAAAAGAACAAAAATCAAAAGTGTTGGACGCATGTTTTATTCAGAAAAAAAAACGAACACACTTTCTCTATCATCCATATTTTTTAAAGTGTTATATTTCTCAATTTTCAACTTCAAACTTGAAAAAAATTTACCAATTTTTTTAATTTTTCATGCTATTTATTTTGAAATCACATTCACCATATTCTGATGTAATTTCGAAAGTCCACTATCGAAATTCATTATTTTTCAAGATTTACTGTGTCATTTCGACCGTGAATCTCACGAAACGAGATAATGATATCGAACCAACACTCAAAACGATAGTTAAAAAAACACAAAAGGAGCGGCGTTTGTCATTTTTTTATTTTCTTTTGTCGTTTAAATATAAATATTGTATATGAATTGTTCACTACCCCCTCTTTAAACTATAAATATTGTATATTGTTTTTCTTAAAAATATTCTAAAAAGTCCTATTTCCTAATTTTCTATATTTTTTTTGTGTACATGAAGTAAAATTATTTCATTTGTCCGGTAAAAAAAACATGCTCCCCTCTTATTTAAGAGGTTGGTTAACCAATTTCATGCCAATTTGCATGTTATAACGGAATTAAAAACTTATTTTCTTGAACTATTGTCAAGCAATTAAGAAAACTAAAAATTTACAATCCACATGAAAGTTGTTGGGAAGCATAATTCTTAAGAATAAATGCCTGTTTATTGAGTTGTAATATAATTTAATGATTTTTTACTTGATCATGGTATGAGCAACAATCTTTTCTCTGAGTTCCTTCCTTACTATTTTTCCAGACGAAGCTTTAGGAATGGAATCCACGAAAAACACACGATGAATCCGTTTGTAGAATACAACCTGAATATATGATCAGGAAAAATAAGAAATTGTTTAGCAGATCGAAGAAAGAGAAAAACATGCAATTAATTACTGCTAAATGACAACAAATTATAATTAGTTTCCAAAAACAGAATGAAAATCATATGTGTTATGCATTATATGAAATCAAAATCATATACAACTCAACCAAAAGTTCAACCTCAACAGCGGGTTTCCTAATTAACTTGAGTTTATAAGTCATTAATTAGTTAAGCAATGTCATCTTAATTAACCTCATATTAATTAATGAAGCATGCATACCTGTTTGGAGACATGTTGCTTGATATCTTCTTCAGAAAGTGTGAGACCATTTGCTATTACTACAAATGCAACTGGAATTTCTCCAGCTACCTCATCTTTCATGCTACGTTCACAAAAATAATATTCAATTAATTCGATAAATAATGTTAGGGTTGCAAGATATATAAATTAATTAATTGGTTAACAATTAATTAAATAAGAATAGCTTACGAAACAACAGCGGCATCAGATATTTCAGGGTGAGCAAGAAGTATGATCTCGATTTCAGCAGGAGCGACTTGATAACCTTTATATTTAATCAACTCTTTGATTCGATCAACGAGAAAAAGCTCATCATCTTCATCTATATATCCTATATCTCCTGTCAGCAACCATCCATCTTTATCTATGGTCTCCTCTGTAGCTTTCTTATTATTCAGGTACCCTGCTCAGAAAAATTACGATGATCATATGCATGATTAACCTAGCTATACATGGAGGATTATTAATAAGTGTGTTACAACAATATATATTACTGAGTTATATTTGTATCCTCGTTCGTGTAATTAATTACCAACCATTTATTATATATAACCAGAGACAGGGAATTTTATTTTCAAATCAATGATATATAATGAATAGAAACAGTAGGTACCCTTTTTGGTTCTATTTGTAAAGATTGTTTTTATATTATTTTCGTCGAAAGAAGTCGTTATTGTGTATATATTGAACTGCTATATATACTCCATCTCAATCAATGATGTAAAGTTTAAAGATGTTGTAATGTAATGTCGCACAAACATGTTGACAGAAAAACAATTCGGACAATACCACTAGCCGTACTAGTTACGTCTACGTACGTACCACTAGCCGTACTAGTTATGTTTTGTTGTTTTTGGTTCTATTTGTCGTACTAGTTACGTCTACGTACGTACCTTTCGTGAGTTGATCACTTCTGAAACATATTTCTCCATTTTGATTCCGTGGAAGAGAAACCCTAGTAATTGGATCCACAACTTTCAATTCTGCATTTCTTACAACATTTCCACATGATCCGAATTTCCACTCGGATGGTTCCTTCGCTAAGGACATGCAAATCGTTATTACAGACGCTTCCGTCATGCCATACACCTGCATTCATTATATATACATCCATCACTTACACTACAGTTTAGAATGTAATGTACACTAATTGATTGAAACGAGATTTATCAAAACCACCAAGGACGGAGGCATGTATATTTTTTAGGGGCTAAGCCCACCCGAACAAAAAATAAAAAATCTCTCTCTCTTTATATATATATATATATTACAAGAGGTAGCGAGTATCTTTCTAAAGCGAGAAACACATGATATAAAGTCAAACTTTGGTGTGTGCTACTAGTCTTTCACATCACTATGTGTAGGATGATTGATTAATATGGATTTCTTAATAATCAATGTTTATGAAAGCGTGTACTGAAAAATGTATTAAACATCCTCAATAATGCATTATTGAGGTTCTTACAATCTTTTATTTACAATTTTAAAATATATCTCTTGAAACTTATGCCTGAGCCCCCCAACCCCCCCCCAACTCTCCCAATAAAAGAAAACCTTATGACTGAGTTATATATCTGTATTGAACATTTGACTTTAGCTCATACAAAAAAGAATAAGGAATTCCAATGTTTATATGTCCACGGCAAGCAAAGATTTTATTTTAATTTTTAAATTTTTTTTTTTCTGAGAATGGCAAAGCAAAGTTCACTGCAGAAAACTTGTAGGCTGTTACTGGGGATATATATATAATGTTTCAAAATCTGCAATAAACATATCTTTCTCAAAACAAAAAAATCGGCAATAAATCAAACATATCTTATTTTATTTCATTCATAAATTAAAATATTGGTGTGCAGTTAACGTTGAAGCATGTAAAGCACTTGATGTCAGGGGTGTCTCGAGCTCGAGCTCGAAATGAGAATCAAGGAAGTTTTACAAACTCGAGCCGAGCCTTCGAGTTTTGTATCGAGCTTATCGAGTCTAATAGTTTATGAAATTTAACTCGAAAATAATTTAAATTATCACATGGTAATAGCAAAAAATGTCATTTTGGATGGTTATTATAAGAATTTTCTTATTTAAGATGAAATGAATAATGTATTGAGTCCTAAACTAGATTATTAATGCAAAGTATTTGATAGAAAACATGATACAAAAGATATAAAAACAACGAAAACAATAAATTTTGATATCATAATTACATTCATTACAAATATAAAGATACATAAACATATTTATAAAAAGGTGTTTGTATGTATATGTGTATAATATTCATATATGCTTATGTAAATATATATTCGAGCTTGCTCGCGAGTAGTCGAGTCGAGTATTATGTTACTCGAAGTATCGAGCATTTAATCTTCGAGTCGAGTCGATTTCGAATTAGAGGTTATTTAAACCGAGTCGCTTGATGATGATAAGTTTTCAAAGTGCACATTCGCTTCCAGACACATATTATGTTAATAAATATCATAAGTGTTACTTATGAAGTTCAATTATACGTTCTAATTATCGTTAATACAATGTTGAAAAATTCAAAAGTTTATTCAATAGAAAAATAAATCAGAGGTAGAAACGAGAAAAACAAACTAATAAATGTTATTTTTGTGGTCTAATATGTCATTGGTTTGACACTGTAACTTCATTCAACGTTAAAATAATTTAATTTTTGCATCATAATTTTTTCCCTAAAGAGGAGGTGATAAGGAAAAAGTGATAAGAGGGAGTGGCCCGAAAAAATGAGTGGTAGATGAAGTAGGGAAGTTCTTAGACACCCACATGCGTATGTGGAAATGATCCATACAGAATCAGCATGCATTTTTTATTTTTAAACAGAATTCAAACTGTGTGATTCAGCTTTGTTTACCAGTTAATTAGATATATGTGGATATACCACAATAACTTCCCGCTGAAGTAGTACTACTATTTTTTAACTACAATTTGCATGCCCATAATAAATGTGCTGAGATCCTATGCAATTTCTGCCACATATGGGTTGTGTTGTATAAAGATATATTTGTATATTTAAAAAACGGTTAAACCCCTAATCGGAAGGGTCTCTTCGCCCGATCACACAGAAGTATGAGAAGAGTTTAATCAGGGACCTAGCAGCTCGATCGGGGAAGAGGTTTGTTGTTATAAACGCTTACCGAGAGGGGCCGGCCCTTTACGGGACTCGAACCCCCACCCTCCGGCTTTCGATCCAGTTTGACATTACACCACCCAACCGCTTAACACTAGACTATATCCAAGGGATTATTTATATATTTATAATGTTGAGAATATTTAAATTTATATTTTTTTATTATATATTATAAAATGCAATAACTTCATTTTGACGATAATATATCAAATACACCTACTACACCCTCCATTTTAGGAGGGCACAACAGATAATTCTGGTCCATAATGAACCACGTAACAAAATTTAATAAAATAAATGTAAGTACTTTTTTTTAGAGTAAAATGTAAGGGCATTTGTAGTATAACCTTATACGGTGTCCTATTCCTCAAATAATGAGAATAAATAGAATTTTTCCTTAAATACCATCACAGCAGAATCCTCATCATATCCCTATTTTAGGGTTATGAACAGTGTATCCTCATTTGTGGAGCACTATCTTTATTTTAAAGCACTATCTCTACTTTAATGGTTAAAGATAAGGATAGAGATGTTGTTGTGGAGTGTTTTGAATTGAGATGTTATAAAATAATGACATGTATTATTTTATATTATTTTAAAGATAAAAAATAAACTTCTGGTGTGAATGCCCTAAGTACTTGGGAAGCATAATTCTAAACTACAGTATAATTAAAACAAGTGAGAGTGGAATGGGGGAAAATATAACTAAATTACCGAAAGCAAATTATTTATCTCTTTTCTCTTCAAGTCTAATTTGAAACGAAAAAAAAAAATGCGTGTGTATCTTTCATGTTTCCATAAAAAAAAAATATTTGTCTCTCTCTTTTTTTTTTAAAGAATTTTATTATATGAGAATCATGCATCAATCAAGTATGATTCTTTGAAGGAGAAAAGGAAAAACCCTCAACGAAACACGGTTAAATAAAGTCACGAAGAAAGAAAACCGAGAGGGAAAAGAGAAATGATTTTGTCGCAACACTTCTGACAGACACAACTCGTTTACCTTTTTGAATATGATATACAGCAATTGATTAATATTAGTTTTATTATAATTGATATTATAAAAATATGTTACGTTAATTGTTGTAATCATAGCACTAATTAATAAGGCATTGGCGGTTGGCCCGATGGTTATTACCGGCCCTTAATGCGAAGGCTTTGAGTTCGAGTTCCAACTTTGAAGTGGCAAAAAAAAAATTGTCTGCACGTATATTTCGTATACGTCAATAAAAAGAAAATCATAGCTCAAATCGAGGACAAATATAATAAAAAATGATCTTCATTGTTGAGTAATGGTACGAGACAGAATTTTCGTCCAATGACATGTATAAAAACACCATCCATTTATTTTTTATTTGTATAAATATACCGACAATCTAGTGATTTTTTTACTGTTCCCGTTTTAAAATAACTGAGACAGTTGTCAAAAAGTTTTATTTCAAAATGGATAAGGCTGAACATTTTCTAAAGCTGCATTTATTGTTAATTTTCCTACTTTACCTTTATTTAATACTATGTAAGAAGTTAAAAAGAAGACTGCTTAATTGTATCGTAGAGATTTTTTAGCCATTGTATTCTTAAAGTCATATCATTAAATCACATTATTAATAAACGTTTTTTGACAACTGTCTGAGATATTTCACAATAGAGGGAGTAATAATGATACCTACCAACATTTTCATAAAAGTCAGGGAACTACGATAACTAACAAACATTGCCAAAATATTTTAAGAGAGATTAAAAAATTTGTGCAAATAAATTGAACATTGTGCTAAAAAAAAAGATTAAAAAATGGATGGGTGCCAATTTATTGAAGAAGATAAAACTAAAATATCTTTTAAATATTATTAATGCAATAAGTACAAGCTAATTAAAAATAGATTTTTCTTTTAGAGCCTCCGGTATCCGAAACCAATTGGTCCGACTAATCCGGAGTTTGTCTCGGGTCTTGTTTGTAGAGTCTGACACTTATTAAGGATAAGGCATGGCCAATAGCTCTTTCAACATTACACATTAGAGGATAATTGAACCGGTGACCTCCCTATTTTTGCTTATAACTAGTTAAATTGTTAATAAATTAGAGTTAAGACAAAGAAAATAAAGGTAAAAAAATAAAATTCCATTAAGATTTATGTTACTCTCTCCATCCCAAAATAAGTATAATTCAACCTTAGTTGTCTTTGTCCTAAAATAAGTCTCGTCATAGGATCTCTAAAACATTTGTCTACTATGTATCAAAACTACCTTTAGAGCACTTACAGTAGAATCTGTAAGAGATGGTAAATATATATTTTACAGATTCTAACTCTTCAGATCCAACTAAAATACGGCTGCATCAGAATCTGTGAACAAAATCTGTATTCAACAGATTCTGGACATCATACTCTATATCTACCGCAATCTGAATTTTTTTACAGATTCAAGTTTTTACTATTTTTAAACATTTTTGAAATATATATATATATATATATATATATATATATATATATGTGTGTGTGTGTGTGTGTGTGTGTGTGTGTGTTTGTTTTTCAAAATATGTCTTTTTTTTTTATGGTTTGTTGTTATTTAAATGTTTGCACAGTAGAAATTTTAATGCAGTTTACCCTATGTTGAGATTCTGTAAAACATGTAAAATGGATGTTGTAGTCAGTAAAGTAGAGAATATGTTCAATGACACTGATGCGAGTGCTCTTATTTACTACTTTTTATTTAAAAGGGGTCGTGGAAAGTGAGTTTTCAAAACAAAGAGAAAAAAATAGTTGTTAATATGAAACCAAAAAAACATAATCCTAAACTTAAGTTTTTCTTAATTTATGTGCAAAGTACTCGAATGACACATATTTTGGAATAGATGTGGTATGAAACAAATCCAAATAAATGGAATAGCTAATATTTTGGAACGAACTTAATACTTATTATCACACCTCCCAAAGGACGTAGAAGAACGTCATACGTTTTATAGACAAAAGTTTAAAATACTTTGAGACTAGTATTAATGCAATATTTGTAAAATAAAAAAAAAAATTCAATTGATTATAAATTAGGTCCACTCAAACAAAATAAAAATAAATTAGGGATAAGATAAAAAATATTATAAATGCTTTATTGATATTATAAAAGATTTTATATTACATGACAAAATTAAAAACAAAAAATATTGTTATATTTTGGAACAAATGTAATAATATTTTATAAATTACTCCAAATATTAATTTGAATTGACAAAATTGAATAAAAATCACATAATTTGCTTATGAGTAAATCGGAAACCACACGAAATTCTTACACCGTCACTCCACACGAATGGAGTGACCATGTAAGAACTTTCCGCAACCACCGGCATATCCACGACCAAATAAAAGGGGTTAATACATGACTCCGGATCGTCTGTTCACAACAGACTGTATCAATTATTATTATTATTATTATTATTTTAGGTTTTGGTTTGAAATTCTCATTTCATGCCTTCCTAATACACACAACACTCATGGTGTAAAAGTCCTATATCCCAAAATATACGTTCATCTAGCCTATTTCACACGGATTAAGAAAATCGTTAAATGTCATTAATTTTAATATTAAAAGTCTAAAATACCAATTGATTTTCGTTAATGTAATAGTCGTGAATTAGTAAAAAAAGTGGATAAGCGTACAATAAATTAGAGATATAAAGAACAAAAATATAATAAATATTCAATTGATATTCTAAATGGACATGAGACAAATTTGGATCCTGACTCTTAATACACCAATTGGGTTTTATAAAATTTAAAAAAATACACCCACTAATATCCGTAATATTTTTTTATCTAAAAATTATATAGTTTTATTATTAAAAATATATTAAAAAAAACATTCTTTAGATTTTTTAATTTGCATTTCTACATCTATGGGAAAAAATATATCGATCCCTACCTCAGGTTAAGAACGTATAGTGTTGCATTTTAATGTCGAGAAAGTTATACGCAATCGTGATTTATGGGTTATACCATATGGAAAGATGAGATCATTTCAAATCATCCATAGAAACCACTATAATGTGTGACGAGGGTCGGACCAGCTCTCGCTACGTGTCATATTTATATAGACTAACTATTAAATGAAGACATAAAAACTATAACGTTAAGGGCCAGGAGCCCCACTTCACGCCTAAGGGAAGATCCGAACCCCAGGAGGGAGATCGGTCCCGTTCCTCCTACCACCGCAGGTCGGCTAGGTCGCAACGGAACTGGGCCAGTGCAGTTAGGGCCGAGACGGCCTGAGGGCTCGACGCAGGTCGGTCATAACCTCCTTTTTATGATAATTAGCCCACGTGTTTATGAGATAATTATGAGAAGATCCTAATGATCCTTTACCCATTAAGGCTCTGATTTTGATATTTAAACTATGCATAATTATCCCTAAATTATAGAGATTCACGCGAGATTATCCTTAGGGACTAAGAATTAGAATCCTTGCAGGACAAGGCTTTGGACGAGATGTCCTCTATATAAACAACCCCTGAAGAACTACGGAGACTTGATTCCTGAAACATAACATGATATTTAGGCAACTTGAGAAAAATAACTCTCATGCTCAGTCTAAAAATCACCCAAAAACCATCCCTCGTTCATATTACCCTAGAGTAAACGGTCCGGATTTATTCATAAACGAGATCCAACATCGTCAATTTGCGCTAGAAGGAGGGCTTTCTATCGGTAATGGATCGAGGTTGTTCGTGATCAAGTTTTTGGCAAAAACATGCCAGAAATGCAGTCAGATTCACGGCTTATTGCCAGAGTTTCAATCGTTGTAACAAGAATTCCACCGTTCAGATTGAAGAAAAAGGAGGGACGAACAAACCCTCCAAAGTTCGTGCTAATCGGAGTCCATTTACATGTCCGATCGTCGCGAGAAAGTTGCTGCTATATCACCAAAAACGCAGCAGTCACAAAAAACGCAGTAAGATCAGAGGCTTATTGCCAAAGATTACACCGTTGGAAAACGAATTCCACCGTTCATATGGAAGAAGAAGGAAGGACGAACAAGTCCTCTAAATTTTGTGCCGATCGGAGTCCGTTTACATGTCCGGTCGTCTCGATAAAGTTGCTGCTGTATTTAACAAAAACACAGCAGACACAACTGTCAGATCGAGGGCTTATTTCCGGAGATTGAACCGTTGGAATAAGCATTCCACCGTTCAGGTTAAAGAATAAGGGGGGCCGAACAAGCCCTCCAAATCTTGTGCCGATCGGAGCCATCGAAAAGTTTCTGCTGTATCATAAAAAACAAAGCAGACACAACTGTCAGATCGAGGGCTTATTTCCAGAGATTGAACCCTTGGAATATGAATTCCACCATTCATATTGAAGAATAAGGAGGGAAGAACAAGCCCTCCAAATTTCGTGCAGATCGGAGTCCGTTTAGATGCCTGATCGTCCCCGGAAAGATTTAAAGGACAAACTCTCTAAGTCTGCAGAACAGACAGTTTAACATGAGGTCTGCAGGTCGGGCTCTCAAGCTCTCTAAAGTCCGAGATGAGCTCTCAATCTCTCCAAGTATGAGCTCTCTAAATGAGCTCTCTAACTATAAGCTCTCTATCACCGAGCTCTCTCATTACAAGCTGTCCAGGTACGAGCCCTCGTTGAAATTTATTCCCGTTTTTACAACTTAGATAACCTATCTTATTTTGGAACTCACCCTACCGAACATGGCGGGCAGAGCTATCTTATTTTGGAACTCGCCCTACCGAACATGGCGGGTCGAGCTATCTTATTTTGGAACTCTCCCTACCGAACGTGGCGGGACGAGCTTTTCTTATCAGTACATCATAAGACCGAGCTCGGCTCGGCATCATATTTGTTGCTCTACTGAGCAAATCTTTAATAAGACCGAGCTCGTCTCGGCATCATATTTGGAACTCACCTTGAGTGAATCTTCTATAAGACCGAGCTCGTCTCGGCATCATATTTTGAACTCACCTCGAGTGATCTTCTATAAGACCGAGCTCGGACCGGCATCATATTTGGAACTCTACTGAGCGAATCTTTAATAAGACCGAGCTCGTCTCGGCATCATATTGGAGCTCACCTCGAGCGAATCTTCTATAAGACCGAGCTCGTCTTGGCATCATATTTGGAACTCTCCCTATCGAACGTGGCGGGGTGAGCTTTTCTTATCAGTACATCATAAGACCGAGCTCGGCTCGACATCATATCTGGAGCTCTACTGAGCGAATCTTTAATAAGGCCGAGCTCGTCTCGGCATCATATTTAGAGTTCACTTAAAGCGAATCTTCTATAAGACCGAGCTCATCTCGACATCATATTTGGAACTCCCCTCGAGCAAATCTTTAATAAGACCGAGCTCGTCTCGGCATCATATTTGCAGCTCACCTCGACCGAATCTTCTATAAGACCGACTTCGTCTCGGCATCATATTTGGAACTCACCTCGAGCAAATCTTCTATAAGACCGACCTCGCATCATATTTGGAACTCACCTCGAGCAAATCTTCTATAAGACCGAACTCCGCTCGGCATCATATTTGGAGCTCTCTTGAGCGAATCTTCTATAAGACCGAGCTCGGCTCGGCATATTATTTGGAGCTCAACCTCGAGCGAATCTTCTATAAGACCGAGCTCGGCTTGGCATCATATTCGGAGTTCAACCTCGAGCGAATCTTCTATAAGACCGAGCGGTCTTATACGCCGTTGTCCAAGTAGCAGCCCGGGGAAAGGTCTAAGAGATCCATCAGAGGATAATTCTAATGGCAGGACCATTCCATGAAGTTGGCATACCAACAACCTCGGCAAATTACGCATCTAGGACAGGTTCCAAAGTTTATTAAATTGCTTTAATTTTTAAGTTTCAATTTTGATACTCTGTGTTATCACACTCATGTTATTTCAATAGCAAATCTCTTTTCCATTATACGTGATGGCTTTGATAGTTTGCAAATGACAAACGAATAAAATTCGCTGGACGAACTAACTGAGATCCGCAGGTCGGACTTAGTCAAACGAATAAAATTCGCATGACGAACTAACTGAGTTTCACAGGTCGGACTCAGCAAAAAAATTAATAAGTCAGTAGGACTGACGAACTGAGCTCCGCAGGTCGGACTCAGCAAAATATTCATAAGTCAGCAGGACTGACGAATTGAGCTCCGCAGGTTGGACTCAACAAAAATCCTATAAGTCAACAGGGCTGATGAACTGAGATCCGCAGGTCGGACTCAGCAAAAATTTAATAAGTCAGCAGGATCGACGAACCGAGCTCTGCAGGTCAGGCTCTAAGTTCACAAAGGATGAACTAATTAAGTCCGCAGGACGGACAAACCGAGCACTGCAGGTCAGGCTCTAAGTTCACAAAGGATGAAATAATCAAGTCCGCAGGACGGACCAACCGAGCTCTACAGGTCAGGCTCTATGTTCACAAAGGATGAACTAATTAAGTCCCTAGGACGGACCAACCGAGCTCTGCAGGTCAGGCTCTAAGTTAACAAATGATGAGCTAATTAAGTCCGCAGGAACGCAGGAAGGACAAACTGAGCTCTGCAGGTCAGGCTCTATAAAGTTTACAAAGGATAAACAGTTTAAATCCGCAGGATGGACATCGGAGCATCAAAAAAATGCTTTAAATTGAGTATGCCATCCAAAAACTATTAAGTTGTTGCATGGCATACTGGAGGACTGGAAGAGCAGATCAGATGAGCAGAAAGCCGAAAAATTTGCAAGGAAAATAACCTAAAAAAGAAAGGTAAGTTGCAAAAAAAATTCATATACTATAATTTTTGTACTTATACAATTTTTGAAATGACCAAAAAACTAAGTCTGCAGATCAGACTTAAAAAATAAAGTCTGCCTGAGCAGACCCCAAATAAAGTCTGTAGATCAGACTTCGAAAAAAAAGTCTACCTGAGCAGACCCCAAATAATCAAGTCTGCAGATCAGACTTCAAAAATAAAGTCTGCCTTAGCAGACCCTAAATAATCAAGTCTACAGGTCAGACTCCAAAAAATTGATCCTGCCTGAGCATACCCCATAAAATTAAGTCTGCCTGAGAAGACTCCAAAAAATTAAGTCTGCAAGAGAGACAAGCCGAGCTCCACAAAACGGACTCCGCTCAAATCATTAAAACTGACATCCGAGCTCCGCTGGTCGGACTCAACAAAAATATGTCAGCGAATTTTATTAAGTCTGCAGGACGGACTAACTGAGATCTGCAGGACAGACTCAACACATGAGCTCTGCAGGTCAGACTCGGTAAGTTTGTAAAAGACAAACCCATTAAGTCCGCAAGTCGGACTCCAAAGATTGAGCTCCGCAGGTCGGACTCCACAATGTTTGCTGGTCAGACTCATCGAACTGAGCTCCGCAGGACTCAAAAGTTGGTAAATGAACAACTCATTAAGTCCACAGGATGGACAGAAACTTGAGATCTGCAGGTCCGACTCAGTTAAAATTATTAGGTCTGCAGGACAGATCAACTGAGCTCCACAGATCGGACTCGGTCAAATTTACTAAGTCTGCAAGTCTGACCCCAAAAATTAAGTCTACCTGAGACTCAAAAAAAAAACTAAGTCTGCAAGTCAGACTCAAAATAAAATTATAAAATTATAAAATTAAAAAAAAAATTAATTCTGCCAAAGCAGACTCCAAGAAGTTAAATCTGCCTAAGCAAACTCCAGAAAATTAAGTCTACCCGAGCCGACTTCCAAAAATTACGTCTACCTGAGCAGACTCGAAAATTAAGTCTGCCCGAGCCGACTTCCAAAAATTACGTCTAACTGAGCAGACTCCAAAAAATAAAGTCTGTCTGAGCAGACTCTAAAAAATTTAGTCTGTAAGTTAGACCCAATTAATTAAGTCTGCAGGACAGACGAACTGAGTTTCGCAAAACGAACTCAGAAAAAACTCGCTAAGTCAGCAGGACTGAAAACTGAGTCTACAGGTCGGACCTAGCCGTATTTGCTAAGTCTGTAAGACAGACCCGACAGATAAGACTCAGCAAGTTGGCAATAGCCAAACTCACTAAGTCTGTAGGACAGACCCGAACAAAAACCTAACAAAAGCCTAAGTATGCCATCCAATACTATAAGTTAATGCATGACATACTGTGGGGCAAGACACCCCACTGCGGATCAATGTACTTCAGGTAGGTACTTGCAAAAATTTACATATACATATATTAAAAATTGCAAAAAACTTGCAAAATTTATGTATATTAAAGCATTGTACATGAAAAAATTGGAAGCTTTTCTCCAAAGTCTATAGATGTGACTCAAAGTTTGAGCCCCCGCAGTCGGACTCAAAGCTTCACTCACAGTATGGGACCCGAAAAGTTTGCTTAAGTCTGCAGGACAAACGTTAACTTTCAGAACTCTGCCAGGTCGGACTAACTCTAAACAGCCAGTTTACAGGTCAGGGCTCGCTAACTTTGCAAAGTAAAATTCCTAAGTCCCTAAAGGGACCCGAGCTGAGCTCCGCATGTCGGGATCGTAAAAAATACAATGAAGCAGAAACGAAATGCAAGTTCAAAAACCTAATAGGTGTCATATCAGTAACTCTGTCACCTGGCAGAGAAGGCCATTGTAAAATTATACAAGTCTAGATGACAGTGGCCGAACAACACCTCTAACAGATCCAACCTCACAACAAGTAGTTCAGTCAGATCTGGGGGGCTTATGACGAGGGTCGGACTAGCCCTCGCTACGAATCATCTTTATATTGGCTAACCATTAAATGAAGACATAAAAACTATAACGTTAAGGGCCAGGAGCCACACTTCACGCCTAAGGGCAAATCCGAACCCCAGGTGGGAGATCGGTCCCGTTCCCCCGACCACCGCAGGTCAGCTAGGTCGCAACGGAGCTAGGCCAGTGCAGTTCGGACCGAGACGGCCTGGGGGGCTTGACGCAGGTCGGCCAGAACCTCCTTTATATGATAATTAGCTCACGTGCTTATGAGATAATTATGAGAAGATCCTAAGGATACTTTACCCATTAAGACTCTAATTTTGATATTTAAACTATGCATAATTATCCCTAAATTATAGAGATGCACACGAGATTATCCTTAGGGACTAAGAATTAGAATCCTTACAGGGCAAGGCTTTGGACGAGATGTCCTCTATATAAACAACCCCTGAGGAACTACGAAGACTTGATTCCTGAAACATAACAGGATACGTAGACAACTTGAAAGAAATAACTCACAAACTCTGTCTAAAAAACACCCAAAACCATCCTTGTTCATATTACCCTAGATTAAACGGTCCGAATTTATTAATAGACGAGATTTAACATCGTCATTGTGAAAGAGAATGAATGAAAATACATCTCAACCATTCATTTAGTATAACTCATTCATCACTCATGCGCCATGACACTTCTCAAAACATCATCTTAGCATCTATTTTTATTTTTAGAAAAAGAAGGTAGTAATCATATTAAAAAGAAGAAAGAAATTCGTGTATCTTAGTGAGGCAAATACGTGTGTGGTGTCTCCAGACATGTGGAGACACCGTGTGAAGCAATTACAACCACACAGTTTCATTCACTATTTAAACTGTGTAATTCTGATCATTTCACCCGTAACTTCAGCTCAATATTCACTCACCACACAAGTATTTTCGTCTTAGTCATTACTCAGAAGGTGTAAAATAGAGTAATGATAGAGACACAACGGTTGTGCCACAACGAGTGACACAACAGTGATCTTCACCGTTGATCATAATAAGTTCAATTAATAATTATATAAATCTAATACGATCAACGGTTGAGATCACCGTTGTGTATGTCATTCGTTGTGACACAACCGTCGTGCCTCTATCATTACTCTCTAAAATACTACTAATAATTTTCCTTTCCAAATTTACCTGTCCGATATTTGCGTCAGGAAGCTTATCTTTGACCGCAGCTACCAGTTTTTTTCCCAGTAGCGTCGCCGCAGACATCACCGTTCTCACCGATGTAAGATCACATTTCTCCGCCGTCGGACTATCGACAATCGCCGACAAGATCGGCGACACAGACGGAAGAATAGTCACCTTGTATTTCTCAATAAGCTCCACAAACGCATTAATTTCAAACTTTTCCATTAACAACATCGCAGAACCAGCTCGTAGACCACTGAGCATCACCGTACACAATGAATAAAGATGAAACAATGGCAATACCACCATTATCACATCCTCCTCTTTAAGATAAAGATTAGGATTTTCACCGTCAACATGTTGAGCAACTGTGGTGATTAGCCCTTTGTGTGTTAATAATACACCTTTTGGTAGCCCCGTCGTCCCTGATGAGTGCAGCAGCGCCGCCGTGTCTTCCGGGTCGATCTTCACGTCTGGCAACCCGTTTTCGTCTGCCTGACAGAGCTCCGAGAATTCCACGTTATCGGTGCAGATTATTTTGATACCATTTTCAGTAGCGATATCCTTCAATTTTACCGCGCAATTTGATGAAGTAATAATGACCTTTGAATTCGATTCTTGGGATTGTCTTATGATATCAACCGGAAGGTAAAACGGGTTAACCGTTGTGGCGATTGCTCCGATACGGGAAGCTCCAAGAAACCCGAACATAAATTCAGGTGAGTTGTTGAGTGCAAGCATGATTACGTCACCTTGATGAATGCCGAGTTTGTGGAGACCGGAGGCGACTTTACGGGAGATGAGGTCAACGTCGGCATAGGAGTATATCTTGCCGGAGGAGGCATTAATGAGGCAAGGACGATTGCTGAATTTGGATATGTTTTGGAAGAGGTATGTGTGTAGTGGAAAACGGTCATTTGGGATGTCGATGTCTGGAAGTTTTGATCGGAAAATGATTTCTGGCTGCTCTTTGGCTGTGATTTCCATTGGTCAAAGAATGAAGTGGCCGGAAAACGTATGTATGATTGTCAACTATTGCAGAGAAGCGTTGGAAACGTATGAAAGATTGTGTGTTATCATAAAGTTTAATTAACTATGGTCCATCATCGACCATGTGGAATTTATTATTGTCGATCGGTATGTTTTATTATTATATACTACTAGGAAGAAAAGATGCGTGCTCTGTACTATTGGTGTTTCGGTTTACTTTTATAATCACCGAAATGTGAAAATTAAAAGTGAATCAGTAAATGTAATAATCATAGATGATTGAAATAATAAACCCGAAAGAAACTATAAAAGGTATACGATACGCCAATCACAACCAACACGACGTACGATACGCTCGATACATTACGATGGCATGTCCGTGACGTGTCGGTTGATGAAATGAATATCCGACACATCTTCTGCACTCTCCGACATCGTATTATGATACTTTTCGACACTCATCGAACATTTTTTTTTTTCAATTAATACTTAAATCTATTTTAACCAAAAAAATGAAGCTATTTTCGACATTATTTGCAACAACACGTGTTCTATCAAAAGCACGACATGACACGTTTCGATACACCCCGACGCTATATCCAACATGTGTCGGTTGATGAAATGAATATTAATTAAAATTTTAATTAAAATCTAACACATTGTCAACACTCCACGACACAAAATCGACACCTTTCGACACTACCGAACCTTTTTTTTGTATTCTCAGATCTAGGTTAATTTTAACGTCCATGTTAAAATACATAATTCGAATTTTCATAGAAATTAAATCAACAATACAGTAATACACTATAGCCAGTTTAACAATATTTGTGGCTGAAATAAATTTTTTTCAGAATATTTAATATTTTATATAAACGATATGTTTTTTTACAAAAAAAAAAAAAATTCATTTCAAAATTTTAATATTTCATTTAATCGTCAAACCAAATATTTTTAAACATGATATAAAGATCGTGAGTAGCGACATCGCGGCTTTATATCTTGAAAATAATATATCATTGCCAGTGTCTAAATGATATGTCTTTTTATGAAATGAATTTATTTTAAGAAATCTATAAGATTTCATGTAAACGTCAACACAATTTTTTTTGTGTGATACAAAGATCGTGTTTCAATGTCGTGACCTTATATTTTGAAAATAGTCATACCTTTGCTACATATATTTGCACATTAAAATGTGATATAATTGAGTCCTCCAAAATGCAACAATTTAACTCAAACCCTTCTTGTAAAGAAAAAAAAATTTATTTCTGGACTGGGCCATGAACAGAAAAAAAAATTAAAATATATATATATATTTTGGGATAAAAAAACAACCAATAGAAAAAAAAAACAAGTGTCACCAATTGACACAAAACCTTTTCTTATTAATATAGAAGGGATAACAAAATTTACATATAAAACCGCATACTATTTACGAGAAAGGATGTGATAAAATTACTTCCTTATATCTATACAATTTTTGCATGATTATTATGTCACATTATATGTTTGCTTGTAAAAAATTAAAAAAGTTTGAAACAATCACAACTATAAAATTATGTTGGATGTAAAAAATGTGTAGATTTGAATGGGTTAACTCCATCATTACCCTCGGAAGAAAGTTAAATTTATTGTGTTTTAAATATCTGTGCGCAATCTTTGTTACTACATCTTACCATGGATCTATCTAAAGTATTACTACGCAATTACACTAATTTTATGGTGGTGCTGGATTAAATTTTTAGTCTTGGGCATGGGTTTTCCTCCTCACAGGTTATACTTTTAAAACCCAAAACTCTTTTCTTAACATGTGGGATCTTAAATTCCATCATTTTTCTAAAACCCCCATATTTGGAACCATAACGTAATTACAGGAAACTTGAGCAATTTTGTAGGAGTCAAAGACTTTTTTTTTTTTTTTTTTTTTTTTTTTTTTGTTTCCTGCTTGTTGTATTGCATTAAACTTTTTTTTTGGAATTTTTAGAGTACTTATGATTGTTAATTGTTTAATTGTTTTTTTGGGATATTAATTTATTTATTCTTGTAGGGTATGTTAATAGGGATAAGGACACAATCTGAAATATTTTTAAGTAACAGGACAGCTATATATTTTTTATAAGGAGAATGAAAACTGCATAATTTTTATAATGAGAAGAATGAACCGTGAATCCTTAAAATCAAAATAATCTCCCAGTGAGTCCCCAAATCAATGAATTTCAACAATGAATTTTGATGAAATGAATCTCAAAATCAAAATAATTTCGACAATGAATTTTGAAAATTAGTGAATTTCGACAGTGAATTTCGGCAGTGAATTTAAACAGAGAATTTCGAACACAAATGAATTTCGACAGTGAATAAATAGTTTTGTCTCAAATTTCAAATTAAAATTCTCTTTAATCAACGCATAAATCACTTATACAATCCCTCAACCATAAGAAATCTCTCTTTTATTTCAAATTTCAAATTTCAAATTAAAATTCACATTCATCAGTGCAGACAAAATTACACGTTTAATTCCTTCCAAAAAAAGAATAAAATCATACATTGAATGCAAATTCATTAATTTTTATAGAGATTTTCACGAATCTTTATACAATTGACTATCCAAAATCACACATTTAGTTCCTTCCCAAAATAAAATTGATTTGACCCAAGCCGAAAATTACCCAGCTCAATCCGCTCCAACCTGGGAAAAAATAGGCAAAGCAAGTCAAGCAAAAAAAAAATCAACATATTAAAGAAAAGAAATCAATAAACAATAACTCACTCTCTATAATCTCTCAACCATAACAAATTCTTTTATTTTAAATTTCAAATTAAAATTCTTCTTAATCAACGCAAAAATCACTCCATATAATCCCTCAACCATAAGAATAATTTGTTTTATTTCAAATTTCAAATTAAAACTCTTATTAATCAGTGTAGATAAAATCACATGTTTAATTACTTCCAAAAAAAAAATGAAATCACGCATTTAATGCAATCCATTCATTTATTTTAGGGAATCTCGCAAATCCGTTCCAAACCCAGGAAAAATAGGCAAGTCAATTCAAGTAAAAAAAATCAACGCATTAAAGAAGAAATAAAACAATAACTCTCTTGCTACAATCTCTCAACCATAAGAATTTCTTTTATTTCAAATTTCGAATTAAAATTCTCCTTAATCAACGCATTAATCACTCCCGATTCAAATAAGAAAACATAAATTTCTAGATTTTTTTTTTCTTTTTATGGAAAAATAAAACTTAAAATTAATAAAATCAGGATTGCATGATTGCCGGTGACAAAAAAAAATAAAAATAAAAACCCACTATTTCTCTGTTTTATTTTTTGGATAGATTTCTCTGATCTTAATATTTCATAAATCGGGACTGCATGAATGCTGGTGGCAAAAAAAAAAACCCACTATTTCTCTGAATATTTTTTTTGATAGATTTTTTTGATCTTAATATATTATAAATGGCAGAACGTTGGAGAGTAATCGACTGATCCATTAGTTTAAATATATAGTTAATCTCGAAAAAAAATTAAATATGAAACAAAGACGACACTTTTTTTCACGATCAATTATATATGTAATACATGGACATCTAATCATTTAGATTAATTAAACAAATCTTAGAAGATGTGAAAATTCCGCACCTTCAACCAAAGTGGCGAAATATTGTTTCGTTGATTCCTTGATTTTATTCAACACGGAGTCTGCTTTTCTCGAATCCCTCACGTTCATCTACCACCAACTGCCCAGAATGCCAGAAGCTGCGTAAAATTGACAAAAGGAAAATACGAAAAACAAACGTGCAAGAGAGAAACGATGGCATGGAATGGAATGAAAAATCCAAAATTAAAATGCGAAGAAAATCATACCGCAAATCCTGTGCAACCTCGAATCATATAGGAAATGATTCACATTTAGAACAAATTTAGAGCTACATATTTCTACATATAAATTCATTCATTCGTAAGAAAATCACTAATTGTTCAAACAATCAAAAAGCTATCACATATACAATCGTTTATCTTTAATAACAACAGCAAAAAAGTTAGCAGAAGCATAAGCTAATTAAAATTGAATGATCTCGCTAGATCACATTATCATCTTCAACATACTCCCTAATGCGACATTACATTAGTGTGAAAAGGTCGTCAAAAGTGTAAACATGGATTATACCTGCAAAGCATCGTTAATTGCAGTCTTTGGGGATGCATCTCCGGCAAAAGAGATGGTCGAAGATTATAAAGAATCATGAAACTGCAAAAGTTATTCACGTGCAAGTGAGAGCAACAATCCATAGACAACTATATTAAAGATGAATCCACGTTGTTACCCCAGACCAATAAATGCGAATCACTAAATTTTGTCCCCGATTTTGATCCTAATCTCCCTCTTCTCCATTGCTACATCAATTTGTATCCATAATCATACCCGATGAACCAAGAACATCTATAAAATCTGAGACATAATGTAAAAACAGATTAATATTATTCAAATTTACAAAGTAAACAAAAAAAGAACGGAATGAATGAGAAATTTTCTCAAGCATGAGACAAATGTAAATAAGGTGAAAACATGTTACAATACACAAATTTAAACATTTAAAACAAAAAAAATGGAATGAATGGTAGGGGAATGAATAATCAATTCGAATGGTGTTTGATTTTTGAAATGGTGTGTTGACTGATGCTTTGAAATTTGATAAGCCGAGTTTTGTGTGCGTTTAATTTTGAATTGACGTGATAAAAGGGGTAGTTACGGATTATTTATTTTTATTTTTATTTTTTTCATTTTTTATTTAAAGTTATGGAAATAATAATGATAGCATTTATTGGCATGAGATTTGCTAATATCCTCTACACGTTTTTTATTTTTTTTATTTTACTAAAGTTATGGAAATAATAATGATAGCATTTATTGCCATGAGATTTGCTAATATACTATGCACAACTTTAGGATCTTTTGCGGGTTTGAAGCGGGTCAATTGGGTAATCGGGTTAAATTCATTCCCCTATATATGTTACTAGCAGAAAACCCGTGCGATGCACGGAAATTCATGAACATAGCATACAATGAATAAGTATACATTGTGTTTACAACACATATTTAATAATCTCAAAAGAAGTAATGGTACAAAATCAAATATGCGCAATAGTAAAAGAAAACTTTGAAATACCATTAGTTTGCTTAAATACCGGAACTTGTAAGCTGGAGAAAAATCTCTCCTGGACATCTAAGAAGGAACAAAGAAGATGAACACACATAATCTACGGGTTAACCCCTCTCTCACAGAAACCAAACAAAAAAAAAAACATATTGTCGAATTGCTGGTCTCCATCTCCATTGTCTACGTACCAAGTAAGGTGATTTTCTTTTTAGTACATCAATGAAGTTAAATTTGAAGCTTAGTTAAGAGTGATGATGGACATACAACTAACAATGCTAGAAACTCTCCTCTTTTTTTTTTCTCAATTCGAAATTACAGACATTTTTACTTTTGTAACTCTCGTCCTACCTTAAACCCCCATTGATAACCATTAAGGATCATATTCTTCCCATAACACATTAATTGGCAAACATCCTTTTGGTGAGCATGGTCCAAATCTTTGGTTTTGTAAGAATATCCTTGGTCGTGGCCTATAACTGAAAATGTTTGTCCAAAACACAAAAATAAATAAGTTTTGAGATTTTTAAAGAAAATGTATTGAAACAACACCATGAAAATCTTGAAATTGATAGCTGAAAACAAAACGTGAACCGACTGATATGACAAATGTGGTAACAAAATACTAAACAACATATTGTTACTTGATGAGACCCGGTGACAAATGGCCGAAGACAATTATGCTGATTCCAACTCAAGATATGAAGATCAATATCTTCAAATGATTTATTCTTGAGCAAGGTACATGCCTAAGTAATGAAAGTGTCATAAATTAATAAGAAAGAGATTCTTGTGAATGACACTAATATTGCATTCATGGATCTAAAGATTTAAGAAGAGAATATAAAAAATGTAAGAGTAGGCATTTGGATTAATCAAATAGAATCACCAGATAAAATATTGAGGTAAAAATATAAAAAATTACTCATAAAATGCATTGGTCCGACCATTTGCACAGAGGAACCTCGATGAAAACTTTGTATATATGGTATTGTGCACTTAGTCTCGCCTGCCGAGAAATGCATAGCAGCACTTCTAAAATTACGGTTGAGAATAGACTCCATTGAAGCAGAGTAGTCCAACCAAATCTAAACTTTTTCCATGAAACAAAACAGGTTATTTCCTACGGAAAACATAACATCAAATTGCTAATGCAAAAGCACTATCCTTCAACATATCAAGGGTGTGAAGCAAAATGAAATGACAAAAGTATTATAGTTGTAATATCACCGGATGGATCAAGATCCACCCGATTACGCAGCGGAAAGTACAAGATCTAGATCTAGTCAACCAAAATACATAAATAAAAGATCTAAACTACGAGGGGGTTAGATTGCTTACCAGTTTATGGTAAATAAACTCCAAGAACAATCTTCAATCCAAGATCCAAGCTAGATGAGAAGCCACAGTCTTCCAACGTGTGTCTTCAAGCACCACCAGGTGGATGGTGTTTCAAGCCGTTTGACCTCCTCGATATGCTACCTTAGAAAAACCCGAAGTTTTTCTAAAACTCAAACCCAAGTATTTAAGCCGAAAACTCTAAGCCTAATACTTCTCAAGTATTTCGAAATTATGTGTTGTGTTTAAGGCTTGAGAGAACTCTCTTTATATAGGAGAGTAATTCTTGTCCTCCAAGGATTTAATTAATTAACGGATAATCAATTATAATAATCCTTATTCCAATAAAAGATAAATCTAATATTATCCTAATAAATTAGGATATATAAAAGATACTATCTAATATTCTTTTCCTTAAATAATTATCCAACAAATAAATAATTATTCACACATTATAATTATCAAGAAAACAAATTTCCCAATAATAATAATAAGGAAAATTTTGGCCAACACCCCAACAAATAGGGTGTCCACGCCTCACACACAATATTGGGCCGAGTCCACGAATTTTTTTTTTCCATGTATTTAATTATCTAGTCCAACTAAACAATTAATCCACATATCAATTAAATAGTCTAATCCAACTATTTAATTATAATTGAGGTGAAACGATGAGAAAACATATGCTATGTTAGGAGCCACGTCGGGGACCATTGACCCATATTCAGTAGCTATAATAAATTAAATAATATTATCTGTCAGACCGAACAATAATATTCAATCTATTAATTCCGGATTACACCACCATATACCCAAATCGAACTCTGCCGAATATAGATAACTTACACTCAACTATGAGTCGAAAGTGTCCACTGATATAATCATTACATACAGATAAATCCTCCATAGACTGTTCGTTTCGATTCGGGATATCTCCGTAAACCCTTCTCGAAACATCTTATCCTTATTTACCATCAACCCCTAGTGATCAATTAGTTCATAACTAATATAATATGAACTGGCGCCATCGATCAGTTTTTAGGATTAACAAATAAGGGAACTGTCTGTCTACTTCCCGAGGGAATGAATGGATTCTATATCTGTGATAGCACAGACTACTCACTCATCCCAGAATAGAGCCAACGAGAAGTGTTGGACCACATATCGCTAAGTGATCCTTATCGACACATCAAACTCTACCCTAGTCTAAGCGAGTTTGTCTCGCGATCACGCCGGGATTGAGATTAATCCATATATGATCATCTTGTGATTCGATAAGACTTCTCGATCACGGAATTATATCGAGAACTCAAATCAAATCGGTCCAAATTTATATGATTATCATCATATATAAATGCTCCACTAGGTACTTATTTACCGACAAATCGGATAGATCACACACCTAAAGTGTTAGGGCGCATTATTAGCAAATTAATCTTGAGACCGTGACTCAGTTAATAAACACTACGGACTAAGTTAATTTTAAGTACATATCACTAACTCAATCCTTTTGTGTATGGATACACTGAGTTATGTGATTACATAAACGAGGTACTTAGGGTTTTCAGCAGTGTCTTAATTATAATCATACATGCATATAATAAGATGAATTATTAATTCTGTCCTAAAACAAAATTGTCTTTCGGGCACTACACCTAACAATAGTTACCACAAATATGTCTCTGCTCAACATCAGCACATAAAATAACCAATAAAGAACATGGATACGAGATGAAGAGTTGTCTTTTCAAGGACAACCAACCTTAAATTAAAAACCATTTATATAAAAAGTTAGTAGAAAATGGAGTTAAAGAAGACACTTCGACAAAGAGTATGTGAAATAAACGAACAATTCTAGGAGAACACAACTTACAAAAACATTCTTCCTTAGACAGACACAACTAGCCCAAGCATCCTCAACTATTCATATCACATGTCAAATATAACATATAAACAAATATAGTTTTCGTATTAATTCTAATGCACCATATAAGAAAACAAAAACAAAGAGATAAAAGCAAATTTCATCAAACAAAAACACGATCATGATCATGCGTAATACAGTAAAACAACATAATGTCCGATCAAAAACCTAATAAAATTAAATAATCCATAGTCCATTTTTTTCATCTCCATGAAGAGAGACGCCATCATACATGTGGCTTTGAATCCCTAAATAAAACTGAAACTATCTACAATATGTAGCCACACAATGAATAAATAAAGAAATGGTGCAATAAAAAAGGCAACAAAAATAGTACACATAAGAGCTAAAATTAATATACCGGGTTTGGTTTGATGATCTCACTTTCTATGAACATAATCGATGCGTATTCATTGCAATCAACAATTGTTCTTCTGATGATTTACGGAAAGAATTTGGTTTCAAACCTCAACTATTGAAAACAAAAATAACCGGTTTCACATTTCCTTCACAACTTGAGTCATGATGAGTGATGACATATACGAAATGAAAAAGGAAAAGGAAATTATAAAGAAAAAATAAAGGAGAAATATTTTGACAAACCTCTACGAAATACATTTGTATGAATCTATCAACAAACAGTATACCTATTGAATAATCAAGGTAAATGATATACTCATTGAATCCATTGAAAACAACAAATAACTGGGATATAAACAAATAAAATAACGTACCAGTAAATTTTCGCAGCAATGGGCATCTTAATGTTTCAAAGCTAATGAATTTTCAACTTACCAATAATCCAAACAGAACGACATATCCGGAGAATCGGGTGCGTTTAAAAATATAATCCAAATGAACTAACCTTCCGAAATTGTAGACTCATTGAAAGGAGTAAGTGTGTTTTTTTAAATCGAAAATATAGATTTTATTTTACTGTTTTATATATGTGTAACTCTGTGTTTGTGAGCTCCAATAATTATTTTTGGAGAGATTTTTGAGAGAGTTTTATTGGCAGGTGTGAACTAAATTGAAATTCAAAATTTCGAAATTATTTAGTGGGCATAAATCAAGGGAATTATTAGGAGAAGTTGTCTTAAATGCTAAATTTATAAAAACATGTGCGGCCTGGCTAATATCATATTGGTTTAAATATATATTCTAATAAATTAAAATTATAAAGAAAAAAGAGCATACTACGGATGGGAACATAATTAATGATTGTTTTTATATAAAAAACATAATTATTGATTAACCTTTATGGTTATTAGTTATAAGACCGTTGAGCATACTAGATGGGAACATAATTAATGATCATTTTTATATAACATAAAAAATTAACTTATATCGGTTATAAGGACAATCTAATTTATTTTCCAAAACCCTTCTCACCATCCCTTCTTCCCCAAAATAACCATTTTTCATCATCACCATTATTGCAATGAACGAACTCTAGAAAAAAGGTAGTACCATTCAAACTGTTAATTCCCAAATCAAAGTCGCGACTACTTTTCTGCTCCATACCTCCGAAAATGCCACGGATTTCTTCTTCGCAAACCTGGATCAAAATATGTGGTCGCCCACTTCCACCGAATCTCCCGCGAAATTTGCTTCCAGGACTTTCGTGAAAACGATGATCACACCATGCTCAAGGTTGTCCTTATTCAATGTAGCCGTCCACATTCATTACATTGCCCCAAAGAGAACCAACTTTTCGAAATTCTCGTTACTCCATGCTTGCAACGGGAAGCCATAACATTTCGGTTTGACCACACGACCAAAGATTTGCAAAGCCAGATTCCATGGCCTAATCCATACAAACCACTGATTAAACCAATCGATGGAATCAAGCAATTTCCTGCTATATTCCACAGAGGCACACACCAAGAGAATGCAACGACCATCAAGAGGTTTAACAGTGGAAACAGAAAATTTTTCTAGCTGAAGCAAACTTCCAATACTTTACGCCAAAAAGGAAAGAGAGTATTAACATACAATGTGATCCATATGGCCATGAGAGACGAAGAGGAATGTTGGACTCGATAATAAGGCGTTGAGGGCATTTCCCAATATCAAACGATAAGCTCATAGAAGGGATAATTATACAAGTCTCATGACCTGCAAATTTGCTTACTCGACACGCCTATGTCGATTTCGGAATCTTCCTTTTTCAAATTCTCCTTTTTACTCATCTTGCCACTGAATCCAAAGAAAGACAAATTCAAAGAACTACAAATGTAATTCTTCAGAATTCTGGATTACTTGTGTAAACTTGCAGTGGTTTAGTTTAGTTACTCGACTTTTGGCCGGATTGTACTTGAAAAGATGAAGTATTTAACATCTTAAATACTTCAACACACTCCCTCGAGTGTGGGCTTATAACACACAAATGCATACAAGGTCACTTATAAATAATCTGAACTTGATCCATTGTATAAGCTGCTAGGCTGTACTCGATAATTTGGTTTGTAATCTAAATCAAGTTGTTTGCTGATCTACACCTTTTTATATAATCTGCTTTTGTTAAGTGTTGTACTGCTGCTATTTTTGGATCGAACCTAGAAAACTTTTTGTATCAAGCAAATTGTATTAAAAACTTTTCTCTGTGTAATCTGATTCATTGTTGCAAGATCTGGACTGAATTGATTAACTTGAATATGCAGCCATGCTTTGATCTTATTTGGACTTAATATACTGCATTCAACTTTAAGTTCTCTTTTCGTAAAAAAAAAAAGTTGACTTGTGTTTTACTCACATTCTCTGATTGTTCTATCCGTTTTGTTGTTTACCATCCATTTATACAAATATACAAATATATCCATTGATATCCGATGCAGGGACATTGTCGACATATGCAGTGACATTGACGACTTATGCAGGGACATTGATGTCCGATGCAGTGACATTGATGTCTGATGCAGGGACATTGACGACTTATGCAGTGACATTGACGACTTATGCAGTGACATTGATGTCTGATGCAGGGACATTGATTGTTGGAATAGTGTCCTAAACCCAATCGGGTTGGACCTGATCCGACCGGGTCGGATCATTTCTACTATTTCTTTATGTTTATACATATGTTAAATGGATTTTATGTTGTCATATATCTGTTCTTCTAAAGAACCAATTGTGAATTGTTATATGATAACGTCCTTAGTATTAAACTGTGATAGAGAAACCATGATAGGCGATTATGGTTGATGAGATCTCTAATCACTTTAATAAGTTTGATACTTAAATGTCTCTAGGTTGATGTACTATTAAACAGGACATTGATAGTATAAACAGACTATACGTATTAGATGTCTTCTCGCCTTTAAGGCGAGGATAGATCTCGCTCTATCGAAGTGTATAGACACTTGGGTATGCGTGGACGTGTATTAGAGAATGCGTCGTTAGATCGACCCACTTACACGGATAAGTGTCACACTATGTCACGGTTGTGTAATTATCCTTTGACCGAGTCTTCATGGCATCACGGTGTGGATTGTCATGCTTTGACACTATTGAGGTTTCCCAGCCACGGGCGATCATGCGGTAGTGATTGGGTATGATATTGAAGCAGGCGGAGTATACATGATTGGTCGTCTGGGAATCGCGTATCCTATGATTGAGATCGAATATCCGAAATGGCCTTCTTATAAGGAATGTCTTACTCTCGTGAATCTTTGCAAAGTGGGAGTAAACGAGTTACTTCGAGAGAGCATGATGTCCAGATTATAAGATACGGTTGTTAATGTTTGACACTCGACGTACAACCGTATGGATATTATTACAGCGATAGGATTGTAAGTTACACGGTAACTGTTTCACATGAAAGGTAGTAGTCATTGCATTTGACTCTTCCGATGATTGGGGGTCACGGTGTGTTGTTAGACGCTATCCCGCGATCGTTAGGCATGAAGGGCATTTTCGTAATTTGCACTTTGTGTCTACGGCCAACATATTCGGAAGCCTATCGGGTCACACACATAAGAACATCTAGCCGGATTAAAATGTGGTTATAAATGATAACCAAATAAAGAAAGTTTATCTCGAGACTATAAATGTTATAGTGGTAAATTAATATGGTGGTATTTATTTATTATGAATAAATTAAATACAAGATATTAATAATATTATATTAATTAAAGAATATTCCGAAAGCCAATTTGTTGGTCAAAGGGGCGCCACATTTAATGTGTATAAGATACACTTGGATTGTGCAATTTAATTAATGGTATTACCTATTATTAATATTAGATATTAATAAATAAAATAATATATATATATATATATATTGAATGCATGCGTGTGTGCACATTGAATGCAAATTGGATTTGCATTGTATTTGGTATATATATTAATAGATTTATATGTGTTATATATATGTGATATATACACATGTGTAAATTGATTTATGGTAATATAATAAAAGATAAATATTGCCAATATAAGATATTGACAATATCTTGGAAATATTCAATATGAGATATTGACAATATCCTAGATTTATTTAATATAAGATATTATAATAAATGAGATAAATCAATCTAATATATTTTCCTTATTTTATTGGGAAAAGGTTTTCTTCTCATAACTCTAGTATGTGGCGCCACTTTCCCTATAAATAGGAAGTGGGTGTCAAGCTCTTTTGTACAACACAATTCCAAGAGAACTATAGTTCTTGTGTAAAATAGAGAGCATCCTATGAGAGTTGGAGAGAGGAAAAAAGGCCGTCTAGCAACCGGAGTTTTCCAATAGCAATCCATGATGGGATTCCGCGGTCGTTCGTGTGGACTAATGCGGTGAGGCCGAGCACTTGGGCGGCTCTATCTTGAACTACTCTCCTTAGACGGTCAAAGCGTCGATCTTATAGATCAACCAAGGTAACCACCGTCTCACTACTTGTTTGTTTATTGCTTAAACGAAGTCGATCTTGGGTCGATAGGAAATAAATTTTTGAATTCCGCTGCGTTCCCGCGTAGATTTCCTAACAGTCCGATGCAGTGACATTGATGTCTGATGCAGGGACATTGACGACTTATGTAGTGACATTGACGACTTATGCAGTGACATTGATGTCTGATGCAGGGAGATGCAGGGACATTGACGACTTATGCAGTGACATTGATGACTTATGCAGTGACATTGATGTTTGATGCAGGGACATTGATGACTTATGCAGTGACATTGATGTGCAAAGCGATGACATTGATAATCGTATTTACAATTAGATAACTAATGCAATGATATTGATGTCACCGCATATACAACTTGATACACACATTTGATAACTTTGTAAAGTAACTTTATTTCTTTGTTATCTTTAAATATTTGATTGATGTTGGTTTATTTGATTAGGGTTGGTTTATATTTTTGATAACTTTGTAAAATAACTGTATTTCTTTTGTTTTTTTGGGTTTAAATGCATATTTTTACAACCAAAGGTATGCATAAATTGTTACAATAACACGTCACTGCATAAATCGTTACAATAACACGTCGGTGCATAATTCGATGCAATAAGACATCACTGCATAGATCACTACAATAAGAAGTCATTGCATAAATCGCTACAATGAGACGTCATTGCATAAATCGCTACAATGAGATGTCACTGATCAAGGTTGTCAATGGATCGCGGCGATCAATACATCATGGTAGCCAATGAATCGCGGCGGTCAATGCATCGGGGTGGTTAATGGATCCCGGTCGCCAATGCATCCGGGTAGGTGGTCAATGCATGACGGTGATCAATACGTCACGTCGATTTTTATGAAGAAAAAAATTTGATTTTATGAAATTTATTCAGAAAAATATCAAATTTGATTTTAGAATAAAGAAGACGAAAAAATATGAATTTTAATAAAAAGATTATGATGATCCGAGTTTTAGATCAAAATATATGACCTTTAGAAATATGGTGAATTATAAAAAATAAAAAATAAAAATAAAAAAAAACAGAACAAAACACATCAGCCTGCGCTTCCTTTTATTTATTTTTTTAAATATAATTTTTCTTCCTTCTTTCCTATTTTTCCTTCTTCTTTATCCACTTTAAATTAGAATGTCCTTATAACTAAATAAGTTTCTTCTTAAAATTAGAATGTCCTTATAACTAAATAAGATTTCGGAGTGTCCTATTACCCCTAATAAGTTGAAAATCAGTCCTTTTAAATAATTGACCCTTAACCTTTTTCTTTTTTTAATGTTATTCTTTTTTTTGTATGTACGTAAACATAATTAATGATTAATCTTTTTCTTTTTTTAATGTTAGAAATTTAATCATTAAATATGTTCACACTTTATTATCCAGAATATGTTATCTTTTTTAAATTATAATTCTTTTATCCATAACCGTTTTTTAATGTTTTTTTTTTGTACCTTTTTTTTTATAGATTTTTGTTGATAAGGACAACTTATCAACTTAATAAGCGTTAAGATGACATTGTATGAGTATTTATTTTGGTAATAAGGACTATTTAGTTGATAGAAATTTTATTATGGTCCTAATAAAACACACAATGGCCCACCGTGTAAAATATAAATGCCATTAATTTACATTTTTACCCTTCTTATAAGGATTTTCATTGGTAATTTGGGGTAATTTGGTAAGATTTCAATAGTTTTTGTCCTTTTTATCAATTAAAATTTAATAGTGTCCTAAATGCCAATTATTTTACTTTTTATGTCCTTTTGGACAACTCTCCCTTTTTTTTATTATGTTCACATCCGTACCTTTTTTATTTTCAGTTTTCATTTTTTTTAAGAATGAGTCAGCCGGCTTAAATGCTACTTTTAATACCTGCCTAAATTGAAATGCTATTAATTAATTAATACCTAATATTTTAGTGTGTTTTCTTTTTTTACAACCGGATTTGGTTCGGATTTTTTCTGGGTTTGGGTCAAATCAATTTTAAATCCCTTCCCTTTTATATAATAGTATATATAATATATAGATACATAGATATAGACTAGTCAATAACCCGTGCATTGCACGGAGACGTATAATAATGTGATTACATTCAATTAATATGCATAATATGTATTACAAAACAAAAACCTTTCAAACTTATTGTAATGCTAGTTATTAAAATTCTTTTATTTAATATCAGTATTCTTTTCCGGCGTCAGATAGAGTCAAAAACAGACAACACAAAAAGTCCAAAAGTTATACTGATGCTAATAATCGTCGTTATATTTCTGCTTTTAGCATTGCACGGGAGAACATATATTTTAAAAGAAGATTTTTTTTGAAAGATGAAAAGAAGATTTTATTAGCATGTGTGTTACGCGGGAATGAAATTGAATGGAATAAAATAATAGGAACAAAATGGAATGCAATGGAATAAATTAATTCTATTATTGCGTTTGGAATATGCAAGATTGGAATGAAATAAATCATATAAAAGATGACACATTAAATGATGAGTAGAGCATGGTAGTGAATTAAGATTGTCTTGAGTCGAGTATGGTATGGTTCATAAGGTAGGATATAGACGAAGCGGTGGGGTAGCCCTCCGCCATACCCCATTGCACCCTACCTCTCTTCTCACCCAGCCCTACCCATCGCTACCATACCTTACCCACCACCCTATCCTACCCTACCCAATATCACCATATCTTACCCTCGACATCATACCTACCTTACCCATTACCTACTCTACTCCACTATCACCCACCCCTACCTTACCCTACCTTACCTTACCCATCATACCACCCTACTTTACCCACCCCCACCCTTCTCTACCCTACCCTACCACCACCCCAACCATACCCTACCCTATCCACCATTCCACTCTACCCTATCTTACCCCCACAAATTATCCGCCCCATTTAATACCAAATATTCTTACATTCCACTCTGCCATTTCTTACCCATCACACCACCCATGTATTGACTACATTAATGTCATCCTGCCTTACGTACCACACCAACCTACCTTACCCACCCCCACCCTTCTCTACCCTACCCTACCACCACCCCAACCTTACATCCTTACCCACCACACCACCCTACCTTACCTTACCTACTACCCAACCTATCCAACCATACTCTACCTTACCCTACCCTACCAACCTTACCTTACCCACCACTTCGACTTACCCTACCCTACTCTACCCATCATTCCACTCTACTCTATCTTACCCACCACACCACCCTACTCTACCCTAACCTACCCTAGAAACACTACTTTTCCCCCCATTTCACCTTACCTACCCTATCATACCTTACCCACGACCACCATTTACCATATCCCACCCGCCACCTCCCCTACCCTACCCACCACCATACCCTATCCTACCTCACCCACCACCATACCATACCCTACCCACCACCTCATCATACCCTACCTTGCCCACCACCTCGCCTTATTCAAATACGCTTCATACCTACCATACTCACCGCAACATTAAATGAGGTGGCGAATGCGTAGCGGATCGCCTAATTTTTAAGAATATATCGTATTAATTGGCATATTTGAATTTAGTTACTTTCAAAATGTAATTTAATTTCTGAATATTTTGTATCAATGGAGGACTCTAATTTGTAAGTAATGAATTTGTTCTTAACATATTTGAATTTATTTATGATCCATATAATTAATTTAAAATAGTTTAGTGGATTATTATCTTTTGACATATTTGTAATTGTTTTTAAAAAATGTAATTTAATATAAGAACATTTCACGTTGAATAACTTATATATTTAATCTAAAAACATTCGCATTACACCGCAAACATTTGAAGTAAGTTATTCTTGAAAACATAATGGATTGTATGAATATTTGGCATTTTTTTTGGAGGACAATATTTGGCATTAAATGGCGTGATTATTTATAGGGAATAACTTAAGTGTAAGAATATTTCGAATTAATTTGCAAACTTGAATATAGTTGTTTTATAAATGAGACTTTGACTAATATTTTTAAATAATCTCTCGCAAAGATCGAGTCCACTACTTGTCCTCACAAAAACATATACTCCCTCCGTCTCAAAATGTTTGGGACGTTTGACTTTTCAACCGCTTACGAAACGTCTAATTAATCCTTCGAATTTCATCAAATGATCTAATATTTTTTACATTTATGTACTTTAAGTTTCACTTTATCATAACCCTAATAATATTACATCAATTAACGAAATTCCAAAGATTAATTAGACTTTTCGTAAGAGGCTGAAATATTGAAATGTCTCGAATATTTTGAGACGGAGGGAGTAGTATATAGTTACTTGTACAACTTAATTACAACTTAATGTGGATGTGTGATCAAAGTCCACTACTTGTCCTCACAAAAACATATAGTATATAGTTACTTGTACAACTTAATGTGGATGTGTGATCAATATTTTCCCACTTTTAGATTTTTGGCATATTGAGTAGCAGCATTTGTGTCCACGATTAATTCCCCAGCTATTCACTAGCTTGTGTTGAAAATTACATCTTCCTAAATGAAGTGCAAGTATATCTACTGAAAGATATTTTTGGGAAAATTGTTTCCTGCTCTTTCATTGATTTGTATGGTAAATATATACAATCGTTCACATGTCTAGAATCAAGACTATCTATAGCAATGAATAGGGTAATAACTACACAAATACATGCAATATATACAGAATATTACACAATAAAGGAAAATATTCTACGTAATATTCTAATACACCCCCGTAGTTGAAGCGGGAGGTTGCCGGACGTTGAGACTATCCCGGAAGTCGTCAAATAATTGAAGGTAGCCCTTTTGTGAAGATGTCAGCGATTTGGTAGCGCGAGGGGATATGCAGAACGCGTACTTGACCCCGGGCGACTTTTTCACGAACAAAATGGATATCCATTTCAATGTGTTTAGTTCACTGATGTTGAACGGGATTATCGGAAAGATAGACGGCACTGACATTGTCGCAATAGACTAACGTGGCTTTGGAAACGAGACAATGCAGCTCTAGGAGTAGGTTGCGAAGCCAACAAGATTCAGAAACAGCATTGGCTACTCCT
Organism: Gentiana macrophylla; assembly: GCA_026214975.1. Lineage (NCBI taxonomy): Eukaryota > Viridiplantae > Streptophyta > Magnoliopsida > Gentianales > Gentianaceae > Gentiana > Gentiana macrophylla. Next base: position 177,017,960 of record CM047805.1, on the reverse strand, counting down.
CGATATTCAGCTTCAGCACTCGAGCGGGATAGTGTAGCTTGGCGTTTGGCGGACCATGAGATTAAGTTATCTCCAAGATAAACACAATAGCCAGACGTCGATCGACGAGTGTCAGGACAACCACCCCAGTCGGCGTCCGTATACGCAAGAAGTTTGCTCGTTGTTGATGGGTATAGATGAAGGCCATACTCAAGAGTGCCCTTAATATACCGAATGATGCGTTTTAATGCCGACATATGCTGTGTTTTCGGATCATGCATAAATAAGCACACTTGTTGGACAGCATAAGATATATCCGGTCGAGTAAAGGTTAAGTATTGCAATGCACCGGCAAGACTGCGATATTCAGTAGGATCATGATACGGGTTACCAGATGAGATGCTCAATTTTGACTTGGAATCAACCGGAGTACGAGAGGGTTTACACGAATTCATTTTAGCACGTTCAATAATTTCTTCGGCATATTTCTTTTGGGAGAGAAAAAGTCCTCCGGAATTACGTGTGACGGAGATGCCCAAAAAATAACTCAGGGGACCCAAGTCCTTCATGGCGAACTCTGAACCCAATTTTGATAAAATAGATTGCCTAAGAGCATCCGAGGATGTAGCAAGGATGATATCGTCAACATACAGCAAAATGTAAGCTACGTCGTTGCCATGATGATAAATAAAGAGAGAATGATCCGAGACACTATGTGAGAAACCCAAATTAGCCACATAATCTGCAAAACGTTGGTACCATGCTCGGGGAGCTTGTTTTAAGCCATAAAGGGACTTTTTAAGTAAACAGACATGATCCGGATGATCGGTGTCCCGGATTTTATCTATACAAAACAACAAGTAATAAACCGGTTAACCTCAAGTGCAAGGATCGTAGTATGGAGGCTAATGCCGGGTCGATCTTACGGGGAACTAGACTGTTGTGAACCCTAGCTTTTGTTTTCAACTAAAATATTGTCACGAGAATCTAAACTAAACAGAAAACTAATTTAAACAAATATGCATAAAAGGAACTAGACAGAGGATTGAATCCAATGCTAGGCAAGATTGAAAGCAATAAAAACTAACTAAGTCGCGAGAAAAATAAAATAAACTAAACTAAGCTAAGCAATTCGAGTCAAGTGATTTAAATCAAATTTTAACGAATCGAACAAGCAATTGTTCCACCTATCCTACCAACGTTTGATACTAATTCGGATTATTTAAGTGATCTCTACTCAAGTTGTGATTCACCTATCTAAGGCATGAACACCTACTTTGTAGACAAGTTCGTTTTCTAATCTTCGATCTTTCGATTAAAGATTAAGTCTTTCTAACCTAGGCGTGAAATCTTTCAATTTCTAACCTGTAGAGATTCAATCTAATAACTTTCATTGTGATTAGATTAAAAGTCTAAACTTTTATCATGGTGTTCTAAGGTTAACATGACTTTCATCAAGCAAACAATAAACAAAGGCACGGATCTTTCGATATAGCATGCAATCAACATATAAAAACATGATAAAAGTAACAACTTTAGTAGACACTCACAAAATAATCACGAACTAGAGATCAAACTGTTTGAAACGGACGGCTTCTGGCAACGCGTTCAAGGAGGATTTAGCCTCTTAGCATCCTTTGCACATCGAATTGTTGAATAAAAAGTACATGGAATTAATTAATCTAACCTAGGAATTTAAAGGCATAAAATTTGATAAAAGTAGTAAAGAACCGCAGCCAAGCTGCTCCTAAAATTTTAGGGTTGAATGTGTCGAGGGTTTGAGAAATTGCGCTATTTATAGATTTTTAGGTCGGTTTAGGCTAAGGCGGTGCTTGGGCGCCCGTCCACTATCTTGGGCGCTCGTCCAAAGACTTACGAACGGAGGTGAACGCCCGATCTTCTCGGCGTCCAAACTCTCTCAGATTAAATTTTCCTTCACGGGCGCCCGTTTAAGGTCTTCAAACGCCCGTCCCAGGGTTGCCGCAAGGTGGGCGCTTTCGTTACTTTGATCTGACGCCTTGATCCATCTTCGATCAAAAGCGGATTTCTTCAACTCTATCTCTTTTCCTTCTCAATCCAACTCACCATTATCTCTCTATCTTGATTTAGCTCGAGTTTTATCAACATTTGATCATCAATTTAGCCTCAAACAAGTACCTACATGACATCAAAAACACATGCAAAGCGTAACATAATTCAATAAACATAAAATCATAATTAAAACATATAAATTCACCAACTTTGCGATTAACTCATTAAAAATATTATTTGCTCAATAATTCATTTAAACACTTAATTCCCATGCAATTAATACGAATATGGGGGAAAACATTATAAAATATAACGTTATAAATCATATAATTTCACCCTTAACAACTCCCCCACACTTAGACTTTGCTCGTCCCGAGCAAAACAAAACAAGATAAAGGCTCGGAAAGAATGTAAACATCTCAACACATATACCATAGACTCAATAAATTAGAAGTTCACCCGAGTGTGTGTGCATAACCATAGCAAATTTCCACTAAATCCAAACTTGAATATTTCAAGCAAAACTAGCTAGTACCCATAAGTGGACTAGCAATAAAAGATACTTATAAGATGCACCCTACAAATCGGAACATATCCCTAAAAGATGATGATAGAAAACATTTAAGACCTTTCCGACATACTTAGAGGATAATCCTACAACATATCCATCGGTTTATCTTTGGGGATAAGATTAACGATAACTAAGTCTCATTTCATTCTTTTCATACCAATTCTTAAGTTGATTCAATTGATTTCACATTTAAACACACATCGAGAATAAGCTATTGCTCATCATAGCGAATAGGACATACGTGGTATACCCAACCTTACTCAAATCATAAAGCGACTTTTATTTGATCGTGAGCTTTTGGTCATCATAGTGGAATAAAACATTTCGAGATAATGCCTTACCGCACTCAAATCATCGACCCGACTTCCGACACACACTATTGATTTCATTATTAACTCAACTTTTTCAAATGACATTAGCTACGTATTACTTATCACATTCAAACTTCTAGATATTCACAGTATATCGTACTTGGAACTAAATACAAACTATCATAAGTCTCACGATATGAACATTAGCACTAAGCACATGACTTATAAGGAATCAAACATCACTAATCAAAAGGGGTATAACTTTATAATATAGCTCATCATTTACTATGGCATGTGAAAAAAGAGTGTCGGGTGAAACAACTAACTTACGGAACATACGGCATACAGCATCAATGAATATAACAAACCGAACAAAAACATGCATTGCTCACTCGAGACAAAACAAAAAATTTTAAAATTTAGCTCATTTTTGCATAAAAATAAAATCATGTAAGCAAATGTATAGATACATATCGACTTATCCCCTCCCCCACACTTAAATGACAACATGTCCTCATGGTGTGCAAAAATAAAAAAGAAACAGAAAACTTAGCTGATTCGTTGTTCGAAAGGGAGCTATTCTGGAAGTGGGTCGAATCCAAGTGGATCGTGGACCATCCACCGAAAAATCGAATCGTCTAAAGCTCACAATCGCTTATCGAAAATATCCTCACACACTTGAAAAACAAAGAAATACCTCGGGGATACAAGGGATTAAACCATATCGCGCAAAAAGTGATAGAGGTAAAGATAAGAGGAAATCGTAAGCAAAACAACACTTCGACCTGTATAAGATTAGGACGGTGATCGACAAAAACAACACAATCCTAATAAGATTAAAACAACTAGAACAAGGAAAAATAACTAAAGAAAGAAACTAATATAATAAGGGATATCTAGGATGCCTCCTAGTAGCGCTAATGGTTATTAATCGTTAGCTCGACACATTTGAAGCTCGGCTGGATCAGGCCATTTAACCTTCTCGCCACCCACTATCTCGTTTAAGCTCCGGTCCGTAGTGTGGGCTGCGAAATGACATCTAACACACATGGGGTAAAATCTTTTATAGCCTTCCAAACTCGTTTAATCTTCCCCATGGCTGATTTCTTTCTTCTCTGATTCCTCTGATGACGTTTAAGCTTTTGCTCTTTTTCATACTCCTCCATATCCCAACTACCTGCTAGAACTTCTGCTGATGAACCAATACCGTCATCCTCGGAGAATAAATCGGATGAAAACTCGCCAAATTCATTGACCTCTGTAACACCACATCCGAGAATATCGAGAAATTTAACAATCAAAGGTTTTTCTTTAGGTTCACCAATGTAGTGCTTGCACCTTTGACCATTAACTCGAAACGGTTGGTCTGGATAACCGCGTAGTTCTAGAACACCTCCAGGAATGATTTGGAGAATCTCAAAAGGACCGGACCAACGTGTTCTCAACTTCCCAGAAACAAATGTAACCTAGAATTGTATAAGAGAACTTGCTCGCCGACCGGAATTCTCTTTCTTTATCTTGGCGTCATGGAGTAGTTTCATCTTCTCTTTTACTAATCCTGGCGCTTTCATAAGCCTGGAGTCTAAATTCATCCAACTCATGCAATCTACTTTGCAATCGATGTTTCCCACAGGATTGGGAATCGAAGTTCAAAAACTTCGTGTCCAATACGCCTGTGCTCTAACTCGACCGCGGATGGCATGGCTTACCGTAAACCATTTGATATGGCGATGTACCCATAGGGGTCTTATAAGGCGATCTATATGCCCAAAGTACATCGTCCAACTTCGAACTCGATCTTTTATGATGACTATTCACCGTCTTCTCCAGGATTTTCTTAAGACTCGGTTGCTTCGCTCAACGACCACTAGTCATCGGATGATATGGTGTGCGATTTTATGGCGAACACCATACTTCTCGAGACTTTTTCCAAAGGTCGGTTGCAAAAGTGTGTCCCTTCATCACTGATCAAGGCACGTGGACATCCAAACCTCACAAAGATATTCTTCTTTAGAAAATTCATGACCGTTTTATGATCATTGTGAGGAGTGGCAATTGCCTCCACCCATTTCAAAACATAGTCAACGCAGACTAAGATGTATTTGTTGCCACAAGATGATGGGAAAGGTCCCATAAAATCGATGCCCCATACATCAAAGACTTCGCACTCTAAGATGGGTTTCAAGGGCATGTCAAAACGCCTTGTCAGAGTTCCGGTTCTCTGACACCTATCACAAGCTTTACAAAAGGCTTCTGTATCCTTAAAGATCGTAGGCCAATAGAAACCGGACCGGAATATCTTAGCAACCGTTTTCCAAGGACCAAAGTGACCACCAGTGGGTCCACTATGGCATTGCTCGATAATCTCACGTTGCTCGGATTCAGGAACGCATCTCCTAAGCAAACCATCTTTGCAGATCTTAAACAGATAAGGTTCATCCCAAACGAAATATTTCGTATCAGAGAAGAACTTCCTCTTCTCTTGATAAGACATTTCAGGATCAAGGTAACGGGCATGAAGGTAGTTCACAATGGAAGAATACCATGGAACATCAGGAGGACGACCGTCTATCAACATGATGTTTTCTAGAGGAAAGTAAAGATCTATATCATCTGGTTCATCCTTTTCCTCACTTAACACCCTAGAAACATGGTCCGCCACTACGGGTCTCACTTGCGCTCTTTTTTATCTTTAATTTGAACGTCAAACTCTTGGAGGGTCGGTATCCAACGATAGAAGCGGTTTAGCATCCTTTTTAGTCATCGATATACATAAGCGGCGTGATCGATCCACACGATCACTGAGCACCTAGCAAGTAACTACGGAACTTGTCCATAGCAAAGACTACGGCTAATAGTTCCTTTTCAGTTGTCGTATAGTTAACTTGCGAAGGATTCAACGTGTGGCTGGCGTAATGGATAGGCTGGAACTTTCCTTTGATGCGCCGTCTAAGATCACACTAACATAGATAGTTGGATGCATCGCACATAAGCTCAAAGGGCAAGTTCCAGTCTGGCGATATAAGGATTGGAGCGGATATTAACCGATTCTTTAGCTCCTCAAACGCTTGCTTGCAGTTTTCATCGAAATTGAACTCAACGTCTTCCTTGAGCAGAGTAGATAGGGGCTTGGCTACTTTTGAAAAATCTTGGATGAATCTCCTATAAAACCGACATGTCCGAGAAACCTCGACTTCAGCGTACATTCTTAGGATAACTCATCTTCTCAATGGCTTCTACCTTGGCCCTATCTACTTCTATACCTTTGGCTGACACTTTGTGGCCAAGGACTATGCCTTCATCTACCATGAAATGGCACTTTTCCCAATTGAGTACTAAGTCCTTTTCCACACATCTAGACAACACCTTATCAAGATTATCGAGGCAATCATCGAAGGATTGACCAAAGACCGAGAAATCATCCATAAAAATCTCCATGCACTTGTCAACTAGCCCGTCAAAGATTGCCATCATACACCTTTGAAAGGTGGCCGGGGCATTACAGAGACCAAATGGCATCCGCCTGTAGGCGAATGTCCCATAGGGGCAAGTGAAAGTGGTCTTCTCTTGGTCAATAGGATCGATGGGTATCTGAAAATATCCTGAATACCCATCCAGAAACAAGAAACGCGTGCCCGCCAGGCGCTCAAGCATTTGATCAATGAATGGAAGGGAAATGATCTTTCATTGTGACCTCATTGAGTTTTCGTAGTCAATCTGAGACTCTATAGCCTCATAACTAGCCTCAATGCTATCTCCTCTCCTTCTCATTCTTCTCAATAGTAATTCCCCTTTTTTGGGGACTACTCGAGTCGGGGACACCCACTCACTATCAAAGAATGGCGTATATGATACCCATATCTAGAAGCTTAATGATTTCCTTCTTGACTACTTCTTGCATGTGAGGTTGAGCCTTCTCTGAGGTCATCTAACTCGTTTTGCACCCTCCTCGCCTTGATCTTGTGCATACAGATGTCGGGAGATATCCTCGGATATCTCCCACCGCCATCCAAAGGCTTTTTCATTTTTGCGCAAGACGTTTAACAATTTAAGCTCCTCTATACGAGATAGCTTGGCGAGAGATGATCAAAGGAAGCTTGTCACCTTCTCTTAAAAACACATACTTAAGATGTTTAGGCAACGGCTTCAGTACCAAATCTACGGGAGAATCCTCTAGACTTGACTTGAGATCTCCACTTTTCAACTCGATATCACTAAGTTTACTCTGTGGTCCCACCGCCAAAGCTTCTCCTTCTAACAATTCTGCCTCAAAGTCACCGCTAATTGATCTAGATCAACCACACCATGGCTATTCAGATTATCGATCAATCGCTCATATTCCGCTTCCGGCCTTGACTTGCTCGTCCATACTGATCATTGAAGTCATGAAATGACTCTCAAATGGAAAAGCCGGTTGGAGAACCGGAGGGTACTTGAATAGATTTAGAGACATAGCTCACCTCTTGGTCACCAACTCGAATAGTTACTTGCCCACCATCGCAATCGATGAGGGCTCTGGCTCATATATAGGAAAGGTCTCCCAAGAATCAGCGGGACTTTCTCATCTTTTCCCATATCTAAAACGTACCAATCAACAGGAAAGGTAAATCTATCGATCTGGACTAAAATGTCTTTCGAATCCTGAAGCTTTCTTAGAAGATCTATCGTGACCGAAGGTTCATGGAAGTGGGTTCTAGAAGACTTTGTAAACCAATTTGCTCACACACGCACAATGGCATCAGTGATGGATGCACCCAAGTCACATAAAGAATTTGGAAAGACTAAGCCTCCCATCCGCAATGTGAGCACGAATTTTCCGAGGTCACCTCTTTTGATTGGTAAGTCCGGATAATTGATCATTGAACAATCCTCACCAATTGCATGATCCATTTACTCTAACTTCTTCTTCAAGAAACAACATCCTTGATGAATTTAGTATACTTAGGCATCTCAACCAAAACTTGAGATAATGGAAGATTAACTTTGAGTATTTTTCAAAGAAATTAAGCACTTTTTCATATTTACGAACTTCACTCAAGGAATGTTGCTTCTCCTTGGTAGGAATGGAAGCTTCTTCAACTCACTCTCGAAAAAATACTTTGTTTGAGGAAGCACCGATGACTTTGTCTTCCATGTCCTTCCACCTTACAACTTTTTCAGACTTTTTATTAGTCGGGGATCACCCTCACGACTTTCACTTGATTCTTCATTCCTCGAGAACAACCACCGAGGACTTACAACTTCTTCACCTCCCAGGGCAGCGACCACTGAGTCTTTTCTTGCGAGCGGGGAACGTAGATGCTCAACTTCCTCTCTGCCTTATCACTTTGGCGGGAGGGGCTAATGGTTTCCCTGGTGAGAGGACCACTCGATTGAGTACCGCTTCTAAGATTCATTGCACCTTTGGCCTCTGGCATGCCATAAGGAATCGAAGGAACTAGGTCAGTGCTTTGGCCACAATTGAAATTAGTTTGGGCTACTAGGCCACCCTTCGGATTTTTCTATAAAACTGGCAATTGCCTCGATGGTCTAAAGCTTCTTTGGTCAGCCATCTGCTTCTCAAGGTTCTTGATTGTGCTCATCAACATTTGGATATTATTATTTTGCTCCCTCTGGAAGTTATTGTTCTGCTCCTTCATTCTCTTCCGATAGAGTCCAATCTAACTTCAAGATCATCGGCGCGAGAGGGCCTTGAGAGTTCGAATGTTTTGAGAGAAAGGTTGGCTAGACCGACTTTGAAATGCGGGATTTGGATTGTTAGGCCAACTTTGATTTAACCCTTGATGTAGATTGGAGGAATTCAAGCTCGGGTTCTGATTAAAATTAGGGTTTCGATTGAGATTCGAGTTTTGATTGAAGCTTTGACGGAAACCCTGATTTTGAAAATTGCCCTGGCCAGAGAATTGATTTCCAAACCTCTGATTGGCTGGCCATTGAAGGCATTGATCTCTGCGTTCATTCAATCATAGGACGAAACGAGCGATGTGCCCATATCGTCACATACTTGGCATGCGACTTGATTATACCGCCCGTGATTACGGGCGGCATTGACTTGATAAGGAATGGGGAATTAAATTGACACCGCCAACCATATGGCGGTCGAGAGCAATTCTCGCGATCTGAACTTGAGAGTTCTGTAGAAATGAAGAGTCGATAACTTTCGGATTTGGAGATGTCGTGAGAGTAGCCAATTTCTTGTTTGACATGGCGATTGCATTTGCATTTTCACCTCCTCGATCCTAGGAGGAGGAGGTGGTGCTGAATGACTTGAAAGGAGGGGCATAATTATATTTGGCAATGTCTTGAACAATGCCCACCCTCTCTGAGGCGTTTTCCTCAGGAATGCCCCACTGATGAACTATTGACCATGCCCTTGGTGAGCTCGGTCAACCCACTGAAAAAGTATTGACTTGCCTCTGCAAGTCTAACCCATGGTGGGGCATTTACGAAGAAGAGCCTTAAATCTCTTCCATGCCTCAAAGAATGATTACATTTCCGTTTGATAAAATTGTATATTTCCTTAAACACTTGGGCCGTCTTGGCGGTGGAAAGTATTGGCTTAAAAATTCTTTTTCCAATGCAGCCCAAGTGGTAATGGATTCTGTAGGAGAGAGCTATACCACTCTTTAGCTTCTCCCTTCAAAGAGAACGAAACAAGATGTAAGTTTAATCACATCCTCACTCACACCTTGAATGCGTGTCGTACCACATATCTCCGAAATGTGTATGCGTGTGTGTGAGATTTTGAAAGGGACCCGTGAAACATTGATGCATCTTTGCATCATCCGAATGAGTCCCGGTCTTAACTCGAAAATCTGTCAGCGAATGGTTTGGGATAACAATAGCCGGGTTGATCGTGACCGCGCCAGGCATGGCGTAGTGCATTAACGTCGTCTATCTTGGCACCATTATTACAAAAACAGTTGGTTGAAGCCTAAAAATGAAGAATTTATTTTTTCTAGAAAAATTATTTTCCGCCAAATTTCGGGAAAAAAAGCAAAAATTTTTCGGTAAAATCAAATTTTTTCCAGGACTCGACACCGTACTAATTCTGAAAACACAAAAAAATTCTTGCCTAATTTTCCCGCCAATTTACTCTTTTTTTTTTTTTTTTAAGACATGAAGCAAGAGGGCCAGGCGGGGGCGTCCAGGTCCCGGGCGGGCGTCGTCTGCCTGGCGGTTGAAGTGGGCGGGCGTTTGGCAATCCAGGCGCTTTCGTCCCAGTGAGAATAAAACAAAGCGGTAGTCGATTCTGAGGCAGACGGGCGGGCGTCCACTAGTCAAGACGCCCGTTTGAGTCAGTGCGAACGGGAAACAGATGAGGCAGGAAGAGCGAGAAAACTAAAGGAGAACAAATAAACCTAAGGAAATTGATAACTATAAAAGTTAACTCTGAACAATTACTAATAATCTAAACTATAATCCTAACAAAGGAAACCATAACTAACCTAATATCTAAAGGTTAATCTAACTAACAACCTAAAAACAGAAAATAAAACAAAACAACAACAGAAACGAAAAACAACAAAAACAAAACTAGGCAAACCGTCCGGTTCCCCGGCAACGGCGCCAAAAACTTGTCCCGGATTTTATCTATACAAAACAACAAGTAATAAACCGGTTAACCTCAAGTGCACGGATCGTAGTATGGAGGCTAATGCCGGTCGATCTTACGAGGAACTAGGCTCACAGAACCACAGCTTTTGTTTTCAACTAAACTATTGTCACGAGAATCTAAACTAAACAGAAAACTAATTTAAACAAATATGCATAAAAGGAACTAGACAGAGGATTGAATCCAATGCTAGGCAAGATTGAAAGCAATAAAAACTAACTAAGTCGCAGAAAAATAAAATAAACTAAACTAAGCTAAGCAATTCGAGTCAAGTGATTTAAATCAAATTTTAACGAACGAACAAGCAATTGTTCCACCTATCCTACCAACGTTTGATACTAATTCGGATTATTTCGTGATCTCTACTCAAGTTGTGATTCACCTATCTAAGGCATGAACACCTACTTTCGTAGACAAGTTCGTTTTCTAATCTTCGATCTTTCGATTAAAGATTAAGTCTTTCTAACCTAGGCGTGAAATCTTTCAATTTCTAACCTAGAGATTCAATCTAATAACTTTCGTTGTGATTAGATTAAAAGTCTAAACTTTTATCATGGTGTTCTAAGGTTAACATGACTTTCATCAAGCAAACAATAAACAAAGACACGGATCTTTCGATATAGCATGCAATCAACATATAAAAACATGATAAAAGTAACAACTTTAGTAGACACTCACAAAATAATCACGAACTAGAGATCAAACTGTTGAAACGGACGGCTTCACAACGCTTTCGTTCAAGGAGGATTTAGCCTCACAGCATCCTTTGCACATCGAATTGTTGAATAAAAGTACATGGAATTAATTAATCTAACCTAGGAATTTAAAGGCATAAAATTTGATAAAAGTAGTAAAGAACATGACCAAGCTGCTCCTAAAATTTTAGGGTTCGAATTATGTGTCGAGGTTTTGAGAAATTGCGCCTTATTTATAGATTTTAGGTCGGTTTAGGCTAAGCGGGTGCTTGGGCGCCCGTCTACTATCTTGGGCGCTCGTCCGGCAGCCTTCGAACGGAGGTGAACGCCAGATCTTCTCGGCGTCCAAACTCTCTCAGATAAATTTTCCTTACGGGCGCCCGTTTAAGGTCTTCAAACGCCCGTCGAGGGTTCTTTTGCAAGGTGGGCGCTCGTTACTTTGATCCGACGCTTGATCCATCTTCGATCAAAAGCGGATTTCTTCAACTCTATCTCTTTTCCTTCTCAATCCAACTCACCATTATCTCCTCTATCTTGATTTAGCTCGAGTTTTATCAACATTTGATCATCAATTTAGCCTCAAACCGATTTTACATGACATCAAAAACACCACAAAGCGTAACATAATTCCAATAAACATAAAATCATAATTAAAACATATAAATTCACCAACTTTGCGATTAACTCATTAAAAATATTATTTGCTCAATAATTCATTTAAACACTTAATTCCCATGCAATTAATACGAATATGGGGGAAAACATTATAAAATATAACGTTATAAATCATATAATTTCACCCTTAACAATCGGGATCCCAAAAGCCAGAGGGCTGGTGCATATAAACCGTTTCGGCGAGATTCCCATGAAGAAATGCATTTTTAACGTCTAACTGATGGAGACACCAAGACTTAGATAGGGCAATGCTGAGCACTGTACGAATGGTGGCCGGTTTAACAACCGGGCTAAAGGTTTCTCCACAATCAATACCAGGTTGTTGGCAAGCTCCATCTCCAACAAGCCGAGCTTTATGTCGTTCAAACGAGCCGTCCGAGTTCTTTTTGTGCCTGAAAACCCACAAACTACGAATAATATTTGCATTAGTCGGACGAGGGACTAATTCCCACGTCTTATTTTCAATTAGAGCATCGTATTCGTCTTGCATGGCCATTTTCCAATTGTGGTCATGGAGGGCATGACGGGGATTAGTGGGTAAGGGGGAGATGGATGGTCGGGTAGTGGTGTGAAGATTGAGGATTCGGCGAGGCTTGAAAATACCATGTTGGGCTCGGGTTGTCATGCGGGGAGATGGAGGTGGGGGGTGGGAGGGGGGAGGTGGGTGGAGAAGGGGACGTGTGGTTGGATGAGTGGGGTAAGGGGGAAGGGGTGGGGGACGACAAATGAAGAGAAACAGAATTGGGATTTTGTGATGAGAAAAGTGGAGACGGATGGGGGGCTTGGTGGGCCAGTGGGCTTGAGGAATGTGGGGGGGGGGGGGGAAGATGGGCTGGGGAGGAAAAATATGGGCCGGCTGTTGTGCATGGGCCGAATCATGGACTGGAAGGCGGGGCGATTGCTGGGAAGGCGTGTTGGTGAGTGGGGAGGATTTAGAGAAGGGAAAAGTGTGTTCGTAAAAAATGACATGGCGAGAAATAATAATTTTTCGACTCGATATGTCATAACATTTGTATCCTCGATGATTTTGTGGGTATCCTAGGAAAACACATGGAGTCGAGCGGGCTTGTAATTTATTAATAGTCGTGGAGGGACTTAAGGGGTAGCACAAACATCCAAAGGTGCGAAGGTGGGAATAAGACGGATCTTTTAGATAGAGAATTTTTGTGGGTGTTTGAAAATTGAGGGTTTTAGACGGAAGGATGTTGAGAAGGTAGGTAGACAGCTGTAAGGCGTGATGCCAAAATGAGAGAGGTAGGGAAGCGTGAGTGAGGATGGTACGGATTACATTGTTAATAGTACGAATTTTTCGTTCGGCTTTCCCGTTTTGCGAAGAGGTGTGAGGCGGGAGAAGCGAACGCATTCCATTAAGATTGCAAAAAGTATGGAAAGGTGTGTTGTCGTATTCACGGCCGTTATCACACCGAAAACATTTTATATCACGTTCAAAGTGTGTTTTAATGTAAGCGAAAAGATAAGAAAGCGAAAAAACATCGATTTGTGTGCGAGGGATAGGTCCATAAAAATTAGTAAAATCATCGAGAAATAAGACGAGAATAACGATGGCCACCGGAACTTAAGGTGGGGAGGACCAAAGGTCAGCCGTGCCACGATGTCAAAAGGCATAGTAGTAGTCGATAAAGATTCGGAAAAAGGTAATTTATTGTGTTTACCCAATGGGCACGAATAGCAAAAAAATCACCACGAAGTTTATTACAAGAAATAAAATTATTGCGGCAAAGAGAATGTAGGGCGGGGACACCCGGATGTCTAAAACGATTATGCCATATATCAGAAGAGACAGCTGCAAAGGCGGGAGGTGGTGGCTGGCCACTGGTGTTACCGGTGGTAAAGGGATATAATTCTCCGTTGCTATTACATCTCACTAAATTCTTCCCGTCTGAAAATCCTTCACAGAAAAACCGAAAGGATCAAATGCAACAGTAACATTATTATCACGAGTAAATTTACGAACAGAGACAAGATTTTTAATCAATTTAGGTGCGTGTAGGACATTTTGCAAGGTAAGGGGAGGGTGAGAATTAGGCAAAACGGCATTTCCATAACCAACAATCGGTATATTGTGACCATTACCGACAATAATACTACGATTTAAACTCGAATTGAAATAAGGCGTAATAATAGTACCGTTACCAGTCATGTGAGAGGTGGCGCCGGTGTCCATATACCACTGATCGTCCGGTGGAGTTAAGGAGAGAGTTTGCATTCTTTGCGAAGAATATCGATTAGAACGGAAGAAATTTGTTTCGGTGTGATGTGGCGTCGGCAACATGAGCTTGTGGCTGTGGCCTTGGGCCGAGTATACCTGGCTGGGGCTGAGCTTGGGAACGTTGCCAGGGAGCTGTTGGATAAGGGCATGGAGGAATAGCCCATGGGTGCCACTGTCCGGTCCAAGGAGAAAACCATGGCTGGCCTGAAAACCATTGCTGTGGCGGGGCTGGAGCGGCCTACTGGGAAGACTGATTGACCCGACCTCCATTACCATTGCTGCCACCGCCAGTGCTGCGTCCTCTGCCCCGTCCACCGCGGCCTCTTCCTCGATTCTTCGGAGCTGCGATTCTTCTTTGTGGGTGAGCATTTGGTCCCGAATAATTTCTTTGAAACGTCCACCGTTAGAGGCTCAAACGCTGAATTTGAAGCTGCAATGGCAGCCTTCTTAGCCCGGGCTGTCTCCTCCAAAACCAACATGGACCGAGCCTTATAAAATGGAGGGAGGGAATCGCCATGACGGATTAGAGATCCAACAGTGATGTATGCATCGGAGAGACCGGAAACAAGTTGTAGTACCAAACGTTCATTCGAGACAGGTGCACCAACGTTGGACGGCTGATCGGAGAGGGACTTAAGGTGCTGACAATAAGAGGACGCATCCGCAAAATCGTCCATTTGAACCTTAGAGAACTCTTGTTCGAGGTAGAGAGCCCTCAAATTTTTGTTGTCGGAGAAGATGTCCTTGAACCTATTCCAGGCTATCTCAGCAGTGGAGTCCTTTTCCAGAATCGTGTGAAGGAGATCATCGGAGATAGTGCCATAAATCCATTGAAGAACGACGGCGTCAACTCTTGACCAGAGATCGGGGTTTGTATCCTTTAGGGTCGATTTGGGAGTACCCTTATCAGTGAGAGGGGGGAGGATATGATCAATTGCCTGATACGCCCGAGCGTGAATTTTGAACAATTCGGACCACGTAATATATTGGCCCTTTTCAATGTCAAGAGTGACCTTGATGAAGCTTTGGATGTTGGACACGGTGAGAGCAGGATGGATGGTGGTTTTGGAATCTGCCATGGCTGAAAAAATCGAAGTAGAAGGGAAAAAAAAAAAAAATCGAAGAAGAAGGCTGAGACAAAGGATTTTCAAATGCTCTGATACCATGAAAGATATTTTTGGGAAAATTGTTTCCTGCTCTTTCATTGATTTGTATGGTAAATATATACAATCGTTCACATGTCTAGAATCAAGACTATCTATAGCAATGAATAGGGTAATAACTACGCAATATATGCAATATATACAGAATATTACACAATAAAGGAAAATATTCTACGTAATATTCTAATATCTACATCTTTTGAACTTCTTAATTAGGGTCACGTTCCAACAACAAACACCACAATTCTACGCTAAATATACTTCAGTGCTAGCCGATATTTTAAGAATTCTATCGACATACACAATTTGTAACGTCTATAGATTAATTAAGGATATTATTATATTGTTTGGAATTTTCTCAATGAAAATAAGGAAATGTTTAATTGCTATTTTATTGTTTTATCCTGATAATTAACCCGAGATGTGTGTTATATATAGTTGGTATCATAGCCCAACTTAATTAAATGCTTGTGCATAAACCCTAATGGTCAAAGGTTTTTATATTGTGAGGCTATCTTAGCTTATGGTTTGTTCTAATCACTTACTCTATTAGAATGGCAAAAAATAATCATATGAGATCGACTCGCTTTATGAGTAATGCGGATTACAATTCTAATCGGGTGCCTCTTATAGCTTCTGATTCAGTTGCTTCAGTAGCTATTGTCACCATCCACTTTAAGGACTCAAGAGTAGCCTCAGTACGTACCAAGCTTACTAGCATGGGTGGCCGCAGGAATTCGATGATACGGGTCATGGATCTAGAGCGGTAATCTATTACAAGTTTATAAACATTAATTAAAAAAATCCAAAGATGATTACCGGTCATGGGTCAATATTTAGAAAAAATAGATGGTCAAATAGTAGTAATTAGTGTATGAAAATTTTAAATAGTGTAAAAAATACAAAGAAAATATAAAAAAAAATATCTTGGTTAGGGGTCAAGTGACCCAATCTGTTGTACATAAAGCAGCCCCTGCTTATTAGGCGTTGTATGAGGTACCTTGATAAGTAAAGATTTCGCAATCCGGCTCAATCAAATACAATTTATAAAACTCGAAACTTTAGGCAAAACTCACTTTCTAACCGGCAGTGAACCGGGTCGATCGTAGGTAGTGCGTTCAGAGTCCGAGGTCGATCCCACGAGGAGATTGAGTCGAATATAAAATTTCACTACTACAAAATTGGACATAGGTCACACTTAAGATATAAAAACAATCACAGTTTCAATAAAACTGAGACAACGAAAAAATATATATCACACTTACGGCTTTCTATCACGCTTATTGAAAAACTGAGATAAGTTATATTAATCAATCTCATTTTTAAAGTGTGACTTAATTGATATGATTTTTTTGTCATAGTTATTGAAAAACCGAGATAAATTATATCAATTAATCTCATTATTAAACTGTATTGAATTGATAAGATATTTACATCACGATTTCTAAAAAAGCGAGATAAATTATATATATCAATCTCACATCTAAAACAAATGATGAAATTGATATGATATTTTTATCACGATTATTGAAAAAAGCGAGATAAATTATACCAAACTATCACACTTTTTAATCATGACTAAATTGATATGATATTTTTGTCACGGTTATTGAAAAAGCGAGATAAATTATATCAATTACTCTCATTTTTAAACTCGTATCGAATTCATGATATTTTGTCACAATTATAGAAAATGTGTGACAAATTATTTCCACTAATAAGAAAAAAGATATAGATCACACTTATCTAAAGATAAGGATCACACTTTTAAAAGAACCGAGACAAGTAAATTGTATATATATCACACTTAAATTTTTTATCACAGTTATTAGGTGTGAAAAAAAAGAATGATCACACTTTTTAGGTGTGATTGAAATAATAATAGATCTCGGCTTTTAAGTGTGATAACAACTACTAAAATAGATCACCGTTTTTAAATGTGTTGAAATTATAATCGATCTCGGTTTTTAAGTGTGATAACAACTATAATAGATCACGATTTTTAAGTGTGATAACAACTAAAATAAATCACAGTTTTTAAATGTGTTGAATTATAATAGATCTCGGTTTTTAAGTGTGATAACAACTAAAATAGATCATAGTTTTATTATCACGGTTTTTAAGAAAATCGAGACAAGAACACCAATCAATCACGGTTTTTAATCGTGATTAAAAAAATATGATATTTTATAATCATATCTTAGATTAGTGTGGTTGAAAATGATAATATAGTGGCATCACCAATGTGGTAATTAGTGTGCTTCCTTGTCCAGGAGTATCCGGTTTAATCCCAATGGCAACAAAAGATATGTGTGCGTTTATTTCGTTTTGAAAAAAAGAATGATCACACTTTTTTAGGTGTGATTGAAATTATAATATATCTCGGTTTTTAAGAGTGATAACAACTACTAAAATAGATCACAGTTTTTAAATGTGTTGAAATTATAATAGATCTCGGTTTTTAAATGTGATAACAATTATAATAGATCACAGTTTTTAAGTGTGATAACAACTAAAATAGATCACAGTTTTTAAATGTGTTGAAATTATAGTAGATCTCGGTTTTTAAGTGTGATAACAACTAAAATATATGATGATTTTTATTATCACGGTTTTTAGGAAAAATGAGACAAAAAATCAATCAATCACAGTTTTTGACTGTGATTAAAATAGTATGGTATTTTATAATGAGATTTTAGTTTAGTGTGGTCGAAAATTAGAAGAAAGAAAACATCGGTCTAGTGGTAATAAGTGTGGCTCGTTAATCCGGAGTATCTGGGTTCGAGTCCCAACAAAGACAAAAAATATGTGTGTTTATATATTGTTTTTGAAAAAAAAAACATTTTTATTGGTGTGATTTAAATTATAATAGATCCGGTTTTTAAGTGTGATAACAACTAAAATAGATCACAGTTTTTAAATGTGTTTTAATTGTAATAGATCTAAGTTTTTAAGTGTGATAACAACTATAATAGATCACGGTTTTTAACTATGATAACTACTATAATAGATCACAGTTTTTAAATGTGATGAAATTATAATAGATTACGGTTTTTAAGTGTGATACCAACTATAATAGATCATGGGTTTTAAGTGTGATAATTATTATAATAGATCACAAATAGAATCGTGATTGAGTTAAAGTACTTTATGTCACACCTCAATATGCCACACTTTGAAAGCCGTGACTAATGTAAATATATCACACTTAAAAACCGTGATTTTTATACTTTTTTGTAGTAGTGTTTGCGTTAAAATCAGAGGGCAAGAGTATGTGAACAAGACAAAAGATCGACGCATTTATTATTTCACGGCATAAACAAGGATCTGAATCAAGACTTTTATCCAGAGTAAATTTCATCAAACTAATGATCTACACAATCAAAACACTACAAGAAAAAGGCCTTTTAGTGAGCAAAATTCAATGACGGGTGTAAATCCCGTCATTATTTGACACTTATAATGAGGAAAATTTATTTTAATATTAAAAAAGTCTTTTTTAGTGACCAACATTTTAATCCTGTCATTATGAATCATAAATCCCGTCATTACGAATAAGTTAATAAAATAAACCCTCATTATTAAGTAAATACTCTTTTTTTTTGCATCTAAGTAAATACTCCTTGTTGTTTACATTTTTGTGGTAGAAAAATTACTATTTTTTTTATCAAAACACATTACATTTATTTAGCGCTTTATTTAGTCTTGTTGATAAAAAATGGTTTATTTAGTCTTTTTTTACAGAAAATGGTCTAAACAATCTTTTAGGCCAATTTTCTCACGCCAAATTTTCGCGTTTTAGGTGTTTTGATGCAAACTAAACCCAAATGGGAAGGTGAACCCGATAGGTGATTTGAGGACCTTAAGATCGTCTTACGTTGTGAAAAAATGGGAAAATCGCGGTCAAACTTTTTTTTTTTTAAGACAAAACACAAGTAATGATTATATTGAACATTTCTTTTCCAAAAGAGACTATATTTGCCATTACCCCATGTATATTTACGTTTACACAAATCTAACCCTAACCCATATCCTTCCGCCGCTCTCTGCATCTTCCACCTTCCTCACTCACAGCCAGTCGTCGCCGCTGCTGTCCGCCGCTGCTCTCCGCCGCTGCTCTATGCCGCCGCTCGTCGCTATCTTCTAGTTGCTTGTAGCTTTAACACTCCAATCATCGGTAACTATTTCCTTCCATTAGATTTCTATCGGACCTAATCCATTTTGTGGATAGATGGATTGGGTTAAGGCTTTGAGCATTTTATGCTAATCGTATACTTTTAACTGGAATAGTGAAATGAATTCTTAAGTGCTTCGACCATTCACCTTCTTCATTCTCCGTTCGCTGCTTGCCTCTCGGTAGGTGTTATTACAACATTCCAGTCAATGGTATTTCTTTCCTTCAGATGCCTATTTGACCTAACCCATTTGGTAGACCGATTTATATCTACCTTATAGCTTATTTAGTCAAATGAAAGTGACAACAATTTTTAGTATGGTAAGTGTTTTCTTATTCATTGTTTTATATAATAGTGTTGATGGGCATTTGAAAGTTGCTAAAAGGATTGCTTCTGGAATACTTCATGAAATGGGAAAGGATGGTAAACTTATAGGTGTAACTTATCTTTAACTACAATATTTTATTCCTTTTCATTTAGGAGGGGGAACAGGGGAAGGAGTTCCTACCATGATAATGTAATTGGGTATGTCATGGGTATATCATTTGTGGTTCAAATGATTCTATGTATCACCGAATGATTCTGTGGTTATATTATGCAAGTGTACTCATGACTATATAATCACAAAATTACGTTTTTGGATGCTCGCAAATTCTCAACGCTGATCACCTTTAATATTGCACATTCAATAAACTTATATACACTTCTCCTAGATGACTAATTTTTAATAAAACACCATCACCGTGGTAGATTTTTTTATTGAACTCATTTTCTGTTAAGGGCTGAACTACTTGATAAGCTCTACTCATCGCTCTAGGTACCATGTGTGATAAGATAGCGTACAAGGTAAACTTATTTTTTTTGTCTAACCAACTTTTCTTTAATCAGTTATAATATGAGCTATGTGAACATTCATTCGTAGTAACATTGATGCAAGGTGGCCAAAATTACATGTTTCAACATTTGGAGACCAACTACATCCGCATTATTGAAATGATTCTCTGCCAAAGTATATGTCATGATTATTATGCACGCATCAGCAGGGTTGCCACGTCACTGTTTGACTTCTAGGCTAGTTCTCAATTTCACTTTTATCCTAGATAAATAGAGTGCTTACAGAGTTTACTAACATCAACCGTAGGATGAAAAAACTGATAACCTCAAAATGGAGCAGAAAATTCCCTTTTAAATAGTTGTGAATGTGAACTTTAATCATACTAATGTAATCCTTAAGTTTAGACTTTTTGAAAATGAATATATTACATTGTTCTTTTTACTTGTGTATCTTTATATATATCTATGTTTTAATTGGAAATAATGAAAGATGAGGGGTTTGGGAGGGTTGATTTTGGACAAGGCAGTAAGCGGTATTTGTTCAACCCTTCAACACTACATAAATGCTAGTCGTCAAGATGATGAATTGTATCATTATCCGAAACAATGTGCTATTTTTAACGTGGTTTTAGTTTCATGTTAATATTCATTTATCATATTCAGTCCACCTACACTTCTTACTTGTCAACCAGCTCAATTTAAAGTTGATGCCTTACTTTGAATCTAATCTTTTTTGGAATGTGCTGAATATTTTTTTTTTTTTAATGTTTAGAACATGTGTTTCATTATGTTCTAATCTTGTTTCTACCTTCCCCGACCTTCTTCGAATTTTTCTTCTTTTTGTTGATACATTCTCCAGAATTTTGTTCACTGCATTATGCTAATTTGTCTATGCTTCTTAGCCAAGGCTAATTTTTGGTTGTGACCTTTTGATGTCTCATACATAATATTTCTGGGGTGATCATTTCCTTGTAGCTTAGGCTTTGTAATACAACCATATTTTTGTTGATGCCTTATGGGGGTTTACTACGACCTTGCTACTATGTCTTCGTTCGGTCTTTGTAAAAAAGGTAGGTGGTCTTACATGAATTCATTGCTGGCTGGGAATGTGCTTTGTGTCATTAATTCATTGGAGCTGCATGCTTTGATGAAGGAATGAGCAATGACTTATTTGTTATGTTATTCTGTTTATTATTGGGTATGAAATTTGGAGATTGTATCTCGTATGTGTGGAATGGATGTTGTGAATTTTCTTTATTTTTAAGTTAATTAATATGTGCAAATGAGGCTATGTTATGTTTGTTAAGGTTTCTTTCTTTTAACCAATTCTTTCATGCAGGGGTGATGGCTTTGTGGCTTAACATCTATTTGGTAAAAATCAGACCATCCAGGGATGTAATTTCATATGAGAAATGTGGGTATATTTCTTTTCATAGTGTTTTTATCTCTCAGTGAGCTGTGGAAGTTTATTTGATTTTTCAAACATTGATATGGTGCATTTTATGTTCCCAACATTTCTCTTTGGAGTTCTTACAACATTTTTTTATATGATTATGACATTCTACATCTTTTGCAGGATAAAGCTTTCTTGACATTGTTAGCGTGGATTTACGTATAAAAGGTACCTTGGTGTTCTTAATAAATGTGATAACTTTTGATGTATTATAAAATCTCATTTTTTGGGTAGGATTAAAGCTCCATTTATAAGCTAAATCTCTAAAACCACAATATTTGATGTTACATTTGGTTTTCCTAAATGTTCATTAGATGATCACATTAACAAAGCTTCTCAAGTTCCAAGTTCTAAGAGCAACACGCCATCACAGAGGTACAAGTCTTTATCTTTGAACACCTTAATGTTGAAAATACTGAACATTATCCTTCTAATGTGATAACACGCTTAAGAAGGACATTCCAGGCCATGTTTTGTTGAAGTTTCTTCTAGAGTTTTCAAACTGTTTTTCTTTTTGCGCTTTTTATTTTCAATCTTTTACTTTCTTGTTTGATGAAATGCTTGATTATGCATTTTTTTTCCCTTGAGAACCTTGTTTCAAGCCTTGACATGATCTCTTAATGTTTGGTTAGGTTGTGCTTGGTCTATGTGCGGTCTCTTTTGAGACTTGGTTTGAACCTTGACATGATCTCTATGCAGTCTCTTTTGAGCCTTGGTTTGAACCTTTAACTTGTTTGTTATGTGGTTAAGTTGAGCTTTTATTATGTTCTTCCAAGTTAATAGAATGCTGCATGTGTTACGTGCTCTGTTAAGTGTAAAATTTAGTATGGTTCTGCGTAATATGGTTCTGTCACTAGTCTCTGCATTTGTAAGCCTGCAAGTCTAAGCTCAGGTTCTATCTAAATGACCCGCGTTGTTTTGTTTGTCCAGACCAGAGTCACATATGCTTTGATATAGCTATGTAGAGTCTGTCTTTCTTGTTTGATGAGGTCTAGGCCAGTCTGCTTTGCTTAAGTGCATCCGATTTTCATTTTATTTTATTTTTTCTTTGTGTTAAAGACCAATGTGCTGGCTCTTGGTCTGACTGAATTTTGTATAGCTCTTGTCATGTTTTGTTATGCGAGGCTAGAATATGTGACTGTAATGTGCCAAAATGCAGCCTATTCTGCCTCTGTTTGTATGCCTGTCTTGTGCTTTGTTAGAGTCTTGAGCAGGTTCTTGCAGTCTCTTAAGTAGCAGTTGCATATGTTTTGTGCTCTGTTAAGTATCACCCTTGATTACTTTGTAATCATTAGGTGTTTGTGTAGTCCATAAATTTGTTTACCTTCTTTTTATGTTAAAATTTTGGTTGTCCTGCAGATGAGCTTATTGCAAGTACCTTCCGGTAAAACTATGTTGAAGCTAAAGATTCCCCGGATTAAGGAGACATTAAATTTTATTGACATAACCACTCTAACTGAACACTTTGACTGTTAATATGGTTTGAGTTTGCAGATATTAAATTTTAATAGACCAAAGCTTGCAGACAACTAAAGTTTAGCAACTACCATAACCACTCTAAGTGAACACTTTGACTGTTTCTTTGGTTTTGTAAGAGTGCTGCATAAGTTGGTTTGATTCAAAATGCGTTGAGTGTCTTTAGAAATGGTTTGAATCAATCACATGGTGTATGCATACATCATTTCTAGTATTACTTATTGTATAATTTTTGACAAATTTTAGAATGGTTTCTTACACCTTTTTAAACTTTGTTCGATGCTACATTCCAGGTTTTGCACTTTTTTGAGGCCATTGAATCAAAACTGAGCAAGGCGATTTTATCATCATCACTGCAATATCTATTTTGCAAGATGATGTCGAATCCCTACAAGCACTTAAGAGTGCTGCAGTTAAAGAGGTAATGATTCTTAAATTCTTCTTTTATTTAGTTTAACTTCTATGAAATCTTTGTCCACAAATTGTGCATCCGGCCCTAATTTCAAACAAAGTCAATCGCATGATGCACTCGTGGTTGTTTTATTTTCATGTTCTTTTGCAATATTAACATAATACGCATTATCATTGTGAGTTAGAATTCTGTTTTGTATTAGATACTCTTACAAAGGCAATGGAGGTTCAAGCTATGATTATGAGAAGTGAAGTTTCAATGATGAAGGAGGTTATGTGTGTGGTGAAAAAACGAGAAAGCAAATAAAAAGAGTTTGGGTACTCAAAAGGTCTGGTTACTATCTCTTAATCGCTTCCCAGAACATACAACTCTTTTTTATAGACAAATTATTTCCTTGTTCTGTTCTTTTGGATTGGTGATAGTGCCATTCATGCACCAAGTAAAGCTGTAGTTAGTATTTGATAATGAACATTTGAAACTGGAAATGAAGGTTTCATGTAATTTTGGCTTGTGATTCTTTTTCGCAGTGTTCCTATTCTATTTTTTTGGTTCATTTTAGTCTAAAATAAGGGGACATGTCCTCATTAAACCATTGTATAATGAGTGGAAATGACCCTATAATGAAGGTATATGTCATCATTAAATCACAAATTAATGATGGGAAAATTTCCTATTAATGAGGGTATGTGTC
This sequence comes from Gentiana macrophylla, assembly GCA_026214975.1. Taxonomy (NCBI): domain Eukaryota; kingdom Viridiplantae; phylum Streptophyta; class Magnoliopsida; order Gentianales; family Gentianaceae; genus Gentiana; species Gentiana macrophylla. The sequence goes on along the minus strand of CM047805.1, from coordinate 176,993,649 downwards.
ATCATCAAATCATAATTTAATGACGGGAAAATGACCTTTTAATGAGGACATGTGTTGTGATTAAATCGTTGTTTAATGAGGGGAAAGTAACCTATAATGAGTGGATGAATCGTTATTAAAAACAATGTTTAATGATAGGAATATCCCGTCATTGAATGTATTATACAATTAATGACGGGAAGCGATTCCCGTCATTATCACCTTTAACGGCGGAGGCGGCAATGAAGGGATATTTCCCGTCATTAAAAGCCTTTAATGACGGGAATCGGGCCTTTAATGATGGGAATTCCTCTCATTAAAAGTCGATTTTCTTGTAGTGAAACCATATTGAAAGAAAACAAATCGAAATCAAGAAACTCACAATAATGAAAATCAAAACATTGTAGATCAAGACTTTTGAATCCCAAATCAGCAAAAGATATTAACCTTTAATTCATACAATGATCCCAGGCACGAACTCCACCAAGCTATCGATCGAATATCGTATTCTACTCTATATAAAAAAAATCTAAACTAAAAATTGAAATCGGAGGCCTAGTCCGGAGCTCTAATCCGCTATTTAAATGTTAACTTTCATATAACTACGCCCGAAGCCGGGCCGGGTTGAAACACCTAAGCCGCCTCGAGCTCGATCTAGGCCAATAAAAGTCAGAATATATGTTCTCTTAGGTTTAGCTGTTCTTAAATAGGCAAAAATCGTGACCTTGACCTAGTTAGGCCGACCAACTTGGCCCATTTAACTCGTCTTCGGTAAACTGGTGATAACTTGCTATGTAGAGCTCCGATTTGAACGATTCAAGATGCGTTGGAAAGCTCGTTCAATTAACTACAACTTTCATGAAGACGACTTGACCAGAAAATGCCCCCAAGATGGGTGAAAATAAAGATTAATGGACAGGCATGGTGAATACTGCTGTCGGGGCCAAACGAGCGTTTGCCCTCCTGGTGAACGCTCGTCTGCCTAGAGATCAGATTCTTGATTAGGGTTCTTGAGATTCGAACGAGCATCTGGCCTGCCTTGAACGCTAGTTTGTCTTGTATGAGCTTTCTTGATTCGGGCTGAACCCATCCAAACACTAGTTTGGGGGTAATTTGGACGCTCGGTTACCTCAAAACCCAACTTTCAGTATCGATGCCACTTCTGTTAAACGCCAGTTTGCATCTTCCAAACGCCAGTTTGGCCTAAGCTTGATTCAAACGCCAGTTTGGGTAGGGCAAACGCCAGTTTGCCTTGACTTCACTCCAAACTTGACTTTTCTTCCACTTACGTTCTACTTTCGTGCCATGAACATGTCCCTCATTCCAAAACATCGCCTTTCGGGTCCTCGAGTCACCTAAGTCCTGCAATAACATAGATGAACAAACACCACGCGTAATTCCGCAAGACAAAAGTACTCGGAAAAGAGTGAAATATCGTTAAAAAGACGGAGTTTACTATCGATATGACAGTTTAACTCCCCGTGCATATAACTCTCGATATTACTCTCGAAACAGGCCCAGAACTACCCAAAACATGCCAATAAAGTAATAAACGGGGTAGATTCACATACAAAAGTGCAGTGAAGTTGACTCCCATCATACCTCTATCCTCATCTTATCAGATCCTCCTCATAATAAAGGTTAATCTATGTTTTTTTCTTCATATATGATTTATCGTGAGGGTCGAGACAATTTTGTTTTGGCAAAATATTGTTATCGTATGAGGTTCCTCTATATATCCTCCCGTTGTCCTGCTATGTTTTTATTATGTCATTTATGTAATTCGTTGTGACATTAACATAACTCTTTAATAATGATCTGTTATAAACACAGACGAGAAGTTTGCAGTTTAAGAAAGATAAATAACAGATAGCAATGCAAACGTAAAGAATGGCGGAATTGATAAAACACATAAACAAAGAGAACACAGTGATTTAACGTGGTTTCCGGCATTGTGCCGGCTACTCCACGGACAGAAAATGAGATATATTATTATGCACAAATTACAAGGTTTTCACAAGTGTGTGAACAACACTCTTGAAAGACACACATTGTATTGATTACAACATTGATATTTATAGACACAAATCCCAAACCCTAACCACCAAAGATCTTTGTCGGAATTCTTTATAAATATCCCAGATGTGGACCCCTCACTCAAATTTATCCACTGCATTTAAAACTCGACTTCAAACCGACTATCCGGACTTGTAATCAATCGCCAGGATGTAGAACTCAACTATACTCAAGAAAACTCAATGAGACCTTCGAAGAAACTCGTTGCACTTCATCAAACCGACTTTCACAGGCGAATATACTTAATCGAATCACCATCATTCTCGCCTCTCGCTTTTCCAGATTAGTTCCACCAGATTATTCATCAGTTTAGAGATCAAGTCACTAAAACTGACATGATCATTTCAAAGAAACAAAAAGGATCTCAATGTAAACAATGTGTTTTTTTGCCAATGACCTCCATGTTTCTTTTACAACATGTACACAGTACACACACCTTACCGTAAAAAATATCTTGGAGAAACGAAATAATTTAAAGAACATTCTTATTTATTTTCTTCAGTAAAACAATCATTACTCAAATACACAATTTCTCACATTTATTGCCAAATACAAGAAAAATAATGCCACCACAATGTTTCACAACATTTTTTTTTATCATGAATTATGTGAGATCCATTAATTACTATGGGCCACATTCATCGATCGATGTTCTTAACGTGTGAAGCAAAATACAGTACATTGTTGTGACAGAAAATTTACATTTAAAATGAAAATGTAAAAAATAGAAAATGCCAAGAGAATTCTCGGTTTAGTTTATGAATATGAAATAATATCAGCAACAAGCTTTTCTCTGAGTTCCTTCCTTAATATTTTGCCAGACGAAGCTTTTGGAATTAAATCCACGAAAAACACACGATGAATCCTTTTATAGAATACAACCTGAGTATATGGTCACATGAAAAATAACAGATTGTTTAACGCAAGAAAGTAAAAGGCGGCCAAAAGACGACTAATTACAAATGATATAAGTTTCCAAAACAAAAGATAACCATGCCCAGTAATTCTCTTATATTCAGAAAATTCAAAAAGAACACTCTTCACAATCAATACCTCTATCCCTCCCTTCGTTTCAAAATAACTGATCAGTTGTCGAAATCAATTATTACATTTTATATACAGTTATATTTTCAATGCAATATTTATTATATATTAAGGAGTGAGAGAATCAAGACGACATTGCATTAATTATAGACTAAGTTTTTTTATTATAATAATTTTGGAAAATTAAGATAAGTGACAATAATCTGGAATATTTTTAAGAATCAACTACAACTATTTTTTTTATATAAGAAAGGACAATTGCATAATTTTTAAGTATGACAAACAAATAATTTTTATTATAATAATTTTGATATTCAAATTAAAATATTAAAATTAGTGAATCTCTTTTGAATATGTGTGGAATTTTAAATTTCGAACACAAGTGAATTTCTGCAGATGAATAAATAGTTTTGTCTTTATTTTTCAAAACTACTCAATCATGAAATATTTTTGTCGATTCCCTAATAATTTTGACATTCAAATTAAAATATTAACTCATCTCTTTAATATGTGTGGTTTTTTTCATCTGCATCAGTTATTTTAGAACGGAAGGAGTAAGTAGTTTTAACACAAATATCCAATCATTTTAAAGTCATTTTAACATTAATACACTGAAATTATTATGCATTCACCCATTTCACTTTAGTACTAGCATTTTATAACAAATATATTAATTAGAAGTGCATGCGGTTTGGGTTGAACGGGTTTCATATGGAATCAAAATTCATATTCAACACAATCTTAAGTTCAATCCGCAACTGTGGGTTGAGCTAAATGCAAGTTAATCGTCTGGTGTTAATTTCTTGCTTACTATCATTAATGACAATTCCACAAGTGTTGATCAAAATTTTAAACTTAAACATTTAAATTGATTATAATTAAAATACAAGTCCAACATTGAAACCATATAGTATACTTATAAATGTTTTGAAAGTGAACATACAATTTTTTTTTAGGGTTAGTCGACCCAAAATTGCATAGGGTGGAGCTGCCTATGGAGAGAAGGGAGGAGATTTTTATTTAGGGCTTAATAAACTGTTTTGAAAAGTGAACATATTCCACTCAAAAAAAAAAAAGAAAAGTGAACATACAACGTTTTCACTTTTCAAAGCAAAAAAAAACTGTTTGTCATCATTTTATGTTTTTCATGTATGCATATCTAATGGTCATCTTAATTAACCTCATATTAATAAAGCATACCTGTTTGGATACATGTTGTTTGATATCTTCTTCCGATAATGTCGAACCAGTTGCTAATACAACAAATGCAACTGGAATCTCTCCAGCTGCCTCATCTTTCATGCTATCATATATATATGTCCACACAATAATATTCAATTAATTTTATAAACAGAGATAGTTGCAAGAATAGTAGTAGTATATAAATCGGTTTACAATTAAATAAGATCGAATAGCTTACGAGACGACGGCGGCATCAGATATTTCGGGATGAGCAAGAAGTATGATCTCGATTTCAGCAGGAGCGACTTGATACCCTTTATATTTAATCAGCTCTTTGATTCTATCGACTAAAAAAAGCTCATCATCTTCGTCTATATATCCTATATCTCCGGTCAGCAACCATCCATCTTTATCTATGGTCTCCTCTGTAGCTTTCTTATTATTCAGGTACCCTGCTTAATTTGGACAATTAACTGTGGTACGCATTACAAGAAACTATATAAAGGGAAAAAAAAAACACACATGCATATATATATATATATATATATATATATATACGCAACCTATTATTATGTTGTGATCTGACGCAATACGACTTCAAAGCTCTAGGTTTTTATGTGTATTTATTATGAAAAACACATAAATAAAAAACTTATAAGCGTTATTTCTAACATAAATCCGATAATTAAAGGTGTTCGTGTACGTTGATGCTAGAACGTCTACATATATACCTTTGGTGAGTTGATCACTTCTAAAACAAATTTCACCATTTTGGTTACGTGGAAGAGAAACTCTAGTAATAGGATCCACAACTTTTAACTCTGCATTTCTTACAACGCTTCCACATGAACCGAATTTCCATTCAGATGGTTCTTTTGCTAAGGACATGCAAATCGTCATCACTGATGCTTCTGTCATACCATACACCTGCATTCATCACATATAATTATAATAAATTCGATCATCACTCATAATTTAATTATTCTTAATTACTCTTTATAAATAACCTATATACAAGAAAAAGGACATGGAAGACATTTGCAGGAGTGTTTCTAAAGTTATTTAGAAGATGTTGATTGTGTAGAAATAATTCAACTACATGGCCTAAGATACATTTATCGAAACAAAACGCATCATTATTAATGGAGTAAAACCGTATATATAGTGGCACATGTTGTGTCATAATGCATCTGAGAGCACTAGTCATGATCAATTGATATTATTATCTTATATTTATTAAAAGCTAGGGGGTTTTGTCCACAATGTGCCACGTGGCAGCCTCCTATGCTGACACGTGGCACCTACTTTTTTTCCCTACGGTAAAAAAACGAAATTTCGGGTTATCGTTATATATAAACCTAAGGAGGCTTTAAAATTCAATCAACCGAAAATTTTTGATTTTCTCGATTCGATTTCGACATAACAATTGAATATTATACACAACAAAGTGTATATTTCGATACGGTTCATATTTAGTACCTCAAACTGACAGTGCGGATTCAGTTTTAAATTTCAATCAACCGAAAATTTTCGATTTCGACACAACAATTAAATAAAAACCGTGTGGACACCACATTAAGTATTTTTATTATTTTGAACAACATAACGTCGGTGAAACCGACAACCATTTGCAGTACGAACGTCACTAAAATTGACGTTGGAATACCATATCGCTTTTTATATTTTTCAGATCGTTTGACACGTGTTTTTTTTTCTACCAAATGAATGAACACGAGATCAATGACGTATTCATAAATGATAAGACAGAGAAATGTCGTATCGAAAATGAGTGAAACACATTTTCAAGCACATTAATGATCTGTAAGCTAAGGCGTCCCGGGAGATTAGACCGTGTAGTTATGGTCCACTTATTGTTTTTATATAATGTTTCATTGCGTAAATTCGAAGCTAAAATGATCGACTTAATGACATTGTTCTCCGATACATCATATTGTAGTTTATTTTGTAGATGGAACTACTGATATGGCTGTGATCGAGATCAGAATGAAACGAGTCAACAATTGGGTCTTTCTTGTTCTAGGATTACAGAGAGTGATCCTGGTTATTGTAATAATGGACTGAACTTAATGAATAAGCTGCCTACGTATCCAAGTATATACTTGGAATCAAGTCCAACCGTAGTTCAGGCGGTTACCGATGATAATGGGGTTAATGGGCGGTTATATAAACCCCCACGCCTCACGTTCAGTCATAACTGCTCTTTATTCCAGATGAGTACGTCTCCGATCTGCTTCCTCCAGTCGTGGACTCGCCTGGCCTGACAAATTATTCTTCCTGCAGTCGTGGGACTCCGCCTCGATCGACTTGCTTTTCCGTCGGGGATCTCCCTGGCTGATCGAATTTATTTCTTGGTCGCGGTGGTACCCAGATCGGGTACAGCTCTGTCCTGTTCTGCCGGTTCGCTTTGCCCTGCTTGACACGTGGACTGATCCGGGTCACCCCTAATCAAAGCCCCCCAGATCTTAATCGATCAGGCCTGGCCTTTAAAATGGATTAAGATCTGAAGTTCAAAGTCGCTCCACGTGTACCGTCCAGATGGCCCCTCAACCCTTGTCTCGGTTAACTCAAACGTCACCATAACTGCACACGCTTTGTCTCTTCAATCAATGTGTAGTCCAAGCATCCCATCCCTTGGTTAAAGGCTATTAAATCTATCGGATTCTGCAGGCATCCATCATTATTTAAAGATACAGACATCCAATTTGGCAGATTTGCTCCCTCACTTAACAAGTAAGTCCTTCATCTTTGTGCGATAACAATTTGTTCTTTTTTACTCCTTATGAATCCAAATCAATCTGAAATTTCCAATCCCGGTGAAAATCCTCTCTTCTCTATTCTTCCCCCTCATCTGATTGCTTCTATTGTCCCTACTCTTGTCGAATCGCCCCCGGCCGAGTATAATATTTCCGGCTTGTCCGCACCGATACGTGCGCTGAGGAGGACCTACGAGACTAAGAAAATGATGGCTTGCCATGCCATCGACTCCAAACTAAAGGATTCGGAAATCACTGACATCTGTGATAGGTTTGGGTTAAACAAGAACATTTATGCCTATCCGACCCTTTGGAAAAAGTGATCTTTGCTCCTCCTGCTGGTAGTCTTGATCATTATAAAGAACGCTTTGAATGCGGTCTCAAATTCTCTCTTCCTCCAAACTTCCCGAAATACTCCGATATTATGACTTGGGGCTTGGTCAGATAGTCCCCAATAGCATAAGGGCCATTACAGGTTTTTTGATTTGGTGTAGGTGTTTTGTGACCCCTTTTTCTTTACAACTTTTCAGAACCTTATATCAATGCAAACAAGTTAAGAAGAATCCTGGCTAGTATTGCTTCTGTAGAAGAACCGATAATTTGAGTGGGGTTCGCTTGATTAAGAAAACCGACCAATCTTTCTCTGATTGGAAAATTCACTTTTTCTTCATTAGGCACAACACCATTAGGGATCTAGGTAAGTGGAATACCTCAACTAAGAACAGTGATGTTTTAGAAAGCAAAGCGGATAAGAAGTTGTTGAAGGATATCAGTGCGTCCCCGATATATCTGGGTTTGAGAAATTACAATTCCAATCTAATCGATGCTGCCCACTTTGAGACTGCTGGCCCAGAACCTTAAGTTGAGCTATCTGAGGAGAGATATAATTTGAGTAGGACCTCTTATTATGTACATTTTCATTTTCCTTTATGGCGTGTCTTTAATTAAATTTTTTTTTGTTGGCATTTGCAGTGGCGAGCTTTACTGATATCATCCAGATTGCTGATGAGACATCACCTCCCCGTGGTCAGGGTGCATCCAACCCTGTTGTCAACCCAAACGTGCCAGATCAGACTCCAATCCTGTTGACAGTCATCCAATTGAGCCCTCCAATGAGACAGATCAGGCCAATGGGGATTCTGAGGCGACCGATGATTATCGGATTGTTTCTCACAACGCTCTGGTAGAGACTACAGCTGAGACTAGGCGTGCTTCAAAACGTATCAGATCTCAAGATCATACTGGTAGGGATGCTGGGGCCTCCGAACGAGCTCAAGGGGAGAGATATGACTGGAAAGAATGGACTAACCAAGATCTGTCCAAATTTGTAAGATTCTTTTCCATAAGTAACAACCTGTCTTTGTTGTTTTTTTTTAACTTTGCTCCTTATATTCCCTTCCAGGGAGCCAAACTGGGCAAAGAGGTCTTGTTCAGACTAAGAAGTTCTGGACAAGTTGAGGAAGACCTGTCCAGATCTCTGTCAGAGTGGAAAGCCAAGTATAAAGATTTGTTGAGCACCTCTGCTGAGATGGCATTGCCTGACGAGTTGAAGGCCAAAACTGATGAGTTCCAGGCCAACCTTGCTACTGCCACCCAAATCAAAACCAACCTAGAAGAGATGGTAGCTACGCTTGAGAAAGAGAGGGACATTTTGAAAAGTAAGCTGCCTGAGCACATTGCTGAAGCCCTTGCTAATTATAGGAGGTCTGATGAGCTAGCCGACAGCATCAAGATGTTGTTTGCCCCGATCATCTGGTTTGGGTACTCCTCAGCCATTGAGGACATGAAAGCCGTTGGTCTCCATGTTGATGCTACCAAGCTTTCCCATGCGGGCTGGAATAGAAACGATGGATCTCAAATCTATGAGACCAGATTCAAGGAGTTCAGAGATGGAGTGGACCTGGTCTCCAAGTATGGCAAGAGGCCTCCACCTGCTCATACTGGCTCATCATCTCAGTCTCAAGTTCCTCCAAGTTCAAAGTGAAATCATTTAGCCTATCCTCCATTTCAGTCCTGACTTCAAACATTATGTTTTGCTGTTGTTGCCCTTCAATTTTGTTGTCTTTTGGAAACTTCTGAAATTTTGGTGCCCTTGGCACTATTTGCAATTTGTCTTTGCAATTTGTATGACATGTTTTAATTTTTGCAACATAAGACATAAGTTTCCCTTTGTGCCTTGTATTTGAAGTTGTTGTACCTTTGTTCCCCCAGTATGACATGTGATTTGCTATGCAGCATATGTCATACTGTAATGAATTTCCTCATTTTAGGAACTGCCGACCTGATCTGAGGTCTAGAGGTTAACGACCTGACCTGAGGTCTAAAAATGGTCTGATTTATCAGACTTAACGTGTCACTTTTTTTTTGAAGATATATTGACCTGACCTGAGGTCTAGAGGTTAACGACCTGACCTGAGGTCTAAAAATGGTCTGATTTATCAGACTTAACGTGTCACTTTTTTTTTTTGAAGATATATTGACTGACTGAGGTCTGGTTTCTGACGACTGAGGTTCAAATTGGTCTGATTTATCAGACTTAATGAACTTTCTCTTTTTAAGAGTTATGACCTGACCTGAGGTCTAGAAGTTGGCGACCTGACCTGAGGTCTTAGGATGGTCTGATTTATCAGACTTAATGAGTTTTCTCTTTTTAAGAGTTATGACCTGACCTGAGGTTCAAATTGGTCTGATTTATCAGACTTAATGAATTTTCTCTGTATTAAGAGTTATGACCTGACCTAAGGTCTAGAAGTTGGCGACCTGACCTGAGGTCTTAGGATGGTCTGATTTATCAGACTTAACGAGTTTTCTCTTTTTAAGAGTTATGACCTGACCTGAGGTCTAGAAGTTGGCGACCTGACCTGAGGTCTTAGGATGGTCTGATTTATCAGACTTAATGAGTTTTCTCTTTTTAAGAGTTTAACAATAGAAACATAATTACAGCAATTCAACATAATCAAGGACTTAAAATAATTCATAGTGCATAATAGTCTTACAAAATAAGATGATAATCACTTGCCTTAAACATAAAACTTCTTCAAATTAATTTCATTCCAGCTTCTGGGAATGGTTTTCCCTTTACTATCAGCCAATTGGTATGCTCCTTTTCCATGCACTTTGATGATTTGGTAAGGACCTTCCTGATTAGATCGAGATTCCCACTTGTTCTCCTGTCACGACCTCGTTTTATGCAGCACTAGATCTCCAACCTTAAAATAGCATTGTTTTACCTTGGAGTTATAATATTGGGAAACTTGTTGCTTATACTTAGCCATTCTGATCAAAGCAATATCTCTTTTCTCCTCCAGCTCGTCCTTAGTGTGCCTTATTTCCTCCTCTTGGGTCTGATCGTTATGCAGCGTTGTTCTAGGGGAAGGCAATCCAATTTCTGCTGGGATAACAGCTTCACATCCATAGGCCAGTGAGAATGGAGTTTCACGTGTTGACGTATTTGGGGTAGTCCTGTAGGCCCAAAGAATATTTGGGAGGTGCTCTACCCAGTGCTTTCCCTCATGTTCTAACCTCTTCTTCAAGCCAAGCTTGATCTGTCTGTTAGTTTGTTCCACCTGACCATTAGCTTGTGGGTGACCAACAGGGGTGAAATGTTGTGCTATGCCCAACTCCGTACACCATTCCTGAACTCCACTATCTTCGAATTGCGTTCCGTTGTCTGAAATTATGGTCTTTGGTATCCCATACCTGTAAATCAGATTCTTCCACAAGAATTTTTGGATCTGTTTGGCCGTGATAGTGGTTAATGGTTCAGCTTCCACCCATTTAGTGAAATAGTCAACGGCCACTACTAAAAACTTGTAATTTCCTGGTGCTGTTGGAAGTGGCCCCACCAGGTCGACACCCCATTGATCAAAAGGCCAGGCTGAGATAACTGGAGTTAAATTTTCAGGTGGTCGATGAGATAGATTGCCATGGACTTGACATGACCTGCACGCCAAGACTAATTCCTCTGCATCCTGCTGCATTTTAGGCCAATAATAGCCAAACAACCTGCACTTCCTAGCTAATGCCCTTGATCCCATATGGTTCCCACAGATCCCAGGATGAATTTCTCTCAATAGGTAATTGCCTTTTTCCGTAGTAACACAGCGTAACCAAAGAGATATGAATGATTTCCTATACAAAATATCATTGAATAAGGCATACCTATCAGATAAGCGCTGGCTTTTGCGAGCTTGACCTTGGTCCTCTAGTAACTGGCCATGTTTTAAGTATGCTACAATGGAATCCATCCATGTTTCCCTTTGTGTGACCGGTTGCACCTCAAAGATTTCATAGCTACACTGATTTAACTGCTCGATTAGAACCTTCTTGTCTGATAAGAAATTGGAGGCCAACTTAGACAGGGCATCTGCTCTGGTATTTTGTGATCTGGAGACCTACTCTACTTGTACTTCTTGAAACTGGCTTATACGTGATTGGGCCAGAGATAAATACTTCTTCATAGGTTCCTCCTTTGCTTCATAATCTCCCCTGATGTGGTTTACTACCAGCTGAGAGTCACTGTAAACTTTGAGTTGCTTAACCCCCAGCTTTAGAGCTAGATTCAAACCGGTAATTAGTGCTTCGTATTCAGCTTCATTATTGGTTGCCTGGAAGTTAAAGTGTAAAGCATAAGGGAACTCTTCACCCTTTGGACTTATGAGGAGGAGACCGGCTCCTGACCCGTTCTTGCTGGATGCTCCATCAACAAACAATTTCCATTGACCTGATTCTTTCGGATTCACTTGTTGATCGATAGAGATTGATTTCTCTTCGGCCAGGAAGTCTGCTAGGGCCTGAGCTTTCACGGCTGTTCGTGGTTTGTATTCTAGATCGTAACCCACCAATTCTACAACCCATTTGGCTAAACGACCCGAGTTATCTGGCCTGCTCAATATTTCCTTCAATGGCTGATCGGTCAAGACGATGACTGGGTGACTCTGGAAATAAGACCTCAGTTTCCTGGTCGCGTGTACCAATGCTAGCACTAACTTTTCCGCATCTGAGTACCTCACTTCAGGTCCATGTAAGGCTTTGCTTGTGTAGTAAACTGGCTTCTGAAATGTGTCCTGTTGCCTAACCAATACAGCACTAATGGCTTCATCACAAACTGATAGATAAAGGTACAGAACCTCTCCTTCCTGAGGAGAGGTTAGAGTTGGTAACTCTAACAGATATTTTTTCAAATCATTAAAGGCTTCTTGACAATCATCCCCCAAATGAAACGGTGAAGCTTTCCTTAAAATCTTGAAGAAAGGCGTATGCGCTTGTATTTGTCTTTGAACGTGAAAGGAATCTGTTCAACGCTGCTAGTCTTCCTGTTAATCTTTGGACCTCTCTAATATTGGTAGGAGGTGGCATCATTTTCAAAGCATCCAACTTGTCCGGATTGGCCCGGATTCCATCTTTAGAGATCATATAACCCAAGAACTTTCCAGATCTGACCCCGAATGTGCACTTCTTTGGGTTCAGTTTCATCTTAATTAGTTGCTCGAAGTACCTTGCAAACTTCTTTCACATCTCGTAAATATTGATCTAAAGACCTGCTTTTGATCAGTAAGTCATCAACATAGACCTCCATAGACTTGCCTATCTGATCATGGAAAATTCGATTAACTGCCTTCTGGTAGGTGGCTCCTGCATTCTTCAGCCCAAACGGCATGGTCACATAATAATATGTGCCAAATTCTGTGATAAAGGCCATTTTATCTGTGTCCTTTGGGTCCATGAAGATCTGGTGGTACCCTTTATATGCGTTCAAGAAACCAAAAATTTCAAAGCCCACTGTCGAATCCACTAGCCTGTCAATTCTGGGTGAAGTATAGCTGTCTTTAGGGCATGTCTTGTTCAAGTCCGTGAAGTCTACACACATTCTCCAAGATCCATCTGACTTCTTCACCAAAACCGGATTGGCTAACCACTCTGGGTAAACCACCTCCTTGACAATCCCTGCTTGCTTTAACTTGGTAACTTCCTGTTCGATTACTGAGATCCTTTCTGGTGCAAAATGTCTCTTTTTTTGTCAAACTGGGGGTATGTTCTGATCCACATTCAAACTATGGACTATGAATTCCGGGGATAAGCCAGGCATATCATCCGTCTTCCATGTGAAAACATCTCGATATTCTCTGAGCAGGTCTATTAACGTTCTTTTATGGGGGTCTGGAATCCATGAACCTATATTGACCGCTGACTCTGTTCCCAGTTCTCCGATCTGAACAGATTCGGTCTGATCTGCGGTTACCCAAGTCTTCTCTTCTTCTGGCAATAGCTCCTCCAGAGTTACCTATTGAACCAACTTTTTCTCACCAACCACAGACGTGTAACAGCTCCTGGCTATTTCCACATCTCCTTTAATTTCAACTGATCCAGAACCTACAGGAAATTTCATGCTGTTGTGGGCCGGGGAGATAACAGCTCGCAAATCGATGATTGCTGGTCTTCCCATAATGACATTGTACGCTGAGGGCGCTTTAACCACAATGTAATTTACCATGAGGGTCCTGCCCCTGGTAATTTACCATAAGTTGTAGTAACGTGACCATGCCCATAGGATGGATAGGCGGGCTGCGAATCCGAACAGTGGTGTGGATACTGGTGTTAAACTGGAATCCTTCAACTTCATGGCCTGGAAAGCCCTGTAATACAAGATGTTAACAGCGCTTCCTGTATCGACACAGATTCTTTTCACCCAGTTCTTGTTGATTACGGCCTCAATGACCAGCCTTTCTTCATTGTTGATGACTAGCGGTAGTGGATCCCCGGTCCATACCTCACTTCTCCCGATACGCCGACGCTTACTAGAACTCGACCACGATCCGTTTGTCTGTTGAGCTTACTTCTTTCTCCTGGTCTGTCCGCCTGGGACCACCCATAATCGTGTTGATTGTATTTATTGGACGGTTGTCGATCTGACCGTCCTGATCTGGGGAGGGATGTCTCTGCCTTCTTTGTTCGTTGCTCTTATTCCTCTCGTTCTGGTATGGTCCCCTCCTAAACTCTCTGCGCCCCCTGGGCTGTTCGTTACGAGATCTGTCAATGACCTCGCCAAGTTGTCCTTCCATAACCGCTGCGTCTATATCCCTGATTAATTCCCTGCATGACTTTGTATCATGACCAACATTCTGGTGGAACTTACAGAACTTGGTTTGATATCTCTTTTCTCTGGCTCCTTTCATGGGAAATGGAGTTCTCGCTATGCCTTTACGTTCCATGATAGCGAGAACTTGTTCTCGTGATCTGTTCAACGGAATCAGGTCTCTGTCCTGCAGAGCGCCTCTTTTGCCCAATCTGTCGGTTATGGGTGCCTGCACCCTATCCCAAACGGATTTTCACTTTTTATCGGATTTCTCTTCTGTTTTTCCCTTTCTGTGATCTCCTTTTTCCAACTCGCGCTTGGCACGATTAGCTTATTCACCCTGACAATGCTTAAAAGCAATGGCCAAGCATTCTTCCATAGTTTTGGGGTTTTTCCCATTTAACTTAGCGTGTAACCTCCCCTCTCGTAGGCCTGCTACGAATGAGGCTACCAAAATCGGTCATCCACATCGACCACCTGGTTGATTCTCGCATTAAACCTTTTATGAATTGTAGAACCGTTTAGCCGGATTTTTGCTTAATGGTGAGCAAATGAGTACTGCCTTTTGAAACGGTCTTGCAAAGAATAAACATGCTCATAAACTTCTTTGTTAAAACTGTAAAACTGGTGATAGATCTGGACGGCAACTTGTTGAACCAGTCCCTAGCCCTTCCAGATAGGAGCGCGGAAAAGCTTTGCATTTCATTTCGCTCGAGCGTTGTATAATCGCATATGCGCTATATATCTTGATGCATATGATCATACGGGTCTCTGGTTCCGTCATGGGGGCCGATTTTGGGTATCTTGAACCTCTCGGGACGGTATGCTTCAATATGCTCTGCAAAGGGCGAAGCAAGATGGAACTCATCCTCCTCGTCTTCTAACATTGCATCTAACTCGGCCCTTGCAGCCTCATCAGCGTGACGAGTTTTGCTCCTAACAACTTGGCTATTGGATTCTGCAGCTTCCTTATGACCACCCCTGTTTTCTGATGATAGTTGCCTTTCTTCTCCATAAGCATCTACCTTTTCCTTCCCTTTTCTCACACTTTCAAAAAGAACTTGAAAATCTTCGTCCCCCATGGTCTTTAATGCCTCTACTAGGAGTTGTTTCGCCATTTCCTTAGTATTTGGTTGATCTTGCGGTTGCTTTTCTGGGTTTCGCTCTTGGTTTTGATCCACATTTTCCGGATCGTATGAAGAACCCGCTAAATCTTTCCCTTGTTGATTCTTTTTAGGTGGCATATTGGACTACTCTGCAATTTTCCTGCTAGAAACAAGAAATACCCTCCTTCTAGCGCCAATGATCGAGATCAGAATGAAACGAGTCAACAATTGGGTCTTTCTTGTTCTAGGATTACAGAGAGTGATCCTGGTTATTGTAATAATGGACTGAACTTAATGAATAAGCTGCCTACGTATCCAAGTATATACTTGGAATCAAGTCCAACCGTAGTTCAGGCGGTTACCGATGATAATGGGGTTAATGGGCGGTTATATAAACCCCCACGCCTCACGTTCAGTCATAACTGCTCTTTATTCCAGATGAGTACGTCTCCGATCTGCTTCCTCCAGTCGGGGACTCGCCGCCTCGACGATCGGCTTTCCTGCGGGCGGACTCTCGCCTGATCGCCTTCTTCCTCCAGTCGGGACACCGCCTCGATCGACTTGCTTCTTCCGGTCGTGGATCTCCCTGGCACGATCAAATTATTTCTTCAGGTCACGGTGGTACCCAGATCGGGTGCATTTCTGCATCTGCTCGCCGGTTCGCTTTGCCTTCTGGCTTGACACGTGGGTGATCCGGTCACCCTGTCAGCCGGAAGAGAGGTGATTCACAATCTTCACGTCTCTAAGAAAGAGCTACCTTTTGGAGAAAATGTGATATATTTCTCTTGCTCTCTTTGTCTTGTGCCTTGAATTTGTTACGGTTTACGCTTACGCAATTTATTTCACGTTGGGATTTATTCTTTGATATTATTGTTGGTAACGATTTATGTTAGGCCCGCCGTGCCTTGCACGGTTCATGTTAACTAGTTACATTAATATTATGTGATAAAAAAAAACAACTTTGGTGTATGCTACTTATTTGTCGCATCGATAAAAAAATCAACTTTGGTGTATGGTACTTGTTTGCGACATCGTATCCTAACTTACCCAACAACATCTCATCACCCCACCCTACCCTACTTACACGTCATACCACACTCCATCCATCATTCTTTACCTACGACCTACTCAACCCATTACATAACCACACCCTAACTACTATACCTCATCATACTCTTCCTCACATTACCTTACCATCATACTCTACCATACTATACATGCTTACCATATCTAACCTACGTTACCCCACCCTAGCCCACCACTTTATCATCCTACACCTCACCCCACCTTACCCTACGAAGACCCACCACCAGACCACACCACATTTCACATTAATTAATTACCTTTTCTTTCACCCCACAACCCGACATATCCCTTCACTCTTCTAACTAACCTTACCCCACCATATCCTACCTATCATACCCACCATATATCTCGCATTACCATATCATACATCATCGTACATTACCCTACATACTTTATTTAAGTATCCACCATAGCATACCCAAACTTACCCCATCATATATCCACCGTACACTACCCTTTTCAACCACACATCTTACCCTAACTAACCCGGCTCAATAAACCCACTCAATTGTACGAGTGGAACATGGGAAATATACTTTACTAACTGTAGAAAAAAGAAAAAAAAAAATTACCTGTCCGATCTTTGCTTTAGGAAGCTTATCTTTGACAGCAATTGCAAGCTTCTTCCCTAGTGGTGCCGCGGCAGACATCACCATTCTCACCGAAGGAATATCAGATTTCTCCACCGCCGGACTCTCCACAATCGCTGACAAGATGGGCGACACAGATGGTAGAATAGTTACCTTGTATTTCTCAACAGCCTCCATGAACGCATTGATCTCAAACTTGTCCATTAACACCATCGCACAACCAGCTCTTAAGCCACAAAACATCACCGTACACAATGAATAAAGGTGAAACAATGGCAAAACTACCATTATCACATCCTCCTCTTTAAAATATACATTAGGCATTTCACCGTCAACATGTTGAGCAACACTAATGATCAATCCTTTGTGTGTTAATAACACACCTTTTGGTAGCCCCGTGGTCCCTGATTCGAGATAGAAACGTGATATTATAAAGAATAAGGAAAGGAAAAAAAAAGATTTAATTCGCAACGAAGCGGATTCAGGATTTGGTTCTATTGAAGTTCTCGAAGTTTAAAACTACAAATAATAAAACAATAATTTTTTATCATCAAAACTATATTATTTTAATACTTAAAAAAATTCAGATCACACCCCGTGCCAACTCCCCTTATAAGGTAGATCTGCCTCTTCGTCACAACTCAAAGCCCTGTACGGACTTCTCTAAAGTTTTGGATATCAATGGTATGTTTTTGGTGGATTACTAATCCAGCATTGAGGTTATATGTGAAACATTTACTTATTATTGATTGTCAATAAAAATTAGTCCGTTGTAAAATTAATCTAATACAGTTTTCGGATATTGAGCTATAATGTAATATTTGAGTACGAGTCTTTTTTGTGTAGAGACTTATAAGGGGTATTTTTATTTCGTTGATGGGTAAAAATGGAAATACCTAAAATATAATTCACTATACAAAGGAGTTATAGTCCCTAGGTCACATACGATTTCATTCTATTCTGTCTCCCATCATTAAATAGAAATATAGAGAAAATATAAAGTGTTCTCTGAAAAGATTTGAGAAGTGTGTACGTAGATTTAAAAGCCCAGATCTTATGGGAGATCTGCAGCACTACGGATTCAGATACACTTCCATTTTCGTCTTTACTTTAAATTCTTGATAATTTAATTTAAACGATCTGGATAAAAGTGATTACATCACACGAGGTTACGTCCAACATGTTTTGGAATAGACTTCATATACACATTTTGTATTTCGAGCCTGGTTGATCTATGATGTGTTACTAGACAAGGCAACTTAGGCTCCGTTTGTTTTCGTTAGAGTTTTTTTCGGAGTTTTTTATACCACTTCACACATCATCTTACAATTCTCTTACCAATCAATTTTTCAACTACAAATAAAAAAATATTAAATTATCTCTCATCATTTCACTTTATCAATTTTATAACCTTTTTTACCATTATTTTATTTATTATACTACTTTATTTCACCAATCAAATCATAATCTACATAAATTTCAAAAAACATCTTAACATTCTAATCATTACTTCAATCACTTTATCTAAAACAATTCAAAAAAAACTCCAACCCAAAACAAACGGAGCCTTAGTGTCTTTAATGTCAAATTTATTTGTTTTCCAAAAAAAAAAATGTCAATTTTATTTAGTCAACTTATACACTTTTTTTTATGTACACATATCTTCATCTAGTATATCTCTTATCCTTATCCTTATTATACTACTTAATAAGAAGACATGGTGTTAACCATGTCTTGACACATGTTTTTTTTTAATTGGTCGTTTTTTTTTAACTGTTCATTGCCCAGTCCAAAATATTTTTTTACTGTTCATGGCTTAGTTAAGAATTTTTTTGTTTTGTTTTGAGAAGAAGAGTTTCAGTTAAATTGTTCCATTTTTGAGGACTCATTGTATCACCTTTTAATGTACGAATATATGTAGCAAATGTATGACTATTTTCAAAATATAAGACCACGACTTGTTGCTAACACGATCTTTGTATCATACCAAAAAATTGTGTTGACGTTTACATGAAATCTTATAAATTTCTTCCTTATACTACTTAATAAGAAGACATGGTGTTAACCATGTCTTGACACATGTTTATTTTTAATTGGTCTTTTTTTTTTAAACTGTTCATGGCCCTGTCAAGAATTTTTTATTTTTTTATTTTTTTTTATTTTTTTGAGAAGAAGAGTTTGAATTAAATTGTTCCATTTTTGAGGACTCGTTGTATCACCTTTTAATGTTCGAATATATGTAGCAAATGTATGACTATTTTCAAAATATAAGACCACGACTTGTTGTCAACACGATCTTTGTATCATACCAAAAAAATTGTGTTGACGTTTACATGAAATCTTATAAATTTCTTAAAATAAATTCATTTCATAAAAAAAAAAACATATCGTTTGTACACGCCGATATGACTATTTTCAAGATATAAAGTACGGCAGTATTCATTTACACGATCTTTATATTATGCTTAAAAATACTTGGTTTGACGATTACATGAAATATTAAAATTCTTGAAATGAATTTTTTTTTTTTTGTAAAAAAACATATCGTTTATATAAAATATTAAATATCCTGAAAAAAATTTATTTCAGCCACAAATATTGTTAAACTGACTATAGTGTATTGTTGATTTAATTTCTATGGAAATTCGAATTATGTATTTTACCATGGGCGTTAAAATTAGCCTAGATCTGAGAATACAAAAAAGGGTTCAGTAGTGGTGAAAGGTGTCGATTTTGTGTCGTGGAGTATTGACAGTGTGTTAGATTTTAATTAATATTCATTTCATCAACCGACACTTGTTGGATATGGCGTCGTGGTGTATCGGAGCGTGTCGTGTCGTGTTTTCGGTAGAACACGTGTTGTTGCAAATAATGTCGAAGATAACTTCATTTTTCGGTTAAAATAGATTTAAGTAGAAATTGAAAAAAAAATAAAAATCAGTAGTGTCGAAAAGTATCCATACGATGTCGGGAGGTGTCGAAGATGTGTCAGATGTTCATTTCATCAGCCGACACGTGCCGGACATGCCATCGTAATGTATCAGAGTTAATTAAATACAAACCGGGACAACGCTCGTGCGGAGCACGATTGTTTATTCCAAGTATACATATAAGATGTTAAGAGACTATGCCCACATTGTGCCACATGGCAGTCTCTTGTACTGACACGTGGCACTTTTTTTTTTTTTCACTGCAGTTTTTTTTTCCTTTTTTCCCATCAGTCAAATCCGGAATTTCGGTTTCGGTTAGCGTTACATCGAAACCGATTTTTTTTTAATTTGCGTTACATAAACCGAACCAAAGTGTATATTTCGATACGGTTCAATTTTATTACCTTCAACAAACAGTACGGTTTTAGTTTTAAGTTTCAATTAACCGAAAATTTTCGAGTCGATTTAGCCACAACAATTTAATAAAACCGTGTATTTCTTTTTTATCAAACGTGTACCGTTAGTAGCTTATGCAGAAAAGGGAAGCAAAAAACCGACGGATTTGAAGTTCTACTGTGTAGTGTACGATGAAATATTAGTCAGGTTTAGCTATAAAATACAACAACAACAACAAAATTAGGGCAACAAAATAAGGGCAAACAAATAAAACCGGAAATTCGCTTAGCGTTATATAGAAACCGAATTTTT
Source organism: Gentiana macrophylla (assembly GCA_026214975.1). Classification (NCBI taxonomy): domain Eukaryota; kingdom Viridiplantae; phylum Streptophyta; class Magnoliopsida; order Gentianales; family Gentianaceae; genus Gentiana; species Gentiana macrophylla. The sequence goes on along the minus strand of CM047805.1, from coordinate 176,973,099 downwards.
TTTCCGGTACTCCGTTACATAAACCGAGCTAAAGTGTATATTTTGATACGGTTCATTTTTATTACCTCCAACAGACAGTGCGGTTTTAGTTTTAAGTTTCAATCAACAGAAAATTTCCGATTCGATTTTGGCACAACAATTGAATAAAACCGTGTATTTTTTTTTATCAAACGTGTACTGTTAGTAGTTTGTGCAGAAAATGTGGGGGAAAAGACAGACGGATTTGAAGTTCTGCTGTGTACTGTATGATGGAAGATTAGTCAAGTTTAGCTATAAAATACAAATTCTTTAAATATTGTACGTCTAATACCTATTCGAAAGTTTTTTTCTCAACATATCCCACAAGCTTCTCCAAATTCTTTAAGTAACGGTGATTCTCTTCATTCTCAAGAAAGACATTGTCACGGATGCTAAAGACATAATGTCGGTGGTATCGACGGTCGTTTGCATTACGAACATCACTAAAATTGACGTTGAAATACCAAATCACTTTTTATATCCTTCAGATCGTGTAAAAAATGAGTGAAACACATTTTAAAGCATATTAATGATCTAGAAGCTAAGGCATCCCGGGAGATTTGACCGTGTAGTTATGGTCCGCTTATTGTTTTTCTATAATGTTCTCATTACGTAAAGTCGAAGTTAAAGGGATCGACTTTATGACATTGTTTTCCGATACATCATATTGTGGTTTGTTTTGTAGGTGGAAACTCCTGATAGGGCTGGAAGAGAAGTGATTCACAATCTTCACGTCTCTAAGAAAGAGCTAACTCTTGCAGAGAATGTGATATGTTTTTGTTGGTCTCTTTGTCTTGTGCCTTGAATTTGTTACTGTTTAAAATTACACGATTTATTTCACGTTGGGGATCTATTCTTTGATATTATCGTTGGTAACGATTTATGTTTGGTCCGCCGTGCCTCGCACGGCTCACGTTCACTAGTATTTATTATAAATAACAGTACATCATAAGTTTTTAGAGGATCAATGGTATAGCTAGAATATTTTTTTTGCCTTGGTCCCGATTCCGCTGAAATGGCTTTGGTTCCAATTGATTGAATTTTCTATTGGAAAATGATTTAGGTACAGAAAATTAGTACTGAAATTTATTAACACATATGCCCCAGCCCCTTGCATTGTACTACAACTCCACCCCCTTCCAGCCCTCTCACCCTCAAGTTGTGGCATTTCGGTTCTCCAATGTCGGTGCCTAAATCACTTTTGTTATCTATTTACCGAGGAAGAAAATAATCGTTTAATCTGTGAATGTATTGACGGGCACACCTGCCCCTAGTATTAGTATATAATCTGTGAATGTATTCCGGAGTATTAGTATACTAGTTAAAACCCGGACTCCGTGCAACGCACGGAGTGCCCATGCTAGATGTTTACCTTAATGTCAAAAACTATTAAATATAAAATACATTTTAACTAAAATATCACTCCACATATTATAAGTACAACACAATATAAATGACGAAATTTAGCCGGCATTGATATTATACAACAAATTATGATGTCAATTATTTAACATAGCGACAATTAGACAAATGTTTTAGACTTTACTTACATAGACACCCGACACAAAAAAAAAAAAGTTCCAAACTACATTTAACACTCATCAATAAAATACATTTACCATGGTATTAGTAAAAATTGGTCTTTATTCACACTAAAACTAACCAACGGCGCGTCCACTTTATAAGTTTTAACTTATTTGACGATATTAAATACGAAGAAATGTAGCATGTAATGAACCGCACCCTATCCCAACATTTTTTAACACTCACCTATCCAATCATACCTCACCATGCCCTACACCATATTATCTTACCACATAATATCTTACCACACTACCCTATATTACGTACTTTATTCAACCTACCAAACTTTACTTAACTTACGCCACATCATCCAACTATACCATCATACCCTACCATACATCACCGCATTACATCTCATACCTCGCCTCACCTACATTAGCACACCCTACCGCACCCTACCTCTCTACCTACCTACAAACCTTAACCTACCTCCCAACCTACATATTAATTCACTATCCTAATGTAAGCCTATTACACCCTATTTTATCTGATCCCACCCTACCTTACCCTACCCACCACCCCATCCTACTCTACCCTACAACTCCCTACCCTACCGTGCCCACCACCCATCTTACTATACACTACCATTCCCACCACCCATCTTACTATACCCTACCCTTCCCACCACCCTAACCCAACCCACCCCTCACACCTTTTAGGGTGGCATCAAAACATGTTCATAGAAGAATAATATAAGTGCGTATGAAATGAATATCCGACACATCTTCGATATCTCCCGACATCGTATGGATACTTTTCGACACTACCGAATAATTTTTTTTTTCAATTTCTACTTAAATCAATTTTAACCGAAAAAATGAAGCTATCTTCGACATTATCTGCAACAACACGTGTTCTACCCAAAACACGACACGACACGCTTCGATACACCCCGACGCCATATCCAACGGTTGTCGGTTGATCAAATGAATATTAATTAAAATCTAACACAGTATCAACACTCGACGACACAAAATCGACACCTTTCGACACTACTAAACCATTGACCAAAGATGTATCTGATTCCAATTTAATTACATATTATTTTGCTTTCCATCGAGATCTCTTTTTTTTTTTTGGGGTCTTATCCTAAATCGACCAATAAAAAAAAACAAGTGTCAAACAACAACAACTTTTCCTTTCTTATATATATAGAAGGATAATGTGTCTTTTAATCTATCCTAGTAATTGAAGAACAAACTTTCTTTAGTCTCAATAATTGTAGATTGAAGGTTTAAATAAGTCTCAATAATTGTAGGTTGTATGTTCGAATTCTGCTGTTAGAATTTTTTTTAGCTTAATTTGCAGTTTTTATACCAAAACCATTTCGGATTTTTTTTTAGCTTTGCAGTTTAAAGTTTTTTAGTTTTGCAGTTTATATACCAAAGCTATTCCTGAATTCTTTTTTTTTTTTTTTTAGCATTGCAGTTTAAGGTTGTACGTTCAAATTCTGCTATTAGGTTCAAATTCTGCAAACATTTTTCTTTAGTTCAAATATCTGCTATTTTTTTAACTTTACAATTTATACATCATAACATTCCATTATTTAAATTTTTTTTTAACACGGTTTATATCATGGAAAATTAGGGATAAGAGACATTTTTAAGAATATTACTACATATTTTTATAGCGATAATGACAATTTTTTATACCAAAATCAAAATCGAATTTTTTTAAAATCAATGAATTTCTTTTTCGACAATTTATACATCATAACATTCCATTATTTAAATTTTTTTATTTCGAACATTTCGACGAGTGAATAAATAGTTTATATACTATATACAAAGACCATCTCAAAAAAAATTCCAGGTTGCTTATTTTGATTTTCTTTTACCTGAAGAGTACAGCAGCGCCACCGTGTCTTCTGGATGGATCTTCACTTCCTCCGGTAACCCGTTTTCGTCCGCTTCACTGAGCTCGGAGAAATTGATGGCGTCGTCAAAAGGGTCGGTGCAGATCATTTTGATACCATTTTCAGAAGCGAAGTCCTTCAAATTCACGGCAAACTTCGATGAAGTAATAATGAGCTTAGAATTGGACGCTTTGGCTTGTTTTTTAACATCATCGGGAAGGTAAAACGGGTTAACGGTTGTGGTAATTGCTCCGATATGGGATGCTCCGATGAAGGCGAACATGAATTCGGGTGAATTGTGGAGTGCAAGCATGATTACGTCACCTTGATGAATGCCGAGTTTGTGGAGGCCGGAGGAGACTTTACGGGAAGTGAGGTCAACGTCGGAGTAGGTGTATATCTTGCCGGAGGAGGCATTAATGAGGCATGGACGTGTGCTGAATTTGGACATGTTTTCGAAGAGGTATGCGTGTAATGGAAAACGGTCACTTGGGATGTCGATATCGCCAAGTTTTGATCGGAAAATGATTTCTTGATGCTCTTTGGCTTTGATCTCCATTGCCGTTAAGAATGAAGTGGCCGAAGAATGTCAGTAACTATTGCAGAGAAGTGAGAATGTGTGAAAGATTGTTAACTACAAATTCTTAATATAAAGGTTCAAGTAATTATTATCCTTGGACCATTTTAAATTAATTATATAATGTATACCAATTTCCCACAAGAATCAATAATGGGAGTTAAAAATTTAAAGAAAACATGCCTTTGGAAAAAAAAATGACAATTCAACGCACACCTATATAACTGCCAGATTTATGGTAGCATTTACTCCCTGCGCTCGAAATGGGGTACCAAAGTGTATTCCATCTTATAAATATGTTGGAAAATTTGAATTAAAAAATTAATAGATGATCGTATCGATTCGGTGAAAAGTTACAACCTCGTAAGAGATTGTATTCTTTCGGTTAATGGTTGCAATCGTTAAATGATCAGACACATTTTTCCTTACAATGAAAAAAAAAATGAAGATTTTAATTGATTTTCCTTACATAAATTCTGGTTAAATGCTTTAAAAATACTCATATAAATATTTTGCATAATTTCGAGTCAAGAAGAGATTTGCAGAACTGGATCGGTTCGCCGTCTTCTTCTCATTGAAAGACAACAATCCGAAGAAGGTATGATTGTTGTATCTTGGGAGACGATTGCCATTAATTACCGTGAAGACATAATCGGGCGAAAATGCCTTAAAGATGAGTGTTACTTATTCGCGCCGATCAATAAGTTTTTTCATCCTATTTATAGTTTTCGTTTTTGCTTGAATTTCGTGTTAAACAGCATGCTAGATTACTAATTTTCCCAACATTCTTAAGACGTTTTTGTTGTGTTGTGAACTGTTAATTAGATGTTGTTTCGGTATGTTAATGCAAATCTGTTTCCAACGGTAATAATCTGATCTTGTTTGTGTCAACATCTTTGCCTTATATTCTGGCAAGTCGCTTTTTTTTTTTTTTTTTTTTTTTTTTTTTGATCAATGGCAAGTCATTTCTATTTGCTGTAGATTATTGTACATGAATCATGCTGGGAAAGCATTTTAGACATCTTCGGTGCATCAAACGTTATTGAACTAAGTTTGTGTTATTTAATTACTAGAATTTGATAACAACCGTAGCCATATCATTCTGTTTTAACTTGGATGATGGAATTAAAAAGAACAACCATAGTAAGGTATTAGTGGAGATGTTCTCCTTGTTTTTTTGTCAAAATAAAGTATTTCTTTAGGCAAATATAATGTAATGGAAGCAAAATAGATAAATATTTTTAGAGACTATCTAGCTCATTCTCTGTTTTGGGAGAGACAATAAGATCATGTTTTGTCTCGAAAAAGGTGCCAAACCCTTTTAAAATCTACATCCGTAGATAAATATTTCATAAAAGTGTCCATTTAAATTTCCAATACATTATTAAATACATTTTTTCTCATTTTGGGAGACATTTAATTTTCCATAATCTTTTCATATTTTTTATGATGAAAGGGTATATTGTCATTCAACCCCTTTTAAGTAATATTTAATATTGTTTTATTAATAAATTTAAAATATTTAATAAATTTAAAATATTTACCACCATTACAATATCTAATCACACACAAATAATCTTTACAATCCTTTTATATTTATCACCATTACAACATCACATCACACAAAAATTATCCCTACAATCCTTCTATATTTATCTTTCACTTATTTTTCGCCACGTCAGCTCAATATCAACAATCAACAAGCTTCTCTCCCGATCACCACTAGGTTTGCTTGCAACAGTTACTTTAGTTTGTCCATATATATCCAATTGATCAAGTTGCCTCGTTTCGTGTGTTGGATTTATTGGCTGTGAGTGTTTAGACGTGACCGGTTCCAAGCTGGTTCCGGGTCTCATCGCGACCTCCTGTTCGGTCCAAAAATGGAACAAGAACCTCCTGCTCATTTTTAATGGTTTCGAACCGGCGGGTTTAGCGATTTCGGTCCGGTCGAGGTCTTGGCGGTTCTCAGTCCGCAGTTGAGATCACTGCTTCTACTACGATTACTCTAAAAATCAAATTTTTTTTACAAAATTTTTATAACTTACGTTAAAATTAATAATAAATTCTAATTGGTTATTAAACTATATATAATATATTTAATTTCATAACTATATTTTTTAAAATAACACACGGCTTGTATAATATTTAATTTAATATCTATATATAATATTTAATTTCATAACTCATATTCTAGATAATTTGTAAGTAAATTAAAGAATATAGTTTTCTAATTGTTTAATTTTTTTTGATTGATTTGTAAGTAAATTAAACTTATATTTCATATAGTGATTACGATGATTTATACTTATAATATTATGTATATAAGTTGATTTTATATCTTAATGAATCGAGACAAAATGTATGTAAAAGTTGTTTTATTAAGCAACACCATTACATAATTGGATAATACATCAATGACGGCAGTTACGGCACACTTGAATCACTTGATACATATTACTTAACACCATACTAATAGTCTAATACACTTTATATTCAAAATACAAACACACTACTAATACACTGAATATTCAAACATAACATGACACTAGAATTTGTCTTCATTATTGTAGAAGCATCTTCATTTTCATATCACTTGTCGTTCCGAAAGCATTTGAAATGCAGAAAAACATAAACACCTTCAAGGACAGCACAACGACCGTTTCAAATTTTTGTTCTCATAATCATCATTGTTGACCTTTGGCACATCAAGATAGAGTCATCTGAAAAACATGAAATTTTTAGTCTATATCATGACTATGCTTGATTGGAATTTTATAAAAAAAAAAGTAATAAGTAAATTTAGACACTCAGAATCTTCTAGGTTATCATCTTCTTCACTCCTGTGTGCACTTGCAGTTGTTCCAGTTGTAACAGCATCAGTCTCCACCACATCTTGGTCAGCTTCTTCCGGTGGAATGAAGTCTTGTTGTCTCCGTTCGGCTAGCACCCAATCTTTGAGGCACATTTGATATTCTAAATTTCTTGGGTGCATGCTCGCTCTCCTTTGGCTAAGCATGTTTCCGCCCTCACTAAAAGCCCGCTCTACCGTCACGGTTGACACTGGACACGACAAAAATTCAATTGCCATGTGTGAGAGAATTGGGTAATCTCTTGAATGGCTCCGCCACCATCCCAATATATCCCAGTCAAAATCGTACTCCACATCCGTATCAATCTCGAAAGTAGTCGATAGATATTTATCTATTTCTTCACATGAGGACGATGAATCAACCCTCGGCCTCGGCCTTTTCGCGGATATTTTTTCCATCACTTTTCTCAACGCTGAAACTTTTCCACCTCCGGGGTTATTAGAACTTGTACCTGAATTATAGGAGGGCCTAGCATCCCCAACTCCGTAACGAATATCATAATGAGCGTACAAATCTGTAAATAATTTAAGTGTATTTTGAACCACTTCCAAGTGGTTAATTGCTCGGGTCACCGGATTAGGAAACAAGAATTCATAATAACCCTCCAAAAATCCCGTCAGTCCCTCTGTCTGAAGTCGAGGATCTAGAATAACAACAATAAGATAAAGCTCGGGTATGTGTAGCATATACTTAATCCATTTTCGCCTTATAGCTGTTAAACATGGAACCAAGTCGGGACATGCTTCAAATTCTTCAAACAATTTCACTATCTCAATCGTCCTTGGTAAGACCGCATGTGCCGTTGGTTTATAACAACTCAAAAAGAACAATGTAGCTTGTTTGAAAGGCTCCAACATATTCATCAACATCTGACAATAACTTCAATGTCTAGCGTATAGAGTTAGTTGGCCTTCACAGTGTTCCGCTACAAAACCAACCAATAGATCATACATCGAGTTCCATCGGTTTCGGGTAACAGTGGGTAATTTGTAAGGCTTTGAACCATGTTTTTTGCACCATTGATTCCACCTTCTTTCAAGACTATGTTTGGAATTGATAAACTGGCAAGCATTCTTAATAACTCCAATGCTCGAATTTAAAACATCCATCGCATCAAGTACGCATAAATTCATAACATGGCATAAACATCTGATATGGAAAAAGATACCGCCGCATATAGGTTGGCATATTTGTTTCAATTCAACAATTGACAGATCGTTATTGGAAGCATTATCAAAAGAAATAGAGAAAATCCTTTTCTTCAAGCCAAACTCATCCAAGACCTTTGATATCACAAGACTTATGTTGTGTGAATTCACTGAATTGTGCCTTTCGTTAAACGCTCGATATGTTATCAAACGTTTTTGCATATTCCAATCATTATCTATCCAGTGACAACTAATACCAATGTAAAAATTATGCTACCCCTTATCACTCCAAATATCACCACACAAATTCACATCATGTTTTATGCCATCTAAAAGTTTTTGTATTTCTTTCTTGTGTCGTTTAAATGACGTTACCAAATCTCTCATCATAGTAGATCGTGGGATTTTTGCAAACGGCGGTTGCCAAGCTGTTTGAACGCAGTGTTGAAGATTTAAACTTTCAGAGAACTGAAAAGCTAGACTCTCGGTACATATGATATCTACAACCTCATTCCTACTCACCCTTGAGCTGTATGCAATTATATCAGAAGACGTACCTCCACTAGCCGAAGTAGGTGGCCGCATTTGCTCTGTCCAGGATCGAGGCCCCATTTATCTGGATGAAACTTCTTGGCATGCTTTCTCATCGTGCCATAGCCATCCTCTTTTGTGAATCTATAGTTCTTATCACAAAAGTTACATTGAGCATTGTAAACACCAGTAATGCGCCAACCATCTGCATAAATTAACGGAATTTTTTTGAAAAACTCCGTAAATATCCTTGATTTGAGAGGTTCATGGTAGTCATCCTCTCCTTCATTTATACCTCCTTCAAAATGATCATCACTTGGTTGTGTACGACGCACAGATGATCGTGCTTGATTACGCCTACTACCACCAACATTTTCTCCACGTCCACCACGTGAGGAAGAACCGATTGGATCAAGAATTGGATTACTGTAGTAGCAATTTGTTGGGATTCATTACCCACATATTCAGGCATTACGAATTCCGGCAACCCAGTATCAAAACCATTAACATTGAAACCAGGCGGAGTAGCAAATTGCAAGACCGAAGTGTAGTTTCCTTCACCATCGCTGATGTGTGTCAAGTTATCAAACAGAGGCCGGTAACCGACATCATCGGGAGTTTCCCCCACAACTGTGTCATGTAACTGATTTCTATGAGAAGTCATAGGTCGTTTCGACATTTTCTATTCAGCAAAACGTTAAAAAATGGGGGGATCGGAAAGAGTAGTATAAAAAATAATTATTCAACTATCTCTTCAGACCGGAAGAAGTACACGAATAAATCAAAACAACTTCAATTCACAGTCTGGCGAGTCTTAGATGGATAATTATAAAAATAGAGAAGAAGATTTGATAGGTAAAAATAGAAGAATTATAAGAGTTAGAAGAGAAGGTGTGAGAAAAATTAGTTGTGATTGTGGTGTATTTATAGTATTGGATTTGGAGTAGGAGATTTAAAATAAATAAATAAATTCAAAGCTGCTGATGATATAGCCGTTAGACCCGGCGGGTAGAACCGGACCCGGCGGGCCGGGCCGGGTCTGGACGGTTCCAATGGTCTTTTTTTTTTGTATATACATGATATATTCAGCATAAATTCATATAATCATATATTAATGTTTCTTGTTTTTTTTTCTCAAAATATTTTTCTAAAAACATTTTAAAAACACAAAAAAAAAAAAAATCAAAATACCCTTATAAAAAAATAGTAAATACCATTATCTAAAAATAATAAATAATAAATACTAAATTCATCACAAATCCAAGGGACCCAACTCCCAAATCCCATAACACTATAAATACATCTCAATCCCAACAAATTTTTTCTCACACCTTCTTTTCTATATCCTTATATTCTTCTTCTATTCATCTATCTTCTCATTTTCTACTTATTACCATTATAATTATCCATAATTCATCTAAGGCTCAACAGATTATGAATTGAAGTTGTTATGATTTATTCGTGTACATCTTATAGTCTGAAGAGATAGTTGGATACTTGGATAATTATTTTTTATTATTTAACAATGGCTAATCCACATGCCCCTATATTTACCGATGAGGATGACGGTGGTGTGCCATGGGACGAACATCCTTACGAGACTCGATTCACATCATACGATCAATTAATTGAATACCGTGAAAATTCGATGGGTAGAGCTATTGTTGGTGAACGGAGATTGGCATGGGAAACTCTACCTTTTGAGATTACGTAATTGGTGGAAAGTGTAGGGTGGTATGGGTTCGTCACTGACCCTCACCCCAGTTACGAGATGAATCGCTCAATCGTTCGTGAGTTCTACGCAATTGTTGCCACAACAGGAAATGTAACAAGAGAATTCACTTGGCGTGGTGTACGCGTCCAATTCACACCGCGTTGGATCAACCATTATTATTTACTTGAATATATACCTCGTCATGTTGATTTTTTCAGACCGTTCCAGTGGACTGAAAGATTGTATGCTAACATGGTACGACATTTTGGTGAGACTCACCTCTGGGCACCTACTATTAGAAGGAGCGGTCAACATTACCCTCGTAGATGGACCCCTGTAGTCGTTCGGATGGTGATTTTGTTTCTTGCCTATCACCTTCATGGTACTGTAAACCATACTGAACCGACAATTGAGATGTACATCCTTGCGTACGCTTTTCTTACGAATGAGCTAATAGATGTAGGCCAATACATCGTGGAAAGAATTGGCCAGATAGCTATGGGCAATGCAGGCGATGGTTATATTTTCTTTCCATTTCTTATCACCGCTTTTGTGAGAGAATTCAGGGTACCGCAATATGATACGGACAACCTTTCTGGACCCAATGAACCTATTTTATACGAATAAAAGAGTAGGGTGTAGTTTATTAATAGTTTGTAACATTTAAAAAAAATATATTTGTTATTCAAGTTTTATGTGTTTTATATAATTTATTTTATAATTTCATAAATCTAAAAATAATTTAAGTAATAGAAACACTAGTATGTTGTGTACTGAATATTTTGGCCAAAAAGTTAGATGGTTAATTACATAATAATTACATAGATGAATATGTTCTTAAATAAAATAATTTTACAACCTTGCTCATTATTTATTTATTTATTACATGTTTTCTCCCATTAATTAAGTGTTATTACTTCAATTCGGATTAAGGGTCACAAAAAAAAATTAATGGTTGCTAAACACTAGCATGTGCTCTTCCTTGTCACAATAATTTAAATAGTAGTAGTATTTGATTAGTCAAAGTGTCATGATATATTTCGGCCAAAAAGTAATAATAAAAAGCAATATATTAGTATGTTGTGACACTAGTGTCACAATATATTTTTTTGAAAAGATAAAATCAACATTTTATGGTATATTTTATACATTAATTAACAACAACATTTACTAAATAAAATAATTGCTAACAAAATAAAGAAAAATAACATGGATTAACTTTTAACATTCATTATAACGACCATTTTCAATTACATTAATTTATTACAATACAATAAATGATGGATAAATTCAACATAAGTTATGGATACCGATTATTCTACGTAACGGTTACATTGATAAAACTAAATTAATACAACAAAACACTACAACAAGCAACATTCAATATTGATATTACATCGATTTTTCATAACGTGCATGTAGGCGTTGTTACATGTCACATCCGACCCGGCTACCCGTCTCGACGTCTCCGCGCATCAGGCATATAATTTTCATATTCCTCGGAATGCCTAGTTCGTAAATGTCGCATATAAGAACCAAGCCCGATTCCACGCTCATAATGATACGTTTTTTTCGCAAACGTTACAAACAACCTTAAATTTTGAATGATTCACTTCCCCGGTAGTTTCATCAGTAACATTTTCTTTTCGAAAAAAAAAATGAAAAAGCAGAGACAATGATAGACATTGCAAAATAATATATTTCGAATGTGATAAAGTAAACGAATTTATTCAGAACAACATCAAATCACTATCCGAAATATATTATAATGGTAGATAATATTATAATATGAGAGTTAGAATATGAGAGATATAAGAGAATTGTGGGTAAAAAATGATGAAATGAATATGTATTTATAGTGTGATAAGTATGTGATATTTTAAAATAAAATAAAATTTATTCAAAATTTTTGAATATATATACGTTGGAATGTGGTCCAATTGGAGGGAATAAATAAAACAAAAAAACAATTAAATAAAAAATTAAAAAAACCGCCGGTTCGGGTCCACCGGGCCGGTTCCGGTCGGTTCGACCACCTGTTTTTCGTCCGGTTTAATGAGCACGGTTCGATCAGGCCATGCAGTGGAGCACAGAACCAGGAGAATCATGGAATCTCCGGTTCTCTCGACCGCAACCGGAAGACCTGAGGACCCGCCGGTTTAGACCCGGGAACCGCCGGGGTCCGACCCGGCAGCAGACACGGAACCGCCCAGCTCTATGAGTGTTTGCCAAAACCATTTCATCATACTATCATATTTATAAAGGCAAAGTCTAATTTTGCGTCTAAAATATATCAGTGGCTAATTAGACTTTACAAACATGAGTTTTATATGTATAGAGAGCTAAGGCGGTTGCTCCACAATTGGCCACGTGGCACTTTTTTTTTAACAGCGGCTTTTTTTTGTTTTTTTTCCTTAGGTAAAAACTGAAATTTTGGTTAACGTTATATAGAAACCGAATTTTTTTGTTCGATTCTTCATTACATAAATCGAACCAAAATGTATATTTCGATATGTTACATTTTTAGTACCTCCAACAGACAGTGCGGTTTCAGTTTTAAATTTCAATCAACCAAAAAATTTCTATTCGATTTCGACACAACAATTGAATAAAACTGTGTACTTTTTTTATCAAACATATACCGTTAGCAATTTGTGCATAAATCTTATCTTATTATATCTATAAAGAGCTAAGGAGGTTGCTCCACAATTGGCCACGTGGCAACCTCCTGATCTGACACATGACACTTTTTTTTTTAACAGCAGCTTTTTTTTTTGGAAAAATTAGTTTATAGTCCATTTTTCTCCCTTAATTAAGTGTTAATCCAGCTTCAATTTTTTAGTTGCATTAAGGACAAATAAATTCCACCGGACGAATATACTCATATTCTCTCACGGCGTTTTTCTTTCAATCAATACGGAACCAAAACAGGTTGTTATTCAGAGGAAAAACAAATTGCAGGGGATCTCCAATTTCAGAGAATATACCCCATTTGACGGTGGAATCCTTTTCTAGCCTCAGATCACCAGCCGGAAGCTCGATTTGCGGGCTCCGGATGCTCTCGAATCCATGGAGGATTCGAGCCGGAGAGTCATGTGGAATCCTTATATCTATAAAGAGCTAAAGAGGTTGCTCCACAATTGGCCATATGGCAACCTCCTAGGCTGACACGTGGCACTTTTTTTTTTAACAGCAACTTTTTTTTTTGTTTTTTTCCCTTCGGTAAAAACCAAAATTTCGGTTAGCGTTATATAGAAACCGAAATTTTTTATTCGATTCTTCATTACATAAACCGAACTAAAATGTATATTTCGATATGGTAAATTTTTAGTACTTCCAACAGACAATGCGGTTACCGAAAATTTTCGATTCGATTTCGACACAACAATTGAATAAAACTGTGTAATTTTTTTTATCAAACGTGTACCGTTAGTAGTTTGTGCATAAATCTTATATCTATAAAGAACTAAGGAGGTTGCTCCACAATTGGTCACGTGGCAACCTCCTGAGCTGACACATGACACTTTTTTTTTAACAGCAACTTTTTTTTGGAAAAATTAGTTTATAGTCCACTTTTCCCCCCTTAATTAAGTGTTAATCCAGCTTCAATTTTTTAGTTGCATTAAGGACAAATAAATTCCACCGGACGAATATACTCATATTCTCTCACGGCGTTTTTCTTTCAAACAATACGGAACCAAAACAGGTTGTGATTCAGAGGAAAAACAATTTGCAGGGGATCTCCAATTTCAACGAATATACCCCATTTGACGGTGGAATCCATTTCTAGCCTCAGATCACCCGTTGGAAGCTCAATTTCCAGGCTCCGGATGCTCTCGAATCCATGGAGGATTCGAGGAGGAGAGTCATGTGGTCGGGTCGGGTTGACAAAAATGGGTTTCTTTTTAGGAGACGTGAAGGGGTTGAAACACTTGAGGATTGGCCGGAGGAGGGTGTTAGGTATTCACATTCAATGGGTAACAACAATAGGAATCTTCACAAGTACTGGGAAGCAATTGACAACACATTTGGTCTTCAAGGTGGTTTTATTTGGGACTGGGTTGATCAGGTATATGAATGCTATAAGTATTACTTCTCTCTATTTTCCTTATTTTCTTATTATTTATCAAATCAAATACTTTGTGTCGGATTTCATTGATGTGTTTCGTTTAGAACCGAATACAAGTTCGCTTTTTGAACGCATGAAGTTGCAATCGCTATGGGAGAATCAAGAAGGTATTCCATTTGAAATGAAAGCGAGATTATGTCTTAATTTTGTTTGACTCAAATGTGTGTTTAAACCTGGATTTTGATCTGTTTTTGTGTGCAACTTTTTTTCGATTACGAATACAAGAAGATGGTGTTGAAGTTATACAAGCCTTCATAAGCGTCATCGCAACTACTACAAAGAAGAAGAAACAAAGCGGTGGCAGATTATGGAATTCAAAGGCAGCGGTGAAATTGTCGAGTCTAGATACCTTGTTAAAAGAACCTGAGCCTCACGACGGAGGGAACTAAGGAGGTTGCTCCACAATTGGCCACGTGGCAACCTCCTGAGCTGATACATGACACTTTTTTTTAACAACAACTTTTTTTTGGAAAAATTAGTTTATAGTCCACTTTCCCCCCTTAATTAAGTGTTAATCCTGCTTCAATTTTTTAGTTGCAATAAGGACAAATAAATTCCACCGGACGAATATACCATATTCTCTCACGGCGTTTTTCTTTCAATCAATACGGAACCAAAACAGGTTGTGATTCAGAGGAAAAACAAATTGCAGGGGATCTCCAATTTCAACGAATATACCCCATTTGACGGTGGAATCCATTTCTAGCCTCAGATCACCCGTCGGAAACTCGATTTGCAGGCTCCGGATGCTCTCGAATCCATGGAGGATTCGAGCAGGAGAGTAATGTGGTCGGGTCGGGTTGACAAAAATGGGTTTCTTTTTAGGAGACGTGAAGGGGTTGAAACACTTGAGGATTGGCCGGAGGAGGGTATCAGGTATTCGCATTCAATGGGTAACAACAATGGGAATCTTCACAAGTACTGGGAAGCAATTGACAGCACATTTGGTCTTCAAGGTGGTTTTATTTGGGACTTGGTTGATCAGGTATATGAATGCTATAAGTATTACTTCTCTCTATTTTCCTTATTTTCTTATTATTTATCAAATCAAATACTTTGTGTCTGATTTCATTGTTGTGTTTCGTTTAGAACCGAATACAAGTTCGCCTTTGAACGCACAAGCTGCACTGCTATAGGAGAATCAAGAAGGTATTATGTTTGAAATGAGCAGATTATGTCTTAATTTTGTTTGACTCAAATGTGTGTTTAAACCTGGATTTTGATCTGTTTTTTTGTGTGCAACTTTTTTCGATTACAGAATACAAGAAGATGGTGTTGAAGTTATACAAGCCTTCATAAGCGTACTGCAACTACTACAAAGAAGAAGAAACAAAGGCAGCTGTGCAGATTATGGAATTCAAAGGCTGCGGTGAAATTGTCGAGTCTAGATACCTTGTTAAAAGAACCTGAGCCTCACGACGGAGGGAACTAAGGAGGTTGCTCCACAATTGGCCACGTGGCAACCTCCTGAGCTGACACTTTTTTTTTAACAGCAACTTTTTTTTGGAAAAATTAGTTTATAGTCCACTTTTTCCCCCTTAATTAAGTATTAATTCAGCTTCAATTTTTTCGTTGTATTAAGGACAAATAAATTCCACCGGACGAATATACCCATATTCTCTCACGGCGTTTTTCTTTCAATCAATACGGAACCAAAACAAGTTGTGATTTAGAGGAAAAACAAATTGCACATTTGACGGTGGAATTCATTTCTAGCCTCAGATCACCCGCCGGAAGCTCGATTTGCAGGCTCCGGATGCTCTCAAATCCATGGAGGATTCGAGCAGGAGAGTCGTGTGGTCGGGTCGGGTTGACGAAAATGGGTTTCTTTCTAGGAGACGTGAAGGTGTTGAAACACTTGAGGATTGGCCGGATGAGGGTGTCAGGTATTCGCATTCAATGGGTAACAGCAATAGGAATCTTCACAAGTACTGGGAAGCAATTGACAGCACATTTGGTCTTCAAGGTGGTTTTATTTGGGACTGGGTTGATCAGGTATATGAATGCTATAAGTATTACTTCTCTCTATTTTCCTTATTTTCTTATTATTTATTAAATCAAATACTTTGTGTCTGATTTCATTGTTGTGTTTCGTTTAGAACCGAATACAAGTTCGCCTTTGAACGCACAAGATGCACTGCTATGGGAGAATCAAGAAGGTATTCTGTTTGAAATGAACAGATTATGTCTTAATTTTGTTTGACTCAAATGTGTGTTTAAACCTGGATTTTGATCTGTTTTTTTGTGTGCAACTTTTTTCGATTACAGAATACTAGAAGATGGTGTTGAAGTTATACAAGCCTTCATAAGCGTACTGCAACTACTACAAAGAAGAAGAAACAAAGGCAGCTGCGCAGATTATGGAATTCAAAGGCAGCGGTGAAATTGTCGAGTCTAGATACCTAGTTAAAAGAACCTGAGGCGCACGACGGAGGTAATTCACCGAACGAAATCGGTAATAGACATGCCTCTTCGGTTCGGATGATGAAAGAAGCATGTGAACGATTGTTTAAGGCTTATGTCTACTACAAGAGAAAGCCGATTGGCATGGTGGCCGCTCTCGATCCCTGCGTTGATGCTCTCAACTACAATAAGTTTAGTGACTCACATAGCTACAGCTTGTTTGAAATGGTACTGTTAATTAATTACTATCATGATTACTCTGTTAGAAATGACACTCTGTTTAATTACTATGTCCACATTGATTTGAACATAATTTCAAGTTGATTAAAGTGCATTGTGATTTTGTACTCATTGTGATTGGTATGGTGGAATGCTTTATTCTCTTGTGATATTTTCAAATTCCAAGTGGTTGGGGCCTGAGCTTATGGTGGTATCATGTATTCTAAACAGATTGACAGAGTAGTTTCATTGAGTTGGCTTTGTACTTGGTATTGAGCCGTAAATGAGCCTTATATGAGCCTGATACTGTGTTACTGATACTGTGTGCCTTATATGATACTGTTAGTGATGTTGTATGCCTTATATGAGCCTTATATGAGCCAAATATGATATTGTGTCCTTTGAATTAAGCCTTAAATGAACCTTATAGGAGCCAGATATGTGTGCATTGAAGTAGTCACTTGAATTAAGCCTTAAATGAGCCAGGTACTGTGTACTGATACTGTATTAGTGTAAACGCTGCGATTAAATTCAGCTTTCAAATACTACGTCGAAAAGGTATCAAATGAGGTCTCAAAATGAAGATAAAAAAAATATGAACTTTGGTGAAACAATTTTGATGATCGGTGTTCTAAATCAAAAGTTACGGTCGTTTCTAAGAAAAACGCTTCGGTTAATGCAAATATTTTTCCGGCTTTCAAACTTTGCGTCGGAAGGGTATCGTATTTGGGCTCAAATTAAAGAGCAAAAAAAAAATATGAATTTCGGCAAAAAAAATTCGATGATCGGAGTTATAAATCAAAAGTTACGCGTGTTTGAAAAAAAAAAAATAAACAAACAAACACACCTGAACCTGAACGGAAGCTGAAGGATGAATGATATGCGCGCGCGTCCACGTGGCACTTTTTTTTTTTTAACAGCAGCTTTTTTTTTTGTTTTTTCCTTCGGTAAAGACCGGAATTTCGGTTTCCGTTATATCTTATCTTATATCAATAAAGAGCTAAGGAGGTTGCTCCACAATTGGCCACGTGGCAACCTCCTGAGCTGACACGTGACATTTTTTTTTAAACAGCAGCTTTATTTTTGATTTTTTTTTTCCTTCGATACAAACCGAAATTTCGGTTAGCATTATATAGAAACCGAAATTTTTGGTTCGGTTATTCGTTACATAAACTGAATCAAAGTGTATATTTGGATACGATACATTTTTAGATCAGCTAATTAATGATAGATGCAAGTATAGTATTTGTAATGATTTCAACGGCTTCGATCGATCGAGACACCCATAATTATACAGTACCAGTACTCAGTAATTGTTCAAATATAAGATTTGCGGCTGCGATCTGGATCATATGTATTCACAAATTCAGAAAGTCCTCTAAAAAAAGAAAAGTCCTTTTAGGGCTTCTCAAATGAAAAAAAAAAAAAAAAGGTCCTTTCAGGCTACTTATAAAATTCTCTACTACTGTCCCGTCTCAAGAAATCCAAAAGAGCTATAAAGAGCTGATGTTGCTCCATAATCTTATACCTATGAATGTTCAATATAAAATGACATTGTATCACTGAAAATGAAAATGAATTATGTTGGTTTTCAGCACAATACCAACGTAAGTCACTTTCTAATTCACATTCATTTTCACTTTCACTGATAAAATGTCTTTTTTGATAAAAATCTTTTCTTATAGCCATAAAATTCTGACATCTTTATAAATATGTCCTAATTGACAATTAACGAATGATTTAAATGACTACTCGAAACGGATAGAATGAATAAAATCATAAATTTTGGTGAAATATCTTTTTTAAATATCTTTATTGTATTAAATATCTAAATCAAAAGCTCCGGTGTTTAAACCTGAAAAAATAAAATGAAAATGTTAATGGTGTGGGAGAGTATTCCATAACATGTTAGAACAAACACCAACCCCCCCACCCACCCACCCTGCCCCTGCCCTCCCCCCTTCCAAAAAAAAAGGTAGAGTGGTTTAAAATGACAAAAAAATAGAGAAAAATAGAAATCAGGACAGTGAAAGTAGAAATTGGATGATAAGGACAAATCCACTGTTCATAACTTAAAATCCACAGTTTGTTGCAGTAGAACTGACCCCAAATATAATGTTTCACTATCACAGTGAAATAAGAATGTGTCATTTTTATCCAAAAAAATATTTCAGTATACTCTTTATATATTTTTATGTTTAAATTGTCTTTTTTGACAATAAGCCAAAAAAAAAAAAAAAAAAAACAAAACAAAAAATTAAATTTATGAGATGAGTAATGAAAAAGAACATCTTTCAAAATGTGTAAAACTCCTTTATTGTATCGGCCGGTTGGGTCTATGAGTCTATCCACGTGATTCGCGACTAAAAGGTCATTTGTCATTTGTCATTTGTCGAGGGAAAACCAAGAAGATAAGTTTGCACAATAATAATAATAAGAGAAAGAGAAAGAGAAAGAGAAAGATAAGGTCTACCGGTTGCCTTTTTTTTTTGTTTTTGTGTACTGTAAATTTTTTTTGGACCAAGTGTACTGTAAAGGTGAAGATGTATCGCTCCACACATTCAGAAAGCCAAACCTATTGCATTGTCGTTTGACGAAAGAAAAATATAATAGATTGTAGAAAATCATGATCAAACTCATATAAAAGGGAGAAAAGTTATCCCTACAGACCATTACAACGTGAGAGAGAATGTATGAAAATGCATCTCAACCCTTCACTCGGTATAATCCATAAATCACTATTGCACTATAACTCTTCTCTATAAGATGAGTGACATCATCCCAAAACCTAAGTTGTGAGGTGAAGGATGCCCACCTCTTAATATGGTGGTGATCTGATAAAGAATCTGACATGTATGGCAACTTTAACACGCCCTCAAGTGTTAAAGGCGTTATAAGACCAACAAAGAGCAAGTAATCTTTGCACATAAAGAGGTGACCCAAACTCATATAAGATGAGGGATGTAATTAATCCCAAAACGTAGATTGTGAGATGAGGAAACTTGGTTGTGGTGAGGAAGTTAAATCTGTGGTGAGTGCGATAAAGAAGTGTCAATGCGACAATTTTAACATAGATTTCGATCTAGAATCATGTACGATGCTCTCACGTAAGAAAATTTTTCCACATGTTGATTAAACTTTTGGTTTATGATCAAATAATTGCCTTCAAAAGTTACTCTAAGAAAACCCCAGTAATCGCCTTTTAAGGTTTTGGGTTTATGATCCAAAGAATCTCCTTTTTAGGGTTTAGAATCATATGAGATCAAAATTGATACGATCATAAAATTATAGTTCCAATTTTATAATTTTCCCAATTAAGAATCTAATCTGTTGGATCCAATTAGCAAGACGTGCGGGAATAACAATGAAACTATTAGCTGTTTGTTCTTCGATTGATGTATTACTAAACTCTTAAGCCGTTTATTGGTTATGTAATGTATTTTCGTTTTCGGTATGAAAAAAAATAAGGATTAACGAGTAATCATGTCGATTACTTTGAATTTGGTACAATTTACGAGAAATGTTTTCTCTGCATATTCGGAGAAATATCTTAAACATTTTTATTTAATTTTAAAATAGAGACATGATTTAAGAATAAGCAAATATTTATACAAGACAATCAGTAGGTAATGGTAAAATTGTTGTATTTATAGATCTTTTCCTTCCGATCCATCTAAAATATTAATTCATCAGAATTTGTTATCGGGTCTGCAAAATACCGATTATTTACATTATGCGCTAGTGTATCGCAATATGAAGGAATGAACAGATCCAAATCTTGTTATTTTCGAACATTCTCTTGAATGTTTAATCATTGGAATTTTTTATTTTTTTTCTCAGTTTAACTGATTTTCGTTTCTATCTATTTTTTTTGTTAACAAATATGGGTCTTTGACGACTCTTGTATCATATTCCCTCCTTTCTAAAATAATTGAGGCACTAAAATAATTGAGACAGCTTGTCAAAAAAAATTGTTTTAAAATAACTGAGGTAAAATATTTTCTAAAGCAGTATTTATTGATAAGTTTTCTAATTTTTCGTTATTTAATACTAGATAAGAAGTTAAAAGAATACTGCATTAATTGTATCATAAATATTTTTTAGTCATTGCATCATTAAAGTCATATGATTAAATCACATCATTAATAAGCGTGTTTTAAGCAACTGCCTCAGTTATTTTAAAACGGATGAAGCATGGATATTCTACTTGCCCATTACCATTTAGAGCCCGTTTGGATTGAAAGAATTAGATAGAAAGGAAAAGAAAAGATAGTGACAGAAAAGAAAGGAGAGGTAATTGAGGGATTGTGAAATTTATTTTGAGCGTTTGGATAGAACTAGATGGAAATGCAAGTAAGGTTTAAAAGTGTGTTTGGAATATCAGTGGAAAGAAAAAGAAATCGAAAGATTATTAATGATTTTCCAATTTCAGACATTGCATTAAACATGATTCTCCATATTTCTCAATTTTAGACTTCCTTGTTCATTCAATGCATAAGGTAAAGCACCTCGATGCTATCTGCACAAAACTACTGAGATATATATATATATATATATATAAGACAACAAAACAAAGCTCCCCTTCAACTAAAAATAAACAACCAGAAAAAAGTCATTTTCTTTTTCATTTCATGACCAAATTGCAACAATGATTCTTTCAAAAAATTAGCAGCATATATTCCAATTAATAATAATAATACCAATACATAAATTATTTTACATACCTCAAAATCTTGATGATATATAGCCTGATACCTCAAAGCTCTGAAATTATTTGATGGTAAAATAAATATTGTTGCTAGAACCTTACTGATACCGCAAAAAGTGCTGCTATAAATTGGCCAAAAAATAATTGCGCCAAAATAGGGAGGAAGATCGTGGAAACTGGCGCCAAATCTGCAGGTAATTAGCACCAATTTGGGTTAGTGGGAGTTGTGGAATAAGTAAGGTTATTTAGGTAATGTTTTTTCAAAAAAAGAATTATATTTAAAATAATTTTTTCAAAAAAAACCTTATCCTTTTCGGCAGGAAAACACACTACTGAATTTACATTGCACGCTTTCCCCTCCTCTCCCTCCTTCCCCTTTCCTTTCCTTCTAACATAAGCTTGCCAAACGCCTTCAAATAAAATCCATCCAAACCCTTTCCTTTCTTCACCTTCCTTTTCTTCCTATCCAAACAGGCCCTAAGAGTCTTGTTAATAAAATATTTATTGTTGAACCAATATATATTTAAACCAAACCAGTAATTTTATTCATTACAAACAAAGGTTACAAGGTTTGTGCCTCCGTGGCCTCTTCAATGTATAATCCCACCTCCTTAAAATCCTAGACGGTAAAATTCGGTGTGGGAAAAAACGGGTGCTAAGTAAAGAGTATAAGCCCTATACATTGGCAAACCCTATCCAAGAATGTAGGAATTTGTCTTCTCATTAATTGATAAGATGAAGATTCTGTAAAATTGGAAGGAATTGATGTCAGACTTCGTAATGGAGAAGTTTAAAATTTTGGATAATTGGATTTGGTAACAAAGACTTAACTGGTTTCTATCATATTAATTAGGGCTGTTTTTATTAAATTAATACTCCCTGCGTTTTGAAATATCTGAGGCAGTTGCCAAAAACACACAAATTAAGAAAGCAATTTATTGCATTGACTTTCATGTGATATATACTAAAATACCCCTAACTAACCTTTTAAAAAAAAAAAAAAAAAAAGCAAGCAAAGAGGCGCTGATATTGTTTGGGATGAGGAGTAAGCATTAATAATGAGTAGTGTAACAGCCACCCATTACAACTCTCTCCCCCCAAATTCACTCTCCAAACAAAAACTTAACTGTACGGAGAGATTTCATTTTACCCCAGGTAAAAGGAAATGTTTTATAATCTTTTCTATATGTCTGACACCCAATCTCTTGCATATTTAGGCAACCAAGTTTTCTTTGAATTGAGAAACAATATAAATAAAAGATCTATCTATCAACTTTTGATGTTAACACATAACTTAAAAGAAGATGTTAACAGAGAGCCTTCGAGCTGTGCCAACAGAGGATGCACAAGAACTCGATTTCGCATAAAGAGAGAGCTTATACTTTATGGAGACTCAACACTTGAAGCTACTACTCCATAACTTAAAATTACAAACATTTGAGAGAGGGATAAACAGTAGACAAAGCATCAGGGGTGTAAAAAAAAAATCGAAGTACGAAAAGTAAAGGAAAAAAAAAAAAACCATCAATTGGAACAAACATAGAACCCTTTGAAGGGTAATAACATGAGCTCCAAATGATCGATTAAATCTCAGAAGAAAAAGGGAGAGAAAAAAAAAAACAAACAAAAAAAGCAAAAAGACCAATTCATCTCCAAAAAAAACCCTTTAGAATTCTGATGATGCCGCTGGAAAACCTTTGGGTAGAATGTGCATTTAATGAACCAGAAGAAAAATAAAAAAGAAGGGTAAAATATGAATAATACATTAAATATTTTATTGAAATGTGTACTGCCTCAGTTATTTTGGAACAGTTTTTGTTTGGCAACTACGTCAGATATTTCGGAACGGATCTTTTTGGCAATTATTAACTAAAGAAACGACAAAGCTATGAGAGTATCTTTGTTATTACCCCCCTCTCTCTCCCCACACGCGCACACCTTGTATTGAATAGGAAGGATTATTGATTTCCAAATTAAAAGTTTTGTTTTAACTATTTGGTATTAAAAAGAATTAAAAAAACGTCTCCAACATGTATAAGTAAATAATTTTTTTAAAAAAAACCATGTCATAACTAGCTAAGGGGGCGTTTGTTAAAACTGAATTCTGAAATCTGAAGTCTGAAGTCTGAAATCTGAAATCTGAATATATTAAGTTTCTAAAATATTTAAGTACTGAAATTGAATAGAGTGTTTGATAACACCTATGAAAAAATCTTAAAATTACGTTATGATTTTTTTTTTTTTTTTTTTGGTCGAAACCGGATATTTTATTAATAATCAAACTGTACAAACTTTACAAATCAAATGAGAGGGAATTTACACTAACTGGAAGAAACGAAACTCGAAAATCAAGGCCAAGCTAATCTAAGTTCACGGGCTCGTGACGACAGGATATAAAGATCAACTTCGGCGGGCGTGGAAGGTCCGAGTGGTGGCTTTCTTTATTCCTCCAATACCAAAGACTCATCACGATTTCACGGAACAAGAATCTCCAAAACGCAGTGTTATCGTGTTTATACATATTTATTTTCAAACAATTTTCCAACCAGGAGGGTGTGTCGAATGGACAGACAAAGTGGTCCCAATGTTGCCGGTGAATAACATGTTTCCACATGTCGTGAGTCCAGGGACAATCTCTCAAAGCATGCAACGTGGTTTCCTGTAGAATTTCCACAAATGGGGCAAGCACCATCATCACTGATAGACCTCGAAGCCAAAAGACCCGCAGTTGGAAGGGCATCACGGTGGATTTGCCAAAGAAGAAAATTGCCACGAAGAGGCCCCTTAATGGACCAAATGATACGCCATACATTGTCCCCCGGGCCTTCCTCATATTGGTGGATTTCATGGTAGGCCGAGTTGACTGAGAATTTGCCCGAGGTGTTTAATTTCCAAGTAACATGTCCATCGCCGTCGATGCGAATCGCGTTCATGAGAGAATCACCGCCGAGCAAATATGACGCCAAATAAAGCTACAATTCGGCTTTGGTGTATCAAAGGGAGAACCATATTTACATTTGAGCAATTTCACCCACAACTTTTCTGGTTCCGTCAAGAGCTGCCATGAAAGTTTCGCAAGAAAAGCGGTGTTCATGTCCCGAGAACTTCTTATTCCGAGCCCTCCCTTAAATTTTGGTTGGCAAATATGATTCCAGACTCTTAGATGAAGACCCGTTCCTCCACATCGTGCCCCCAAAAGAAAGATCGAATTATTTTGTCGAGCTCATGGGTTATATACGGAGACAGGCAATTTAACAGTTTGCATTTGGTAGTAGGGTGTCGTGGAGAGAACCGTTTGGGATAAAATAGCACGACCAGCTTTGGATAACGTATTTGCTTTCCACGGTTGCAGCTTATCACGAACTTTGTCAATAAGACCTTGAAAATCCTCCTTCTTCACACGAGTATGATGTAAGGGTACTCCAAGGTATTTCTCAAGATGGGGCGTGTGTGACATACCAAGTGCACCCTCGAGATCAGAAATGGTTCGGCCATGGGTGTTGGGGGACGTGGCGAACCTTGACTTGGCAACACTAATTTTCTGACCCGAAATGTTGCAGAAGCTAGTGAGAACTTTATCAATATTAAAAAAACAGTGGTGCAATTTTTCTTTTTAGCAAATATGCTACAATGTAGTTATAATTTTTAACATAATATATATATATATATATATATATATATATATATATATATATATATATATTGAGGAAAATATATATGTATGTATGTATATGCATGCGTTTTCATGAATAGTTCATAACATCTGCACATACAATTTTTTTTAATTTTAGGACTGCACATACATATAACAAATATATAAGTAATACATTGAAAAATATATTTAAAACTTTATCCTAATCATACAATTACACTAAAAACCAAAGTCTGTAAAAGTAAAAGTGGGAAAAACTGTATCTCATTCCATTAGATAATCCCTTTATATAGGGTCACGGTTACAATGTGAACACAAATTACATTGATGGCAATAAATACTGATTGACCGTTACATAATAACCGAAAGATAATCGTCATTGGCTTTTTGTGAAGGCACATAATAGTATTTTCCTTCAACACTCCCCCTTGTGCCAAGTCAAAGGCGAAATGGTGCATGGATCGTTGCCTCATTAAAAACCTTGCCAAGTAACAAAACCGAGTGGGACAAAATAAAACTTGGTCAAAGGGAAAAAGAGCACAACGCACCTTTAATCTTTAAGGATAACATGTGTGTATTAGACTCCCCCTGAGGTCTATATCTCCCCCTGATCCTTACACCGATCAAGGAAGCTTTGAAAGCCTTCGCATTCCTATATTTTTCACATGTTCCTCAAATATTGCTTTAGGCAGTGACTTGGTAAACAAATCTGCCACATTCTCCTCAGACCTTACTTGATTCACTTGAATCTTGAGGAGAGCTTGTTGTTGCTGGTTATAGAAAAACTTTGGTGATATGTGTTTTGTGTTGTCACCCTTGATATAACCAAGCTTCATCTGTTCGATGCAAGTCGCATTATCTTCATAAATGCAAGTAGGCTCTTGATGGTGGAACTTAAACCACTTTGGTCCTCGAATATGTGTAATGATGGACCTTATCCATATACACTCACGAACCGCCTCATGTAGAGCAATAATCTCAGAGTGGTTCGAGGAGGTAGCCACAAGACTTTGCTTGGTTGATCTCCAAGATATCGCCGTGTTCCCAATGGTAAATACATAACCGGTTTGGGAACGACCTTTATGTGGTCGAGATAGATACCAGGCGTCTGCAAACCCAACTAATACATTGTTTGGGGTTTCGTAGTAGGGTGGCGATTTATTGTCGGCGTTTTCTTTAGGAGTTGTATTTTCATTTACGGTCCCTCTTGTCTTTGTGTAAGGGAAAAATAGGCCCAAGTCAATGGTTCCTTTTAGGTATCGAAATATGTTTTTAATACCATTCCAATGACGCTGCTGCGTTGGCGGAGGTGAATCTAGCTAACAAGTTCACCGAGAATGCAATATCCGGTCGAGTACATTGAGCTAAATACAATAATGCGCCTATTGCACTTAAGTAGGGAATTTCACTCCCAATAGCTCCTCGTCATCTTCCTTTGACTAAAATGGATCTTTCTTTATGTCCAAACTTCGACCGATCATGGGAGTGCTAACAGGTGCACTTTGTCCATATTAAATCGCTGAGCATCTTTTGGACATATGCAGACTGGTGGATGAGTATTCCACAAGCTCGGTGTTCTAGTTCAAGGCCTAGACAAAACCGAGTTTTCCCAAGATCTTTCATCTCAAATTCGGTTTCAAATAGCTCGCGGTTTCTCTTATTTCATTAAGAGTACCTATTATGTTCATATCATCGACATATACCGCTACAATTGCAAATCCGAACTTGTTTTCTTTATGAATACGCAGGGCATAGTTCATCATTCTTATATCCTTCCCAATCAAGTAGTCACTTAGGCGGGCATACCACATCCGCCCGGATTGTTTTAATCCGTAAAGTGAGCGTTTCATGATTGCAAACGCACTCCGTGGTTTAGAGTCACTTGACTTGGGCAATGAAAGACCATCGAGCACTTTCATGTATATCTCTCGAATCAAGATCCCCATAGAGATATCTCAGAACCACATCCATGAGTCTGCATTTCCAATCCTTCGAAACAACTAAACTAACTAGGTAACGGAAAGTTATTACATCCATTACAGAGAGTATGTCTCCTCATAGTCAATTCCGGCGTTGTGAGAAACCTTGCGCCACAAGGCGAGCCTTGTACCTTAGGACTTCATTCTTCTCATTACGCTTTCGACAAATACCCATTTATGTCCTACAGTGCTTTACACTTGGTGGGGTTAGCACTACCGGACCAAATACTGCCTCTTTGTCGAGAATCTAGTTCTGCTGGATTGCTTCTTTCCATTGAGGCCAATCTGCTCTTTGTTGACATTCTCGCAATGTGAGCGTGGTTCGACATCATCGTGCTCTATGATTTCTTGAGCAACAAAGATATGCAAATATATCATCAATGTGCATGGAAGATCTTTCCATCAACTCGTATGCACTCTCATAATCCATTGAGATTTCTTTGTTCTCTGGAATCAATTCAAACATCGGAGCGTCCTCCAAAGATTGATTCATGGACATAATCATGTCGAGATAATCTCATGAGAGGGATTCTCTACATTGATGATTAATGGGTCGGATTGTGCCTTACTCGCCTCTCTTCTTCCTTGGGTGAGTATCGGTCGAACCAAGTGGTCTCCCTCTTCCTTTGGGCAGCCCACGGCCTCATCCACACCTCCACTAAGTGTGGTCGCAATGCCTTTAGCTACAACATTGTGCCCCTTTTGGGGACTTCTAACCTTGCGACGCGTTCTGCGGTGGTATATGTGATCTTGTCACTTTAGCAATATCGAGAACGATCGGCATCGAATGCGCTACGTTACAAGATTAAGTATTCTTTGCACTTCACTTTCACTTTGTGAGGTACGGGATCAAAATGAGGCGAGTGGGGACAAACCACGACAATTCTGCTGCGTTCCTTAGAAAATCCTTTTTCTTATCTCCCTAACGACGGGAAGACGAGTCTCATCAAAGTGACAATCCGCAAATCTTGCGGTAAATAGATCGCTCATCAAAGGTTCCAAATAGCGGATAATAGTTGGGGATTCATATCCAACATAAATACCTAATCGCCTCTCGAGGACCCATTTTAGTGCTTATTTGTGGAGGCGCAATAGGCACATATCTTTGCACAACCAAATATGCGTAAGTGTGAAATATCAGGCTCATATCCAGGTAACCAACCGGTGCGCAGAAAAAATGGTTGGCTAGCGGTGGAGTCCAAACGAGTAAGTAAAGCTGCGTGCAATATTGCATAACCCCGGCGAGATAGAGGCAAGTTGGTGCGCGCAACCAATGCCCTGGCCACCATCTCAGCCTTTTGATGGTGGCTTCGCGAGACCATTCGTGTATGCACATGGGTACAGGATGTTCTACATCAATCCCGATAGACATGCAATAATCATCAAATGCTTTTGATGTGAACTCTCAAATGTTATCAAGCCTTATAGACTTGATAGGGTGATCGTGGTGGTGAGCCCTTAAACGTATAATCTGCTAAAGAGTTTTGCAAATGCGGCATTCCTTGTGGACAATAATGCGACATGTGACCAAATGTCGAGGCATCCACCGTAACCATAAAATACTTGAATGGCCCGCGTTCGGATGGATAGGTCCACATATATCACCTTGTATTCTTTGTAAGAATGGAATGTTTTGTTTCATGTCTTTAGCATAGGAAGGTCTCGATCCTGTTTTGCTAAAGAGCAGGCTTTGCAAAATGATTGGTGTGCCTTGGAAATGGTCAATGAGGAAGAGGATATAACTCATCCGGTGCTTGAGATTTACAATGGTCGCTTTGAAACAACACTACTTTGGACACTTTGCATTGTGTCGGATTTTTGTCCCATTTTGTTTTTTCCTCGAAAGAAGGGATGTCCGTGTGAGTTCTTTAAAATACGGATCATCATATCTCGACCAGGTGTCCCAGCGATCATGCCAAAGCCTCAGTATGAGTCGTTGTCCCAAATTTCATTGTTGGTGACAACGATAGGATTCAATAATCCGAATAGTAGTAATATATAATCCATTAGATTGACTCATAAGCTTTTCTAGTATGCGTTTCCTTCCACATTCATTTGTGGTAATATACAAATATTCGGTTCCATTCTCACAAAGAGTTTCCAAATGATAACCGTTGGCACGAATATCTTTGAAACTTAACAAGGTTCGATTGGCTCTGGGTGCATATAGGCGTTTGTGACTTTATCGTTGTGCCGTTAGGCATCAAAAATGTGGCATTTCCTCGCCCTTGTATTACTTGTGATGATCCAATCATCGTAGTCACAGATGAATTACATGGAATTAACTCGACAAATAATTGTCTATTCCTTAAGATAGTGTGTGTGGTTCCACTATCAGCTAAGCACTCTATTTCTCCTCGATTCATTCCTACATTTAAATTAGATGAGATTAAAAAGTCGAAGACATAACTCATATTCTTTAGAGTTTTTCGATGGAGATAGAATGATATGCTTTTCATCCCGATATATATGTTTATTGTATGGTAGATGTATTGCTTTACATCTTAATAGTGCTATTTTCGAACCATGTATATACTGGTAAATAAAATCGAATAAAATTCAATACTTCAGAATAAAATCCGAAATTTATTAATAGGCCAACGAAAATCAAAAATAAAAGTCTCGTACATCAAAATCCAATTCAACAAACCATTATTCAAATGAACTTTAAGACCAAAATAGTCTAATTAAAAATAAGGCATTCCGCCTTCACAATGTTCTTGGAAAAATAAATAAATAAGCAAAGCGAGATCAATCAAAGTCCTGAACATCCATTGACCGAAAGGTGGTTCTTGTTGCTATTGAAGTCTGCAATTGTGAGGTTGACATCGGTGTCATTGCCTCCATCTTCCGTATAGTGGGCCTCTTGTTCTCTAGATTCCCTATACCTCTTGTAATTGGTCACTACTTTGTTACTTGCTCGGCGGTATTATACCAATGCCCAGTAACTCCACACCTATAGCAAGGTTCGGCCCAAACTCTCTCCTTTTTTTCTTGAGGGTTCTTAGGTGCCTTTTGCATCTTAGCCTTAGGACCACCATGGCCACTAGGACCATCACCACCATTTCTCAAGCCATACATTGGGGACCTCCACGGCCCATACTACGGCCCTGGGTCCCTTTCCACGTGGTGCATTGTTTCCACGTGGGTAAGGCTCAACGTCCAACTCCCTTTTCTTTGGGGTTCTTTCCACCTTTCATCTTGCCATAGTTAACCTCGTGAATTTTCTTTGTCCCAAAGAGTCCGGCATTATTATTCATGAGAACTTGATCATGCCGCTCACCCACTTGCGGATGTTGATCAATTTGTGAAAGGTCGTAATATTTTTCTTGTCGTACTCCACTATATACGGGTTCGCTAGTATAAGTCTTTGAAGTAGGAAAAAGTGGAAAGAGTCTTCGGATCATATCATCTTCTCGTGAGTTCCTTTCCACGAATTTGAGACGTGCTTCTAAGACGCAACATGTCCTTGTTGAATTGGTCTACCCCTTTGTAGTCAAGCAAGCGGATTTCATTCCACCGAGCGCATAGCTCGGGAGTAAAGTGTCATGAATGTTCCCAAAACGTCCCTCTAGTGGGCATCCTACGATTCTTTGGGTGTTTTCAATCAAGGTACTCCCAAAGTAAGCTAGAGTCAATATGTCGCCTCAAGAACATTAGGGCATTTGCTTTTACTTTAGCAGATGGGTCGCCCTGGGGTCGGTGGGTGTTTTGATAGTGAGAGTGTAGTCCTTTGCAACAAAGGCCATTTCCACATCCCGAAACCCAGCGGTGGTACTCAATTCCTTCTGAGTCCAAGATTTCAAATTCGGGTCGAGTTGTATCAGCCATCTACATAAACAAGAGTGAAGAGCATATTAATTATGTAGTCATAAGACATCCACAATAATTAATTTCCAAGAGTGTGAATTGGATCACGATGCCATGGTACATAGCGGTCACTCATTTTTTCGATGCTTTGTGAAGATACTTTATCACATTGATTGTTTTGTACTTAGTATATAACGCCTATGAAATTTCTTTATCATAGGATGACATATAATCTTATTTATAAGGCAATCAACATATAATTATTATGCTCAATTTGAAATTTCGGGCAAACATAGCACATAACATTTTTCATGGCAACATGCATATACATATCAAATTGGCCATTGATTGTTTATTAGGAGTGAATCGTTTTTCTTATTTGTTCAATTGTTTATTACTATTTGTTAGGATAAATTGCTGCACTTTATCACATGTTAAAAAGGATTCTATTTAATTTATTTTTTTGGCATGGGATTCTATTTAATTTAATTTAGAAAAGTGTTGCTGTAAATTAAATTAGAAGAAATCACCTGGATAACTAAGGATCCAACGCCGCCAGCACTACCAAGGACAAGAATAGTTTGGCCGGCGGAGAAGGCGGCGCGTTCAAATCCTTCGTGAGCAGTTTCAATGGCAAGAGGAAGACTAGCAGCTTCAACAAAAGAGAAATAGCTAGGCTTCAATGCCAATAGTTTCTCCTCGACGGCGGTGTACTCTGCTAATGACCCGAACCGTTTCGGATTCACCAAAGCATGCTCATTTATATCACCATAAACTTCATCTCCGACTTTGAATTTCTCCACTTTGCTTCCCACCAACCACTACTACTCAAATGACGTCGTATCCCGGAACCGTCGGAAGAGGAGAATCGGTGGCGGCGAACAAGCCGACGCGCTTAGAATCCACGGGATTAAGAGCGGCGACAACAACTTTGATCGAACTTGATCATCATAGATTTGAGGAAGTTGTACATCGATTCAAGCTTGAGCTCTTCTTCAATTTTACCGTATTGTTTATAAACCCAAGCTTTGATTTTGGGCGGTGCGGTGTAATCGCCGTTGATGGATAAAGCCGTTCATTCGGGTCGGGCGGCGGCGGCAAAGAGGTCGGCGGCGGGCGGCGGCTCAATTAGGGTTTTTTTCCGAGCTACGTCGCGATAACGTGTAAAAGTAAAAGTGGGAAAATCGTATCTCATTCCATTAGATAATCCTTTATATGGTCACGATTCTGATGTGAACACAAATTACATTGATGGCAATAAATACCGATTGACCGTTACATAATAACCGAAAGATAATCGTCGTTAGGCTTTGACGGCGAACATAATAGTATTTTCCTTCAACAAAGTCCATGAAATAATGAAAATATTAAAGGGTTCAAAAAAATAATGTCCGGGAACAGTAAAATGCGGCTGGACTCATTAGTAGAAAATAAAGTACAGTAATATAAGGGAGGTTTGTATAAAAAAAATAGAGATCATGGGCAATAACAGCATAACGTGGGATCATTGATTTTCGGAAGCAAAATTTTCAGACTTAAGCAGTCCTCAAACCATTTAAAATTTCTCACTACCAATTCAGATGTTCTTAACTAATTAAGTGGTGTTACAATTATTATCAAACACCACTTAATATAACCACCACTTAATCTTTTAAGAATAAGTGCTTAATTTTGTAAACAAACAGGCCCTAAATCATTGGTTCTCCCCATTAATGTTTTTTTTATGAGTTCTAGTACGATCACATTTATATCATTAACTATAATGAGGCATATGTCAATCGATAAATCAAACATTATCATAAATATTGTTAAAATAATATGTCATAATATATGTTGTGATTCTGTATTTGTAACGAATCATTATTTCATTATAGTGTGATATTGTGTAGCCGTTAATGTTTGGTGATCCATAAATTTTTATTTGAGGGCTGATCTAAAAAAAAATTCGCATTAAATTCCTTCAGGAACAGCTTACTGTCTAGCATTTATTTTGGGCCCAAAAAATACACATTGTCCACTCATTTTACCAACTTGTTCTAATATATATATATCTCTTCTCAACGACTGTATTGCACAAAATATTTATAAAAAAAAAAATAGTTAAGTCATAAGGGCGTGTTTTAAAACTTAAATAGTTGAGAAGGGCCAGCTACTACGCGTGTGTTTACACGTTTTATACGTGTGTTCTTTACGTTTGTTGTCAACCATTTTTTTAGATTAAAACTTGTACTGTACAACCTTTAACCTAAAAAAAAATTCAATGTCTGACATGCTATTCATGTTTCATTTTTGTAATTTTTCAATTTATTTTATATGAATCTTTGTAATTATCATTTATCACCCTTCTTTAACTAGTCATCAAATTGAATGGAAAATCCGCGTTACATTACACGTACCTATTTCACATGGGCTTGAGAATATGTTCTCCAATTTTAGTCAAGTTGGATGTCTTTGTTCGATAGGATTGAGATTAGTGCGAATTAGGAAAGTGACGAGTTGAGAATATGTTTGTTTTTTTGCAGGAAATAAGAGAACATTTAGGTAAGATAAATAATTAGGAATTAGAATAATATACTACATTCGTCCCAAAATATAAATTTGTTTAGTACTTTTCACACAGTTTAAGAAAGTAGTTAAATGTGATTAATTTTATGATATAAGTCTAAAATACAATTTGACCGTTATTAATGCAAAAGTTGTGTAGTAGTGAAAAGTGGTTGATGTATAATAAATAAAGGAAGAAGGAAGAAAAACGTAATAAATATTACATTGGTATTTTAAACGGACTTATATTATAGAACAAAACTAAAAAACTTAAGGTGGTATTTATTACAGAAAACAAAGCGTGCGTGAATTACAATCGGCATGTGCAACACAAAAGCTATTTTTTTTCCCCCAATTTGACGGCTATTTTTTTTTTTTTGTGTACTGTAAATTTTTTTTGGACCAAGTGTACTGTAAAGGTGAAGATGTATCGCTCCACACATTCAGAAAGCCATACCCATTGCATTGTCGTTTGATGAAAGAAAAATATAATAGATTGTAGAAAATCTTGACCAAACTCATATAAGAGGGAGAAAAGTTATCCCTACGGACCATTACAATATGAGAGAGAATGTATGAAAATGCATCTCAACCCTTCACTCGGTATAATCCATAAATCACTGTTGCACCATAACTCTTCTCTATAAGAGGAGTGACATCATCCCAAAACCTAAGTTGCGAGGTGAAGGATGCCCACCTCTTAATATGGTGGGTGATACAATAGCAAATGCTCAATGTATGACAACTTTAACACGCCCCCTCAAGTGTTAAAGGGCATTATAAGACCAACAAAGAGGCTCAATACTTGCACAATAAATAGGTGACCCAAACTCATATAAGATGAGGGATGTAATCCCAAAACTTAGATTGTGAGATGAGGGAAACCTAGGTTGTGAGCTGAGGGAAGTTCATCTCTAGGTGGTACAATAGCAAGTGTCCAATGCGACAATTTTAACATAGATTTCGATCTAGAATCATGTACGATGCTCCCACGTAAGAAAATTTTTCCACATGTTGATTAAACTTTTGGTTTATGATCAAATAATTGCCTTCAAAAGTCACTCTAAGAAAACCCCAGGAATCGCCTTTTAGGATTTTGGGTTTATGATCCAAAGAATCTCCTTTTTAGGGTTTAGAATCATATAAGATTAAAATTGATACGATCATAAAATTATAGTTCCAATTTATAATTTTCCCAATTAAGAATCTAATCTGTTGGATCCAATTAGTGGTGGTCAAACAAAACCGGACCGGCGGTTGGGAACCGGAACCGGCGGTTTTTGAACCGGCGGATTGGTCAACCGCCGGTTGGTAGAACTGCCGGTTGTATGGTTGGGGGGCGGTTGGAGGTTTTGAGCAACCGGACCGGAACCGGAACCGGCGGTTGAACCGGTTTTTTTTTATTTAATTTTTTTATTTTCTAAACACTTCAAAATTCCTATAAATACTTATTTAATAAAACTAATTACTACAATTTTTAATAAAATTTAAAAATTCCTATAAATACTACAATATATCTCACGTAATATTTAATAAAACAGCATTTTTAATCAACATATACTTAAAAACCGACTAAACAAGCCTATAAAAAAAATATAAAAGACTAAAATAAATATAAAAAAAAACTATAATAACCTATCAAAAAAACTATAAAAGACTAAAAAAACAATAAGAACTACGTTCGTTTTGATTTTTTTATATGTATCGTGCCTCCGATACGATTACATATAAAAGATACGTAGGCAACCGAATTTCCGGTACAAGCGTTGAAAAAATAACATAATTTACATATATAAAATAACACAATATTACTATTATATTTAAACCGAATAGAAAACTATTTATAAAAAATTTATATTACATTTGCTTTAGTAATTATAGTGAAAAGAATAATAATTTGTTATTGTAGTGAAAATAATAAGTATTATATGAAAAAGTTATAAAAAAAAAATTATGAAATTTTAAAACCGTGGCCTGAACCGTGATCTGAACCGTGACCGGAACCGGGAGCAAACCGGCAAAACCGTGAACCGGCACCAACCGGCAACCGGCGGTTTTCAACCTTCAACCGGCGGTTCACACCAACCGGCGGTTTGTCAACCGGCCCAAACCGGCAACCGGCGGTTCCGGTTGAGGGGAGGGGCGGTTGGGGCATTTGGCCACCACTAGATCCAATTAGCAAGACGTGCGGGAATAACAATGAAACTATTAGCTGTTTGTTCTTCGATTGATGTATTACTAAACTCTTAAGCCGTTTATTGGTTATGTAATGTATTTTCGTTTTCGGTTTGAAAAAAATAAGGATTAACGAGTAATCATGTCGATTACTTTGATTTTGGTACAATTTACGAGAAATGTTTTCTCTGCATATTCGGAGAAATATCTTAAACATTTTATTTTATTTTAAAATAGAGACATGATTTAAGAATAATCAAATATTTATACAATCAGTAGCTAATGGTAAAATTGTTGTATTTATAGATCTTTTCCTTCCGATCCATCTAAAATATTAATTCATCAGAATTTGTTATCGGGTCTGCGAAATGCCGATTATTTACATTATCTGCTAGTGTATCGCAATATGAAGGAATGAACAGATCCAAATCTTGTTATTTTCGAACATTCTCTTGAATGTTTAATCATTGGAATTTTTTTTTTCCTCAGTTTAACTGATTTTCGTTTCTATCTATTTTTTTCAACTATTTTTTTTGTTAACAAATATGGGTGTTTGACGACTCTTGTATTATACTCCCTCCTTTTTAAAATAATTGAGGCACTAAAATAATTGAGACAATTGTCAAAAAAATTTGTTTTAAAATAACTCGAGGCAAAACATTTTCTAAAGGAGTATTTATTGATAATTTTCCTACTTTACCGTTATTTAATACTAGTTAAGAAGTTAAAAGAATATTGTATCATAAGAATTTTTTAGTCATTGAATCCTTAAAGTCATAGGTTTAAATCACATCATTAATAAGCGTGTTTTAAGCAACTGCCTCAGTTATTTTGAAGCGGATGAAGCATGGATATTCTACTTGCCCATTACCATTAAGGGTCTTGTTAATAAATTATTTATTGTTCAACCAATATATATATATATATATATATATATATATATATATATATATATATATATATATATATATATATATATATAAAACCAAACCAGTAATTTTATTCATTACAAACAAAGGTTACAAGGTTTGTGCCTCCGTGGCCTCCTCAATGTATAATCCTACCTCCTTAAAACCCTAGTCCGTAAAATTTGGTGTGGGAAAAAACAGGGGGAGCTTTGCCGATCTACCACTAATTTGGGAGCCTATTTGTGCGATACCACTGTGTTGTCGATCTACCACTCCCATTTTCGCGTTTTAGGTGTTTTGGGAACCAAACTAAACCCTAATTGGGAAGGGGAACCCAATAGGGAAGGATGTCTGTTAAGATCGCGTCACAAAGGTGGAAAAAAAGGGAGAAAATCGCGAATCAAAATCGCTTTTTTTTTGGGTGGTATTACCAAATACACCTGTAAGAAGCGATGTAAAAGCTAAAAATCCCAAAAAAACAGGTGCTTAGTAAAGAGTATAAGCCCTATACATTGGCAAACCCTATCCAAGAATGTAGGAATTTGTCTTCTTATTAATTGATCAAAGATGAAGATTCTGTAAAATTGGAAGGAATTGATGTAGACTTCATAAAATAGAGACTTTTTTTTAACACATTTTGACGCAAAAAGCTCCTAACTTTTTTTTTTTAAAGACGTTAAAATATTTATAATTGGCATTTTCTTGTCTGGAAATAATTAATATTCTCATTGGATAAAATTAAAGCACGTCATTAATGGAGACGTTTAAATTTTGGTTTAAAGACGTTAAAATATTTATAATTGGCATTTTCTTGTCTGGAAATAATTAATATTCTCATTGGATAAAATTAAAGCACGTCATTAATGGAGACGTTTAAAATTTTGGATAATTGGATTTGGTAACAAAGAATTAACTGGTTTCTATCATATTAATTAGGGCTGCTCTTATTAAATTAATACTCCCTCCGTTCCGAAATATCTGAGGCAGTTGTCAAAAACACACAGATTAAGAAAGTAATTTATTGCATTGACTTTCATGTGATATAGACTACAATACCCATAACTAACCTTTTAAAAAAAAAAAAAAAAAAAGCAAAGAGGCGCTGATATTTTGTTTGGGATGAGGAGTAAGCATTAATAATGAGTAGTGTAACACTCACCCATTACTACTCTCTCCCCCCAAATTCACTCTCCAATCGAAAACTTAACTGTACGGAAAGATTTCATTTTACCCCAGGTAAAAGGAAATGTTTTATAATCTATACAAGATGTCTGACACCCAATCTCTTGCATATTTAGGCAACCAAGTTTTCTTTGAGTTGAGAAACAATATAAATCAAAGATCTATCTATCAACTTTGATGTTAACACATAACTTAAAAGAAGATGTTAACATAGAGCCTTCGAGCTGTGCCAACAGAGGATGCACAAGAATTCGATTTCGCATAAAGAGAGAGCTTATACTTTATGGAGACTTCAACACTTGAAGCTACTTCTCCATAACTTAAAATTACAAACATTTGAGAGAGGGATGAACATTAGACAAAGCATTAGGTGTAAAAAAAAAAATCTAAGTACGAAAAGTAAAGAAAAGAAAAAAAATAAAACGTTCAATTGGAACAAACATAGAACTCTTTAAAGGGTAATAACATGAGCTCCAAATGATCGATTAAATCTCGGAAGAAAAAGGGAAGCAAAAAAAAACAAACAAACAAAAAAAGCAAAAAGATCAAATCATCTCCAAAAAAAAAAAAAAACCCTTTAGAATTCTGATGATGCCGCTGGAAAACCTTTGGGTAGAATGTGCATTTAATGAACCAGAAGAAAAAATAAATAAGAAGGGTAAAATATGAATAATACATTAAATATTCCATTGAAATGTGTACTGTCTCAGTTATTTTGGAACAAATCTTTTTGACAACTGCCTCAGATATTTCAGAACGGATTTTTTGGCAATCATTAACTAAAGAAACGACAAAGCTATGAGAGTATCTTTGCTATTACCCCTCTCTCTCTCCCCACACGCGCACACCTTGTATTGAATAGGAAGGATTATTGATTTCCAAATTAAAAGTTTTGTTTTAACTATTTGGTATTAAAAAAGAATTTGAAAAAAAACGTCTCCAACATGTATAAGTAAATAATTTTTTTTAAAAAAACCATGCCATAACTAGCTAAATCATTGGTTCTCGCCATTAATGTTTTTTTATGAGTTCTAGTACGATCACATTTATATCATTAACTATGATGAGACATATGTCAATCGATAAATCAAATATTATCATAAATATTGTTAAAATAATATGTCATAATATATGTTGTGACTCAGTATTTGTAACGAATCATTATTTCATTATAGTGTGATATTGTGTAGCCGTTAATGTTTGGTGATTCGTAAATTTTTATTTGAGGGCTGATCTAAAAAAAAAAATCGCATTAAATTCCTTCAGGAACAGCTATTGTATAGCATTTATTTTGGGCCCAAAAAATACACATTGTCCACTCATTTTACCAACTTGTTCTAATATATATATCTCTTCTCAGCGACTGAATTGCACAAAATATTAAAAAAATTATTCAATGTCTGACATGCTATTCATGTTTCATTTTTGTAATTTTTCAATTTATTTTATATGAATCTTTGTAATTATCATTTATCACTCTTCTTTAACTAGTCATCAAATTGAATGGAAAATCCGCGTTACATTACACGTACCTATTTCACATGGGCTTGAGAATATGTTCTCCAATTTTAGTCAAGTTGGATGTCTTTGATCGATAGGATTGAGATTAGTGCGAATTAGGAAAGTGCCGAGTTGAGAATATGTTTGTTTTTTGCAGGAAATAAGAGAACATTTAGGTAAGATAAATAATTAGGAATTAGAATAATATACTACATTCGTCCAAAAATGTAAATCTGTTTAGTACTTTTCACACAGTTTAAGAAAGTAGTTAAATGCGATTAATTTTATGATATAAGTCTAAAATACAATTTGACCGTTATTAATGCAAAAGTTGTGTAGTAGTGAAAAGTGGTTGATGTATAATAAATAAAGGAAGAAGGAAGAAGGAAGAAAAACGTAATAAATATTACATTGGTATTTTAAACGGACTTATATTATAGAACAAAACTAAAAAGCTTAAGGTGGTATTTATTACAGAAAACAAAGCGTGCGTGAATTACAATCGGCACGTGCAACACAAAAGCTTTTTTTTTTTTTTTTTTTTTTTTTTATTTTGACGGCTAGTTAAAGAAAGGGTGATAATTCCGAAATTTTCAAAACTATTGAAAATGATATTACATAATCTGTTAACTAAGATCGATACCTTGATCGTTTCATGTTAGGTGGGATCAAAAGTCACTAATGTTTGGGCTTTTGTAGATGAGTTTCAGATTTTTGTTTTATTTTATTTATATTTAT
The DNA here is from genome assembly GCA_026214975.1 of Gentiana macrophylla. Lineage (NCBI taxonomy): Eukaryota > Viridiplantae > Streptophyta > Magnoliopsida > Gentianales > Gentianaceae > Gentiana > Gentiana macrophylla. The sequence continues at coordinate 176,932,855 of CM047805.1, read as the reverse complement.
CACTATAGTGATATTTGTTTCAATTTGGTAGTAAATATATGTCATTTAGACCGAACCATAATTATTTTCCTATTGTTGTTAAGGGCATAGCCCCGATTTCGATGCTTAACAAACTTATATCAAAGTTTGGTTGTCTGAGTTTAAGGAAATAGTCACCTTGATAATAACTCATCCTTCCGTTTTTTTATCTGTCGCAGAGAGAAGATTCATACAGAAGTGTCTGAAAAAGAGGGTAAAATATAAAAATTATCCTTCACTCCTTGTGCATGGAAAATTGTACCAAAAATTTGAATTATTAAAATGAAGGGTACAGGTGAAAAAAAAATATAATAAATGCTGCATTGGTAATGGGCACATAAATAAAAAACAAAATAATTTCGAAAATTGAGAGTTAAAAAAACGGAAGGAGTATGACTGAAGTATTAATTTGTGAAGCTCGACATGTGTCAACTTTGGGCTGTGACATCTTATGATGGGGGCATCGTTGTTGGAAAGGAGAAGAATTTTGGGAAGAAATTTCTTAAGAGACATGTTTATGTTCAGAAATTCAATATTAGAGACGACTTCTACGAGTTGTTACAACATTGCTTGATTTTGAGTTGTTTCAACGATGTGTTATTTGTTTTGGCTTTCGGAGCTTGTGGACAAAATTTCTGGAAGTTGAATTTTTGACTCTATGAAAATTTGTTAGGTGGTGGATCAAAAGATGAATGCAATAAGAGACTAAAGTGTGTCTTATATCAAGTTTATGTAAATTTCATGTTTTGTGTTCTGAAAATCCATAAAGTTCCACAAATTACAGACTACACATCATTGAGTATCTGCAAATAAAAATTTTAAATGTGCGATTTAAACGTACAGTTAGGATTAATTTTATATAAAAAAAATAGAAAAAATTGAAACTTCAACATACTAATTTTCCATGCCTTCACAACAAACAATTACCCCAACAGATAAAAGATGCTGCTAATTTTAGTTAGACTTACACAACTCAGCATTTCAACAGTCTCTGGCCAGCATTACAAGAATCAATGATAGAGGATATAATCTTTCTCTGTAAATCTTTGAAATCCATTGCAAGCTTTTCATCCCAGTCAGCCGTTTCCCTGTTCGATGATGATGAAATGTTATAGCCAGTGACGGGGGCCTCCTGTTGAATTATCGTCTCTTCTTCTAAAAAGCTTAAGCTGTTGGGGAGGTCAAGTAGGTAATTTTACTAATTTACATACTATAAAAAGCTTAAGCTTAAGTTGTTTAGGAGGTAGGTCATTTACGTATTAAACACAACTTGACATAAAGGGTAACTAGGGTAAGGCTTCTGCGCGCAAGGCGGTGTGAAAAATTTCAGCCAATGGCCTCTGGTGTATTTGTTACTTCTAACCATTTTTAGTATTGTTGTTTTATATACATAACTAGTTTGAATTCATTTTGAATTCACACCCGAACGTGGGCAGTCTTTGTACTTTTAAAGCAGCTACGCTTACCTATCGTCAACATCCGTGTCTCCCAGAGCTTCTCTCATAGCTTCAAAGGTAGAGCAAAGTTCACCAAGTATTTCAACATCATTTTCAAGGCAATCCTGTGAGGGTGGACACAAATTACAGGCCGAGTTAGGAAGGAAAATTTCGAAGGTAAAAAAGAGAGCATTATATATAAGGCACCTTAAGTATAATAACATACGCGTGTATTAGTTTGTAACGTAGGATCTCTAGCTGCTCTTAGATGATCCAGCAAAGGAGGCGGTAAGCCATAACCGAAGATCCTGTGATTCTTTGCAAACCAGGTTCCTCGCACCATATGACTACTCCACTCAACATCTTCATCCATAGCAACATCAATATCTAAACCAAAAGGCAGATTAGATTGATATCAACAGCCGCGTGCATCATATGTAACATTTTGGTGAAGTGTAGAGAGTACAATAGTCGTACCAAGTGGAATAACATCATAAGGATTATCCCGTTTGGGAAAGAAACCGTAGAATGTTAGTAGGTGTGAGCTAGACAAACTGCCATAGCTAAGAAAGCATTGTTCTCCTGCTTTGCATGGTCTTGACAATGGAAACTTTAAGGACTGCGTTTTAGGATCAACTTTTCCGTAGTGTAGTATGTGCGCACATGTCTGTCAAAAAAAATACACGAAAACAGTTCACAAACATATAAACGCAAGTCCTAAATAAACCATCATTAGCACAGTGATAATTTTGAGAGTATACGAGCCGCGTATCATGTTCTTCGGTTTCATGCACGAAGTAAGGAAGATAAAGCATTAGGGTACAAAAAGACGTACCGAGTGATTGAGAAATCCAGCAACAGGAATTAAGCATGTGCTCAGCTTTCCATCTCTCAAGACAACCTTCATACTGTTGGAGTACCAGAGTTCACAAGCCCACAAAAATTGCTCCCATGTGTAGAGTTCTGGCGGGAAAATCTCGGGATGCTTAATGCAAAGCGACGGAAACAACTCCTCGTATTGCGCACGCAAATGCTGCATCAACATTTGTAATAGTCAGACAGGATGCCAAGTAGCTAGTATTCTTAGACATGACTCATTTGATTACATCACCGTAATTATATAACATCACTGATTACAATATCAACATATGTGCAGCAGAAAGTAATGGTAATACGCTTCTGCAAATATAAGGATTGAATAACAAGGTGACCTCTTTTGCCTGCACAATCTCTTCTAATAAAGAAGTTCCATCCAGCTCCATGAGAGCATTGACCCTAAAGCTCAAACCTGCATAAACCAACATAGTAACGAAATCTATGATACCAACCAACAAATAAAATTGATAGAGCATCATGAAAAAGATTTACGTTTCAAAGAGTACGCTAAAAACTTAATCTCATCTAAAAGTCACATGTTCATGTGTAAACTACAAACTTTATTGTTTCTAGTACTGCAGATTAAGGGTATTTAAGGCCACTCTAATTTGCAAGTTTTCTCTTTGACAGAAAGGAGAGCTGGGAGGAGCATTAAGTAACAAGATTGATATCTGCCAGCTGGATTTAAAATCCGCCATAATTTCAAAGAGAGACATGAATTTTAAACATGAAATGGAAGTAAATAACCAACAAAAAAAACCTGTATTAAACGCTGTGGGCAGTGTATCAAAATACGGTTTGAATTTGGAGCTGCAGTTGTTCTTCTCCTTCATACTCCACAATAACAACATTGTCTCTGCAGACATGCATTCTATTTTCTCCAATATCGGGAACTTCCTTCAAATAAAACAATCTGTACATTAGTACTAACGTTGCAACTGGGATGCTAATATCTGCGTAAAAAAAATTGATTTGTCATGGTCAAGCAATCATGTCTATAAAAGAAAAAACAAAGTTTGACGTCAGATATGAAAATGAAGAAACCTATCCGTCTTTCCAAACTTGAGAGAAATGGTACATCACTGAGACAGAAAAGATACCACAAAGTGATAAGTTCATACACTAACAACGTCGCATATAACATACAAGTTGCAAAATTTTCAACCGGAGTTCTATTGATTCACACATGATACACAATATACAATTATAACAGCAACAAGGACACACATGAACTAAAATCAAGTAGTCAACCACATTAAAACAACATAACTTGGTTGTCTTCTTCAGAAATAACCATTACCAACTCACATAAAAGCTTCAGTCTTCAAGCGTTAAGGACAAGTGTAAAATACTGTACATTTAAAACTAACACTCTCCCTCGCGTGTGGGCTTCCTAACACGTGGACATGAGATAACGTGTAGCAGAGTAAAGATGCCCAACAACAGTAATTGTTTATTATAGCATAGTTACGATGCCCGACAATAGCGATAGTGGTATTCTTAATAATTGGGCAGAGTGGGGTTTGAACTTACCATGTTAAATTACCAACTCACCCAAGAGTTGAACTGTTAAGAAGACATGTAATTTAACCATTAATATCAAATACATTCTCTTTCAAACAACCCAAATTATGTCGATCAAACAGATAAATCATTTATTTATTTCATACGGTGACTGTGATCTATAATCGCTTTCAAGTTTCAACCTCAGGGGCTAACCAAAATGTGGTTATTCATGCACAGGTCAATAAAAATTTGTCAAAGAAAATATAAGAATTGATGACATTGTTTAAGCCCAGACATCCTTCACTACAAAAGCTGGAAAAAGTAACAACGGAAATATGAGAGTTTGCAACCAATAAAATGGATACAGAAGAACAAAGGCCTACCATGTCAGATTGCAGCACAATCTTTTCAGAAATTAATAAAGATTCAGGAATTTCAAGAGCGATTTCTCCAATTTCCAGATTTTCTCTTGCAATAGCTCCTCTTCCAGCTCCTTCTACATCTACATATTAAACACTGGAACGAGTCACGAGTAGAAAATTTTTGCTACCAATTTTCCAATTCAAACTACAAAATGTTTTAGCTATCAAATCACTTTTCATATGTTGTAAGTCATGCTATGGAAGGGATTACTGAGAAAGGTCGGAGATAAACTCACAAGCTATATCCAGTCTGGAATTGACACCATTACGAACACTCCATTGCATCAATGCTTTCTCTTTTTCACAACAAGAATCTGTAATAATTTTGGTAACCTCACCGTTTTGCATTCCAAAGTCATGGATCATAGCAACAGTCAAAGCATGTATGTCTTCCAACACTTTTAATGTCTTGGGTTTATGCGTCGAAATTGCAGACTCTATATGCTTCAAAATTGAGTTCAGGGCTTCTAACTCATTTCTTGGACTATTGAAACCCACTAAATCCGCTCCCCCGAAATAGAGCTCAATCTGCATCCCAGTATCTGGTTCAATATTTGCGGCTAAGATGTAAAAGAAAATAAAACACAGGCATAGGACCATAAACCTGTACCTGATTGAATAATAGAAACATGAGCATTCAGGTATTGCAGATGTGATACAGAAGTGCCTAATAGAACATAAGTTAAATACAGGTTCTAATGAAATTTGTTGTGTTCTGGAATAATATCCTGATGCAATGATGAGCAGAAAGACTGTTTTTCAATGGATCGAGTACTCATAAACGGGATAGAGAGAAGGCAATGACTTCAAACCCATGAAGTTCAGGCATGTAATTCTTGTTTTGTATAGAGCTATGTCAATAGTTACAATCTAAAAACCTAATCTAATACCAATAAAAGGTTGTGCCAATATGTTAGGGAAAAGAAGAAGAACCTCGTCTAAATGTATGATTCTTGCTTGCTGAAGCATCATGTCGAAGACATGCTTTATTTGATCAGAAGTTGATAGACATCCTAACCATACTCCTCCACTTGAATCAGAACATAGTTCTCTGAGTAGACTCTGCAATATGATCAAAAAATGATAAGGAAGAGGGTAAAAAATACGGAAGGAAGGATAGTAGTCAACCAATTACATGACTTTGGGGGGTGGGGGGGATGAGAGAAAGAATGAAGGGTGGAGCACAAGAAACCTCCTACCTTCTTTTTTTCGACAAACGGGTCATGTTCAGAAAGCTCAAGAACAAATGAAATGCCTTCATTTGTCTCGGCATTTTCAGGGACTTCATTCTCCTTCAACAAAGAAGAAAACAAAAATACTTGGTTTAATTTTTTTTTCCCCTGAAAATACATAAAGATTGAAATTTCAAAGATAGAATTCTTAGTAATGCTGTAAAAAAAAATTAGTAGGAAAATGAATGCAAGAAGGATGAGCAACTGGTGCTCCACGTTTCGGAAATCTTTCTCCTGCACAATCATCCATGTAAAGGATTTACCCTAAGAAGTCAAAACATATTCAGCCGTAGACAAGTACACTACAAATTTAGACTCTGCCCCAGCAAGAACAAAATTGGATCTTGCCAATTGGGAAGAGGAAACTTGTATAACCAATCAAAGTACCTCCAAATCCGAAAGGATTGAATTCTCCCCAAAGTGCTGTAATGCATACTTGATTAGGCATAATTCCTAACTCTTGGTTCAAGTTGTTTCTCCGGCACATTGTTAAGCAAAGAAAAAATTCTGAATATTTTTCTTCAACTAATTGTAAGAGCCGATACAATTTCAGCTAAAATACTTAAACCCATAAAATAGCAACAAATATGCTTGCATACACCATTATCATAACAATGAACCCATTGCCCATAAGTTGCCTTTCAACTTCATCTCCCCTGCCACAACTCACCCCCTCCAAAAAAAAAAAAAAAAAAAAAAAAAAAAAAACCACAACCTTAAAAAGAAGGGAGGGCATTGGGACTTGAGATAGGCTTTTCGTTTCCCCTTTATCCAAGCAAGAAAGCATTTGACACTCTTGGGAGGAACTAATATCTAAGTTGTTAACATGAGCAGTTCAAATCCAACAAGCTTGTAGGACATACTTAAACGAATAATCAATGCCAGAATTTCGTGATAAAAAGTCAATCAAATTTGATCATTTTTTTCCTTTTATTTTCTGTTCTTTTTGAAGAGAGAATCAAGGTAGCTGAGATTTACCTTGTTGATATCCATGGTGCAGGTTGAAGAAGGCAGCGAAAGCGTTGAGCTGCTTCAGCACAAGGTTTGGAAACTGTGCAGGGGTTTTGAGGTGCTCGGCCAGCTCGGGCTAATTGTCAGGGGTAATTGGAACCGGAAACAGAAATATTAACAGAAAACAGTGGAACACAGGATGTAATTTGGAAGTAGCAGGTAATAGCAATCTGTAGGCAACTTGTCCCACCCTTTCAATGATTTCGTAAGGGCCATAGTACTTGGCTGATAATTTGAGGTTCCTTCTCATAGCCAATGAAGTTTGTCTATATGGTTGTAACTTCAAGAAAACTCTATCTCCAACAGCATACTCCTTATCTTTCCTTTTTTTATCTGCAAAGTGTTTCATCCTAGACTGAGCAATCTCAAGATGATCCTTCAACTGTTTAGTAAGTATCTGTTTATTCCTTAGAAACTCATTCACATTGCTGGTATGATCAGGGGCAAAGCAACCCAAAGGAATGGCAGTGGGCTGATAACCATACAAGGCCTCAAATGGAGTAATTTTGAGGATGTATGGTAGCTGATGTTGTACCAAAATTCAAAGAAGAGGAGCCACAATTTCCACCTCTGGGCTTTTGAAAGCACATGCATCCGAGATACATTTCTACACATTGATTGACCTCTCCGGTCGGCCATCATGTCGAGGGTGATAAGATGTACTCAAGTGAAACCTTGACTCAAATACTTTTTAATAGTTGTTGCCAAAACTCGGATGTGAACACTTTGTCTCTATCACTAACAATCTCCATTGGTAGCCCATGTAATTTGTACACTGAGTCAAAAAAAATTTCTGCTACAATCTCAGCAGTGTACCCCTGTTGCAATGCCATGAAATGTCCATATTTAGTGAATCTGTCTACTACTACTAGTATTACTTCCTTCCCCTCAGATTTTGGTAGTCCCTCTACAAAATCCATACTGATTTGGCTCCATGCCCTTTCTGGAATTGGTAATGGTTGTAACAAACCATGAGGCAACTCATGCCTATCCTTGCATTGTTGGCAGGTGATGCACTCCTGAACCATTTTGTAGACATCATCCCTCATGTTTGGCCAATAAAACAAACTTTGTACCCTCTTGAGACATGCCCTTATCCCAGAATGACCCCCTATGGGGCTAGAGTGTAATTGGTGAAGTATTTGCCTCCTCAAATCTCCATGTGAACCCACACATATCCTGCCTTCATATTTCAGTAATCCCTGCTGCCAAGTGTACCCTGGGATAGATGTTGGATTAATAATCAAGGCACTAATCTTGTCTTGCACCCAGCTATCTTGTTCGTAACTTTTGTCTACTGACTGGACCCAATCTGGAATCACAGTGGATATGGACATGTTCGAAGATTCAGTGTGAGGCTGCCTGGAAAGGGCATCAGCAATGATATTTTCCTTCCCTCTCTTGTACTCAATTTTGAAATCAAGTCCCAGAAGTTTGGTGATCCCCTTTTGTTGCAGTGATGTGGTGGCTTTTTGCTCTAGAAGATATTTTAGGCTCTGCTGATCAGTCCTGATTGTGAATGTTCTGCCCTGAATATAATACTTCCATCTCGTGACTGCCATAATCACAGCCAAAAGCTCCTTCTCATATATAGAAAGTCCCAACTCTTTGTTGCTAAAAGCCCTACTAAGGTAAGAAATAGGCCTTCCTTTTGTAATAGAATCGCACCCAATCCACTGCTATTCACAGGCATCGATCTCAATGCAAAAGGTGCTTCAAAATCTGCAACACTAACACGGGGATTTACACATTGCGACTTTCAATGCTTGAAATGCATGTTCAGCATTATCATTCCATCCATACTGGTCCTTTTTTAATAACTCAGTGAGAGGTTTCGCTAAAATCCCATAGTTCTTCACAAAACGCCTGTAAAAACCAGTTAATCCAAGAAAGCCACGTAGTTCAGTGATATTGGATGGTCTTGGCCAAGATTCCATGGCACTTAGCTTCTTGGGATCTGCCATCACTTCCCCTTCTTGAATTATATGGCCAAGATATTCAATGCTGCGTTTGCCAATGGAACACTTGCTTAATTTGGCATAAAATTTCTGCTCTCTCAACAAGGTCAGGACTGATCTGATGTGTTGCTTGTGTGTCTCTTTGTCAGGGCTGTATATTAATATGTCATCAAAAAAGACAAGGACAAACTTCCTCAGAAATGGTCTCAAAAGCTCATTCATGCTCCTTTGGAAAGTAGCAGGTGCATTGGTCAGTCCAAAGGGCATAACTCTAAATTCAAAGTGTCCATGGTGTGTTACAAATGCTGTCTTGGCAATGTCCCCCTCCCTCATCCTTATTTGGTGAAAACCAGACCTTAGATCAATTTTTGTGAAGTACCTGGCATTCCCTAATTCATCAAGGAGTTCATCTATTATAGGAATTGGGTAACTATCCTTGACAGTGATGTCATTTAGTCTTCTATAATCAACACACAACCTCCAAGTGTTGTCCTTCTTTCTGACAAGTAGTATGGGGGAGGCATATGGGCTGTCACTCGGCCTAATAATCTGTTGGTGCAACATGTCTTCTATCAGCTTCTCAACTTCTGTTTTCTGGTAGTATGGATATCTATAGGGCTTGAGCTTAAAGGGTTCAGTACCTTCCTTCAATGTAATAGAGTGTTCCCAGCTTCTCTCAGGTGGTAGGGATGTAGGGGCTTGAAATATATCATGGTATTCCTGCAAAACCCCCTTAAACCCCTCATCTATGGGTTCCTCTGGACAGGAAGTCTGGGCCTGTATCAAGTTGAGACATCCCAATAATCCACACGATCCTCTTTTTAGACTCTTCTTCAACTTCTGGGCACTCATGAACTTGAGCTGAGCCTGCTCTCCTTGACTTCTTAGTGTGATCTGTTCCCCTTCCTTATGAAATACCATCTCCATTTTCTTGAAGTCTAGGGTCATGGGGCTATAGTTCCTCATCCAGTCTACCCCTAGGACCATCTCGCATCCCCCTAACTTAATTAATCTGACATCGTGTGTGAATCTGTGCCCTTGCATCAACCATGGTAAATTGGGGCATTTACTGTTGCTCACTATTTTACTCCCATCTGCCACTGTTACTGTCATTGGGGTAGCAGGTTCCACCAAGCATTGCAGCTCCTTGGCTAGCTGCGCATCTAGAAATGTGTGTGTAGCACCACTATCAATGAGTATATTTATAGGCCTCTTTTTGAGGAGTCCTTGTATTCTGATGGTTCCACTTGATACCTGCCCAGAAAGAGTATGGAATGACAACTGAGAAATCTCACTAGTGTCACAACCTGTCAGGACTGAGGTAGGGTCTTCATTGGTCTCCACGATAATCTCCCCATACACCTCATCCTCATCAGCTAAAATGAAGTTGATTTGCTTCATCTTACATTGATGCCCCCTGAAGAATTTTTCATTGCATTTGAAGCACAATCCCTTGTTCCTCCTCTCTTGAATCTCAGCAGGGGTTATAGTTCTGTGTTCAGTCACTACTGGTTTGGGATTCACCGTCTGTTTCAATTTATCAGCAGCCCTAGTGGGTATGGGAGAAAATTTGGACTCACCCCATACCTTACCAGAATTCTTGGTCCTATTATCCATAGAGTTTAGCACAGATTCTTGGGCCCTAGCAGATTTCAGAGCTTCAGTCAAAGATTTAGGGTTCATCAACCTTACCATATTCTTAATCTCATCCTTTAAACCTCCGATGAAACAGTTAATGAAGTACTTCTCATTTAACTCGGGATCGTAGGTGCTAACAAGGGTTCTCATGGACTCAAATTTCCTCACATATTCATTGACAGATCCCACCTGATTTAATCGATGGAATTCATCCACAATGGCTTCAATAGGTTCTTCATCAAACCTGTTGCAGATCTCCTCCTTTAGAAAATCCCATGACATAGACATGGTAGGATTACTCAATCTCCAACCTCCCAACCATAACTCAGCCTCTCCTTTAAGGTGCAGGGTAACTAGTCTCATTTTCATATCTTCTGGGATCACATGCATAGCAAAGTACTCCTCACACTTCCTTATCCACTCACGGGGGCCAATTCCATCAAAAGGAGGGAAATCGATTTTCGGGATCTTAAGGAAATCATACCGTGGATGTTTGTCGGTGATGGCGGAATCTGGGTCAGAGTCTTGTAGCCGATTCTTGAAGTGAAGATGGCTCCTCCCTCTTGAACAACTATAAAACGACGTTGTTTGAGCGAGGGTGAGGATCTAGGGTCGGTTTTGAGCGAGGGTTGTCGATGGTCGATTGTCATTGATCCTTATCGTCACTCTATCTGAAGATATGAAGTCTCAAAACGATATCGTTTTAAGTTTGAGTAAAATAATGTCCTTTAAACCTTTCAACTCTTACGGAATCGTAAAATGTGTTGTAAAGGATCTCTTTATCGATCTTGGATGAGATGAAAAATGAAAACCTAAAACCTAAAATTTAAAATGAAATTGCAACCTCAAAAAATCGAAATTTTATTCGGTTAAGAAAATCGAAATTTTATTTGGTTAAAATTTTAAAATTCTTTTTAGAACAAATCAAATTATGTTTTTATCTCGATGTTATTCTATAAAACACATGAAAATGAGACGTGGTAGCAGGGTCGGAGTTAAGTTCGAGGATGTATGGAAGTGGGATGAGTTTTTTTTTTAAGAGAATGTGATAAGTTTCATAATATTTTTTAATGACATCACATTAATCATACTCGACTATTGAATTATGTGTTACCACATATCCGGACCAGGATCCTCTGTTGTGTTTCATGATGGCCCCCAGTTGTGCCTCTGTGTTTGATGGTTTATTTTTATTTTTATTTTCAGTTGATGAAATTTCTTTTCTTTTCTACACAGAAGTCGTTGAAAGTTTTATCGAAGTAGACCAATAAGGGTGGCTCTTTCATCTCCTCAACCTAGCCATGACATGCAACTGAGGATGGAGGTAATGCCAAAGAAGAAGGAATGTGAGTGGTTGTAGTCGAAACTCTACGGATTGTTTCATTTTGTCATGGCCGGAGAAGAAAGTGGTTCATGCTATCTAAGACCATCAATCGAAAAAAAGGAAGAAAAGCCCCGTCATAAAGAAGAGGAAGCATTCATCATTTCATCATTGGTCGGAGATGATGAGTATGAGGTTCTTAAGAAATTATGAATATGGTAGAGTGATGACACTATTAACGAGGGGAGGTGAAATTAAGGTTAAAATTGTGTAAGAATCATAACAGATTCACGGATAGCGCCCATGGCCCGAACCAATCGAGATATATATCACAAGCGAGGAAATTTAAATTACATTTTGGTCACTCTATTATACATGTTTTTCGATTTTGGTCACTGGTTTTTTCTGCGTGATTTTAGTCACTGTAAGTGGTCTTTTTTTTGCAAAAATAGTCACGAATCTGGAAAGCACACTACACGAGACTAAAATTATCACGGAAAAGACACTCACTTACAGACTAAAATTGTCGTGACGAAAAGAATATTTTAGTCACATAAGTGAGTCTTTCCGCTGTTCAAAACTATTTCTTGCAAAAAAAAAAACTTACAACTGACTTTAAAATTATCGCTAGAAAAATCAAGACCAAAATCGAAAAACGTATCTAGTTAGAGGACTAAAATTGTAATTTAGCTCGTGAGAGGCCACTAAATAGCTTTCTTAATTTAAGACTTCCACTCACTAGTAGCCAATGAACTATCCCTATCCTTCAAAAAGAGTTTTGGCACCTTCCCCACTCTAATATCAAAATCACATCTTCTAGTTTCGATTTTTTCCCATATATATCTTCCCACACCCATCTTCCTATCTTCACAACCTTCAAGATTTCTAAAATTTGTAGTTAATCCACAAACACATCAAAGTCACAGTTTAATTTCTCCCTTTACAATAATTAACACTAACATGAAGGAATTATTGGCAACTCTAGCATCAATAATGGGTGTCTGCGCTTTCTGCAAGAGTCTCGTCTACTCAATCTTTCCTCCTGAAATCCGTTACGCTTTACTTAGATTCTTTCAACGCTTTCACCATATCTTCTCCATTTACTGCTTCTACGACATCACAGAAATCGATGGTGTCAACACTAACGAACTTTACAACGCTGTACAGCTCTACTTGAGCAGCTCTGCATTCATAACCGGTAATCGCCATAGCCTCACACGTGGAATCAATTCAAGCGTCATCACTTTTGGGCTCTCCAACAACGATTTCCTCGTCGACAATTATAAAGGTAAAAGCGTGCTCTGGGAACACGTTATTACGCCCCAGCAATCCCAATCGTTTTCTTGGAGGCCTTTACCTGATGAAAAAAGAGGATTCACTTTACGGGTCAAGAAGAAAGATAAAGGGATCATACTCGGATCCTATTTAGATTTCGTTATGGAAAAATCATACGAAATTCGTCGAAAAAGTCAGGACCGTTTGCTTTTTACTAATTCATCAAGAGGGTGTAGTGCTCTTGAATCCCGTAGCCATCCTTGGGAATCCGTACCGTTTAAACATCCGAGTACTTTTGCAACACTTGCAATGGATCCGGATAAAAAATCCGGAATCATTTCGGATCTTGAAGATTTTGTTAATGGGGAATCATTTTATCAGAAAACAGGGAGAGCTTGGAAAAGGGGTTATTTGCTTTATGGGCCTCCGGGTACCGGCAAATCGAGTATGATTGCTGCAATGGCTAATTATTTAAAATATGATATTTATGATCTTGAATTAAGTGAAGTTCATTCAAATTCTGAGTTGAGGAAACTATTAATGAAGACGAAATCGAAATCTATTATGGTGATAGAGGATATAGACTGTTCGTTCAATTTGTCAAATAGGATTACCAAATGTCGTAATCCCCCTCATGCTTATGATGTTTTGCCGCCGCTGATGTCGGAGATGGATGATGGTGGTGGTGGGAGTACCATAACTTTATCGGGGCTGTTGAATTTTACTGATGGTTTATGGTCATGTTGTGGCACTGAGAGAATTTTTATATTTACTACGAATCACATTGAGAAGCTTGATCCTGCGTTAGTAAGGAGTGGGAGGATGGACATGCATGTCTACATGAGTTACTGTACATTTTCGTCGTTGAAGATTCTTTTGAAGAATTATTTGGATTACGATGACGGTGATTTGGAGCAGGAGGTGGCAGAGGAGCTGAAAGCGGTGGTGGCTAATGCGAAAATGACACCGGCTGATGTTAGTGAGGTTTTGGTTAAGAATAGGCATGATAAAGGAAAAGCGGTTAAAGAATTGCTGGAGGTGTTGAAGATGAATGTCACTCAAGATAAATCAATTGAGATTAATACATAAAAGGACATCTCGGAACAATAACTAAACAAACATCGGTTTCCGGGCATAATTTGATGCCTTGAAAAAATGATATGAGGTGGGTTTTAAGACAAAAAAAAACATTACACGACGAATGAAAGGTTTAATTGACATATAGGATGTGGGATACGAGGTTGTAAGACACCGATACGACACTCGAAACATTTACGGAAAAATAAGAAGGTAACTACTAGCAAATGTGAGGAAAATGTTGATGAAGATCATGAGAAGGTTGGTGTAGGAAACATACAAGTGACGTGGTGAGTTTTCACCACGTAAACTGTTGAAGGTATAGACAGCAGAAGCAACAACAAGTTGGAGCTTGTTTGCTCTTAGAGACAAATCGTCGAACACTTTGTCTAGTGGACCGTTGGAGTTTGTTGAGTTAGTTACAGAAGCGGTTAGGAGCTAATTAGCTTATAAATAGTGGAATTAGAGAAGAGAAAAACACTTTTGTATCATCAATTTTACTATTCTGTGATCAATAAACGAGAATTTGTGCTTCTTAGCATTCCCGCCTATTTTACTTTTAAATTTGTTCTTGAAGCTTCATCTTCTTCGTAGGAAGTCCGCAATCTTGTTTTCAGTAATCGATAATCCTTCAAAGTTAGATTCTCAACATGGTATCAGAGAGTACAATCTTCCGCTGATAATCTTCATTTCATTTATGATTCATCGGAATCTTGTTGTTTTCTTTCTTGTTCTTGTTGAAATGGCCACTTCTATGAATTTTGCAAATTCTAAGAACAATCTTGATAATCCCAACCTTGTATTGGTTCGACCTTTGTTGAAAGGAGTTGATAACTACAATCACTGAAGCGTTCTATGACAAAAATGCTGTCATCTCGTGGTAAATTGGCTTTTGTTGACGGTTCTTCAACCATTCCAGAAGTTACGGATAATACGTATTTAGCCTAGATACAGGTAAACGATTTGGTGCATTCTTGGCTAGTTAATTCATTGATTCCTTCAGTGGCAGAAAGTGTCATGTATTTTGACACAGCTAGAGAGATTTGGATTGATTTGCAAGATAGGTTTGGGCGTGGTAATGCCTATAGGCTGTCGAATTTGGAAGAAGAAATAGAGAAAACTAAGCAAGGAAGTTTATCTGTTACTGATTACTACACCAAACTGAAATCCCTATGGGATCAGTATTTGGTGTTGAAGCCCATACCTCCTTGTACATGCCCTGCTTTACAAATCATAAGGGAGTACTATGATAATGCCTATACAACAAGATTCTTGAAGGGTTTGAATGGAAACTTTAGCACTGTGAAATCTCAAGTTTTAATGACCATACCATTGCCTGACATCAAGACATCGTTTGTCATAGCTTTAAATCATGAACATCAATTGAATTATGCATCTGCTGGTTCAGATTCAGTTATCATGGCTGCTACTTCCCAGTCTTCATGTTCTGGTTCAGATTGTAATGCAATAACTGGTAATCAATCAAGATTTTCAACTGGATCAGGACATGGCAGGGGAGCAGGCAAAGGTTATCAAGGGAATTCTAAAAGACAAGTATGCACATATTGTGGAAAGGAAGGACACATAATTGACAAGTGTTATAAAAAGTATGGATTTCCTCCAAATTTCAGAGGTCCTAACAAGAGTAATGGTCACTCTTCCAATAATGTAATGTCAGAGGAAGGGCAAGATTTAGATGTTGAACCCTCAGTCCAAACTTTTACAGATAATGGTGCTATTTCAAGGTCTCAATATGAACATCTTTTGTCTCTCATCAAGGCTTACAATCATCCTCTGCACATTGCAATTATGTGGTAATGGCAGCAGGTACAGGCTCTCAAAGTCAAGGTAACATTGGTAGTTTGTCACATTGGATCTTAGATTCAGGTGCAACTGACCATATAACTTTTTCTCTTAAAATAATGTTTGAAGTAAAACCTGCTATGAAACTTTTTGTTAGTTTGCCTAATGGTGCTTCAGTGCAGGTCACACATGTTGGTAAAGTCAGAATCAACCAAGATATTGTGTTGCATAATGTTTTTTGCATTCCCTCTTTCACTTATAATTTGATATCTGTTAAGAAATTGATTTCTGACAGTCAATTATCTGTTGTTTTTTGTCCTAATTTTGCCATTGTGCAGGAACACAAGACTTTGAGGAGGATTGGTTTATCAGAAAAATGGCTTATACATCTTGAAATCTACTCCTAAAATCTTGTTATGCAATCTAGTTTGTCCCATGAGATCTGTAACAATTTTTCTGATTCGTTACTGTGGCATTTTAGACTAGGACATCCTTCATTGCAGAGGTTAAAAGCCTTGCAGGCAATAGATTCTAGAATAAAGCTCCCTGCTCATGATTGTGTAACATGCCTTTGGCCAAACAGAAAAGGCCTAGTTTTCCTATTAGTAGTTCAGTTACTCAAATCTGTTTTGATCTTGTTCATGTTGATATTTGAGGTCCATATAGAACTCCTACAATAAATGGTGAATCTTATTTCCTTTCTATTGTTGATGATTGTAGCAGATACACATGAATTTTCAAGATGAAAGTCAAATCAGAAACTAATGATCTTTTGCAAAGCTTTTTTGCAACCTTGTTCAAACACAGTTTGATATGTGCATCAAGATCATTAGGTCTGATCATGGTGCTGAGTTCAATATGATCAATTTCTATAAGAAAAAAAAAGCATAGTGCATAAAAAATCTTGTGTTAGAACTCCTGAACAAAATGGCCTCATTGAAAGAAAATATCAACACATTTTGAATGTTGCTAGATCACTGAGAATTCAGTCTAGTGTGCCTGTTCAATATTGGGGATATTGTGTCCAACATGCAGTTTATTTGATTAATATGATCCCCACACCTCTTCTCAATGGTAAAACTCATTTTTCTGTCATTCATGGAACAGATCTTAACTTTGAAACACTCAAAGTTTGTGTATGTTTGTGTTTTGTGTCAACCACTGTCCAGGCAGAGGCAAGTTTGAAAACAAAAGTACAAAATCTATCTTCTTAGGTTATGAACAACATATGAAAGAGTACAGAGCTATGAATATACACACTAGATCCATCTTTATATCTACAAATGTTATTTTCCATGAACAAACATTTCCCTTTTGCAATGATGCAGCCTTATCTACTACAGAGGATCCATGTTTACATGTTCCTCTAATGGATCCCACTGATAGTGGTCCTTATCATCTTTCAGACATTCTTTCTAATTCCTCTTCTGATAATTCTCAGGTCCCACAAATAGATACTAGTAGAACTGAAACAACAGGAAGGCTTATCAGAACAAGGCATTTGCCTTCTTACTTGAATGATTATGTATGCCCTACTAATACAAAAAGGAAGTCTCGTACAATTGATTCTGTCATGTCTTATAACAACTTGTCCACCAGTTATCAGGGCTTCATTGCCAATATACATGGAGATTTAGAACCAACCACTTATACAGATGAGATCCAAGAAGGCAAGATGCCATGAGTTTGGAATTACAAGCTCTGGAGAATACCAACACTTGGACTCTAGTTCCACTACCAAAATGGATCAAACCAATAGGGTGCAAGTGGGCCTATAGAATAAAGAGGAAAGCAGATGGATAAGTAGAAAGATTTAAAGCACGATTAGTGGCAAAAGGCTTCACTCAGACAGAAGGAAGTGATTTCTTAGAAACTTTTTCACCAGTAGCAAAGCAAACCACCATCAGACTGTTCATGGCCTTAGCAGCACAAAAGGGATGTCATTTACATCAGTTGGATGTCAATAATGCACTTTTACATGGGGATCTTGATGAAGATGTATATATGAGAGCACCTCCAGGACTACAAACAAATGGCATGGTTTGCAAGCTCAATAGGTCCCTTTATGGTCTAAGGCAAGCCGGCAGGCAATGGAATGCCAAGCTCACACAGAAGTTACTTGATCATGGATACACACAATCTCCTAATGATCATAGTTTGTTCACCAAAGGATCAGGAAGCACTTTTATGGTCCTTTTAGTTTATGTTGATGACATAATAGTTGGAAGCCTTAACATGGCACAAATTCAGTCCTTAAAAGATCTTCTACATAAATCTTTTACCATAAAAGATCTTGGAGAATTATGATACTTCATAGGATTTGAAGTAGCTAGATCTAAAGAATGGATAGTTATCAATCAAAGGAAGTATTGTTTGGATCTTCTCAAAGAATTTTCTTTTCTGGATTGTAAACCAATCATGACTCCTATGGACACATCTCAAAACCTCACAGAAGTACATGCCCTTCAGTTAGATTCAAACACCAATTACAGGAAATTGGTAGGTAAACTACTCTATCTTGCAAACACAAGACCAGATATTGCCTTTCATGTACAACAACTTAGCATGTTCCTTGATCAGCCTAATGAAGCTCATTTAAAAGCTGCACATAGGCTCCTAAGGTTTCTCAAATCATCACCAGGCAAAGGTCTATTCTTTCCTAGCAATGCTCCTTTCAAACTCAAGGAATTCAGTGATGCAGATTGGGCAGGTTGCAAGAAGACAAGAAGGTCTGTTACTGGTTTTCTCATCTTTCTAGGAGATGCCCTAATCTCATGGAAATCTAAGAAACAACCAATTGTTTCCAGCAGTTCCAGTGAGGTAGAATATAGAGCTATGGCTGTTACAGCCTGTGATTTGCAATGGATTCTGTATTTACTCAAAGATTTTCAACTCTTATACACCGAGCCAGCCCCTTTGTATTGTGACAGTCAAAGTGCCTTGGACATTGTAGAAAATCCACTTTTCCATGAAAGGACCAAGCACATAGAGATTGAATGTCATTTTGTGAGAGAAAAATACCAGGCCAAAGTCATCAAACCACTCATATCCACACAAAGGACCAGCCTGCTGATTTACTAACTAAACCAATGGATAAAGCCACCTTTTTCAGACTGCTACATGCATATCCTTTGAAAGATCTTTATGCCATTCAACAAAAGCAAGTTGGAGCTTTTTTGCAAGCTTCACTTGGTCTACCATTCCAGTCCAAGTGCAGCTTGAGGGGGTGTTGAAGGTATAGACAGCAAAAGCAACAGCAAGTTGGAGCTTGTTTGCTCTAAGAGGCAAATCATCAAACGCTTTAATTTGTCTAGTGGACCGTTGGAGTTTGTTGATTTAGTTACAGAAGCGTTTATGAGCTAATTAGCTTATAAATAGTGGAATTAAAGAAGAGAAAAACTCTTTTGTATCATCAATTTTACTATTCTGTGATCAATAAACGAGAATTTGTGCTTCTTAGCTTTCCCGCCTATTTTACTTTTAAATTTGTTCTTGAAGCTTCATCTTCTTCGTATGAAGCTTTTTCCTGAAATCCTGTTTCAGTAATCAATAATCCTTCAAAGTTAGATTCTCAACATAAACAACTTTAAATAAAGTAATTTTCATTTCTTGTCTTCTATAAAATAATCACTCAATTCGACACAATATCGTATACAATATAAACAACAAGTTAACCAAATTTTGCTTATTGAAAAGTTGGAAATGAAATAACTCATATCTAATCATATCCAAAACACGAACCCGTATACATTATGTGATAATCATATCTAATAACTCATGTAAAATGTAAACACTATGTATGGAGTGAAGTTCATATGAAGTTATAGGGACAATACTTCATTCACAAACATTATATCAATATATATTTATAAACCCTTGTTTAAGTAAAACAATATAAAACATGGATCAATGCAAATCTCAATAATTCGTGCAGATTACGTATAAATCATAAAAACGCTTGCAATTGATACCATGAATGTTTACGAACCCTAAAAAAAAGGAAGAGAATGTTTGCGAATCCGTATTTAGATATTCAAGCCTTTCCGTTTTTTCCGAAATACTACCTCCTTCCCAAATTATAAGTTGTCTTGGTTTTATGCCAGTAAATCATTTATTGCTTTATCATAAAGACAACTTTTTGGACTCTTCCGTTTGTTGTTGTTGTTCTTTTTTTGTTTTTTCGTTTTTGAGGACCAGACTTTTTCACTAAAAAGACAAAAGTCTCTTGTCATTCCTAGCGCCAAAAGTAAAGATAAAAAGCAAAAAGTTTCATTCCCTCCAAAAAATTCTTTTGAAACTCTTGCGCATAACGTATAAATATTCTACTCTATTCCTACTCATGCAAATCTTGTAAGCATCACATACATCGATGCTTGATATTGATCACAATGTTGATATTAATGGAGAAGATGAAAATTGCCTTCGATAGACTTAAATTGTCTGTTGGGGGGAGAAGAACTTGAAGGGAATGATATAGGCTTAAATTATCCGGGGGATGAAGAAGGTCTTGGGGAGGAGGATAATTGGGAGTGGGATAATGTTGAAGATGAAGGTTAAGCATTCTCTTTTCTTGAAGTATATGTATCTTTGATGAGTTCTTGTTAGGGGTGAACATGTTCCGGTTCGGTCGGTTTTTTCCGTTTTTAAAACCGAACCATTTTATACGGTTTCCAATTTTTGAAACCAAACTAGAACGGTTTTCAGACGTAAACCATTTGTTCGGTCCGGTTTGGTTCAGCTTGATCCGGTTTTTTACGGTTTTCTTTAACAATTAAAATTATTGATAGGAAATCACAAATTGCCTCGTAACAACAAATGATAATATATGTAATACATTAGTACTATTATGTTAGTAAATCCAATTAATGAGATGATTTAATAAATGATTTATATTTAACTAACATCTACCCATGAAAATCTTAAAGTTCCAAAAACCAATCATACTTCAACACCATCCAACACAACGAACTCGACACCTACAATTGAATTCCAAGTTTGGGACAAACAAGATAATGAAAAAGATATCTCTTACCCATTTCAATTCATCAATGAATCGAATCATCAACTTCAAAAAATACTAATAATGAACTAATCATTATATTATTGAATATCATGTATAAATCTCAAAATCCATTAGACAAAATAATATTTTGAGTATGGTCAAGGGAGAAAGAGGAATGCATTTGTTCCATAACTAAGCGAGAAATAAATTAAAGATGGTTAACTTTCACACATTTCAAACGAAAAAAAACATGTGATATAGTTTTAGACTTCATTTAGTTAGAACATATTCGTCATTTTATTTTCTCCAAAACACCAACTCTTATTTTAATTATCTCAACAATGTTATTGTCCAACATAATCTAATTATAATCAAATAAAAGACAAACTTATATAAAACTAATGTCAATAATGTATTTATTTATATAAGATGTCAAACCTAACAAATGAACAAATCGGAAAATGTCCATGATGAAGTTCATCAACATCATTAGTAGAAGTAAGTCATACAAATAAGCATTTTTTTGAAAGGCAAATAAGCATTCACATATTTCAAATATTGGTGCTGAGGAAGTAGAAAGAGAAGAAAGAGCTAGCGGTGGTGATTTGTGAACTGACATGTACTCGAGATTCTCTTAAATGATTGGAAATTAAAGACAAGTCTGTAAAATGATCAACAAAATATGAATCTTTAGGATATGAGATTAGTAATTGATCATTAATACATTACAAATACAAAGTTTAAACATGTTGAGTTGGACTAAAAAAAGCACATTGGTGTTTTAAAGTATTAATAGATGTAAGGATGTGTGTGTGTGTGTATGTATGTATGTATGTATAGATACATATAAAATCCGGTTTGGTCTGGTTTTAAACGGTTTTTGTTTTTTTTTTAAATTGGAACCAAATTGTTTTTCACGGTTTTGTTTTTACAATACAAAAACCGATAAAAAAAACCATGGTTTATACGTTTCCGGTTTGATTCGATTTGATTCGGCCGGTTGGTTTGGTTTTCGATATTTTTGTTCAACCCTAGTTCTTGTTTTATGTGTTGCATTTTTTGTAGTATACCGTAAAAAATAAACATGAAGTTAAGGAGAAGGGGTAGATTAGAAAAAAATAGCATTAATGATTACATTGGAATGTAAAAACGACTTATATTATGGCACGTTAAGAAATAAGTAAAACGACTTATAATTTAGAACATAGGTGGTATAGATTGCAGTATATCATGTTAGTGAGCTGGAAAGGTATTATTACAGATCAAGTATGCTAAATAACCGTCGACGAGTTTGAATGCAACCACTTAAATAGTTGCCTTTTTTTATTATGAATAATATACTTTTGTGTGGGCTGGTAAGCATACACATCTATTATATTTGTAACTTTGAAGTGGGTTAAGGATTCATTATAAATTACAATTATCGATAGTTATTGGCAATCTAGTCAACTTTGTAATTTATTTATGTTATGTGATATCTTGTCATGGATTTAAAGTTAATTGGGAAACTTGAATAAATATGCTCGAAAAGTAAGTGTTTGGGAAAAATATGCTCGAAAAGTAGCTATTTAAAAAATATGCTTGCAGGGCCGCATTCGCGACGCATGCGTGCCGCATTCGCGACGCATGCGTGTTGTATTCGTCGCGAATACAGTCCTGCAAGCATATTTTCTAAATAATTACTTTTCGAGCATATTTATTCAAGTTTCCCGTGACGAAACGATAGATCATTTCGATTTAATATTTGATCACTTCTCATTAATACTTGTTTCTCTTTTTAAAAAAGGAAAAAGAAAACAATACTTTTCTTTCTTTTTTGAGGAGTATGTTACTTTTCTCAACTTATTGTTTTCCAAACATTTCAATCTCAGCAAAGCTCAGTGAAGAAGCTATTGAGAAAAAGAACGTACAAAATGATACTGAAATTGTAGGAAAAACAATAGTCTGTTTTTTCGTTTATAGTAATCTGTTTTTATTGTTTATAGAAACTTTCCAAAATAGTAGGCAAAATTGAATAACAGAAACGAATAAACACTTTGCAGGAAATTTTATTGCCCCGATTATATGCCCACGGATAATGGCAACAAGTCTCCCAAGATACAACAATCAATACCTTTCCGGATTCTGGCACATGAATGAGGAAAGTCGGCGAACTGATATGACCTTGTTATCTCGTAACTTGAATGATGAATGCTGAAAATATTTGTGCAGAGTTTTGGCTTTGAAAAATGAATTTTTCTGTCTCTCTTTTCATTCAGAAAAGTTTCTTTTATAGGCATAAAAAGTGTAGAGTAGCACCCTTTGAAAATTGGAAGTTTAGGGAAGTTATTGGTTGAATTGATGCCTATTTTCGAACAGGCACTTCCTGTTGGCCGAACTGATGCTTTTCTGTTGCTTCAGTTCGGTCTGAACTTCGAACAAGTTCGTTTCAGTTTGATTCTGAAATCCACACGTTGAGCTGGCCCATAAATTAATACTTGAGTCGAGCCAAGCCACAAGCCCGAGCCCGAACCGAGCCGAGCCGAGCCGGCCGGACGGCGGCGGCGGCGGCGCGCGCGTGTGAACCAACAAGCATCTACGTCCTCCTTCCTTCACAAAATTCTCTTGCCCCTTGGGGCTTACCTCTAAGTGCCACACTACTTCTTAAGTAGTGATTCCACTTGAGTCTCATTACCTGTGTGGGACAAATGAATACATATTATTCATTAACACTCCACATATTTTACTCTACCTTTAGGCATTAATTTTCTCATTCACCCGATATCGGAATCGAGTGATTCAAAAGCCTAACATCAACTACTATCTTAGTAGTTTCCAAAACTGTTTTTAGCTTCCGAAAATTCATTCCGTAACAATATCAAAATCGAGTCTAAAGTGGACTGTTCGCCATTTGTTCCAAAACTCAATTTTAGCTAAAAACTCCAACAATCCCCCACATGAATGAAAATTAATGCATATGCTATGCAGACTCCATAGAGATAACAAACGGAGCTCTATTGCATTGGGCAAGGTGATTTGCTGCCTTGAACCTTCCCTAGTAGAATACTATCGGACATACTCGGTTAAGCAGTGAACTAGGTCTTGAACTGCTCAGGATTTGGTGCATGCCTAGACAATGATATCAACACAATAGACCCCCTGGCCTTCTCGAAGTTCTCATGGTTGTGTCTATTTTGGCCCTGGAACACCTTGGTTTCAGAAAGTGTGTTAGAGAATTTAGCCCTCAAATTCTCACAAAGCGGTCCCACTTCCACTTACATAGGTGACATCCTATAAAGAGTACTCTGCAATACTCCACTTGGCTTTACCAAGATATAAGAATCATTAAAAGCTTTATGCTTAACCTGAACCCTTCAGCAGACAACACTTTTGTTCTAACAAAATGGGTAAGTGCCAACTGTCCCTCATAACTTAGTTGTCCCTTTTGAACCATGATCTTGGGTTCTCCAGTCACTATGGTTGGGTTACCATTATAAGGGAACATGCGTAATAGGCTTAAGTCCCATTCCATTTGTCAAGATTGACATCTGATCTCTAGATAAACCTTTTGTCAGCGGATCCGCAAGATTCTCCTTTGATTTTATATAATCAATGGAAATCACGCCATTAGAGATCAATTGCTTAATGGTATTATGTCTACGACGTATATGTCATGACTTCTCATTATACATACAACTTTGTGCACGTCCTATAGCAGACAGACATACTATCACAATGTATGCCAATAGGAGGAATTGGCTTTGGCCAACAAGGAATATCTTCTAAGAAATTCCTAAGCCACTCTGCCTCTTCTCCAGCTTTATCCAATGCAATAAACTCAGATTCCATAGTGGATCGAGCTATGCATGTTTGTTATGTTGATTTCCAAGACACTGCACCACCACCAATAGTGAATACATATCCACTGGTGGATTTTGAATCCTTACAGTCAGATATCCAGTTAGCATCACAGTATCCTTCCAAAACTGTTGGATATCTTGTATACTGTATTCCGAGGTCCATTGTAACTTTCAAATACCTTAACATCCTGTCAAGGGCTACCCAATGATCCTCACTTGGATTACTCGTAAACCTACTTAATTTATTCACTGCACAAGCCAAGTCTGGTCTAGTACAATTTGTAATGTACATCAGACATTCAATCACTTGTGAGTATTCCAATTGCCTCACAGGCTCGCCTCTATTCTTGACTAAGTGTTTACTTATGTCAATTGGAGTTTTCACAGAACTCTTGTCAAAAGCATTAAACCTTTTAAGAACAGACTCTACATAATGAACATATGACAACATCAGTCCATCAGACGTTTTTGAGATTTTAATTCCAAGAATAACATCAGCAACTCCCATATCCTTCATCTCGAAGTTTTTAGTCAACATTCTTTTAGTGTTCACAATTATATCATGATCACTACCCATGATTAGCATGTCGTTCACATACATACATACTATCACGTAGGCTTTAGGGGTTGTCTTTATGTAGACACACTTATCACATTCATTGATTCTAAAGCCATCTGCCATCATCGTTTCGTCAAATTTCAAATGCCACTGTTTTGGTGCTTGCTTCAGCCCATACAGTGATTTCACAAGTTTGCACACTTTCTTTTCTTGACCTAGAACCACAAACCCTTCAGGTTGTTCCATATAAATTTCTTCCTCCAACTCACCATTTAAGAAAGCTGTTTTAACATCCATTTGATGGATTTCCAAGTTAAACAGCGCAGAAATGGCAATCAGGATACGTATAGACGTTATCCTCGTAACTGGTGAGTATGTGTCAAAGAAATCTTGGCCTTCCTTTTGTCTGTATCCTTTGGCTACTAACCTAGCCTTATATTTGTCAATAGATCCATCAGCTTTCATTTTCTTCTTGAAAATCCACTTACATCCAAGTGGTTTATCTCCTGGTGGAAGATTAACCAACTCCCAAGTATGATTTTGCATAATGGATTCTATTTCACTGTTAATAGCCTCTTTCCAGAACGGTGCTTCTGGAGTGGACATAGCCTCAACAAATGTCCTGAAGGATGTAGTTTCTTTGCGCAGCAGATGGATCACGATTTACAAATTACAATACATAAATAAAGGATCTAAATTCCTACAAGGGGGTTTAGTATGTCTTACCGATAGCAGGAAGAGAAGCCAAGATCTTCCAATGTGTTCTCCAAACGGTGGTTGGTGGACACCAATTCTTGGTACTAGAACCTCATTGATATGCTTCCAAGAAAAACAAGTTTTTCTTGCACCAAAAACCCAAGACAAGAAACAAGTTTTTCTCTCTATTTTTGTGTGTGTATGTCGAAAAATCTTCTCACATATGTCTTGGAAGAACTCTCTTTATATAGAAGAGTAAATCCTTGTCCTCCAAGTTTCTAATTAATTAAATAAATAATTAAAAAGAAATCACAATAAAAGATAATTCCATTTATAAAAGATTGTGATTAATCAATCAATCATTTACAAATCAATTATCTTTTATTAATTAATTATTTAACTAGTAAATAATTAATCACACAAGAAAATCAATTCATACACTTTATGACATGGGAGGAGCCACACCTAGGGTTTTAGGCCCACGAAAAATGTTTTTACGTATATATATTATTTAAATTTAACTAAATAATATTTCGCATATCAATTAATTGGTCCAGCCAATTAATTATCACTGAGGCCCAATAACAGGAAAAATACCCGAATTACAGGAGCCACATTGGGGACCATGAACCTATAACCAGTAGCTCCAATAATTAAGTAAAATATTCATCGAACAGAATATTCATACTTAAATTATTAATTCCGGGTTACGCCATCATAAACCCGAAACTGAACTCTACCAATTATAGATATAAACTTACAGTCAACCCTATGAGTAAATAAGCGTCCACTGATATAATCACTACATACGGACTAACCCTCCATAGACTGTCCATTCTGAGTGGGAAGTCTCCGTGAACCCGACTCAGAATATCTTATCCTTATTTACCATTAACTCTCTAGTGATCAATTAGTTCACATATCTGACTAGTAGCTAATTAGTCTAATATGAATTGGGCCCATCGATCATTTTCTTAGGGCTAACAAATAAGGGGACTGTCTCTCTACTTCCCGCAGGAATGAATGGATTTCATGTCTGTGAAAACCAGAACTACTCACTCATCAGGGAATAGTGCCAACGAGAAGTGACTTGGATCACATATCAAAGTGATCCGTAACTAACACATCAAACACTACCCCGAGACAAGCAGCATTAGTGATCACCTCAGGATTAAGGTCAATCCATATATGATCATCTAATGATTTAATAAGATTTCCTGATTACGGAATTATATCAAGAAATACAGATTAAATCGGTCCAGTCCTATATGAATGCCATCATATATAAATGCCCCACTTGGGTACCCTGTACCGACAGTCCGGATAAGACTATCACACCCTAAGGTGTTCTGGGCGCATTATTGGTGTTTTAATCATGAGACCCTAAACTCTGATTAAGTTCACCACGGACTAACAGTTCAAGTATATCACCACTAACTCAATCCTCACATGCATGCCATACACTGAGTTAAGTGGTTACATACTGATATACTTAAGGTCTGCAGTAGTGTACACTTTATAAGCACATAGCAAATAATAAGATGAATAATAAAATCTGTCATTATTAGATAAAAAACAATTACATAAATTGTCTTTCGGGCACTACATCAAACACTCTCCCACTTGCACGAATGACAAGTAATAATTGTTTTAGAGAACACCCTATCTTTATTACAGCAAGAACTACATCTCCCACTTGCTCTAAAGCAAATGACTTATGTCCCTAATACCCATGTTTTCCAATTGCCTCGAAAAGAGTTCTATGGAAAGCGTCTTTGTGAACGGATCAGCAAGGTTGTCGGCTGAGGGGATTTTCGTGACGGAAATGTCTCCTCGTTGAGCAATCTCTCTGATCATATGGTATTTCCTCTCTATATGCTTTGACTTCTGGTGACTCCGGGGTTCTCTAGAATTCGACACAGCCCTATTGTTGTCACAGTAGAGACGTATCGGATGTTCTGGATTTAGGATTACTCCTAAATCTCCCAAGAACTTCTTGAGCCATACCGCTTCCTTAGCTGCCTCAGAGGCAGCTATGTATTTGGCTTCCATAGTCGAGTCGGTTGTGCTGGACTGCTTGACGCTCCTCCAGACTACTGCTCCGCCTCCCAGAGTAAACACTGAGCCTGATGTCGATTTACGATCATCCTTATCTGACTGGAAGTCAGAATCAGTGTACCCTGCTATATCCAGGTTCGCACCCGAATATACAAGCATATAATTCCTCGTTCTCTTACAGTATTTACATGAACGTCAAGAATGTCTGATTTATGAACCAGAAACCGATAGGCACTACTATTATTCACGTAGACAATAAAGATGCAATCAATTATTTTAGGCCCAATTTTTACATGTTTAGGTTTTGGTATTTCTACATTTGCTAAACACCCCCACACTTTTAGAATTTTGTAGTTAGGTTTGTGACCTTCCACAATTCAAAAGGTGTGTCATCCCTTTTCTTGGATGGTATACGATTCAAGATGAAGTTCGCCGAGAGGATCGCCTCCCCCCACATGTTCTGGGTTAAAACCCGAACTAATCAACATAGCATTCATCATTTCCTTACGTGTTCTATTTTTATGTTTAGCAACACCATTGGATTGTGGTGAATATGGTGCAGTTGTTTGATGAATAATTCCGCATTCTGAACAAAATTCATCAAAAGGTGCATCATATTCTCCACCTCTATCACTACGAATCACTTTGACCCGTTTGCTAAGTTGATTCTCAACTTCATTCTTGTAATGCTTAAAAGCATCAAGAGCCTCATCTTTACTACGCAATAAATACACATAACAATATTTTGTGCTATCATCAATAAAAGTCAAAAAGTATTTTTTACCGCCTCTAGTTTGCATAAATTTTAAATCACAAATATCCGTGGGAATTAAATCTAAAGGTTCGTTAAAACGTTCAACACTTGGAAACGGTAACTTTGTCATTTTCGCTTCAATACACGTATGGCATTTTTTATCATCAAATTGTAGTTTAAGCAACAATTCCAAATTCATTAATTTACGAACAGAATTATAATTTGCGTGTCCTAATCTACAATGCCATAAAGATGAAGACTCAACCAAATAAGAAGAAGTAGATGCTTTATCATTACCACTAGAAATAAAGTTTGCAGTTTTTGGCACTACGGCCTTAGGTACAACAACCATAATGTTTAATTTAAACATGCCATCAACCATATAGCCCCTTCCCACAAATTGTCCATTTTTACATAAAGAAAATTTGCCAAATTCAAAGGAAAGTTTAAAACCATTGCTAACAAGTAACGCACCGGACACCAAATTTTTTCGAATGTCAGGCACGTGCAATACATTATTCAGAGTCAAAAGTTTGCCTGAAGTCATTTTCAAGACAACTTTTCCTTGGCCTTCAACTTTAGAAGTGGCTGAATTTTCCATGAATAATTTTTCCCCTTCAACTACTTGATAGTCGGAAAACATGGCTTTTATAGCACAAGCATGGCGCGTAGCCCCTGTGTCTACGAACCATTCTCGGGGATTTCCAACCGTGTTGCATTCTGACACCACCATTGTCAATGGACTGGTTGAATTCAATGCTCCTTCCATTTCTGTTTCACAAACAGAAGATCACCAATCAAGTTCGTAACACAAACTTTTAATTTTAACAACAGTGTCTTCAAACGGAATTTAAAAAATTCACGAACACTTTTAACAAATAATACAAACGGATTTGTAATCTACAACACCTTAGAAACAACTTTTATTCTTTGAGGGTTCAGAAAAAATGTAGTAATTACAAAGTATTTTGGGCGTGAAAACTATGTAATTTGTTGTGCCAATTTTCTGAAAAAGTGTAAAAAAACGTTTATGTTACTACAAACTATTGCGATGTTAATTTTTCAGAATTGCGGATGCAATTAAGTGTTCAAACGTGTACAGAAGAACATTCAAAGTTTAACAGATTACACACGAATCAAAGTTTTCACACCGGAAGCAAAAATAAAGTCTTAAGATTGTAGGAAAAACAATAGTCTGTTTTTTCGTTTATAGTAATATGTTTTTATTGTTTATAGAAACTTTCCAAAAGAGTAGGTAAAATTGAATAACAGAATCGAATAAACACTTTGCAGGAAATTTTATTCATACATATGCATAAAACAAACATATATGCACATAGAAACGAACGA
This sequence comes from Gentiana macrophylla, assembly GCA_026214975.1. Classification (NCBI taxonomy): domain Eukaryota; kingdom Viridiplantae; phylum Streptophyta; class Magnoliopsida; order Gentianales; family Gentianaceae; genus Gentiana; species Gentiana macrophylla. The sequence goes on along the minus strand of CM047805.1, from coordinate 176,903,024 downwards.
CTGAAAGCAATAGTAAATGCGGAAACTTATTGGTGATTGAGGCGCGTAGAACGCTGTCCTTAAGACTTTATTGCCCCGATTATATGCCCACGGATAATGACAACAAGTCTCCCAAGATACAAAAATCAATACATTTCCGGATTCTGGCACTTGAATGAGGAAAGTCGGCGTACTGATATGGCCTCGTTATCTCTTAACTTGAATGATGAATGCCGAAAATATTTGTGAAGAGTTTTGGCTTTGAAAAGTGAATTTTTCTGCCTCTCTTTTCATTCAGAATTGTTTCTTTTATAGGCATAAAAAGTGTAGAGTAGCACCCTTTGAAAATTGGAAGTTTAAGGAAGTTATTGGTTGAATTGATGCTAGTCTGTTGCTTCAGTTCGGTCTGAACTTCGAACATGTTCGTTTCAGTTTGATTCTGAAATCCACACGTTGAGCTGGCCCAAAAAATTAATACTTGAGCCGAGCCACAAGCCCGAGCCGGCCGGACGGCAGCGGCACGCGCGCGTTTGAACCAACAAGCATCTACGTCCTCCCTCCTTCACAAAATTCTCTTGCCCTTTGGGGCTTACCTCTAAGTGCCACACTACTTCTTAAGTAGTGATTCCGCTTGAGTCTCATTACCTGTGTGGGACAAATGAATACACATTATTGAATAACAAAAACGAATAAACACTTTGCAGGAAATTTTATTCATACATATGCATAAAACAAACATATATGCACATAGAAACGAACGACTGAAAGCAATAGTAAATGCGGAAACTTATTGGTGATTGAGGCACGTAGAACGCTGTCCTTAAGACTTTATTGTCCCGATTATATGCCCACGGATAATGGCAACAAGTCTCCCAAGATACAACATTCAATACCTTTCCGGATTCTGGCACTTGAATGAGGAAAGTCGGCGAACTGATATGGCCTCGTTATCACTTAACTTAAATGATGAATGCTGAAAATATTTGTGCAGAGTTTTGGCTTTGAAAAGTGAATTTTTCTGCCTCTCTTTTCATTCAGAATTGTTTCTTTTATAGGCATAAAAAGTGTAGAGTAGCACCCTTTGAAAATTGGAAGTTTAGGGAAGTTATTGGTTGAATTGATGCTTTTCTGTTGCTTCAGTTCGGTCTGAACTTCGAACATGTTCGTTTCAATTTGATTCTGAAATCCACACGTTGAGCTGGCCCAAAAAATTAATACTTGAGCCGAGCCACAAGCCTGAGCCAGCCGGATGGCGGCGGCGCGCGTGCGTTTGAACCAACAAGCATCTACGTCCTCCCTCATTCACAAAATTCTCTTGCCCCTTTGGGCTTACCTCTAAGTGCCACACTACTTCTTAAGTAGTGATTCCGCTTGAGTCTCATTACCTGTGTGGGACAAATGAATACACATTATTCATTAACATTCCACACATTTTACTCTACCTTTAGACATTAATTTCTCATTCACCCGATATCAGAATTGAGTGATTCAAAAGTCTAACATCAACTACTATCTTAGTAGTTTCCAAATTTGTTTTTAGCTTCCGAAAATTCATTCCGTAACAATATCAAAATCGAGTCTAAAATGGACTGTTCACCACTTGTTCCAAAACTCAATTCCAGCTAAAAACTCCAACAGAAATTACATAAAAATTTTCCACTTGAAAAACTATGAAGTGTATATTCCTTAAAGTTTGAACTATATGTACGATAAGTATTTTATATAATAAACACTACTCAGTTCATTTTGCTCTTTCTTTCGGTGAGTTCAAAACAAAAGGTCTGAATCAATGTAATCAATGTAAGACATACAAAGACATGTTAAGATCAAGCGTTTACCGTTATACTAAACCAATTGATGGTAATAAATAAGCTATTATATCTATTTATACAATCGAGAGTGTGAGAATCTCTCCAACACCCTCTCAAGTGTGGGCAATCTCTCCAACACTTACATAATTTTTATTCAGGAGTGTGGGCAATCTGTCCCAACACCCCTCACTCAAGTGTGGACAATCTCTCCCAACAGTACTTGCACAATTTTCAATGATACAACAAAATATAAAGACTCAATACATGAACCCAATATAAATATAAGATATGAAGATAATGTTAACAAGTTTTAGTAGGATGTTCCATTACCATCTCTTTTTCCGACATCTTAGTTATTTTTCACTCCAAAATTACATTATTTTTATGTAATAAGCACATGAATGACAATCTTCAAAAAAAAAAATTTAAAAAAATAAAAATAAAAAAAAGAAAGAAAGAAAAAAAACCTAAGTCAAATGATATAACTTAGATGGTTTCAAATTCTTAGTAACATTGAAATAATTCAACGTTTGAATCCACTTTTCTTGAGTCTTCAATAGATGAACAGCAATTGTCTCCGGCCAAAGTTCATGTGTACATCTCGTCGGCGGCACCGGAAAATTATACATTGACCATTTCACATTATACCGATTTCTTGCTTTATGCCCATCTCTTAACCAATCTCCAAAGACTCTATCTTCAGGCCCTTCAAAATGGTTCTTCGGAATTTCGGATTCTTTAATCCATTCTACAATATCCCAAGAAACCAAATAACCCATACCCGACATGTAATGTACAAACGGATCCATACTTGGACATGGGATTACATAACCATAATATAAATCATCTCTAGGCAATGGGATCAAAGAATGTACCAAATTCTCGAGTCGAAAATACGAATCGTCGTCGGCTTTCATTACATAATGATAGGGTGGATATGGTCCATCTGGGCTACTTAGTATATCCGGCAAGCTCGAGAAATAAGTGTATGTCTTGCCATTATTCATATTCTCTTTGCAATTGAGGATTATAATATCGTCGTATCGCATGATTTCGAGTGCGATTAAAACCCTTTGGTCATCTTTAGTGAGGTTGCAGAATACAAATTTCACGTCCACTTTAGCATGATTTGGAGATTGAGTACCGTATATTAGTCTCAAGAAGTGTCTTTTGTGGTAATGATCGGGAAGCGTAGGGATTCCAATGAGTATACGGATCTCTGGTGATGAAGTTGATGAATTTGAGGTTGAATTTACTAAGTTTATGTTGTGATCATTACCGGAAATTGATGAAATTGAGAAAGGGCATTTTCGGAAATTCAAGAAGCTGTCGAAACGGAGTTGGTTAATGCATGCAATGATGGAAAGGAAAAATATGAACAAGAAAGAGAATACAACGAAAGGCTTGTTATTTGATCGATTTGGCTTCATAATATCAACCTCTTCAATGGTAGTTGACATGATGAAATGGCAAAGATAATGAAGAGTTTGGGGGCAAAGATATTTGATATATTCATATTGATTATAAGTTAAGTTTATTATAAACGTTACCTTTGCTTCAGTTTAAAGAGATTTGACGGCAATATCGTCAAACTTACTGAACCTTTTCGTGGTTGACTTTTTATTCTAACAAAAGGGCTGACATTACAAATATGCCCTCGAGAATACCCTTTATTTTCATTTTTAATTAATTATGAACGAAACTTTGTTTGAAGATTATAATTGATTATCACTGAACACTATAATGGGAATAGTGAAATTGCCCGAAAAATGTTTTTGGGAGACAAACAGTGACTCTATCATTGGATCACTGGAAAGTGTTTTCCATGGCTTAGATTTTAAGTATGGTGAATCATACGTATCTGCCATGTTCTCTACCCTTTTTCATGCACCAATTAATTAAGTACCTAAACTTTGTCTCTTTGATGTATCGTACGTAACTCTTAGGAATAGTTCGTTTGAATTGATGGATGGAATTGAATGGAATAGAATGTAATGAATGTCATTCTATAATACGTTTGATAGACTGAGGAATTGAATGAATGTGTATTTTCTTTTTCAATTCCGGTCATTCCATAAAATTTTCAATTCCGTTGAAATCGAAATAAATTACATTTTTCGATTTCCAAACACCTCAAGTTGATAGAATGGAATGAAAAAAAAAAAAAAGCTTTATCAAAACAAGTCATACGATTAGATGCAGAGTACAAAAGTTTAATCCACTTAATTACAGAATCCTATCTTGGGCCAATAAGGTAGCGTGTTAGAATGTTTTAGTTGGGCCTAAAATTGTGAGAGTCTAGTTTGGGCCAATATTGTAGACATGTTCGATTGTTTCTTTTGTAAAGCCCAAACTTATAATTAACAACATTCATTTGAAACTTTCACTAAGTAATTAAGTTTTTAATAGATGAGTTCTATTAGCATCACATAAACACTCCAGGCACCATATTCATATATAAAAATTAAATGTATAAAATATGGTATCAAAATATTTACGTGGTGTCGATCAATAGAAAGTTTTCGTAGGTGGATTCTATTGTTTCTATTGGATTCATTAACAACATTCATGTGGTGCCCAAACTTATCATTAACAACATTCATTTGAAATTTATAAAAGGTAAATGTGAATTCTATTGGAATTACGAAGTTGTTTTGAGTATCATATTTAGATTAAAAAAAAATTAGAATGTTTTTTTTTTATTTTTTTTATTTTTTTTTAACACGAAACCTTTTATTAAGAGTTAAAAGAAGGTTAAATACGCCAGATCCCCACTCCTCCCCTTATATCTGCAAAGACGTTGACGAAACATGGCTCTGCCTCCTTAAAACCTATGGATGTCAAACCCAGGTGTGGGAAAATCCATGTCATAGGAAAGAAAGACAAGACCCGTGTTTCCAAAAGTTAAAAACTCCCCCATAAAAATTAAGATTACAATAGGATGCGTGGAATAAAAAATTAAAACCGCAGCTTGAGAGTCCTTGGAGTCGTAAATGGTTGAAACGGCCTTCGAACAGTTTGTATAACCACCGAGAGTACATATATAAAGAGAAGTTATAAAGGAGCGTGACACCTGTATTGCACCCTTCAAAATGTTGAAATTGAAGGGGTGCGTCCCAGAGATCTCGCCAAGATTTAAACCACATTCCAAGAAGCGATAGAGATCTTTGGTTGCTTGCCAAGGCCAGATCAGAGTATGATGATCGACAACCTATGCTAGAAAACCTTGTGCCGATAAAGAGAATGATGAGAGTGTAAAAGAAAGCGGATATATAACCGATTAGAAACAACTGGTTTGCACCCATCAAAAGATTGATGGGTGCTTCCACCGATTATCTTGAGAGTTGCGAGTCGTCGTATGAATGGGATTTCCAGTTGATCACCATGTAGGATGAGACGAAGAGGCTGCGGGAGGCATCGTTTGTGGTGTAGGAGACCATGATTCTACTTGGAGGAGGCACGAGTGGCAAGAAATCGGCGACTTTATTGGCTTCTCGAAAAATGTGAGTGATTTTCGTTCGAAGCTAAGCAATGAGACTTTTAATGGATCGAATATCATCGTCGATCAGCCAAGGTGTGTCATACCTCCCTGAAATAATGTTCACAAGGACCAACGAATCATATTCGACTAGGGCGACATGTAGGTTATGATCGGTAGCATAAGTGAGACCAAGTGAGAAGAGCTTTCGTTTCATGATCATGCAGTACTTCGTAATAAGGTTCATCGGCTCCGTAAATAAGATGACCATGCATGTTTCGGATAATAATACCACCGCCAGAAGGACCGGGGTTATCTAACGAAGAGCCATCCGTGTTCAGCTTAATAAAGGTAGGTGGGGGTTTGAGCCACTTAACCAGGGTATAGTGAGCAACCATCCGAGGGGAAAAGGAGCTAATATAACGATTTTGAAGCAGACAGACGTCATCGTCGTCAGCCCGAGTAAGCCTCCGGCTTGAAAGAGCATAGGATAGGTTGCGCGTGATATTGAAAATAGCATGGTGAACATTAGGCGGAGAGTTGTCAAAGAGAACCATATTTCGCATTTCCAAATTTCCCAAAGAACCAAAGAGGGACCAATTGGCAAGCAACTTTAATTGCGCCATGACGTTCGAGGGTTCCACCAAGCTCGGATGTAAGACAAAGTTGGCCGCTAATGGATGATACCGAGTTGCGTCACGAAAGTGATTCCATATATCCCGAGTGAAGCCACAAATCAGAAAAGCAGTGGTCTCTCGTATCTTCAAAGAGAGCGAAAGGGGCATTTGAAGGGCCATGATGTCCAAACATACGCAACATTTTCGGAAGAGGGAGAAGGTTATTGAGAAACCGCCATATAAAAATCGAGATTTTAATAGGAATGCTGGGTTTCCAAACCTCCTTTAATTCGTTGATAGTATGATTCCGATTACGAATAAGGTTGTAGGCAGAGGCGACAGTGAAGTCTCCTGTCGACGTAGGGGACCATATCCAATTCCATTTAGAAGTTTGAATTGGCATAAATGGAGATTCACCAAGTCCTCCACCTTTTGCATGATTTTCCAAGGATGAAGCCTCTTTAAGCTGGCAAGAGATGAGAAACTTTTACCCCAAATACCAATTTTGTTACGGATTTTTCACCAAAGCTTGCACGCAAATGCTAAATGACTGTGTTTGATGTTGCGAACACCCAAACCATTTTCTGCAGTCGGACCACAAACATTTTCCCAGGATCTCCAAATACGTCGCTTCTCATGTTGACTATTGCCCCATAAAAAATTCCCAAAAATGCGGTGGAGGTGTGACAAGACCGATCCGGGGACACTCAACGCATCAATAGTGTGTATAGGGACGGAGGATAACACGTGCTTGATAAGAATGAGACGACCTCCTATCGTGAGTAATTTAGCCTGCCAACCTTCGAGTCTCTTTTGGACTTTATCAATAAGGTAATAAAAATAGGCCCGTTTAGGACAACCAACATATATGGGGCACCCCAGATAAGTGAAAGAACCAGAGAGGCGGCGAATACCAGGTCAAAGCCGTCGACGCCCGACCATGAGAGAGGAAGTGCTTAGAGATGACAAAGAAACTCTTAGAGATGTTAACTTTTTGGCCCGAAGCATGCTCATATTTATGGATGAAGGCCATAATTTTCTGAATATTCCGTTTGAGGGCGCGACAAAAGATGAGCAGATCATCCGCATAGAGGAGTGACCGTAACTGGGAAATTGCGTGGGAGGGAGTAATGCTGCATATCTGGTTCACGGAAAAGAGCCTTGAGTCCGCGGGTGAAAGCTTCTGTAACCAATATGAACAAATATAGAGAGAGAGGGTCTCCCTGTTTGATGCCACGTGAAGACTGAAAGAAGCTAGTAGGGGAGCCATTAAGCAAAATAGAAGACCAGCAGCCACGGAGATGATTCATGATTAGGGTGACAAAAGCCGGGCTGAACCCAAAAGAACTTAGAAGGCGCGACAAGAAAGGCCAGGAGACTCACAAAAAGCTTTAACAATGTCAAGCTTGAAAGCCATATTATGCCCACGAACCTTTTATGCAAGTATTGGATAATTTCTGCACAAATAAAATGTTGTCCGAAATATCCTTCCTTTAACAAAAGCGATTGTTCATCCGAGATAAGCTTAACTAAAAAAAGGTCAAGCTCATGGGTTAAAATTTTTGTGAAAATTTTGTTTACAACCGAGCAGAGAGAGATAGGCCGAAAATCACCAAAATCCATGGGGCGTCCTTTTTAGAAGCGAGTAATAAAAGTGGAGCCCACAGAGCGAGGCAAGGCGACCAGAGAATAAATCGTGAACCGCATTCTGAACATCAAACTGGACCACATCCCAAAAATGTTGGAAAAAGACACTAGAAAATCCATCTGGACCAGGGGCACGAGTCGGATCAAGTTCAAAAACAGCCCGCTTTGTTTCTTCTATAGTGACTTCCGCAGCCAGACTCATGTTGTCATTTTCTGTGAGAACCGCGGGGATATAAGATAGGAGGTCCATCATAGCTGAATCATCTTGTGGCTCACCTTGTGAGAGAAGGGAGCTAAAGAAACGGGTAGCTTCTTGTTTAATGTCACCAATATCCGTAAGCCAGTCCCTAGCCTCATTTCTAATACGTTGATTATGTCCTCTAGCACCATGAGTTTTAAAAATTAGAATGTAAATTTGTTTTCATTAGAAATTTGGTAATGTCAATAGAAACCACATTTCAGATCGCCCTCCGCCACATATTTTCGTCGCTCAGATGGTAGAACGGGCTCGAAATATTAGACTAGCTTGGGGCCTAGAGGAACAGTGATTTGTATTGATTTGTTTTTTCGAATTTTTTATAAATGCCTGACATTTTTAGCTATTGAATAAAACAGATCATTTCTCAAAAAAAAAAAAAAAAAAAAAAAAAAAACAAACAAACAAACAAACACATTTCAGTAAATCAAATCGGTTTGAAAGAAAATCAAAAACCCAAAAAGGAAGTCTTTAATTCATCTAGCGGATGATTTAGCTTAAAATTAAGTTTTGGTTTGGGATTCACATGGAGCTGATATTCCCCTACACACATTTTGGCCCTGATTAAAGTGTATAACTCATTGATTGATATGTGTCCATCATAATCTATGGTTAAAAAATTATGGTGAACATGTAATGCCATGTTGGGTGGTGCACAAATTTTAGGTTGGTCCAGGACCAAATCCTAGTCGGTGTACCCTATCCAATGAGAATTATTGGAATTAAATTTGACCCCTACTTCTAATAAAAAATCTACCAATAGATTTTCTTCAAAGTGATGACTTGGTGGTCCAAAATTTGCACCTAGACCACCCTAAAATTTGCCGGTCAGGTGAATGTATCAATACTCCAAAAGAATTAAGCCACATATTTTAAATAAAAGAATAAAAACATAATAAACTAGAAACACCTCATTTGTTTATCATTAATAATGATGTATTAATTAACCCCGATCCATAATATTAGACATTTTAACCTTATGCATATAGATTAAGAAAACTCACAAATGAGATGAAAATAGAAGTCAAAAAGAAAAAATGCCCCCTAAAAAAAATTGGCATTAAGAAATGGTGTAAACCACTATTAATTTTTGTTAAAATGGCAGTCCACTGCAAACATATGGAAATGTTCCACCATGGAGTCTATATTAAAATGTTTGATACTTATTTAACACCTTAATCGGGCATTTCTTAATATATATAGTTTTAACTTTTAAACAAGTCTTGTGGAAATGTATATGCAAGTTGCGCTTAGTCTTCATTGCATTAACTATAACAAATCTTATATTGAGAAGTAGTAGTATTTATTCAACATTATATCAAAAGAGGAGATAGTGAGTTCAAACATTTGTCCAAATATTATTTAAAAAAAAGAAAAAAATATTGTTTCTAGCATGTATCAAACATTTCTCCAAATATAGTCCTAAAAAAAATCAAAAAGAAAAAAATTATATCAAGCAAGATCTCATTTGAAACAAGAGGGCCGGAGGGGAAATAAAAAACAAAAATAGTGAAAAAAAATATATGGATTAGCACAGTGGAAAATAAAATAAAAGATACGGACAAATTCACTGTTTGTTACACAAATCCATTGTTTTACATTGGAATAGACACCCAAATCTACTATTCCACTGTTTTGGTGTTTTTTTTTTATGAAAATGATCTCGAAAAAACATCGAAAAAATATTAAATGAGATATCAGAATATAGAAGATAAAAAAAATATGGTGAAAGATGGCGTTTAGATCAAAAGATATATTCATATAGAGGACGGAAAAAAGAAAAATACTCAAAGAGAAGCTACTTTTTATCCCTACTTTTATTTGGAAAATTATCAAAAGATATATTCGTATAGAGGACGAAAAAAGGAATTACGATATTTTTTTAACTTTTTTTACGGATACGAAAGATATATACGCACGCACACATTTTGTCTCCACTGAGACTCAAACGTGGAACCTCGAGGTTAAGAACAACGACACTTATCGAGTTACCGTTAGGTCAATGTCTTGTTGGCTATCTTTTTAACATTTATCTATCGAAACAATGAGCTCTCTCCCTACTAAAATTTCAGGCAAGGTCTCATTTGAAACAATGAGCTCTTGAGAACTCTACCCCATAATACAATAGAGCTTTTGAATTCCTAAGAAATTCGTGTGATAAATAGCTAATTTCCCCTAAAATCATATGTTAGGGAAATATCAATGAGCATTTTAGACATTAACCATCAAATTTATGGCATTCAACCACTTTCTTAATCGGTGTAAAAACACTTAGGATTACTTATATTTTAAAACGGAAGTAGTATAATTTATGAAATTTAACATTTTTATTAAACCGTGTGATAACTGTAAAAGATTTATATTTAAGCCCGAAGAGAGTATATATTTTACAAAAAAAAAAAAAACAGAGTAATTAATTGTTTTCATTATATTCACAAAATGTTTATTTACAATATGTGGTAAAGTTTTAAAATAATATTTTAATATTTTCTTTTTTTTGGAAGGAATTTTTTTTTATTGAACCGAATCCGCAACAACGGCAGAGATTACATAATGAGGGTGAGAAGCTCCCACTACAAGAAAACTGCTTTAAAGGAACGAAATTTGAAGGGACGACAATGTCGTCCCTGAAAATACCTTTTTTGGGACGACAAAGTCGTCCCTTTAAATGAAATTTATAATAGTCAAAGTTTTGGGTGTATTTTTTTTGAGGATACTTTAAAGGGCGACAATGTCGTCCCAAAAATAAAAATTGACCCCACCGTGCGTGCAACGGATTTCCACGTGGCGCTGAGCTCTTTAAAGGGATTTACAATGTCGTCCCATTAAACTTTTAAAAATTAAATGTTAAACGGAAAAATATATTAGATTTTAGGTTTATAGGAATGACAATTATCGTCGTCCTTTAAAAAAATTGATTTTTTTAATAATATTATGTTATATAAAACATTTATTAAAAAAATGTGTTTAATAGGGACGACATTTGTCGTCCCTTTAAAGGAAATTAAAAATTTTCAAAATAAAATATGTTATATGATACAATTATAAATTTTTGGGTTTTTAATATACATATTCTAATAAACATTACGTTAAAATATAAAATACATTATTTGTTATAAAAATTCATTTATCGAACGATAATACAGTGATTTTATAGTACTTTCTATAGATAGATCGTCGATTCGTTATCGGCGATTGATTTGAATCTCGGGGTTCGTTAACGGCGATTGATCTCAATCCGAGATCCGTTATCGATTAAGCGATTTCAAACCGATATCTTTATTTACAGATCATCCGATAGTACTCTATTATAGATCGGCGATTCATTCTTGAGCGATTGATTTGAATCTCGGGTTTCGTTAACGGCGATTGATCTCAATCCCGGATCCGTTATCGATTAAGCGTTTCAAACCGATATCTTTCTTTACGAATCATCCTCGATAATACATTTACTATATAGATCGGCGATTCATTCTGGAAGCGATTGATTTGAATCTCGGGTTCGTTAACGGCGATTGATCTCAATCCGAGATCCGTAATCGATTAAGTGATTTCAAATCGATATCTTTCTTTACTGAGACCATCCTGATAGTACTTCTACTATAGATCGTTAGTTCGTTATCGAAGCGATTGATTTGAATCTCGGGGTTCGTTAACGGCGATTGATCTCAATCCGAGATCCGTAATCGATTATGTGGTTTCAAATCGATATCTTTCTTACGAGATCATTACGATAGTACTCTCTACTATAGATCGTCGATTCGTTATCGGCGATTGATTTGAATCTCGAGGTTCGTTAACGGCGATTGAATCTGAATCCGAGATCCGTTATCGATTAAGTGATTTCAAATCGATATCTTTCTTTACAAATCATCCTGATAGTACTCTCTATTATAGATCGTCAGTTCGCTATCGAGCGATTGATTTGAATCTCGGGGTTCGTTAACGAGCGATTAAAGTAAATCCCGAGATTCGTTATCGATTAAGTGATTTCAACCCGATATCTTTCTTTATAGATCATTCTGATAGTACTATCTACTATAGATCGTCAGTTCGCTATCGAGCGATTGATTTGAATCTCGGGGTTCGTTAACGAGCGATTGAAGTAAATCCCGAGATTCGTTATCGATTACGTGATTTCAACCCGATATCTTTCTTTATAGATCATTATGATAGTACTATCTACTATAGATCGTCGATTCGCTATCGAAGCGATTGATTTGAATCTCGGGGTTCGTTAACGAGCGATTGATCTCAATCCCGAGATCCGTAATCGATTAAGTGATTTCAACCCGATATCTTTCTTTATAGATCATTCTGATAGTACTCTCTACTATAGATCGTCGGTTCGTTATCGAGCGAATGATTTGAATCTCGGGGTTCGTTAACGAGCGATTGATCTCAATCCCGAGATCCGTAATCGATTAAGTGATTTGAACCCGATATCTTTCTTTATAGATCATTCTGATAGTACTATCTACTATAGATCGTCAGTTCGCTATCGAGTGATTGATTTGAATCTCGGGGTTCGTTAACCAGCGATTGATCTCAGTCTCGAGATCCGTAATCGATTAAGTGATTTCAACCCGATATCTTTCTTTATAGATCATTCTGATAGTACTATTTACTATAGATTGTCAGTTCGCTAGCTATCGAGCGACTGATTTGAATCTCGGGGTTCATTAATCTCGTGATTGATCTCAATCCTAAGATCCGCAATCGATTAAGTGATTTCAACCATTTTTATATAATTTTAATAATTCATATAATATGTAACTTATATAATTATATTGAGTAGTGATTTCAAACCCGAGGCTCATTAATTAGTCGATTAATGATTTCAAACCCGAGGATCGTTAATTATTTAAAAATAAAAAAAATTTAATAATACTTTAATGGGACGACAATGTCGTCCCAAAAAAGTGTTGTCGTCCCAAAAAAGGTTATAACCTAAACTAAATCGGGCTGCCTCCTTTCTTCTTCTTCATTTCAACATTTCTGATTATAACAGCGCGCCTCCCTTATTCAGCCTCCTTCAAATCGGACTGCTTCTCCACCTCCCCTCCGGCCAGTTGAGTTTTGCGCCACCACCACCTCCACTTCATTTTCCTTTATTCTTCTCTTTCAATTTTCTAGTTCTCCGGCCATTTCAAGCTTAATCCGGTGATTTGAAGAAAAAATCCGGCGAATTGATTCACCATTTTCGCTACTTGAAGCACCATTTTCACTACTTGAAGCACCAAAACGTATGTAATCCTCTAAGCTTTCTAATTATTTATTTATTTTTCGTTTAATTTTTTGGCCTTTTTTTTTTCTCGTTTTTTTCTTTTCGTTTTTAATTTTCTGTTTTGGCATTGAGGCATATGGTTTGGAATCGTGTAGTGAAATGTTGCAATTTTGTTGGAGTTTGGGTTGTATTGTATATATGGCTTAGATTCGTTTTTGTGGTGAATGGTGAATGGTGAATGGTGAATGGTGAATGTAGTGAGTGGTGAATGGTGAATGGTGTGTAGTGAGTGTGTAGTGAATGGTGAATGGTGTGTAGTGAGTGTAGTGTAGTTGATAGTGTATGGTGAATGGTGAATAAATTTTTAGTGAATGGTGAATGGTGAATGGTGTGTAGTGAGTGTGTAGTGAGTGTAGTGTAGTTGATAGTGTATGAGTAGTGAGGGTGTAGTGATGCTTGATGGTTAGATTGATGCTTATGGTGAGATTTATTGGTGTAGAAGGACTTTGGTTATAAATTTGGTATTGTTCGTGCATAAGGGTGTGAGAACATCCCTTGAAATGGTATTGTATGAGTTGTTTGGTGTTGAGTTGTTTAAGTGTTAAAAGTGTTTGTTTATTTGTTTGAATCTTGGCCATGTATATGTGTTAGAAAAGTGTTACATTTAGAGTGAAAGTGTTTTAAGTGTTAAAAGTCTTTGTTTATTTGTTTGAATCTTGGCCATGTATATGTGATAGAAAAGTGTTAGCACAACAATCGCCGCTCCAGCTCATAGCACAACAACCGGGCCGGACCATTTCTCGATTCCAGCCGCCCCTCTCGATTCCGTTTTGCAGAGAAGAAAGCTACTTCAGGTTAGTGTAGTTAGGGGTCCTACTGCAAACCCCAATAGTTAGGGGGCCTATGGAAAACCCCATTGTGTTTGTATCTCAAGTATGGCGTGTATATATACATATAATTTTTTTTTGCAGGTTTAAGTATATATATATATGGTGAAATTTCAATTTATTGATAAGCATAACATACAAAAGGTCCTCAAAGGGTGTTGTTCCTACCCAAATGGAAAAATGGTACTGGGTGGTCTTTGTGATCAAAGACCATCGATTAGTTATTATGAGCGTCGAACTTTTGACCATGTGGAAATATTACTCCAAAGTAGTGTGCAAATCGGCAAAGTGTCTTTATGCCTCATTTGAGTAACATGTTCAAAGATCTCTATTTAGTGTATTATATTATTAGTACACTTTATTTATTTGTAAAAGACATATTAATTGTGATACATATAAACAATTAATATGTCAAACTCTAGTTTACTTTATGTCATAGACATAGCTTTTACTTTTACTTTTGCATGCTTGCCGCCCACATCTACATACTCAAAAGCTAGCTATAGTCTCTCTCTCAATTGTATCTATTTATACACCTCTCATATCAATGAATAAACTAAGTTGAAGTTTACTCTTGTGTTTATCACATTCTCAAACTCTCTTCATGGTAGCAGAGACTACGAGTTTCTAATTTTCATTTGCAAACTTCAGATCATTTTTTTTTATCAAGAATGTCTTCATCTCAAGCATCCTACTCATTAAGTAAATCTCAACAGATGAGGTTCTGACTCCTCCCATATACAAATCACGACTTGATTACAACAATAATCTTGGGTTGTCAAGATCTATGAAAAAGTATAACTCGAGGACAAAGCAAGATGGAAGACTTGTCTAAGTCCAAACACTCTCGCATTGGAATCACTTGGTGATATTATGGATTCTCGATTAGCTCTCTTCAAAGAGTTTCTCAAATGGCGAAGACTGATAACTCTCTCAGGCATAGGCCACTCATACCAAGGCAGGTATATCTTATTCTCAACTCGATGAATGGCACTGGATAGTTGATTACAATCTCATATGACAGAAATAAAACTCTATATAACCTCAAACCTCAATCGTTCATAAAATTAAAAGCTTGGATCTTTTTCATATGCTCAAGGTTTTGGAATTGTCAAACTTCTTGATAAAATCTATCTGAATGATGTCTGTTTGTTCCAAAGCTAGGTGTAATCTCATATCGGTCAATAAACTCACTAAGGACCTAAATTGGACAATCACTTTTAAAGACAATCGAGTGTATTTTCCAAGATACTTATTCACAAGAAGTAATGGAAAGAGCCAAAACTTGCTCAGGGATCATTTATTGTTCACCTGTGAAAGCAGAAAACTCAAGACCGAATCACCTCAGTGACTGCTGCTCAAACTGTAGACAATATTATGTTATGGCATTATAGATTAGGACATCCTAGTTTTGGTTATTTAAAAACTTTAACTCCTGAATTATTTAAAGGATGCAATCTTAATGATCTTGATGTGATATATGTCGGTTTGCCAAACTCACCAAATCTGTATGCTAAATTACCTCACTTACCCTCCTCACCTTTCACCCTAATTCACAGTGATGTATGGGGACCCTCAAGAGTAAAAAGCATAACAGGAAAGAGGTGGTTTGTTACCTTCATAGATGACCACACCAGAACCACTTGGTTATTTTTAATGAAGGATAAGTCCAAAGTTGGACCCATCTTTCAAGAATTTTACAACATGGTCTCCACTCAATTTGACACTAAGATCAAAATCTTGAAGACCGATAACAATGCTCTTGAATATTATGAGTCTCATCTCAGGTCATTTCTTGATGGATAAAGGGATTGTCCATATCAAGTAGTTGTGTTGAAACCCCTCACAGCAAAATGGGGTTCTTTGAGAGAAAGAACAGAGCATCTGCTTGAAATGGCTAGGTCTATTATGTTTACCACAAATGTTCCAAAATATATGTGGGGTGAAGCTATATTGACTTCCACATACTTAATCAACAGACTTCCAGGTAGAGTGTTAGGTTTCAAAACTCCACTCCAAACCCTACGACCACACACTCCTGCCATCATCTTGTTTCCCGATTGCCTCCAAAGATCTTTGGTTGTCTTGTGTTTGTGTATATCCATGCTCAACACACGTAAACTTGATCCTAAGCTCATAAGTGCATTTTCCTTGGATATGCACGGAGGCGAGAAAGGTTACAAGTGTTACTCTCTGCGAAAAGAAATTTTACAATTCTATGGATGTGAAATTTTTGAAAGGACTCCATATTCTGACAAACCTCTTGAGCGAGTCCAGCGATGGAAACTGATTGAGATTGAACTAAGTCCGTTCTCTCAAAGAAACCATTTACCCTCGCGAGTCTAACTCTCGGCCGAGACCCGGACGGCGACCCGAGAGCTTCACCCGACCATCGGCCTACTCCCAGCGGACTCATAACCTTACGCATGGTGACCTCGGCCCGATCTGTGACACGAGAGATGTTGACCCGAGAGCCTCGGCAGCCTCTTGGGCAGTGCTGGACCTCGACTCGCCACGACTCTCGGCGACTCTTGAAGTGGATGGACGGACCTATTGCTCTAAGGAAAGGGAAGAGATCATGCAGCGATCATTCTATTCATACTTATTTATCTTATGATCGATTGTCTCTGTCTTTGCCATGTTTACACAGACCTGGACTCTCACTCTATCCACTAGAAATATTCGAGAGGCCCTTCAAAATGATAAGTGGAAGGCTGTTTGTTAAAAGAGATGATGGCGCCTCTGGATAATCATACTTGGGATCTCACAACTCTTCCAAAAGGCAAGAAGGCAGATCACCGCAAATGGTTATTCACTATCAAGTACCTATGGCACTATTGACAAGTTTTGGCAGCGAGGATTCACTCAAACTTATGGCATTGACTATAAAGAAACCTTTGCACCGGTGGCAAAGCTCGACAACTGTCGCTGAGTACTAATTTCTCTAGTATCCAACTAATTGGACATCAAAAATGCTTTTCTAAATGGGGACCTTCTTGAGGTTTATAAATTCTCAATCCTATTGGCATAAGCATAACATACAATGGTTTGGAAAATTAACAACATGTGGTCAAAGCTCATATCACCAATGCAATGTCACACTGTTCATCAAGACAACCAACCGTAAGAGTCTATTCTTATTGTCTATGTGGATGATATCATCTCCCAAAAAGGTATGGAAAAAAGGAAATATGACTCTTTGAAGGAAGCGGCATCTTTGGGGTGGTCTTTGGCTTGATCAAAGACATATGGTGTCGATCATCTTGAGCAACATTGGGATCTTGTGAATAGGATCTTGAGGTATCTAAAGTCCACTCCTGGCCAAGGGTTACACTTCACCAAGTCTCTTACATGATAGATCCATCAAGGTCTGCACTTGATCTTTGATTGGGCCGGATGCCACGTAGATGATAAAGGTCGACCACGCAGTTCTGTGTTATATATTTGTTACTTGGAGTTATTGCAAAAGGTCTATTTCAATACATGTTATATGAAGCATTTGTGAACTTTTGACCATGTGTTTCATAAGTACGCTTGATATTTGGATTGGCTTCCTAAGTTATATTTGTATTTAAATTGTGTATCATGTTAAGACAAGTGAAATCTTGTGTTCTTAGCTTCCTTGTGCCTTAAGTGAGATACTAATAAAATGTTGTATACTAATGACACTAATGTACTTTGAAAATACAAAAATCAATATCTCTTATGAACTAAATTCCATGGTATTATATTATTAGCCTCATATTAATTGTGATACATATAAACAATTAATATGTCAAACTCTAGTTTACTTTATGTCATAGACATAGCTTTTACTTTACTTTTTGCATGCTTGCACCACATCTACATACTCAAATGGCACTGAAGCTAGCTAGCTAGTCTCTCTCTCAATTGTATCTATTTATACACCTCTCATATCAATGAATAAACTAAGTTGAAGTTTACTCTTGTGTTTATCACATTCTCAAACTCTCTTCATATTTGTATTTAAATTGTTCTTTAGCTTCTTGTATTCTTAGCTTCCACTTGTGCCTTAAAATGTGAGATACTTTTACAAAAATCAATAAACTACATATGCCTCGGCCTTTGGTATGTCAAGTTATGTGTGAGATACTTTTCTAACACATATGGTATGATTTCAATTTCAAATGGAACTAGACAAGTCATGGTTGTATCTTGTGAGAATGAAACCCGAGTTTGATAAAGGGTTGAGGGAATTCATTGAATACGCACGGCAATTTCTTAACGATGAAGGTAAGATTCGTTGCCCATGCAAAAAGTGTTTCAACATTGGTTTTGAAACTTTGGGGGACGTGTATGATCACTGTTTCTTTTGGGGATGGGCAACTAGGTATACAACATGGTTTCACCACGGCGAAGACGGTGTATCCCGTAAACGTGCACGAACAACTCAATTGGTAGTTGAATCCGGAGACGAAATGGCTCCAGTTATAAATGATTTCCTTGGTAGAGCCTCAGAAGAAGAAGTTTTACAGACAGAGGGGATGACAACAATGATGAACTCCTCTCCAAATTGCACAAACATGTTTATCCGGGATGCAAAACCTCATCCGCCTTGAAGTTCTTAGCAGATTTAATGCATATAAAGTGTTGTATAAGTGGCCAAATGAAAGCTTCGACGTTCTTTTAGCGAAACTGAAAGAAGTTTTGCCGGAAGGGTCAAATTTACCCGTTTCATTCTACAAGGCAAAAACTCTTCTGAACAAATTGGGTCTGGGGTATGAAAAGATCGATGCTTGCTTGTACAACTGTTGCATTTACTATAAGGAGACTGCTGACTTACAATCATGCCCAGTGTGCAAAACGAGCCGGTATAAGGAGTCTAAAGGAAAAAAGGTAGCTCAGAAAGTGCTACGTTATTTTCCGTTAAAGCATCGATTGAGACGTTTGTATGCTTCCCGTCACACAGCTCAGGCAATGACATGGCATAAGACGGGGCGTTCTACGGATGAGGATGTGATGAGGCATCCAACCGATGGTAAAGAATGGAAAGAATTCGATGAGCAACACCCGGACTTCGCTATCGAACCTAGAAATGTACGTCTCAGTCTGGCTACGGATGGTTTTAACCCGTTTGGTACTACGAGTCAAACATACAGCATGTGGCCTGTTCTAACACAAACTATGCAAGTGATGATGACATATACGACTCGATCCCACCAAACTATGCAAGTGATGATTAATGATGCTATAAATATAATATTCTTTTAGTAAGTTCAATCAAATAATACTAGTGCTTTACTTATACTACATCAACTTAAATGGGTTATTTATATCAATTTTTTTTATTATATTCAAATATTTGATCATATAGGTGAATGGCTTACGCGGGATCGGCAGGTGGTTCTCAACCACCGCACGAGCATCCATTTAGGCTACCGGGCCAATGCGAGGACGGTAATTAATTAACTTTCATTTTTTTTTCTAGTATGATTATTCTTATTTCGTTGAATTAACATTGACACCGATACTACGGATCATATAGCGGATAATGAGTATGAGAATTCATACCATCACCTCCATCCCGAAAAAAAGCGGGGTGAACGTGGACTGCAAAGGTATCACCGTCCAAGCCCTCAAGAGAAAGTTAGGGGCTTGATTCCTCTTATATGGGATCCTAGATTTCCCGGTGTTCAAAAGGCATTGGGAAGATACGCGAAGGATTTTGAGTGCGAGACGGGAAAGTCGTGAGGTCCCATGTTCCTGTTACACCCTTCCTGGCGAAAGGTGGACGACCGACTTAAACAATTAATTTGGGAAGAACTTCGGGTACTTAGCTATTCAAATAGTTAACACTTTCAAATTTTAAGAGTCAAACATATTAATTTAGAAACCAATCGTTTCATTTCTTGTGTTTTCAGGCATCGTTCCAACCCCTTGAGCCTATTCACATACTGCCCGTGCTTAAAAGCGCCGGTACTTCATTCAGAAAATGGAAGGTTAGACTAAGGAAGGCTGTAGATGAACACAACAACAAGGGTTTGCCAGGGCCTTGTCCCCGACCCAGGGATGTGTTTCCACAGCAACAATGGGAAGTGTTTCTCCGCCACCTTAGTACTGAAGCTTTTAAGGTAAAGCATTTATTCCATTATTTATATCAATGGGAAGCATTTATTCCATTACACGTAGATTCGATTATTATTACTTGTTACTGCTTATATATAATACAATAGTACTATTTTTTTTACAGAAAAGATCTCATCAGAATAAGAAGAATCGCGCCGGGAGTAAATATGTAGGCCGCCAAAGACGAACGCCTATGGCCGTGGTTCGATGGGATAAGTTAAGAAGGGTAAGTATTAGGAAATACATCCCTAGGACTTCATTTTTTTGAATTTTCATAACTAATATTTTTGTTTTTTTCAAGGGTAATGTGAGTCTGAGTGAAGATCCTTTGGGCGGGATCCTATCCATGTATGGGCGAGCAAACATAAGAATCTTGACGGTTCGCTTCTCAACGATGATCACGGAGGTCGCTTATGTAAGTGATATACATTGTATATATTTCAATTCAATACGTTCACATTTTCCTTATCTTAACTGCCAACGATATATGTTGTGTTTAGAGGAGGCTGGAGGATTGGCGTAATATGGTTGCACCAGGTCGACCGATGACTTTTGAAGATGAGGAGGCAATCTTTCAGCGACCTTAGGAACAAGGCGAGATTATTTGATTGGCCTTGGCCTACGCAATCTTCCTCCATATCAATTCATCACAATCGGCCCAGTCTTCAGCATCGTCATCTTCTTACCACCAAGGATGCAATATGCAGATTGAAGAACTTAGAAAGTCTCATGATCAGTTGGTGAAGTTAACCAAAAAACAAGAGAAGAGAAACAAAAAACAAGGGGCTCTTCTCAAATTGTTGCTGACTAATCTTAAGGCTAAGGAACCGGATATGCAAATAGAGGTAAGCTCATCATCTTCCGATGAAGATGAAGACGATTCTGAAGATGATTCTCAAGTTGATCTTGACAATGATGCGTAGACATTGTAGACGAAACTATTCTTACTTTTGGAAACATTACACAACTTCGTATTTTACGTAACATTTTTTGTTTATGCATTTTTTTTTTGAATCCCCGTTTATAAATACAAATGTTATTGATTTTGGAAAAAATTGGATGACATGCAAAAATTGTTTATGCATGTTATTGATTTTGGAAAATATTGGATGACATTTTTTTTTTTGAATCCCCATTTTTTGTTTATGCATTTTTTGTTTATGATTTTGGAAAAAAATGATTTAATAGCATGGAGGCCATGCAAAAATAAAAAAAAAATATTTAAAAAAAATTATTTATTTAAAGGGACGACATATGTCGTCCCAACAAACAGTGTTATAAAATAAATATTTTTTTTTTCTGTATTAAATTTTATTATAAAAATTTAATATATAATCTTTTAAGGGACGACAATGTCGTCCCAACAAACATTTTATAAAAAAAATAAATTTTGTTCCTATTAAATTTTATTATGAAATTTTAAAATATAAGCTTTTAAGGGACGACAATGTCGTCCCAACAAACATTTTATAATTTTTTTTTTTTTTGCTGGTATTAAATTTTATTATGAAAATTAAATTTATCATCTTTTAAGGGACGACATTGTCGTCCCAACAAACTTTTTTATAAAATAATTAAATGTTTTCCCTGATAATAAATTTTTTGGGAAATTAAATAAGTCATGTTTGTTGGGGCGATTGATATGTCGCCCTTCAAATCTTAACGCCACGTCAAGACGTTGAATTTTCTTAGAAATTTTAGTGCAGTCATTGCGTTATTTTAAAGGGACGATTTTGTCCCTTCAAACATATCTGTTGTTTAAAGGACAAAGCGGAAGGGCGAACTTTATAGGGACGACGTGTCGTCCTTTAAACAATTATTGGGGCGACATTGGGCTTTAAAAGGGACGAAAAACGTCTTCCTTCTAACTGCTTTGTTGTAGTGTCCCAAAGCAATGCGATTAGTATGACTTAGCGTGCGCCAGCCATCAAATCGTCTTACAAGTATTCTTAATCGTCCTTCACAACCACTAAGTTTTTAGTTAAAATAGTAGTTGCAACATATTCTTTACTCTCTTGGTCTTCAATTTTTTTTTTAATCTGTTTGTTCTTATTATAAGTCGTTTATACCAATTATATGTCAACGTCGAGAGATTATAATGTCAACGGGTTTCGCATCTTACATTTAACATATTACGATTCAACCACGAAGTCTTACAAATTCCCTTGATTATATTGATACAACCTTAATTCTATAAAACAACCACTTCGACCAGTTGTAATTAATTTAATATCACCTAGTTTTTTTTTTTTTTTTTTTTTTAAATATTTTTTTTCTTAAAGACTCCGGTATCCGAAACTAGTTGGTTCGACTAATCTGGAGTTCGACTCGTGTCGTGTCTGTAGAGGCTGACTCTTAATCGAACCGGTGGCCTCCCTAGACATTCTCAAGTCACTTACCATTTGAGTAAAACTACTTGGTTAAAAAAACTATATTTTAGCTTACATTACTTATGGTAGATATTGTAAATCCTTAAAAACTAAATTTTAGAGATTTTAACATTCAAATTTGAGAAAAATAACAAAGCATTAGATACTCTAATTATTAACCGTAAAATTCAAATTGTGTAATATTTCTATTACACCAACCGCCTTTATCTAGATTCCGTAAATTTTTGTTAAACCTAGCACGTTATATAAAATAATGAATTTAATACATTTTATCTTTAATATAAATTGTGCTAGAAAAATATGTACTTTATTTTTTAGTGGAGAAAAATATATACTTAAATGTGTAAAATAAAAAATTAGTTAAAGATAAGTGATGCAAATTGAAAAGGATTAGAGATTAAGATGCCATGTGTAATGGTATCATTGGTGAAAAGATAGAGGTGTCACCTAATAAGGTTGTTAGATTGTGTGTAGATTCTGTCTTGAAATGTGTGCAATGGTGTAACCACCTTGTGTATGTAAAGAGTGTGTGACGCAACATTGTGAATCAATGAAACATTATCATCTTCACTAAGTTATTTTCTTGGTATCGGTGTTGAAATAGTGTCCTAAATTCAACCGGGTTGGACCGGATTCGACCGGGTCGGATCATTTCTACTATTTCTTTATGTTTATACATAGATTAAATGGCTTTTATGTTGTCATATATTTGTTCTTTTAAAGAACCAATTATGAATTGTTATTTGATAACGTCTTTAGTATTAAACTGTAATAGAGAAACCATGATAGGCGATTATGGTTGATGAGATCTCTAATCACTTTAACAAGTTTGATACTTAAATATCTCTAAGCTGATGTACTATTAAATAAGACATTGATAGTACAAACAGACTAGCACGTATTAGATGTCTTTTTTCTTTAAGGGCAGGGATATATCTTGTCTATCGAAGTGTAGAGACACTTGGACTGTACGTGGACGTGCATTAGAGAATACGTACGTTAAACTGACCACTTACACGGATAAGTGTCACACTATGTGACGGTTGTGTAATTATCCTTAGGACCGGAGTCTACATGGCATCACGGTGTGGATTGTCATGCTCTGACACTATTGAGGTTTCCCCTAGCCACGGGCGATCATCATGCGGTAGTGATTGGGTATGATACTGAAGCATGCGGAGTATACATGTATGGTCGTCTGGGAATCACGTACCCTATCAGTAGGGGTGAATATCCGAAAGGACCTTCTTATAAGGAATGTCTTTTCTCGTGAATCATTGCAAAGTGGAAGTAAATGAGTTAATTCGAGAAAGCATGATATCCAGATTATAAGATACGGCCGTTGATGTTTTGACACTCGACTAACGACCGTATGAATATTATTACAGCGATAGGATTGTAAGTTACACGGTAACTGTTTCACATGAAAGGTAGTAGTCATTGCATTTGACTCTTCCGATGATTGGGGGTCACGGTGTGTTGCTAGACGCTATCCCGTGATCGTTAGGCATGAAGGGCATTTTCGTAATTTACACTTTGTGTCTACGGCCAACATACTCAGAAGCCTATCGGGTCACACACATATGAATATCTAGCCGGATTAAAATGTGGTTATAGTTGATAACCAAATAAGGAAAGTTTATTTCGAGACTATAAAGGTTATAGTGGTAAATTAATATGGTGATATTTATTTATTATAAATAAATATAATACAAGACATTAATTATATTGATTAATTAAATATACACATAATGTGTGTGTGTCGAAAATATATATGTATATTGATACACATGTATTTTGCAAAATAATTAATCATAGTATTATATTAATTGATTATATGTATATATATTTGGTATGTATGTTAGGCGCCACTTTCCAAGTACATTAGATGTATTTGGATTGTGCACATTGATTAATAAAATAAATAGTATTGTCATATATTAATATTAGATATTAATGACTATGGATTTGCACACATGTTTAAATTGATTTACGGTAATAAGATAAATATAGTCAATATAAGATATTAACAATATATTGAAAATATTTAATATATGATATTAAATTAAATGAGATAAATCAATCAATTATATTTTCCTTATTTTATTAGGAAAATGTTTTCTTCTCCTCCACTCTAGTTGGGGCGCCCCTCTCACTATAAATAAGAGGTGGGTGTCAAGCTCTTTTGTACATCATAGTTCAAAGAACTAATAGTTTTTATGTAAAATAGAGAGTATCCTATAGAGAGTTAGAGAGAAGGGAAAAATGCCGGTCTAGCAACCGGAGTTTTCCAATAGCAATCCATGATGGGATTCCGGCGGGCTGTTCGTGTGGACTAGCGGTACAGGCCGAACACTTGGGCGGCTCTATGCAGAACTACTCTCCTTAGACGATCAAAGCGTCGATCTTTTAGATCAATGGTGGGTCGTCAAACCACCAAAAATAATTCACCTACTACCCTTATAGCTAGTATAGCGGAAGTAGGGGTCGAACACACAGGAACGGTGTATTTATTTCTTCTAAAATTTATAAAATAAAATATATTTTTGTTTTTATGTAATTTCCTACGAAGAAAAGAAAAATATACGAAGAAAAGTTCCAGTCAATTAATCGTTTCCCCCTCAATTCCTACGACTGATCACTGATGCAAAGATGACTCGTTAAATTATCAATAAATTAGTTATAGTTGCCGACAATCGCCAAGCAACCAGTTTTTCTTATGTTCGATAAGCATGACAATCGCCACTACTTATTCTCTAACTGTGTAGCACACCTCTCAACAATCGCCAGAGGTTTGGTGAGAACAATTGCTTTAACGATCAGAAAAACCCAATTCTAGGTATTAACACACATCGGATTAACTTTAACCTAGATCACTTATTTTCACAACAGGGAATCCTACGGGCTACGAACCGGCATGCAATATGTTGTTTACCACTTAAAATCAAATCTTTTTGACAATCGCCTAGACTCGATTTTTGGTGCTAGACTAGAAAAATCATCTAATTATCGTGCACAAATAACCAAACGAACAATCTAATCATCAGCAGAAAAACCAGAAAATAAATAAATACTAACAATTTAATCGAGTAGAACGAACAATTCGATCTCACAATCCATAGCAATCAAGGGGTGAAACAATCAATCAAGTAGAGAGAAAAATTAACTACTCATAAAAAAAATAACAAAAACAATATAAGTTAAAATAAACAATAAAATCAAAATATACCTAGAGACATATAAATGCCAAGAAGCAAGCCGGCGAAGTCAAAGCCTTGCACAGCTTCTCCCTTCACGTCCGTCCACTCTCAGCAAATATATAAAACCTAATATATATCTACTGTCCTATTCCAATATGCTGCTGACGTAAAAGCAAAGAGAATGGAAGTTCATGGGCCAAGCCCAATTATTTTATTCAAATTACTTAAATGGACTTATGTAATAATAATAATAATAATAATAATAATAAGAATAGGGGTCTTTTAATAATCAAAATCCCGATGTGAATCAAGAGCAAAAATCCATCGTTTGCTTCGACACTTTGTCTTTTCCTCAACAGTCGAGATTCCGACATAGCTGAAAAATGAAACTATAAATTCTTGAAATGCACTTTCCTCCAATTTTCCACAAATCTTCCAAAAACTGCTCTATAAGTCCCGAAATCTTTCATCTTCTCTATCGAGTGTCCAAAACCTGAAAATCAACCAAAACACACCCGAAAAAGAGTATCTCCCGACAAAATAGATATAAAATAAGCTCATAAAACACCACAAAATACGGACTCATCACTCCCCCACACTCAGATTATTGTTTGTCCTCAAGCAATACACTCTCATCCCCAAATGTAAGAAAAGAAAAATGCATGAACCTAAACCTATATGAATGATCTAAAACTATATGATGCAAAGCACCAAAAGAATTACAGTAATGACGCACGTCCAACCTCCTCATCAACCTCATATTCCGTAATGCAAGCCAATTGGTAATCAAGCAATGTACTCACACACTAGTGTTCATACGACTAATTTTAACTCACTCGATCGTAAACTTTATGTGGCAAAATAAAATAGTCCAAACTTGTCCTCACGGGTACAACTCTCAATAAAATTCATAGGGACAATTCACACACTCTCAGAAATCAACACACAACCAAGCATTACCATAAGTTTGCATATCAATCAAATCTCCACCACTATGTATTCAAAATTCAATGCACAAATCATGAGGACTTTAACAAGGTTGTAACGGGGCTAGGGACTGAAAACAAGGTAGGAAAAAAAAGGGAATATATGGGCTAAAATTGTCCAGGAGAAAGCATGAATAACCACATCATTAATCACACAGTCACCAAAAACGATTCTAACTGAAACTCACATAATGGCTCATAACTAAGAATAGAAGTGCAAACAATACTTTCTAAAGAAGCTTGCAAAAATTGAGCTCAGAAACAAACTTCTTCAATATATATAACACTTCTTCGTTGCACTCCCGTTTCTCTTTCAATATTAATTCTTTTTTTTTTCAACTATTCATTTTTCTTTTTTTTTACTCTAGATTTTGCACTACACTTCATAACATAACCTCGAGCCATACTTCTCCAGATACTCACTTCTCGGTACTTCTCCAAAATTTCATGCAACTATTCATACAATCTCTTGACAAAGGGTGAACAAGAGAGGGGATATCGAAAGAAAAGGCCATGGGTTTAATTTATGGAGTTTGTCAGAAGAAAGGGTCAGGCTAGACGGGGCTCAGTAGGGGTATTAAATATGGGAAGGCCAACAAAGTGGGTCTAGAAGGGGTTAAATCCTAGGTGCCTCAATCACTTAAGTGCACTAAACCAGAAAAAAATATGGTCTCGAAAAATATGGTATCCACATTGGAAGTGTGGATACCACTCAAAGGGAAAATGAGCCAGTGCGCTCTTTGGCTAGGTGAAATCCTCACTTTTAAATGGCTTTTTGTTAGGGCTCAATTATTTTACCTCCAAAGTTCACAAACAAGTGATATAAGGTGAGTGTGCATCAATAAAAGTGTGTGCTTGCATTGGTTAATTACCAATTGATTATTATTACTTCACACAAGATTTAAATGAAAATGTTGGTAAAGTGTCATAAGAGGCATACTCGGTGCTTATGAGATCCTAAAATGTCCTAACGATGCAATTCTAATATGAAAATGCATGAAACGCTCCCCCACACTTATATCATACATTGTCCCCAATGTATGCTAAAAGTGGATGGAAGAATGCAAAATATGTCATGAGATGCATCTAACATGGTATGCATGATATGCAACAAAATACTAATCTAATATGAAAGAAAATAAAATAAAATGAAAAAGAAAAGGGAGGAGAATGCTTACAATTCAATCCATGGAGGGAGGAGTATACGTCTTGGAGCGTCCTAAGCATTGCCATATGCAACTGCGTCCTGGGTGGTGCGGAAGGGTAAGATACTTGGAATGATTCTGAACTCGCTGATGTCGCTTGTGGATGAAGGAGAGAAAGGGTGGCAATGTGGGAGGTGGGTGTCCTAGAATCCCGACTTGACCAAGAAGTGAAATCCTGCATCATTGAAACAATTCTCAAATTCCCTAGGATCCCGACTAGATGGAAAAGTGAAATTCGCCTTTCTTAAACAAGTCCCCCAAACTTGTGCCTCCACACATGAACTTCAAATGAATGCCTCATATTTCATCATAAAATTCAGTTTTTTTTTTTTTCACTTGCAAATTAAACAGACAAAAGCCTCCACCAAACATGCAAATATCTCTCTCTCTTCACTTATTCAACAAAAAAGAAACAAAACAAAATAAAATTACCAAATTTATTTTAATTGGGTTGCCTCCCAACAAGCGTCTTTCTTTAATGTCTTTGGCTCGACGTACTTACCTTAGCTATCCATTGTCAAATGGAATAGTTATTCTTTCATGATTCTTCCTTGCATACTCAGTAAGTGAGCCATTCATCTCATCTTCAGGAAGAATCAGCCGTGCCTTGGCTCTAGGCACTTTTATGAAGTATCTTCCCAATAAAAGAAGAACGGGATTAGGGGCCTCCACCTCCCAGTTCATGATACAGTGATCAAGTGGGAAGATTGATGACGGAAAAATTCACTGTTATTTTTATAACTTTTTACCCCACTTTTGATATCATTTCGAGCACTTTTATATCAATTAAAGTCATTAATTCCTAAATTTCATAAAAATATATAAGTCGTGACTATTTTGTAAAATATCGTGTTTTTAGAAGTTTTATTAGTTTTTGTACCGGTTTAGTAACCGTGTCGGATTTCGTTTGGTATTTTGGTGGTTTATTGCGAGAATTATAGGTTGACCAAAATCCCGAGTAACGACACGCTTTGAGGCCTAAAAGAGATGTTTTTAGGGATATAAGAGTGTGCCACAAGCTTAAAAGGTCAAGTGGATCGGTGGTTCAGAGTACCACTATCGAATTATATCTTCGACGAACAAATGGCCCATCAAAAACGCATTTTCTGAAGAAGTGTCCTTCATGAAAGTTGTAGATCTTTGAAAGATCTTTCCAACGCACTTTGAATCACGTCAATCGGATATCTACAACTCAAGTTATGGCCATTTTACTGAACTGCGATACTGTGTAGACGAATTTTGACAATTCGGATCAAGTGAACAGTACCCGGATCGATCCGGGACTTTTCAGGATCGATCCGGACCGTATTTTGCAGCAGATCTTCATCAGATTTCTCATAGATACGGGGAGATATCCATAGATATGCATATATACATATATAGATATATATATATATATCTATATATACATATAATTCTCCTATATATACCCCTCAATTGCAGCAAAGAGAGTTTGAGTTGGGAGAGGGAATAGCTCTCTTCTCTTCTCCATCTTCTCTTCTTCTCCATCTTCATCTTCTCCAATTTTTTTTCTTCAACGTTGATGATCATCATCATCATTTTCTTTGTTTTGTTTTTATTTTAGACATCAAAGAGAGTTGAGAGCTTTCTTCTCTTCTTCTCCATTTTTCTATTTCTTTTTCTCTTCACCATTTTTTTTACCTTCATCGTCTTCATCTCCTTCATCGTGATCATCATCATCATCATCATCTTGTTTTTGTTTTGTTGATATATATATATACATAGATCTCCCATCTTTCATCATCTTCTTTTCCTTCATCGTCCATCAGCAGCATCATTTTTTTCTCTTTTTATTTTCATCTTTTGGGTTATATATAAGTAGATCTATATGTATATATATATATATATATATATATATATATATATATGTATATGTTTTTATATAAATTAGCTAAAATACCGTTGTAATGGGATAATTATCAATAGTTTGTTGTTTTTGAGCTTTTATTTACTTAACGCATTTACTTTTACGCATTTATTTTTTTTCCCGCATTTACTTTTACGCATTTACTTTTACGCACTTATATATATATATTATATTTACTTTTACGCACTTATGTATATATATATGTAAATTATCTAGTACTTATATATATATAAATATTAATTACGATAGTATATACTATATATATGTATATGTATATATATATGCTTTAATTTCCATTTCAAGATCATGAGTAGCTAAATCTACGTATAGTCGAATTATGTAAAACGCATAAAAAGGATTAAGCGGGAGTTGTGTAGCGGCGTAAAATAATGTTTTAATGAGTAATCCACGTCCTAAAACTTAATCAACGTTTTGAATTAAACGATCATTTAGTTCACATCGTCACACATATCGAACCTATAAATGTATTTTGCGGTGAGATGTGGGAAAAGGGTTTTAGGATCGCTATGAGATTCGGCCTAGTTGTTAGAACCGTTTCCAATACTGAGAGGTTTGTCATCGTTGTTCGAGCGACTCTAAGAGCGTAATCATGTTAGGTTAATCGGTTTTAAAGGGAAAATTAATTAACTTCACATAGGGTGTTGAGTGAGAGTTGTTCGGATCTTAACACCGCAATTAGGAGTTGGCACCCGTGGATGTCGTTAAAATACTGTGGAAAGGTAGGTTGGTTAAAACACGCTCCATGTCAAGTCTTCCCTTAGGGGTAAAAATAACTCGTTGGATCATAATTCGGCTATACCTTTTAATCACTAGAACTACAATCGTTAGTTAAACTTTACTTTTTGCATTAGTATAAAACACTCCACCTAAACTTTGATCGCCTAGACTAAGTTCGACGTTCATTTTAGTACTCACAACCACATTTCTCTTGGGACGACCTCGTACTCACTGTAGCTATCCTAGCAATCGACACAGTACTCTGCCGGCAGAGAGTTAGTTTACCCACAGTTGCGAGTCTTTATAAATGTATTTTTGAGGGGTAAATTTTAGCTCATCAAAAATTGGCGCCGTTGCCGGGGAAATGTGTGATATTGTTGTGATATCTTGTAAGTGAACCGAAGGCTTGGGCCTAGGTTTTTATTTTTATTTTATTTTCGATAAGAGTCTTGGGATGCTGAAGTGATATTGTCCTGAACTCGGTTTGAATACGACTTTGGTACTCAACCCAGTCTCTTTACGGGGTTGTTATATTAGGTTGATATCTTGTAATTCTGGCTAGAACTGAGGCTTAGGGCCTTCGGCTACCATAAAAAAAAATAAAAAAATAAAAAAAAAACGAGAAAAAAAAAGGAAAAAAAAGAAGAATTTTATTGTTTTTGTGTTGTTTTCTGAAATCTTGCAGTTTGAACTTAAATGGATCAATATTTCAATCAATATTATTCACCTGAACAACAATACCCCTACCAACCTTATCAACAACAGTTCATGTCTGAGCCTCAGTATCAACAGCAGAATAACCAGGGTTCTCGGTCCTATAATTGCCCAAATGCATACCAGGACCAGAATTATGGTTATTCGAGTAATGAGCCACCATATTACGAGGTTACCCGACCCCTAATGCTTATCGAGATTACGGTGTTCATACTCAACACGTTGATAGCTTCAACCATATTCACCATCGATCGATGTGCGGAATGGCAAGAAGACTACTACTCACCTCCGATGAATCAAAGTCAATATGATCGCTTTCCCCATGCCACAAAGACTTCACCGATACCAAATGGAGCTACTAGAAACGATTGAACCAGAGCCTGGAAGAGCGATTGTTGGACATCAGGAGTTCAAGGTAAAATCTTGACTCGCTTATAAGAAATCTTCAAGACAAGGTGGGGCAATTGATTGAATTAGTGAGGTATGTGAAAGAGGCGAGACAAGTGCAATAGAGGTGGTTAGGGATGAAAATGTTATCACCGAAAAGTTCGGGGTGAGAATGAGGTTGATAATTCGATTCACGAAGAAAAAGTGCAAGATTTGGAGATGACAGAGTTAGAGGAGCGAGAGATTGATTGGCCATCTTTAGTAAAGCCACCGGGAGAGTTGGTAATAGTTAATATATCGGTCCCAGACACTACATTCGTCCACTCTGTGAGGATGAATTTTCTCATGTCCAGTTTGTGTACTCCCCGATGGATGAGCTTTATGGGAGTTTTCAAAAGAAGATGGTTCGACGATCGATAAAAGAAGATTTTCTGGCTGGGGAGATGGCATCGAGAGCCAAACGAGTGCGTTCTAGACAATTTAATTTCTTTGGTTCTCGCATTGTTAATTTTTCTTAAGCTATTGATCTTCTTAAGTTCGATTTTGGTTGATAACTTGTAAATACTACTTTTGTCGAGCCAACGACGTTAAACAAAAGCGCTACCGGGAGGCAGCCCGATAATAATAATAATTTGAATAAGACTAGTCTTAATGAAATGTAGAATCTGTATGAAAGATGAACACAAATCACAACCAAGTCTCAGGATGAATGTTTGAATGTCATTTAAAGGGAACGATTAGGTGGTTATCCGAAAATCCCGAGGTAGAATACAAAGAAAACATTCAAATGCATCATTTCTTGGACTTAGGTTGTTGAACCCTTGAGGATCTGGGTATAAAAGACTCAATACTCTTTCACACATTTCATTTTATGATCTAGTCTGTTTCAAATTTCTGGTCGTTGTAGTATAGTGGTAAGTATTCCCGCTTTAATAAAACTGTGTGTAATAAAAATGAATCTAGGAATAATTTACTTGACTATGATATATGTGATACATATATGCTTAGATGTTTTGTGCTTTACCAGTATGGTTATTTTTCCATCTAAAGCTATTATATAGCCTATCGAATTTTCTGACGTGACAGTGCCATTATCTTATTATTCCCATATCTCTATTGCATACTTTGGCACGAGGACCATGTCCCGTGTTTGCTTTGTTTTGGTTATTTTTGTATAGGGATTCGGGATGTGCTTTCTCATGGCTGTTACGGGATTTGATAGCATCTTTCTGCCAGGTTTATAAGCTAAGTCTTCCTCTCTATCTCATTTACACTCTGAGAATAATGCAAAATCGTAAGTGGGGGGTAGAGTCGTGGTTGGTCTAGAAATGGCAGTAAGTGTTTAAACCCTTAGTTTTTGATCTTTTTCAAACATTATTTAGTTGATTAAAATAATTTGTATAAGGTATATATTTCATGGATTTAAAGATGTAATGATCAATTTGATATGTATAACTAATTTGAACCGTAAGTGCATTTTAACCCCAAATTTATTTGTGTAACATGAATTCCTTCACGTAAGCCTTTGATATTGAAGCGAAAAATTTTAAATCACCCATTCAAGATCCTAGTGATTATCCTGTAGAGACTTGCGGTAAATTTAGTACCTAACTTTTGAACGTGTCTTGTGAATATCCGGGGTTTGAATGTGATAGAAAGAATGTCAAAATAAGATAAACTATATATATGTCGGTTGTAGCTACCAATGATTTGAGTGCGGTAGGGCGTTATCACGAAACGTCCTATATCACTATGAGGTTTAAAAGCTCCCGACTGCCTGATGATAGTAGTCCAGCTAGGGTATTATCACGAAACATCCTATTGCTGGGAATGAGGGCATAAAAAAAAGAGAATTAGATAGGTATTAATGTATTCAATCTCACCTCATGACGCTTGAAAGATAGTCGATTTTGGCAATGAGTTCGGATATGTTAGTATTCTATGGGAAAAAAAAAAAAAAAAAAAAGAGAAATTATCTTCTAACTATCCCCAGTATAAACTGAATGATATGCTTTAGGGATTATCCTAATAAGTACACGGGAGGACTTTGTGTGCAATTGTTACTGTCTATACCTAGGAAAAGTCATTAGGACTGTCTGAATGGATATTTGTGCGTTTGCTTGAATTATTCAAGAGAGGATAGTGGAAATTGAAAAGGCTTGTCACACACTCACTGTTATACATTTATATTGCGGTTAACGTGTAGTTATGATTCGAATGGTTGCATCATCCGATTGTCATTCATATCTTATCTTCGAGAATTTTTCCTCATTCATTTTATTTTATCGCTTATTTTGTTCGAGGGACGACCAAAAGCTAAGTGGGGGTTGTGATGACGGAAAAATTCATTGTTATTTTTATAACTTTTACCCCACTTTTGATATCATTTTGAGCACTTTTATATCAATTAAATTCATTAATTCCTAAATTTCATAAAAATATATAAGTCGTGACTATTTTGTAAAATATCGTGTTTTAGAAGTTTTTATTAGTTTTGTACGGTTTAAGTAACCGGAGTGTCGTGTCGGTTTACGTTTGGTATTTTGGTGGTTTATTGCGAATTATAGGTTGACCAAAATCCTGAGTAACGACACGCTTTGAGGCCTAAAAGAGATGTTTTTAGGGATATAAGAGTGTGCCACGCCTTAAAAAGTCAAGTGGATCGGTGGTTCGTAGTACCACTATCGAATTATATCTTCGACGAACAAATGGCCCATCAAAAACGCATTTTCTGAAGAAGTGTCCTTCATGAAAGTTGTAGATCTTTGAAAGATCTTTCCAACGCACTTTGAATCACGTCAATCGGATATCTACAACTCAAGTTATGGCCATTTTACTGAACTGCGATCATCGTGTAGACAATTTTGTGAATCGGATCAAGTGAACAGATCTCGGATCGATCCGGGACTTTTCGTGATCGATCCGGACCGTATTTTGCAGCAGATCTTCATCAGATTTCTCATAGATACGGGGAGATATCCATAGATATGCATATATACATATATAGATATATATATATATATCTATATATACATATAATTCTCCTATATATACCCTCAATTGCATCAAAGAGAGTTTGAGTTGGGAGAGGGAATAGCTCTCTTCTCTTCTCCATCTTCTCTTCTTCTCCATCTTCATCTTCTCCAATTTTTTTTCTTCAACGTTGATGATCATCATCATCATTTTCTTTGTTTTGTTTTTATTTTAGACATCAAAGAGAGTTGAGAGCTTTCTTCTCTTCTTCTCCATTTTTCTATTTCTTTTCTCTTCACCATTTTTTTACCTTCATCGTCTTCATCTCCTTCATCGTGATCATCATCATCATCATCATCTTGTTTTTGTTTTGTTGATATATATATATACATAGATCTCCCATCTTTCATCATCTTCTTTTCCTTCATCGTCCATCAGCAGCATCATTTTTTTCTCTTTTTATTTTCATCTTTTGGGTTATATATAAGTAGATCTATATGTATATATATATATATATATATATATATATATATATATATATATATATATATATATGTTTTTATATAAATTAGCTAAAATACCGTTTGTAATGGGATAATTATCAATAGTTTGTTGTTTTTGAGCTTTTATTTACTTAACGCATTTACTTTTACGCATTTATTTTTTTTCCCGCATTTACTTTTACGCATTTACTTTTACGCACTTATATATATATATTATATTTACTTTTACGCACTTATGTATATATATATGTAAATTATCTAGTACTTATATATATATAAATATTAATTACGATAGTATATACTATATATATGTATATGTATATATATATGCTTTAATTTCCATTTCAGTATCATCATGAGTAGCTAAATCTACGTATAGTCGAATTATGTAAAACAGTAAAAAACGCCCAAAGGGGATTAAGCGGGAGTTGTGTAGCGCGTAAAATAATGTTTTAATTAGTAATCCACGTCCTAAAACTTAATCAACGTTTTGAATTAAAGCGATCATTTAGTTCAACTGTCACACATATCGAACCTATAAATGTATTTTGCGGTGAGATGTGGGAAAAAGGGGTTTTGGGATCGCTATGTAGATTCGCCTAGTTGTTAGAACCGTTTCCAATACGTAGGTTTGTCATCGTTGTTCGAGCGACTCTAAGAGCGTAATCATGTTAGGTTAATCGGTTTTCTAAAGGAAAATTAATTAACTTCACATAGGGTGTTGAGTGAGAGTTGTTCGAGATCTTAACACCGAGAATTAGGAGTTGGCACCCGTGGATGTCGTTAAAATCTTGTGGAAAGGTAGGTTGGTTAAAACACGCCCATGTCAAGTCTTCCTTAGGGGTAAAAATAACTCGTTGGATCATAATTCGGCTATACCTTTTAATCACTAGAACTACAATCGTTAGTTAAACTTTACTTTTTGCATTAGTATAAAACACTCCACCTAAACTTTGATCGCTTTAGACTAAGTTCGACGTTCATTTTGGTACTCACAACCACATTTCTCTTGGGACGACCTCGTACTCTCTGTAGCTATCCTAGCAATCGACACAGTACTCTCTGCCGGTTAGAGAGTTAGTTTACCCACAGTTGCGAGTCTTTATAAATGTATTTTTGAGGGGTAAATTTTAGCTCATCAAAGATCACTTCTTTCTCGCTCACTCACATGTCCACAATAACCTCAACATTCTTTGGCTTCAACGGCTCCTCAAATATGACTTCCTCCGGGTGACTTAGCTCTAATTTAGGCACATTATCCTCTATATTCTCCAACACCGGGTGTATTTCTTCACCCTTTGGTTGATCAACATCTTCAACCATCTCTAATGTCGGATTCATCATAGGACAATCGTCTTCATCATCATACCATATAAGAGGGGAGGATGTTTTTAGCTTAAGCCGATCCACTTCAGTTTTCAGCTCATCAATTCTCCCTTGCATATTCTGAACCTATGCGCTTTGCTCTTCTCTGAACTGTGAAATCTCTTGCCCAATTTCTTGTAGTAACTCTACATTAGCTTTTTGGATCATTTGGGTCAGATTGTTAGTAAGAGACTGCATCATGGCTTCAAGAGATTCATTTGAATCAGGAATCAGACTTTTACGTTCAATAGACGGCTGAGAATGTGATTCACCATAGCTCCAATTTAGATAACTCGGCTCACTAAGATAACATCTCTCCTCATATGAATTATTTCTCCGGTATCCATACACATCACGATTCGCCATAGGAGTTGCGTAGTGGTATCCTGACATGCTTACAAACAAGAAAAACACAAAACAACACACACAAAACTATATACAAAATTCTAAAAGAAATAAATCACTTAACACCGTTCCCCGGCAACGGCGCCAAAATTTGGTGGCTCGTCAAACCACAAAAATTAATTCACCTACTACCCTTATAGCTAGTATAGCGGAAGTAGGGGTCGAACACACAAGGAACAGTGGATTTATTTCTTCTAAAATTTATAAAATAAAATTTATTTTTATTTTTATGCAATTTCCTACGAAGAAAAGAAAAATATACGAAGAAAAGTTCCAGTCAATTAATCGTTTCCCCCTCAATTCCTACGACTGATCACTGATGCAAAGATGACTCGTTAAATTATCAATAAATTA
Source organism: Gentiana macrophylla (assembly GCA_026214975.1). Classification (NCBI taxonomy): domain Eukaryota; kingdom Viridiplantae; phylum Streptophyta; class Magnoliopsida; order Gentianales; family Gentianaceae; genus Gentiana; species Gentiana macrophylla. Next base: position 176,865,927 of record CM047805.1, on the reverse strand, counting down.
GTTATAGTTGCCGACAATCGCCAAGCAACCAGTTTTTCCTATATTCGATAAGCAGGACAATCGCCACTACTTATTCTCTAACTGTGTAGCACACCTCTCAACAATCGCCAGGGGTTTGGTGAGAACAATTGCTTTAACGATCAGAAAATCCCAATTCTAGGTATTACTCACATCGGATTAACTTTAATCTTGATCACTTATTTTCACAACAGGGAATCCTACGGGCTACGAACCGGCAGACAATATGTTGTTTACCACTTAAAATAAAATCTTTTTGACAATCGCCTAGACTCGATTTTTGGTGCTAGATTAGAAAATTTATCTAATTATCGTGCACAAATAACCAAACGAACAATCTAATCATCAGCAGAAAAACCAAAAAATAAGTAAATACTAACAATTCAATCGAGTAGAACGAACAATTCGATCTCACAATCCATAGCAATCAAGGGGTGAACCAATCAATCAACTAGAAAGAAAAATTAAATACTCATAAAAAAGATAACAAAAACAATATAAGTTAAAATAAACAATAAAATCAAAATATACCTAGGGACATATAAATGCCAAGAAGCAAGCCGGCGAAGTCAAAGCCTTGCACAGCTTTTCCCTTCACGTCCGTCCACTCTCAGCAAATATATAAAACCTAATATATATCTAATGTCCTATTCCAATATGCTGCTGACGTAAAAGCAAAGAGAATGGAAGTTCATGGGCCAAGCCCAATTATTTTATTCAAATTACTTAAATGGACTTATGTAATAATAATAATAATAATAATAATAATAATAATAATAATAATATAGGTCTTTTAATAATCAAAATCCCGATGTGAATCAAGAGCAAAAATCCACCGTTTGCTTCGACACTTTGTCTTTTCGTCAACAGTCGAGATTTCGACATAGCTGAAATCTGAAACTATAAATTCTTGAAATGCACTTTCCTCCAATCTTCCAAAAATCTTCCAAAAACTGCTCTATAGGTCCCGAAATCTTTCATCTTCTCTATCGAGTGCCCAAAACCTGAAAATCAACCAAAACACACCCGAAAAAGAGTATCTCCCGATAAAATAGATATAAAATAAGCTCATAAAACACCACAAAATACGGACTTATCAATCAACCAAGGTAACCACCGTCTACTAGCTTATTTGTTTATTGCTTAAACGAAGTCGATCTTGGGTAAAGGGAAATGAAAATTTTGAATTCCGCTGCGTTCCCGAGTAGATTTCCTAAACAATCGGAGCGCAGGAAAAGATGGCGGAGCCACCACCGCCACCGTCTCGATCCACAGCTCACTCCGTTGCCGGAGATAAACTATCTCAGCCAGAACCGATGGAAGCCATGTTGTTACCGGCATTCCTGTTTCTAGTTTTTCGATTCAACCCATGTCTACTCTCTTTCACGGTGGTTTGATTCCGTCACTGCAAACACTTATGCAGGTCCTTCATTCTCTGCATTGAGCTTCGGAAACACTCTTCCACCATTCACTACACCTCTGTTTCAAAGATTTGAGAGTTTAACTCTAGTTTTCCGGTCTGTGAGTCATACTTCACCATTTAACTCTGTCACGCCGGCACCGTTTCACGGTCATCTGAACCAGGCCACCACTGTGAAACTCAATCAAGATAACTACTTACTCTGGCGCTATACTATTCTCCGGGTTTTCAAAGGATACACGCTCGATGGTCATCTTCTTGGAAGCAAACCACGTCCACCGGAGATCCCAGGGTTACCTGTCAATGCAGCAGTGGAAGAATGGGATTCCACTGATCATCTGCTCATGAGGTGGTTGCTTGGCTCTATGACAGAACATGCCCTCACTGAGGTAATTGGCTGTACAACCTCTCATGAAATCTGGACTGCTTTAGAAATTCTCTATAACAATCAATCTGAATCAAGAATGCTCGAATATAAGACAACCCTTACTAAGGCTGAAAAGGGGTCCAAGACCATGGCTGGTTATCTTGCTATGATGAAATCCTATAGTGACAATTTAACTGCAGCAGGGTATCCCATCTCTAAGTCGGAGTTGATTCTTGCAACATTAGAAGGATTAGATAAGGAGTATGAGGCAGTTATTGTTAACTTGAGTGCTCGGATTGGATCTCTTTCATGGCAAGAGGTTCAATCTCAGCTGATTACTCATGAAAGACTTGTGGCCAGGTTCAACCCTCACTCACATATGGCTCTACCCCAAGCAAATCCCTCTACAAATTATGTCAACTGATTGTCTGGTTCTGGCCCTGGTAAATCAAATCCCAAGCATGCTGGATCAGGACAAAATTCCTATAGGGGTAGAGGTGGTACTAGAGGAGGAGGAAGAAGTAGAGGTAGAGGTGGTGAAAGATCTTCATTAGGAAACAAAATGGTTTGTCAGCTCTGTGGTAAAGGTGGACACACTGTGGGGATATGTTGGCACAGGTTTGAAACATATTTTCAACCAGTTGATCAAACTCAGAATGCTGCTCCTAGACCTAATCAACCCTCATCATTTGTTGCAACTCTAAGTTCTGTAGCTGATCATGCTTGGTATCTTGACAGTGGTGCTACAAACCATGTCACCTCAGACTTGGGAAATCTTAATCAGAGTGTTCCTTATCATGGTAATGATACACTAACGGTAGGAAATGGTGAAAGTCTAGTTATTGATCACATTGGACACACTGTCCTGCATACACATGTTGGCACCTTAGTGTTAAATGATGTTCTTCATGTCCCTAAGATTACCAGAAATCTTCTCAGTTTATCCAAACTAATGTCTGATAATGATGTTTTTGTTGAATTTAACGATAATTTTTGTTGTGTTAAGGACAAGGGAACAAAGACCACAGTTCTCAGGGGTCAACTCAAGGATGGTCTCTATCAGATTGTGCCACTGGACAGTGATACAACCCAGAACTCTCTTCACTCCAAAGTCAAGACCGAAACTGCTTTTGTTAGTCATGTCCAGGCTAGAACTGTTAAGACTAAGAGTCTTGTAGTAGATGACATAAATAAAGATCCAAATATTTGGCATAGGAGGTTAGGTCATCCCTCTAGTAGGATCTTGAGTCATGTTCTGAATGATTGTACTGCTGATATTAATGAGAAATTGCACTTTTGTGATGCTTGTCAATTTGGCAAATTCCATGCCCTTCCCCATTCTCCTTCTTTGTCTCATGCCAATGCCTTGTTTGATTTATTGCACACAGACATTTGGGGCCCAGCTGCTGTTAAATCCACTGAAGGATATTCATATTATATCCACTTCATTGATGATCACACAATATATACCTGGATTTTTCCATTGAAAACCAAATCTGAAGCTCTTCCTGTTTTCACTCAGTTTCAATCTCTTGTGGAAACTCGGTTCTCTACTAAACTTAAGTGTGTGCAGTCTGATTGGGGTGGGGAATATAGAGTTTTTGAGCCTTTCCTAAAACAACAAGGGATTCAGTTTATACATCCCTGTCCTCATGATCATGCCCAAAAGGGTAGGGCTGAAAGAAAGCACAAGCATATCACTGAATTAAGGCTTACCATGCTTGCTCAGGCTTCTATGCCTCTTATATTCTGGTGGCATAGTTTTCAGGCTGCTGTCTCCATTATAAATTGTCTTCCTACACCTGTCCTTCAACTACAGTCCCCCCCATAAATGTCTATTCAAACAGAAGCCTGATTATCACCTGTTTAAGGTGTTTGGTTGTACTGTGTATCCTTATCTAAGACCTTATCACAACACCAAATTCCAGTACCATACTACTCAATGTGTTAATCTTGGTTTAAATCCTCATCAAAAGGGGTACAAATGTCTTGACAGGTCTGATAGGATCTATATATCCAACAATGTTAAATTCAATGAACTTTAGTTTCCTTTTGCTGAGGGATTTATACAGGGGCCTTCTAGGGAAATTACCTGTGTTTCCAGTATGGTTACCACTGCTTTACCCTTTGGTCTGTCTCACTCAGAGGGGCACAAAAAGACAACAGAGATTGATCCAGACTTGAGTTGAACTCCTGGAGCCGATCATCATCATTCAGGTATTTCCTCCAGTCTGCATCACACACATACTGACTCTGCATCAAATACAAGATCACCATCACCTTCATCACCACCACTGGACATGTCACCACCACAAAACACCAACACATCACCAGTCCAGGCTGAATCACCACATAACATAGGATCATCACCTCACATAACACCTGTGTCTGAAACTTTTGATGATATTGCAAGTGTCACTATTCCTCAAACCACAGTAAAAGTCCATCCTATGCAAACTAGGTCAAAAAGTGGAATATTCAAACCTAAGGTCTATAACACATCAGTAACTAAGTTTCACTCATTTCCTGCTGAACCAAACTGTGTATCAGAGGCATTGATGAGTGACAAGTGGAAGCAAGCTATGATGGATGAATATAAGGCTGCCATTTACAACAGAACATGGGACCTTGTTAAACCTGATCCTAATCAAAGCATAGTGGGTAGTAAATGGGTGGTCAAGTTGAAGCTGAGGCCAGATGTAAGCATATTGAAGCGTAAGGCAAGATTAGTTGCTAAGGGATATTTGCAGAACTATGGGATTGACTTTACTGAAACTTTCAGTCATGTTGCTAAACTGGCAACAATCAGAATCATATTAGCCATTGTTGTATCCATGAATTGGCTTGTCAACCAAATAGATATCAACAATGCCTTCTTAAATGGTCCATTACTGGAACCAGTGTATATGGAGCAACCAGAAGGGTTAGAAGATCTCAGTAAACCTGGATATGTGTGCAAGCTGAACAAAGCAATATATGGCCTAAAATAGGCACCAAGGGCATGGTTCAATGCCTTGAAAGCACAATTGCTTAACTGGGGATTTATACAAACTACATGTGATACCTCATTGTTCATGTTTAAGAAGAATGGTCAAGTCTTGTTTGCCTTAGTGTATGTTGACGATATTCTGTTGACTGGCAACTCACCAAATTGATTTAGAAGTTTATTAAAGAACTGGATTCTAAATTCTCCTTGAAGAATCTAGGCCCAGTATCACATTTTCTGGGTATGCAAATAACAAGAAATGCTGCTGGTTTGCATCTTACACAATCCAACTATGCATCACAGCTGTTAAAGAAACTTGGATTTGAAAATATGAGCACATGTCCTACACCAATGATTTATGGGAAGCAACTTCTACCTCAACATGGTGAGCCTTTATCTAATCCTACTGTCTATAGAAGTGTTGTAGGTGCCCTACAATATCTTACACTACAAGGACGGATATATCCTTTGCTGTCAATACCTTGAGTCAGTTTATGCAAGACCCTTATACATCACATTGGGAAGCACTGAATTAGATATATTCAGGGAACCCTAGACATGGGGCTAATGGTTAGACCATCAAAGACTCTGGATATTCATGGTTTTTCTGATGCTAATTGGGCAGTATGTTCCATAGACAGAAAGTCTACAGGTGGTTACTGTGTTTATTTGGGAGATTCTCTTATATCATGGAGTTCCAAGAAGCAAACAGTGGTATCTAGATCCAGCTGTGAATCTGAATATAGGTCCTTGGCCAATCTAGCTGCAGAAGTTAAATGGATCACTCAGCTACTAAAAGAGATGCGGTTCAATCTATCTGGTGTACCTGTGCTATGGTGTGACAACACAGGGGCTAACTCTCTAGCTCAAAATCCTGTGTACCATGCTAGAACAAAACATATAGAGGTTGATGTACACGTTATTAGGAATATGGTGTTGAACAAAGAATTGTTAGTCTGATACATCCCTTCACATGATCAGATTGCTGACAGCTTTACAAAAGCTTTGCCTGTCCACACTTTTGACATCTTTAGAGACAAACTCAATGTGACACATCCACATATTCGTTTGAGAGGGGCTGAAAATGATTAAAGATTAAGAAGCCAAGTGTAATGGTGTCGTTTAGATAAGATAGATGTGCCACCTAATAAGGTTGTTAGATTGTGTATTGTGTGTAGATCCTGTCTTGAAATGTGTGCAATGGTGTAACCACCTTGTGTATGTCAAAAGTGTGTGATACAACATTGTGAATCAATGAAACATTATCATCTTCACTAAGTTATTTTCTCAAATGCTCTAAGTTAAATAATAACAGATAGAGAGATATATTAATATCTGGAAAATATTTGGGCAGGGATTGAATTTTGAATTCAGAAGACATAAAATAATGGTGGTGAATCTGCGGCCGGCATGTGCAAGGGAGAGGAGACTTTGAAGGGTTCAGCCGTTCAGGTAGGCACCGCTAGCTTTTTTTATTTTTTTATTTTTTTTTTTTAATTTTATTTTATAAACATCAGTGATTTTATGGTGGTCACGCATAACCATTTTAACCAATCAGAAAATTTAAAAATGATTGTTATTTTTTAAACATGTGGGACCTCATTAAAATAAATGATTGTGATTGATTCCGGTGGCCGAATCATGACAAAAGAAAATAAATAAAATTGAAAACCTTTTTTTGAGAAACCAAATTTTATTAATCAATATCCGTCGAACAAGCGATCAAAACGTCACCCGGGGGCGAAGACCCCAAAGTATCCGAGAAGAAACCAACAATCAATGTCTAGCGAGAAGATGCGCGGGGACATTTACTATGCGCCGAATAGAAGAAAATGAGACAGACTGAAAATTAGACGAAAGCTCCAAACAATCCTGGACTAGACACCCGTAAGCAGTGAGATCCTCCCCAGATCTGCGAAAGCTTGCTATACTCGCTAAACAATCACTTTCTACTTCCAGCAGTCCAATCCCTAATTGTTGCGCCTCCTCCAAAGCCAGATAAATTGCTCGAAGCTCCATATAGTCAACGGGATCGCCCGGATCAAAATGGTATACGAAGGAATGCAGAACTAGTCCGTGTGAATCCCGTAAGATTGCCCCAGTACCTGCAGCTGTCTCTGTAACTGACACATCCACATTACACTTTATTATACCTGACTGTGGTTTCGACCATCGATCTGGTAAGTGCTGGCTTGAGCCTTGAGACCGATAACTTGCCATCGCTTCTGTATACTCAGCTGAAATCCTAGTAAAATTGAAAACCTAGTTGCTTGAAATCAATTAAATGTATATTTGTATTTCATATTAAACTTGCAGTAGATAATGTAAAACAATATAAATATAAATAGATATTTAAATCATCCAGATTTACTGTAACATAATATAAATGTATAAAACAGAGATTTAAATAATCCAACCTCTACTCAAATATTATAAATATATAATTTGTAAATTCTGCCCTACATGTACGATATCAAATACAAATGTTTTTCATACAAATTATACGTTGTAAAGATTATTATGTATTTATTCTAAATAAAAATCCTGTCAAATAACAAAAGCATGTGATAATTAGTACGGTAAAATAGAGAATATATGTTTATAGTAAGTGATCTAAGTGTTGTTATTTTGACATTCTCACATCTTTGATTTTGAGTACTCAAATCAGATCTTATATTTCATAGTTTTAAATACAAGTTTTTTTTCTTTCTCTTCAATTTATATAATCTCTATTCAATATGAAATGTATCAAATCCTCTATTTTACATAATGCGATAGATCTTAAGAGAAATTTACAGAATTTGAACTAATACGGTATAGAGTATTTTACGGTTTCAAATAAAGTAATTGCTGCATTGTTATTTTTTCTGTTGAAATTTTAAAAAACGAGAAATTTTAAAGAATTTACAATATTTACTGCAGGTGCTATTATCTTCCAATCACTGGTTTGCTCTCTTATAATATTTTACATAAAAATCAAGTGATGATGGTGTATAAATATAAATATAGTGATAGTGTGGGTGTGTATATAGAGCTGTAAACGAGCCGAACCGAACCGAATATATGATGTTTGAGTTTGTGTTTGTTTAGTACACGAACAAGCTCAAGTTTGTTTGTTTACAAAACGAACATAATTTTATGTTTGAGCTCTGTTCGTTAAAATATTGTTCGGGCTCGAGCCGAGCTCAAACGAGCATGCCTCCCTTTTTACAACTTATCCTGATGTTTTTCAATTACCACTTTCAAGTGTGAAATGACAAATGAGTTGAATGTCTTCTGAGTTTGTTTTTTTGTTTTTGTTTTGTTTAACTGAATATGTTATATGAAGAATATTTAAGAAGAACGATAGAGACAAGGGTGAAGCGACACTAAGATATCATTAGAGATTTATGGTTGGCATTTTGAAAATATACCTACATTTGCATGTGTTCACGAACATTAACGAATATTTGCGAGTTAGCTCGTGTTTGTTCGTTTAATAAACAAGCACAACAATACGTTGAGTTTGGTTCGTTAAGCTTAACAAACAAACGAACACGAGTTTATATGAGCCGGATCCGCATATGTTTGCGAACGGCTCTGTTCGTTAGCAGCTTTACGTGTACATCAAATTTTTAGTCGAAAGGGTTGAGTCTTTTTTTTTTTTTTTTTTTTTTATTTTTTAGAAAACAAAAGTATTGAGTTGACTCTAAATAAATTAAAGTAGGTCCAGATCTGATTATAGATTTTTTCAGGTTTTTTTAAGGCATAGATTTAAATATAGTTAGATTTTGAATTTATGCACTGAATAACAAATGTAAAATTACGTATAATGTGACATGATGCTACGGCAATTAATTAAAATTCATCACCCTACACTTTATTCAGATCATATCTTTAATTGGGTTCTGTATGATATATCCGAAATTATCCGTATGAATGAATTATCGTATACAGGCTGACGCATGATCTTGTGTGGGTGGACGATGATTTTAAAATTTTAATATATACTACTATTTTTTTGTCTCTTGAATCTGAAAAGAAAAAAAACTAATATATCGTAATATAAAAACTAATGTAAAGTAGTGTTTAAATGTATCAATTTGATAATAACTATATATATGTTTATATTTATAAGATAAAAGTTTTATATCATTATTCAATTATTATAGATGATTTAAAAAAAAATTATTATAGATGACCGGGACGAATATAGATTTTATAGTGGTGAATAAAATACTATACATAACATATATAGTGGTGTTTTTCTCATATCCGATGGGCTAGTGCCCCAACGGAAAGGATCCGCCCCTGTTTTTATAGATTATTATTATTATTATTATATAAGTAAATCATTTATATTAAATAAAAGAATCAAGACATTAAGAATAGCGCAAGTAGCACAAAGAGTACGTGCTGTGACTTTCACCTTTTTTTTTGAAAAATGCTGTGACTTTTACTGAAAATTTCAGATTCAATTAGAAATATTATGGCGATAATAATGTGTTTTATCTTGTAAACGAGTCGGGTCGAACCGAATATATGATGTTTAAATTTGTTTTTGTGTTTGTTTAATACATGACCGAGTTCGAGTTTGTTTATTTATTAAACGAACTTAATTTATGTTTGAGTTCTGTTAGTTAACATATTGCTTGAGCTCGAGCCGAACTCAAACGAGCTCACCTTCGTCATTACAACTTATGCTAATGTTCTTCTACTTCCGCTTTCAAGTGTGTGAAATGACAAATGAGTTGTATATCTTCTTAGTTTTTTAATTGTATCAACTAGATAGTTGAGGTGGAGAATAAAAATAAGATCGATAGAGAGAAGAGTGATGCTACACTAAGATAACGTGTAAGATATAGGGTTAGCCAACAAGGCCTTAGCCCAATAATAATTACCGTAACCCTTAACCCATAGGTTCGATTTCCGAAAGTTTCAGATTTGAGTCACAGTCGAGATAAAATTGTGTAGGTGCGTATATTTCGTATCCGTAAAAAAAGATTTAGGGTTAGAATTTTAAAAACACACAATATATAGACACATGTGTACGTATGTACATGCATACATATGTGTGTATGTTCACGAAACTATAACAAACGTTTGCGACTGGTTCGTCTTTGTTTGTTTAAAAAACGAACACAACAATATGTTTGAACACAACAATATGTTTGAACACAACATGATTAGAAGAATAACCCCTTTCCTCAGCCACATGATTCTCATAAAAGCCAGTGAACCGCCATACAATATTATCAGAACTAAACAAAGCCATCAATGTGACCCAGATCATAAGTAGAAATATGAAGATTAGATTGATATCAGAACGCCAAAGTAAAGCTAACCCACCACTAGCCCCAGAGCTACCAACAACTAACGCATTAGGAAACCCAAATACCACCGAACACGCTCAAATTTATTTATCGAGAGTTTGGTTTCAGACAAAAAAAAAGAAGAAAAGAAGGCGAAAAAGTACGTACAACAGCCGTAAGTGCTTTCACTGCACCGGGCTAGCCCAAACCCGACAGTTCCAACATAAAAAATTCATGGCTCTTGGTGGATCTGCACCGCAGACTTTGCCGAAAATTGCACAACACATATTCGCTTCGCTTGCACATCCCCATCAACAAAGGATTCATAATCCCACTTCTCTCCCACCTTCAAAGCTCCCACTACAGGAGCTAGGATGCCCCCTTGCCTTGCCAACCACTTCCACGTCGAGACTCGCGTCTATCTCGGCAAAATATCCCTAGGCACGACCTCCGGAAGCTGCACCCCCGGCGTCAAAGCAATGCCCGTGTGATATCCCGGTTTTCGATAAAGGGCATTCTTGTCTTTTAATAAAAATCGGAATATTATATTTTTATTTTTGGAATTTAAGAAAAAGAAAATAAGAGGAATTAATGGTTAAAAAAAAAAGGTTTAGGGATTTATGGGAGTTAATCCCCATTATTCTCATCATAATCGGTTTTTTAAAAAAAAAGAGAGAAACGGTTTCCATCAGCAGGACGCAAGTTTTGACAGAAGAAGAGGTGAAGAACTTTTGATCTTTGAGGCTTAACCGTTGTTCGTTCGTGCAGACTCCTCAAGGGAAAAACATTCTACGGAACGCGAGGGTCGTTTGGATACCAATTTCGTCCCCGTGAAGGTTAGTCGCTTTTGGAGTTATGGTTTACGTGTTTCGCGAGTTTGAAGGTTAAATTCGTTTTGGCTTGAAACCGCCGAATTTAGATCCTTGATATCTCCTCGCTTTCTATTCCGTTTTCAGATCGTAGCATACCGTTGGAATCCTCGTGACGAGAGCTTCGCATCGGTACCAGGATCAGCAGCTAGTTCTGAGTTTTTAGGCAGAATAAGGTAAGGAGAAACCCTGCGTTTTCAGTCTTTGAATGTGTATTGGTTGTGCTGTTTTTCTGTCGTTTTGATGATCTAAACTGCGTAGAATTGATGCCTAATTGATGGTTGATGTTTTTGTATGGATAGTAGATCAATTAGGTGGAATTTGGGTGAGAAAGATTGGGTTTTTGTTTGAAAAACGGATGAATACGATGATGTGCAAAAATCAGTTTCTGGAAAATCGCCAGGTCGGACGGGCGTCCGGTTTTCTGGACGGGCGTCTGGATACCTCGGACGGGCGTCTGAGGTGCAAATTTTGATACAGGATTGAAAAGGGATGTCTGGACGGGCGTCCACTATTTTTGTACGAGCGTCCGGGGCCTTTAGACGAGCGTCTGGGTCCTTCGCACGAAGTCCACCTGAGCCGGGTCTTCCACTTGTTTATTTTGGCTTTCGATGAGGATTGTTATCTAAATGAACTAGGATGGTCGATTAATCACCTAATATAACACAACTTGCTAGATAAAAGATTAAACACCATGTGGTCTTAGGTAGATCCTCGAAGATCTATAGCGTGATGTATGAACAGACAAATCAAAGTGAGTGTCCTATCGGCTCGCAGCCTATAGGCATCGCCAGTATGTTCATACTATCGGAACCGGTTATTGTATCCTCAAGATTTCAATACGTTCCGGGTTATTGTATCCTGAAGATTTCAATATGTCACGCTCCACCTTGATAGCATGTTGTAACAAAGATAAGCTAAGTAGCTACAGCTTTAGGCATATTGGGAGATGTAACCTTTATGCGTAGAATCGAGTCTGTCTTGCCTTTTAATAGAAACTTGATAATAAATCTTATATATATTCTAAGTTTAAACGCATTTCTTCCTTGCTTGAGTATTATATACTTACCCCTTGTGCATTTCATTTGTATGTGTCTGGGGTGAGAAGGCGAACATGATTTCAAGTATTACGAGGAGTATGTTCCTATAGGAGGATCTCTGAACATGATATTTCATTCTTTGCACTTTTGTTTACATTTGAGATGATGCACGCTTTATATACTTTGTTCATAGTACTTTGGGATGACGTGTGTTCATCTCTATTTCTTATTTCATAGTATTTCGCTTGGACTTTCGAGGACTTGATTTGTATTGAATTGATACTCTTTCGACTTTTAGTACCTTTTTCTATTCTAGTATCTTTATGGATATTTATTACCCGAGCATTAATTTCCGCGCGCTTCGATTGTATTGATTGTAGGCTTACATATATAAATGAATTAAATTTTATTTATATACGTGCCGAACGTCATATTTCCGGATAAAGGGCTCGGTATCTGAAACGGGCGTTGACCCGACCGACCCAAATAGCTCTCTTCCCTTCCAAATTTCCCAAGCATCTCTTTCATAACCACATCTCCCCGCTCATGCCTCTCTACCAAAGCAGCAGCAGCCACATAAGGCACCAAAGCCCAACCCGCCAAATTTCCACCGACCACATTATCTATCTGTCCTCCGCCATCATCACCCCCAACTCCAGCATCCTCCATCACCACCTCCCCAAGATGGTTAGACAGCCGATTAGCCTCCAGCCAAGTGCCATACGTACGACTGCTTTTCGCATTCTGCCATGGGCAACTCCCGCCTTAACAGTGGACAAAACCTCAGAGTATGTAGTATTATTGTTAAATGTGTAGGTTTATTTTAACAATGATATAAAAGTACGTCGTTTTAGCCTTTTAAAGAAGTTTACGCCTTATAATACCAATTGATCATGATGAATGACAATTTTGTAAGACTCAACATATTTTTGCATGTTTAATTTCAGGTTCATGTTTAATATGAAAATCAGATTTTATTTTTTATTTTTAATGTAGTCTATGGTATCTGTTTTAAAAAAGAGTAATTAGTGTTACAACAAAAATAACCATAAAAAAAGTACAACAACACATTTTTAATAACAGTTTCAGAACAAAATGGTCGCAACACTTTTACATTATTAATTATGATTTGAGACCTATTAATTTTAATAAATTTTAGAATAATTAATAGTGTAAAAATACAACGTGACATGAAAATTTCTTTTCTTAGAAAATATTCTGCATTATTGACCAAATTAATGATAATTAGAACGATATTTTTGACAATGTCTCATTATTAAGGGGATTTCTAACACATGAATCCGCAAAACGCAAATTACAGATTCGTCCAATTCCTTTTTCTTGTTCGATGGAGACAATGAAAAAGAAGCAAGAAATTACATTCAGATCCAAAATTCCGGACATCTACATCCCAAATGATCGTTTCCCGCTCCACTCTTACTGTTTTCAAAACATACACGAATTCAGCACACGTCCATGCCTCATCAATGGCTCTACCGGCGACGTATACACCTTTGCCGACGTCCAGCTCATCGGTCGTAAAGTTGCCGCCGGACTGCACAAACTGGGCATACAAAAAGGCGAAGTAATAATGCTTTTGGTACAAAACTCACCGGAATTCGTATTTGCATTCCTGGGAGCATCCCAAATCGGAGCAATTTGCACAATGGCCAACCCTTTACTCCTTCAGGAAGATATAGTAAAGCAAGCCAAAGCAACTAATTGTAGACTTGTCATTACACAACAAAGTTGCATTGACAAAGTCAAAGACTTGTTGGCTAATGATATTAAAGGTGTAAAAGTGGTCTCTATCGACACTGCTCCTGAGGGTTGTTTGCATTTCTCCGAGCTGTCTGATTCGCCGGACGGAATTAGGGACGTCCCGAAAGTGAAGATCGATCCAGAAGATCCGGTGGCGATATTCTTCTCATCGGGGACAACTGGGCTTCCTAAAGGGGCTGTATTAACACACAAGGCACTCATTACAGGCGTTGCTCAACAGGTTTTATCAATCATCATAAATATATGTCTTAGTTTCATCGGTTTTTTTTTTTTTTTTTTTTTTTGAGAAGTTACCAAGTCATTTTTTATTAATTTTTTTTGAAAAATACTAAGTCATATTCTAACTCCTAAAAATTTACATATTGCCTGTTTTCAAAAATAAAAATAAAAAATAAAGCGGCCGCAGCCAGAAGCACAATTTTTAATCTAAAATGATTAAGGAGGATAAAATGTAGTAACACATGTAGAAAAAATGTAGTAACACATGTAGTAACTGTTTTTCTCAATCATTTTAGATTAAAACTATCCTTCACGACATTTAACCTAAAAATAAAAAAATTTACATATATGTTTTAATTCATCATTGCATCGTTTTTTTTGTTTTTTTTAGAAATTACAAATCATATTCTAATTCATAATAATTTGCATGAGAAGTTACAAGTCATAATCTAATTCCTAAAAAATTGCATGAGGTCAAATTTATATCATTGGCATGATCATTTCGGTAACTTCGGTTCTTCTAGAACGTTACATCAATTCGGGTGAAAACATGTGATATTGGGAGAAGCATTGCCTCTTTATATGTCTGGTCCATTCGGGTTAGTGTTTTAGGCCAAACGATTACAACGTTTTAAACAGTGAACCAGATAATTAATGACTCACTTAATTTTACTAGACTTGGGGTTTGGGGCGTCATATTGTAACAAAATGAATTGCAATGAATTTGTGCTTCTCCTATATGAATTAGTTAAAAAGATCCCGAAATGAAAATTCATTCAATATTAAAGCAACAAATTAAAATTCAATTTTAGACCTTGCTATAGTATTGTGTTAAAAGAATTTCACAACGTTTTCCCAAGTATTTATCTTCCAAAGGAGTAATAATGCAGAAAGGGTTTCATAATCATAAGTGTTTCTCATAGATTGGTCGGAAAAATGTCCTTTGTTTTGAATGATGGTTAAAAACCAGGACCAAATTCGTAAAACGTGTTTAGTTACAGGACTAAATTTGCAATTTAGCCTAGATTCGATCCCCGAATAATTATAGATAGACAATTGCTATCTGATGTGTTGTAGTACTGTGTTACGGTGCTTGATTATAAATTACTCTTTCTACGTTTGTAGTACTTGATCTTTGTAAGACTATTGTATATTTAATGTATGTTTTTTTTTTACAGGTTGATGGCGAAAACCCTCATCTTTATCTTCACAGCGAAGATGTGATAATGTGCGTTTTGCCATTATTTCATGTGTATGCATTCGTTTCTGTGATGCTCATGGGTCTAAGAGTTGGATCTGCAATTCTTTTAATGCAAAAGTTTAAGATCACTGCATATATGGAGCTGATGGAGAGATATAAGGTAACTGTTGCTCCAGCAGTGCCACCGATTCTGCTGGTTATTACGAAAAGGCCGGTGACCGAAATATACGATTTCTCGTCTGTCAGAATGGTGTTATCTGCGGCAGCGCCGATGGGTAAAGAGCTTGAGGGTGCGGTCAGAGCCAAGTTTCCTACGGCAACTATTGGACAGGTATAATCAATAAATTAATCATTAATTTTATGTTGGTCTTAGATTAACTTTTAGACAACTAATTCAGCACCTCTAGCCAATTAAATTTTTTAAAATTGTAGTTTTTTTTTTCTAGAAACAAGAAACCATCAAAACTTTTACACCAACTACCATTTGATTGATTACCAATATAAATTAAATTTTGTGTTAATTAATACCATTACTATTCTTCTGTGAATCCCACATGGCTATGGGTAAATAATTAGTAGTCAGGAAATTTTTATTATGGTCCTGGACCAATGATGACTTGGTGATCCAGGACCAATAGAAAAATGACAAATAACACAAAGGTCCACCGTGTAAAATATAAATCCCATGTATTGACGTTTTTACCCTTCTTATAAAACATTTCATTGGTGGACAAGTATGACATGGTAGTCCTGGACCACCATAAAACCACTCTTAGTAGACATATGAGAAATTATTTTACGCCACGAATGTTTTATACTGCAACGGCCTTAACACATGGGCGGATTGGGTCATAAATCCAAAGAATATTTTAATTTGTATTTAAACAATGTAATTTGTTGTTAAAATATCATTTTAATGTTAAAAAATATAGTTTCAGGTTTTTGTGATGAAGCAATTTTTTAGATAAAAATTTAGTTTTATGATTCGATGACCGTACGTGGAAGAAATTTCTGAATATGCAAATGACGTAACATCATATAATCTAGATTAAAAATATGTTCCGCAACACATTAATTGTGTTAATTTGAATGATGGTTACAACAACATTACTCAAAGATGATGACTAAGACACCTAAAAGGGCACACAAACCGGACTACATATTTCATTCTCAATCTTTAAAAAAAAAAAAAAAAAAAAAAAGGGTTCATGTTGATAAAAAAAAAAAGTTTACGGTTAAAAAGGACAATTTGAACCTAGAAATATGCAATAAGGATAGTGGAATTCTTTTTCGGATAAAAAAAACATGTCATTATTCTACTGTGATAATGAAATATTAGATCTAAGGTCAGTTCCACTGCAGAAAACAGTGGATTTGGGGTTATGAACAGTGGATTTGTCCTTATCACTCATTTTATATTTTCAAATTTCTATTTCTCTTTTTTTTTTTTTTTTTTTAAACCACGGCCCAGAAAAGAAAAAATAGGGTTCATGTATTAATTTTACACTTTCGGTATACATGGTGTGGATAATTTCGATGTATTAATTATTTTTACCTGAAAAGTAAAGTGAAAAAATTAATGTTTTAATTGTAGTGCATTTAGAGAAATAATGCATTAAATATAAAAAGATATTTTGATAATTACGTCAGATAACAAATATTTGGGTGAGTATATGATAGAAAGTTTTGGCCGAAGTGATTTTTTAACACCACAAAGTAATTTTAGTAATTAAGAAGTGATTACTTACACTATATATATACTATAGGAACTGTAAGAATATATATAAACAAAATGCACCATTAACAATCCAATTATATGTAATAAACCTACAAGTTAAAAAAAGAACATACAATAAATTAAATTACATTTTGACTAATTTTTTTCTGAAACTTTCTGTCAATTGTCGTACACACTTTAAAAGTTGTATGGCATGACAGAAGCAGGATCAGTGATAAGCATTTGCATGTCCTTGGCGAAAAAACCATTTAAATCGAAACCAGGCTCTTGTGGAACTGTCGTAAGGAATGCTGAAATGAAAATTGTGGATCCTAATACTGGAGTTTCCTTGTCCCGGAATCAACCAGGCGAAATCTGCATAAGAGGCCAACAATTAATGAAAGGTATATTCATGCACCTTTACAAGTTACAACTCAACTTTTTAAGTCATTGTATTGATCACTTCTTGGTCGGTCCGAAAATGCCCTTAATTTAAACAGGTTATCTTAACAATCAAAGGGCAACTGAAGAAACTATAGACAAAGAAGGATGGTTGCACACAGGAGACATTGGTTATATCGATGAAGATGATGAACTTTTTGTAGTTGATCGACTTAAAGAACTGATTAAATACAAGGGGTTTCAAATTGCTCCAGCTGAGCTTGAAGCAATCCTAATTGCTCATCCTCATATATCTGATGCAGCTGTTGTTCCGTAAGCTATATTTACTTCTTTTTTAAATCCTTTTAATTGGTCCATTTTTCACCATTTTCTTAAAGCTCAAATCTTATGTTTAAAATCTGTTATCATTGTTTGGTCATATGTAGCATGAAGGATGAGGCGGCTGGAGAGATACCGGTTGCATTTATAACAGTTAAAGGAAATTGTCTCACGATATCAGAGGATGATATCAAGCTATATATCTCAAAGCAGGTATTCTTCTTGCATATTCAAGACATTTTTTTTTCCCCGTAGAATATCCCTCTAATCATCCTCCGAGCTCACGTAAATGGACATAAATTACAGTTTGATGTCTTCTGAATGAGCCTCTGAAACAATATCATCTATCGATTGCATACACAATTTGATATCATCTCACGTGTTAAACCTATCGAAGTTATTCCATAAATAAACAAATATCAATTTATTAATAACTAAACTTAATCTGTGCTAAACCACACTCAAATAAGTTTTAGGCATATTCTAACACGTGGCTTTTATTCTTCGATCAGGTGGTTTACTACAAGAAGATCCATCATGTTTTTTTAGTTGATTCAATTCCTAAATCTTCAACTGGCAAAATATTGAGAAAGGAACTCAGAGAAAAACTTTCTCGACGGGCTAAGTATTGAAAGGGACTAAATGTTTGGGATTGTATATGTATGAAGAACAAAAATTAAAATAATCATGATACAAGTATGACTTGAAGCTTTATTATTAATAGAATTTAAAATAAAATGACATATCACTTTTTTGTTAAAATGTACATTCTCAATTTCTTTTTTTGCCCTCTGCTCAAATACTTTATTGATAGAGTAATTAAATATGTTGTGATGATTTAGAGATGACCATATCGGATATCGTTCGGATAAAATCTAAACGAATGAACGGGTAATTAGGCCTTCAAAGTGTGATCCAATAAACCCATGAATGATTTTGCAACACCAAAAAGACGTAAAAAGTCCTAGAGTTTGTCGTCGGGGATATCCTCCGACTCTAAAGTCAGTGTGGTATAGATGATTTGCTATTAAAACTGTGAGTTCGGCATATAAAGTATGTGAGCCTATAACATGAGGGGGATGAGCTCTTTATGTAATGCACTCTCGTACGTAAAGACATTACCACACATTTAATGTAAAGGGGCAAAAATCATAGAACGGTTATAATTCTTGGTATAACTCCACAATGCTCATTTAATGGAGTATAACGGAACTGTAACCGAAGACGACCTGCGTCACGTCGGCTGTAAGGGACCGAAGACGACCTGTATCTTCAGCGATAAGGGACCGAAGACGACCTGCGCCACACGGTCAATTGATATGAAAAGTGGTATGCGCCCTGTTGGAGATGAATCATGTTAAAGTCCATACCATATATTCTTCTGATGGGGGCCCCAAAATTGATCCAAGACCAGATCGGCCCATTAACTGACGTGACCTTATCATGTGTAACAACTCAGATGAATACAATGTACTTCAATTGTGAGTTTTAATGGGTGTCACGTGTAGAGGGATCGATTTCACTTATTACAAGAAACACCATAAAACTACTCGAATCATAAATGGATCGAGAAAGGCCAAGGATAGTGAATACTTAAAACTAATGCTAGTCAAATTATAAATAGAGACACCGTGTTAGCTCTACATCTTAGTGTTATCGCTGTATAAGTCATCTAATATAAAGCCGAGAATGGGAAGGTAAATGTCTACAAGTATAAGTCATCTAAACTAAATAAGTTAAAGGCTAAACCGAAACATGAATGAAAGAAAGCATAGGATAAGGAAAGTGATTTCGGATTACTAGCCTATGAATCCTTAGAGACTTTCTTAACCGGGATTATGACCCGGAAGCTAAGTTCTTTTGTAAGAACGAGGTAGCTAGGCATCCATGATCAAAGAGTAGACAACGGGCAGTTATTTCAGCTAAGATAGTGGGAGTGATATAAGGAAATAAATCTCGGATTTTAATCCTTGAATATCGCAGAAATCTAATTTCTTTTTTCAGATTCGTTGGACAAATGGATTCACTTTCACATCGATAATATAGTTGCCTTAAAGAAAGTGAATATGACATTTGTATACGATTCTGAGACTCAGACTTTTGTCTGATAAAGTCAGAACCACTAAGTAATGTTCTAAAAGGTATATGTAACACATCATAATCTATTAAGACAAATGGTTTCCATATTACGATAAACGATTTTTCAGCATCTATTAATTAGTGCATGTATCCTAAAGATAAGATCTGAAGACTGGTTAAGGGTGATTCCTATCTCCAAGTCTAAGAACACTATCTCAAAGGAAAAATGACTAAGTAACCCTTCGATTAGGAGGAAAGGTAATAGAGCTGAAGAAGTATCATAACTTGTTCATATTGACCTTCGGGGTCTTGTGAAGGATACAATCTGGTTGGGCTTTTGAGTAATAGACATTTTGTCTAATGACTACTCGAAATGCCGATAGTTTATCTAAATATTTGGATGAATCTCTGATATTACCAGAGCAGAGATTATTTCATGCTCAGATATAGGCTACAACATAGTATTTGGAACTGATGCTCGGCCTACCTCCGAGTGAAACGACTTCACTGAAAGGATAAACAATAGATTGTCTTGTATAGTTATTGATATGCTACATTTGTTAGGAAATCACTAGTTTAACGCAGCGGAATTTAAAATTTTGATTTCCATTTCTAGATCGTCTTCGTTCAATGCAATAAACACGTTAAGTAGTTTGACGGAATATACCTTGGATGATCTATAAGATCGTCACTTTGACCGTCAACGGAGAGTAGTACAGTGCGCAAGCCGTCCACGCGTCCGGCCTCTATCGATAGCCATACAAACCCCTCGCCGAAATCCTTCTTGGATTGCTATCGAAAACTCCGGTTGCTAGACCGGCATTTTTCCTCTCTCTCTATCTCTCTATAGGAAGCCCTCTATTTTACACGAGAACTATTAGCTCTTGCAATTGTGATGTACAAAAGAGCTTGACACCCACTTCCTCTTATAGAGGAAGTGGCGTCCCAAGAAGTGTGGAGGAGAAGAAAACATTTTCCCAATAAAATAAGGAAAATCAATTAGATTGATTTATCTATTTTATTATAATATCTTATATTAAATAAAATCTAAATATTGCCAATATCTTATATTGATTATATTTATCTTATTACCATAAATCTATTTTTCCAAAATCAATTAATATCCAATATTAATATTATGGTAATCTTATTAATTAAAGAACACAATCCAAGTGTATCTTATACACTTCAAGGTGGCGCCCCAATGTCAATTAATTGGCATCCGGAATATTCTTTAATTAATAATTTATGTATAATTGATATCTTGTATTTTATTTATTCATAATAAATAAATACTACTATATTAATTTACCACTATAACCTTTATAGTATTTGAGATAAAACTTTCCTTATTTGGTTATCAACTATAACCGCATTTTAATCCGACTCGATGTTCATATGTGTGTGACCCGACAGGCTTCCGAATATGTTGGCCGTAGACACAAAGTTCAATTTACGAAAATGCCATTCATGCCTAACGATCACGGAATAGCGTAGTGATGGGAGTCAACTTTACTGTACTTTGGTGTACAGTTTAAAGCCCCGTTTATCACTTTATTGACATGTTTTGGGTAGTTCTAGACCTAATTAAGAGTAATATCGAGAGTTATATGCACGGGGAGTTAAACTGTCATATCGATAGTAAACTCCGCATTTTTAACGATATTTATCTCTTTTCCAAGCCCTTTTGTCTTGTGGAATTACGCGTGGTGTTTGTTCGCAGGACTTAGGTGACTCGAGGACCCGGAAGGCAATGTTTTGGATTGAGAAACATGGTCGTGGCACAAAAGTAGCATAAAAGCGAAGGACAATCAAGTTTGGAGTGAAAATCAAGGAAAACTGGCCCCAAATTGGCGTTTGAATCAAGCTCATGCCAAACTGGCGTTTTGCCTGTTCAAACAGGCGTTTAACAGAAGTGGCATTGATACTGAAAGTTGGGTTTTGAGGCAACCGAGCGTCCAAATTACCCCCAAACAGGCGTTTGGGTGGGTTCATCCCGAATCAAGAAAGCTCATACAATCCAAACGGGCGTTCAGGCAATCAAACGGGCGTTTGTCCCTCCAGGCATGATCCATGAACCGGCGTTTAGGAGGAGCCAAACGCTGGTTCACTGAAGACGAAACCATAATATCATCAAGATTTCCAGGCAGACGAGCGTTCACTATGGATCAAACGCTCGTCTGGCACCGACAGCAGCAGAAATTGACCTAGCACTATAAATACGCAGCTCATTCAGCCATATATGATATCTTACAGACTTTAGACACTTTTGGGGCGATTTTGGTGCGGTTTTAGTGTACGTTAAACAAACTTCGATCCCTTGATTCCAGAATTCATATCCTTCGATTCTACATACTTTTTATAGCTTAGATTTACGTTTCAAGTTCCAAAGATTCGACTTTTGGTGGATTATTTCTTCATACTTTTTCAGATCATATTTTCTGCAAATTATATGGTAATGAATACTTTTTCTTTTATTATTTCTAGCATGATTTCCATTCTTTATTCCGTTATTAGCATCATCATGAGTAGCTAGTTGCATGTGTAGTCGAATTATGTGAAAGCGAGCAAAAAACCTAAGGGGGATGAGATGGGGATTTGTGTAGTGCGTAATATTATGTTTAAACGATTAATCCACGTCCTAAAACTTATTATAATATATTTGAATTAGATTGATCACCTGGTTCACTATCACACACATCGAACTTATAGATGCATTTTGCGGTGAGATGTGGGATAAGGGGTTTTAGGATCGTTGCGTAGATTCGGCCTAGTTGTTAGGTCCATTTCCAATACAGAGGTTTGTCATCGTTGTTCGAGCAACTCTAGAGCTTAATCATGTTAGGATAATTGGTTTTCTAAAGGGATAGTCGGTTAGCTTCACATAGGCTGGTTAGATCGAGTTGTTCAGTCTAAACACTAGAATTAGGAGTTGGCACCCGTGGATGTCGTTAAACTACTTAGGATAGGTAGGTCGGTTAAGACACGCTCCCTGTTAAGTCCTTCCTAAGGGATAAAAGTAGCTCGTGGGATCATAGTTCGGCTATACCTTTTTAATACCTAGAAGTAAACTCGTTAGTATAATCTTTCTTTCTGCATTAGTATAATACCTTCCACCATTATTTTGACCTGAACTAAGTTCTACGTCAGCTTTGGTACTTAGACATTAATCCCTGTGAATTCGACCTTGTGACCACTATACTCCCATTGACCCGATACTCTGTCGGTGAAAGTTAGCGGTTAAGTATTTTGCTATCATCTAGCAACACACCGTGACCCCCAATCATCGGAAGAGTCAAATGCAATGACTACTACCTTTCATGTGAAGCAGTTACCGTGTAACTTACAATCCTATCGCTGTAATAATATCCATACGATCGTATCTCGAGTGTCAATACATTAACGATCGTATCTTATAATCCGGATATCATGCTCTCTCGGAATAACACGTTTACTCCCACTTTGCAAAGATTCATGAGAACAAGACATTCCTTATAAGAAGGCCATTTCGGATATTCAATCCCAATCATAGGATACGCGATTTCCAGATGACCAAACATGTATACTCCGCATGCTTCAATATCACACCCGATCACTACCGCATGATCGCCACGTGGATAGGGGAAATCTCAATAGTGTCAAAGAATGACAATCCACACCGTGATGCCATGTAGACTCCGGTCTAAAGGATAATTACACAACCGCCACATAGTGTGACACTTAGTGTAAGTGGGTCAGTCTAACGTACGCATTATCTAATACACGTCCACGTACAGTCCAAGTGTCTATACACTTCAATAGACGAGATCTATCCTTACCTCTAAAAGATCCAATACGTGCTAGGTCTAATCATACTATCAATGTCCCATTTGACAGTACATACGATTAGAGACATTTAAGTATCAAATTTGTTAAAGTGAGTAGAGATCTCATCAACCATAACCACTATCATGGTTTCTCTATCACAGTTTGACACTAGGGACGTTACTATATATGTACAACCAATAACATGAAGATAAACAATATATAATAACATAAGTGTTTTTATTAATCATAATAAAGATATGACATGAACTAAAATAGTCTGTAAATGACCCGACCCGGTCAGATCCGGTCCAACCCGGTTGGGTTTAGGACACCTATTCAACAACATTACACTGCTTAACTCAATTAAGATATTACTTAAAAAATAACGGTTTACATTATTATGTAATACCGAGAAGTCTACCTAAAAGATGCTTATGAATTTGTGGATAAGGAGTGAATTACATTTACCCCACTTCCACAAATAGAGGCATTTGGCACTAGTGCTTGAAGGTAGGACTAGAGATTTTACATACACGTTCAGATGGTGACTGTTCATGAAATATCTTAATGCAATGAGTAAAGGTTGGTTATAAGATTCTTAAGATATGATAATGACGGTTGAACTGTCACAGCCTTTCTAGAAGAATGTATGAATAACAACCTTGGATCTTGGAGTAAAATTACTCAAGGAGTTACTATTTGATTTATTCAGACCACATCCAACATTGGTTGTTGGGAATAACGCTGATAAATACTACTGAACCAGATCAGAATATCAATCCACCCAAATGCAGTGGGAGTAAGGTTAATCCATTGACTCGCTGTGATTATGCAGACTTTACAGTCTGCTTGTGGGTGATTGATAACCTATGGTCTTTTGGAAGGACTGTATAGGATTCTAATAAAAGAAGGTTAGTTTAAATCCATAAACCAGTAAATGGAGTTTTGGTACTCCAGTTCTGTTCACAATCTTGTAGAAACACCTGAGTGTCTCAGGCCCAATATGAGTAATTGGATCTACATGAAAAGAGTCGAATGAATGAGAAAGCTTATCTTTCTAAGCAAAGCCAATTGGTCTTGGGGGTAATTCCATGAGAAGTAGATAGTTCAATAGGGGTGATGCCCTGAACTCTCTCACCATTCAGCCTTGCTTGACTCCATGGAAAGCAGAAAGATTACCAGGGGTGATGCCCTGAAACTTTCTTACGGTACAACGGAGTCTGAATTCATTTGGAACAGAAAGGTTTTAACTCAAAGCCAATGGCAGATTGGCTGCCTATGCTTATATCCATTGGTGGATTAAAGCAAACCTCTAGGTCAACAAAAGCCACATGTTTAAAATGTGTGGGCTTGACCAGAATATTGGATCAAAAGAGTCTTTTGTAGTCTGGAGAATCAATAATGGCAAAGTAGTAGACGTTGGTGTTAATGAAAGGTGACACTGTAACAGTTGCAACATGGGTGTGTTATCTGAAGTCAGAAACTGACAAGCCAAAACTTCTCTAAACCAGAGAGGTGGACTATACTCTTAGAAATCGATTCGGTCGAATTCATGAGAACAAGTTGTTGGCAATATCCCATGCATCTTATTGGTTAAAGATGATAATGCATTTTCATACGCAAAATTCAACGAGAGGTTTCCTACCCAACCCCTCACGGAATAATTCTCTCAGTCTTTGGATAAAGAGAAAATAGGATAAATTCTCTGGTGGATAGAGAATGTCCGATTATTAAAAGTCAATTAAAGTCGAATCTTGGATTATTCTATATTCAGGTGCATACTTGAGGATTGTTGACTACACTGATTCTGACTTACAGTCAGATAAAGGATGATCGTTAATTGATCTCAGGCTCAGTATTTTCTCATAGTGATGGAGCTATGGTCTGGAGCAATCCAACACTGCCAATTTGACTTTGTTAGTCGAATACATTGCATCTTTCGGAGCAGCTAAAGAGGCAGTGTGGGTTGAGAAATTCTTTGTTGGATTGGGAAATGATTCCAGGTCTCGGTGAGCCGATACCATTTTACTGTGAAAACAGTGGAGAGGTGGCTCATGCAAATGATCTTTGCAATCACAAGAGGTCAAAAGCATATTGAAAGTAAGTACCACCTGGTCAGACATACCGTGCAGAGAGGCGACGTTTCGGTCCTAAAAGATCGCCTCGAGCCGACAACCTAGCTGATCAGTTTAACCAAGTCGCGTGGCATTTAATGTCACTGATAAGCGCTTGGCGGGTATGAAAGTGGGAGATATGTCTCATCTTCTTTAGAGCAAGTGGGAGAATGTTGTGGATTGAACGAATAAGGGCGTGGTGCTCTAAAAACAATTGTTGCTTGTCTTTACGAGCAAGTGAGAGATTGTGGGATGTAGTGCCCGAACGACAATTGTTGCTTGTCTATACAGACAAGTAGGAGATTGTTGGAAGTAGCGCCCGAAAGAAAATGTATGTAATTGTTTTTTTAATTAATAAATGACAGGTTTATTCTCATCTTATTTTTTGCTTCGTGCTTATAAGTAATACACTACTGAAAACCCTAAGTTGTATCATATGTAGCCATATAATTTAGTGTGTGACACATGCGAGGATTAAGTTTATGGTGATACACTTGAACTGTAAGTCCGTGGTGAACTTAATCAAAGTATGGGGTCTATTGATTAAACCACCATTAATGCACCCAGAACACTTTATGGTGTGACCGTCTTATCCAGACCGTCGATATTGGTTATCTAAGTGGGGCATTTATATATGATGTAGTCATAAAGGACTGGACCGATTTAATCTGCATTTCTCATATAAGTCCGTGATTGAGAAATCTTATTAAATCACAAGATGATCATATATGGATTAACCTTAACCCTGAAGTGATTGCATACTCCTACTTGTTTCAAGATAGGGTTTGATGTGTTCGTTAAGGATCGCTAAGAGGCACGGTCCGAATCATTTTCACGTTGGCACTATTCTGGAATGAGTGAGGAGTGTGTGTCTCACAGATATGGAATACATTCATTCCTGCAGGAAGTAGAAAGACAATCCCCTTATTTGTTGATCCTAGAAACTGATCGATCGGCCGAGTTTATATTGGTTATGAACTAATTGATCACTAGTGGGTTAATGGTAAATAAGGATAAGATGTAATGAAGAAGGTTTACGGAAATAATCCCGCTTCGTTACGGATAGTCTATGGAGGGTTAGTCTGTATGTAATGGTTATATCAATGGACGCTTATTGACTCGACGTTTTGAGAATAAGTTATATCTATAATCGATAGAGTTCAGTTTCAGATTTATGGTGGCGTAATTTCAGAATTAATAAGTTGAGTAGAAATATTCTGTTCGATGAATGTTTTATTCAATTTATTGTAGCTACTGGTTATAGGTCCATGGTCCCCGGGTTGGCTCCTAACACGCGAGTGTTTTCTCGTTTTGTGGAACCTCGAGAATAAATTAAATAGTTTATCTATTTAATGAATATGCGAATATTATTTATTTAGTAAATAATATGTAATATAGAAAAGACATTTTCTATTATCCCAAATGGCTTAAAAATGGCGCCATATTTGTTTTGGTTTTGGGAAAAGAAATTTTCTCCTAATTAATTATAATGTGGATAAGAAATTTGTTTTCTTATTCGATAAATAGGAAATTTGTTTTCCTATTGGATAAAGGTTTTATTTTCCTAAAAGGAAAAGATAAATTTGTGTGTAAAAGATTAACTCTCAAATTATTAGTTATTTTCCTATAAAATGAGAGTTTCTCCCAACACAAAATTGGAACAAAAAAAACCCAACGCCATATTGAAAAAAAGGACGCACCTTTTTTTGGAAAATAGAGAAATATTGTTTTTTTGTCTTAACCATTGTGAGAAGAAAAACTAGGGTTTTTCTTAAGCATATTCGGAGAGTTTCTACTACGAGGATCGACGTCCACCAGTGGTCTCTTGGAAATACAATCTGGAAGACTGCGGCTTCTTTTTTGTCCATTGCTCATCTCTCTTCGGTTGGGTAAATCTACCAACCTTCTTATAGTTTATTAATTATTATGTGAATTGAATCGTGGTAAAATCGCATGCGAATTTAATTCGTAGCTTTCGCTTTGCATGATCGAGTGTCTCGATCGGTGCTGTGAATCAGATCTGACGATCCAATTATGGATCGGATCCGGATTTGGGTTTCTGTATATCCAGCAGAACTCCCTAAAAAATGTTCCACCACATTGATACCTCAAAGGTGGATAAAATATCAATTGAAGTATACGTTAGTGAAAGAGGAATGATACAGGCACAACGAAATTACACAACCAATTGCCTCAACTTTGATTTACTGTAATATTCCGATTCTCGGGAAAGGACAGACGTATCAATTTACGAGAACGAAATATTATATTTATTTCTTTTATGGATTTAAAGTTTTATAAATATTTATATATATATTTTCGAAATATATATTTTTATTGGGGACTGAACTGTAATTAAGAAACAATTAAAGGAAAATAAAGGAATTTAAGAAAAAAGAGGTTTTATTTGGGAAAATAAACCTCCCACTAATTAGTAAGTTTGTCAGAAATTGATTATACGTTCCCTGCAAGTTTGAGAGCAAAAGAGAGGCAAGAATACTCCTTCAAAATTTTGAGTGATTACTTGGTGGTTTTCAGATCAAAGTAGAACACCGGAATCATGAGGAGACATGGATCATTTTGATACAAAGTTCATCAAGTTTCTTCAAGGTATGGATTTTGGCCTTAAGGGAGGTTTTGATCAAGTTTGATGTCTCTTGGTTTAATTCGTAGCCCTAGCTGTTTAGAACTTTGTTCTAATTGATTTGTGAATCCATTGTGGATCAAATAGGTTTTCGGTTGAAGTTTGGAGAAGTGCTGCAGTTTTCTTCAAGTTTTGTTTGGAGTTTTGCTTGATAGAAGGTAAGAGATCTTCCTTTTGTGTTAATCCAAGTGTTATGAAGTTTGGTTGTGAGTTTAGAGTTATTTTGATTCAAGATTTCGTGTGTTTTGGTGTTTAGACCAATGTGCTATGTTATGGTATGTTAAAGTTGTATGTTTTCTTCTGTTTTGCTGCTAAAACTGATGATGAACGTGTTGGAAAGGATGTAAAATAGTAAGGAGTGTAGAAAAATCACGTTTAGGGTTTTCCAAGGTCGAATGCGTACACATTGGGTAGCAATGTGCACACATTGCTGGAACGGGTTTGGACAAGATTGTTCCAGCAGGTAGAATGCGTACGTATTCCAATGAATGCACACTGCTTCAGAATGTTCAGAGTTGCTTCTAGCAGGAATGCGCACGCACGCATTGGTTGAACAAAAACTTTCGCAAGTCTCTGAAGAGTGAATGTGCACACATTGACCCAGTTTTGGGGAAAATGAGGTTTTAAGCTACGTGTTGAGTTTTAAGTGTGGTTTCTTGATATAATAACTCTAAATAAACATGATCAAGCCTTGATGGGTTTCTGATGCGTTTAGTTCCGGCACCGTATGTACTCTTTCAAAGAGCTGAAGTTCATGACCGTCGGAAGAGCATGATAGTCTTGTGCTTTGGTGTATTAGTATTCACAATGTCTGTGTTTGTGATATGACGTTTTGTTTAGATGACTAAGTGAGGGAGTAGAGCTGGTTAATGTGAGGTTTGCCTTGAAAATACTTAAGTGGCTAGTTAACGATTAATAAATACATAATTATGTAGTGAAAGTCTAAATACCATGTCATTCTATGTTAGGCACAATGTTATATCGCGACATGTGGGCGGTCAGTAAAAATGAATAACTCTGCTGGCCTATAAATGGCTGAATGGTAGAGGGATTTCGCCGAACGCGTGCACTATCGGGTTAAACCCGTGGCTATCAGTGTGATCTATTGATAGGTTGCAAATGATATCTCGTGGTGGATACACACCATGCGTAGTGTTCTTGAATGCGGGTATAACAAAGATAAGCTAAGTTAGAAACGTTTAGTCATTACATGTTGATGAGAATGAAATAAACCCTCGATTGAGTCGGCTTCACCAAGATAATTTACTAACCATAATGAATATTTTGTACAATTGTTTGATACAATAGCTTCTATCTTTTACTAAGTACCTTTGTACTTACCTTGAATGTATATTTATTTTGTGTATTTAGGAATGAGAAGATTAACATGTGGAATAAGAGTTCGACGAGGATTTTGAGGATCACGTTTGATTTCGCTTTCTATACTATGCTAGACTTTTCTTTTTATGATAAACTATTTTCTAGACTTTGTTGTATTTTGTTTGAAGACATGTTTTACTTTTCCTTTGGAAATTTTGTAAGATAACTTGTTGTTTTTCTTTAGACATCATACGGTTGTAAGTTTTACTTATCGTTGGCTTTTGTAATCCTTCTATCTTTAGAATGTTGCGTTTTTATTCTT
Source organism: Gentiana macrophylla (assembly GCA_026214975.1). Taxonomy (NCBI): domain Eukaryota; kingdom Viridiplantae; phylum Streptophyta; class Magnoliopsida; order Gentianales; family Gentianaceae; genus Gentiana; species Gentiana macrophylla. The sequence goes on along the minus strand of CM047805.1, from coordinate 176,836,011 downwards.
GTTATTAAAAAACAAATACCCGAGTCTTTTAGCTTTTGTTAATGTTAAACTCAATACGACGTAATAGAGTTTTACATATAATATTGATTTATTTAATATTATATGTGTGCCGAAAGTTTCTTTTCCGGATATGGACTCGATGTCCGGAAACGGGACGTTACATCTACATCATTGATTATTGTGATAACTATATTGATTGATTTGAGTCTCATAATAATCAACGATGTAGATCACCATTATGACAATTGGTTATGTAATTTCGTAGTACCTATATCATTTCTCTTAAAGAAAATGTCCAACTCGATCTATAGATTCAGGCACAAATCTCAACACTCATTCATTGTCATGAATGTCAATAGAGAATGTTAATGCTATTCTAGTGCCAACTTAACATGTTCATCTTTTAATTATCAAAAGTCAACCTACAATTAAAAAATTTACAAGCCTTAAATAAGTAATAATGAATCTCTAACACAACATATTAATCATCTAAACTTTCTTTCTTCACTGGTTCTTCACTGGTTTCTTCAACAATGAAAGAGAAGGGAGAAATTACTACATTCAGATCCAAACTTCCGGACATCTACATTCCTAATGATCGTTACCCACTCTTTTCATACCTTTTCGAAAACATACACAAATTTAGCACCCGTCCATGCCTCATCAATGCCTCTACCGGCGATACATACACCTACGCGGACGTCGAGCTCATCGGCCGTAAAGTTGCCGTCGGCCTTCACAAACTCGGCATACAAAAAGGCGATGTGATAATGCTTTTAGTCCAAAACTCACCGGAATTCGTAGTTGCATTCCTGGGAGCATCCCAAATCGGCGCAATTTGTACAATGGCCAACCCTTTACTCCTTGAGGCAGATATAGTAAAGCAAGCCAAAGCAACTGATTGCAAACTTATCATTACACAACAAAGTTGCATTGACAAAGTCAAAGACTTGTTGGCTGATGATAATAATGGTGTAAAAGTGGTCTCTACCGACACTGCTCCGGCGGGTTGCTTGCATTTCTCCGAGCTGTCTAGTTCGCCGGACGAAATCGACGTTCCGAAAATGAAGACCGATCCAGAAGATCCGGTGGCTATATTCTACTCATCGGGGACAACCGGGCTACCAAAAGGGGTAGTTTTGACACACAAGGCACTCATCACAGGCGTTGCTCAACAGGTTTGATCATCAAAGGCCGGCCTAAAATTCTCGGTTTAATATATTAGTCTTCTTTTTTATTAACAAATATAATTTTTTTAAATTATCAAAAAATATATTTATTTTACATTATCATAGAAAATATTTTTACATTTTACTTTCATTTTTTTCAATTTATTATCGATCTAACATCGAATCTAGAGCTTATTGAAATGTAAACTTGATTTTGAGCCTTAATTTCTCAAAGAGTCCAAAATTAAATAGGCCTTAAGGTCTAAGTTCTAGAAACTTATTGAGTCAATCTAGAATTATGTTGTAGGATGTACTTGTGTGGAGAATTCTAGAGAGTTAATAAATTATCTTGTATGGAAGAACTAGAATAAGATAGTAAAGGAATAAGGTGGAAGACTCTAGAAATAATCCTAGTTGAACACTAGTACTATAAATAGGACCCAAGCCATAGTGTTTGTATCAAGCAAAAAATCAAGAAGTTTTGAAGTAATAAAAGAAGTCTCTTCCATCAAATCTTCCTACCATCTTCCACTCTCAAATACTTCTCCATTAATAATATCTCATTCCAACAAAGTGGTATCGAAGACAGGTTCGTGATCATATCAAGAAATGGCTAGCAGCGGCAGGGTTCCCTTTCAAGTCCCGATGCTCAACAAAAGCAATTATGATAATTGGAGCATCAAGATGAAGGCCCTCCTTGGATCACAAGATGTATGGGAGATAGTAGAGAAATGCTACGATGAGCCGAATAATGAAAGTGGTTTATCTCAAACTCAGAAGGATAGTTTGAGAGACTCAAGAAAGAGAGACAAGAAAGCTCTCTACCTCATTTATCATGGGTTGGATGAGGATGCTTTTGAAAAGATATCAGAAGCAAAGACTGCCAAAGAGGCATGGTAGAAGCTTCACACTTCCTATAAAGGGGCAGATCCAGTCAAGATAGTACGTCTTCAAACCTTAAGAGCTGAGTTCGAAGCTTTGCATATGAAAGAAGGAGAAGTTGTCTCCGACTATTTCTCTAGAGTATTAACCATTACTAATCAACTAAAGAGGAATGGTGAAAAGCTCAATGACGTAAAGATCATGGAAAAGATTCTTCGATCGCTAAATCCCAAGTTCGAGCATATTGTTGCTATCATCGAAGAAACTAAGGACTTGGAAGCCATGACTATAGAACAACTCTTGGGTTCCTTACAAGCTTATGGAGAAAAGAAAAAGAAAAAGGAAGAGATTGTGGAACAACTCTTCAAGACTCAAGTTAATCCAAGAAAGGAAACAAACAATCATAGTGAAAGTCAACACATTCGCCACCAGGGATATTATAGAGGCCGCGGTCGAGGACGAGGACGTGGACAAGGATATGGACAACGTCGACAATCGATTGACGACAACGACAATCTTCAAAGGAGAGGAACTCCATCACGAGGACGTGGAAGAGGCAACTCAAGATCAAGGAATGATAAGTCATATGTGAAGTGTTATAATTGTGAAAAATCTGGTCACTATGCCTCCGAATGTAGAGCTCCTAAAATTAATAGAGTTGAAGAAAAGGCCAACTATGTTGAAGAAAGAAATCAAGAAGATGGTACTCTACTTATAGCTTACAAAGGCCATGAAATTGGAGAAGGATGATACTTGGATACCGGTGCAAGCAATCATATGTGTGGGAGAAAAAGCATGTTCGTGGAGCTTGATGAATCTGTGAACGGGAATGTATCCTTTGGAGATGACTCTAAAATAGCAGTGAAAGGCAGAGGTAAAATTCTTATCCGATTGAAGAATGGACAACATCAATTCATCTCCAATGTCTATTATGTCCCAAACATGAAGAGCAACATCTTGAGTCTTGGGCAACTTTTGGAGAAAGGTTATGATATTCACTTAAGAGATAATAACCTTTCTATACGAGACAAAGCAGACAACTTAATTGCTAAGGTGCCGATGACAAGGAATAGAATGCTTGCGATAAACATTCAAAACGATGTTGCAAAGTGTCTCAAGGCATGCTACAAAGATGCATCTTGGCTTTGGCATCTTCGATATGGGCATCTCAATTTTGGAGGTCTAGAGTTGCTCTCCAAAAAGGAGATGGTGAAAGGATTACCCAGCATTCGTCATCCCGATCAAGTATGTGAAGGGTGTCTACTTGGAAAACAATTTAGGAAAAGTTTTCCGAAGGAATCCACTTCAAGAGCTCAAAATCCACTAGAACTCGTACATACAGACGTGTGTGGTCCAATCAAACCAAGCTCTCTTGGTAAGAGTAACTATTTCCTCCTCTTCATCGATGATTTTTCAAGAAAAACATGGGTGTATTTCTTGAAGCAAAAATCAGAGGTCTTTGAGATGTTTAAGAAATTTAAAGCTGCCGTGGAAAAAGAGAGTGGCCTAGAGATCTGATTGGGGAGGAGAATTCACCTCAAATGAATTTCAAGAGTTTTGTTGTGCAAATGGAATACGTCGGCCATTGACGGTTCCAAGGTCCCCCCAACAAAATGGAGTCGCTGAAAGAAAGAATAGAATAATCCTTGATATGGCGAGGAGTATGCTCAAAAGCAAGAGACTTCCAAAGGAGCTCTGGGCAGAGGCTATTGCATCTGCAGTGTACTTGTCAAATAGGTCACCAACAAGAAGTGTATGTGGCAAGACTCCACAAGAAGCATGGAGTGTGAGGAAGCCTGGAGTCTCTCATCTACGAGTTTTCGGGAGCATAGCCCATGTTCACATACCTGACGAGCATAGAAGAAAGTTGGATGATAAAAGCGAGAAGTATATTTTTATTGGTTACGACTCCAACACCAAAGGATACAAGCTTTACAATCCGAATACTAGAAAAACAATCATTAGTCGAGATGTTATATTTAATGAAGAAGGAGAATGGGATTGGGAGACATGTGAGGATGACTATAACTTCTTCCCTTACATTGACGAGGACGACATGGAGCAACCAAGAGAGGAGCCCACTACCCTCCCAAACTTCACCAACTTGCAACTACCCAAGAAGACGTATTGTCATCAAATGAAAGCTCGTAAGAAAGAACTCCACGCTTTAGAGTCTACAAGAAATATATGAGGTAACAGAAAACCAAAATGATCTTACCTTATTTTGCCTTTTTTTTGATTGTGAGCCAATGGACTTTGAAGAGGTCATGAGGAGCCAAAACTGGAAAGACGCAATGGATGAAGAAATAAAGGCAATTAAAAGAATGATACTTGGGTGTTAGCTACACTTCCAAAAGGTCACAAGGCGATTGGTGTGAAGTGGGTATATAAAACAAAGAAAAATGCCAAAGGAGAAGTTGAAAGATATAAGGCGAGATTAGTGGCAAAAGGTATAGTCAAAGAGTCGCATCGACTACGAAGAGGTTTTTGCTCCCGCTGCTCGACTAGAAACTGTAAGACTAATCATTTCTTTGGCAGCTCTCAAAATAGGTGGAAAATACATCGATGGATGTAAAATCGCTTTCTTAAATGGGATTCTTGAATAAGAAGTGTATATTCAAAGAACCACCCGTTACTACGAAATCGAGGAAGTGAAGACAAAGTTTTGAAGTTAAGGAAGGCACTTTATGGGCTAAAACAGGCTCCTCGAGCATGGAATAGCCGCATATACAAGTATTTTCAAGAGAAAGGCTTTAAGAAGTGCCCATACGAGCATGCTCTCTATGTTAAAAGAAAAGGCGAAAACATTCTAATAGTTTGCCTATATGTGGACGATCTGATCTTCACCGGCAACAATCCGAAAATGATTGAAGAGTTAAAGAAGGATATGGACAAAGAATTTGAGATGATAGATATTGGACTAATGGCATATTATCTTGGCATTGAAGTAAAACAAGATGATCATGGAATCTTCATCTCACAAGAAGGATACACAAGAGAGATTCTCAAAAGGTTCAAAATGGAAAATTGCAAGACAATAAGTACACCGATAGAATGTGGAATCAAGTTGTCAAAATACAACAAATCAGAGAGAATAGACCCAACACTCTTTAAGAGCATGGTTGGAAGTTTACGGTACCTGACTTGTACAAGACCCGACATTCTCTATGCGGTTGGAGTAATCAGTCGTTACATGGAGAATCCAAAAATAACTCACTGGAAAAGTGCAAAGAGAATTCTCCGGTATCTCAAAGGAACGATAGATTATGGATTATACTATCGGTTTCAGACAAGTACAAGCTTGTGGGTTACAGCGATATTGATTGGGCTGGAGATGTGGATGACCGTAAGAGTACAACCGGCTTCGCAATCTATATGGGAGACACCACTTTCACATGGATGTCAAAGAAACAACCGATAGTCACCCTTTCTTTATGTGAAGCAGAATATGTAGCTGCTACCTCATGTGTTTGTCATGCAGTTTGGCTACGAAATCTGTTGAAGGAGTTGGGTTTGGCACAAGAAGATCCAACTACTATTCGCGTGGATAACAAGTCAGCTATAGCTTTGGCCAAAAACCCACCCATCATGATCGAAGTAAGCATATTGATACGCGCTTATCACTACATAAGAGAGTGCATTGCAAGAAAGAATGTGCAAGTGGAGTATGTGAAGACACATGATCGTGGTGAGACATCTTCACAAAACCACTTAAGCAAGAAGTCTTTGTGAAGATGAGAAACTTGATTGGAGTAAAGAAAAATCAAGTTTAAGAGGGGGTGTTGAAATGTAAACTTGATTTTGAGCCTTAATTTCTCAAAGAGTCCAAAATTAAATAGGCCTTAAGGTCCAAGTTCTAGAAACTTGTATGAGTCAATCTAGAATTATGTTGTATGATGTACTTGTGTGGAGAATTCTAGAGAGTTAATAAATTATCTTGTATGGAAGACACTAGAATAAGGTAGTAAATGAATAAGGTGTAAGACTCTAAAAATAATCCTAGTTGAAGACTAGTTCTATAAATAGGACCCAAGCCATAGTGTTTGTATCAAGCAAAAAATCAAGAAGTTTTGAAGTAATAAAAGAAGTCTCTTCCATCAAATCTTCCTACCATCTTCCACTCTCAAATACTTCTCCATTAATAATATCTCATTCCAACAGAGCTGCAAACAAGAAAAGATGGTGTATCATTTTTGGGATAGGATCATCTCAAGTAACTTGAGGGGATATTCTCTCAAGTATGCATGATCCAACCACACACCCCCAAAGTCTAAAACATCTAGCCATTGATTAACTTTTTCCAAAACTACGTAGTTTAGTTCATTACATGTAAAAACACTAATTTTACCCTTTAGTTACTTGAGAGGATCTTGGTCCATCATTTTTATGGTTAAATCACGATCAATTGTTGTTCAACAGGTTGATGGCGAAAACCCTAATATTAATCTTGGAAGCGATGATGTGATAATGTGCGCTTTGCCATTATTTCACATAGCTGCATTCGTTTCAGTGATGCTAAATGGTTTACGAGTTGGATCTGCAATTCTGTTAATGAACAAGTTTAATATCACTGCATATATATGGAGCTTGTGGAAAGATATAGGGTGACAATAGCTACTTCAGTGCCCCCAATTCTGCTAGAAATTGCGAAAAGCCCTGTCGGGATATATGATTTCTCGTCGGTAACGAAAGTGATGTGTGGTGCGGCGCCGATGGGAAAGGAGCTTGAAGATGCTGTCGGGGCTAAGTTTCCCAAGGCAACTATTGGACAGGTATTCTATTTCTTTTCTATATTCTATTTATTGGCATTAAACGTTTGGTGTTCTTTTTAATATACCTGTCCTGAAATTATATTTATCTGCTCGCACGGGGCCGGTCTTGGCATTTTTTGGGCCCAAGACCATTCGTCGAATTAGGTCTTTTAGTTCGAAGTTTTTTTTTTCTTTTTTGAAAAAACATATTTATAAAATATTACTTCAACATCGCGTTTTTAACATATGTAGATACAAAATTCAATTCATTGATAATCTCAAAACACACCAAAGTAGTCTTTTCTTAGTTTTCTAACACATTTAGAAACAAAAACCAAATTCATACGTATACACAAAACAATGAAACATACTTACATATTACTACTTCAAGATCGCTCTTGCACCACATTTAGATGTGAAATCACTAATTAAAGTAGAATTGTCAATTTTATCAACCATATTCTTCTCATTTGATATCATGGATAACCCATTCAAACGTTCTTGAGTCATCGTGCTTCGAAGATGGTTCTTTATTAACTTCAACTTCGAAAAACTTCTTTTTTCAGATGCAACTGTCACCGGAATAGTCGACAATATTCGGTAAACAATCTCTGTATTTGCATAACATCGATTACACTTTTTCAAATATTCCAAAATTTGGATAGGTCCATCTACTTTTGAAGGCAAAATATGTGAAAGAAATTGCAACTCCATAAACAACTCATCCGCATCAACATCTTCGTCTCCATCATGTGTCAAAATTCTTGAAAGATTGTCACAAGAAATCTTCAGACTTTCAACATCTTGTGAGCTTTTTTTCAAATCAAACAAGAAGCCAAATTTTTTTTCATACACACGAAAATGTTCAAATCTATCTTCAAGTGATGCAAGAGCTTTGTCAACTATAAACATGAAGTACTCTACTCTAAAACTCTCTTGAGGAGAAAACATGACTTCTTCACTTGAACCCTCATCAAAATGTCTTTTTATACGAATGGTTATTCTTTCACAGAAAACCGGCTCAATACCCATTTCTTGAGCAACTTCTTTTGCTTTTTTTTATAGCATCATCGAACCCATTCTCTCTATACATATGAAAGTGATCAATAAACCCTTTCAAATGTTCTATTGCGACATCAATATGCATGTCCTCACTTTGTAAAAACTTGCTTACACCATTGATAACATTGAGAACATCATACCAAATCATTGTGCTAACCAGGAACTCAAAACTCTGAAATTCAATTATAGCTAGAGTATCCGCTCCATGAGTTGCATCAGAATGATCATTTGAATTTGCCAAATCAATCAAAGCTTCTCTAATTTTCAAACATTGTTGTTTGATTAGTTTAACACTTTCAATGCGACTCTCCCAACGAGTGTGACTCAAATATTTAAGTGTAAGACCATTCACATGTTCTTTAAATATGTCCCACCGCTTTGTTGACGATGAAAAATATTATAAAGGCATTGAACCGTGCCAAAATAACTATCGGCCTTAGAGATGACCTTGTCATATCACATAATGTTAGATTTTGCTATGGCAACCATAATGCGTGTAAAATGCTCTAGGATTCACGCTAAGCAATCTACTCTGAGCACCTTTGCAATGACCTTTCATGTTAGCATCATTATCATAACCTTGGCCTCGTATATCATCAATGTCAATCCTAACTTAGATAAAGCATTTTCAAGCTCCGAGAAAAGGCCCAATCCCGGTGTATCATCAACCTTTAAAAATCTAAGAAAATATTCTTCAACTTTAATGGGTGATGAATCATCAACATTCACCAACAAATGAGTAAAGTCATTTGCTCTTCATGACTTACATCAGGAGTACAATCAAGTATAACTGAAAAGTACTTTGTCTTCTTGATCTTTTTAATGATAGCAATTTTCACCTCATTGGCCACACCTCCATCTGAATAAATTCATTCTGAATCTTGTGGCTAAGGTAGTGATGGTTGATTTCATTTTTCTCAAACCGCCGTATGTGATCTTCCATAACAGAATCAAATGTTGAGACATATTCAATTAGACTTAAGAAATTTCCATTGTCTTCTGCATATATCTTCTCATTGGTCCCCCTACAGGCCAAATTATTTTTCGCAAGATATTTGATAGCACCAATTATTCGGAACATAACTTGCTTCATGCGTTCTTTTTCTCTCATAATTAGTTCTTGAGCACTTTTGTCAATTGTTTTTCCATGCTTCAATCTTGTTTCCACTTCAATCCATTTTTGCAAACAAAGTATGTGCTCCTTCCTTGATTCATGTTGTTTAAGTCTATTTCCAATATTGTGCCAATCTCTCATACCAATACTATCCAAAAGGTAATCATCATTTTTACTCTTGAAAATCTTACAACAAAAGCAAAACATCTATCAACGGATTTTGAATACGCAAGCCATCTTCTGTCGTGCATCTCTCCATTTTTCATGAGACGAGTATAATGTAAATTTGCAAAGTGGTGCTTATGTTTTGAATCATCCCTCGGATATTCACTATCATTCATTTCAACTCATAAGGGTCCTTTTTCTCACAAGTAAGTCTATGAGATTTTGATTAGGTAACTTCCAATTGTTTGGATCAAAATTTTCTAAAGGTTGTCCTTCTTCTTCATGATCCAAAGGAATGTCATTATCGACCCATTCTTCTTGTTCGTCATTGACATTATTGGCCCCTTCTTCTTGTTCTTGTTCTTGTTCGTCACGGTCAACAATATCAACTAGTTCATTAGAATCATCACAATTCACATTTACCTCTTCTTCAATCGCCATATTTACATCATTAGTAGATTCGCCATCTCTCGGCTTAGACCGCTTATAAGTTGAGGTGATAGTGATATACTTGTTAAGTGAACCACTTCAAGTTTTCTTTAATTCTTCTATTTTTTTCTTCTTTCTTTTTTCATTTCCGGAAGGGTACTTATACTTTGGTGGTGACATTTTGCTACCTATAAACAATTCATGTATATGAAAACGGAAAAACATAGACAACAAGCCAACCTCGGTACCTCAAATTAAAGATTCCTAAATTTTAAAAAAGTTTACAAACACAAAATAATATAACATCAATATAAAAGCCACCCCACTAATAAAATGCAAAGGCTAAAGCTAAATGAAAAAAAAAAAAGTAAGGCCAGCAAGGCCAATCACCCCATCAAGTAATGAAGTAAACAAAACATACATGACTAATGTAATGACTATATGTGCTTCTTTTATTCAGTCAAAATGAAAGTCTTCTTCCTTCCTTGCTGCTAAAACCCTCTTTCAATCTTTCTACATACAAAAAAAAAAATCCAAATTATTAAATATATCTACGACTACAAGCTCACAATAAGAAAATTTCAAAATTCAAACTAATCACTCTCAAACTATTAGGGCTTGTAACTATAAGAAAATTACCTATTTACCTCCACTTAATAACTTATGGCTTGTGTTGTGTAGGGAAAGATTGATGCTTGCTTGATATTATAACTAATAACTTGAAGATTGAGATTAGATTTTGAAGGGAAAGATGTGTTAATGTATTATTAATTGTGGGAAATTGAAAGAAGAAAAAAAAAAAAAGGAAGAACCGAACCGACGAAAAAGCAGGGGAGGAGAGGGGCGAAAGGCAGGGGATAAGGAGGGACTGGAGGAGGGACGAATGGACGATTGTTTTTATTTTTGTTTCATTGTTTGTTTGCCTTTTCTATATATATATATATATATATATATATATATATATATATATATATATATATATATATTTATAATATATTTTTTCTCTTGTTTTGCAAACCAAAAATAATAATAATAATAAAACTTGTTTTAAGTATAAATATAAAATATGTGTTGTATGTTTATTTTTTTTGGGGCCAAGTAAATTTTTTTGGGTCTTTATCGTTTCAAGTAAAAAAAATTTATGCTACATTATATTAGGTTGGATCGGATTGGATCTACACAATTTTTATTTTTCTTTTAACGAAAACATGTAATGTTGGGCCTCTTTGATACCGTTGGGCCTAAAACCGACGCCTCGACGGCCTTATGATAGGGCCGGCCCTGTGTACGCATTTGTATTATTTGTATTTAAAATATATATATATATATATATATATATATATATATATATATATTGGTTTATTTAGAATTAAGTTATTATCATTAAACTTGGATATAAATTACAAAGTTATATTACGATATCTAAAACTTTAGGCAAAAATTGGTCCATGATAGTATTATTTTTCCACAAAAATACAAAACTGAGGATGGTGGGATCTTAGGAACCCGAGCTGAAGAGCCGGCCCTGATTAAAGCGGGATGAGATCACTTGTCACGATTTATATTTGTTTTGTCTGTAAAAGTAAAAGCGACGGCGTTTACGCGTGTGTTTTATTTCTCAAGAAAACCAAGAAAAAAACACACAATAAACGACGCCGCTTTTACTTGCATAATCGAAATTAAACACACAAATTGGACAGGTGATCTCATCCCGATTAAAGCTGCCTAGTGGAACAGCGGGCCCAAATTAATGATATATACAAATACTCATAAATATTGTTGGGGATCCGTGTTACCGTGAGCTTTGACGAATATTAAAGAGTAGTAATAATGTAACAATTTTTTTTTATTTAATCCCTTACAACATACCTCAATGGGTTGAGATCACCCGTCTAATTTGGGTGTCTAATTTCGGTGTCTAAGTAAAAACTACGTAGCTTTATGTGTATCTTTTTTGATTTAAAATTTATGAAAAACAAAAAAAAAGATCCAAAAAATATACACATGAAACTACGGGATGAGATCACCTGTCCCACTTTGTGTGTTTAATTTCGATGGTCTAAGAAAAGACGCGTGCTTTTATGCGTGCTTTATTTTTTGGTTTTTCATTTTTATTTTTATTTTATTTTCTTCAAAAATAAAACACACGTAAACGACGTCGCTTTTACTTGCATATCAAATTAGACACACAAATCGGATAGCGATCTCATTCCCTAAACTACGTAGTTTTAGTTGAGCCTAAATTGGATTAACTCTAAATCGATGCGTATCCCAACCCATAGGTCAAAATCCCTCTCTTTTTCCCATTTTACACCGATTCGTTACATTTTTGATTTTTCTTATATTTTTTCATTAATTACTTGACACGCCGGGTCATTGGGTTACTATTAGTTGAACCACCGGGTCGTCTAGGTTTGAGCAAGTCACATTTTTAAACGGATTGATGCATCATCCATGGCTGATTCAAAAGGTTTGATGGTCAGACCGCCGGGTCGATCAGACTGGCTATGTCATGATATCTATGCTATAAAAACTCGCCAGCCGCCTTGTTTCCGTTGCCAAAATCATAAGTATGTCTAGTTAGACTACCTCAGACTTAATATTGTGACGTAGTTATCCGGTATGCAAAATCCGGTCCCTGCAAACCAAAATAGCTACTAAAGATTCAAATTAATATGCAAATAGAAGATTAGTAAAAATAGAATTATGCTAATTATAACGAATATGTCCTTTAAAACTTGGAACAGTTATATGGCATGACAGAAGCAGGATCAGTTTTGAGCATTTGCTTGTCCTTTGCAAAAATACCATTTGAATCGAAACCAGGTTCTTGTGGAACTGTCGTAAGGAATGCTGAGATGAAAATTGTGGATCCTAATACTGGAGTTTCCTTGTCCTGGAATCAACCAGGCGAAATCTGCATAAGAGGCCAACAGATAATGAAAGGTATGTAAATTCATGCATGCACCTTTACAACTCAACTTAATTTACGTCACTGTAATTAAATGCCCTTAATTATTATATATTAAGCAGGTTACCTTAACAATCAAAGGGCAACTGAAGAAACTATAGACAAAGACGGATGGTTGCACACGGGAGACATTGGTTATATCGATGAAGATGATGAACTTTTTGTAGTTGATCGACTTAAGGAACTAATCAAATATAAGGGATTTCAAATTGCTCCAGCTGAGCTTGAAGCCATACTACTCTCTCATCCTAATATTTCTGATGCAGCTGTTGTCCCGTAAGCAATAATTAATTAATTGCTATCTACCAATTAATTAACTTATATCCGTTGGAATTGATTTTTTTTTTTTCCATTAACGTTTTAGGTCATATCATATATATTTAATTGTTTATTATTATTATTATTATTATCATTGTTTGATCATATAGCATGAAAGATGAGGTGGCTGGAGAAATTCCGGTTGCTTTTGTAGTAAAAAGAAATGGTTTCACAGTATCAGAAGATGATATCAAGCAGTATATCTCAAGACGGGTACGTATATATGTTAATTTCAATGAATGTTTAATACTACTCAAGTGCATAATACATATTTATAGATATATAAAAAATAAACATGATGATCAATTGGCCCATGACTTTACTGATCCTGGTTATGCTTTAAACTAGATTTTCTTTCTGCTGACCGTTTGTCTTAAGTTTTAGTTGCTTGTGGCCTCGTCTGGTTGTAGTTTTCTTTGTTCTGGAAAACGCACCCGGATTAAGTTTTAGGCACGTACTCTAACACCTGCCTTTTTTTTATTATTTTTTTTTTATTTTTATCTTCAGGTGGTTTACTACAAGAAGATCCATCATGTGTTTTTAGTAGATTCAATTCCTAAATCTTCATCCGGCAAAATATTGAGAAAGGAACTGCGAGAAAAACTTTCCCGCCGAGCTAAATATTGAAGGAGACCAAATATCGCCCAAGAAATGTGAATGGATCAGCAAAATATTTATAATAATGGGTTTTCCTTTCTGGTCGTGTGATTTTGCTTTTTTTTTTATTTTTATTTTTTTTTGTTGAAATCTTAAAACTCAATTGATGATAAATTTAATTTATTAAAGACGTAGGAAGATATATGACCATTAACGAATTCATTCTAAAAGTACTTGCATCAGTTATATGTCTATTAATTGTGGATTCTATGTTATATTGTTATACCTCCCCATCTCTAATTGAACCCAAAATACATTGCACATTCATATCGAAACGGGTAAGGATGTGAGCAATGACTCATATTTATTTTCGACTGATAAGTTTGTATAAATTGCTTTTTAAAACCATATGTAAAATCATTTCCACCTAGGAAGAGTCAACAAGGTAATGACTAAAGGCAAATAAACAACCCGAAGGCTCACAAGCTAGCTGAAGGGTTTCGAAGATCCAATTACTAAGCCTTACTATGTTCACAAATTAAAAACGACTGAGACAATTTATGGAAAACCTATGACTTTGCATTAATTGGGAGGCACTAGTGTGATCCTCATCTTCGTGAGAAACTTAATCAACCACTTATGGGTGAGCAGTTTTCCTATTGATCAAGCAATCAAAAAACACATAAAAAGAAAATGGATAAATTTTAAAATATGGAAAAATTAGTTTAGAGTTCACTTTTTCCTCCTTAATTAAGTGCTCTGTTTGTTTGATTACGGTGGTTGTTTGAAGATTCATTTCTAGCTGGAATTTTAGTAAAGGCTCTGTTTTTTGTACGTCTCAAACTTTTGTTTTGCATTTGTATTTTATTCTAGCAACTTTCTTACGAATATTGTGTATAAAAGCAGCAGAATATTGAAGTGCCATTTTTGGTTTAATGTTTTGTTTTTGTTGTTTGATATGTGGCCGTGTGAAATTGATATGTGGCTGTGTGAAATTGATTATCTTGTCAAGCTGCCTTGCACTCCCTAATATCACATTGTACTGCACTTAATATTTTGTTGAATTTATAGTGCACATAACCTGCTTTATTTTCTGCGTCTTATTGGCTGATTTTGTGATTTATCACATCTCTAAGTGCACTACAAGAAAACTGGTTTAAAGGGACAAACTTTAAAGGGACGACAAAGTCGTCCCTTTAAATATATTTTTTGTGACGACAACGTCGTCCCTTTAAATAAATTCAAACATAGTCAAAGTTTTGGGTGGTTTTTTGGAGGAAACTTTAAAGGGACGACAATGTCGTCCCCAAAAATAAAATATTAACCCCACCGTGCCAAACTTGATTTCCGTGACAAAGATTATTTAAAGGGACGACAAGATTATTTAAAGGACGACAATGTCGTCCCATTAAACATTTTCAAAAAAATAATATGTTATGTAAAAGAAATTATAAAATTTTGGTTTTAGGACGACAATTGTCGTCCCTTTAAAAAATTACATTTTTTTGAATATAAAACTTTGTGTTAATAAATAATATTCAATTTATTATAAAATTATTATGTTTAAAGGGACGACATTGTCGCCCCATTAAACATTTTTCAGAAAATAGAATTGTTATGTCCAATAAATTATAAAATTTTGGCTTTTAGGGACGACAATTGTCGTCCCTTTAAAGGAAAATATTTTTTTTTTAATATAAAACTTTGAGTTAATAAATAATATTCAGTTTATTATAAAATTTTAATATACATATTCTAATAAACATTGCGTTAAAATATAAAATTCATTATTTTTTATAAAAATTCATGTATCGAAACGATAATACAGTGATTTTGATAATACTTTCTACTATAGATTGTCGATTCGTTATCGAAGGATTTATTTGAATCTCGGGTTCGTTAATAGCGATTGATCTCAATCTTGAGATCCGACATTTTATCGAGTGAATGAGTTAACAATGTGGTTCGTTATCGAAGCGATCGATTTGAATCCCGGGGTTCGTTATCGAGCGAATGAGTTAGATCGTTATCGATCATTGTGATAGTACTATCTACTATGTCTCGATGGATCGTTATCGAGCGAAGGAGTTAAGAGTCGGGGATCGTTATTAAGAGATCGATTTGAATCTCGGAGTTCGTTATCGAGCGAATGAGTTAGATCGTTATCGATCATTGTCTCGATGATCGTTATCGAGCGAAGGAGTTAAGAGTCGGGGATCCTTATTAAGAGATCGATTAGAATCTCGGGGTTCGTTATCGAGCGAATGAGTTAGATCGTTATCGATCATTGTCTCGATGAATCGTTATCGGCGAAGGAGTTAAGAGTCGGGATCGTTATTAAGAGATCGATTTGAATCTCGGGGTTCGTTATCGAAATTTAATGAGTTAAATCGTTATCGATCATTGTGATAGTACTATCTACTATGGCTCGATCGATCGTTATCGGCGAATGAGTTAACGATGTGGTTCGTTATCGAAGCGATCGATTTGAATCTCGAGATTCGTTATCGGCGAATGAGTTACATCGTTATCGATCATTGTGATAGTACTTATCAACTATGTCTCGATGGATCATTATCGGCGAAGGAGTTAAAGAGTCGGGGATCATTATTAAGAGATCGATTTGAATCTCGGGGTTCGTTATCGGCGAATGAGTTAAATCGTTATCGATCATTGTGATAATCTCATCGTCTCTATGGGCTCGATCCATCGTTATCGAGCGATCGATTTGAATCTCGGATTTGATATCGGCGAATGAGTTAGATCGTTATCGATCATTGTGATAGTATTATCTACTATGGCTCGATCGATCGCTAACGAGCGAAGGAGTTAAGAGTCGGGATCGCATCGAGCGATCGATTTGAATCTCGGGTTCGTTATCGGCGAATGAGTTAAATCATTATCGATCATTGTGATAGTACTATCTCTACTATGGCTCGATCGATCGTTATCGGCGAATGAGTTAACGATGTGTGGTTCGTTATCGAGTGATCGATTTGAATCTCGGGATTCGATATCGAGCGAATGAGTTAGATCGTTATCGATCATTGTGATAGTACTATCTACTATGGATCGATCGATCGTTATCGGCGAAGGAGTTAAGAGTCGGGATCGTTATCGGCGATCAATTTGAATCTCGGGGTTCATTATCGGCGAATGAGTTACATCGTTATCGATCATTGTGATAGTACGATCTACTATGGCTCGATATATCGTTCGATCGGCGAAGGAGTTAAGAGTCGGGGATCGCGTTATCGAGAGATCGATTTGAATCTCGGGTTCATTCGTTATCAAGCGAATGAGTTACATCGTTATCGATCATTGTGATAGTAGTATGTACTATGGCTCGATCGATAGTTATCGAGCGAAAAGAGTTAATAGTCGGGATCGTTATTAAGAGATCGATTTGAATCTCGGGGTTCGTTATCGGCGAATGAGTTAGATCATTATCGATCATTGTGATAGTACTATCTACTATGTCGATGTATCGTTATCGACCGAAGGAGTTAAGAGTCGAGGATCGTTATTAAGAGATCGATTTGAATCTTGGGGTTCGTTATCGAAATAATGAGTTAGATCGTTATCGATCATTGTGATAGTAGTATGTATTGTATGGCTCGATCGATAGTTATCGAGCGAAGGAGTTAATAGTCGGGATCGTTATTAAGAGATCAATTTGAATCTCGGGGTTCGTTATCGAGCGAATGAGTTAGATCGTTATCGATCATTGTGATAGTACTATCTACTATGGCTCGATCGATCGTTATCGAGCGAATAATTTAGATCGTTATCGGTAAGGAGAGATCGATTTGAATCTCGGGGTTTGTTATCGAGCGAATGAGTTAGATCGTTATCGTTATCGAAGAAAATATTGTTATATATATAATATTAAGGTTTTTAATCAAAAAAAATGTAATATTAGAGTTAATAAAATTATTTTTTTTATAAAGTTTATTTAAAGGGACGACATTGTCGTTCCTTTAAACAAAAAAATCAAATTTTTTATGAAATTTGGGAGGGAAAAGTTGGCCGCCAAATCTTTTTTTGGTTTAAAGGGACGACTTTGTCGTCCCATTAAATAATATGTCGTCCCAAAAAACAAGACCCTGGTAATATAATCGGGCAGCCCTTTTTTTTCCCTCTTTCTTCTATTCTTTCTTCTTCTCTGTTTTTCTTCCAATATTTCCGGTGATTCCACCAAATTTCCGGCGATTGTTTACGATTTTCAACAACCAATCACCTCTAATCTTATCCATAAACTAAGGTAAACCAATTTTCATCTTATTTTCGTCAAATATTTCCAATTTTTTCCTCTCATTCTGTCTCTTTCTTCTTCCTTGGCATAGCTCCGGCGATTTGGGCGAATTTGGGGTGATTTCCGGCGCTCGGTTTTTCATTCTTTCTTTCATATATCATTGAATAACTGAGGTTCTTTTGAAATGTTAATTCTGTTTTACTCTTTTATTTATTTTTTTTTCATGCTATTTTTGTGCAGTAAAAATGCTTGTTTTAGTAATAATTCAAAGAAATGTGTTGTTGTTTTCGTGTTTGATATGCTTTTTAACTGTGATGGTTTGAGACAGATTGCTTTCATGGTTTACCCGAAATATCCAATTTGTTTCTCCTTATGTTGCAGGTGATATATGTGCCGGGACTTCTAGCAACAAGGTCACCAAAATATATGGATCTGGTTGGAACAATTAGGTTATTTGCAGTACTTTCGACATGAATTTCTCTTGCATTTCATTGAGAATTCGAGCTAGTGCTTTTACACTCATAAGATGTAGCGTATCCCGTAGTCTATGCATGACGGTTCGTGTGAATTTGATGCCTCGACCTGAGTGGGAATGATACTTGAGAGTAATTGTACCATTTTGGTTATTAAAGTAAATTGTTATGTTGTTTTGCGCATTCACCTTACATTCCTTAAACTCGTGAAACTCTACACCGAACACTTAGTTTGGTATGGTGGGAGAATTAACAAAGTGAAAGATAGTGAAGTTTGATCGCAAGCGTTATTCATTTTGAATCCGTGTCAATGTCTATAATGTTTTAACCACCACTCGTGATGTCGATTGTAAAAGATCGCTAAGATGAAAACTTACCTCCCATCGCTTAATTATTACCATGGAAGTTGTTTAACTTGGTTTTAATTTAGTTCGACTACCATGTGTGCCATCTTGAAGACTATATCGTTAAAAGGCACCTTTTTCTTCGGTTATATGATTTATTGATTCGAGATCAACTTACGGTCTAATTAATGATATAGTCCGCCTCTCCGCCTAGCTATCTTGTGACATGTTTATACTTGGTTTTAAGTGGAAATTCTTGAATGCTTTACCTTGTGGGTTGAATTCTTTTGGAATTAGTTTATGATGTATGTGTCCTACTACCGATCCTGGATGTGTTTTCTTTAGATTGATTGATGTCTGTTTTTTCCCCTTAATACACCATTGTTATAAGTCTTACTTGTTGTTGGCCTAGCAAGTAACTTTGTGGTTTGAGGAAAATCTTAAGGCATCAATTTAAGTGTTACAACATTTCTTGCCCAAAGAAGAGTTTATGGGTGGGGAGTTGTCATCCTACTTTTTTTTTTTTCTATTCTGAAACTCATGATTCCCATATCCAAGTTGGGCATTATTTATTTGACTGTTTTTGACATTGTGCTTTTAACATATTTGCATATTTTGAAAACTATGAAAACATCCCTACATTTTTAACAGAGCTTAAGCTTTTAATTGATCAAGAGGTGTGGTTTTCTTCTTATATATTATTTCATTTCATTCGCCCATCGAGTCTCCAATTTCAGTCTAACTGTTTTATTTTTCCTTCTTCTCTCCTCTTTTATGTTCGGAGAAAAGATGAAGCTTACTTCATGTCACTCTTAAAGATCGTGGAAACCACCCCAGGCTTGTATTATTCCTATGAAACCGATCTAACTATTGAGTACGTCTGGTCGCTAAGCATTGTTGTTTTTCATCTTGTAATTGATGAAAAAGTTGATCCATGCAAACTAAGTACTCTTTGGTGAAGTTGGTCAAGGGTGGATGAAAGCCTCTTTGGAAGCGAGTTAATGTACTGATGATATATGGAACCTTAGGCATGCCTGATTTTGGAGATGTTAACCGCCGCCTCCTTATACTCATTTGGAACCTGTAAGATCTCTCTCTGTCATCTTTATGTTTCATTTTGTTTGAGTCGTGTTGATACTCACTTAGGGTTTGAGCTCGATTCGATGCTATGTGATCATTATAAGCGACTAGGTTAGTATGTAATTTGTTGAACTTGAAGTGAAGGCAAGTGATATGCTTGATAACTTGACAAAGGGAAAAATGGTGTTCATGGCTCAAGTATCTACTTGTAAACGATTACTCTGTCTTTCTCAATAGTATCATATATATACATCGTTAATGTATTTAAAATCTATGCGCAACTCTAAATGTGATTTGTAGATTTTGTGTTTCCTTCGTAATGCCTTACTATTTAGAATCTCGGGAGAGCGGGGTGATCAGAGCTTGATGCTCTTTACAAAAGAAAGGATGCTCCTATAGAATCTCTTGGTTCATATTTAAATCTGGATTTGGTCTTGGTTTTTCATCTGGTAAGACTGTGAATCCATCTAGAATCTCTTGGTTGTTTTATTTTTATTTTCTCCCCACACTTTTTATTTGATTGTTTTCAATACTGTTTTGCGGTTTTGTGACAAAGATCTCGTTCCTTTGTGTTTGAGTTATAGTATTGATGAGGAACCTTACCATCAACTTGTCTGATTGTGCACCTTTGTAAGTATCATTGTTTGATGCGATTATTCCAAGGTGTTCTTAATGCCCGAGATTGTTAGAAAGATATATAGTACTCTCTATTGCATCTCGATTAAATATGGTTTGCATTACATGTGATTATATTTTTTTCTCTAAGTTTTTGTTTTGTTTTATCAATGTATGTCAATCTCAATTTTGTGCAGCATATGATTGTTTGAGAGTTAAGATGGTCAATCTCAATTTTGTTTATGTTTGCTTTCCGATTGTTTTTATATGACTATTTGAGCGAGTACCTTAATTTCAAATAACCGTGGAAGGCAATGCAAATACAATAAAAAATATTTAATTTTTTTAATTAAAAGGACGCGACATGTCGTCCCAAAAGATGCGTTTTCAAATTTTATTTTTTATTTTTTTGGGACGACATGTCGTCCCAAAAGATAATTTCTGAAAAATGTAAAAATAATTTTATTTATATTAAATTAATTTAATATTTATTTTTAAAATATTAAAATAATATTGAGTTAAAGAGACGACATTGTCGTCCCTTTAAATATTTTCAATAAAAAAGATTTGTTTTTTTGTATTAAATTTTATTATGAAAATTAAATGTATAAACTTTTAAGGGACGACATTGTCGTCCCAAAAATTATTTTATAAAAATAATTTTTTTCTTAATAATAATTTTTTTGTGAAATTAAATGAATCATGTTTATAGGGACGACATTGTCGTCCCTTCAAAGAATGCCATGTCAGCACGTTGAATTTTCTTAGAAAAGTTCGTGCCACGTCAGCTTTCATTTAAAGGGACGATTTTGTCGTCCCTTTAAAGATGCCCGTTCTTTAAAGGGACAAAACAGAAGGGACGACTGTAAAGGGACGACATGTCGTCCCTTTAAACCTTTGTTGGGATTTACATTTGCTTTAAAGGGACGATAAAATGTCGCCCTTTAAACCCGATTTTCTTGTAGTAGTCTTGAACCTTTTTGTGCATTAAACTCTCTTTGCTTTGCATTTGATCTCTAGCTGAATTACTTCACCTAATCTACATTTGAGCACCTGCTGCTGTATATCTGCTACCTCCATTCTTGCTGAACCCTTGGCTGAGACTTTTACCTTTAAAGTGCTGCTGTAAGAGCCTTTTATCATCTGGATGGTTGAAGCTTTGAGTATATCCTGATCCTCTTGAATGAGCCTTATATGAGCCAGATACGTGTGTCTTGAAGTAGGCACTTGAATTAAATCTTAAATGAGTCTGATATTGTTTACTGATACTGATACTGTTACTGATACTGTGTGCCTTATATGATCCTGTTAGTTATATTGCGTGCCCTATATGAGCCTTATATGAGTCAGATATGATATTGTGTTCCTTGAATTAAGCCTTAAATGAGACTTTTATGAGCCAGATATGTGTGCATTGAAGTAGTCACTTAAATTAAGCCTTAAATGAGCATGTTTACTGATACTGATACTATTTATTGATACTGATACTGTATTAGTGTAAATGCTGCGATTAAATTCGGCTTTCAAATACTATGTCGAAAAGGTATCAAATGATGTCTCAAAATGAAGATTAAAAAAAATATATGAACTTTGGTGAAATAATTTTGATGATCGGTGTTCGAAATCAAAAGTTACGGTCGTTTATAAGAAGAACGGTCCGGTTAATGCAAATATTTTTTCGGCTTTCAAAATTTACGTCGGAAGGGTATCGTATTTTGATTCAAATTAAAGAGCAAAAAAAAATATGAATTTTGGTGAAAATATTTCGATGATCGGAGTTATAAATCAAAATTTACGAGTGTTTGAAAAAAAAAAAAAAAAAAAAAACAAAACAAAAACAAAAACAAACCTGAAGTGGAACGGAAGGACTTCAAGATATGCGCGTGTCCCTTTACAGGGGTATTTTTGTCCGTCTGAAATTGCTTGTACTTTTTTGCAATTAAAAAAAAAGTATGTCATATTTATTTATTTTATAATCTTATCTGTCCTTTTACCTCAATCTCCCTGTGGGACAATATTTTTAGGCCTAGACATCAATCATTTTATCTAATTAATGTACTAATAGTCATCAGCATCAAGTTATACTTAGACCATTATAAAATATGTGTTGACTTTAAATCATTTCTCGATCCCTCCATGATTAATTGAATTAGTAATTAGTCAAATGTTAGAGAAATCAATTCTTTCTATAATTGTATGCAACATGCATGATCAAATTTTTTTTTTTTCAAAAGTCAAAACACTACTAACTTATTTTTAATCCCAAATTAAAGCCCCTATTAATTTGATAAGGCTCCATAACCATCATTTAAAGGTTCTTTCCATTTTTAGATTTGCGCGTTTCTTTATTTGATCTTGATCAACAATATTAGATATAGAGACAAATGAAAGAGAAGCAAGAAATTACATTCAGATCCAAACTTGCAGACATCTACATTCCTCATGATCGTTTCCCACTCCACTCTTACTGTCTCCAAAACATATACAAATTCAGTGGTCGTCCATGCCTCATCAATGGCTCTACCGGCGACGTATACACCTATGCCGACGTCGAGCTCATCCGTCGAAAAGTTGCCGCCGGCCTTCACAAACTGGGCATACAAAAAGGCGATGTGATCATGCTTTTAGTCCAAAACTCACCGGAATTCGTATTTGCTTTCCTCGGTGCATCCCAAATCGGAGCCATTTGTACGACGGCTAACCCTATCTTTCTTAAGGCAGATATAGTAAAGCAAGCAAAAGCAACTAATTGCAAACTTATCATCACTCAACAAAGTTTCATTGACAAAGTCAAAGACTTGTTGGTTGATGATAATAATGGTGTAAAAGTGGTCTCTATCGACACTGCTCCGGCGGGTTGTTTGCATTTCTCCGAGCTGATTTCACCGGACGAAATCCACGTCCCGGAAGTGAAGATCAATCCCGACGATCCGGTGGTGATTTTCTACTCATCGGGGACAACCGGGCTTCCTAAAGGGACTGTATTAACACACAAGGCACTCATTACAAGCGTTGCTCAACAGGTTCTTCATTGGAACTTGAAAGCATTAATTATGATCATAGTTTTATGACCGTTCCATTCCAAAATTATTGATGCAGAAACACAGAAATTGGAAAATCAGGTTGTGTCAGGCCTGACACTTGTAAATCAGGTCATGCCTTTTCTGACATGGAAAATCAGGTAAACGTAAAGATTCTTACGTTCAAACGTAAGGATCCTTACGTCCAAACGTAAGAAATTCAAACCAAATCTCATACAAAAATCACTCAACACGATTCTCTACGCTTAAACGTAGATCTCTACGCTTAAACGTGAGAAGCCTTACGCTTAAACGTAGCGATTCTCTACGCTTAAACGTAAAAATTCTTGTCCATTCATTTTTTTTTATTTTTTTATTTTTTATATTTTATTGACATTCTTCTCCGACTGGAATATGTGGTTTTCATGCGCCGGTAATTTCTTTTCCGCCATTGATTCTTCAAGCTCAGCAAATCCATGAGAGTGTTATAATTAGAAACAGAGAAATTTACGTTAAATAGAATAAATTAAATAAATTTGAGAAACAGAGAAAGAAACACTTCACAAGAGTGAAAAAACACTTCTTTCTTTTTTCTTAAAAGGAATAATATTTAGAGAAGTGATGTAGGGATAAAATTAAATAATAATCATTATAATTTGTTGAGTGTTCATAATTTTATTTTATTTTTTAAAATTACAGGATTTGTTATAGCAAAACAAAAAAAAATTTATCTTGCAAGATTTTTGCTTACAAATGTTAAATAACAAAATGTCAATAAAATATTTAAAAAAAAATTTGAATGGACAAGAATTTCTCTACGTTTAAACGTAGAGATCCTTACGTTTAAACGTAAGGATTCTCTACGTTTAAACGTAGAGATCTCTACGTTTAAACGTAAGGAATCTGT
Source organism: Gentiana macrophylla (assembly GCA_026214975.1). NCBI lineage: Eukaryota > Viridiplantae > Streptophyta > Magnoliopsida > Gentianales > Gentianaceae > Gentiana > Gentiana macrophylla. Next base: position 176,811,859 of record CM047805.1, on the reverse strand, counting down.
GTTGAGTGATTTTTGTATGAGATTTGGTTTGAATTTCCTTACGTTTGGACGTAAGGATCCTTACGTTTGAACGTAAGGATCTTTACGTTTACCTGATTTTCCATGTCAGAAAAGGCATGACCTGATTTGCAAGTGTCAGACCTGACACAACCTGATTTTCCAATTTATGTGCAGAAACACGAGTAATACTTTGAATGTAATATCAAAATGACTAAAAAAAAGTCTATATTATAATTAATGTAGTGCTGTTTTTATTATCTCAATCCTTAATAAATAATGACAGATGTAAAAAAAACATAATAAATAGTGTTTTGGAAAAATAAATCATATAAAGTGAAACCAATTGCCATCCTTATGTGTAAGTTATACTCTCTTCGTCCCAAAATATAAGTCTGTTAATTTTTTGAATTTGTCTATAATATAAGTCCATCTCAAATACTGTTAGAAGATAAGGTCAATGAGGGTATATTTGTCTTTGTGTGTAAGTTTGTTATGGAGGAGGTGTACTAGAATATCTAGTACTAGATTTTTATTCCTAGATTACTATCTTGTCTTATTCTCTAGCTAATACTATTTGTAAGGACTGAGCAATCTATTTTATGATATGAGAAAATCATTATCTTCTTCCTAAAATTCAAGTTGGTATCGGAGACCAGTCTGGCTATGGCCGACTCCGGTGAAACAGCCACCGGAATAACTGATCCACCACCCACATCCACGAACGCTGCACCTCCCACAAACACACCTTCATCCTCTATACCTCCTCCATTATCGGAAGGCACAAATGTCACCAAAACAGCCACTAGAACTCTACCTCAGTTTTCCACCATACCTCTTACTATCGGAACTTTTCCTACCTTTGGCTCTACCTCTTACCTTCGGCCGACGATTCATCACTTCTCCACCTTCATGCAACAAAATCCTGAAAGAGTAAACTTCACCAGCTCCCTGATGCAAACTCCAACACCTCAGATGTCAATGACACCGTCAATGAGCTCTTTAGCTCCCTTCAATGGAAGTCTGAATCAGGCTTGCACTATCAAACTTGATAGATCAAACTATTTACTCTAGAAATCAACCATCTTGCCTATTATTAGAGGGCACAAGCTGGACGGTCATCTCCTAGGCACTAAACCAAAACCACCAGAAGTTGTTTCCACCTACAATCCTGCAACTATGTCTGCAGTGACCATCCCAAATCCAGCCTATGAAGACTGGTACACCAAAGATCAGCTGCTCGTTGGATGGTTGATGAGCTCTATGAAAGAGGAAACACTACTGGAAGTTGTTGGATCTGAAACAGCAAATGAGATATGGACAAGCCTTGAAATCCTATACAACAATAGATCTGAAGCAAGAATGCTCGAGTACAAGACAACTCTGACTCGAAGTGAAAAAGGATCTAAGCCTATGATGGACTATCTTGCCCAAATGAAGTCATACTCAGATGGTCTTGCTGCTGATGCTGGATATCCAATCACTAAAGGTGAGCTTATTCTTGCTACACTGGGAGGCCTAAGTAAGGAATATGAATCAGTGATTGTAAATCTGACTTCAAGAATAGGCTCATTATCTTGGCAAGAAGTTCAGTCACAATTAGTGACTCATGAACGATTGTTGGCTAGGTTTAACCCCTCTGCAAGTCTGGATATGTGGTTTCCTTCTGCAAATGTTGTTGTTTCTAGACCCACTGGTTCTGACGCATCGAAAACAGTCCGAAATCAAACCACTCAAGATTCTGGTTCTGGAAGAGGCAGAGGAAATAGAGGAGGAAGAAACTCCAGGGGACGTGGAGGTAAAGGCCCAGGTAATAGTACTGGTAATGGTAATGATGCTAGTAATAACAGGCCAATCTGTCAAGTGTGTAACAAAACTGGACACACAGCAGTGGACTGTTGGCATAGATTTGATTCAAATGTAGGCACACCAAGTCAATCTAGAACTTCACAGAGGAACAACAATGCCTACCTAGCCTCATCTGATACAGTGAATGACTCAAACTGGTACATGGACAGTGGAGCTTCAAGTCATGTCACTGCAGACCTCAACAATCTTCACATCAATTCTGGTTATGAAGGCTCAGATAATCTAACAGTTGGAAATGGTGAGCAACTTTCCATCCTTCATATTGGTCAATCTAAAATTTGTGGTCCTAACAGTATCATTAAACTTAAAAATATACTTCATGTTCCTGCAATCACAAAAAATCTTTTGAGTGTGTCTAGACTAACCACTGATAATCCTATTGTTGTTGAATTTCATGATTCTGGTTGTTGTGTGAAGGACAAATTCTCAGGGATGGTGCTGCTGGAAGGTGAAATCAAGGATGGTCTGTATCATCTCTCCACACAAAGTCTGAGCTCACTTCAATCCAAGAATAAGAACCCTAGTGTTTACTGTGGTCAGTCTACTAAAGGTCCAAATGAGTCTGTTAGTTCTCATGGACTTCTAGAGTCTCTAGTCTGTTTTGTTAGCTCCCAGGAAAAAGCCACTCTGTGGCATAGAAGATTAGGGCATGCTTATGTTCAGGTCATAGACCTTGTGTCCAAACAATGTAATCTTCCAGTCAATAAAATGTCTGTGTTTTGTGAAGCTTGTCAGTTTGGAAAACATCATACTTTGCCTTATCCTAACTCTAACACTAAAACCACACAACCTTTGGAACTTGTTCACTCTGATCTGTGGGGACCCTCACCAATCAGATCTTCAAATGGATACACATACTATATACACTTTGTGGATGATCACACCAGGTTTACCTGGATCTATCCTCTCAAATTAAAATCTGTGGCTCTAACTGCTTTTCTGGAATTCAAAACCATGGCAGAGAATCAATTTGATAAGAAAATCAAAACCTTGCAATCTGACTTGGGGGGGGGATACAGAGTTTTTGAACCTGTACTCAAACAAACTGGAATCATGTTCAGACACCCTTGTCCCTATGCACATGCTCAAAATGGCAAGGCTGAAAGAAAACACAGACATATAGTTGAGATGGGACTTACTTTGTTAGCTCAAGCCTCCTTACCTCTTAAGTACTGGTGGGAAAGTTTTAGACATGCTGTTACCATCATAAACTCCATTCCCACTCCTATCCTGTCAAATAGGTCACCTCATGAAGTCCTTCTTGGTAAGAAACCTAACTATGATCAGTTTAAAGTCTATGGTTGTGCTTGCTACCCCTACCTTAGACCATACCAAAACCACAAGTTTCAGTTCCATACCAAACAATGTGTCTATCTTGGACCTAGCCCTAACCACAAAGGTCACCTGTGTCTAGATTCCTCAGGTAGGATATATACCTCTAGGGATGTGGTCTTCAATGAAGATCATTTTCCCTACAGGACAGGTTTTCCAAGTAAGGTGTCCACTCCTCTAGTTGTGTCTAGTGAAACTCATGTGAACAATCCTATTCTTTATATCCCTAATGACACAGGCATATTCACTAGCAATGATACAGAACATCCTCCAGAAAACTCACCTGCTGGCAACACATCTCCAATGGATCAAGACTCACCTGCAACTGGGACTACATCTTCAACAAGTCATTCACCTCACACACAGCTGCATCTGTCACCACAGAGACACTCTCCATCACCTGCACCTAATAACTGACCATCACCAACCACATCACCATCACTTACTCCACAAAACACTCATTCACCATCACCATTGCCTTCACTATCACCTACACCTCAACCTGCACCAGTTCATCAAATGCAAACTAGATCCAAAAGTGGGATCTTCAAACCCAAGACCTTCTCTTTCTTGGCCACTCACCCTGCTCATACATATCCAACTGAACCAACAAAAGTATCTGATGCCCTAAAGTAGAATGAATGGAAAGCAGCTATGCAAGCAGAATATCAGGCCATGATACAGAATAATACTTTGGAACTGGTGCCTCATAATCCTAAACTCAAACTGGTGGGAAATAAGTGGATATTCAAGTTGAAGCTGAATGCTGATGGCAGTGTTCAGAAACACAAGGCAAGACTTGTTGCAAAAGGTTTTTTTTACAGACTCCTGGATTAGATTACACCGAGACATTCAGTCCTGTGGCAAAAGCATCCACTATTAGGGTAATCTTAGCCCTAGCTGTAGCATGACAATGGAAGATTAACCAAATCGACATCAACAATGCATTCCTGAATGGGAATCTCAAGGAAGCAGTGTATATGCCCCAACCTGAAGGGTTTGTGGATGCTACAAAGCCTCATCATGTCTGTTGTCTAAAAAAGGCTCTTTATGGCCTTAAACAGGCACCTAGAGCCTGGTTTGAGGAACTGAGAAAACAACTCATTAGTTGAGGGTTCAAACAGTCAAGAGCAGATGTATCCCTCTTTATTTTCAAACAAGGAACCACTCTTCTATATGTCCTTATTTATGTTGATGACATACTTGTCACTGGCAACAGGTTCCCTCTGATACAGAAGCTTATACAGATGCTCAATACAAAATTTGCCTTGAAGGATCTTGGAAGTCTGAACCATTTCCTAGGAATGTAGGTCCATAGGGATGATACAGGTCTCTATTTGAATCAGACAATGTATGCTACACAGCTTCTACAGAAACTTGACTTCACTCATCTCAAGCCATGTCCTACCCCTATGGCTCTTGGGGTAGACCTCACTTCTACTGCAAGTTCCCCAATGGATAATCCAACTTTGTATAGGAGTGTCATAGGTGCACTTCAATACATGACATTTACAAGGCCAGACTTGACTTATGCTGTGAACACCCTTAATCAATACATGCAGCATCCTAGGGTGATACACTGGCAGGCCCTAAAAAGACTTCTTAGATATGTACAAGGTACTATTGATTATGGACTGCATTTTCTCCCAGATCAATGGATTACTCTTACAGGGTTTTCAGATGCTGATTGGGGATGTGATCTTGCTGACAGAAAGTCAATTGCAGGGTACTGTGTTTATCTCTGCGGCTCCTTAGTCTCATGGAGCTCCTTAGTCTCAGGTCCAGCACAGAATCAGAATACAGATCTCTGGCAAATACATCAGCAGAAATTCAGTGGCTTAGGTCTCTTATTCATGAATTATGCATCCTCATACCTATGACTTCTGTAATATGGTGTGACAATCTAGGTGCACAAGCCCTGGCCTATAACCCAGTGTTCCATAACAGAACCAAACATGTTGAGCTGGATGTCCATTTCATTCAAGACAAGATTATGGAAGGATCTCTTTCTGTCAAATATGTTCCCTCTTCAGAACAAATTGCTGACTGTTTTACCAAGCCACTATCCAGCACCAAATTCACTCAATTTAGAGACAAACTCCAAGTTGTCAAGACCCCTTCTCGTTTGAGGGGGGATGTTAGAAGATAAGGTCAAGGAGGGTATATTTGTCTTTGTGTGTAAGTTTGTTATGGAGGAGGTGTATTAGAATATCTAGTACTAGATTTTTATTCCTAGATTACTATCTTGTCTTATTCTCTACCTAATACTATTTGTAAGGACTGAGCAATCTATTTTATGATATGAGAAAATTATTATCTTCTTCCTAAAATTCAAGTAATACCAATGAAGCATTTATTAAATTATTCTTTTTTTACCCTTAATTTATCACTCCACCTACTCCTACCTTTTTTTTTATTCACTTTTGGTGTGAACACACAGACTAAAAAAAGTAATTAATATATATAAAATAAAATTAAATAACTAGATTGTCCTTCTTTATTTGAATGTATTTACAATTATTAAATACACTATATTGACAACGTAAACATACATTGATGGTAGTATTATTGGAGTTCTAAAATAACTTTTAGTGTTTTTGATGCATTGGAAATGTATTTTTTATTATTTGAAGTGTAACACTTTGTTTGATCTTGTCATTAATATGAGGCATAAGTAGAAAATAATAATAAATGATGTATTAGTAATCTAAAATGACAAATATAAGTGGAAAAAAAAATTTTCTTAAAAGTGATAGTTAAAAAAATGTGACAGGTATACATTCACATATTTTACAACTATTATATTAATTAGAGTCAAGGGGGACTTTTACTATTAAAATTAATGAAAATGAACCATTTTTTAAATTTGTGTAAAAATGTCTAAACGAACTCATATTTTGAAACGGAGGTAGTATATTAGTTGAATTTATTTTTGTTCTTGTTGAATCTTTACCGTAAGAAAAAAACCTTTTTTTAATAAACGAAACATTTTATTATTAAAAGAAAAAATAATACTGGTAAATTGATTTTTTTAATATAAAACATCAAAAATCATAAATTTTCCGTCAAAATAAAAATCAAAAAATTTTCAGTGAATTTCTTAATTGATCAACTTCTTTCTATAGGCTCCGTTTAAATTGAAAGAATTAGATAGAAAAGCAAATGAAAGATAGTGACAGAAAAATAAAGGACATGTGAATGAAGGAAAGGACATGTGAATGAAGGATTGCAAAGTCTATTTTGAGTGTTTGGATAGTTTTAGACGGAAAAAAAAAAGATACAGTTGTTGATTTAATTTTACTAAAAATGTATAGTCACTACAAAAAACATACCTTTTCGTGACAAACAAATTCGTCGCGAAAAGTGCTGATTTTCGTCAGTAAAATCTTTCGTGACAAATATTTTTTGTCGCAGCGTTTGTTGCGTAAGCAGCGACGCTAAAGGTGTCTCTTGTGACGATCAGTGAATTAGTCATTAAAAGATTTCAATGGCGACAAATCTCATGTTTTTGTCACCAAAGCTTTCATGACAAACCTCATCTTTCTCACCAGAAGGTTTTTCTTGAGACAAAACTTTTCTCACAAAATAATGAACATTTTATCACTAATTCAGTGTTTTTGTCACCAAAAGGTATAAACACATTTTTACATTAATGGTTAATATTGACAAAGGCTGTCACTAGAAGTAAAATAGAAAACTAATAATAATAATAATAATAATATTAATAATATTAATAATCTACAACCTATAAAAAATATACACATACCCTACAGAAGAATAAAAAAATAATACACCACACAATAAAATATTAAATAATTATTAACAATCATTTTGCAAGTATACAAAATCTTAACATCAACTCTAAAAATTTCAAAAAATACTTAAAAAATTAAATAAATTATGATAAATCATATATTTTATCAAACACATGAAATATATGAATATCTCTTCATATATTTCATTCTACATAACAAATGTATGTTATGCTAGTCAGGGAAGAAGAAGTCTAATAAACTGAATGAAGCCTGATAAAAACGGATCCCTCTAACTAATTGTAAAGAGGTTTTTTGGCTTCACAGCCTATATAATCGGAGAAAATTAAATAAATTTACCTTCTATATGTCCATATTCCATCGTGATTGTGACTAAACCAGGGTAATCCTCACCAAGACATGCGACAAAAAATGAAATATTGTGAAATAAACCCAAGCACAAAACATTTAAGAAATATTTATCAGAATCGGTAAATAAAACAAAAAGATGAGCAGAGAGTGAAAACCCAACAATGCAAATTGCAAGACAAATACTATAGGAAAACACAGTGAGGATTCAAATTTGGAATACGGTTGTTTGGCATCTGTGTCCATAGGCTTAGTGGATCAGTCTTCAGGAATACCGATTCAAGCATGACACAAAAAAAACATGACTTCTAAAAATAAGAACCAAAATATCAATAAATCAAAGAAAAAATGTAAAGAAATAACCTTTATTATGCAGCTGCATTCAAGAATTTCTTCTCCAAATCATTACACTGGTTTCATTTTCCAGATCAAACATGGTAGTACTAATATTCCCTGATTGATTTAACAAAAAAGTCAAGTCGGAACAAGACTTAAAAGACCTAAAATGCAGACTCAACATAAACAGACCAAGCCAAAACACTATCTTAAAGAATCATTAAAAAGATGCAACTTACTGGACAACTACCACCGTACAAGCAACTTAGTACACAACTGTCATGGACTTAAACCAAAAGAAACGCTGCAAACCAAACAAAAAGTATCAAAGACTTTTTCATAGTTAGAACTTTCAATAGCAGCAGTCATTGTAAGGCTCATTAATTTTAATCCCAATTTGTCAAAACACACCATCACCACACGGATCACGAAACCCTCACTAAACCGAAAGGATCCAAATTAAAAAAAAGAAGAGTAATATGAGGCACAAATAGTAGAATCAGTCAAGTGATTCTACCATTTATGCTTGGCATGTAACATAGTAGGAACCTTATGTACCTTTTCAAAATTGAAAATTGGCACATAACAAAATAAGGTGATCATGCATGTACACATAAGGCCGGAATTGAAAGTCATATATGAAACCCAGGGGAATATATATATATCACCTGAATTCAAACAAACACATTACAACTGATAAACAGGCATAATAATGCTTAAATATATAGAGTACATGCCTATATTCTGCAACATATTGATTGAAACGATAGCGAGAATGCTCAACTAGAGTGATCTTATCCAATTCCGCCATTCTTCTGAACCCGAAAACCGAGAAGAAAATGTTAGAAGAAAGTGTAAAAGAATCACCTTGGAATAAATGCAAGAGCGGTACAAAGAGAATGTAGTCAACCCTTTTTCTATTCTCTCTTTATATTCAACTTTCTTTGAATGTGAAGTCAGATGGCTCTTGTACTTTCCGACAATGTCTTCACTGCAGAACAAAAAACGGTAAAGGTCAAATAATCTAAAAACAAAATCGAAAAATATAAACAAAAAGTTACGATTTTGCAATTTAGATAGAGACTTGCCTTTTGATGAAAAAAACACAGAACATAATCTAAGCAAATGACTTTTGATGATAAATAATGTTATAAAGAATCAAAAAACTTTTGAACTCACTCACCTCAGTGAATGTTTCCATGTATGGCCGCACTTCAAATCGCGAGATCCATTTGCGAACAAAGACTCTTCTCGATTACGAAGGGCATTTTAATTATGTGTGTGCTCTGCTCCAAACACCTTCTTTCTAATAATTTAGATAGATCGCCTGTTACCCCCATTCTCCCTAACATTTCTTTCAATAATTGCCCTGGACTTTCCTGGCGGAGGAACGTTCCTTTCCTCCGTGGCCTTCACTTCGAATCAGATTTGCTTGTACAAAGGCCAGGAGTCGTGAAAAAGATGAATAAAAGGTAAAGACGACTAAAATCAATTGAAAAAGAAAATAAAGAGATTATAATTGTGATATTACCGATTACCGTAGCCATATTAGGATGCGCGTATACTCCGGCAGAGGTATAAAGCGTGATATGGAACCCGGAGTTCCATAAGGTGGCATCAATGGATGCTGCCCATAAAACCGTAAACTCAGATTAAAAAGTAAGACTACTACACGGGATCATAAAATTATCACCACTAAACAAATTAATACCTGGCCACCCCACATGTAAGGATGGGGAGGGGGTGAAGCAATAGGAAAAAAAGGTGGGGCGGCTCCAGCACCATAGTATGCCTTCAACCAAAAGAGACGTCATCAGCAACAGCAGAATAGTAATACAGAGAACTGTAACAGACTAACAGTTAAGCTCCTAAAACCACATCAAGAGAACTTAAGATCATAGAAAATAAACCTGCATGGAATTTGACCAGTCAGCATAATGCACCTAATAAGCATTGAAAAACATGCTTGTGAGAAATTGGGTATAACAAGGATGGTAATTGTGCTATTTGAGAATTTAGAAAACTCTAGCAGATTTCCAGGGTATTTAGAATGTGAATTGGAGGCAAGATACAGAGTGCCCCTGTCTTTAAGTACTTCATGAAGGTGGATCCATGTTGTTTGAGCTCAATGCCTCAATAAGGTTGGTTATCTTCTGAACAATGAAAGAACGTTAACTTTCTTCTTCTACGTTATACAAAAAACCAAAAAGGCAAAGCTACTGAATCACTTTCTTCTTTCTTGGATGCATAGAACAAAATGATCGGTAGTATATGATAATGAAAGACAAAACAAAATAAAAACACTCATGTACCAGAAAAATTACAGAAGCATACTTTTAGGGACTCCAAGTGAAGTCCTCCGGTAGATATTTCGCACTGGATGGAATCAATCCTCAACTACAAGCAAAATTTCAAGAGAAACTTTAAATTTACATTATCCTATTGACCAATCGAGATAAGAAAATATGTATAATAATCAAAAAGGAAATATACACAATTGGCAGGAAGAAATTTCAGAAAACGTGACAAAATAAACAGAATCTAACCTCTAAGGGGATTGAATAGAAGCATCGTTCATAGACAGCTCAACTTCGCACCCTTCAACTCTTGCTCGACCATTTCCTTACTCCGTTTAGCATCTTCGAGCTTCAAATTAGCCTCATTGAACTCCGATCTCAGCTCATCTATCCTCCTCTTCAAATCCGCATTTCAGTGCTCTAAATGTGAGGAATCAATTACAGTCGTCAAAATTATGCCGAATTTATTGTTTTAAAATACGAATCGATTAGCAAGGTGTTTTCCAAATGAAACTACGATTTCGAAGCATTGATCTTCATGAACTGTAGTTTCAGATAAACAGAAGATTACCTCCTGGAGATTTTTCGGCTGCGAAGTTGCAATTTTATTGAATCTTGTCGTAGTTTCGGATATCTGTAAGATTACCTCCTGAAGATTTTTCGGCTGCGAAGTTATCAATTTTATTGAATCGAAGAATGAAAGACGATCAATTGAAGAAGGCGACTAGGAAATCAGAAACCCTAGAAACGGGAAAAGAAAGATCAAGAGCTCGGATATGTTTTCCATTATTGCATCATTTATTTCTATTACAAGATAACCTTTTATAGTAGGGGCAAACTACGATTTACTAATTACAGGAGCTAGAGAAGGAAATAATAAGAAAGTTATATCAATTACTAATTCTTGTAAACTATTTATTACATTTGTAACAGAAGTCATGAAAAACCTGCTTCTGTGAATCGTTTACCACCATAATCGAGTCGAATATTAAATGAGTCGAACTCGGTTTTTTAAACAAAAAGAAATCAATGAATATTACAAGTTAATCGAATTTATGAGCGAGTCGAAAGTCATATCAAGTTCTTAATGAGTCGAGTTTGATCACGCTTGTTTTCAAAAGCGGTTATTAATTGATGGGGTGCAATGAAAGATTTTAATTTATACATAAATCGGTATATAGATCGTGACAAAATCTTTTTGTCACGCCATTATTAAGGATTTTGGAAGCAAAAAAAAAATATTACGGATTTTTTTATACAAATAGTTTGTCACCAAAGCTATATCCCAAAATTTATCACATACAATGCATGCGAGACTGGGACATCCAGGTGACAACATGCTTTTTTCCTCACTATGAATACAACTTTTGGTGACAAACAAAATTATTATCACTAGAAGCAACCATTTGTGATGAATCTACTCTTTGTCACCTAAAGTTTGTCACAAAACATTCTTTTTTTTTAGTGAGTTTTCTTCCGTTTCTTACCTGTTTTGGAAGGAAACAAGATTGTCCAATTTGTGGACAACATTATCCTTCCTTCTCCCTTGCTCTTCTTTCCTTTTTTTCAAACAAAAACATACCAAACACACAAATTTAAATTCTACCTTTCCGTCAATGCTCATATGATTTACCGTCAAAATTCACATGTAAACTTCAACAATGAATTGAGACACTTGTTATCTTGAAAGATATTTCACAACGTTACTAAAGCATAAGCATTGCTCTACAGGTTGATGGTGAAAACCCTCACCTTTATCTTCACAACGAAGACGTGATCATGTGCGTATTACCATTATTTCACGGTTATGCATTTGTTTGCGTGATGCTGAATAGTCTACGAGTAGGGTCTGCAATTCTGTTAATGCAAAAGTTTAATATCACTTCATATATGGAACTTGTGGAGAAATACAAGGTAACAGTTGCTTCGTTAGTGCCGCCAATTGTTCTGGCGATTGCAAAAAGTCCGGCAGGAAGATATGATTTATCGTCGGTCAGAATGGTGATTTCTGCGGCGGCACCTATGGGAAAAGAGCTTGAAGATGCTATCAGAGCTAAATTTCCTAAGGCAACTATTGGACAGGTAATTATTAAAAATGGGGATTTTTCCTGATCTACCACTGCTTTCTGTGTGATTTTGTGGATATACCACCCAAGGCAAAAAAAAAAAAAAAATTGGGACGCGATTTTCTCCCATTTTTTTCACAAATGTGCACGATCTTAAAGTCCTCAGATCCCCTATTAGGGTTCCCCTTCCCAATTAGGGTTTAGTTTGGTTCCAAAAACACCTAAAACGCGAAAATGAGAGTGGTATTTCGATAACAAATTGGTATGCCCACATTTCCCCCTTCTCAAAAGTGATACTACCTCCGGTCCAAAATATAAGTCATCCTACACTTTTCTACTTGTCCCATAATATAAGTCATTCTACATTACCAATGCAACATTTATTGCTCTTTCTCTATCTTACCCTTAATTTATTATGAATTCAACAACTTTTCATTACTTAACAACTATTGCATTAATGATAGTCAAGGGGTATTTTAGACATTAACCTTCAAATTAATGACATTCAACCAATTCCTTAATCTGTGTGAAAACTCTTAGGATGACTTATATTTTGGACCGGAGGTAGTATATTGATAAATCCCCCGTAATTAATGCAACCTCATGAAAAAACATGATTAAACAGTAGAACACCAAACTTAAGAAAAACAATAAAACCAATTAAAAGAACAACTTCCTTTGTTCTACCTGTACCAGTACAATAGCATATGGATTAAATTTTCGGCTGCAACGATCCTTGCTACAGTTGTGTTTATTCTTTGCAAGGTAGTATTAACGTCATCACCACCGATTGCTCTCGTGTTCCTTCTTTTCGTTTTCACTTAATCGATCATCAAGTAAATTTCACTGTCAATCCATATAAAAAAATAAATAAATCCATTTTCCAACAACCAACTTTAGTGCTGTTAAACGAACAGAGCCGTTCGTGAACAAACTCGTGTTCGGCTCGTTAGTGTTCGTGATCGTTTATTCATTTAGCTTAACAAGCCGAGCTCAAACATGACTGTAGGCTCGTTTGCTTAACGAGCCGAGCTCGAGCTTAGTTCGCGAACGTTCGATTATTTTCGCGAACGTGCTTATATAATGTTCGCGAACATGTTTGCGAACATTCTTATATAATGTTCGCGAATATGCTTATATAAATACATCAATTTACAGTAACCCTGATTCAAAAGAGATAATTCATTCATCTAATAGATATTATAGATTTGATTTAGATATTTTTATAGTAATTTTACTTGTGTAATATATGTAATTTTAATGTCCAACATATTATTTTTACATTTGCACTTTATGTTTTATATTTTAACGAACCGAACTCGAGCCGAATTTGAGCCAAAGTCGAGCCAAAAGGAAAAAAATATGTCTAACGAGCCGAGCTCGAACATTTCATCTTTTAAACGAGCCGAGCTCGAACAGAATTTTTTGTTCGTTTATCAAACGAACGAGCTCGAACGAACTCATGAGCTAAACGAGCACGAGTTCGAACCACCAATACTCGGTTCGGCTCGGCTCGATAACAGCTCTACCAACTTAATAAACAATAGACCCACAACACCCGAAGAGATGAAAATACCTTGTGACGATATATGGGTCCACTGGGCCGGGTTATTTACTCTTGGGCCAGGCCCATTTCACAGTCAGGTAATAATAATGGGACTGGTAGGTCTGGACTCCGCCAGGCCGGCCCTGAGTAGAACTAGCAGAACAGGACTCTGCCATATTCTGAGCAGAACTACCTCTAGACAGAACAACCAAACAACCGCCAGAAAACAGAGTTTATAGTGACATAACCGTTTATGAACGTGGGTAGACCCCACATCGTATAATGGGCAGGATAACTGGTGATAACTCCCCATCACGGTAAGGGAAGTTATCACCACGATCTAAAGTATAAAAGGAAATACTTGAACTATGAAGGGGACTTGATTCCAATTCGAGACTTGAATTGGATACGTAGGCGGCTCTCTCAAAAGAGTTCAGTTCAAATTCATACAAAATTCTATTTGTTTCTGTACTATGTTCCTAACTCGAATCATTTAACTACCCGGTTGCAATTTTAAGCATAATCACCTTGTTTCTCATATTTCCATCGATTCTGTATATTTCAAGGACACTCCTTACAACCGGCGTGTCGCGATTCCGACACGCACCGGACACGAACATGCCTCGGACACGGTGTCGGACACGTCATCCGGCCGAATTGGAATTTTCAAAAAATTTGGACATGCGTGTCGGACATGCCATCGGGGCGAATCGGAATTTTCAAAAAATTTGGACACGCATGTCCGAAAAATTAGACAATTTTACTAGATTTTGGACACTTTTCTACAAAAAAAAAAAACGACGTAATTTCGCTTAAAAAAATATATTCTTGCCCATTAAAGTGAGATGTGGTCCTCATTTGGATCAAATCACATCAAGTTCAGGGAAGAAATTCTAGTGGTCCTCATTTGGTGCTTATAGGTTTTAGTTTTTGTAAATTACATTTTAGTCCTTATGTTTTTAATTTTTACATTTTAGGCCCTATATTTTCAATATTTACATTTTGAACCTTGCACCCGTGTCCTATATTTTTCAAAACTCCCGTATCCCCGTGTTCTGTATCCACGTATCCGTGTCCCCGTATCTGTGTCCGTGCAATTATAGGGATACAAGCATTAATTACGGTTGTTCTCTTGCCCACTTCTCCGCCGCGTGCGTTTGATAATCCTCGAGTAGACATTCGAAGAGACGGAATGGCATAGGGAAACGATTAAACGTAAAAGTCGTCGTCGTTGTCGTCTGTTTCTTGAAAGCCAGAAATTGCAGACGGGAAACTTGAAAAGGGAAAGGTTGCACCACCATAAAATTACTATTAAAACTCTTCCAAAAAAAAAAAAAAAAAAAAAAAAAATCCCGGCAAAATAAAGGTTTTAACAGACGGGAAACTTGAAAAGGGAGAATAGGGCTTTCCATAAGCAAAGCAGGCCATAAACCTCCAAGTCCATTCTGAGGATACAACCCCACGAACTAAACCAAACAAAACAATAACATCTACGAATTTTTTCGCAACCCAAATTAAATGACGCATCGACAATAGCATGTTTTTTTTATTAATAGGAGGTAAGAAATTTTGCTGCGGCCATTAAGAAAATAGGCAAATTTTATGTTAGTTGTGATTTGAAAGTTCCTGGCTTGATGGAGAATATGATGAAATGGTGATCCTGGACGACCTTAAAATTATTGAAGAAAATATATCTCCATGCATATAAAGATTCAAAAACAGAATAATGGATCACAATTTTTGGAGGAAAAGGACAAAAAAAAAACCAATTTTTTTTAGGGAAAATTCGATTTATACACTATTTTTGAAAATTTATCCGAAATCTACACCCCTTGAAAATCAAAATCCCTCTCTATCTCCCGCCTTATAGTGAGCTCGCTCGCCCATTTTTAGGCGAAATCGCCCATTTTTCGCTATTTTCCCCGCCCAATCGCTGTCCATCCCGCCCATTTACCCGCCCCCCGCCGTTGGGATCGCCCACCCTGGTAGGCGAGCTCGCCCACTCCTCGCCCACATTTTAAAAACTCGCCCATTGTATCTAAATTACCTAAAGTCGCAAACTCCCCCATTCCTCCCCCATTCCTTCCCCATTTCATACGATTTAAGACAAAAAAATCGCCTTTCTTCCTGAGATTTTTTCCAAACGATTTCGAAGGCAAATTTCGGTCAGATTGGAAGAAGATTGGAAGCATACTTTCATAACGATTTCGAAGGTAAATTTCTTGTTCTTTTGGGTGAAATTTCGTTCAAATTGTTTGGTGAAGTTGCTGTTCAAATTTCGGTCTCTGTTCAAATTGTTTGGTGAAATTGCTCGGTTGTAATGTTGAAAGGCTCGGTTGTAATCTCTGTTAGGATCTTCTTCCTTTTCTTTCTCCTATCCTCTTCGATCCCAATTTCTCTGTTTTCCCTCTCTTCTTTCTCTGCTTGTGGACTTTGAAATGAGATACTTCAATTTCGATTTATATTGCCTTATGCAAGATGCTACTGGCAAAAACCTGAGGGAACTTCAAATTAGTCACAGAAATTGTATAGCATCATGAATGCAACCTGCAACTATCTTCTAGGCACCAAGACCTTGACTCTCACGCACCTTTGTTTTTGTATCCATGACTTATCTACCTCATTACTTATTTCAGCAGTGATAATTTTGTTCAGCAAGAAATTCGAAGCTTCAAATCTTCAATAACCTTCGAATTGTAGGTGGGGAATGGGAAGCTTCGATGGAGAAAATGGAATGGGCAATTGTTGTGTTTCTTTTGTTTGGAGAGGCTAGAAGAAAGCTGAAAGAATGGGGACAGAACCGACACTTAAAAACAAATTTAAGTAAAATGGGCGAGTTTTCAAAACGTGGCGAAAGTGGGCGAGCTTGCCCACCACGGTGGCGAGCCCACTGACGGCGATTGAGCGGGTTAGTGGGCGGGATGGACAGCGATTAGGCGAATATGGCGAAAAATGGCGATTTCGCTAAAAAAGTGGCGAATTTGCTCACTTTAGGCGAGGATAGAGAGATTTTGATTTTCAGGCAGATATTTTGAATAAATTTTAAAAAAAAGGGTATAAATCGAATTTTCCCTTTTTTTTTTGTAAGTCTTTTCTAAAAAAATTATTGAATGAGCAAATATGACTTCGTAGACTTCTTAAAAAAAGAAAAATATATATGACTTTGTAGTTTGTATTCGATAACCAATATAAAATTCACACACACATAGTACGGTATAACCTCGATAAATAAATACTCTCGGGACCAGAAAAAAATATTTGTTTAGCGAGGTTATTTATTTATCGATAAATGAATATATCAATCATTTATCGATAAATGAATATTTATTTATTTAGATAGTATTTTTGCATTTTTATTTTATTTTTTTGCTTATGATTAGTATTTTTACATTAATAATTTACAAATGTACCTAGAGAGTAATGGTCAAAAATCTTATGAAAAACTTAATTACATTCATTTTCTTTAGACTCTAGATTGGGAATACATTCACTATACATGTGGACTAAGTACAGTGTATTATGTATTGAGACTACTAATAAAATTGTTTATATGGAATACTTAGAGTTTAAAAAAATATACTTAACATACACTACAAACTATATATAGTTCTAAGAAGTAACATCCAAGTATTAGCCAAAAAGATGTGCAAGAATGGATGAAACAAAAGTTTAATTTTGTTACTAGCTAAACCACAATAACAAATACTCTCAAAAGATCATCTGAATATTTGTCGAATGAGATGAAAAATAGCGATAAGTACGTACCCTATCCGTTATATATATATATGGAATTTAGTGATTATTCATTTATATTTACATAGGGACTTTAAAGACTAAATTTGTTTTATTCGTTAATGCATTTAGCGAGGTTTTTCATTTAACCCCTTTGCCCAAGTCGGGACCGGAAAAGATTATTCATTTGACGAGGTTATTCATTTATCGATGTTACACTGTAGTATATATATTTCTTTTCTTTTTGACTCCCTACATTACAAATTAGTAGTTTTTTTCCTTAGAATTTTCACAATGTTGAAGAAAAAAAAATTTGAAGGTACAATGTTGTTTTAAAATTTTGCCCATTAATATGCAAACAGAAAAAAAAAAAAAAACAATAAAAACGAATAGTATAGGCCAATGCATTAGGATTAGTAAAAACAGTCATGCTTATAATCGATTTTGTTCTTTTTTAGTAGGCCAAGGCATTAGGATTAGTAAAAAGGGTCATGCTTATAATCGATTTTGTTCTTGATAAAATTTGGAGTAGGTATATGGCATGACAGAAGCAGTATCAGCGTTGAGCATCTGCTTGTCCTTTGCGAAAAAACCATATGAATCGAAACCAGGCTCTTGTGGAAATGTTGTAAGGAATGCCGCAATTAAAATTGTTGATCCTAATACCGGAGCTTCCCTTGCCCGGAATCAAGCAGGCGAAATCTGCATTAAAAGCCATCAAATCATGAAAGGTGTGTAATGTAATTAACAACTCAAACATTAAGTCAATTGTATTTCTTCTACGATTAAAGATATATACTCTTTTATTTACCCAGTGAAATTCGCGTAATTAAACAGGTTACCTTAATAATCAAAAGGCAACCGAGGAAACTATAGACAAAGACGGATGGTTGCACACAGGAGACATAGGTTATATTGATGACGATGATGAAATTTATATCGTTGATCGACTTAAAGAACTAATCAAATACAAGGGGTTTCAAGTTGCTCCAGCTGAGCTTGAAGCATTCTTACTTGCTCATCCTAATATTTCTGATGCAGCTGTTGTCCCGTAAGTTGTATTTATATTTTTATTTATCTGCCAACATATATCCGTTGTAATTGTTTTTTTTTTTTTTTTTTTTTCCACTCAAATCTTAATTTAATTCATGACCAAATCTGACTTTGTAGCCTCAAATTAAAAAGAATAAAGAAAAGTATTGTGGACCTAAATTTTTTTTATCATTTTAAAGATTCTGATTGGTTCAAAGGTGAGACAAGGGGTTTGATTCTGAACCATCATATAATTAAATTACATATTACCAGTAATGTATTAGCTTAAATCATATGTTCATTTTTTTTAATTTTTTTTTGGTCATGCAGCATGAAAGATGAGTCGGCCGGAGAAATTCCGGTTGCATTTATAGTAAGAGGAACTGACGTCACATTATCAGAAGATGATATCAAACAATATATCTCAAAACAGGTATGTTTCTTTGCAAGTTTAGCACGAGTTAATGCTATTAGCAGTATTGTATAAATGAATAATATTATGTGTCTTTTATTCTTCAGGTGGTTTACTACAAGAAAATACATCATGTATTTTTAGTAGATTCAATTCCTAAATCTTCATCCGGCAAAATATTGAGAAAAGAACTCCGAGAAAAACTTTCTCCCCGAACTAAATGTTGATAGGAACAAAAGAAATAATGGAAAATTAGAGATAAGGACACAATCCTAAATATTTTTAAGAATAACGCGACAACTACATATTTTTTATAGGGAGAAGAACAATCGCATAATTTTTATAAGCGGTAAGGACAAACAAATGAATCCTTAAAATCAAATGAATCTCTCCCAATGAATCCCGAAATCAAATGAATTTCGATAGTGAATTTCGACGATGAATCCCTAAAATTAGTGAATTTAACAATGAATTTTGAAAATTAGTGAATTTCGACAAAATGAATTTCGGGAGTGAATTTAAACAGTGAATTTCGAACACAAGTGAATTTCGACAGTGAATAAATAGTTTTGTCCTTTATGCAAAGTTTCAAAAAACTGTCCTTCTACTCAATTAATGAAATATTTTTGTCCTTCTCCCTCATTCCCCCAAGAAATAATGGGATTATAAGAAACATGAATTGTTCGAGAAAGATCAAGGATGGGGAAAAGAAATACTAAGCTATTTGTATGTTAAATCCTTCTAATTTAATTCCTGTTCAGTCTCTTTTTATTAAGTACTTCCTTCGTCCCGCAATATAAATCCTTTTAACTTTTTTTTGTTGTCTCAAAATATAAGTCCTTCTCACATTTCAATACAAGATTAATGCATTGTTTTCATTTTCACACTAAACAATGCAATATTATAAGCCACTTCCAAAAACAATACAATATTTTGCCTTGAAAATTAAAAAGTAACTCATTTATGATTTTTCTTAATCTTTGTGAAAAGTCCAAAAGGACTTATAATACGGGACGGAGGGAGTACATCTTTATGAAGATCAAACCCGCTCGTTTCTAGCCTTCTTGAGAAGTTGTTGAGGATTTCACCTCATCATGGTGATTAATTAGTTCATCACCAATATTTTCCGTTAGTTGTTGTTGTTGTTGTTGTTTTTTTTTTTTTGAGGAAATAAATATTTTATTAAACATTATCCGCCAAACAAGCGGCTAGGACATCACTCGGAGGCGAAGAACCCCACAAAGTGCGGGAAGTAACAAACAAACCATGTCTAGCTAAAAGATGCGCAGGAACATTCCCTACACGTCGGACAAAAGAAAACGAAACAGACGCAAAACTAGCCACAAGGGCCAAACAATCCAGAAGAAGACAACCCTGAGCTGTGAGATCTTCTCCTGGCCGTCGAAGTCGCGAGACGCATGCCAAACAATCACTTTCCACCTCAAGCCGCTGAAATCCTAGGTGCACCGCCTCCTTCAAGGCCAAGTAAAACGCCCTAAGCTCCAAAAACTCTACAGGATCGCCTGGATCAAAGTGATACCCTAAGGAGTGGAGTACGGATCCATTCGAGTCCCGAAAGATGACTCCAATACCCACACCCATGTCAGTAGCTGATGCATCCACATTCCTTTTCACCACACCTGTCAGAGGCTTCATCCATCTATCCGGTAAGTGGCAATCCGTCGCCTGAACCCAAAAAGCTGTCATAGCCTCCATATACTCTACCGAGGCTAACAGAGATCGCGTACATACTGCAGAGACATAAACCGCCTGACCATCGAACACCGCAGATCACCTCGCCTTCCAGATCCCCCACATAAGCCACACAAACCTAGCCGCATCCTGAACACCTTGTTCTTCAAATAACCTCATAAAAAACTCCGCAAAGGAAGCAGAACGAAGGTGTTGCAACATCCCCTGAAATGGTGATGCCCGCCACACTCTACATGCCATCTCACATTCAAAAATCACGTGTCGCATCATTTCAAGGGTTTCCCCACAAGCCAAACAGATGCCATCCCCCATATTCTGCCTCTGTAACCCTTGGCCGATAGGAAGACAATCATGTAGGCATCTCCACAAAAAGTGTTGAACACGCGGCTGGACAGAGAGCTGCTAGTATCTCCGCCAAAGCCTACTCACTCCCCCCAATGTAGACTGACCTGGCGCAAATGACGATCGTGTTGGAAAGGTGTCCTAAACCCAATCGGGTCGGACCGGATCCGACCGGGTCGGGTCATTTACAGTCTATTTAGTTCATGTAATAACTTTATTATGATTAATAAAAGCACTTATGTTATTATATATTGTTTGTCTTCATATTATTTGTTGTATATATATAGTAACGTCCCTAGTATCGATCGGTGATAGAGAAACCATGATAGTGATTATGGTTGATGAGATCTCTAATCACTATAACAAGGTTGGTACTTAAATGTCTCTAGTCTTACATATTATCAAATGGGACATTGATGATATAATCGGACTAAAGACGTATTGGATGTCTTCTATCTTTTAGAAGGTAGGGATAGATCTCGCTCTATCGAAGTGTAGGGACACTTGGGTATGCGTGGACGTGTATTAGAGAATGCGTCACGTTAGGATCGACCCACTTACATTAAGTGTCACACTATGTGGCGGTTGTGTAATTATCCTTTTGACCGAGTCTTCATGGCATCACGGTGTGGATTGTCATGCTTTGACACTATTGAGATTTCTCCTAACCACGGGCGATCATGCGGTAGTGATTGGGTATGATATTGAAGCATCGCGGAGTATACATGATTGGTCGTCCGGGAATCGCGTATCCTATGATTGGGATTGAATATCCGAAATGGCCTTCTTATAAGGAATGTCTAGCTCTCGAGAATCTTTGCAAAGTGGGAGTAAATGTGTTATTCCGAGAGAGCATGATATCCAGATTATAAGATACGATCGTCAATGTATTGACACTCGAGAATCGATCGTATGGATATTATTATAGCGATAGGATTGTAAGTTACACGGTAACTCGCTTCACATGAAAGGTAGTAGTCATTGCTTTTGACTCTTCCGATAATTGGGGTCACGGTGTGTTGCTGCTGACGCTATCCCGTGATCGTTAGTATAAAGGGCATTTTGGTAAATTGCACTTTGTGTCTACGGCCAACATATTCGAAGCCTATCGGGTCACACACATATGAACATCGAGTCGGATTAAAATGCGGTTATAGTTGATAACCAAATAAGGAAAGTTTATCTCTGTACTATAAAGGTTATAGTGGTAAATTAATATGGTGGTATTTATTTATTATGAATAAATAAAATACAAGATATTAATTATATATAAATTATATTAATTAAAGAATATTCCGAAGTCAATTTATTGACTAAAGGGCGCCACTTTTGAGTGTATGAGATACACTTGGATTGTGCACTTTAATTAATAAATATTGCCATAATATTAATATAGGATATTAATTGATTTTGGAAAAATAGATTTATGGTAATAAGATAATTATAATCAATATATGATATTGACAAAATATTATAATTAAAGAGATAAATCAATCTAATTGATTTTCCTTATTTTATTGGAAAAGGTTTTCTTCTCCTCCACACTACATATGGGCGCCACTTGCTCTATAAAAGGAAGTGGGTGTCAAGCTCTTTTGTACAACACAATTGCAAGAGTTCATAATTCTTGTGTAAAATAGAGAGCTCTCATAGTGAGTTTGTGAGGGAAGAAAAGGTCCGGCTCTAGCGGCGGAGTTTTTCCGATAGCAATCCAAGGAGGATTCCGCGAGGGTTCGTGTGGATTAGCGATAGAGGCCGGACGCGTGGGCGGCTTGCGCGATTGAACTACTCTCCGTTGGCGGTCAAAGCGACGATCTTGTAGATCATCTAAGGTATAACCGTCAAACTACTTAACATGTTTATTGCATTAAACGAAGAACGATCTAGAAAAGGAAATCAAAATTTTAAATTCACTGCGTTAAACTAGTGATTTCCTAACAAAGGTGGTAGAGCGGACTTGAGCTTAAGCAATAAGCATAATTTAAATGCGTAGTATTTAATCGATAGATGCAAGATTTAAATCGCGAAAACGTTAAAAAAAAAAAAAAAAAAAAAAAAAAAAAAATAGGGTTCATGGGTCGGCCGATTGCGGCGCCCCATCCTCGGCGGCGGCGGCGGCGTGGCCTTCGGTCTGCTGTCCGTCGGTTCTCCTCTTCCTTTGGGGAGATCAACCCTTTCGCTTTTGTGATATTTTATTGTGCATAGATATCTCGTTTGTTTAGTTGTGTCGTATGGCCAACCAATGGTTCAAATAGTTTGGACCATTTGGGAAACCATATGGGACATTAGCCTTTCCAAATTTTGATTTGGAATAGGCTGAGCCTTTCCAAATATTTGATTTGGAATAGGCTAGGCTTTGTGCCACTTCAAAAATTTTGATTTTGGAAAGTGGCTGAAACTAAACTAAAATTATTTGGCCTTTCCAAATATTTGATTTGGAATAAGCCTAGCCCTTTCCAAATATTTGATTTGGAATAGGCTGAGCTTGAGCTTCAGCTTCAAAAATTTTGATTTTGGAAAGTGGCGAGCCTGAACTAAAATAATTTGGCCTTTCCAAATATTTGATTTGGAGTAGGCTGGCCCTTTCCAAATATTTGATTTGGAATAGCTTAGCTTGTGCCACTTCCAAAATTTTGATTTTGGAAAGTGGCGTGCCTAAAGCTAAATTTAGTTTTGGAAATGAAACAAATAGGAGACTTTATAATTTTAATTTTATTTTGAATAGTTCAAATTTAATTAAAATTGAAATCGATTTAAAATTAAATGTTAATTTTAATTTTGGTTAAATCATATAATTAATTAAAAGTTATTTAATTACTTGATGTGATAAAATAAAGACGCATGAGTAGTAGTAGTTAAAATTAGAATTTAATCTTTTCATAAGATAAAATTGTATGGATTAGATGTGTAGATATAATGTGATTATATGGACCCGATTGATCGTGGACTCGGCCAATAGGATAGATGGGAATGTTTTCTTTATGTTGGTTTTGAAAAATTGTCCTAGGCCGTTATGAAGAACGTGACCTAGTTTACTTTTGCATTTATCCCATTCCACGAGTTCCCCTCTGCAGTGTGCGGGCGGGTGTAATTATTTATTATGTAACAAGAATGGAGCAAGAAGTTCAAGACCAAGGAGAGATAAAGAACCCATTGGCGTGACAAAGAATAAAGATCCTATTAGGCGGTTGCTGATACCCTTAGTTTGTGACCAGCGGTTTCGCTCGGTTGTATTCAAACCGCACTTGTGAAAAAAGTCCATGATCATACCGGTTATTTTATGCGCGGAATGTTGTGTATGTTTTACTTTATATGATATCGTAGTAATATGCACATAGTAGATGAGACCATAATTAAACCAAATTAATTAAGTGAATTAATTTAAAATTATTCCCACATCAAAAATCAAGTCGGAATTGCCTCCCATATTATAACGACGGTGAAGAGCCCTTGTTCGGACCCAACTCACCACCAAAGCGGGGTTGACCTACCTCGGTATATCGTCATTATTGAGATATGATCGAAAGAGATCTCATGAATATTGGGGTTAAGACTCGACTAAGAATTCTCTCGGTCACCACCAAAAGCGGGTCGTTTGGATTTTAGAGGCAAGGTTTGGCTAATTTCATGAGATGAAATTTTGTCAAAGAGTTGATCGGTCAAACAACAAGAATCGTATAAGATACGATCGACAAATCGTTGTCCACTGCTTAATTATTTTCGCCCATCACCAAAGTTGGGGTCGGGGTAGTTCGATGGGATCTTGCCCACTAAAGGAATTATTTTCTTGAAAGCCAATAGGGAATAGTTGGCTAGTGGGAGTAAAACCTTATAGATTCATTAAGTGCAAATTTAGGGTTTTTATACATGAGCTTTTACTTATTCTATCTTTTATTTATTGTTGTAGAAAATGTCAAACAAATTGAACCTTCGTTTTATCATCGATAACAAGCTTGATGAAACTAATTTTCTCGATTGGGAAAGAAACCTCAAAATCGTTTTGAGGCACGAGAAGATTGGCTATGTCTTGGACGAGGCCCTACCGGAAAAGCCCGATGAGGGTTCGGCTGCAGATGTTGTCGAGAAGTACAACAAGCACTTTGTTACGACAATCTCGATGCTACATGTATCATGCTTGCTTCTATGACACTGAATCTGCAGAAAAGCTTGATGAGTCCATGGACGCCTACTCTATCATGGTCCACCTGAAGGAACTTTATGCTTCTCGCCTCAATGCTGAGAGTGTCACGAGGTCTCGAAGGCCCTGTTTAGTTGTAAGATGGCATCTGGGGATCAGTGGGGTCACACGTGCTTAAAATGATCGGGTACATAGAGAGGCTTGGGAAGCCGGGCCACAAGTTGGAGCGAGTTGAGTATTGACTTGATTCTGCAATCTCTACCGACTCATTCTCGCGAGCTTTGTGATGAACTATCACATGAACAAGATAGATTGCTCCTCTAGCGGAATTATTGAACATGTTGAAAGCTGCTGCCAAGGCACCAGGAAGGGGAAAGCAAGTGTTGCTGGTCACTTCAAGCAAGGGCAAGGCAAAAGCCCAGAAAAAGTCCAAGAAGGCGAAGGTTGCACCTAAGCCAACGCCTAAGATAGCAAAAGACAAATCCAAGGATGCTTGCTTCCATTGCGGTGAGACCGGACATTGGAGGAGAAACTGCAAGGGCTTCTTGAGTACCAAGAAGAAGCATTCTGATGCTTCGACTTCAGGTATATTTATGATTGAGATCAACATTACTTCTTCTAAGTCTAACCACTGGGTATTAGATACTGGTTGTGGTTCTCATATTTGTACGAATATGCAGGCACTAAGAAGAACTAGAGATCTGAGGAAAGGAGAGGTGGACCTACGCGTTGGAAATGGAGCAAGTGTTGCTGCACTGGCCGTAGGAGTTTATTTTCTTTCATTGCCCAGTGGGCTAGTACTAGAACTTAATAACTACTATTTTGTTCCCGCTCTTACGAAGAGCATTATTTCTATTTCTGCATTAGATGTTGATGGATTTTCTTTTACGTTTGAGAATAAATGTTGTTCTTTTTCACGTGATGGAATCTTTTATGGTACTGGCATACTTAGCAATGGTCTCTATATATTAGATATGAATGTTGACGTTCTTAATATAAATAACAAGAAAGCCAAAACAAATGACTTGAATGAATCCTACTTATGGCATTGTAGACTTGGCCATATAAATAAGAATCGCATTTCCAAACTCCATAAAGATGGAATGTTGGATCAATTCGATTACGAATCGTTTGATACATGCGAAGCTTGTTTACTTGGCAAGATGACAAAGTCACCTTTCAAAGGGCAAAGGATAAGATCCAATGAATTGCTTGAGCTCATACATACCGATGTGTGTGGCCCAATGTCAATTCAAGCCAAAGGAGGATACTCTTATTTTATCACCTTCACTGATGACCATTCTCGCTATGGTTATATATACTTAATGAAGTTTAAATCTGAAGCCTTCGAAAAGTTCAAGGAATTCAGAAGTGAGGTGGAGAAACAACTAGGTAAAGAAATCAAAACACTTCGATCCGATCGAGGCGGAGAATACCTAGATGGAGAGTTTCAAGATTATTTGAAGGAGAATGGGATTCTACTCGAATGGACTCCTCCCGAAACGCCACGAGATGAATGGCGTGTCTGAGAGGAGGAACCGCACCTTGTTGGACATGGTGCGATCCATGATGAGCTACGCAGTTCTTCCAAAATCATTTTGGGGGTATGCTCTAGAAACCGCATCCTATACACTGAACCGAGTTCCATCAAAGACGGTTGACTCTACGCCATACGAGGGTATGGACTAAGAGAAAACCGAGCCTAGGTCATCTAAAACCTTGGGGTTGTCCGACTTACGTGAAGCGGATGATGCCTCGACAAATTAGAGCCTGTGTCCGACAAATGTCTATTTGTGGGATATCCTAGAAACCAAAGGGTACCAATTTTACCATCCTGAGGAACAAAAGGTGTTTGTTGCCGGGGTCGCCACTTTCGGAGAAAGAGTTTATTCTGGATAGGGTCGGTGGGAGTAAAATTGATCTTGAAGAAATTCGAGAACCACTTACGGATAATAGTCGGTTGATGGAAGTAGAGGACTTGCCACACACACATGACACCACCGCCTCTACCGTGGACACACTAGCACCTCGAAGATCCACTGAGGAACGCCGTGAACCCGAAAGGTACACTCGGCGTGTATCTCATGGAAGATGAGGACCCTAGAACTTATGAGGAAGTGCTATTAAGGCATGACAAAGAGAAATGGCTGAAGCCATGAATTACGAAATGGAATCCATGAAAGACAACCAAGTTTGGAACTTAGTTAATCCGCCCGAAGGAATAGTTCCCATAGGGTGTAAATGGGTCTTTAAGAGAAAGACCGACATGGACGGTAATGTGACCACCTACAGAGCTAGGTTGGTGGCAAAAGGTTATAAGCAAAGACAAGGAGTTGACTATGATGAAACCTTCTACTTTGCTGCCATGTTAAAATCCATTAGAATTTTGCTTGCTATTGCGAAGATACCATGATTACTAAATCGGCGGATGGATGTGAAAACGACTTTCCTTAACGGGAACCTATCTCGAGGAAGTGTATATGACACGACTGAGGTTTCACAACCAATGACGCCAGGATGGTGTATAAACTGCAAAGATCCTTTTATGGATTAAAGCAAGCTTCGGAGTTGGAATCTTCGCTTTGATGAGATAATCAAACAGTTTGATTTCATCAAGAACGAAGATGAGCCTGTGTTTACAAGAAGGTTAGTGGGAGTGCCATTGTGTTCTTAGTGCTTTATGTGGATGACATATCGCTCATAGGGAATGATGTGCCTATGTTACAATCAGTCAAAGCTTGGTTATCCAAGAACTTCTCAATGAAGGACTTGGGTGAGGCGACCTATATTGCAGGAATAAAGATCTATAGAGATAGATCTAAAAGGTTGCTTGGTCCATCACAATCCACCTACATAGACAAGATCTGTGAAGAGATTCGGCATGGAGCATCCAAGAAAGGATTGCTTTGCCCATGTCACATAGGGTCTACTGTCAAAGGGAATGAGTCCTAAGACAGAGAGGAGGAGGGCACAAATGAGTAAAGTCCCTTATCTTTGCTTCGGCAATCGGGTCCATCATGTATGCCATGTTATGCACAAGACCGGACGTCTCGTACCCTCTTAGTATGACTAGTAGGTACCACCCAATCCAGGTGATGGTCACTGGATTCTTTGTCAAGAATATCCTTAAGTACTTGAGGACGTACTAGGGATATGTTCCTGGTTTTCGAAGCGATGATTTAGTATTACGAGGTTACCACGGATGCCGCTTCCAACCGACAAGGGCGATTTTAAGTCGCAATCTGGATTTGTTTTCACGCTTAACGGGCGGAGCAGTGAGTGGAAGAGTTCAAGCGAGGAGACTCTCATGGACTCTACAACGGAAGCCGAATACATAGCGCACCTCGGGCGGCAAAGGAAGCGCTTTGGATGAAGAAGTTCATTCTCGAACTTGGTGTGGTTCCTCCATTGAAGGTCCAAAGGCCTGCATCTTTGTGATAATAATGGAGCGATATCTCGATCAAAGGAACCAAGGTCTCATCGTAAGTCCAAACATGTGCTCTGGCGCTATCACTTGATTAGAGAGATAGTAGATAGAGGAGATGTAAAGATAGAGAAAGTCCACACGGATGATAACATAGCGATCCGTTAACCAAGGCATTGTCTCAAGCTAAGCATGAGAAACATGTTCACTTGCAGGGGCTTAGGCATATGGGTGATTGGCTTTAGGCCAAGTGGGAGATTGTTGGAAAGGTGTCCTAAACCCAATCGGGTCGGACCGGATCCGACCGGTCGGGTCATTCTGATCTATTTAGTTCATGTAATAACTTTATTATGATTAATAAAAGCACTTATGTTATTATATATTGTTTGTCTTCATATTTATTTGTTGTATATATATAGTAACGTCCCTAGTATCGATCGGTGATAGAGAAACCATGATAGTGATTATGGTTGATGAGATCTCTAATCACTATAACAAGGTTGGTACTTAAATGTCTCTAGTCTTACATATTATCAAATGGGACATTGATGATATAATCGGACTAAAGACGTATTGGATGTCTTCTATCTTTTAGAAGGTAGGGATAGATCTCGCTCTATCGAAGTGTAGGGACACTTGGGTACCCGTGGGCGTGTATTAGAGAATGCGTCGTTAGACTCGACCCACTTACATTAAGTGTCACACTATGTGGCGGTTGTGTAATTATCCTTTTGACCGGAGTCTTCATGGCATCACGGTGTGGATTGTCATGCTTTGACACTATTGAGATTTCTCCTAACCACGGGCGATCATGCGGTAGTGATTGGGTATGATATTGAAGCATCGCGGAGTATACATGATTGGTCGTCCGGGAATCGCGTATCCTATGATTGGGATTGAATATCCAAATGGCCTTCTTATAAGAATGTCTAGCTCTCGAGAATCTTTGCAAAGTGGGAGTAAATGTGTTATTCGAGAGAGCATGATATCCAGATTATAAGATACGATCGTCAATGTATTGACACTCGAGATATCGATCGTATGGATATTATTATAGCGATAGGATTGTAAGTTACACGGTAATCGCTTCACATGAAAGGTAGTAGTCATTGCTTTTGACTCTTCCGATAATTGGGGTCACGGTGTGTTGCTGTGACGCTATCCCGTGATCGTTAGGTATAAAGGGCATTTTGGTAAATTGCACTTTGTGTCTACGGCCAACATATTCGGAAGCCTATCGGGTCACACACATATGAACATCGAGTCGGATTAAAATGCGGTTATAGTTGATAACCAAATAAGGAAAGTTTATCTCTGACTATAAAGGTTATAGTGGTAAATTAATATGGTGGTATTTATTTATTATGAATAAATAAAATACAAGATATTAATTATATATAAATTATATTAATTAAAGAATATTCCGGAAGTCAATTTATTGACTAAAGTGGGCGCCACTTTTGAGTGTATGAGATACACTTGGATTGTGCACTTTAATTAATAAATATTGCCATAATATTAATATAGGATATTAATTGATTTTGGAAAAATAGATTTATGGTAATAAGATAATTATAATCAATATATGATATTGACAAAATATTATAATTAAAGAGATAAATCAATCTAATTGATTTTCCTTATTTTATTGGAAAAAGGTTTTCTTCTCCTCCACACTACATATGGGGCGCCACTTGCTCTATAAAAAGGAAGTGGGTGTCAAGCTCTTTTGTACAACACAATTGCAAGAGTTCATAATTCTTGTGTAAAATAGAGAGCTCTCCATAGTGAGTTTGTGAGGGAAGAAAAGGTCCGATCTAGCGGCGGAGTTTTTCCGATAGCAATCCAAGGAGGATTCCGGCGAGGGGTTCGTGTGGATTAGCGATAGAGGCCGGACGCGTGGACGGCTTGCGCATTGAACTACTCTCCGTTGGCGGTCAAAGCGACGATCTTGTAGATCATCTAAGGTATAACCGTCAAACTACTTAACATGTTTATTGCATTAAACGAAGAACGATCTAGAAAAGGAAATCAAAATTTTAAATTCCGCTGCGTTAAACTAGTGATTTCCTAACAGATCGATATATTGATAAGGCCAAAAAGTACACTGACCGAACAGTATAAACTCCCCTGCGATCATAATGCCAGATTCATCGATCAACATGCCCCCTAGGGGCCACAATAGTCCCTAAAATAATATCAGATTCCCATGGTCGGAATAGCTGCTGCACCCGCTGCGTGTCCCATACCCGAGATCTTGGGATAAAAAGATCTGAAACTGTAGAATCCACAGGGATCTCATGCCCGGCAAAAGATATACGGAAAGAATGCTGCCTACTGGTCCATGCATCATGAAAAACATACACCGACTCCCCATCACCCACTCGCCATCGTAGCCCACTGAACAAAGGGTCCCGCCCCTCCAAAATGCTACGCCACAGATAGGACGGCCTAGCCCCCAGCCTAGCTGAAATAATTGAGCTATTCTCATGGTACTTCACATGTAATACCTGTGCCGCCAGTGAGCCTGGACTGGTCAAGAGTCTCCAAGACTGCTTCACCAATAAGGCCAGATTGAAACATACCAAGTCACGAAATCCCAAGCCGCCCAAATTTTTCGGTAAGCAACAAGTCTCCCAATTCTTCCAATGTATCTTGCGCTTATTCTCCGTAATTTTATGATAAGATTAGTTTATTATAAGGTTTGACATCACATATAAACAAATGAAAAATTAGTTTATGTGAGGTTTTCTTCAATTTACAAATGATTTAGTCATGATGGAGACGGCAACTTTATGGAGGCCGTCAAAATCAAGGCTTGCGTTATTATGAACATAAAAAGAATTGGAAACTTGAAAAAATATGTCTGAAAAGTTAAAAATTAGAAAAATATGCTTTAAAAGTAAACATTAGAAAATTATGTCTGCTTCCGATGCATGAGCGACGCACGAGGCACGCATGACCACTGCGCGACGCACGCGCGACGTATGATTGGCGCACGAGGCACGCATGCGTCGAGGCATATTTTGTCAAATTTTTAACTTTTCGGGCATAGTTTCTCAAGTTTCCCTAAAAAGAATCTATGCTAATAAAAGAAGACAATTTATACTCCCTCCGTTTTTTTTATCTGTCGCAAAGAGAAAAATCACACAAATTAAGAAATTAATTGATATGTCTAAAATATAGTATTGAAAATGTATTTTTTTAGAGGGAATGAGGCTAAATTCCACTTTTTAATACAAAATAAATAAATAGCACACATTCCTTTTTTTAGTTGCAAAAAGGGCAAAAAAAAATTCAGACGGACAAAATTACCCTTACTTACAGAAATACACGCGTTGCGCGTCGTTCCTTTCATTCAGTTTCGTTACTTCCGATCTGCGTCCCTTTTTTCTAATTTTTTTAACAGTAAGTCAATTTGTTTTGTTTTTTTTAAACTACAGTAACTTTTGACTTAGTACTTCGATCATCAAAAAATTTTCACCAAAATTCATATTTTTTTTGCTCTTTATTTTGAGATCTCATACGATACCCTTCCGACGTAAATTTTGAAAGCCGAAAAAACATTTGCCTTAATCGAGCGTTTTTCTTATAAACGACCGTAACTTTTGATTTAGAACACCGATCATCAAAATTCTTTCGCCAAAATATATATTTTTTCCCTTCATTTTGAGATCTCATACGATACCCTTTCGACGTAGATTTTGAAAGCCGAATTTAATCGCAGCGTTTACCTTACACTAACATCGATCGGCATCACAAGATATGATATCACGATGACGATATCAAGATATGATATGAGATGTAGTTCAAAGTTCAATAGCATCACGACTGATCTAAAACATTTAAATATAATACTAGTAGTTTCCAGAATGCAAAAATATGGTTATAATGAACATATAGTATTTGTCTCATCTACTGCAAAAAAAAAAGCACCAACATGAGGGAAGAAGCATCAACAAGACCAAATGAAAGCTCCGAAAATAAACTAAAGCACCAAGAAAAAGTCTATTAGCTGCAACAACATCAAGTACAACATTCCCCAAGATCTTTGCACTCCCTCAATACGGAAACTCTGATGCGGAACACGCTGCCCATTCTTATATATCAACTGGCTAGGAACTTTGCAAAAGTCCATTGAACTTGTTGTCTTTCTTCATAAACTCAAACAATGGAGCTGCATTTTCTCCATTTACTTCAATTGCTTCCACATTGAACTGCATTTTGTATTAATAAAGAGAGAAGGAGCCTACAGTATCAGTAACACAGTATCAATATCATAGTATCAGTATCACTGTATCAGTAACAGTAACCCCCCCAAAACTAGTGTATTAGAAAGCTTAATGATATGAACCAATAATGTGGTTCACAAATTTAGAAGAAAACAAAATCAATCATCAATAAAATGCAACTGCACAGAAGAAAGGAAAATGAAAAATAAAAGGTTGCAAATCGATAAGAATAGCAGTATCAAGGTAACAGTATCAGTAACACACTCTCAGTATCACAGTGCTTGAGTTTGCTAATGCTTGATCCTTATGACATAAACAACTTTTACAACAAAGTGGATATATAATCATGTCATGTGCCAAGAATACAAAACAAAAAAACAAGTAATTAAGACTGTAATTAATTAGCAATGGAAGTAGCACAGAACAATATGGGCCAAATGCCATTTATATGTATCCATGGTTTGCATTCGGCCACCTCACTCCATTTATCCATCTGTCATACAAGCTAGCCAAGAAACAAAATCTGTTTCTTGACCCCAACAAGAACACTTTTTCAATCACCCTTGGTCAGAAACCACAATTTCAACCAAAAGTAGCATGTGTAGTGCGCATACCATTTCCCTTGTTCTTGAATGCCCTTCATGTTGGAAGTAAATAGGTCTGCCAAAAAAACGTTCAAAACAGGTTTTAGTAAGGAAAACTTTTTATCAAACATCAAGCATATCTCCTAAACAAGACATGTAGTCAGCTCCCAGGTTTGATGGAACTGTTTCTAGAGAAGTAATTCCATACCTATTCAATAATAACACTGTGGCCTTTGGCTTTTCCATTTGGCATGCTAGTGCTAGCATTATTACTGTATTCACGCCTGGTGGACATTTGATGAGTAATTTTATCAGCTTCTTTGACGACAAATCTATCCATGGGATCGAAAGCTGGAGAAAAAGTGAATTCACTGATAATATTGAAGTGTGACAATGTTATTTGCAGTTAAAGATGCTGAAAATAGTATGACGTTTAAAAATCAATGCACTTAAGGAAGACAATGCTAATCATTTCATTTTCTGAAGAGGTTTGTCTCAATGCTAAAAATAAAGCATCAGAATTCAAATCACTTTGAAGAATGAGGGATTTGGAATAGGCTTTGTACATGTCCTGCATTTCAAACGGAATGTATTGACTATTTTGAAATTCAAAAAAAGAGAGAAAAATAGAGAGGATTGCTTTTCTTCCATGCTTGCCGAGCAATATAGGCATTTTGTAGCCTTTGATTTAGAAAAAGAAGTGATCGATCGACCGTAACAAACTCTCTTCTGTCTCAAAACCAGGGGCGGAACCACCCTATAGCTAGGGTGGTCTCAAGCCCCCCCCAAATGTTTTCAAGCCCTGTCACGAATTTTATTAATACAAAATAAACAAGTAATAAAACCGGTTAACCTCAAGTGCAAGGATCGTAGTAATAGAGGCTAATGCCGGGTCGATCTTATGAGGAACTAGACAATTTGTAAATCCTAGTTGTTGTTTTAACTAACTATGTCACGAACTATACTGAACAGTGAATTAATCTAGACAAAAAGTGCAGAAAGTAAACTAGACAGAGGAGATTATCCAAGGCTAGGGAAGATGCGGGTAACGGACTTATTACCTAAACTAAACTAAACTAATTGTGAAAAGGAAATTAACTAAGCAAAGTGAAACTCAAGTTGCAAGGATTTTAAATCAAATTATAAAAGGCAAACGAGGATTGATCCGCCTATCAACATGTATCGATCTCCTATCTCGATTATATGTGATATTTATCTAGGTTGTGATTCACCTTACCTAAACATGAACCCTAATTCCTTAGGTAATTCATCTATTAACCTAGTATCTTCCAATGCTAGATTAACGCGTTTTAAGATCGAAGGTGTCAACTTTTACGTTTAAATCTAGTACTTAGACTTATTAACTTCCGTTATTATAAATCTAAGGACTATTCTCATCTATGGTGATCTAAAGGCTTATCATGACTTCCATCAAACATAAACACATATCATACATGCAAATCTTCCGATGTAAACGCAATTAAACGGGACAAAACACAAATAAGAAACAACCTTAAATAAATAACTCACAGTATAACCGAAATAAAGAAATCAATCCAAGTTGATGGCTTCGCAATTCTCGTTTGATCGAAGCTTAGCTCCTGAGCATCCTCAGCAACACAGTTTGGCAGAAAAAGAACATAAAAACTGCTCTAACTAATCTAATTTAAAGTTGCAGAAAAGTGGAAGAAAAAGAAGTAAAATCGCAGCCTTAGCCGCCCCTAGGGTTTAGGGTTTTGATAATGTCGAATTGTTGTTCTTGTGTGCAGAAATAGGCAGGTATTTATAGAAGATTAAGTCGGTTCTGGCTGAGTCGGCGGACGGACGAGCGTTCAGTCTGGTGAACGCTCGTCCACCTTCTCTCCTCAGACGCTCGTTCGGCCTCAGTTCAAACTCTCTGAATCACTTCTTAGCACCTTGGACGCTCGTTCAGGACTTCAGACGTTCGTTTGGTCTGGACGGAGAGTGGACGTCCGTTCAGCATGACTTGAACGCGATTTTTGCATGTTTATCTCTCTTTCCTTCTCTCATCTCGATCATTATCCCTTCCTTAAATCTTCATAGCTCGAAATTTATCCCTTTTGATCATCATTTAAGCACAATAACCATACCTATAACACATGGAAAACATCGCAACCTGTAATAATATTCAAATAATCATAGTTTAACCATGAAATCACATAAATATATCGATATTGCGATTAAGCCGTCAAAATACCGTTTGCTCAATATTTCAATACAAAGACCAATTATTATGCAAATTATACAATATAGAGGGAAAAACGTCGTAAAATATATCCTTATAATTCATAGATTTTCACCCTTAACAAGCCCTCCCCCCATATGGTCTCAAGCCCCCCCAAATTTTTATTATTGTATTAGTAGTAGTGTTAATATTAGTATGTTATGTGTCTTTTTTTTAAGCAAAAGACCTTATATCCTAGTGGTTTAAGAATAAACCCTTTTCAGTCTCTATAATTCTAGGTTGTAAGTTCAAATCCCACTACCAACATTTTTTATTTTTTTCCCGGATTTTTTTTAGCTTTGCAGTTTATATACCAAAACCACCCCGAAATTCTGGTTCCGCCACTGCTCAAAACTCAATCAACTTGACGGATTGCTTTCATAGCTTTCTCCAATTAATCAGCCATATTGGTTATCAAAAGATCGATCGATAATATATCAAATGAGATATTAAAAGAAAGAGCACGAGAAAAGAAAAAACATGGTGAAAGAATCGTAATTTTGAGTGTGTGGATCGAAAGATATGATTGATTGAGCAATTTTGATGATCAAAATTTTAAGCGAGGAAGTTGAAAATTTTGATCCAGATCTGCGTACGTTTGCGTCGGATTTCTTTTCTAGGAGAATAGGGGTATATTCGTCCGGTAGAATTTATTTTATCCTTAATACAACTAAAAAATTGAAGCTGGATTAAAGATTAAATAAGGGGGGAAAATGAATTTTTACCTATTTTTATTTTTTATTTTTTTTGGAGATGTAAACATTTTGTTGGTAAATGAGTTGTTAATATTGAAAATGTATTTTTTTTATTGGAGATGCAAATACTTTATCGGTAAATAAGGAAAAAATAATAAATGATGTATTGAAAATGTAAAATGACAAATAAATAAAAACAGAGTAAATTCTGAAATGTGACAGATAAAAAAAC
Source organism: Gentiana macrophylla (assembly GCA_026214975.1). Taxonomy (NCBI): domain Eukaryota; kingdom Viridiplantae; phylum Streptophyta; class Magnoliopsida; order Gentianales; family Gentianaceae; genus Gentiana; species Gentiana macrophylla. The sequence goes on along the minus strand of CM047805.1, from coordinate 176,775,514 downwards.
GGAGGCAGTATCGTTTATTCATTTTATGAAATAAGTGAAGTTAACTACTACATCCGTCCCATAAAAAGTGTCCACTTTTTCAAAATGAATTGTCTCATAAAAAGTATTTATTTCGAAAATCAATACATCATTTAATGCATTTTTTCCAAACATACCCTATCATAACATTTAATGTTTATATATTCATTTCATATTCCAAAATAGCATATATTATTTGATAGGGTAAATATGTCTATCACTTTTTAAAATACAACACTTTAATTATTTTCTTAATCATGTATCACAATCTGAAAATGGAATGATTTTAAGGGACGGAGATAGTATCATTTATGAAGAAAGAATGAGTTCATTTCCCTGTCCCACATACCCAAAACTGTCATGTCTCAAGCGTTTTGTTATTTATGTACTCCTTCCGTTTTTATTATCTGTCATATTTCAGAATTTCTTTGTTTTTATTTATGTGTTATTTTACATTTCTAATGCATCGTTTATTACTTTTTTCCTCTTTTACCAATAAATTATTTACATCTCCAATAAAAAAAAATTCCAATACATCTCCAATAAAAAAATAGAGAGGATAGCTTTTGTTATTTACAACTCCTCTACCAACAAATTATTTACATCTCCAATAAAAAAATATATATATCCAATACTATATTTTAGACATTTTAATTATTTCATTAATCTATGTGAATCTTCAATCTGCGACGGATAAAAAAAACGGAGGGAGTATGTGTTATTCATAATTGTAGATTTAATGGTACGCGTCAATTGTGTTGTTTTAAACGATGGTTAATAATGGTTGGGTTTAACGGGCTTTATCTTTGAGGCCATCACAATTCCTTCATAAATGATGTATTGAAAATGTAAAATGACAAATAAATAAAAACAGAGTAAATTCTGAAATGTGACAGATAAAAAAACGGAGGCAGTATCGTTTATTCATTTTATGAAATAAGTGAAGTTAACTACTACATCCGTCCCATAAAAAGTGTCCACTTTTTCAAAATGAATTGTCTCATAAAAAGTATTTATTTCGAAAATCAATACATCATTTAATGCATTTTTTCCAAACATACCCTATCATAACATTTAATGTTTATATATTTATTTCATATTCCAAAATAGCATATATTATTTGATAGGGTATATATGTCTATCACTTTTTAAAATACAACACTTTAATTATTTTCTTAATCTGTGTACAATACAAAAATGGACAATTTTTAAGGGACGGAGATAGTATCATTTATGAAGAAAGAATGAGTTCATTTCCCTGTCCCACATACCCAAAACTGTCATGTCTCAAGCGTTTTGTTATTTATGTACTCCTTCCGTTTTTATTATCTGTCATATTTCAGAATTTCTTTGTTTTTATTTATGTGTTATTTTACATTTCTAATGCATCGTTCATTACTTTTTTCCTCTTTTACCAATAAATTATTTACATCTCCAATAAAAAAAAAATTCAATACATCTCCAATAAAAAAATAGAGAGGATAGCTTTTGTTATTTACAACTCCTCTACCAACAAATTATTTACATCTCCAATAAAAAAAATATATTTCCAATACTATATTTTAGACATTTTAATTATTTCATTAATCTATGTGAATCTTCAATCTGCGACGGATAAAAAAAACGGAGGGAGTATGTGTTATTCATAATTGTAGATTTAATGGTACGCGTCAATTTTGTTGTTTTAAACGATGGTTAATAATGGTTGGGTTTAACGGGCTTTATCTTTGAGGCCATCACAATTCCTTCATAAGTTGGAAGAGACATTGCAAGTGGAATATAATAATATTTTGATGCAAGAAGAAAAGCTTTGGCACCAGCGCTCTCATCTTCAACGGTTCGTGGAAGGCGACCGTAAAACACATTTTTACCACATTACTGCAGTGAGAAGGAGGCAGCAAACCTGTATAAAAATGCTGAAAAATATAGACGGTAACTGGACTGTGGATGAAGGCGAAATTCAAGACACGATGAGAAATTTCTTCATAGATTTATACTCCGATGAGCAGAGAACCCACCATTGTGACTGTGAGCTTCGATTTGCTGAACTCTCCGCCATCTTTTAAATAGAAATGTCCAGGAATTAGAAAGTGAGGAAGCGTGCTTTGACATGGGAACTTATTGTTGGAGAAAAAGCCCTTTTTGTAGGGTTGAATAGTCAACTTTTGCGTGATTTACGGAGATAGGCTCCGATGTATGTCATCGAGAGTTATTGATATCATTAAATACTCCATACGGTATACTTGATGATGGGCTTTTGAATCACTTGATTCGGATATCGGGTGAATGCGAAATTAATGGCTAAAGTTGGTAGAAAATATGTAGGAGATGAGAGTTGAAGGGAGGACCTCACCCCATTCTCCCACATAGGTAACTTGAAGCTTGTGAGCTCAAGTAATAAGAGCTAGTGTATACTCTTAGAGATGTGCCCCAAGGGGCAATGCACTTTTGTGCAGGAGGGAGGACTTAGATTATTCCACACGCGCGCACGCCGCCGGCTAGCCGGCTCGGTTCGGGTGTTACTATTAATTTTTTGGACAAAATTTCTTTATGAAATTTACCATAAATTAATTTTGGGATGTGATTGTGTCATTCGACCAATCAGAATTCGTTGAGTCATTCGACCAATTAGAATTCAAAGATGCGTCATCCGACCAATCAGATTGCGTGATTTAATCCCACATGGCGTGAGGAATTAATTGGGACGCCCCAATGACTTTTCCTTGAGGGAAAAGTCGGTCGTTACTTTTCCAAGGGGAAAAGTTTGATGATGTGTTTTGGCCAATCAGATTAAAGCATTGGCTCCTCATTTCCACTATATAAAGAACCCCATGGATGGAGGTTATTCATTGAATTTTCTCTTGTGTCTTTCCACCACAAAGAGTCGGTCATATAGATCTAGACATTGAGTCGAAGAGAAGTTGGAGCACTATGTATGTTCGCCGGAGCTCGGATTTTTGAAGTGCCTCTAAATCCGAGACGTAAAGCCGTTGTATCTTGAGAGACATTTGCTACTACCGTGGGCACCATACCGGAGCAATTTGTCTTAAGGAAAGAGTAACTACTCGCCTCGGTTTTTCTTAGTCCTTTATTTTGTGCACAATACCTTTATTGTCTATTGTTTGAATCAGATATGTATGATGATATTTAGTTTGTTATATCTATACTATTCACATGATTTATTTTCTAGATTTATTATTCCGGAATTTAATCCGTAATGAATATGTTCCGTAAATCACTCCACACACGACTGTTCCGTAAATCACTCCACACACGACACCTATCCCAACACTTATAAAACTGCTGGACCGGGCGGGCTACCCCTTGTTTTCTTTAAAAAAATGAAGGGGAATTATTGGGCATTCGGTGATAGAATTTGTCAAGAAAGCATTCAATGATCAATCGTTCCCTACAGAGATGAATGAAGTCCTTATCAGCCTTATACCCAAGGTGGAATGTCCCGAAACGGCTGCACAATTCTGCCCCATTGCTCTAGCTAACGTCATTGTGAAAATTATTACCAAGGTGCTAGGAAACAAACTTCGGCTGGTCATTGGCGAAATTATTAGCCAGAACCAAAATGCTTTTATTCCGGGTAGAAGTGGGGCTGAGAACATTATTTTGGCACAGGAGATCATGCATTTCCTGCACAACAAAAAGGGTAAAACAGGGTACATGTTCATTAAGGTTGACTTGGAGAAAGCGTACGATCGTGTGGATTGGTTCTTCCTCCGAAATGTGGATTGGTTCTTCCTCCGAAATGTCTTGAGATCTATAGGCTTGAAAGAAAGCATTTTGAACTTACTTATGTATTCGATCACTTCATTTCGATTATCTGTACTCTGGAATGGCTCGAAATTAGAGGCTTTCACCCCAAAACGCGGTATGAGGCAAGGTGACCCAGCACCGCCGTATTTATTCGTGCTATGTATGGAAGTTCTGAGTAAGATGATTAATTCAGCAGTAGAAGATGGTACTTGGAAACCCCTTCGCATCACCAAACAAGGTCCACCAATATCCCATATTTTCTTCGCCAATGATTTATTACTATTTGGAGAAGCAACAGAGGCTCAAGCAACAGTAATGGAGCGAGTGCTTAACGAGTTTTGTAGGTGTTTGGGACAGAAGATCTGCCTGGCTAAATCTAAATTCTATACCTCCAGAAATGTGGGGGCGGGCATGCGCAACAACATATCTGAAAGGAAATGATTTTCCCCTTCATTTTTCATTGATGTCTGTACATTCATATATACAATTACATGGCTTGATTCTAGGCTATGAATCATAATACAATAAATGCAAATCATTGACTCTAGTCTAAGTATGGATGGAAAAATATTTACGAAATATTTACATATTCTAACACACCCCCTCAGTGGAAGCGGGAGGTTCGCGTACGCTGAGACTGGCACAAAATTCTTCGAATAATACACGTGAAAGCCCTTTGGTAAAAATATCGGTGATCTGGTAGCGGGAAGGGACATGAAGTACACGAACATGGCCACGAGCAACTTTTTCTCGGACAAAATGAATATTCATTTCAACATGTTTGGTGCGCTGATGTTGGACGGGATTGCTGGAGAGATATATGGCACTCACATTATCATAATATACGAGGGTGGCTTTATGGATCGGATAGTGAAGTTCCAAAAGTAAGTTGCGGAGCCAACATGATTCAGACACGACATTAATGACGCCTCTATACTCAGCTTTGGCACTGGATCGAGACAGAGTGGGTTGGCGTTTGGAGGACCAGGAGATGAGGTTATCGCCGAGAAAAACACAATAGCCAGAGGTGGACCGGCGAGTGGTAGGACAACCTCCCCAATCAACATCGGTGTACGAGACAAGGGAGGAGACTGAGGATTTGTAAAGGTGAAGCCCAAAGTCCAGTGTGCCTTGAAGATAACGCAGAATGCGTTTGAGAGCATTCATATGAGAGTCCTTAAGATCATGCATATGTAGACATATTTGTTGGACGGCATAAGGCTATTTTGGGATTGCGAGGAAGAGGGGGTGGGACGGTGGTGGTTAGGAGATTATACAGTTGTTTGGGCTTGAAAATGCCATGCATAGCTCGGGTAGTAATAGTATGGTTGATAGAGGGGTCCGCAATAGGTTGGGTGGGCGAATTGGGCCGAGGAGACGAAGAAGGGGATGGAGCAGCAAAGCTGGAGCTGGGCTGGGCCGTTTGAAGAGCAGGGCTTTCAAGAGATGGGCTACGGAGAAGTGTTGGTGGGTGAGGTTATCCAATGCGCTATCCATGCAATTTACATCGGTTCTGGGTGACTATCTGGGAGTCCCGATTATTCAAAGCCGGTTGAAGATGACCTATTTCACATCACTGCTTGATAGAATGAGGTCAAAGCTTGCTTCCTGGCGCTCAAGAACTTTATCTAAAGCAGGGAGAAACATCTTAATCAATAGCTCTTTATCCACTCAAGCCTACTATCATATGCAAACCTTTAAATTACCGCTATCTATAACGTCGGCCATGGAACGAGTCTGCCGAGAGTTCTTATGGGGTGATGAGGATGGGGCTCGAACAATGCACATGATTTCCTGGAATAAAATATGTAAACCAAAGGAGTGGTGTGGCTTGGGAATCCGCAAACCACAGGAAATGAATCTAGCTTTCTTGGGCAAACTAGTATAGGATCTAATCCATCTGAAGGACCGGTTGTGGGTAAATGTGCTATCTCATAAATATGTCGAGCTGACAGCCTCACCAAAAGCCGGCTGCTCCCCCTTCTGGTGTGGCCTTTGCAAAGCCTACTCCATCCTATGGAAAGGCCTAGCAAACGAGAACAACGTTTTTGTTTGGAAAGAAGAACCGATGGGCGGCTATACAGTTGCTTCCGGATACATGTTCCAGTTGCAGGAGCATGCGCATGATATTGTCCCGGACGAGGAAAAAAGCATATGGCGACAAATTTGGAGTCTAAAGGGTCCAACTCGTGGGAGTTATCTTATTTGGAGTATGAAACATGAAGGGATGCCAGTCTACGAAATACTAGCGAAACGACGTATTATTCCATCACCGTTAAGCCCACTTTGTGGCATGGATTCGGAATCCATCTTACACGCTATGAGGGACTATAACTGGGCAAGTCAAGTTTGGTGCTCGCTTTTACCTAGTGAATCGTGGAACAAATTTTTTTCGGCAAGTTCTACGGCAGACTGGATCGAGTTGAATTTGAAGAGAGGCATTGATTCCAATCTCGGGTCACCAAAATGGAGATATACTTGGAGGGAAGCTATCTATGGAATTTGGCTATGGAGGAACAAGATCGTTCATGACACGGCAAGCGAGCACCCCCCAGCTTTTGTGTTCTCATCGCAAGCAGTTGAACGAGCAAAGAATCTTCACCTAGCTTGGCGATAACTCGTAAATTTTTGTTTTTTTCATGTTGCTCAACTTATTTTTTTATTTAGCATTTCGTTGCTTGTTTGACGCTTTTGATACATTATATAGCTTGTTTGGGTGGCCATGTTTGACATATTAAATAAAAGCGATCGTTTCAGAGATAAATAAAAGAAAATAGTGGTTGGTTTTTAGATCTTGCATTTGAATGAGAACAGGTTGGCTTTAATTATATAATAATATTGAAGTAATTGCATTTTGTATGCGTTGTTTTTAAACAATTTGTGATTTACAATAAAAACAAATTATGTTCATAAAAACCTTGAAAAACCGAAACCTAACTGAATCAAATGAGACCGAGTTTTAACAAAATGTTTGATTTTTGTTTATAAAATTATAAAAAAATTAATTCAACGATTTGCTTTTATAAATTGAAGCATTGGGTAGAATATTCTAAATTCATATCTATGAGGCCGGGTGTAATGGTTATAAAAGACAATATTCTAAATTCATATCCGAGAGGGGTAATGGTTATACATTACAATTGTGGAAGAGAAATTGTCAAAAAGGATAGAGGTAGTGAAAAATTGTGAAAAGAATATACACTGCATCTGAAAGGACAGAATTATCCTTGCCACATTAAAGACTTCAATTCCACTATCAAATAAATCCATTAATTTTTTTATCAAACAAATCCATTGCCAAACAAATTCACTAAACAAAAAAGAAAAATGACACAATCATACAGTGGAATGACAATCTATCATTTTTATGGTTTTCTTTCATCCTGTCAACTAAATGCCAATGTATAATTCTTGAATTTGTCTTTTTTAACATTTGTTTATAAATAAAACAGATAAAAAAGACAAAAGGGTTCACTAAGAGATTACGTGTTTATATAAACAAATTTTTTAAGAGATATCCCTTTCACATTCACATGAGAATGAATCAGTGGGAATGAAAAGGATGGCTCTAAACGAGATATTACATGGAAGACAGACGAGAATGGATAATGTTAGCAGCAGGTCAAACTAATTAAAACTACTACCAGGCCCTTATTTACTTGTGCGATAATTATCCAGGGCATATTTTACTTGTACTAAAATATTTTCAAAGAATTGACTATATACATAACGTTCATATGCATTATTGGTCAATGGTGTAATAATTAAGCAATCAATCGCGTAAAATTATTCTTTGGAAATCATCAGCAAACTAATCCCAGAGGAGGAATGATACAACCGCAACCATATAACACAACCAATTGACACAACAATGATTTACATTATTGATTTTTGTAGAATCAATATATATATATATATATATTTGTTCATCAGTTGACTATAGAAAGTGTATATTTTAAAAGTTAATGATCCTTATGGTTTTGACTGTGGGCTTTTTTTTTTTAATCTTAAGGATTGCTATAACTCGTATAAGAGCATTATTATGAGTCTTCCTATCTCTGTCCTAAAAAAATTATTAAAATATACATATCCTTTATTTTACAATAATTAAATTCGTGATCTTCTACATCGAACTTCCTATTTCACATATTACACCATTAAAATATTCATCTTTATCTATTAAAATTTTTTCAAAATTAATTTTTGTTAGAAAGAGAGAGAAATAAGTAAAAAATATGTAGGGTGAGCTACACTACCACCCTATATTTGGGATGACACTGTTTATGGTCCCTATTGTAGGGAAAGAATGGAGAGGCTGATGCAGTGTGTTTTTGGTTGTATCCCTATTGTGGAGATAAAAGAAGATGTAGGGAGTTTGATGCTAATGCTCTAACATTACCTACGTCGCAATCAAAATGCAGCTCATTACTATTGGAGGGCTTCATGATCATACACACCAAACATTCGAGACTTCGGGTTGGTCTCAGGCTTAGGCTAGCATCAGCATCTGCTAAATTATTGATCCATAGCTTCCTCAAAGCCATATATGGGGAGGCCCTAGGCTCGTTTAACACTTCGTAGCCGCTCTAAACTGTCCCCAAGGCTCATGCCTCTGGATCGAGGCATCATGCCCGCCTCAACATAGCCTTGCACGTTGACTTTATATACATGCAGTAGTTATGAATTAAGCCTTCATCATTGATACCACATCGAGAATCGTTGGCATATTTACCCCTACACTACCTGGTCATGAAGAAAGTCAGTTAAAAGCCATCAACTTTAGAGATAAAACATATTATACATATTGTATAGATTAAAGAAGCAAATTAATGAACTATTTTTCAAAGGTTAAAGGTTGTGAAAGACAATTTTAATCTAAAATGGTTGAGAATGACAGTTACTACATGTGTTACTACAATTTTGTACATATGTTACTACATTTTGTCATTCTCAACCATTTTGTATCTTATCTTGTCTTTCTGGCCTCTGTCCCATTTTTCAATATAATAGGACCTAAATACCTCTCATCAATAAATAGGTTACACGTTTAAATAAGAAAAAACGATATATTAATGAGTTGTGAAAAAGAAAACAATACATCAAATGTTGTATTGTTTGTGAGATAGACTTATAATATTGGGAAAAAAAAACTAGAATGAATTATATATCGGGACGGAGAGAGTAGTAGTCATAAATAAGGCTGTTTACACATGACCAATAATCAAGATTGATTATGGGTTTGATTGTGGTCTTTTTTGGGTTAATGTTTGTTAAAATCTCGTATAGCTCGTATTACTACGTCACAATAAAGATGAATCTCATATATTAGAGGGTCTTACAGTCTCTCACACCCGACATATGAGACTTCGGGTTGGTCTCATGCTTACCATGCGTTAAATTATAGATACGGAGGCTTAATGACTCGAAACCATGGGCAGGTCTCAGACTCGTCTTACACTTACTTAGTAGCCACTCTGAAGTCTGAACTATTCCAAAGGCCATGAACATGTCTCTGGCCCGAGACACTCTGTTACTCTCTTACATCAATTTAGTCGTTCATGTTGACTTTACATACACAATATTTCTGGAGTAGACGGTAGACCTTCATCATAGTCCACAATGAGAATCATTGGCAGATTTACCCCTACACTTCACAATGACTTTGCTTATGTCATTACGTGCAATATGGTCATAACCGTACATCTCTTTTACATTGGTTCGAGGTTTATATAGACATCAAGTTCCCACAGAAGCGGATCTATGATTCTATATACCTTAGCAGTGGGGAACGTGCCCCCACTATATATATTTTCACGATTTTTATTTATATTAAAACGATGTTGTTTTACTGTTAATACTTAATACATATCAAAATATCGTGGAGGTATATCAAATGCCATTGTAGTGCCTTGGCATGACTTGCATTGCTTGATATGATTTTATATTCTTTGTGAGAAACATTGGCAACGAATAGTTAAATTATCCCAAAGCTTATAGTGATAACTAATTTATTTCTCACGATAATTAAAGTATCATTGATAACAATCATAAAAGATATTATAAAGCATCCCATTTTATAAAAGGGTCAATTATTTAAAAGGACTGATTTTCAACTTATTAGGGGTAATAGGACACTCCGAAATCTTATTTAGTTATAAGGACATTCTAATTTCAAGTGGATAAAGAGGAAGAAGGAAAAAATAAAAACAAGGGAAAAAAAAAGAAGCGCTTTGGTTTTTTTTTTTTTTTTTTTTTAAAAATTTTAAATTCACCATATTCTAAATGTCATATATTTTGATCTAAAACTCGGATCATCATAATTTTTTCACTAAAATTCATATTTTTCGTCTTCTTTATTCTAAAATCAAATTTGATATTTTTACGAATAAATTTCATAAAATCAAATTTTTTTTTCATAAAAATCGACGTGACGTATTGATCACCGTCATGCATTGACCACCTATCCGGATGCATTGGCCACCGGGATCCATTAACCACCCCGATGCATTCACCGCCGCGATTCATTGGCTACCATGATGTATTGACCGCCACGATCCATTGGCAACCTTGATCAGTGACATCTCATTGTAGCGATTTATGCAATGACGTCTCATTGTAGCGATTTATGCAGTGACTTCTTATTGTAGCGATCTATGTAGTGATGTCTTATTGTATCGAATTATGCAGTGACGTGTTATTGTAACGATTTATGCAGTGACGTGCTATTGTAACAATTTATGTATACCTTTGGTTGTAAAAATATGCATTTAAACCAAAAAAAACAAAAGAAATACAGTTATTTTACAAAGTTATCGAAAATTTAAATCAACACTAATCAAATAAACCAACATCAATCAAATATTTAAAGATAACAAAGAAATAAAGTTACTTTACAAAGTTATCAAATGTGTGTATCAAGTTGTATATGCGGTGACATCAATATCATTGCATCAGTTATCTAATTGTAAATACAATCATCAATGTCACCGCTTGACATCAATGTCACCGTAAAAGTCGTCAATGTCCCCGCATCGACATCAATGTCCACCGCGTAAGTCGTTAATGTCACTGCGTAAGTCGCCAATGTCATCGCGCATAAAACCTAACAACCGCATCGATCACCACCGCTCTTCTTTTTGCATTTCTCCAAATGTGGAGCTTTTAATATGGATAAGTACAAGTTTGGTGAAACTACAAAGACTCTTCACTATGACTCTTGTAATGGCCACACGCTTGTTTGTGCCCTCATGATAATTGGATTCATTGTGGAATCCTCAATTCTTTAACACGATCTTGAATGTTTAGCTTAATGTCCTGCATCATTCATCAATGTCATCGCATCGGACATCAATGTCACCGCTTGTAAATCAATGTCACCGCATAAGTCATCAATGTCACCGCTCTTGACATCAATGTCATCGCATCTTAAAAAAAAATCAATGTCACCAGCGCGTTTTTTTTTTCTTCAGCGTTTTTTTTTTGCTTTTGTTTTGTTTTTTTTTCCCCCTTCCTTCCTTCCTTCATTTTTCTTCTTTATCCACTTCAAAATTAGAATGTCCTTATAACTAAATAAGTTTCCTTCTTAAAATTAGAATGTCCTTATAACTAAATAAGATTTCGGAGTGTCCTAAATGATCATTAATTCTCTAACGACGGCCTTATAACTAATTTGCACTTTATAAAATGGGATACATATCGCAACGTTTTGGATACTTGTGGTTGGGATTTGAGGAAATAATATGGCTTGTTTCCTATATATATATATATATATATATATATATATATATATATATATATATATCCTTACTTATATGAAAGCTGAGCTTTTCTTCCATAAAAAGGCCACGTCCACCGTTAAGGATTTTGTGCAATGTAGTCCATTAAAAAATACGTCTACCAAATCCCGTCCACTTCCAACTAATTCCGATTAAAAAATACCCAAAATAGTACCGTTTAGGCTTTTGCACAATATAGCCCATTAAAAAATACACCCCACCAAATCCTGTCAAGTTTCAACTAATTCCCATTAAAAATACCCAAAATAGTTCTCAAAATAAAACTTCCGGTGGATAGTTCCTATGCCAAAAAGGCCAACCCTTTTATTTCTTCTCTTTCTTTTGCGTCACACACTCGCAGACAGCGCTGCCAGTACACCAACCACCGCCGATGCGGTTCTTTGCTCCAATTCCAAACCAGTCAGTGGTTGGAGTGGGTTTGTTTAACAGAGGGTAGTTGGCCGACTTTGATTTTCACATGCATGTGATCAGTGTGAAAGAGAATGGATGGTGATTATATTGAATGGATTTGGCAGATTGGGTTGGTAAGTATACTGTGCTGCCTCATTCTTGATGCTTATAGTCTATGTATCTACGTTTTCACTTTGTCCATAAAAGTATTGGAGAGCGATTTTTTTATTAAAAGCCTGGACCTTCATTATCACATAATTTCTCAAGCAAACAATAAGGTAAATAGTAGAATCGACCTACCCTTTTGCTTTCTTTTTTTCTAAGATTTTCCCCAAAATGAAACGTGTTCTTGAGTATTACATTTTCTTGGATATATGTGTGTTGGCCACGGTTTTTTTCATTATCAAATACTTCTAATTATGTGTTTATTCTGGTTGCAAATTTTTTTTTCGAAAGGAACACATTTCAGGATTTTGAGTATTAGCTTTTCCTTTGTATAAGTTTTCCTATCTTCTTCATGTCTTTTGCAGGCTCGTGTCAGGAATTGGATTGATCTGGTGATTCTTGTAAGGTATTATTCTTTCTGTTTATGTTTCCTTCCTGTCTTGTTTCTTGGCTTCACCTTCTCGTGATCCTTTTGGTGCTTAAATGTGTGTATATATGTCATGCCTTTATTTGTTGTTTGTTTTTTTGGGTTTTGGGGTGTGTTTGTCATTTACAATAGTCGTGATTTGTGAGTTTTTAGTACCTGTAGATAATAGTCGTGATTTGTGATTTTTTAGTACCTGTAGATGTGTGCTCGGACATCGGATTTTCTGGGATGTGTTGTTCATTTGAAATCCTGTTTTAGTGTGGTCATTAATGTCTTATCAAAGTATTGTGTCTGCTTTTTGTAGTAATCGTCTGTGTTCTTATAATGTATTGATGTTCTGATATTTGTTTGGCCGTCTATGTGATATTTTCGTTCTAACGTGAGCCTATGTTTTTAAAAATTAACAAACAACATCAAGGTTTGTTGTCAAAGTTGTGTGGTGTTGCTGTATTTTTAATAATGAATGCACTTCATTCTGGTTCAAATCTTGCCAGATGTCTGATTTTCTTTTCTAGAGATATGGTTAGCTTTGTTAGGCATGCTACTGCTGCTCTTGTTGTTCTCTGTTTGATTTTGTCATGAAAATTACAGTGGGCTGACATTGCGGGGTGCACACACAAACACTTGTTCTGCTATTGGCCATTTCATATGCATTAATTGTCTGTTATTGCAATAGCATCCTTTTGGCTGTTTAAATGTGTGTATATATGTAGTGCCTTTATTTGTTGTTTGTTTTTTGGGGTTTTGGGGTGTGTCTGCCATTTACAATAGTCATGATTTATGATTTTTTAGTACCTGTAGATGTGTGCTCAGACATCGGCTTTTTTCGGGATGTGTTGTTCATTTGAAATCCTGTTTTAGTGTGGTCATTAATGTCTTATCAAAGTATTGTGTCTGTTTTTGTACGTACCGTCCGTGTCCTTATGCATATTGATGTTCTGATATTTGTTTGGCCGTCTATGTGATATTTTCGTTCTAATGTGAGCCTATGTTTTTAAAAATTAACAAACAACATCAAGGTTTGTTGTCAATGTTGTGTAGTGTTGCTGTGTTTTTAATAACGAATGCACTTCATTTTGGTTCAAATCTTGCAAGATGTCTGAATTTATTTTCTACAGATATGGTTAGCTTTGTTAGGCATGCTACTGCTGCTGTTGCTGTTCTTTGTTTAATTTGGTCACGAATATTACAGTGGGTTGACATTGCAGGGTGCACACACAAACACTTGTTCTGCTATTGGCCATTTCATATGCATTAATTGTCTGTTCTTGCAGTACTTTACTCATATGTTTAACATCTACCTCACTTATTTATTGCATATTCATATGTATTTCAATTTGTCTACTGCTCTTCTTGGGATGCTATTCTTTTAGTATGCATCTTTGGTATTAATGCAGACCCCAAAACAGTCTGTCCTTGTTACTATTTAATGTTCTTCGTAACTGTTGTCTTTCTGCATTTGATGATCTTTATCATTACACTACCCCATTCATAGAGTTAAAGTCTTGCTTCATTGGAATTCTTTGATTTTGGATGGTACGGTAAATTTTGGAACTCTGCTGGTAAAACCCCTGCATGCTTATATATATATTGATACAAATGTTCATTTTTACCAATAGTCTGAGTTATATATATTTCGCTTCCTGTACATTCGGTTACTGCATATTAACACTTTCATCTTTTACCATTTGCTATGCATTCACTATTTAAAAACCAAATACCCAGGCATGTGTTTTATCTTCTCCATGCCTCCTCTAGCATTGTTCTTTTCTTTAATCTTCTTAGCAATTTCATACTTTGTTCTGGTTTGTACATTTACTCTGACATTCAGTGTGGTCTTACATTTTCATACATGTACTTACGTATTGTGTTTTGCTGTTGTTGGCTGCTGATTCAGGCGTTTTCCATACGAGGTTTGTACATTTCTCTCCATTCTCTTATCATTTTCTGCTTTCTTCCTTGCGGGTGTTGCTTGTTGTCTTTAGCTGAGGCACTGCTTGTGTTGTTGCTTTTCGTAGTCGTACACCATTAACATTTTTTACTTATTCATTGTGATCTTTGCAGATCTTGGCTGCTACCTAAACTCTTTTCCAGAACAGGTTTGTATATCTTTCTCTTTACAACTGTCGTAATGGGCTTCTTTGTTAAAAATGTTGTTTCTTGCGTTCTCTGGATGTACCTGATTTGTTGTTTTAGTTCATAGACGTTCACTTCAGTTTAGTAATCCTGCTTGGTTAGGTTCTTATTTCTTTGACTACCAGCTGTATGCATGACTTCTTTATCTGTGCATCTGCCTTGACTATCAGAGTTTGGTCTGTCAGGCATTGTTTATGACATTCTGTACTACCCATTCAGTTTTCTTTGTGTCTTCATCTTAGCCTTGTGCATATATGTGCTCATTAGCTAACCGAGTTTTTAGTTTTTGCCTCACTTGCATTGTAGCCTTGTTCTGTTCTTAATGCTGTTTTAATATTTCTTCCAGTGTGTCTGCACTAGGCCTTGCAATCTGTATGGCTTTTTTCGATGCCTGCATCTATCCTTGGTTATACTGTGTATCCATGCTTCGAATGTTTGGTGGTGTGGTTTCACCTCTTAGTCTTAATTGTTCTTGCACTACATTCTCATATCATTCACTCTCTGCACCTGCTTTCCTCTGTGGGCTTCTTCATTTATTTTATCTCTGCTCTTTTAAAACTGTGTTCATGTCGTCATTGGTTTCAGGAGTGTTTGTTTGATCCTCTGTTCTGCCGTTCCTGACTTGGTCAATCTGTTGTCCCTAGAGCCCCTTTTGTCCAATTAATCAGTATATGATATTTTTGTCTTTGAAACAACCTAATGAGCATTAAAGGCAAGGCCAGGCCTAGGCCATTGTTTTCTTTGCCTGAATTTTCTGCCCAAACCAATGCCTTGCCTGCCTCTCCTACTATAGATAACCAAACTGTTAGTCCGACGCATGTTCGGTCTTCTGACTTCTAAACATCATCATGTAGACCTAATAAGATTGCTAGGCATTCTTGTCTACAATCAGAGCCACTTAATTCTCTGAATAGTAACACGCTTCTCTCATGTATGCCTTCAATAACGCAAGACTACAGAGAGCCGACTGGAAATTCTTCCACTTGTGTCCCTACCGTGCTAAGTCACTCCGAGAACAGAGCTGTGGCTGTCCTTCAATACAGGCATAAAAGACTCATGCGTAAGCAAGGCCTCGTAAGTACAAGACCATGTACTGTGTCTCGTGGTCTTTTAAGCCATACCGAGGAAGGCTCGGTCCCTGGTCCAGCACCACATTCTACTCTTTCAGGTCCCCAAAAAAAACCGAAAAGATATAAAAAAAAAGAAAAATGCGCCTGTCGGTAGGGAATGTCTATCTTTTATACTTGAGACTCCTCTCATCTTGGATACTGTCTTTGATTGCCACCACTGTGGTGCAAAGAAGTTTCCATATGAGACAGCAAATCTTTGTTGTTCGGACGGTGATGTTACTCTTGTTCAGAATGCTATACCAAATCGTCTACGTGATTTGCTTCTTGCCTCATGTGCATCCGAACCTAGGAGCTTCAGGGTCATGATTCGAGCGTACAACAACCACTTGGCTTTTACCTCTTTAGGTGTCAAATATGACAAGAAACTTGCGAAAAGAAATAAAGGAGTGTATACATTTAGAGTTCAAGGCCAAGTTTACCATTGGATTAATGATTTAGAACCAAACAAAGGTACTCCTGATAATCTACAATTCTACTACCATGATACCGACTACGAGCTTACTACACGAATGTCTGTGTGTCCAGATTTAGATAAACAAACCTTACAGTTGCTGCTGGATGTTTTGAGTGTTAACCCTTACGCTCGCTTCTTTCGTACATTGTCGACCATACCATGCTTGGATGACCGACAGATAATCTTGAGACATAATCCTGCAGTCAATAGCAAGACATATAGCAAGCCTACGGTTTCACAGGTTGCTGTCCTGCTTGCGGCTGACGAAACATCCAATGATGTAAGCCACAGGGATATACGGGTCTATAAACATAGCGGCGAGTCCAAAATAATCCAATATTATTTTGGCTGTTATGATCCGCTTCAGTACCCGTTGATATTTCCTTATGGTGATCCTGGATATTGGCACCGAGGAATTCCCAAGAATGGAGTTAAGAAGAAAAGGATAAGGGTTTCTCGTCTCCCAACCACTTCAGGCATTACCTCTCCAGAACTATTTTCAAGTGTTGAACAAATGCTTAGGTCTAAAGAACAAGGTAATCATAATTCGATGTATCTTTTCTATTCAATCTTTCTTCTCTACAAATCTCATTGATCTTCTCACACTTACAGCTGCTGCTGCATTTGGCGAAGATCATTCCTTCGTATCGTTGAGAGAATATTATTCATACAAATTTCAAATAAGAGATAATGATGAATCACACATACTACATTACGGTAGACTGTTCTAGCAATACTGCGTAGATATGTATGTGAAGTTAGAGACACAAAGGTTAGACTTTTTTAGAGCTAAAGCAAAGCAAGAAGAGTTTAGGCAAGAATTCTTATAAGGGATTGTCGATGCGCTTGGGAGTGGTGAGAGTGAACCGTCAAAGATAGGTCAACGCATTGTCTTACCAGGAAGCTCCATTGGAGGGCCTCGTCATATGCGTAAGAAATACGTAGATGCAATGACATTGGTTCAAAAATTTGGCAAACCTGATATATTCCTTACAATGACATGCAATCTTAATTGGACTGAATTCAAAGAACGGTTACTCCCAACAGAAATAGCACAAGATAGACCAGATTTAGCAGCTAGAATATTCCATGCCAAGGTTGAGGAGCTTAAGGTTGAACTTTTTAAAAAAGAAATATTTGGTGAGGTGACAGCATACACATATGTTATTGAATACCAAAAACGTGGCTTGCCTCATGCACATTTCTTACTAATCCTGAAAAAAAAATATAAACTGCTTAGCCCTGCTGAATACGATAAAATAGTTTCTGCCGAACTCCCTGATGCAAATTTGTATCCTTCTTTATATAAGGCTGTAGTCAAGCATATGTTGCACGGTCCATGTGGCAAGCTAAACCCATCAAATGTTTGCATGAGCAAAAACAGCACTTGCAAGAACATGTATCCTAGAGATTTCTGTGCTGAAACAACAGCAACAGATGATTCCTATCCAAAATATCGTAGGAGAAACGATGGCAAGAGTGTGTATGTGCGCGGAACATGGTTGGACAACAGATGGGTTGTTCCTCATTCCCCTTACTTGGTTGCCTTATTTGACTGCCATATCAATGTAGAAATATGTACTTCAATAAAGGCTGTCAAATACATCTATAAGTACATATGCAAAGGTAGTGATAGGATACTTTTCCAGCTCTCTAACCCTTCTGAACAGACAGCTGTTGTCGATGAAATAACTAACTTTGTTTCTGCTCGTTGGATATCACCTCCTGAAGCCATGTGGAGAATTTACAGATTTCCAATGAGTGAGATGAAGCCACCTATTATTCCTTTACCTCTGCACTTAGAGAACTACCAACCAGTGAGATTTAAAATCAATCAAAACCTAAACACTTTAATACATGATCAACAGAATCACAAAAGTATGCTGACAGAATTTTTTGCAATGAACCAAACAAATGAAACAGCAAAGGCACTTAGATGCACATATCCAGAATTCCCTACACATTTTGTATGGATTTCAGGAAAGAAAAGATGGCAGCCGAGAAATAAAGGTGAATCAATTGGCAGGATTGTAACTGCACACCCTACCGAAGGTGAGAGGTTTTACCTTAGAATGTTGTTGTCGGCCATCCGTTGTCCTACCTCTTATGACAGCCTAAAAAACTTCGATGGCAATGTTGCAAATAGTTTCCGTGAGGCAGCATTGTTCACGGTCTGTTAGAAGCCGATAATAGTCAAGAGTTATGTTTAGAAGAAGCATCTGTATTCCAGATGCCATACGAACTAAGACGGTTATTTGCGAGCATTTTAGTTTACTCTACTCCTAATGATCCACAGTCACTCTACCTAAAATTTGAAGCTGCTATGTCCGAAGACTTCTCGGTCGATCGAAAAATGAATACAGCACAAGTAAGGAATGCCACTCTTCGTCAAATTAATTCTTTCCAACAATCAATGGGTAAGACTCTAGAAACATATTTCTCCTTCGAATCAAACCAACCACATCATTTATACGACGACCTCAGGAAAGAGATAAGAATAGAAGCTAATTTAATTGTTTCTGCTGAGGATTTGTCACTAAAATACATGCTCAATTCAAGACAGAAAGAACTGTTTACTCTAATCACAGATACAGTATATGAAGGGAAAGCAGGTGCATTTTTTGTTGATGGCCCTGGTGGCACAGGAAAGACCTTCTTATATAGGGCTTTACTTGCAGAAATAAGGTCCAAAGGTTCATTCGCATTAGCTACTACTACATCAGGCATAGCAGCTTCAATTCTACCTGGCGGTAGAAC
This sequence comes from Gentiana macrophylla, assembly GCA_026214975.1. Taxonomy (NCBI): domain Eukaryota; kingdom Viridiplantae; phylum Streptophyta; class Magnoliopsida; order Gentianales; family Gentianaceae; genus Gentiana; species Gentiana macrophylla. Next base: position 176,756,473 of record CM047805.1, on the reverse strand, counting down.
TGCTCATTCACGTTTCAAGATACCACTTGACACAAATGAGTTTCCAACATGTAGAGTAAGTAAACAATCTGCCCTTGCCCAACTAATAAAAGAAAGCAACCTAATTATATGGGATGAAGCTCCCATGGCCAAGAAATCAGCCCTTGAGGCTTTAAATGATTTGTTGCAAGACCTAATGAACAACACTAAAATCTTTGGTGGTAAAGTGGTTGTCTTAGGCGGTGACTTTAGGCAAACTTTACCGGTTGTTACAAGAGGTACAAAATCTCAGACACTTAATGAATGTTTGATAAATTCTCCCTTGTGGCGTAACATAACCAAACTTTATCTTACTGAAAATATGAGAGCAAAAACAGATCCAGCCTTCACATCATTATTGATGTCAATAGGAGAAGGTGTAGAAAATACAGAAGATTCTGGTTTAGTAACTTTACCTGCTGCATGCATTGTTCCAAATAGCGATGACGAAGAATCTGACCTTGCTAGACTGATAATATCTGTCTACCCTACATTTCATTCACAAGAGCCTACCTCATATCCACTAAACAGCTCAATCTTGACTACTAAGAACGAGTTCGTAGATGAAATTAACAACATGATGATAAATAGCTTTCCCGGGATCGAAGTTGAATATAGAAGTTATGATGAAACCCTCAACCCTGATTTGCAAGGTCAATACACTGAATAATCTTTCACCCAATGGGCTGCCTCCACATAGACTGATTCTTAAAGAAAACGCTCCAATAATCTTGCTAAGAAATCTAGATCCGTCAGAAGGCCTTTGTAATGGCACCCGCTTAATATGTAGAGCTCTTAGACGAAATGTAATAGAAGCTGAAATTGCTTTAGGAGAATTTGCTGGAAAACATGTCTTCTTTCATAGAATTCCACTTCAACCAACAAACGATGAATGTTATCCGGTTCCTTACAAGCGTGTCCAATTTCCTATACGCTTGTGTTTTGCTATGACTATAAATAAAGCACAAGGGCAAACCCTTGACAATGTTGGTGTTTACCTTAAAGAACCAGTATTCTCACATGGCCAATTGTACGTCGCATTATCTCGTGCAAGATCATCATCATTAGTTAAGCTTCTTATAAGGAAAAATTCAATCCATGATTCCCAGCCATTCACGACTACAAACATTGTGTATAAAGAGGTCTTATCTATGTAACAAATGTAAGCTATTGCAGCGTTGCTTTTTATTCCTCAAATTTCATTCATGTCTTTACGTTGCCTACGAAGTTTGTAAAGAAAATTATTAGTGCATGAACGTCAATGATGCAGCTCAACTTTAACTGTGGCTTCTTTTACACTCGCTCATTTCACTTTTAAATATATATATCAATGTTTTACTTATCTTTGACAGTATGCTGGTCTGTTTATTTACGAAAAATATTAATATCTTACATTTATGTTAACAACAGCAATGGCATTGGTACCTAAGAGAAAATTGTCCTATGTTTCTGAAATTGATCGAGACTCAAACCTGTGGACAGTTGTCGTTCAAGTCGTGGAAAGTCACCGGTCTGACGTAAGCTCTGGCAGGCGCGGTGGACAACCCAGAACATACAAGCGGTACCTCCTGGTTGACGAGCATGTAAGTTGAAGCACAGAATTCATCTTATCTTTCATGTAAATTTAAACTAAATATACTGCTATTCTTGAATAAATGCGTGTAAATATTTATAGACAGCTGCATTTCTGTATCGTGAATGTACAGGGAACAAAAGTGTCCGAAATTGTTTACGAAAACGACATCCGCTACTTCTCAACTTCTCTTCAACCTTTCAAACGTTATATGATTTCAAATGCTGCTTTGTTTCATCAAAATATGTTTCCATCGACTTCATGTTCAACTTTTCTTCTGACTGTACTTTTTTTTATCTTTCTATTATATCTGCAGTGTCTTTTTATTAACACAACTTCTCCTAGGATGTTCTTTATGCATTCTAAACATCCAAAATCCAGGCATTGCTACATTTCCTTTTCGAAATCAATCTACAACAACCTTTCCAGGGCCATATTGCTGTGCATTGCACGGCAACAACCACTAGTATATATATATATATATATATATATATATATATATATCACGTTATGACTAATCATATAAAAATGTGTTGTTTTATTTTATGTGCACATACATCATCACAATAGCATTTTCCTTTTGTTAAATGTCAATGGCTTAGCACGTCCCATTTTTATTTTATTTTTTCGGGGGCGTGGAGGGGGGGGGGGGGGGATAGAGAGACATTGTCAGATACAGAAAAATATCTCAATAAACAATATCGTTTTTTAGATTTTGGTGGCACTGCCCCCCGCATCACCTTATTTGGGTCCGTCCCGGTAGGAGAAAACAAAAATAATTTTTAAATTAGTGTATCGGACATCTTTTCAAAACTTTTACATAAATAACAAAATTATTATAAAATAATGTTGGACGCATGTTACCAAAAAAGAATACAACATATTTTTCTCTCATCGATCATTTTTAAACACGATCTCACAATCTACATATTCCAACATAAAATTCACTATCGAAATTCATTGTTTTTCGGAATTCAATAGTAAAATTGAATTGTGACATTGTCATGAAAAATGATATAATGATATCGAACCACGTCTCAAAACGATTAGCCCTAAAAAATAAAAGAAAATAGTGAAATTTCACTACGTTTAGAGATCTAGATCAAAATTCAAAAGATCTTCTAGACTGGTCTTGGTTTGCATGTTCTATCAGGGATTTAGTGTTCCATGCATCGATACGTTCTTACTAATTAACAGGGTTAGGAGACATATCTTTCTACTATACAAAAATACTTTATCACTACACTGTTAGTTTTCACACAAAAATGTGGCTAATAAGATTTTGTTAGACTCTTTTGCCACGCTCATGTGGCTAAAAGTAAGTCTATAGCAACATCTTTTTGTTGTGTGGCAAACAATAGTGTAGCAAAAAATGTTTTTCTTGTAGTGTTTATAACCATGAACAAGATATTCGATAGGATTGTTTAAAAATGAGGGAGGAAAGAGAAGAAAGATCAAAAGATATTAGTGTTTAAAAATAATAGAGGGAAGAGAAGAAAAAAAAAAAACACAGCCCCTCCCCTTTCCTAGGCGTCGATGCTTTTTTTTTTTGGACAAACTATTTTTCTCCCTATAAAAATTATTTGCGTGTCCTTCTAATTAAAAATCTTTCAAAAAGTGTTATATTTCCTAATTCTCTATTTTTTTATATGGAAGACACCTAATGATTATTTCGATTTGATTTTTAATTTGATTTAACTACATTAATTTAAAAATTCCATTAGGAACATGTGAAATGAAAAGAATAATTTGTAATAAAAGAAAAAAATTGTACCGTGTGATTATCTTTTTATTATTTTCAAGTCAAATGATAACATTTTAAACCTAATTACCAAGTCATGCATAAGGTTTGGTGGATGGGTAGTCATAGGGTTACTCCCTTAAATTTACATCATTTTTACACTTGTAAATTTTTTTATAAAAACTTAAAACAATCACATCCACAAGATTTTGTTGGGTTTCAAAATGGTGTAGATTTGAGTGATTACTTTATCATTTTCTTTTGTGGATTAAAAATGATAAATCTATATTACGTGCATTCAGTGTATATAGATACATAAAATTTATCTTAGATTGGTACAAGTATAACTTGATGATTTAGGACCAATATGATACTACATAAATGGATGGATCCCTATATTTTACATTGTATTTGCATGTTTATCCTTATTTTAAAAATTGTTATTGATCGAACGTGTATGACATTATGTACAACCATTGGTGTTTTTTATTTTATGAGTTTATTTATTTATTTATTTCAAGTGTGGATTAAATTATGTTATGTATCTTCAACAAATGATGCAACCATATAATGTTCAATGATATACATCAATTTAAGCTTATGAAAAATAGAAGTTAAACAACACATTATTTATTATGATGAATATTTTTTTTCCTGAAGCGAAAGGTTCACAAATCCTATTTTTATCTCTAGCGGGGCTCGAACTACCTGATAAAACCACGAGACCGATACGTTGTTGGTTATTTATTACGATGAATATCATGCTGAGTTTCACTATTATCAATCATGTAGTAAGTCGTAACAATTTTGAAACTAAATGGTAATACAACACGAGACAACAATTCCCTATAAATTAGCACTCACAATCAACCGAAAATTCATTCGTCTGGACTACACACATATTCTTTTGCATTTCTTTTCTTGTTTTCGATCAAATGGAAACAACTCTTCAGAACCCAGAAATCACTTTCCGATCAAAACTTCCGGAAATATACATACCAAATAATCGTTTCCCGCTCCATTCATACCTATTCGAAAACATACACAAAGTCAACACACGTCCATGTCTCACCAATGGCTCTACCGGGGATATATACACCTACGCGGACGTCGAGCTCACCGGTCGTAAAGTTGCCGCCGGACTGCACAAACTCGGCATACAAAAAGGGGATGTAATAATGCTCTTGGTCCAAAACACGCCGGAATTCGTATTCTCATTTCTCGGAGCAATCCAAATCGGAGTAGTTTGTTTATCAGTTAGTCCGTTCCTACTTGAGGCAGATATTGTAAAGCAAGCAAAAGCTACTAACTGTAAACTTATCATTACACAAGAAAGTTGCATCGTGAAAGTGAAAGAGTTTGCAAATGAAAATGGTGTAAAAGTGGTTTCGATCGATACTGATGCTCCGGTGGAATGTTTGCATTTCTCCGAGCTGTCGGCGGCGGACGAAATGGAAGTTCCGAAAGTGGAGATCAAGGGAGATGATCCGGCGGGGATATTCTACTCATCGGGGACAACCGGGCTTCCAAAAGGGGTTATCGTATCACACAAGGGGCTAATCACAAGCGTTGCTCAACAGGTTGAATCTTCAAAACCCTAATTTTTTTTTTTTTTTTTTACTCAGAAAAAATCTCCAAAACCCTATTTAGCCATTGCAAAAATAAAATGTTACGTACCGGTGATATTAACACTAACGACACAACCTTTTAACACAATGAATAATCTAATATGTTTTACATCATTCATCATGGTCATGATGTATACCTATCATAATTAATGAGTTAAAAAAATCTTGTGTCCCTCATGCATGTTATCTGAATGGTTGTAACAATAGATTTACTTATGTTCTTGATCGAATTAAGGCCCCCATAATCATCCTTTGTTAAGGTTTAAGGGTTATGTATGAGTTGGGCTTAATATGTATTATGAGCTGAGTTGTGTTGATTATCTAGATTAGTGACAAGTGTATGGTTACACTCTAGATAAGATCAAGTTTGTTAGGAATGACTATGATATATGTGTGTAATGGTGGAACACAATTAATTAATGAAAATCATTTTGATCTACTCCTAATATTCTAAGTTGGTATCGGAGCAATTTCCGGTGGAAGAATGTCCACTGGCGATCCAACCTCCACGGTGGAGCCACCACCTATCTCCGCCGTTTCCTCCACCATTACACAATCTAGAATGCCTACTGCTAATCCCGCTTCCATTCCTTTCTCTGCTCCTACAAATTTCACTTCCATTCCTCTCTCTGTTGCTACTGAAAGTTCTCTGCCCTCGTTTCTTCGTACTGGTTCTAGCCTCTTTCCAAATTTTGGATCTATTCCGGCCCAATCTCTGTACCCAGCCAGATATCACCGATCGGAGCTCTTTCTTCTCCGACTACTACTTCTCCTCCGTTTGGAGGAACGCTGAATCAAGCTTGCACAGTCAAATTGGATCGGAAGAACTATCTCCTCTAGAAGTACTCTATTCTTCCGGTGATTCGTGGACACAAGTTGGATGGTCATTTGTCTGGGACCTTGGCACCACCACCACCAGTTCTTCAACGAGGATCTACTCTGGAATCCAATCCAGCGTTTGAAGCATAGACCACCACCGATTAGCTTCTATTAGGTTGGCTATTGGGCTCGATGACAGAACAAGCACTGACAGAGGTCATAGGATGTGCTACCGCCTTTGAAGTCTGGAAAACATTAGAGACCCTCTATAATTGCCAGGCCCAAGCTCGGATTCTTGAATACAAGGATGCCCTAACTAAGACCGAAAAAGGTGCAAAGAGTATGGCAGATTATCTAGCCCTGATGAAGAGTTATTCTGACAATTTAGCTGCAGCTGGTCTTCCCATTCCTAATTCTGAACTGGTACTTGCTACACTTGGAGGTTTGCCCAGGGATTATGAGTCAGTTGTGGTCAACATTACCTCCAGAGTTACCTCCCTCTCATGGCCGGAAGTTCAGGCTCAACTGTTAACCCATGAACGTTTAATCTCAAGATACAATGCTCCTGCTGCTCATTTGGGTACCCCTAGTGCTAATGCCGCTTTTTACACACCGAATGCAAATCATAATCACTTAGGGCACAAGGAAGAGGATCTATAGAGGTGGAAGAGGAAGAGGTATGTCTAGTGGAAGAGGAAATGGAAATGGTCACCCAATGTCACCCAAAGAATCGTGATAGAATTCTCGTCCTACCTGTCAAATTTGTCTTAAAACTTGTCATATAGCATCTGAGTGTTGGCACAGGTTTGAAAACGACTTTGTCCCCTCACAGAACAATCAAGCAGCAGCAAAACAAGTCTCTGCTTATCTTGCCTCCCCAGAAATTGTTCCTGATCCATCCTGGTACCTTGATAGTGGAGCAAGTAATCACATCACCTCAGATTTGAACAATTTGAGTCTCAATACTCCTTATGTGGGGTCAGATGGTTTGGTCGTAGGTAATGGTCACAAGTTATGCATCACACACACTGGTTCCAGTTGCATTCGTTTCCCACACACTAATACTGCTTACGTTTTGAAAAACATCACTGTGTGTGCCTCATATAGCAAAGAATTTACTCAGTATTTCTCAGCTGCTTGTTGATAATAATGTCTATATTGAATTTTCTAACACTGGTTGTTGTGTTAAGGACAAGGGAACCACAACTACTCTGCTGGAAGGCCTGCTTAAAGATGGTCTGTATCAAGTTCAAGGTCTACTAGCCCTGTCAAGCCTCTTCATCCCGGACAAGTGTCCTCCACTCCTAAATCTAGTTTTTAGCTAGTCCCCGCAAGTCCTTAAAACTATGGCATAGAAGATTAGGCCACCCTCTCTGTGAGGGTTTTGCAACATGTTTTGAAATCTTGTAATCAATCTATCGGTGTTAATGAAAACTTTCCTTTTTGTGAAGCATGCCGATTAGGAAATTGCACTATTTACCTTATTCTACTTCTACTAATGTGTCTAATGCACCTCTTGAATTGATTCATACAGCACTTTTGAGGTCCCTCCCTGTTAAGTCTATCAATGGTTTCTCCTACTATATCTCCTTTGCTGATAATTATAGTAGGTTCACTTGGATATATCCACTCAAGTACAAATCTGAAGCACTAGATGCCATTCTCAAGTTTCAAACTCTTGTAGAAAATCAATTTAGTCTTAAAATCAAGCAACTGCAGTCTGACTGGGGGGAGAGTTTAGGTCTTTTGAACCTCACCTCAGTCAGTCAGGCATTCATTTTAGACATCCATGTCCACACACACACCCTCAGAATGGTACCATTGAAAGAAAGCACTGACACATCACTGAAACAGGCCTAACTCTTTTAGCACAAGCCAATCTTCCTATGAAATACTGGTGGCACAGTTTTGAACATGATGTCCATCTTATCAACATCCTTCCAACCCCTATCCTACTACACAAATCTCCCTTTGAAACCTTGCACAACAGGATTCCAACCTATCAAAACTGTAGGATCTTTGGGTGTGCCTGCTACCCTCTCTTAAGACCCTATCACACACACAAATTCCAGTACCACTCACAGCAATGTACCTACCTTGGCCTAAGCACTCACCACAAAGGTTACATATGTCTTGATCCCTCTGGCCGAATCCATATCTCCAGGGATGTCAGCTTCAATGAGTCTATCTTCCCACATAAAAACACACATACCGCTTGTCCAGAATCTCCTACATCTAATGTCTCCAAAAACACCATAAATACTGGTTTTTCTCTCAACAAGTACCATGTGATGTCCTTCCTTGATCCTGATACAGACAATCTGGAGGCCTCACCAACAGAGGATACAGGGACTGCTGAACACACACATACTTCATCTTATCCCAGAATTACTCCTACACCTGCATCTCCACTTGCATCTCCACCAGGTCATATATCAGATTCTTCTTCTAGTGAGTTCACTGACATTGAACCTCAGCCTGAACAAGTTCAGACAAGTGCCCCTGAGGCACCTATTCATCAAATACAGACACGGTCAAAGAGTGGAATTTTCAAACCTAAACGGTTCAGTGGTCTAGCACAGAAACAAGAGAGCCATATTGAGCCTACAAAAGTTGTTGATTCTTTAGCAGATCCACACTGGTCAAAGGCTATGCATGAGGAGTATAAGCCCCATGTGACAATCATACTTAGGATCCGGTCCCAGCAGATCCTCACAAAGATATAGTTGGGAACAAATGGGTGGATAAGTTGAAGTTGAAGCCAGATGGGAGTGTCTTAAAGCATAAGGCCAGATTGGTGGCCAAGGGCTTTCATCAACAACCTGGAGTGGATTATACAGAGACAATCAGTCATGTAGCAAAGTCTTCCATAATCAGAGTTGTATTGTCTCTGGCAGTTCAGAAGCACTGGCCAATTCAACAGGTAGATATAAACAATGCCTTTTTAAATGGCACTCTTCATCATACTGTTTTTATGTCACAACCAGAGGGGTTTGTTGATCACACAAAACCTACTCATGTCTGTCGTTTAAATAAAGCTTTGTATGGACTGAAACAGGCCCCTAGGGCCTGGTTTGAGGAAATGAGGACACAACTCCTCAGGTGGTGTTTTTAAACAGTCCATCTCAGATTCCTCTCTCTTTGTTTTCAAATATGACACTACTCTGGTCTATGTTTTGGTGTATGTAGATGATTTTATCATCACAGGTAATTCAGTTGAAGCTATAAAAAGGTTTGTGACAGTTCTAAACTCAAGATTTCCACTGAAGGATCTTGGTCCAATCTCTCATTTTCTGGGTATGGAGGTTTATAGAACAAGTGATGCTCTCATCCTATCTCAGAAGCAATATGCTCTGCAGCTGCTTGACAAGATGAACATGTCCAATGTGAATCCTTGTCCTACCCCAATGATTTCTGGCAAGATTCTCAGGCCTGATGTAGGCACTTCTCTTCAAAATCCTACTCCTTATAGAAGTGCCATTGGTGGCCTCCAATATTTGACATTCACTAGGCCAGACCTGTCTTTTTCTGTCAATACACTGTCACAGTTTATGCATTCACCTACAGAGGAGCACTAGAAGGCTCTCAAAAGAGTGTTGAGGTATATTAAAGGAACAATTCATCTAGGCTTGGTCTTTAAGGCTACTGAGAAGACAACAGATCGAGGGGTTTCTTGATCTTGATTGGGGTGCAATCCTTTTGACGTAAAGTCAAGAGTCGGGTCTTGTGTATTTACTGGAGATTCTCTCATTTCATGGTCATCTAAGAAGCAACAGTTTGTATCACGCTCCAAGATCGAATTTGAGTATAGAGCTCTTGCTCATCATCTTGTCAAGAAGTACTCGTTGAAGTCCTTATTGAAAGAAATGCATATCACATTGCTGCACAACCCTGTCTTTACAAAGTGACAACATAAAGCGCGAATCTTTGGCTCGTAATCCCGCTTTCCATGCACGAACCAAGCATATAGAGATAGATGTTCACTTATCGGGCATCATGTTCTAGCTGCGAATCTTCAAGTCCACCATGTTTCCACCTATGACCAATCGGTGATTGTTTAACCAAGCTGTCACACCGCTGGCAGCTTTTTACTACATCAAGAACCAACCTCAATGTGGACTACTCCCCATTTAGCTTGAGGGGGGCTGTTAAGGTTTAAGGGTTATGTATGAGTTGAGCTTAATATGTATTATGAGCTGAGTTGTGTTGATTATCTAGATTAGTGACAAGTGTATGGTTTAAACTCTAGATAAGATCAAGTTTGTTAGGAATGACTATGATATATGTGTGTAATGGTGGAACACAATTAATTAATGAAAATCATTTTGATCTACTCTTAATATTCTAAGTTCCTTTGATATTCATTTATCATGACGTCAATGGTGAACGTAAATGTGTTAAGTACAAGGTAGCTACCTTTATCAATAAGGGAGGGTCCCTCCTTAAAAGAAAAAAAATTATATACAAATAGTAGAGAGTTTTATAGCATGTATAACTCTTAAATCAAGTTATAGCATGCCTAATTTGTGAAGAAAAAAAAAAGTTTCTCTGCCACCATTTCTTCCAGATTTTTTTTAATGAACGAAATCTTTTATTAAGAGAAATAGAAAAGGCTCATACAAAACCGTATATTGGCCCTCCCTTATATATACTAAATTACGTAGACAAAGCATAACCTTAAAACATATGCGTGGCAAATCCGATGTGGGAAAATCCTACATATAAAAAAGAGTACATCATCCTATGTTACCAAAATTAAAATTAAAAAAATTATCGTTGAAAATGCAACTATTCGAATTTTATATTAAACACAATTAACTTTAACAAACATACAGTATGAGTGAGTATATATATAGTATATGGGGGGAATGAGTGAGAATGACAGAAATATTTCATCAATTGAGTAGAATGATAGTCTTTTGAAACTTTTGCTTAAAGGACAAAATTATTTATTCACTGTCGAAATTCACTTGTGTTCGAAATTCACTGTTTAAATTCACTGCCGAAATTCACTGTCGAAATTCACTAATTTTCAAAATTCATTGTCGAAATTCACCGATTCTCGGATTCACCGTCGAAAATTCACCGATTTCAGATTCACCGATTTTCGGATTCACTGTTTGTCGTTCTCGCTATAAAAATTATGCAGCTGCCCTTAAACCTATAAAAAAATATGTAGCTGTTATGTTATTTAAAAATATTTCAGATTGTGTCATTATCCATAATTTCCCATAGTATATATATTGCACAATAAGATCAACAAATAGCTTAAAGTCTTAAACACATATACAATATAAAGAAAAAAATATATATAAATAGATATGTCTGAAGTAATGGCCTCATTGTCCGATACAATATTGATTAACCATTTGTCCGATACAATATTGATTCACCATATTTTCTAGATAACATGTTGGAAAAAAAAAAAAAAATCAATATTTAACACAATTGACTTCAATACAAGTATCCTGTGTATGCAAATGATGGAGACTGGCGGGTTAAGCTTATCAGAAATTATTTATACCGAATATATATAATCTAATTTATCCTTCACCCGTCATCTCAACTTATGCACGTAGATTAAAATTTATTCTCACACGGTAAACAAAATATAGGATTCCAGCTTATGGAAGCTACAAGATGGATTAAATAAATAGAATATGAAAGTTTAAAATAGAAAGAAAATTAATTTTATTGATATGTGTCCACTAATTAAGTTTACAATGATGTCCACTTTGTTTATCCAGTTGACCAACTCTTCCTTACATTAACAGAAGTTTGACTTTATTGATCGGAATACGTACACAATGCCATGTAAGACGGACCGGACCGGACCCATCAGGCCATATGTTAGAAGCCTATCAAAGTTTATATCTTTTTCTTTTCATACAAAGTTTACAATCGAAGGTATTACGTCCACTGTCCATAATGTGCATTGTATGCAGGGGGCGGATCAGGTAGACGGTGGGGTGGTCTCAAGACCACCTCAATTTTGAAAAGAAAAAAAAAACTACATGTGTTTGTAATAGTATTAATATATATTACAAATGTGTCCTAACATTGTGTTAATGCATCAGTATCCTGGTGTTGTTGGCATGATTTATTTTGCATGTTGGTGCGGGTTCGATTCTCGTAGCATGTACTCCTTCTGCTCCTAATTATATGTCAGTATTTAAAGAAAAAATAATTTTTATTTTTTGGATGAAACATGGTCGATCACTTTTTAGTTGAAGGTTGGTCATTTTTTAAATGAACAGATGAAACGTGGCCACTTTTTAGTTGAAAGTTAGTCATTTTTTAGATGAACGCAGTCGATTATTTTTTCTTTAAATCGCGTATATTATAATTGCGAGAGTATATTTTTTTTCTTTTAGGGTTTTTTTTTTTAACAAACTCTTTTTAGCAGCATTTTCTCCCACTTTTTCCAGCCTGTTTGCAGCATTTTTTGTTTTAAAATTTATTTATTCTACCTTATATCATTTAATTTATTTATCTTATACCTTATACAATCTAAAACTAATAATAAAAATAAAACACTAGCTTCTCATATTGTGTAATGTATTTATATGAGCAATACTTACTACATGACTAAATATACGATGAATTTTTGTACATCGGAATTTTTGTACATCGAATGAAATTCTTGTACATCGGAATTTTTGTAAAAGTATATACATATATAAATTTGAAGAGTAAAATCCAAGACCGCCCCATAATAAATTTATGGTTCCGCCACTGAGTGTCTGATCACTATTCACTTCTTATCCATTGATTTTAATGATTACACTTTAATTAATCAATGTATAAAATATGAATATTGAATGTACAATACACATCCACAACACAATATGTAAAATACACATATCATTTTCCATTAACAATGGTTTAGATGGTGTGTCCAACCAATGTTTTTGGTGGTCTCATTGTATCAAAAAACCACCAATTATATTTTTACAAATTGATGATATAGTGGTCCAAAAATTTAATCCAAAATGATCATAAAATTATTGTTGTTTTCAAATGTTTGAAGGATATTCAACACCCAATTAACAAACAATTATTTTTTATTTCAGCTAAAAAATCAATAAAATTCAACTTAGTGCTCAAATTCAATTAAAAAGACGGTCTAACAAATTATTTTATACCTTCTTTTTACGGCATGTACCTTGTTATCGTAAAAATAACTACTACATCCGTTTTAAAATATAAGTTAATTTAGAGTACTTTTCACATAATTTAAGAAAGTGTGTTAAGTTGGTTATATAATCTATTAATTTTAGTGATAAAAGACTAAAATAACGTTAGAATGTTATTAACGGATATTAGTAAATTAATGAAAATAAGTGAATATATAATAAACTAGTCAATAACCCGTGCATTGCACGGGCACGTATGAGGTAGGATAAAGACGAAGGGTGGGTAGCCCTACGTCATACCCCATTGCACCCTACCTCTCTTCCCGTCCTCACCGTTACCATACCACCTTTACCACTCTATCATACCCTACCCTACATCACCATATCTTACCCTCGACATCCTACATACCTAACTCATTACCTACTCCACTCCACTATCACCCACCCCTTCCCTACCATACCTTACACATCATACCACCATACCTTACCCACCACCCCACCCTTATCTACCCGACCCTACCCACAACCCTATTGTACCTTACCCACCACCCATCCCTACCCAACCCTACCCACCATTCCATTCTAACATATCTTACCCACCACACCACCCTACCTTACCTTACCCACTACCCAAACCTATTCTACCCTACCCTACCTTAACCACCACTTCACCTTACCCTACCAAACCCTTCCCACCCCTACGCTACCGAGCTTTCTTTGCACCATACATATCCAATCTCTCTCATTTTCAAATTCATTAAAATTTTCAAAATCCTCTCTAATCCGTTCCAACCAGGGCAATCTTATTTGATTATTCAATGTTCTTGCTAAGCCATAAAAATCAGGGATTTACTCTTTAATCCTCATCAATGTTAGATTAAAAAAACGTTAAGGAATTCTACCGATCTGCTTTGAATTTTGGGAAAATTTCATTCGCATTCCATAGTCTTGCGAATCGCCAATCCTTCGCAAATACATGATATCCGATTTCAGTTCGTTTGAATTTTCAACAATTCTGCCCTTATGAATAAATTCTACACCTAGGAGATATCAGATCGGGAAGCGATTCAGATTACCGGAGAAGGGGAAAAAATCTTGTAAAGTTTAGTTCTTGATCTTTTAGCGAAATATTAGATGTCGATTCTATCTCCGGGATATAAAAGAAACCACACAACAATTGTATGTGAGTGGATCACAATGTGTAAATATACGATTAATATTATCGAGTATAACAAAGCACACAGGACTCGAAAATGTCAAATTGTATAACAACCGTAATGAGTTCCTTTCAAGAATATATATAATTTATTTTGTAAAACACTTTCAAGAATATATTAACTTCATATATCGAGTTACCTCCAAAGAAATGAGCTATAACCAAAAATGTGCAAAGCATAAGAAGAAATAAGATTGGGGGGAGGAAAAAGGAGAAGGCGGAAAAATAGGAAGAATTGTATTTAAAAACCAATTTCATTCAGCGGTCCAAGTATATTTGAGAATTGGAGGCTGACACAACCAGTTTTCATGTAAAATAAATTAGCCATTGTAAATTGAAACTACCTATACCGCAGAGATCCATCTATAGTCATTCCCTGCAAAATAACTCATAACAAACAATCAGATTGAAATTATCTTAATGAATAGAAACAATACCTCCATATCTGAAGCCGATCACAACTTATTCATGAATCAGAAGCAATTTTGAAGATTATCCTTGTATCTATATTGAAAAATCATCCATATCTGAGCAATTTTGAAGATCATACTATTTTCCTTTGTTAGGCAATACAAAAAACAGAGAGTTATATAGGAGGAACAATTAACATAACATTCTGATTTGACTATTAGCGGAAAAAATTAACACAAAACCAAATCGAATATAAACATTGTTATAAAAACACCCCTCCTGCATTCAACTGAAAACCAAATCCAATATAAACCTTGTTATCTGCACCAACAGGCTGAAAATGTTCATGTTTCACATATAATTGATGGATGAAAATTGTAATAAGAAAAATCAATGCCACTCAGACGTGGTTCACTGAAAACAATTAACAAAATTCGCCTTATCATGTTATCTACCCCAAAAAAAAAATCAAAAGATACAAAATAAATGTCACATAAGATTAGATGATCTGCACACTCTATCCGGTGGATACATGTCTCTGTTTTTCCAAACCAAAAATCAATACGGAACTAACCTGAGCATGAACGTTGGTCATTCTTTTTCTACTTGTACATACACTGAATCTAACTGCGGCTTTCCGGACTTATGGATTATCGCCAAATCACCGATTCTCAAATGATTTGAAGGCGGATAGGGATAGATCATATCAGCCGGCTTCAACATCCCTGAGCAACCAATGTGACACTCTTTTCACTGGAATAGAACAATAAATTAAGAATAATGAAAATAGCTATGGATAATTGCAGTTATTTACCTGATGAGATTGAAATGATTGTTAGATTTTTTTTTTAACAAAAGCAAAAATGATTGGGTTTATAATGGATAGAATATGTTAGACCTTTGCGAAATTTGTGAGAGCGTTGGGAAATTAAGTTTGTAATCCGGCATATACGGAGATGGTGAACGGAAATCTGGTAGAGATTCAACGCATGATATCTTGCTTCAGAATTTTGGAACGAAGAATTCATCCTGCTTACGCCTCTTAAAATAAATAAATTTGACCAAAAAAAAAAAAAAAAAAACTTGCGATGAGCGTGAGAGAGTTTTACGGGTTTGGAATGGGTCGAAAGCAGGTTTTGGGTCAAAATTACGGGTAATCGGGTTAAATCACTCTTTCAAATATATATAGATATAGATAGGTGCCAAAAGAAGAAAAATATAATAAATGTTTTATTGATATTAATTCTAAATGGATTTATAATTGTTCCTTCATATATTTTTACAAGGGTAAAGGTCGTTTTATTATCATATTTTTTTCTTAAGGTCTCCGATTAATTAAATAAACTTTATCATTCTTTGTAGTGGCGGATGTCGGGCGGGTGGCGCCGCCTGCCCCAGCCCGTTGATTTTTTTTTTTTACCATATTTATACTTTTTGATAATTTCCAATATATATATATATATATATATATATATATATATATATATATATATATATATATATATATATATATATATATATATATCCTGTCTTAAGACCTGTAAGTAATTTGCATGAATTTTGACATGGGGTCGGAAATTTATCAATTTTTTTCCATATCATACATATATTTGTATATTTAACTCTATACATGTAATTATAGAGTAATAGATAAAAATAGAAATTCAATGATAAAAAAGGGGGTCGATTCTACACATAGATATGTGTTTATTAAAAAAATCTCTACTATTATACATAATTTTTTTTTTTTTTTTTAGAAATTCGGCCCACTCCGCTTGTAACTTGTAGGTAAAGCCGCCCCTAATAAGACCTGACAATTTTTTTAAACCGCTACTGATTCTGTCTGGTTGTATTTTGGACCACCAAAATAGACATTAAGTGGATCAATATATAGTATGTTTTAAGATAATAATTATTTTGTATAAGGAGGCACTACTAAAAAAACTAGTTTTTGCCGCGGAGGAAAACTGCCACTAAAGCCCAAAAAAGTGACACTATAGACATATTGCCACGCCTAAAACTTTTGTGTCACCCGTGGCAAGCAACTATGTGGCAAAAAGTTTTGCAACACCAAGTTGGCGCACGCATGAAAATACTTAAAATCTATTGTCACGGTAAACACAACGCAAAGAAAATTAAAATCTATTGCCACGGTAGATAAGTGCCACATAAATAAGTAAATATATTAAATGATAAAAAAAAAATTAATTATTTCTTGCCATACTTTTATTTTGGTGCCACAAAAAAACAATTAATTTTCCAAAAAAAAATAATTAGCAAAATATAGAATCTGCACCCCCCCCCCCCCACACCTACCCCACCACCCCTACCCCCACCACACCCCCATCCCATCCCACCCTACCCCCACCTCCCACCCCCATACACCCCTACCCCATCCTACCTTACCCGTACCCCACCCGTACCCTACCCTACCCTGTATCATTATGCGCCTGTCTTTGATCTAGTTTGACGATGTATTCCAACGTATTGGCCATCTTTTGAAACAAAGGACTATTTCATCACATGCATGCTAGTCACGATGTTTTGGTTACATTGAGCAAATGCACACAAATAGAAAACAACTAGAAAAAGCAGAATGTCTACAAAAAAAAAAGCAGAAAAATGCCAGTTAACCATATAACTATTTATCAGCAAAAAAATAAACTCTTTCTGAAAAACGCTAAAAGAATACTTAACCTGAATCGTACTGCCTAATAAACTCTTTCTGAAAAACGCTTTGAATTCTCCCGATTGTAAGAACCTGCGTAATTTCACGAATTTCAATTGTATTTTTAGGTGGAAATCCATAATAGAAATCGATAGGCAGGACATTGGTAATCACCGCTACAATCGCCGATTGGTAATCACCGCTTCAGGATTGGGTGTTTCAATCGCCGATCCGATCTGATTTTGGGATGACGATCGCTTTTCTTTACTTTACTTTTTCTCTTTGAAACGTTGATCGCTTTCGTTTACGCTTTTAGATAATAAATGTCGACCCCTTTTATTTTATTTTTATTGTTTTATGTAGCACTTTTATAGAGTGTGATGCAAAAGGTAAAAGTAATGTTGCCGGAGAATTTGTTTTTAGGCTATTGTAGCATGCAATACGGAAGTGTGATAAAAAACAGTATCTATTGCAACAGTTTTTTATAGTGCGCAAAAATACCGACACAATAACCTAATTTTTTTTTAGTGAGGGGACATCATAAAATACTAAAATGTGATTGATTTAGAATGTCATACTCTTAGCTGGACAATCATAAAAAGTTGTGGATTCTCATTTCTCTAGAAGGAATAGAAATGGCTAATATGAGTGGCTTTGCTGAACAGGTTGACGGTGAAAACCCACATCTATATTTCCACAACAAAGATGTGATAATGTGCGTAATGCCATTGTTTCATTTTTATGCATTCGATGTTCTGATGCTGAATGCTCTGAGAGCTGGATCTGCGATTCTGCTAATGAAGAAGTTTGAGATCAATGCATTTATGGAGCTAATTGAGAAATATAAGGTTACAATTGCTCATTTAGTGCCCCCATTATGATGGCCATCGCGAAAACGCCGGTTGGTAAATACGATGCATCGTCGTTGAGAATAGTGATATCTTCGGCAGCACCGACGGGGAAAGAGCTTGAGGATGCTGTCAGATGTAAGCTTCCTAAGGCAACT
The DNA here is from genome assembly GCA_026214975.1 of Gentiana macrophylla. Lineage (NCBI taxonomy): Eukaryota > Viridiplantae > Streptophyta > Magnoliopsida > Gentianales > Gentianaceae > Gentiana > Gentiana macrophylla. The sequence continues at coordinate 176,738,257 of CM047805.1, read as the reverse complement.
ATTGGTCAGGTACGTACGTAATTAATACCCCCCTTTGCATGGATGCAGGCTAATATTGCTAATGCTGAAATAGTATATTAAATTGAGCTTTTAAGTTTTGAATGTCAATTTTTAGATTATAAACTTTTTATGCCAAGTCAAGTCAAAACTAATTAAAAGTGTAAAGTAAGCTCACCGACAAACCCTACACTACAAGAAAAATAGGATTTAGTGACACTGAAAAACGCCTTTATAAGTAACGTATGGAGGCGCTTGAGTCTGGAAGTGATGTTTTCAAGCGCCACTAGTTCTCCTGTCTCTATAGCTGAAACTACTTTTTGATACTTTAAGAAACGCCTCCTCAGATCCTTTTTGATACTTTAAGAGCGTCTCTTTAGATGCTTTTTGATACTTTAAGAAGCGCCTCATTAAGTTCTTAACGATGCAATCTAAAACGCCTCAACATTATCAAAATAAATACACTCACAAAGCGACTCTAAAGCTACACAATTGATACGGTAAGAAAAGCCTCCACGGGCATTTTTGGACACATTGAAAACGTCTCCACAGTGCATTTATTGGACACGTTGGAAAACGCCACAACAGCCATTCAGTTATTACATAAAAATAAACCAAAAGTCATACAGATGCCAAAGCAAAAGTCCAAATATGGATACCATCAGCTTCAATAATAAAATGACTTGGATTCTTTCATGACCAGACCTCATCAGGTATACCAATTCATATGATTATCCCATGCCAAAATATGTATAACTACACTTCATCTTCGTATATTCAGACTCTATGTAGCTTAGAACCAGCAATAATATTGCAAAACATGCACCAAATGCAACCACCCATAATGCTCTATCATGATGATGATAACTTAGCAAATAATATTGCAAACAATTGTGGTCAAGTGGAAGTTGACTCATCACTTGCAACTAACTTAGCAAATAATATTGCAAAACATGCACCAAATGCAACTCAAATGAAAGCCTATAAGGATCTAATTTCAGATTGGCAGAAAAACTTGCGACAAAACAAGCTGATAAGTAAAAAATATATTACTATCTAAACAATAGCTTATGGTAATGCATAAAACGGTCCCACCAGATTTTGACAAGTAAAACAACCATACACCTGCAGACATCGTCATCTACCTGATCATATCAAAGTTGCTTGTGTTTCTACTTTTAAGAAAACATTCAACATCTTTCAGATTCAGAGCAACTCATCAAAATGGTTAATCATGCATTCTATCCCCTCGAATCATTATTTAAATATTTCAAATAAAGTACTTCACGACAAAAGCACAGAAGAAAACAAAATCCCCTCCAAAGCTTTCTATATCCAGATATCAATCGCAACACAGGTTTACGAGAATCAGAAGTTCAGGAAATGCAGCACCTAATCACTCGCAACACCAAAGAAGCATCCAGTGATATGTCAAGGAAAACAAATCTAAAACAGAATAGTCCGAATACACATGCATATATATTTCCTAGAACGCCAACAAACAAATCTCTGAATACTCATGCATGTTATTCGTAATCGTCTCTACTCTCTATCAATTTCAGGACACGCAGATGTGTTTCCTCAAATTTCATGAAGAAATCAATACATAACAACACATGGCGATCAGAAAACTTAACTTACGATGAGCGATTTCGTTGATCGCCGATTAGATTGCCGTTGATCGCTCCTTCTTATCTCCGCATCTTCGTTCTCGAAGATTGGGTTAGGGAAGCAGCGTATTGTGTTTATTCAAAGTAGGTTAGGGTTTATTCACCTCAGATCACCTCAGATCGCCTCAGATCGCCTCTTACAAGAATAATATTGAAAAAACATCGGGCAAAATAGGGTTTATTCAAAGTAGGTTTAGAATATGTGTTTGGGCTGGTGTAAAGGATGGCCCAAATATGTATTGGACTGGTGCAGACTAATTGCATTGGCTCAAACACTTAATTAAGTTCAACATATATTGTGTATATTGCAATAAAATTAATTATAAGTATTTGCAATATGTTTCGTGCTTCAACATGACTCGACTGATCAGTATTCATATACAAGACATTTTAAAGTGTCTCCACTGATATAAAATTAAGACATTTTAAAGTGTCTCCATAGGGTCACAGAAAACTACACTACATAGAAGACATTTTAAAATGTCTCCACATGTATAACAAAATTAAGACATAGTAAAATATCTCCACATGGTCTCACACATTTTCACCTTAATTGCTATAGATACATTTTTTGTACTAGTGACTCTATATCATGTTTTTAGAGACATTTTTTCAAAAATGTATTTATAGGTGTGTCTCTATAGGTGTTTTTTCTTGTAGAGCTAGTAGCCACCAATACCATTGGCCTTGGAGGACCCTGGTCAATGATATAAGAGGATCTCCATGAAAGTGGTTTTTTTTTTCCTTAATTACAGCCCTCAAATACCGGGGAGCTAGCTCGAGTAATCCATAGTTCGCATGGATGGTGTTTACAACGCGCGTCTAGTTTTAATTCATGGAATAGATCACAAAAACTATCACGATTCACGAGGCATCAAAATGAATCGAACATGTATCCTTAGACATTCTTAACTCATAAACTAAGTGAGCCAAGCTTTTGGGTTGAAAAAGTTTATTTTAAATAATTTTTTTTTTTAACAGCAATTGATATTATTATTAAGGGGTCTAGCAAGACGCTAGAAGTCCAAGATTGCCCAATTACAAACGTTCACTTGATCTTAAGAAACAAGCCGACCAAGCCGAACCGAAGTGAAACAAAATGAAAAAAATAACGCGAATCGCCATACACAAGGACTAAACTATGCTAAAAGAGAGCGGACTAATCTTCAAGTTGTCCAATCGATACTAATATTACTTTTCTAACGGTGATCCAAACGAAGCTTCTACTTTGAATTTCCCCAAACAACATGTCCTCATTGAGATCTTTTGAGTTAAACACAATTTGATTCCTAGCCATCCGTATACAACTTATTTTAAATAAGTTTATTTCATGTGCACACGATTGGCACAACTTAAAAGGCTTTTATTTCATGTGCATTCTCATACTACCTTATTTCATCAGTTTTGAGACAAGGATGTGAGTATTCGAGATACAAATTTACCCCATGGAATCCATAGGTTGTAGAATGATAATCTCTTTTAAAATTTTATGTTGGAGAAAACGCCCTTTTTGAAGGGTTGAGCGGGCAACTTTAGCGCTAATTACGGATAGGCTACGATGTATGTCATCGAGAGTTAATGATATCATTAAATACTCCATACGGAGTAGTTGATGATGGACTTTTGAATCACTCGATTTGGATGTCGGGTGAATGAGAACTTAATGGCTAAAGTTGGTAGAAAATATGTAGGAGATGGGAGTTGAAGGAAGGACCTCACCCCATTCTCCCACATTGGAAACTTGAGTGTTGGGAGCTCAAGTAATAAGAGCTAGTGTGTGCTCTTATAGATGTGCCTCAAGGGGCAAGACACTTTTGTGCAGGAGGAAGGACTTAGATAATTCCACACACGGGCGCCGCCGTTTTCCGTCCGGATCGGTTTGGTTCGGGTGTTACTATTAACTTTTTGGACAAAATTTCTTTATTAAATTAACCATAAAATTAATTTTGGAATGGGATTCTTTCATTCGACCAATCAGAATTCATTGAGTCATTAGACCAATCAGAATTCAGACGACACATCATCCGACCAATCAGAGGATTGGATTAATTCGAAATTAGCCTTATTATTTTCGGCCAAGATTATTTCCTTGAGGATAAGTCGGCCATTACTTTTCAAAGGGAAAGGTTTGATGATGTGTCTCGCCAATCATATTTGTGCATTGGTTCATCCTCTCCACTATATCAAGAACCTCGTGGATGAGAGTTTAAGCATCGAATTTTCTCTTGTGTCTTTCCACCACAAAGAGTCGGTCATATAGATCTAGATATTGAGTCGAAGAGAAGTCGGAGCACTCAGAAATTCGCGGAGCTCGGATTTTTGAAGTGCCTCTAAATCCGAGACGTAAAGTCATTTGTATCTTGGAAGACATTTGCTACTACCGTGGGCACCATACCGAGCAATTTGTCTTAAGAAAAGAGTAACTACTCGCCTCGGTTTGTCTTAGTCCTTTATTTTGTGCATACTACCTTTATTGTCTATTGTTTGAATCAGATATGCATGATGATATTTATTTTGTTAGATCTACTAAATAATATGAATTGTACTATTCACATGATTTATTTTCTAGATTAATATTCCGTAATTTAATCCGTAAATTACGGATTTGTTCCGTAAATCACTCCACACACGATACACTATCCCAACATTTTAAACATAACACATTTTATTATATCACGAATATATGGATCTGTATTTAAAAATATAAATAAAACGCCACAAGGTCAATAGAAAAGCCGTGTAATATAAATTGGGTGAGAGTAGGGACAAATCATGACTCCTGGTGTGATACTATGGTGAACATATAGATCCAACAACATATTTCATGAGCGATATTGTTAAAATGTCTCATATGGGACATTATAACAATACCGCTCATCAAGCTATGTTTCACCCACCACCATTTTAAGAGATGTACTTACTCACCTCACAAGCTATGTTTTGATGATTAAGCTCATATTCATATATGAGTTTGACCTTATATTTTCAACATGCATGTTATCAAATTAAACCACATTTTATTGTGCAAGTATTAGACCTCTTTGTTGGATTTATAGTGTCATTTACATGTCTTGTGTGTCATGTAACTCAGACTCTTTATAGACCCAAACTTGAGGCCGGAGGCTGTTACAGTGTCTCACATTCGACACTTGTGATTGTTTCATCAATCATATTAAGAGATAGACTTCCTTCGCTTCACAGCTTAAGTTTTAAGGACGGGGTCTTCCTCTTATATGAGTTTGAGTTTATATTTTCAACAGTACCGGTCACAAAACTTAGGCAATGAGATGAAATAATTCATTTTTTTTACATGGTGGAAGAAACAATAGGCTCGAACACCCATCCAAATGAAAATAGGTAAAGCGTGTGTTTTTTATATTATATTAAATTTTCATCTTTCCCAAAAGCCTATATAGATTGTTTAAAAGACTAGAAATTTATATGTTTAAACACAATACGCTTCAACATGTACAGGTCTATGGCATGACTGAAGCAGGATCAGTGATGACAATCTGCTCGTCCTTTGCAAAAATACCTTTTAAATCGAAATCAGGTTCTTGTGGAACTGTCATAAGAAATGCTGAGATGAAAATTGTTGATCCTAATACTAGAGTTTCCCTCCCTCGGAATCAACCGGGCGAAATCTGCATAAGAGGCCAGCAGATAATGAAAGGTATATAAATTTTATCATTTCAATAACTCATATCTTACTATATTGTGTATTCACGTATACCAAGCAACATATGTATCACATCTTTTCATTCCGATTATCATTCAATTCATCGTGATTTACATCTATTAAATGAAGGAAATTAAAGAATATAATGAATGTGATTTGAAAAACCTTCTTACAACGGTTTTATTCTATAATCAATTCCCAATTTCCCATACACACACAGGATATCTTAACAATCAAAGGGCAACTGAAGAAACTATAGACAAAAATGGATGGGTTCACACAGGAGACATAGGTTATATTGACGAAGATGATGAACTTTATGTAGTTGATCGTATTAAGGAACTAATTAAATACAAGGGTTATCAAATTGCTCCATCTGAACTTGAAGCAATCTTACTTGCTCATCCTAATATTTCTGATGCAGCTATTGTCCCGTAAGTGCTAATTATCCCAAAAAAACTTGCAGCTAATTTATTAATCAAGATATATGATTAAATTTTAATTAACAATGTAGCATGAAAGATGAGGTGGCCGGAGAAATTCCTGTTGCATTTGTGGTAAGAAGAAATGGTTCTATATTATCAGAGGATGATATCAAACAATATGTTGCAAAGCAGGTTTGTTTAATTACAATGGTTATGACTGAAATAGATATAGATTGTACACATACACCTATTGATGGGGAGATGTTTTCGGATTTATTTAATTTATTATTATAATAAGTTGTTTTTATGAACATTATATTTAAATAAATATGATTATAAAATGTATAATTTTTTGATTTAAAAATATGAAGATATTTCACAGATATAAATATTGAAAAAAAAAAAATTCCTCAAAAACAAATAAAAAATGAAAAAATGACCTTTACCTTGAATAGTTCTAATTAAAAAGGCATTTTATTTTTATAAAAAGAGCCCTTTTTTTTTAAAGAAGAGCTGGGATTTTGGTAATTTTTATTTACTTCATGGTAACAGTTATTCCAAATTGTCATAATAAGATTAGTTTTAGGCAAATTTATGATAGTTCGGCCTCCCTCAAAATATATATATGTTTCAAAAAAAAAAAATTTATATATATATAATGTAGTTTAAGAAAAAAAATTAGAGAAAGTGACAAGAGTAGGGAAATGTGACATTAGTGGGTGTTTTTTTCATTAATAAACAGGGTAAATTTCTTTTCAGCATTTTTCTCCATTACATAAAACATAATTAACTGTTTTTTTTATGCCTTTGTTATTTTTTTTTTTTAAAATTTTTTTTTTAAAGAAAATGCCTTTGTTATTCTGCAGGTGGTTTACTACAAAAAGGTTCATCATGTAATTTTTGTAGATATAATTCCGAAAAATCTTGGCAAAATATTGAGAAAGCAACTTAGAGAACAACTTGCCCGCCGTGCAAAATATTGACATACACATGACTCATATATAGCTTGAAGAAATTTGAATGGATAATTTATATTTTTTTGTTTATGTTAAGCCGGTGGAATAAATTTCAGATTTGTTTTACGATTTCCATACTTTGATCAAGGATCATGTGTGCGATAAATAAAGGGCTAGCTAGGTGGCCATTTTATGTAAAGTTAAATTGAAACGATGTCTCTTGTCGTCCCATTAAACCATTTCCAGAAAATTATATAATATATGAAAAAATATATTATATTTTTTGTTTTTAGGGACGACATTGTCGTCCCTTTAAAGAAAAGAAATTTTTTCCAGAAAATAATATGTTATACGAAACAATAATACATTTCTTTTGTTTGTAGGGACGACATTTGTCGTCCCAATAAAGGAAATTAAATTTTTTTAAACGTTTCATAAAATTTTCATCTGAACATATAAAAACAATCTTTTTAATATACATATTCTAATAAGCATCCCGTTAACATATAAAATACATTATTTTTTATAAAAATTACTTTATCGAATGATAATATACATGTGATTCTGATAGTACTCTCTACTATAGATTCTCAGATCCTTATCGAGCGATTGATTTGAATCTCGGGGTTCGTTAACGAGCGATTGAACTCAATCCCAAGATTCGTTATCGATTAAGTAATTTCAACCCGATATCTTTCTTTATAGATCATTCTGCTAGTACTATCTACTATAGATCGTTAGTTCGCTATCGAGTGATTGATTTGAATCTCGGGGTTCGTTAACGAGCGATTGAACTCAATCCTGAAATTTGTTATCGATTAAGTGATTTCAACCCGATATCTTTCTTTATAGATCATTCTGATAGTACTATCTACTATAGTTCGCCGATTATTATCGAGCGATTGATTTGAATCTCGGGGTTCGTTAACGGCGATTGAACTCAATCAAATTTGTTATCGATTAAGTGATTTCAACCCGATATCTTTCTTTATAGATCATTCTGATAGTACTATCTACTATAGTTCGCCGATTCGCTTATCGAAGCGATTGATTTGAATTTCGGGTTCGTTAACGGCGATTGAACTCAATCCCAAGATTCGTTATCGATTAAGTGATTTCAACCCGATATCTTTCTTTATAGATCATTCTCGATAGTACTATCTACTATAGATCGTCACCGCTTATCGGCGATTGATTTGAATCTCGGGGTTCGTTAACGAGCGATTGATCTCAATCCGAGATCCGTAATCGATTAAGTGATTTCAACCCGATATCCTTCTTTATAGATCATTCTGATAGTACTATCTACTATAGATCGTCAGTTCGCTATCGAGCGATTGTTTTGAATCTCGGGGTTCGTTAACGAGCGATTGAACTCAATCCCGAGATTCGTTATCGATTAAGTGATTTCAACCCGATATCTTTCTTTATAGATCATTCTGATAGTACTATCTACTATAGATCGTCAGTTCGCTATCGAGCGATTGATTTAAATCTCGGGGTTCGTTAACGAGCGATTGATCTCAATCCCGAGATCCGTAATCGATTAAGTGATTTCAAACCGATATCTTTCTTTATAGATCATTCTGATAGTACTATCTATTATAGATCGTCAGTTCGCTATCGAGCGATTGATTTGAATCTCGGGGTTCGTTAACGAGCGATTTATCTCAATCCCGAGATCTGTAATCGATTAAGTGATTTCAACCCGATATCTTTCTTTATAGATCATTCTGCTAGTACTATCTACTATAGATCGTTAGTTCGCTATCGAGCGATTGATTTGAATCTCGGGGTTCGTTCACGAGCGATTGATCTCAATCCCAAGATCCGTAATCGATTAAGTGATTTCAACCCTATATATTTCTTTATAGATCATTCTGATAGTACTATCTACTATAGATCGTCAGTTCACTATCGAGCGATTGATTTGAATCTCGGGGTTCGTTAACGAGCGATTGAACTCAATCCCGAGATTCGTTATCGATTAAGTGATTTCAACCCGATATCTTTCTTTATAGATCATTTTGATAGTACTATCTACTATAGATCGTAAGTTCGCTATCGAGCGATTGATTTGAATCTCGGGGTTCGTTAACGAGCGATTGATCTCAATCACGAGATCCGTAATCGATTAAGTGATTTCAACCTGATATCTTTCTTTATAGATCATTCTGATAATACTATCTACTATAGATCGTCGGTTCGCTATCGAAATGATTGATTTGAATCTCGGGGTTCGTTAACGGCGATTGATCTCAATCCGAGATCCGTAATCGATTAAGTGATTTCAACCCGATATCTTTCTTTATAGATCATTCGATAGTACTATCTACTATAGATCGTCGATTCTTATCGAAATGATTGATTTGAATCTCGGGATTAGTTAACGAGCGATTGATCTTAATCCCGAGATCCGTAATCGATTAAGTGATTTCAACCCGATATCTTTCTTTATAGATGATTCTGCTAGTACTATCTACTATAGATCGTTAGTTCACTATCGAGGGATTGATTTGAATCTCGGGGTTCGATAACGAGCGATTGATCTCAATCCCGAGATCCGTAATCGATTAAGTGATTTCAACCCGATATCTTTCTTTATAGATCATTCTGATAGTACTATCTACTATATATCGTCAATTCGCTATCGAGCGATTGATTTGAATCTCGGGGTTCGTTAACGAGCGATTGAACTCAATCCCGAGATTCGTTATCGATTAAGTGATTTCAACCCGATATCTTTCTTTATAGATCATTCTAATAGTACTATCTACTATAGATCGTCAGTTCGCTATCGAGCGATTGATTTGAATCTCGGGGTTCGTTAGCGAGCGATTGATCTCAATACCGAGATCCGTAATCGATTAAGTGATTTCAACCCTTTTTATATAATTTTAATAATTCATATAATATGTAAGTTATATAATTATATTGAGTAGTGATTTCAAACCCGGGGCTCGTTAATTAGTCGATTAATGATTTCAAACCCGAGGATCGTTAATTATTTTAAAAAAAATAAAATTTAATAATACTTTAATGGGACGACAATGTCGTCCCAACAAAGTGTTGTCGTCCCAATAAACTTTAAAACCTAAACTAAATCGGGCTGCCTCCTTTCTTCTTCTTCATTTCAACATTTCTGATTATAAAAGCCTCCATCCTTCAGGCTCCTTCAAATCGGACTGCTTCTCCACCTCCCCTCCGGCCAGTTGACTTTTGCACCACCACCACCTCCACTTCATTTTCCTTTATTCTTCTCTTTCAATTTTCTTGTTATCCGGCCATTTCAAGCTTAATCCGGTGATTTGAAGCACAAATCCGGCGAATTGATTCACCATTTTCGCTACTTGAAGCACCATTTTCAAAACGTATGTAATCCTCTAAGCTTTCCAATTTATTTATTTTTTTCGTTTTTTTTTTTGGCGTTTTTTTACTTTTCGTTTTTTCATTTTATTTTATTTAGTTTTTTCGTTTTTAATTTTCTGTTTTGGCATTGAGGCATATGGTTTGGTATCATGTAGTGAACTGTTGCAATTTTGTTGGAGTTTGGGTTGTATTGTATATATGGCTTAGCTTCGTTTTTTGAATTGAGATTGAAATTTGGCTTAGATTTGTTTTTCCATTGAGATTGTATAGATTTGTTTTTGCATTGACATAATCTTGCCCTAATTAATTTTAGTTTAAAAACTAGTAGTGTATTGATAATTTTTTAGTGTGTGTAGTGAATGGTGAATGGTGTGTAGTGAGTGTGTAGTGAGTGTAGTGTAGTTGATAGTGTATGAGTATGGTGTAGTTGATAGTGAGGGTGTAGTGAGTGTAGTGAGGCTTGATGGTCAGATTGATGCTTATGGTGAGATTTATTGGTGTAGAAGGACTTTGGTTATAAATTTGGTATTGTTCGTGCATAAGGGTCTTTGTTCTACCCAAAATGAGTATCAAAATGGCTCTGCTTTGAGACCATTGTTATTGAAGAACATGATGATATACTAACTTTTTCTTGTGCCTTAATGAAAAAAAGTATACTAATGAAACTAAGTATACTATATAAGTGATTTCAATGATTAACACCTAACATATATTGTATGTCAAGTTATTGTGTATCAGTGATTTAAAATGGAACTAGACAAGTCATGGTTGTATACTGACAGAATGAAACCCGAGTTTGCTAAAGGGTTGAGTGAATTCATTGAATACACACGGCAATTTCTTAACGATGAAGGTAAGATTCGTTGCCCATGCAAAAAGTGTTTCAACATTGGTTTCGAAACTTTGGAGGACGTGGAAGATCACTGTTTCTTTTGGGGATGGGCACCTGGGTATACAACATGGTTTCACCATGGTGAAGACGGTGTATCCCGTAAACGGGCACGAACAACTCAATTGGTAGTTGAATCCGGAGACGAAATGGCTCCAATTATAAATGATTTCCTTGGTAGAGCCTCATAAGAAGAAGTTTTACAGACAGAGAAGGATGACAACATTGATGAACTCCTCTCCAAATTGCACGAACATGTTTATCCGGGATGCAAAAGCTCATCCGCCTTGAAGTTCTTAGCGGATTTAATGCATATAAAAATGTTGTATAAGTGGCCAAATGAAAGCTTCGACGTTCTTTTAGCGAAACTGAAAGAAGTTTTGCCGGAAGGGTCAAATTTACCCGATTCATTCTACAAGGAAAAAACTCTTCTGAACAAATTGGGTATGGGGTATGAAAAGATCGATGCTTGTTTGTACAACTGTTGCATTTACTATAAGGAGACTGCTGACTTACAATCATGTCCAGTGTGCAAAACGAGCCGGTATAAGGAGTCTAAAGGAAAAAAGGTAGCTCATAAAGTGCTACATTATTTTCCGTTAAAGCATCGTTTGAGACGTTTGTATGCTTCCCGTCACACAGCTCAGGCAATGACATGGCATAAGACGGGGCGTTCTACAGATGAGGATGTGATGAGGCATCCAACCGATGGTAAAGAATGGAAAGAATTCGACGAGCAACACCCGGACTTCGCTATCGAACCTAGAAATGTACGTCTCAGTCTGGCTACAGATGGTTTTTGCCCGTTTGGTACTACGAGTCTAACATACAAAGATGTGGCTTCGTTTCTAACACAAGTGTTGAATCCAAAGACCATGGTTTGCAACAATGAACTGTATAAACACATGTGTTTACTTATCCCAGGACCAGAATCCCCATGCACGGACTTGGACGTTTATTTGAGGCCATTGATTGATGAGTTGGAAGAATTGTGGTCACAAGGGGTAGTTGTGCTTGATGCTACTACAAATACTACCTTCAGAATGCGAGCTGCAGTTATGTTTACGGTGAATGATTTTCCCGCTCGTAATTATCTCTCAGGTTGGACTGGTCAAGGATATAAAGCATGTCAAACTTGCAATGATGATACACCTTCGGTACGGTTAGAGAGTAAGATTGGATACGTCGGACATCGTAGATGGCTGCGGGCGGACCACCCTATGCGAAAGAATAAGGGGTTTAAAGGTAAAATCGAAACATTAAGCCCTCCAGTTGAGAAAACCACGGAGGAAATTCTTCAACAAATTAGTAACCTACCCGAATGTTTGCCGGGGAAACACAAAGAGTACGGTGGTAAAACTTATAAGCGTCCAGAATCTTGTTTGAGTTGGAATAAAAACACCATACTAAATAGATTGCCTTATTGGATGCCGAAAAAACTCAAGTACAATCTAGATGTTATGCACATTGACAAGAAGGTGTGTGATAGCTTATTGTCTACGGTATTGAATATTGATGGTAAGACCAAAGACACTATCAAGGCCCGTAAGGATCTAGCAAACATGAAAGTGAGGAACTACATGTGATTAAACAAGGCAATAAGACCTTAAAACCGCGTGCCTTGTTCACGTTGGCACCAGAAGATCGGACAAAATTCTATGATTTCTTAACAAATGTTCGGTTTCCCGATGGTTTTGCAGGAAACCTAAGAAAGAATTTGACTGGTAAAGACAAATTTAGCGGTCTAAAATCTCATGATTTTCATATCATACTACAGAGACTTTTACCAGTTGGGGTACGAAAATTCTTGAAAAAGGAAATTTCTGATACTATCAATGATTTAAGCGATTTTTTCAGATTGATTTGCGCACGCACGTTGAGGGTTAGTGATTTAGAGAATGCAAAAGAGAAGGTTTTGGAAATCTTGTGTAAACTAGAAACGATATTCCCACCGGCATTCTTTGATATTTTGATACATGTGATAATGCACTTGCCTGAAGAAGCGATTAGGGGTGGACCTGTTCATTTGAGATGGATGTATCCGATTGAACGTTTTCTAGGTAAGTTAAAGAGGTATATTAGAAATCGGACCAGGCCGGAAGGATCCATCGCAGAGGCATACGTGGCTAACGAGACCTTGATGTTTTGCTCGTTGTATTTTTCGGGAAATGAGACAAAGTTCAATAGGCCTGAAAGGAACTGGGTTGAGAACGAAGATACAATCAAGAACCGTATATCAGTATTCAAGACTCATTTTCGATCAATGGGATCGATGAAATGCTTGACATTCAATACTACTTTGAGAGAGAAAATTCAGTGGTATGTGTTGCAAAACTACCATGAGATCGATGAATACCTCTTGTAAGTGAGCAATCCAAACTTAATTCTTTTGTTTTTTTTATAATTCCATTAAAGATAACTACTCTTCTACACATGGAGCAGTGAACATCGTACAAATCTGTCAAGTTATTGCACGAAACAGAACCTGAACAAAGTGCATCGTCAAGAATTTACTGATTGGTTTAATCCGAAGGTACAAAATAAAGATTCACACACTTATTGTGCACTTTTATGAGCGTTACATAAATACTTATGTATGGTACATTATGCAGATGATTGTATTGAGTAAACAGAACCCATCAGACTTGAATGACCAATTGTTAGCACTTTCCACCGGATCTTTTTCAACGGTCAAATCCTATCAGAGTTGTGTGATGAACGGTGTCAGATTCAATGCACAAAAACGGGATGGCACACGCACAACTCAAAACAGTGGGGTTGCTGTCAAAGGGACCGAAGGCACTACATGGTATGGAGTCTTAGAGGACATATGTGTCGTAAGCTACCCAAATGATAACACTGTTGTTCTTTTCAAATGTACATGGTTCGATACTAGTCCAGCTAAGAAGGGTGTCCATGTATATAAGAATACAACAAGTATACGCACTACAAACACCTGTACGCACGAACATGATCCATTCATTCTTGCTTCACAAGCGCAACAAGTGTTCTACATAGATGATTTGTATAACGGACGTGGATCGGAAAGTTGTTGAGCATTTTCAACACCGTCATATCGTAGAGCGCACCAAATATTAATGGTGATGTGGTTGTTGATGATTTGGTAATCGACGAAACAACCCACGGAAATTTTCGACTTGTTGTTGAACTGCCACCGATGGAACCGTTCTACATGAGTGCAAATGATGTAGAAACAGATGTTGATGAAAACGATGAAAACGATCTCGATCAAAATGAAAAGGATGGAAATAACGAGTATGCTTCAACGGATTGCGATGATGATAATAATTGTGTAGATGATGACATATACGACTCGATCCCACCAAACTATGCAAGTGATTATGAATGATGCTATAAATCTAATATTCTTTTAGTAAGTTCATTCAAATATACTTGAATTTAAATATTATATAATATTAGTGCTTTACTTATATTACATCAACATAAATGTGTTCTTTATATCAATTTTTTTTATTATATTCAAATACTTGATCATATAGGTGAATGGCTTGCGCGAGATCGGCCGGTGGTTCTCAACCACCGCACGAGCATCCATTTAGGCTACCGGGCCAATGCGAGGACGGTAATTAATTAACTTTCACTTTTTTTTCTAGTATGATTCTTCTTATTTCGTTGAATTAACATTGACGCCGATACTACAGATCATATAGCAGATAATGAGTATGAGGAATTCATACAATCACCTCCATCCCCGAAAAAGAAGCAGGGTGAACGTGGACCTGCAAAAGGTATCACCGTCCAAGCCTTCAAGAGAAAGTTAGGGGGCTTGATTCCTCTTATATGGGATCCTAGATTTCCCAAAGTTCAAAAGGCATTGGGAAGATACGCGAAGGATTTTGAGTCTGAGACAGGGAAAGTCGTGAGGTCCCATGTTCCCTGTTACACCCCGACCTGGCGAAAGGTGGATGACCGACTTAAATATTTAATATGGGAAGAACTTCGGGTACTTAGCTATTCAAATTGTTAACACTTTCAAATTGTAAGTTTCATTATATTAATTTAGAAACCAATCGTTTCATTTCTTGTGTTTTCAGGCATCGTTCCAACCTCTTGAGCCTATTCACCGCGATGCCGTGCTGAAAAGCGCCGGTACTTCATTCAGAAAATGGAAGGCTAGGCTAAGGAAGGATGTAGATGAACACAACAACAAGGGGTTGTCAGGGCCTTGTCCTCGACCCAGGATGTGTTTTCACAAAGAACAATGGGAAGTGTTTCTCCGCCACCTTAAATCTTCTTCCGCTTTTAAGGTAAAGCTTTTATTCCATTACATGTGTTACGTACATTCGATTATTATTACTTGTTCTTGCTTATATATAATACAATAGTACTATTTTTTTTACAGAAAAGATCTGATCAGAATAAGAAGAATCGCGCCGGGAGTAAATATGTAGGCCGCCAAGGACGAACGCCTATGGCCGTAGTTCGATGGGATAAGTTAAGAAGGGTAAGTATTAGGAAATAAATCCTATGACTTCATTTTTTTGAATTTTCATAACTAATATTTTTGTTTTTTCAAGGGTAATGTGAGTCAGTGAAGATCCTTTTAGGCGGGATCCTATCCATGTACGGGCGAGCAAGCATAAGAATGCTGACGGTTCTTTTCTCAACAAAGGATGATGGAGGTCGCTTACGTAAGTGCCAAACGTTGTATATATTTCAATTCAATACGTTCACATTTTCCTTTTCCTTATCTTAACTGCCAACGATAAATGTTGTGTTTAGAGGAGGCTAGAGGATTGGCGTGCTATGATTGCACCAGGTCGACCGATGACTTTTGAAGATGATGAGGCAATCTTTCAGGCCGCCTTAGGAACTAGGTGAGATTATTTGATTGGCCTTGGCCCTACGCAATCTTCCTCCAAATCCAATTCATCACAATCGGCCCAGTCTTCAGCATCGTCATCTTCTTACCATCAAGAATGCAATATGCAGATTGAAGAACTTAGAAAGTCTCATGATCAGTTGGTGAAGTTAACCAAAAAACAAGAGAAGAGAAACAAAAAACAAGGGGCTCTTCTCAAATTGTTGCTGACTAATCTTAAGGCTAAGGAACCGGATATGCAAATAGAGGTTAGCTCATCATCTTCCGATGACGATTCTGACGATTCTGAAGATGATTCTGAAGTTGATCTTGACGATGATGAGTAGACATTGTAGAGGAAACTATTCTTACTTTTGGAAACATTGCACAACTTTGTATTTTACGTAACATTTTTTGTTTATGCATTTTTTTTTTGGTTATGAATCCCCGTTTATAAACACATCTGTTATTGATTTTGGAAAAACATGATTGGATTGATTTAAGGGGGAGTTGTCCAAAAGGACATAAAAAGTAAAATAATTGGCATTTAGGACACTATTAAATTTTAATTGATAAAAAGGACAAAAACTTTGAAACCTTACCAAATTACTCCAAATTACCAATGAAAATCCTTATAAGAAAGGTAAAAATGTAAATTAATGGCATTTATATTTTACACTGGTGGTACTTGTGTGTTTTATTGGGACCATAATAAAATTTCTCATCAACTAAATTAGTCTATTAAAAACTAATTAGTCCTTATTACCAAATAGTTTGTTAGTCCGTCCTTAACGCCCTATTAAGTTGATAAGTAGTCCTTATCAACAATTTTCCCTTGATTTAATAGCATGGGAGGCCATGCAAAAACAAAAAAAAAAATATTTTTTTTTTAAAAATATTTAAAGGGACGACATGTCGTCCCTTTAAATGTATTTCTTGAAATTTTATAAAATTAATTTTTTTACCAAAATTTATTTTAAGGGACGACATTTGTCGTCCCTTTAAATGTTTTCTATAAAAAAAAAAGGATTTTTTGTATTAAATTTTATAATAAAAATTAAATATATAATCTTTGAATGGACGACTTTGTCGTCCCAAAAAACTTTGTTATAAAAAATTAAATTTTTTTCATATTAAATTTTATAATTAAGAATAAAAATATATTCTTTTAAGGGACGACATTGTTGTCCCAACAAAGTTTTTTTATAAAAAAAATTTATTTTTTTTCCTGATAATATGTTTTTTGGAAATTAAATGAATCATCTTTATAGGGACGACAATGTCGTCCCTTCAAATAATGTCATGTCAGCACGTTGAATTTTCTGAGAAAAGGTCGTGCCACGTCAGCATTCTTTTAACGGGACGATTTTGTCGTCCTTTCAAAGATGTCGTTGTTTAAAGGGACAAAGCGGAAGAGACGGCTTTATAGGGACGACGTGTCGTCCCATTAAAAGTTTTTTGGGACGACATAGCCTTTGAAGGGACGACCAAATGTCGTCCCTTTAAACCTGTTTTCTTGTAGTGGGGGTTGATATAAATATACGAAAACTCATGTATATTCGCACGGACGATTGAAAATCCGACAAAATATAAAAAAATGCAATATGTACGTGTGACATGCAGAAATCATTAAATAAACAATATCGATCATTAGTATGACACATTACACTTATCAATCTGAAATCATTAAACAAACATCATTGGTATGACATATTAGTAACTAATATTAGAGTTATGTATCTATGTATATGGTACATGAAGCAACACGATTTAGGCCAAATTAATTAAAGATCTAATTAATTGAAAGATCAATTAACTTTCAACTGAAAGAAGAGGTTTGAAGAATAGAGCCTAAAAACTCTGTAGGCAGAAATGGAAGCAATGACGGCCAAGAAAAAAGAAGCAATGAGGCCACAGAATAAAGCGCCGCCGATTTGGAAGCAGAAACGGCTGTATTTATCGCAAAGCTTAATCCACTGAAAGCTATCTTCACCTGTTACTGCTAATACTGATGCTTGTGTCGCTGCTGAATTTGTTGCAAATACTATGTATACTACTCCCTGCAGAAGTCATGCATGTGTCACAATTAGCTTAATTATACTATAAGTGTTAAGAAGAATTGATGATGTGGCTTGATGATGTGGCATGATCTATGGTGTACACATCATCTATGATCTAATGGTTCAAGTTTAATCTTATCTAGTTGTTATTAGATTCTCTGTTAGATTTCCTTTTGCACAAGAATGCTGTCTTATATATGTATTTGGTGAGCTGCTATATGATATATGAAAACAAAGACTATTATGAAGAGTTCTTCATCTATCTCTTTTCTGTTTTCCTAAGTTGGTATCGGAGACAAGTTCAATGGCATCTACAGCTCCGACCACGGCTGAGATGACCACCATGGCCACCGCCACAGAAACCTCCACCACAATAACCACCCATGTTTCACTACCTCAGTTGTTTCCATGGCTATCCCTCCACTTTCATGGGGCTCTACCCCTTTTTCTCCATTTACCGCTATTCCTACGCCTCTATTCACCACCGGCGTACCTGTCTCCGGCTATCTTTCTGCACCATTCACTCCGATTTCACCCTTGACTGATTCTTTAACCTCTCGTCCTTTACCCACACTCATTCCTGACATGCATGCTACAGATTCAACCTCGTTACTTCGATCTACATGTACTGTGAAGGTAAATCGGGAGAACTATTTGCTATGGAAGTATACTATTCTCCTATTGTTAAAGGGTACAAGTTAGAAGGTTTTCTTTTTGGAACTGTACCTCGGCCGCCTTCCTTCTCGACTGGAGTAAATCTGCATCTAGCATCAGCAATTGCGCAATGGGATTCCACTGATCAGCTTCTAACGGGATGGTTACTCAGTTCGATGACTGAACATGCCCTATCTGAGGTAATTGGTTGTAATACCTCTTCTGAGGTTTGGAGCACTTTGGAAAGTCTTTTTAATTCTCATTCAGAAGCAAGAATGCTTGAATATAAAACTGCACTTACTAGAACTGAAAAAGGCAGTAGATCTATGAGTGATTATTTAGCCCTTATGAAGTCTTACTCTGATAAGTTGCTAACAGCAGGGTATCCTATCTTTAAGTCTGAACTAATATTGGCTGTGCTTGGGGGCTTAGATAGAGATTATGAATCTGCTATTGTTAACATAGCTAGAGTTGGGTCAATGAGTTGGCAAGAGGTTCAGTCTCAACTCCTTACCCATGAAAGACTGGTTGCACGTTTTAATCCATCCTCTCTTCAATAAATGCCTCTCTCGAATCGCACGAGATGTATCATGAGAGTGCTCATGCTTCCGACAATAGGGCCCAATTCCAGTCTAATAGAGGATGAGGTGGTAACAGGGGTGGAAGATCTAGAGGTGGTGGTAGGGGTTGCAGGTCTAATTCCAATAATAGGAGTGTCTGTCAATTATGTGGAAAAAATGGTCATACGGTTCTTGAATGTTGGCACAGATTTGATGAGAATTTCACAGGGCCAACTCAAAACAGTCACAATTCTAGACCTTCTGGTAATCAAAATGCTCCTAGACCTGCTGCCTACATTGCATCTCCATAATCAGTTTCTGATTCTGCTTGGTATATGGATAGTGGAGCCACAAATCACATCACAGGGGACCTCAACAATCTGAATTTGAGTTTTGGATATGCTGGTTCTGACACTCTTGGAGTAGGTAATGGTGAGCAACTCCTTATTCATCATATTGGTCAGTCAAAAATTCCTACTACACACTTGTCACAACCTCTAAAACTTAACTCTATGCTACATGTTCCAGAAATTACTAAGAATCTGCTTAGTGTTTCAAAACTTACCTGTGATTATAATGTTATTATTGAGTTTACTAACTCTTATTGTGTTGTGAAGGACAAGAAAACAGGGATGCCTCTTCTAACAGGAACACTGGAACATGGTCTGTACAAGATGGGCAGTCAGCCTGAGAGTGTTATGAGCTCCCCTCAATCCAATGCCAAGACCTCTTTTCTAGTATAGTCTAGTAGGGTTCAGTCTCTTAATGTCAATAAAGATCCTAATGTCTGGCATAGGAGATTAGGTCATCCTTCTCCAAGGATTTTGAGTCAAATTCTACGGAGTTGTAATGTTTCTCTTAATGGAAAACTTATGTTTTGTGAATCTTGCCAGTTTGGTAAGTCACATGTTTTACCTTATGCCTTGTCCGATTCTCATGTCGCTTCATATTTTTGATCTTGTTCATACTGATGTTTGGGGGCCTTCCCCTGTTAAATCCACTGGTGGTTACACATATTATGTTCATTTTCTTGATGATCACACTAGGCATACATGGCTTTTCCCTTTAAAACAAAAATCAGAAGTGTGTAATGTGATCAAACAGTTTCAAAAAATGGTTGAGAATCAATTTTCTACATCACTTAAGTGTCTCCAATCAGATTGGGGGGAGAGTATAGGAGCATTGAATCCTATTTGAAAGATCAAGGTATTAGGTTTAGACATCCTTGCCCTCATGCTCATGGACAGCATGGTAGGGCTGAAAGGAAGCATAGACACATTGTTGAACTAGGACTGACTCTTCTTGATCAAGCCTCAATGCCATTAACCTTCTGGTGGCATAGCTTTCAACAGGCAACCATGATCATCAACAGTCTTCCTACTCCTGTCTTAAACAATCTGTCCCCTTATGCATCTCTATTTGGGACTAAGCCCAACTATAAACAGTTTAAGGTCTTTGGTTGTGCCTGTTATCCACATCTTAGACCATTCCAAACAACAAAGTTTCAGTTTCACTCTAGTAAGTGTGTCAACCTAGAGTCGATCCCCATACATAAGGGATATCGATTGCCTAGACAAGAGTGGAAGGATTTATATTACTAGGGATGTCATATTTGATGAGGCCACCTTTCCTTTTGCCACTGATTTTTCTCAGGGTCCTAACAGAGCCATTCATGTTCTTGAAGATTCTGATAGTTGGTTTTTCTTGCCTTCTCAGTCCAAGGATGCTCATAACACTCCTCATGGTGCAGAATTTAGTACAACCACTCCAGATGCTTCAACAGGTATCCCTGGTACTACTTCTATTTCTACTCATAGCTCTAATGTTTCTTCTTCATGTTCACCAAGAACACCCTTGCACACACCCTTGTCCACTGAATACACTTTTAGCACCACTCCACCACCTGCTTCTCCTTTGTCCTACTGAAGAATGAAACATGGACCTTAGTCCCTCCTTCCTCTAATCACACAGTTGTTGGAAGTAGATGGGTATACAAACTCAAACTTAAAGCTGATGGGTCGGTTTTGAAGCATAAAGCAAGGTTGGTGGCAAAGGGATTCAGTCAGACCTATGGAGTGGATTTTACTGAGACTTTTAGTCCAGTGGCCAAGGCTCCTACAATCGGGGTAGTTCTATCTTTTAGTTTGAACATTCAATTGGCCTATAAATCGGTGGATATTAACAATGCCTTCCTTAATGGTCCTCTCAAGGAACCAAAGTGTATATGACTCAACTTTGAGGGGTATGTTGACCCCTGCAAGACCTCATTATGTTTGCAAATTACGTAAGGCACTCTATGGTTTAAAGCGAGGCTCCAAGGGCTTGGTTTGAAGCCCTAAAATCTCAGTTGCTATGCTGGTCCTTTACACAGTCTGTCTGTGATAGTTCCTTATTTACATTTAAATCTGCTGGACATATCATGATTGTTTTAGTTTATGTGGATGATATTCTGGTCACAGGCAGCTCAACTACCTTGATTAACAAGTTCATACATATGCTGGACTCTAAATTTGCTCTCAAAAATCTGGGACCTGTCTCATACTTTCTGGGGATGCAGGTTTCTAGGGATTCATCTGGCTTATATCTAAATCAAAGTCAGTATGCTGCACAATTGCTTACCAGGTTAGGTTGTGATTCCCTTAAAAGTTGTCCTACTCCTATTGTTCCTGGAAAAAAACTTGAAGAATATCCAGGGGAGCCTTTCAAGAATGTAACATTGTACAGAAGTGCCATTGGGGGTCTACAATGTACTTAACCTGTACAAGACCTGATCTTACCTATGTTGTAAATTATCTGAGTCAGTTTATGCAGAGTCCTCACTTAGAACATTGGAAGGCTGTTAAAAGACTGTTAAGATATGTTATTGGAACTCTTAAGCATGGACTACATTTCAGGCCAGCATCTACTCTTGATCTTGTTGGTTTTTCAGATGCAGATTGGGGTGTTTCCACCATTGATAGAAAATCTGTTGGGGGTTACTTTGTGTACCTTGGAGGATCACTTGTTTCATGGAGCTCAAAAAAGCGAATGTAGTCTCAAGATCAAGTCTGAGTCGAATATATAGGGCTCTTGCAAATGCCACAATTTGAGATAAAATGGATCACCTATTTGCTTGCGAACTTCAAGTCGACTTGCAAATTATTCCTAAAATCTGTGTGACAATACTAGTGCCTCCTTTCTTGCACAGAATCCTGTCTACCATGCAAGGACTAAGCACATAGAAATAGATGTGCATTTTGTTCGAAATGAAGTCCTCAATAAGAAGCTGGCAGTCTGTTACATACCTTCTTCTGATCAGATTGCAGACTGCTTGACCAAGCCCCTGCCAGTACCTCAATTTCAGATGTTTAGAGACAAACTCAATGTGTTTGCACCACCATTGAGTTTGAGGGGGGGTGTTAAGAAGAATTGATGATGTGGCATGATCTATGGTGTACACATCATCTATGATCTAATGGTTCAAGTTTAATCTTATCTAGTTGTTATTCGATTCTCTGAAATTCTATTAGATTTCCTTTTGCACAAGAATGCTGTCTTATATATGTATTTGGTGAGCTGCTATATGATATATGAAAAAAAAGACTATTATGAAGAGTTCTTCATCTATCTCTTTTCTGTTTTCCTAAGTATAAGTCAATTTCACATTAATTATCATAAATTCATCATCCAAACTAATATATTATTGTATTTCAAATCTACTACTATATGTGACTGAAATAAATGCACCTTTAATTAAATAGAGTATATGAAGAAGGTCACTACCTAACACTTAAAATAGCATGGTCCACTGTTAGGTTGGAGCTGTATGTCATAGCTTATATTTATTGCTCCCTTTAATTTGAAGAGATACTTGTGTTGATCGAGAGGAGATTTTGAGGTGAAGAGACGGATTAAACGATCAGTACCATACAATTTAAATACAAAATGATATTATATTGTTCATATTGAATCAAACGGTCTCTACACACGTGTGAAAATACTACACAAGTATTTCCCTTCTCTTTGCCTTTCCTATGCCTATCACGTAGTACTATCACATGTATTTGTATTTTATCTTTTCCAAAATATTTTATCGGTGAAAAGTCTTCATGTAACTTGTTATATAAGTATACATAGGGCCGCCACATGATTTTTGACACATGATAAAACATACTCCTAACTTGTATTATCACAACTTTAATTCAAAAACCAAAAAAACACTATCACCTAGACATTTGGTTTTCATGCCTAACTTGTATTGTCTCTTATGCGAATTTTTTTTTATGCCTAACTTTAGTACGAATATCCATACTCTACAACTATTAATTGTGTGGGCACTTACATTAAACAATAATAATATTACTTGTTAAAAAGTGGGGTGACAAATCACTCCCTATATCTACTAGGTCTTCCCCTACACGTCCTTAACATCATTGATTAGGGTAAACACCACATCAATCAAATAGTCCTACACACTCGAAGACGGAGCCACGAAATTATATTCGGGTGGACTAACAGACAATATTATGACGATTGGATGGATTAATAGACTACATTATGATGATCGGGTGGGCTAGTAAATATGTTTTACTGCGTCATAATGTCAATTTATA
The DNA here is from genome assembly GCA_026214975.1 of Gentiana macrophylla. Lineage (NCBI taxonomy): Eukaryota > Viridiplantae > Streptophyta > Magnoliopsida > Gentianales > Gentianaceae > Gentiana > Gentiana macrophylla. The sequence continues at coordinate 176,714,563 of CM047805.1, read as the reverse complement.
TAAAATCTTTATGCATAAATAATTTATTGGGGTGGCTTAGTCCCCCCTAAAAAAATACACAGCTACGTCTTCGTACACACTGTTCGATGGTTAGATCACATGTTATGATACATGTTATGACATATATGGTTGTGCATATATCATCTTCCTTTTAAAAACAAAAATATAGAAATATCATCCACCTTATCCAAAAAAATTTAATATAAAAATCACAAATAATTTTTACATCAATGTAAATAAACACAGACTTTCCGTACATTAATACATGGCGATCATGAGTAAGAGCACATCCAATGAAATGTTCAAAAAAAATTGTAATGCTTTTCAAAAGCTTATTGCCCATTAATTGAAACACTCTGAGTCGACATAGATTTATTGAAAAAACTTCATGCAAATGATACGGTTCTAGGTGGATTTTTTTCTTCTTTCCCTGACCATAGGTATAGCTTTTTGTCTTCTAAGTAATTAAATTGAATGATGTGACACAATTATAAATCAGTTAAAAGATCAATGACTAGAGATGCCCTAAGACGGGAATATATATTGGTCATCCGCCATATATACTGAAATCGTCATCCATACAAGAAATCAGACACCTTATATTTTTAAATCGAATTCAAAATGTGTGATCTACATTTGTTTACCACTCAATTAAGTGCATTCGGATATACCACACAACAATTTCCCCCTAAGACTGTTAGACCATAATGACTGAAATTCGGTTCGTACCATTAGAAAATAAAAATAAAAATCAGTACTTGAATTATACGTTTGTTTATTGTATAATATGGATTAATACGTTTTTCAATTAAAAAATACAACGAAAATCAGCATAAAATGGTAAAATTACATATATCAACTAATGTACGAGTATTTTATTTTTCTTTTCCGAGGAAACTAATGTACGAGTATTACACGTGAACGCCTAATGTTTCAAAAATACATTTTAAAATATTATCGCAGAATTATTAAGAGTATGACTATATCTAATACTAACATAACTCAATCATACAAAGAGATTAAATCTTATATAATGAAAATTGTAGATGCATTTATTTGTATCTCTCAAGATTCGAATCATGATCTCCTCTGATCTTTCGAATGTTTTGACTTCTCTATGTTGAAACAATTGAAACTTGAAAACAAAGCATTAATCATAAGTTTTTTTATTTTAGGGGCCATTAATCATAAGTTTCAAAGGCAAATGATCATTTTTATTTATATGAAAAAAAAAGTAGAATATTTGCGTAATATGATTAAATTGTGACCTATTTCAACCCGAAAAAAATCATGATATGAATAATACGGATCGATTTCTGACACAGAATTTTCACACACAAAAAAAGAAATACACAATGGAAAACATAAATATTGTTAATTAATGATGTACCTGGTCCAAAAGGTAAGAAAGCCATGCTTGGCTTCTGTAAGAAACTCCATATTTCATCTTACTTAATGGAAAGATTATACATCTTAATAACTGGAGCACACTATAACCAGCTGCCACTGAGTCAACCCACACCAATACACTATATGTAATGAAATCAAGCAAATAAACACATTATTATTATTATTATTTAAAAATGAGAAATTAACACTAATAAAGAACTTGTTATTTAATTAATAATTTAAAGAGATGGGATAGAAAGAAAGAACACATACGTACGTCAAAGCATTTAGGTCTCTGAAGGTGGCTTTTCTTGATATAGTGTAGAACAACACTTTAGTTTCACTGTCAAATCCCACCAAGCAAGCAGTCAAAACTAATAAACAAGCTCCACAAAGCCTTAAAAGGGCATCAAACTTTACATTCTCCATTTTCTTTTTCTTTTCTTTATTTTTGCAATTTGAAAAATCCAAAACTAACACACAAGAAAACTTAGTAGAACTAGCTATAACGTTTTTATAGGGCAGGCAATTAGCTTGTAATATAATGGAAGAGGAGGAGGAGGACGGATCTGTATAAGTTTTCTTTCTGGTTATTGAACTGTACACGTGAAAGTAGGGCCTCCTTTTCCTTTCTTAAATGATACTACTCTCAGTAAAGGTGTATATAATCCAATTCAGTCGGTTTTTACGATTTTCTTTAATCGAATCTGTTGTTACGGTTTTGATATTTTCCGAATCGAATCGAATTGGTCATTTTTCTGAATTGGATCGAACCAATACATCAGGTTCGGTTCGGCTCGGTTTTCGATCGTATTTTATTTACTATAAAATTTTGATTTTTTTCTTCTAAAAATGAGACAAACACCATTATTGGCACCATAAGCGGCGGGTGGTCGTTGTAACGACAATTTCAAATGTTGCTTTCTTTTTTTCACGATTAACGGATGAAGAATATTATAAGAAGCAAGAATGGCGGTGAGCTCAAACGGCGGTTATCGGCGGTGTGAAGCATTTTAGGTTTAGGTTTAGGTAGAAACGGCGCGTATATAAGGTTTAGAAATTTAGGGTTGTGTGTGGGGGTTTTATAGTAGGAGAAAGTGAACAAATTAAATTTTATATATATATAATTAAAATGAAGTATAACCGGGTTCGGTTCGGGTTATACTGGTTTTATGGATAAAACCGAAAATCGAATTGGATTTCCGATTCGGTTTTATTCAATGAAAAACCGATTGAAAACCGCGGTTCATCGCTTTTCGGTCCGTTTAATCCGGTTCGATCGGTCGACCAGCTTTTCCAATTTCACAGACACCCTACTACTCCGTCGTCCGAAAATGTACATCCGCTTAATTTTTTGAATTTATATAAATCCATTTACAGAATCATAAACCTGGAAGTCAATCTTAAAATGACAGTTCGGTGTACGCATTATCTAGACTATAATTATCCATGGCTATGTTTGGCTTATGCTCGGTAAACCAAAAATAGAAAACTGTCTATTTTGGTTAATGATATATATTACCACTTTACCTACATTTACATAGGGATTTGGGAAGCGACCGACCCCTTAAAATAAAAACATTATGTATAAATAATAGAGATTTTATTTTGTAAACACATATATTTTATTACATTGATACAGATAAAAAAATATATATAATTACATTTATAAAATTGAATATCCAAATATACGTGTGATACGGAAAAAATTGATAAATTTCTGACCCCATATTAAAAATCCTGCAGCCGCCCCTACGTATAGAGTTTCTTCTTTTTTTTTTTTTTTTTTTTTTTTTTTTTTTTTTTTTTTTTTTTTTTTGGCAAAGTCTGGAAGGAGATTGATCCCCTTTTGTACATGCACAGAAGGGGCGTGTCACGTTCACACTTGGATGTGTTGATTCATGACTATAGTGCCCAGATCTCTTCCTGTACACCGGAGGTCCAGGGCAAAATTTTACATAAAACTGCATCATTTTATATTTGTATTTTAACGACTGATCAATCAGAACAACATCGTTTCAATTAAAAGTCTGCACCGGATCCTCTCAGCTCCGGTCTATGTCTGTTTTCTTCATTAAGTAGTTTCAAGTTATTGTTCATCCGTGATGAGATTTGAGGCGGCTCCACCTTATATCAATTGGGTCAACCGACCCGCTAAAAAAGATTTTTTATTTTATTTTAGATATACATATATATATATGTGAAGTTTCCCGTTTTTTTATGTATTGACCCGTGTTGATCTTGAACTATAATATAAAAAATTAAGTTTAGTAATTATAAAATATGAAAAAATTCCGTCCATCAAATTGTTGGAGAAAATTGGGCTTGCAGTCTATTTTATGAGTGTTTCCCATGATAATCGGTCCATTGCGAAATTATTATCGAATAAACTCACTATAATTTTTCAGGAATTTATGATATCATTAAATTCTATGAAAAATGTTGATAATGATATCATTTGAATGTTAAATTAATGCTCTAATTAATAAATCAAATAAATCCTTTTAATAGACCTGGCCAATACAAACCGGAACCGTCGGTTTGTGGAACATCCAGTTGGCCGGTTGGGGGCCGGTTTGGGATTTTTGGAACCGAAACCGGACTGGAACCGCCGGTTGGAACCGGACTGGCCGGAACCGGGTGAAACCAGCAGGAACCGGAACTGGCCCAACGGCTAATTTGCAACGGCTATTTTTTTTCTCCCAAACACCCCAAAAAATTCCTATAAATACTACCTCATTCCATTCTTCTCTCAATTCTTACATCTTCTACTCATTTCTTACATCTTCTACTCATTTCTTTAATTATCAAGTTTGTTTAGTTGTTAAAAACAACAATCAAATTTACTTTACGATACCGATTTTTGAAGTTGTTCTGATTTAATCGTTACTTCAATCCGGTTTTGTTATAAGTAAATTTGGTTTTGTATTTTATTCAACTAATTTTTTGCAAGTGTAAAAAAAAAAATCAATTTTATAATCAAATTTACTTTATTTGACCGAAATTTGAAGTTGTTCTGATTTAATCGTTACTTCAATTCGATTTTAGTTATAAGTAAAATTGGTTAGTTAATTTAATTTTTTTATAACCGTTATATGTAATTTATATTTTGTACAATGTCAAGAAGAGGTGCATCAACACAAGGCGATCGAAATGTTACTTTCGTGATGACACGGTTGTGCCGAATCGGATGATCTTCTTTGGTGACTATAGACCCCAATATTATACTGAGCACTCACCACCGGTAATCACATTTCGATTCCTCGCCGACACACCTTCAGTTACAATCAACGTATGCTTAAAACCGACTCAAAAAACTTATAAAAAAAACTATAAAAGACTTTAAAAAAAACAATAATAAAAATAACTATAAAAATCTTTACAACAAACTATAAAAGACTAAAAAATAAACAATAAGAACTACGTTCGCTTTGATTTTATATATGTTGTTATAGCTCCGACACGATTACATATAAAAATACGTGAGCAACCGAATTACCGGTTCAAGCATTGAAAAATATCACAATTTACATATAAGAAAAACAACACAATATCTCTCACGTAATAAAACTATAAAACAACATTTATAATCAACGTATACTTAAAACCGACTCAAAAAACTTATAAAAAAAACTATAAAAGACTTTAAAAAAACAAAAATAAAAATAACTATAAAAATCTTTACAACAAACTATAAAAGACTAAAAATAAACAATAAGAACTACGTTCGCTTTGATTTTTTATATGTGTTACATGCTCCGACACGATTACATACTTAAAAATACATAAAAGAATCGAATTACTTTGTATGTTGTTGAAAAATAACATAATTTTTCAAAATAACATTATTTACATATAAATAATAAAATAACACAATATTAATATTATATTTAAAACCAAGTAGAAAACTATTTATAAAAATATATATATTACAAATGCTTTAGTAATTATAGTGAAAAGAATAATAATTTTTTATTGTAGTGAAAATAATAAGTATTATATGAAAATGAAAAAAAAGAATTATGAAATTTTAAAACCGTGGCCTGAACCGTGATCTGAATCGGGAGCAAACCGGATGAACCGTGAACCGGCACAAACCGGCAACCGGCGGTTTTGAGCCTCCAACCGCCCGGTTCGTCAAACCGGTCTAAACCGGTACTGTTTAAAACCGCCGGTTCCGATTCCGATTCCGGTCCGGTCCGGTTGCTCCATTGGCCAGGTCTAGATATACACTGCTTTATCGGAAATAATTCTTTGAAAGTTTGACCAAGTCATTAAAATTATTGATGCAGTGGCTGAACGTGACCACCATCTTAATTCATGGGTGAGTGCTGTATCATGGCCAAAAGTGGCATAGTGGGTATTTTGGACTCCAAGTTTGGTTCTCTATAAATTCCCTTTTGACCGGAAATTGCAAGATAGGGGAAATTAGCATAGAATAACCTTCTAACGCATTAATTCATTTAGAGCAGTCTTTGCATTGTTGAAGAGAAAAGTCGTAACACCGGCAGAGTTCGTTGATGGTCAACGCTCGAAGTCTTGTACATTGAGCGAAAAACCGTTGTATCCTCGTGTGAAACAATTGTTATTACCGTGGACACTATACCGGAGTAAAATGTCTTAAGGACAGAGTGATTTCACTCACTTCGGTTTGAGTTTTTATTTTTGCTTTGATTTTATCATTGTTGTATTTGTGGTATTAGTTGAGTGACACGAACAAATTGTTGTTTTGATCTACTGTGTATTTATTTTCTAGCACATACGCGTTACGTTACCAACACAAATCCCTGAAATCGACCTCCGGCGGTGATGATATCAAAAAATTCCACTTGTTCATGGAACTGTCTGATGAAATTGAAGTTGTTCTTGATCAAGAACATTTTCCAGAATTTGAAAACAATAAAAGCGGAAAAATAGAGAAGAAGATGAACTTTCTCATTCAATTGATTATAATCAGAATCAGTGTTTACAAAATGTAATTCATGATATATACTCTTCCTCATCCTAATTGCTACTACAAACAGTTATAACAGCCTAATTCAAGATAACCAACTATAACCGACTATTACTCTAAGGTGTTTGTTGAAAGTCCACAAAGACAGTTATTTGTTGTGTTGTTGTTGACTTTTTATCTGATGAGCTTTGTTGTTATATTGATGCAGCAACTTCAACACCCCCTCTCAAACTGGATTATGTGGCTGGTAGATATTAACAACTGGATAACAATCTAATAAAATCCGAAATCTTGCCTTATCTAGAGGTTTAGTGAATAAGTCTGCCAATTGTAGTCGTGTTGAGATTGGAAGTGGTTTCAAGAGTCCTTGTTGGTATTTGTCCCTAATCACATGACAATCTATCTCTATGTGTTTAGTCCTTTCATGAAAAACTGGATTTTCAACTATTTACAGGTCACTTTTGCTGTCACGAAAGAGAGGGATATGTTTCTTTTGTTTAATGTTGAACACTTCAAGGACATATGTGAGCCATTGCAATTCACATGATGCCATTGCCATGGCTCTGTATTCTAACTCGGAGGAACTCTTTGATGCTATACTTTGTTTCTTTGATCTCCAACTTATGAGAGATTCTCCTAGGAAAACTGAAAAACCAGTGACTGATCTTTTTGTGTCACTACAACCACTCCAATCTGCATCTACAAAACACTTTAGTTCTAGGTTGCTATTTGCTGAGAAGAATATCCCTTGTCCTGGTGATTTCTTTAGGTATCTTAGAAGCTTGTGAGCTGCTTGTAACTGTGTTTCTGTAGGCTGATTTAGAAACTGGCTTAATTGTTGTGTGGCAAAAGTGATATATGGCCTAGTGAGACCTAAGTATAAGAGCTTGCCTACCAGACTCCTGTAGTAGCTGTTTGAGTCAAGTTTTTTTGAGTCTTCACTATGCATCTTTACAGAGGGATCCATGGGAGTTTGACTAGGCTTGCAATCTGTATATCCATATTCTTCCAACAATTCTAGACAATATTTTCTTTGTGATAGGACAATGCCTTTTTTGCTTCTTGCAACTTCAAGCCCTATGAAGTATTTTAGATCTCCTAGATCCTTTATTCCAAACTTGTTGTTGAGAAAGTCTTTCAGATCCTTGATTTCATTCATGTTAGGACTAGAGACTAGCACATCATCCACATACACTAAAATTGTTATAAAGCTGTGAACTGATCCCTTTATGAATAAACTGTAGTCTTCCTTTGATTGTCTGAACCCCCTCTCAAGCAAGGCTTGGGTTAATTTTATGTTTCATTGCCTACTTGTTTGTTTTAGTCCATAGAGAGACTTCTTTAATTTGCAGGCATAACCTGGATGTGAGTTGAAACCTTGAGGCACATCCATATATACTTCTTATGTTAAGTCACCATGCAAGAAGGCATTGTTTACATCTAATTGATGTAGATTCCAGCCTTTTGCGGCTGATATTACTAGTAAGGTCCTGTCAGTTGTCAGCTTCGCAACAGGGGAGAAAGTGTCTAAGTAGTTTAGGCCTATTGTTAAGTATACCCCTTAGCTACTAGTCTTGCCTTGAACCTTTCTACTGTACCATATGATTTTCTTTTAATTCTGTACACCTATTTGCATCCTATTGGTTGTTTGCCTGGTGGTAAAGGGACAATCTCCCATGTTTTGGTGTGATGTAAAGCTTTGATTTCATTGTCCATGGCCTGTCTCCACTCCTCATGCTTCACAGCTTCATTGTAATTCTTAGGTTCTGTCAAAACCTGTGTACTAAGCACATAATTTTTGTAATTCATAGATAGAGAATTTAGACTATCAACCTTCCCAATAGGGTGATGTAAAGTCTTAATATGTATACTGTGACATTGATAATCTTGCAGATAAGATAGGGCACCCCTGGTTCTAGGATATCTTCTTGTTTGAACAATGAGCAAAACTTGCTGCTCATGAACCTGTTGATGAATATTCTCTTGTTGCTCAACATTTGGTTGTTGATCAACAATCATAGAATCAACAGTATGTTCATGTTCAATATTTTCCATTAGGTCATCATTAGATTGTGCAATGTAATTAGTGTCGATGAGTTAAGTGTTGAGTGCCGTATATGCTCGGTGAATATATCATGATCAAAAGGAAATGTAAGGGCATATTGTTGATATTACCTCGATGAGGAATCGACTTTTGAATGGAAAAAACATTTCATGGAATATTACATCACCGGCAATGAAAATTTGCCTGAGAGTGCATCCAAAGATATAAATTCCTTTGACATTTTGGTACAAAACCTAAAAACATAGACTTGATACTTCTAGCAGCAAACTTATTATTATCATTATGAAGATTATAAGCAAAAGACAAAAACCAAACACCTTAACATGATCATAAGTAGGTTAAGCATTATATAACAACTCATGAGGAGTCTTATTATAGATCAAGGGTGATAGAGTAATATTAATCAGATTAACTGCATGAAGCACAAAATAAGACCAGTAGACAAGTGGCAAAACAGGCTGAAATCTGAGACTTCTAGCAACATTTAAAATATGTTGATGTTTTCTTTCAACAACTCCATTTTGTTGAGGAGTTTTAATGACAGATGTTTGATACAATATACCTTTGTCAGCATAAAAAAACAGGCAGGTCAAACTCCAAACCGTTATCAGATCTCAAAAAATTTACACATTTATGAAACTGAGTTTGAACCATATTTCAAAATCTCTGAATCAAAGGTCTAACTTCCCCTTTATTTTTTAACATATAAATCCAACAATATCTACTAAAATCATCTACAATTGTCAGGAAAAACCTATGACCATGAACACCAAATAATCCCGTAAGGACCTGTAGATGTCCATGTGCACAAGTTCAAACAGATCCTGTTTACATTCACTCAAAGGAAAACTCGAGTCTAGTTTGTTTAGCTAGAGGACAAACAAAGACAAATTTCTTTATTTGGTACAACTCGTTGGAGTTGCGAATCAATCCGACCCAAAAACCGATTCAAATGAATCGAGTCAAGTCAGAACCCACACAGATTCATCTAGATCTTGATTAGATCAAGATCTATAGAAGACGCATGAATTTTATGACCTAATTAACTAATAAATGATTAATTAATACCTTAAAGAAAAGGTTACGAGATTACCCAACCGAATCGAGATGCCGTGATCTTCCGGATTGTATCTCCAAACGACGACTGGTGGACGTCGATCTTGTATTCGAACACTCCACGAATATTCCTTCAAGAAAAACTCTAGTTTTTCTTCATCCCAATGGCTAAGACGAGAAAACAAAATTTCTGGCTAATAACCAATAGTTTTAGAGTTTATCTAATACACACAAATTTAATAAAACATTTATCCAATAGGAAAACAAATTTCCTATTTATCCACTAAGAAAACTAATTTCTTATTTTATAATTATTTAACAAGTAAATAATTATATTATCCACATTATAATTAATTAGAGAATTTTTTTCCCAAAATCAAAAAAATATGGCGCCATTTTTATGCCATTTGGGATAATAGAAAATTTCTTTCTATATTACATATTATTTACCGAATAAATAATATCCGCATATTCATTAAATAGACCAACTATTTAATTTATTCTCGAGGTTCCAAAATACGAGAATTCACTCATGTTAGGAGAGCCAACCCGGGACCATGGACCTATAACTAAGAGCTATAATAAATTGAATAAAATATTCATCGAACAGAACATATATATTCAACTTATTAATTCCGGAATTACGCCACCATAAATCCGAAATTGAACTCTATCGATTATAGATATAACATATTCTCAAAGTGTCGAATCAATAAGTGTCCATTGATATAATCATTACATATAGACTAACCCTCTATAGACTATCCGTAATGAAGTGGGAATGTTTCCGTAAACCTTCTTCATTACATCTTATCCTTATTTACCATTAACACACTAGTGATCAATTAGTTCATAACCAATATGAACTCCGCGGATCGATCTGTTTCTAGGAGTAACAAATAAGGGGATTGTCTTTCTACTTCCCGTATGAAGGAATGGATTCCATATATGTGAGACACACACTCCTCACTTATTTCAAAATAGTGTCAACGTGAAAGTGATTCGGACCGTGCCTCTTAGCAATCCTTAACGAGCACATCAAACCCTATCTTGAAACAAGCAGGAGTCTGCAATCACTTCAAAATTAAGGTTAATCCATATATGATCATCTTGTGATTTAATGATATTTCTCAATCACGGAATTATATGAGAAATACAGATTAAATCGGTCTAGTCCTATATGACTACATCATATATAAATGCCCCACTTAGATAACCAATATCGATGGCCCGGATAAGACGGTCACACCATAAAGTGTTCTGGGCGCATTAATGGTGGTTTAATGAATAGACTCCGTACTTTGATTAAGTTCACCACGGACTAACAGTTCAAGTGTATCACCATAAACTTAATCCTCACGTGTGACACACACTAAGTTATATGGCTACATATGATACAACTTGGGGTTTTCGGTAATGTATTATTATTATTATTTTTTTTTTAAAGCAACTTTATTTTATTAAAAATCGAAATAAAGAGCTACAAAAGTCAGTGCCATATCCCGGCCCGCCCCCAGTTTGCGTGATAGGGTACATAGCATGGCCTCCTTAAACCCTATGTGTGGCAAACCCAGTGTAGGAAAATCCACCACATAGGGAAGAGTACTCGCTCTATGTACCCCCAAAAAAGTCCCTAGCCAAAAAGTAATTACACCAGTGGAATGCAAAAGAGTACAAAATCGCCACATGGTCAAGCCGCCTCGACATTGTGCCTCCTCTGAGAGGTCTTGGATCGGTGATGCTTGCCAGTCGTCCTCAAGAAGAGCCGCCACGTCCTTCCGAAATTGCTTTCAAGTGCAAGCGTTCTGTATTCCAATCCAGAAACGGAGGGATCAAGAGTAGATGAAGTCATACGCCAATATATAAATAAGCAAAGCATTTGTGTGAAGATGAAACAAAAACACCTGGATTGCACCCCTAGCATTGTGATAGGGGTGCGTCCAATAGTAAGCATCCAATGGCCGCTGTCATGCGTGAACTTCAAGAAGCCAGAAGAAAGTGGTCTGTACGCCACACAAACATACCATGGGTGAGGTAAACAACAAGTATACACTAGACAGAAGTAGGGATGAGGAATAAAAACACCTGGTTTGCACCCCATCAAAATGAGGGGGTGCGTCCAATTAGTCTGATGTTGTCTGGTCATTGATACAGCGGACATGAGGCGGGCCAAAAAGATCATCGTGCATTAGACTCCGAATATGTGGTGGGACTTAATTATAAAAACAATTACCAAAATTGTCTTTCGGGCCCTACTTCCAACACAACCACAGTAGGAATATCTTGTTTTAGAACCTTTAATCTCTGATATGAGGCATGTCCAAGCCTATAATGCCAGAGTAAGTCAGTAGAATCAAGATTGTTAACAACATGACAAGCAACATGAAAAGAATAGCGGGATGGATCAGCCTTAAGTATGTACAATCCCTTAACAAGATCAACTGAACCAATCCTCTTTAAACTGATCAAGTCCTGTATAACACAAGAATCCATGAAGAACTTCACATTATAAGCTTTAGATCTAATGAGTTTACTAATGGACATGAGATTAATGTAAATCGGCACACAAAGAACATGGTCAAGAACCAAGTCTTTGTTGATCTTAACTCGCCAATATGTGAAATCTTAATCTCATTTCCATTTGGTAAACTAACAAATCCTATTATTGACAGATTACAATCTAGAAACAAGGATTTATCAAAATAATATGATCTGTTGCACCGTAATCAACTATCCAATAAAAACAATTACTAGTGTTAGTCAAACCTCGAATTTCCAAAATTAAAACTTGCAGACAAGACTGTTGAATTTGCGTGTAAGGATAATCACCACTCGAACCTGGAAGAGAACCAGCCCTAAGAATGGATAAAATCTGCTGGTATTGTTCTTGTGTCACTAGAGCCTTAAGATCTGCCACTGGATCCTTGCTGCCAACTTCAGAACCTTCCATATCATAAGAAACATTGTTTACCAAGGGTCTTCCTCTTCCTCTAAAATTAGGTGGAAAACCATGCTTTTGTAACATCTATCAATGGTATGTGCCAAATACCCACAATGAGTACATTGAGGCTTCTTACATAATTCTTTCTAAAACTTCCATTCTGACCTTGACTCTGTGCCATGAGAGCCTCTTTTTCACCAAGATTAGAACCAACTGATCCAAAAACAGAACTGGCATAGTGTACACCAGCATTGAGATGTTGTCTTTCTTGCTTTAATGCCATAGAGAACACATTCTTGATAGAAGGGAAAGGTGTAATCATTAATACTTGAGATTTCATAGTAGAAAAACTATCATTCAGACCTTTTACAAATCTGATTACATGGTGCCTCTCATTGTGATCTTTGTAGCATTGTTGGACACAAGGACAAGTGGGGGGAGGTGTAAGATCAAGCAACTGATCCCACAAGATCTTCAACTTTGCAAAATACTCTGACACTGAAAGATCCCTTTGCTTCATGTTCTGAATTTCTTCCATGAGATCTGACAATCGATCTGTATCACCTCTGCCATATCTTTCTTCAAGATCATCCCATACTTATTTGGCAGTCCTATAGCACATAACACTTTGTGCTATGTGTTTAGATACAAAATTAGCAATCCAGGCCTTAATCATACTGTTATTCTGATTCCATAAACCAATATTTCGATCTCCAAAAGGAAGAGCAGTAATTGTTCCATCAATGAACCCAACCTAGTTCTTGGAAGACAATGCATTGATCATAGCAATCTTCCAGCTGTGATAATTTTTCTCATCCAATGCAGGCTGAACTAATACGAAAGCCGGACTTTCACTAGGATGAAGAACCAAATCTAGAGGAATGGCTGGTACTTGTTGCATTTGAGGATTATTCATGGCGATATTCATTTGTGGGCAAGAACAGCTATTGAAGAATAATAAAAACGAAGAAACAAATATAGGAAAGGAAAAATTGCAGAAGGAAACGCAGAAAAGAGATCAAGAACTTGTAAGCTCTGATACCATGATGAAATTGAAGTTGTTCTTGATCAAGAACATTTTCCAGAATTTGAAAACAATAAAAGCAGGAAAATAGAGAAGAAGATGAACTTTCTCATTCAATTGATTATAATCAGAATCAGTGTTTACAAAGTGTAATTCATGAGATATATATACTCTTCTACATCCTAATTGTCGCTACAAAACAGCTTATAACCGCCTAATTCAAGATAACCAACAATAACCGACTACTACTCCAAAGTGTTTGTTGAAAATCCACACGATGCAGCTTTGTTGTTGTGTTGTTTGTTGCCTTTTACCTGATGAGCTCATGTTGTTATATTGATGCAAAGAACTTCAACACCGTCCCCGCCACACATATTTATTCTACTTGTCTACCTTAGATTAAATTGTTTTGTTGGAGTATTTTCGCTTTTATAAATCAAGAATTTACTATCATTTACCTTTTGTTTCTCATCACTGTTATCATTTCTTTTCTTTTACTTATATAGAAGTATCACAATCACTGATGTTGTTCGAATATTGCAATTGGGTAATCGGGTAATTCTAATTAGGAAAATAATATAAGAACAATGAGATTTGCACACAATTTTGGACTGAACTCTCGAGAGAGCTGCCTACGTATCCAATTTAGATCATAAACTGGAATCAAGTCTCCCTCATAGTTCAAGGTGTTCCTTTTATATCAATAGATCGTGATCCTCTTCCTTGCATGATGGGAGGTTATCACCGGTTGTTTCTGTACGTTACTGGTTCTGGGGTCTACCCACGTCTACAAGCAGTTGGACTGATATTGACTCGATCTTCGTTATATCCAACCGAACTTTCTGTCTAGAAATTCTTCTGCGCAGCGCATCGCTCTGTCTAGAGACACTTTTGTGCATCGCATGATGGAGTCCTGCTCCTCTACCTATTCCGGTCAGCACTTATGGTCCATCCTTGCCAATCCCTCATCTTGATTGTCTGACTTTGGGCCTGACCCAATTATGGATAACCCGGCCCACTGGGCCCACCTATCATCATAAGTCCCCCCAGACTAGGGTGGACTGCTTCACGGCCGCCTTAGTCTGAAACGCTTCAACTTCTGTTTTTATTATATCGTGAAATGAGGCCAAGTCACACCTGGTCATTATTATAACTGTGAATCGAACCATTGTGTCGTATCCACTTCTTTTCATATAATCTCCCTCTTGTCAAACAAAGACTACTATATCGGACCTTTGGTATCGCAATTCAAAGAATTACAAGTAAGTCTCCTCTCTGTGTTATTCTTCTACTTCTTTGTATCTTTATTTCGCTTCATGAGTCTGAGAGCCAATACACCTCTAGTGATTCTCAGAGAAAATTGTTTGAATCGCTGTAAAAAATCTCGATTGCCTTAGAGAGTGAGGAAGTGAGTTCCTCTAATCCCATTCCTAATCCTCAAATCCGTGGTAAACATCGATCATCCGTCCTCTTCTATCGATTTGAGAAATACCTCCACTTTTGGGGATAATCCTTTGTCTCTTTGCCTTCTCACCTTCTTCCCCTGGATTTTTTTACTCCTACTTCCATTGTTAATCAATATCCGTAAGATCACACCGCTTTTTAAACACTTTAAATAGAGAGATCAATCGATTTGATAAAACCAAGGCATTAAAGGCTTGCCATGGTATCTCTAGTAAGATGACCAAAACCGAGATGGCCAGCCATCAAAACCTATAAGATTCGTGACTGAGCCTTTTGAAGTCCTCGCTCCCCAGCCCACCGAGTATGCTTACAATCCCCAAAGAGTTTTCTCGCACAAGATACTGTTGATCGCCTTCATAGTGGGTTAAGGTTCCCTCTCCCTCCTAGGTGTATTGAGGTAATGAAGTATATAAGTTGGGAGTTGGTCAAATACACCCAAACAGTGTCAAATTTCTTGTAGTTTTTATGATTTGGTGTCGCCTAAACACCACACCCTTCTCTGTAAAGTTATTTATGAACTTTTATCAATGTAAATTGACACAAGGTAGTGGAGGATGGTACCACTTATGTCGTAGATCTGGTAAATTAAACCATATTGTTCCTCTATCTGGCAAAGACAAAACTAGGAAAAAGTGGTCAGAGCGTTTCTTCTTTGTGAAGCACAATACTGAGGCAAATCTGGGTCGTTGGAACACCTCTTCCATGAAAGACAAATTAGAAGACTTTATTGATGCTACCCACGCAGAGTATCTGGCCAGCAACAAGATCTCCTTAACCTTAGACTTCATAAGTTCTGCTCTGATAAATGTTGCGCAGCTTCACACCGCCGGTCCTGTTGGTTATGTGGAGTTCTCCAAAGAACAGTATAGAAAATGTATGTTTGTACTTGCTTTCTGCTTTGTTTTCCAATATATCTTGATTATTCTTCATCCTTGTAGTGGACAACATAGACGATTTGCTTAACATTGACGTTGATGAGGAGGAGGAGACAGAACAGATGCCAGAAGATTCTGAACGGACCTTGTCCGTTATTCCTGAAAGTGGTGAAGTTTCTGGTCAGCAAGGGGATGCGGAGATAGGCACTGGCTCTGGTGCTGCTGCGCAGGAAACAATCCCCACTGCCAATCCTTCTGACCAGAACATTCTGAGCACGGTTAATCCTGTGGATCTGACTATTGAAGAGGATCTTCCCAGTGGTCAGACCGCTGGTTTGAATGCAGTGCCTCTCAGGATCAAGCTTCCCAAAGATAAAAGAGGCACAGTCCACCTCCTCCGCGCTTCGCAAGTGATTCATCCTTCAACTTTGAGGACAAGTCTGCTGATGACTTTGCCGCTTCTGTAAGTGGTTTTTTGAATGCTTTCATGTTTCCTTTAATTTCTTTCTTCTAAGATTTTTTGTTGTGCAGTGCTACCGCCTGGGTAAATCGTTGCATAAGAAAACGCTAGCATGGCTAAGGATATTTCGCCTGCAACAAAAAGTTGTTCTCCTGGATGAGGCTAATGCCAAGGTGGCTAGTTTAGTCTTCAGAGGTCTGCCGCCACCATGAGATTGAACAATTAAAATCCAGTCTTGCTAAAGTCGAGGTTTGATTTTCACCCAAGAAGAGCAAATAAAACTCGAGATGAGCAAATTGAAGAAAATGACCGAGGAGCATCAACAAAGATCTTGCCACCGTAAGGAAGATGAAGAATGATTTTGATGAGACAAAGAAGTGGATGGAAGAGACGCCTGCTCAGAATGTTATCCAGAAAGTCGTTGCAGGATATAAAGATGCTCCTGAGATCTATGAGGAAATTCAGATCATATTGGCTCCCGCTCACAGCAGGTACACACTTGGTGTTGATGAAGCCAAACCTGCTGACTCAGTGATTAGCACTCTGCCTAATCACAGGTTGTATGATAAGAAAGCGGGCGAAATCTTCACGAAGCAATATGACGAGTACAAGAGTGGGGAAGACATAATTCGCAAGTATGCAAAAAAGAAATCTGCTCAGCCCTCAGAGAAGTCAGTTCAGCCTTCAGAGAAGTCTGCTCAGCCCTCAGCTCCCCCTACTTCTTAATTTACATGCTTTCTTGGAAATATTGAAATTTGTTGTACTTTGCAGCTTCTGATGTAATAACTTTATCTATTATTTGTTGTTGATGATACTTTGATCATTTAAACCTTTGAGTTGCACCTTTGAATTTGATACCTTTGAATTTATGCCTTTGAATTTGATATTCTCTCGGTTTAGAGCATTACCTTTTTGTTGCTTGTTTGCAAAGAAGTTAGGATTATTTATCCTTAGCTTCTTAATTCTTATCTGCTGCACGAAATTTACTTAATGTATGGAACATTACTGTTTTCTGCCTAGGATATTCTTGCTCTGCAAGTTCGATGTCTATATTCTTTAATTGGGTCTTCGCCTGCAATTTCTTGCGTTGCAAGTTTAATATTTGTGTGTTTAAATTGGGTCTTCTGCCCAGAATGCCCTCGCACTGCAAGTTTGGCACTTTTATATTTTTAAATGTGTGTTCTGCACAGAATTTTCTTGCGCTACAAGTTGAACACTTGTGTGTTTTTAAATTGGGTACTCTGCCTAGAATGCCCCCGCACTGCAAGTTTGGCATTTTTATATTTTTAAATGTGTGCACTGCACAGAATTTTCTTGCGCTGCAAATTGAACACTTGTGTGTTTTTAAATTGGGTACTCTGCCCAGAATGCCCCCGCACTGGAAGTTTGGCATTTTTATATTTTTAAATGTGTGCACTGCACAGAATTTTCTTGCGCTGCAAGTTGAACACTTGTGTGTTTTTAAATTCGGTCCTCTGCCCAGAATCACTTTGTGCTGTAGGTTTACTGATAATCAAAACATTTTGTCTTTAATCCCTTGTTCCAGCACAAATTAACATAATCACATGCATAATCACAAATTTAGAGCTAAAAAGAAAAAAGATGATAATTCAATGTAATTATATTAAGGAAAATATTTCCTTAAATGAACGACATTCCAACTTCTAGGAATGGTTTTTCCAGAAGCATTAGCTAGTTGATAGGATCCTTTTCCATGTACTTTGATAACTTTATAAGGACCTTCCCAATTTGGGTCTAGCTTTCTAGTGGGACCTTGCTTGCTAGCATCATTTCGTCTCAGAACTAAATCGCATTCTTTAAAATACGTACCTCTAACTTTAGAGTTGTAGTATTGGGCAATCCTCTGCTTGTACTTGGCCATCTGTATTAGTGCAATATCGCGTTTGTGTTCCAGCTCGTCCTAGACATGCAACATGTTTACCTTCTTGCGTGCTTTCGACAAGATAATTTCATCCCTGGAGACTTGTGTCCAATCTCTCGCTGGTATTATCGCCTCACATCCATATGCTAAGGAGTATGGAGTTTCTCAATGTAAAGATTTGGGGTAGTTCTATATGCCCACAAGATGTTTGGAAGATGGTCTACCCAATGAGATCCCTCTTGTTCCAACCTTTTCTTCAATCCTCGCTTTATCTCGCTTTGTGGTCGCTTCTACTGTCCATTGGCTTGAGGATATGCCATCGATGTAAAATGTTGGGAGATCCTGGGTTTGTGCACCAGTGTCCGCACTCTTGATCTTTAAATTGTGTGTCATTATCGAGATGAGAACTTTAGAATTCCATATCTCGCACGTAATATTTTTCCATAGAACTTCAGATCTCTGGTTGGTCGTGATGGTGGTTAAAGGTTCACTTCCACCCACTTGATGAAATAATCCACCGCTACCACTAGAAACTTGAAATTTCCCGGTGCTCGGGGTAGTGGACCCACTAAGTCTACTCCCCATTGATCAAAAGGCCAGGGAGATACAATTGGTATCATCTCATGTACAGGATTATGTGATAAATTGCTATGTACTGCATGTCCTCGCAAGTTCGACCGCATCCTCTGCGCTGCCTTGCATTTCGGCCGCAATACCCGTAAAGCCTACATTTCCTGGCTAGAGCTCTTGCTCCCAAATGATTTCCAAAAATTCCGAGATGGATTTCTCTCAGTACATAATCTCCCTCATCTGGAGTAACGCATATCAACCAAGGTCTCGATAAGATCTTCTCAGACAAAAACATCATTGAACAGAGCATACCTGGCTAAGAGTCTTATCAGTTTTCTAGCGCGTTCTTTATCTTCAGGAAGTCTTCCATCTCTCAGGTACATTACAATTGGATCCATCCAGGTTTCTGCCTGTGTTATTGGTTGTTGATGAGAGTCAAATTGGCTATCATTTACTATGTAATTATACCCCGCTTATACCTCGCTTTATATGTTTCCGGAGACATTTGATTGTATTTTGATGTATTTTACACCTTGGTTATCATTTCGAGACCTAGGGACGAAAAGTCCGAAATCTCATTATTTTTCGGTGTTTTAATACATTCTCGGTCACCCTAGTGTCCTGTAGGGATTATGTGTGGTATTTGTTGTGATTTTGTACAGGACTTAGGTGTTTGAGATGTCCGAAGGCGAGTTACGAGGATTGGAACATATGCCCGAAGCTTAAACGCTCAAACGGATCAAAACGCGTGGTACTACAACCATACCTTCCATTGATCCGCATTTTTATCCACCTTAAAGGCATTTTTTCTGGGCTGGACGTCTTCATGAAAGTTGTAGACAATTGAATGAGCTTTCCAACGCATCTTGAATCACACAAATCGGAGGTCTACTGAGACAAAGTTATGGCTGTTTTTCTCGAAGGTGTGTATCTGCTAGCGCGCGCTTTGAGAAAATGCTAGCGCACGCCCAGCGTTGAATTTTGGCCGAAGTTTCATCGACGTGTTTTTATCATCATAGGCGTGCGCCTACACTTTCCTAGGCGCACGCCTAGCGCCCGTAATACATAAAACACTATAAATACCCCATTTTGGATCTAGATCCAAACTTCCTCTTCCCAACTCGCTTTTCTTCGCCAAATGCTTTTCTTAGCTTAGATCAATTATATACATAGTTTAGCTTAGATTAGTTGTAGATTGTTGTAATCCGCTGATTCTCAAGATAGCTTGACGCTGTTATTGACGGGATTTTGCTCGGAGACTCGATTTTCTACGGCATAATATATTTGGTATTTTGTTTTCCTTTCTTGTTCTTGCTTTCAATCTTTGTTTATGTTATATTTATTGTTGATTTCTTGTTGTTTTTGTTGATAAGATGAGTAGCTAGTTTTTCCAATAGTCGAGTTATGTGATAGTCTATGAAATCGAATCCTTAGCTCGTTGATTGAAGTGTTTTGATGTTATGATTGTTAGATTCTCGGTGTTGTTATCGTTTCAGAACTTATTCGTAAATGACTTTTATTGAACTCGCGACTCGATAATCGTATTTCACGCGCCTTCTTTACATACGTATTTTGCGAGAGAGATACGGGAAAAATGGTTCTAGGATCATCGTGTAAAACCCGACCGAGTTGTTCGGACTCGGTTTCGTTGTGAGGTTTGTATCGACTTGTCGAAAGCCTCATGTAGCGTGAACCGTGTTGAGTCGCTTAAATCCGGTCGCCGGATCGTTGAATTCGACATAGAAAACTAGGTTGTTGAAATTGGCACTTAGTTTCGGAAATAGGAGATTTACATCCTTTAACAATGTCAAGAACATTGAGTATATCGAAATCACTTCGTTACGAGTTAGGGCTCGATAGTAGTCGATTGGATCATAGCTCGGCTATCTCTTTTATATAGTTTTAAACTCTTTTCGCTTTTGTGCATATTTAGTTTGTAGAACCGGTGATCCGACAAATCACCGTCTTCAATATTTGTGTTGGCCTCGAACTAGTGATCGAGACCGACTTTGGTACTCGACTGCATTCCCCGTGGGATACGACCTTGACTCACCAATTTAGGCTACAGCTTGACCCGGTACACCGCCGTGAGATTGGACACTTAGAAAAGGCCGATCAAGATTTCTCGCGCCGTTGCCGGGATCGAACCGGGTCACCCGCGTGATGAGCGCGCTTTTGGCGATTTATTGTTGATTTCTTGCTTTCAATCTTTGTTTATGTTATATTTATTGTTTATTTCTTGTTGTTTTTGTTGATAAGATGAGTAGCTAGTTTTTCCAATAGTCGAGTTATGTGATAGTCTATGAAATCGAATCCTTAGCTCGTTGATTGAAGTGTTTTGATGTTATGATTGTTAGATTCTCGGTGTTGTTATCGTTTCTGAACTTATTCGTAAATGACTTTTATTGAACTCGCGACTCGATAATCGTATTTCACGCGCCTTCTTTACATATGTATTTTTGCGAGAGGATACGGGAAAAAGGGTTCTAGGATCATCGTGTAAAACCGACCGAGTTGTTCGGACTCGGTTTCGCTGTGAGGTTTGTATCGACTTGTCGAGCGCCTCATGTAGCGTGGACCGTGTTGAGTCGCTTAAATCTGGTCGGGATCGTTGAATTCGACATAGGAAACTAGGTTGTTGAAATTGGCGCTTAGTTTCGGAAATAGGAGACGACATCCTTTAACAATGTCAAGAACATTGTAGTATATCGAAATCACTTCGTTACGAGTTAGGGCTCGATAGTAGTCGATTGGATCATAGCTCGCTATCTCTTTTATATAGTTTTAAACTCTTTTCGCTTTGTGCATATTTAGTTTGTAGAACCGGTGATCCGACAAATCACCGTCTTCAATATTTGTGTTGGCTCTGAACTAGGATCAGACCGACTTTGGTACTCGACCGCATTCCCCGTGGGATACGACCTTGACTCACCAATTCTAGGCTACAGCTTGACCCGGTACACTCGCCGGTGAGATTGGACACTTAGAAAAGGCCGATCAAGATTTCTGGCGCCGTTGCCGGGGAATCGGGTTGATATCTTGTAAGTTAGTTAAGTTCTTAGGATTAGGTCATTTTTTTTTTATTTATGTATAGTTTGTTTTATTTTGTTGTTGTTGAAGTGTCACACCATTTACTTCGGTAGTGGTAGTGACAAGTTACCGTGATTGTGTTCGTGTTGTTTCCTGTTTGCGATAATGAATCCATACTACAATTACGGCTCCTATCCTTACCCATTCGGATATTACAATTACGGTGCTATGGGTTACCAAACACAACCATTTTATCAGTTCAACCCATACACCGTGATCTTATGGAAATGAGTGGGATAATGCCCTGAGTTACTTTGATCAACAACTCGATACTTCTCCACCTCCGAATCGAGACCTCAACGGAGCAACGGATGGCACTTGAGCAAATCAAGAAGAGTTGAGTAAAGTGGTCCAAGAGCACCATAATGAGCTTCGAGATGGCCAGATCGCAATGCAAACAGCCATACTGAAACTTGGAGCTTAAAGTGCAACTCTTGTTTGAGGAGTTTGAGAGAGAGAGCAAGAAAATATGATTGAAATCACCCGGAGGAACACTACGAGGATGGTATGACTCTTGTATCTATTGAGTCACCTGTTCCGTCTTCATTTAGCCCTATTGTTATATCTTCGGGGGTGCACCCTATTGAGTTTATTGTTGATGTTGAGCCTATTTGTTCATACTTGGTGCTAGAGTCATTGTTAGTTGGGATATGTTTTAGTTCGGGAAAGTGAATTCGCGTTGTTCGTACAACGGATTCATCGAACCATTCATGGTGGTGGGGATTGAGCCCCATATTTCTTTTGTTTCATTTTCAAGGGGTGCTCAATTCCTATGATTTTGGTAGGGAGAAGCAACGGTTTGCTCTCCTTTGGTATAGCTATCCTTGACATAGTTGGGGGTAGAAAGTCGAGCTGAGGACTTCAAACTCGTAATGTGTTTTTATTGATTTTTCTTTCCCTCGTGTTTCACCGTGTTTCTTTAGTGTGTATTCGGGTAAATTTTGTTGTGATATAACCCAAAAGTAGTGTGTATTATTGGGGTTAGTGTGGTGTTTTTAGTTTTGATGAATCATGGTGATCCGTCTATTTTTCATTTTTGATATCTCCATACCTGTGTCTCTCGTATAGTTGTTGTTTCATTGATATTAGCACGATACCTTAGAGGACTTTCTACGGATGCCACGTGATCGCATTTCGCACCATTTTCCGGTTGTAAGCTAACTTTTCTACCCTTATCCTTCGTGTTTCGTTTTAAAGTAGGGGGTGGTTAGTTTAGCTTAAATGTCCCGTATTCATGTCGAACGAGTTATACTTAGCGATTGTTATCCCTTTAGTTTAAATGAGTCAGATTCTGAGAATTTTGATGGCTTTGACATTGATTTTGATACATTGAGCCTATAGTATTGCTTTGATTAAACATCTAGTTATTGTATAGATGCATTTCATTTGAGTTGGGATCTTGTATTGAGAATGGAATAGTTCTATCACGTTAGCTTCAACTTAATGAATCACCTTGACTAGTGAACGATTATGGTAGCTATTAATGACCGGTTACCTAGAACTTATATTAGTAACTTCAAGGCGAAATAGAAAGGTCGGTCTTGGTTAGTGCGGGATGACGGTTATGGCATTTCTTTGACCCGATCGAGAGCCAAATTCCATCCCTTATATGTATATCCTCGCCTCCCTCTAAGCCTTTGTAGGGTGGTTAGACCGCCACCCGAAACTAACCTTTGTGCTACTAACTCATAATTACCAATGCCCTTAGCTTTTATTACGGTCTACATTTCCTTGACCACCTTGCAAGATTGAGCTTATTGTTTTCACATTTTCCGATATGGTGTGGGGGTGATTATGAAACGATCTCTCGAGTGGTGTTGGTAAAAATGAGTATATCCCGGAGGAGGTGGAATATTATGGCTTTTCGGCCTTTGATCGTTTTTGTGGTTTTGAAAAAAAAAATGAGAAAAGAAAACAGAAAAAGAAAAAAAAAAAAGTTGTATATATTTATATAAGAGTTCTTGGAATGCCAATTTTTGGGGTTTGATTTTTGTTGTGTTGATGTTGGTGAAGGGGTACTTCTTCTAATCTAGTACGGAGAAGGAGATGTTGTTGTGTTCTGAAGTGGTTTGTTCCTGGTTGACGAGCTTAGGTATGAACTAGACTTGGATACGACGTGTGTGTCTCCACTTTGTGGAATGATGTGGAGAGGTGGAAGGTTGGATGAATTATAGGTTGAAATTCGTTTGATGGTTTGTACTATTCGAACGAGCATCCTTATGAGGAGTTGAGTCTTCCGTTGCTACGAAGGGAAGAGCTTCGGTTTTAGTGTTTGATGTTTGATTAAGCTCACTTGCACTTTCTACTTTCTATTTTATCGTAAATATCCCTTTCGTTAGCCCCAACCCTAGCCTAACGTTATAACCCTTCAAGTCCTGCCTGACCCTACTAGACTTTGATTGACCTCGATTAGTGGAGATGTTTACGACGTATAAGCCTATGGTGTAACCTCGGTAAATTATACGTCTATAATCTCAACCGGTCATTGGTGATAAATGTTGAAGAAGCTTTGCACACACACACATTCTTTCTCTCAATACAAGGTAGAACTTAAATCATATGCATTTGTGTCAATTACTTGTGTTTTACCATTTCAATTCTATAGACTAAATGTATGATTTCAATGTTGACTCCATCTATATTTTTGAATCGCTTCATCTTTGCTCGAGGGCTGAGCAAAAGCTAAGTAGGGGTAGTTGATGAGAGTCAAATTGGCTATCATTTACTATGTAATTATACCCCGCTTATACCTCGCTTTTATATATGTTTCGGAGACATTTGATTGTATTTTGATGTATTTTACACCTTGGTTATCATTTGAGACCTAGGGACGAAAAGTCCGGAAATCTCATTATTTTTCGGTGTTTTAATACATTCTCGGTCACCCTAGTGTCCTCAGTAGGGATTATGTGTGGTATTTGTTGTGATTTTGTACAGGACTTAGGTGTTTGAGATGTCCGGAAGGCGAGTTACGAGGATTGGAACATATGCCGAAGCTTAAACGTTCAAACGGATCAAAACGCGGTGGTACTACAACCATACCTTCCATTGATCCGCATTTTTATCCACCTTAAAGGCATTTTTTCTGGGCTGGACGTCTTCATGAAAGTTGTAGACAATTGAATGAGCTTTCCAACGCATCTTGAATCACTCAAATCGGAGGTCTACAGACAAAGTTATGGCTGTTTTTCTGAAGGTGTGTCGGCTAGGCGCGCGCCTGAGAAATGCTAGGCGCACGCCTAGCAGTGAATTTTGGCCAGAAGTTTCAGTACGTGTTTTTATCATCATAGGCGTGCGCCTACACTTTCCTAGGCGCACACCTAGCGTCCAGAACACATAAAACACTATAAATACCCCCATTTTGGATCTAGATCCAAACTTCCTCTTCCCCAACTCGTTTTTCTTCAGTTTTTCAGCGTTTTTCTTAGCTTAGATCAATTATGTACATAGTTTAGCTTAGATTAGTTGTAGATTGTTGTAATCCGTTGATTCTCGAAGATAGCTTGACGCGTTATTGACGGGATTTTGCTCGGAGACTCGATTTTCTACGGCATAATATATTTGGTATTTTGTTTTCCTTTCTTGTTCTTGCTTTCAATCTTTGTTTATGTTATATTTATTGTTGATTTCTTGTTGTTTTTGTTGATAAGATGAGTAGCTAGTTTTTCCTATAGTCGAGTTATGTGATAGTCTATGAAATCGAATCCTTAGCTCGTTGATTGAAGTGTTTTGATGTTATGATTGTTAGATTCTCGGTGTTGTTATCGTTTCTAGAACTTATTCAGTAAATGACTTTTATTGAACTCGCGACTCGATAATCGTATTTCACGCGTCTTCTTTACATATGTATTTTGCGAGAGGATACGGGAAAAATGGTTCTAGGATCACTGTGTAAAACCGACTGAGTTGTTCAGACTCGGTTTCGTTGTGAGGTTTGTATCGACTTGTCGAGCGCCTCATGTAGCGTGAGACCGTGTTGAGTCGCTTAAATCCGTCGCCGGATCGTTGAATTCGACATAGGAAACTAGGTTGTTGAAATTGGCGCTTAGTTTCGGAAATAGGAGACGACATCCTTTAACAATGTCAAGAACATTAGAGTATATCGAAATCACTTCTGGTTACGAGTTAGGGCTCGATAGTAGTCGATTGGATCATAGCTCGGCTATCTCTTTTATATAGTTTTAAACTCTTTTCGCTTTGTGCATATTTAGTTTGTAGAACCGGTGATCCGACAAATCACCGCCTTCAATATTTGTGTTGGCTCAACTAGGGGCGAGACCGACTTTGGTACTCGACCGCATTCCCCGTGTGGATACGACCTTGACTCACCAATTCTAGGCTACTGCTTGACCCGGTACACTCGCCGGTGAGATTGGACACTTAGAAAAGGCCGATCGGTTGTACTTCAATTTCATCACAACTCTTCTCGCTTTAATCACACACTAACATCTTTTGTTGGATAAGAAAATCGATCCTAGCTTTGATAAATCATCTCGCTCTGGTATTTTGGGCCCGAGTTATTTGTTCCACTTCTACCATTAAAAATTCTCGCAATTTTCTCTCGTACACTTTGCAAGGTATTTTTTCATGGGGCCTTCTTTTGCCTCATATTCTCCTTTGATGTGATTTGTTACCACCGTGAGTCCGTGTAGACCTTCATTTTGCACACCTAACTTCCGTGCTAGGTTTAAGCCGCTTATCAAAGCTTCATATTCGCCTCATTGTTAGTAGCACGAAAGTCAAAATGAAGAGCATATGGGAATTTTTCACCTTTTGGGCTAATGAGTAGAGTCCCGCTCCAGTCATTCTTTGTTGGAAGCTCCATCCACATAAAGTCATCACTTTTCGCTTTAGTTCTTCTCGCCTTTGTTCTCGCTTTCACCTTGTGCTCTATAGCTAAGGCTTTTTCTTCTCGCCAAGAAATCGGCTAATGCTTGAGCTTTAATTGTCGTTTCTTGGTTTGTATTCGATATCAAATCCTCGCCAATTCAACTACCCACTTTGCCAACCTTCCGACTTGTCCAGTTTATCCAAAATTTGCTTTAAAGGTTGATTTGTCAACACAATCACCTGGATGACTTTGGAAGTATGGTCTTAATTTCCTTGTGGCATGTACAAGGGCTAAGACCAATTTTTCCACCTCCGAATATCTAATCTCAGGTCCTTGTAGGGCCTTGCTTACAAAATATACTGGCCTCTGTATCATGCAATTTTGCTTCACTAACATGGCACTTACTGCTTCATTGCAAAAAGACAAGTAAATAAATAATATCTCACCTTCCTGAGGAGGAGTTAGAGTTGGTAAGTGACTGATGTGATTCTTTAACTCCTGGAAAGCCTGTTTACATTCTTCATTCCACTCGAATGGACTGGCCTTCCTGAGAATTTTAAAAAATGGCAATGACTTCTGTGCAGACTTCGACAGGAATCGGTTTAGCACTGCTAATCTTCCTGTTAATCGCTGAACTTCTTTAATATTCCTCGGTTCAGGCATGGCCTTTAGAGCCTCTAATTTATCAGGGTTGGCCCTGACACCATCTTTAGATATCATATAACCCAGAAATTTGCCTGATCTAACTCCAAAGGTGCATTTTTTGGGGTTCAACTTCATCCTAGTTTGTCTTAATACTTGACAAACTTCTTCCACATCTTTCAAATATTGATCAAGAGTCCAGCTCTTGATCAATAGATCATCTACATAAACTTCCATGGACTTGCCAATTTTTTGTTTGAAAATGGTGTTGACTGCCCTTTGATAGGTAGCCCCTGCATCCTTTAATCCGAAAGGCATAGACACATAGTAGTAGGAACCAAATTCAGTAATAAAAGCAGTTTTTACAGCATCTACAGGGTCCATCGTAATCTGATGATATCCCTTATAAGCATCTAAGAAAGCAAAGATTTCATAACCAACTGTAGAGTCTACTAGCCTGTCAATTCTAGGGGAAGCATAACTATCTTTAGGACAAGCTTTGTTCAGATCTGTAAAATCCACACACATTCTCCAACTGCCATCTGGCTTCTTGACTAGCACCGGATTTGCTAGCCACTATAGATAGATAACTTCTTTAATCATGTTGGCCTGCAACAACTTTTCCACTTCTTGCTGGACAGCCTGTATCCTTTCTGGTGCAAACAATCTTTTCTTTTGCTTTACTGGTTTCCTGGTCGGGTCGATGTTGAGCTTATGGACGGCCAACTCTGTTGACAGCCCAGGCATGTCACTTGCTTTCCATGCAAACACGTCTTTGTAATTTTTCGTGATTCGACCAAAGATCTGCTTCGCTTCGTGGGGTATCCATGATCATATCTTCGATGTGGACTCGTGGTTCGATTCATCTAGCATTATTGATTCCACAGGATCGTTGGATTGTCAACTCTTTTCTTCATCCGGAACAAGATCTTCCATTGTCACCGTTGCACCTTCATTTTTCCAAAGTGATTGTGGTCAGATAGCAATTCTTAGCAAAGATCAACATCCCCTTTAACGGTAGCTTCTCCTTCAAAAGTTGGGAATTTCATATCGTTATGTGGACGGTGAAACCACGACCCTTTAGATCAATCAATGCCGGGTCTTCCCGTAATCACATTATAAGCTGATGGAGCTTTTACCACCACATAATTGACCATCAGAGTCCTGCTTTGTGGTCCTTTGCCAAAAGTTGTCAACAGCTTTAACATACCCACAGGATGTATGGGTGGTCTGGTAAATCCGAAAAGAGGAGTTGACACAGGAGTCAACTCCGAGTCCGTTAGCTTCATGGATTGGAGCGCACTGTGATACAGTACGTTTACTACGCCGCCGGTGTCTACGCAGATTTTTCTGACCAGGTTTTTCTGAATAACCGCTTCTATTACCAGTCCTTCGTTGCTCACAACGGCTGGTAGTGCATCTCTTGGGCCGTACTGAACGGTTCCCATTACCTTTTGTTTCTTTGCCTCTCCGTCTTTTTCTGAACTGACACTTTTTTCTTTCTGGGCAGTTTTATTAACTTCTCCTGGTCCCCCAACGATCGTATTCACTGTGTTGATTGGGGTATTTTCTCTGTGCCCATCTACATCAGGAGACGGATCACTGTGTCTCCTTTGATTGTACCTGTCATGACCGCTGTGCTGTTTCTTAAATTCTCTCATTCCTCTGGGGTTATCTCCCTGTGCTCGATCAATGCATTCATCGATCTTTCCTTCCATTGCTGCTGCGTCTATATCTCTGATCAGGTCCCTGCACTGTTCAGAGTCATGTCCGATATCTTTATGGTACTTGCACCACCTGGTGTGGTCTCTTTTTTCCCTTGGACCCCTCAATGGAGGAGGAGTCTTGGCGATTCCTTTCTTTTCCATAATCGCCAAAACTTGATCACGAGATCTATTCAGAGGAATAAGATCTTTGTCCTGCAAAGCACCTTTCTTCCCTAACCTTTCAGAAATGGGAGCGGTTACCCTATCCCAAACAGATTTTCTTTTTTGTCACCCTATCCTCACCCTTTCCTTTTTAGCATCCTGTGGGTTCCTCCATCTTGTCTCTCATAGCCTCTTCTCCTTGGCAATGTTTGTATGCTATTTCCGACATTCTTCCATTGTACTTGATCCTTGTCGCCAAATTCTTCGCATGTAACCGCCTTCTAAGACTCACATGAAGGATGCTACCAAGAATTTATCATCTAGATCTTCTATCTGGGATGATTCTCCGTTGAATCTCTTGATAAACTGCAACACTGTTTCATCACTTTTTTGCCTAATTGTTAGCAAATAAGTCCGGTTTCTCTGGAAAGGTCTTGCTGCGATGAATGCATGCATGAACTTTCTGGTCAGAGTGGGGAAATCTGGTATAGATCTGGGGTTCAACTTGTTGAACCAATCTCTTGCCTTTCCTGTAAGAACAGTTGTGAATGCCCTGCATTTCATCTCTTCTGGTGCGTTGTATAAGTTCATATGTTGAATATACTGATGCATATGATCATATGGGTCTTTCGTGCCATCATATGCCTGGATCTTGGGGATCTTAAATCCTGGAGGACAAGGAAATGTATCGATGTCCTCAGTAAAAGGGGATACCAGCCTGAACTCATCTTGTTTGGGCTTTAAAATAGCATCCAACTCTTCTCTAGCATTATCACCACCTGGTGAGTAAGTACCACTTGTATGCTAGATTCGCCTCTTGCTTTTCTTTTTTAGCCGCTTGAAGCGGGGTATGTGCTTTGTAAATATCATTATCTTGGTTTCTCGCCTTCAAAATCGCCTCAAATATGGCTTTTATCTCTTCACCTTTGAGATTTGCAAGGTTTTCTACCAACATTTGTTTAACCGCATCTGGATTGCTTGTATGTCCTTCTTCCGAATTTTCTTTCCGGTGTCCTGATCATTTCGATTTGGGATTGGATCTTTAGTTTGATCTTCCTTTTCGTGTTGATTTTGATTTTGTTGCTTCTTCAATTTCCTTGATTTCTTGCCATCTTTGCAGACAATCACTCACTAACTAAATTGGGCCCTCCTTCTAGCGCTTGGATGATGTTGTTCGAATATTGAAATTGGGTAATCGGGTAATTATAATTAGGAAAATAATATAAGAACAATGAGATTTGAACACAATTTTGGACTCGAAATCTCGAGAGACTCGCCACGTATCCAATTTAGATCATAAACCGAATCAAGTCCCATCGTAGTTCGAGGTGTTCCTTTTATATCAATAGATCGTGATCCTCTTCCTTGCATGATGGGAGGTTATCACCGGTTGTTTATGTGCGTTCTTCGGTTGTGGGGTCTACCCACATTTACAAGCGATTGGACCGATATTGACTCGGTCTTCGTTATATCCAACCGAATGTTCTGTCTGTAAATTCTTCTGCAGCAGCCTGCTCTGTGTAGACACTTTACATCGCATGACTGAGTCCTGCTCCTCTACCTATTCTCGCCAAGACTTATAGGTCCATCCTCGATAATCTTTATCTTGATTGTCTGACTTTGGGCCACCCAATTATGGATAACCCGCCCACTGGGCCCACCTATCATCAATCACTATAATTATTTTATTTCATTTTACTTTTTTGTAATAAAAAAAAGATAATGAAGGTCTCTTTTTTATTATGTTGTTGAGCGAGCGGATGAAAATTGAAAGGAACGTAATGGTATCCCTACTATCAGGCTAACTTTGGTACCAATACATCAATGACTTAATAAAATTCAAATTCAATAAATGTAGGCCTCAATAATACAAGATTGGTTGAAAATAAAAGATATTTTTGCTATGTGATTGGTTGTATGACATGTTATTTGGTTTTCTATTCGTCAATAATATGTCACAATTAATCATTAAGAAAAATATCTTTTTATTTTGTTTAATTAATTATTTATTTGATTAATTAAAACTTGAAGCCCAATGATTTACTCTCTTATAAAAGGAGAGTTATTCCAAGTGTAAATCACACAAAAGAATTTTCGGCCACCATCATTAAAAAGAGAGAAAAAAAAACTAGTTTTCTTATCTCTTGTGTTTTTAGAAGAAAAAAAGCTATAAGTTTTTCTCTGGTGTTCAGATATCGCTTAAGTTCTTTTATCAGTTAGGTGTCCACCAACCACCGCTTTGGAGAACACATTGGAAGATCAAGGCTTCTCATCCTAAGATCTTGGCCTCTCGGCCCTCTCTTCCCAATATTGGTAACATAATCTTAACCCCTTGTAGTAGTTTAAGTCCTTTAATTATGTATTGTGATGTATAAGTCGTGATCCATCCGATGCGCATAGATCTAACTCGCTTAGATCTAAGATCCTACATCCTTCAACAGACGCTCTGCTTTAGAGACACTTTTGTGCATCGCATGATGGAGTCCTGCTCTCTACCTATTCTCAGTCAAGACTTACATGGTCCATCCTCGACAATCTTTATCTTGATTGTCACTTTACCACCCAATTATGGATAACCCGCTTCTTGGGCCCACCTATCATCAATCACTATAATTATTTTATTTCATTTTACTTTTTTGTAATAAAAAAAAGATAATGAAGGTCTCTTTTTTATAATGTTGTTGAGCGAGCGGATGAAAATTGAAAGGAACGTAATGGTATCCCTACTATCAGGCTAACTTTTGTACCAATGACTTAATAAAATTCAAATTCAATAAATGTAGGCTTCAATAATTATCATATTATCAATTAATACCTTAAAAACAGTTGGAGTTTTTAATCTTATGAAATTTTTAATGGGTGAACAAAGTATTTATGGAACAAAACAAACGCAATGTTGCATCTTTAATGCCATGTGAACTACTACTACATGCATATGATTGAGAGGTTTAGCCAGGTACTACTAGTTCCAATGCTACGTAATTTCCTTTTTCAGAAAACAAAAGATTTTGATTATGAAAGACTAACTCTAACTTTCATTTAATTTTAATTATCCAACTACTACTATCTTTAGAGGTAGTATAAGTGTATAAGTATAACTAATTGCGTTTGCAAAGTGGCTTTATTGCTACCACATTCTATATTTTAATTTGGAAATGATATAGAATTCTAAAACTCTAAAGTCTACCTTCAACATCATTTCATCGCATTTTGTATTTGTAAAAAAAAAAAATTATAAATGCTTAAAATTACAAGATGATTTTTGTTGTAGACTTTATGTAGAGTTTTGTGTGCACAACGTAGATTATAATATATGTGTATGTATTTTGAAGATATGTCTTAGGTGTATGGTTAAAAAAGAAATTCTTAGATGTATGTGACCTATATATTGAATTACTACCATGTATCTTAAGAACTCAAATTTACAGCTAGAGAAGTAAATAATTAACATGTGCAGCACTTACACAATATAATTGGAAGGACAATGTTGACATAGAAATTTGAACTCTTGACATATTGTTCGGATACTATATTGAATTACAATCTATTTTTAAAAAAAATCAAAATTATAGGAAAATAGAGAATTAACAAGTTAGCAGTAATTGTAAAGAGTGAGTTTAATACTTGGGCAATGTGGGCGTGGTTAGTGGTTACACCTCTTTCGCCCATTATCAAATTGAATGCACATATATACAACATTTAATTTGAAATTTTAATGTGTGGTAGGATGTACCCATATAATTATGGCAAATTTTATGTGGTCCGGCCATAAGTATGATTTGGAAGTCTGAAACCAATTATTTTATGGTTCTATATGATTAGAAAAAAAACCACTCATTTTAGAATTTGAGATTGGTGGGTTATGTGATGACATGATGATGTTAGACCACCATAAAATCACTGTATTATAATTATAGTGTCGTCACATTTATTTATTTTATAAGAGTCATTTTGAATTTTTTTTTTTTTTTTTTTTTTCTTTCTAAATGACTCTTACTTAAGGACAGAAATAGTGGAAAAAAAATATTTGGTGCGGAGTTGATTTTTTTGTTGTAGTTGATAATGTTGTGGGCAGTCCAAATTCTTTGTGGGCCAGTTTGAGTATGTAAAGAGTATTGGGCTTGGGTTAGCATGGACTGCTCATCGAGCTATACCATAGGTTCTCAATTAACATGCGGCCTTATCAACCCCCTATTGTAATATCTTTTGGTTGGTTCTATTAGCTTCATAATCATAAAGTTGCTAATACCATTACATTGTACATGTTAAATTTTCATTTTAATTGTGGTGCTCGGAGTAAATTCATGGGGCCAATACCGATAATGTGAACCTATCCTTGACGGGAATCGAACTTGTGTCTTCATATGCCCCGGCACATTCATATTATTTACAATAAAAATTGTGTTTCATTAAATGATGCACCAACCACTTAAAGAGTATGAATGTAAATTATTTCAATAATTAATGTGATTCATTAGTATCAACTGCATTTTTTAAACGACATGAAAAGTCGTTTAAAATGTGACAAAGAGAATATATATTTATCCTAAAGGGGCCTTCCTAGGATTTTCAGACGACTTACTAAAGTAGGTCTGCAATAAGGTTTGAAAATAATTTTCATTAGAGACTAAATATAAGAATGGATCAATTATATTTATAAAAAAAGAAAGAAATTGGTCTTTTCAGTAATCAAGTCAAAGTAATTACACATTATTTATTTATTTTTAAAGAAAAGAGAGGCCATTACAGGGAAAATACGAAAAACCCTTCCGAAAAGAAGATGAGCTGGAAATTAAAAATAAAATAAAATAAGGGGTGTTTCATAATATAAATAATACTACCTCAAAAAAAAAATTTAATACTACCTCAGTCTCATAATATAAGTTATATCATAGAGTTTTTCACACAGATTAAAAAAGTGGTTGAATGGTCATAAATTTGAAGATTAAAGCCTAAAATGTTCCTTGACTATCATTAATGTAATAATATTTAAGTAATTAAAGTTGTTGAATTGATAATAAATTAATAGTAGGGTAGAGAAATGAACAATAAATGCTGCATTGGTAAGATAGATTGATTTATATTGTGAGACAGATCTAAAAATGTAAGATAACTTATATTATGGGACAAAAATAGTTTAAGAAAACACAAAACATGGACATTCACATGCACTATTTTTGGTGATAATACGAATGAAAAATAGGCCGTTGAGTAGTAGTCAACGGAGCTTAACCATGGGTTATTCTATGGTGAGGATACCTTAATAGGGAGTTGTATACGTGGCAACATCTGGACCACACAGTTTCATCCTACGTAGGCCGTAGGGAATTTCCTACTGCAGATGAAACTGTGTGGTCCAGATGTTGCCACATATACAACTCTCTATTAGGGTCTCCCCACCATAGAATTAACCCCTTAACCATTACTCATAAACAAAGTATATTTGACACTAGCAAGTTCTAATAGTTTTTGAATGTCAATAAGGAGTGGTTTCACGAAAATAACATATCCAATTAATCAAACAAATAAATGATATACGTAATTAACCAAAAACAATTTTATTTTTTACTATGAAAAGACAATCGGTTTCGAACCCTGGACTCCCATCGTGCCAGAGTTAGGCACTGAATTAATTACTAATTACCACTATATGACTGCACTTGGGACGTGTGTGGCGTTATCCTTTCGTTTCTGGAAAAAAAGACAATCAGTTTGGGTAAAATAAAAATAACCAGAACAAATCCAATATACTCCCTCCGTTTTTATTTATATATCGCAGAGAGAAGATTCACACAGATTAAGAAAGTAATTAATATTATTGAATATGTAAAAACTTTGTTGATAAATGAGTTTTTAATATTGGAAATATATTTTTTTATTAGAGATGTAAATACTTTATCGGTAAAGAAAAAAAAATTAATAAATGATGCATTGAAAATGTATAATGATAGATAAATAAAACATAGCAAATTCTGAAATGTCACAGATAAAAAAAACGGAATGAGTAATTTGATTTGGGTTGAAAGTGAACTAACCCAAACAATTTAATTTGCAATTGATTTGGGTTAGTCGGATTTAGGCCGGTTTGGATCGATTTCTCACCCCAAGTAAAAGGGATGAGCTAGGACCTGTTTATGTGCATTGAGCCTTGGGAAAAAAAAAAAACTATCAATCTCATTCAATACACAAGTGTGAACATCATATGCCCCTCCTATATATAGGAAGGGATCCAGCTCCAAAAAGGATGAAGTAGTACCAGGGGCGGATCTATCTTGGTGGGAGGGGGCAGTCACCCCCTCGTAGTCAGAAAAAAAAAAAAAAAAAAACATTACTATATAAGTTATTTTTATCCTCCTATTAAATTTA
The DNA here is from genome assembly GCA_026214975.1 of Gentiana macrophylla. Classification (NCBI taxonomy): domain Eukaryota; kingdom Viridiplantae; phylum Streptophyta; class Magnoliopsida; order Gentianales; family Gentianaceae; genus Gentiana; species Gentiana macrophylla. The sequence continues at coordinate 176,679,086 of CM047805.1, read as the reverse complement.
TATACGCCCCTTGCCATTATAATAATTGAATAAATTGACGTGAATTTTTTATTGTGTAAATAAAGATGCATAGTTATTACAAAGGTAATACATTTAAACAAAATATATACAGCTATGTTTCTCCTATAATCCAATGAGACAAAAAAATGTATTAATTTGTACCATCTCGATTCAACGATACACCACACTACCATGCACGACACAAAACAACCATCAGAAAGTCGATTTTGTGTCAAAAATCAACTTTTGAAGGTTGGTTGTGATAATCGACTTTGGGAAGGTCGATTCTTGAAATAAAAAGCAATTTTCGAATGACAATTGTGAAAATCGATATTGAAAAGCCGATTCTTGATCGAAAATCGACTTTACGAAGATTGGTTCGAGAATCGACTTGGAAAAATCGATTTTCGACTCAAAAATTGACTTCCCGCAAGGTTGATTATGTGTTTTGGTGTGACACCGGCGCAAGTGAAGCATCGGTAGAATCAGTATGTGCAAATAATAAACCCCAAAAACTACTAGTATACATTTTTGTACTTGCGAAAAAATTCTACTAATATCTTTTTCCGTGACCCAGGATTCTGCGTCCGCCACGGTGTAGTACAATAAAACTTCATATAACAACTACATATATCAAAGTTAGCAGTTGATGCTTTATTGTAGTCTAATGCAAAGTCAACTATTGAAAAAGCAACGTTTATGCAGAGGAGATAATAGTACAGCTGTACAAAATAATGCCATGGACCGATGGACGGACTAGATTGAGACAAGTTTACCAGTTTTTTAAGTTGATGAACTGGTCAGACAAGTGATCGACCTCCAATTGTTTCTAGTATTTTACAATTTGAGTTTAGATACCCATAGATAATTGGTCAATCCCAATCAACCCGGCCTGTTTTTTTAATCTCGATGTCAAGAAAGAACTTAAACTCTACATCCGCAAGCCGTCTCAAAACTCAAATGTGCTGGGCGGTGACAAATGGTGTCAGTGTATTCAATCTCGCTTTCAAGAGGTGGAGTCTCATCGAGCTTACATCAGCAGGTAACTATCGGCAGGTGATAGTCTGGCGAAACTTTGAATACAAAGACGGTCCCACATCCGCAATTCTTATGTGACATAATTATACAAATGTCATTAAAAGGAGGACACGTGTAAAGGTATTTATGGCGGATCGATAAAAGATTCCCGCGGCTAGGGTTTAGGGATTTGTGCCTATAAATACAGCTTGTTGTCTCATTATCCGTGTGTGTTGAAATCAGTAAATTCAAAGCGAGAATAAAATATATCTTTTACGCCCATGGTTTTTTACCTCTCCCATCGAGAGGTTTTCCACGCAAATCGTGTTTCTTCTTGTTTATGTTATCTCCTTTGATTGTTTATGTTTGATTGCTTCGCTTACGCTTCTTGCATCCGAAGTTATCTCCATCCGCTTTATTGAAGTGGTATCGAGCCAAGGTTCTGAGAAAACAATTGCATGCGATCAACTTCATCTTCACCAAGACCTTCACAGCGGTGCTAGGATATGTGATAAAGTTGTGATCTTTAGCAAGAAAAGATGTCGCCAGAAACGCGTAAAAATCGATAAATTTACTGAAGGAAACAGCTTTGGTCTGTGGGCAAATCAAGATGCGTGCAATCGCTGAAACAAAGCAGGTTTGTGGAATCCTTTATCCGACAAACCAAATACAAGTGCAAAGAGATTATGCCGACCGGGAGAGAAAGCACATTCAACCATCATGTTGTGCTTATCTGATGATGTTATCACTGAGGTTGCTGAGGAAGACACCGCAGCCAAGTTGTGGAAAAAGCTTGAAAGCCTGTATATGACCAAGTCACTGACCAACAAGTTGTTGTTGAAACAGAGGTTGTTCGGTTTGAAGATGCATGAAGGAAGTCCACTGAGGAACATCTGGACCAGCTGAACACAATATTGCTTGATTTAAGGAATATTGATGTTAAAATTGAAGATGAAGATGCAAATTTAATCCTGCTGGTGTCATTACCGGCATCATATGAAAACTTTGTGCAGTCTTTCATAGTTGGAAAGGATACAGTAGCTTTAGAGGATGTGAGGTCTGCCTTACATGCCAGGGAGCTTAGACACAAGGTCGCTGGAACAGATAAATGTCAAATCTTTGGGCTAGTAGCTAGCGAAAGAAGTGTGGAAAAGGATATGGACGGAAGAAGAAAAGAAGTCGGTGTCCAAAGGTCCTAAGTCTACTGATGTCTGTAATTATCAGAAGGAGCGGGGGACATTGGAAGTCCAATTGTCCAAGGAAGAAGAGACAGCGGAAGGCAGTCGCAGCACAAGAGCCTTGGCTACGAGCAACTGATGAGGATCTCGGTTCTAGTTGCAGGGGACTCTACACACCACAATGATGTGTGGATACTTGATTCGGAGCATCCTATCATATTTGTCCAAACAGAGTGGTTTTCTACTTATGAGCAGATAGATGGTGGTCAAATCTATATGGCCAACAAAGAAGGTCTCAGAAAGTTGTGGAATTGGCTCGAGAAAGTTAAGGACGAGAGGATGGTAAATTTTGTACAATCAAGGATGTAAGACATGTTCCACAGATGACCAAGAATTTGGTATCTCTCGATCCACTGGGATGACAAGGGGTTCAATTTCAAGGGTGAAGGTGGATAGTGAATGTCTTTAAAGATTCGATTGTAGTCCTCAAAGGCATCAAGAGGGAACCTTGTATATATTACAAGGATCTATCAGATCTGCAACACTTCTTCTTTGTTGCATCCTCAATGCTTCACTGATCCTCAAGAGACTCAATTGTGGCACATGAGACTTGGTCACACTGGTGAAAGGGTATGCGTGTTCTTTCTTCAAAGAGTTTTCTTGGGGATATAAGGTCAAGAATCTGGACTTTTGTGAACATTGTGTGTTTGGGAAGTTGCATAAGTAAATTCTCAAAGCAGGTTGCACAATACAAAGGCAACACTTGATTATATCCATTCGATCACTGGGGTCCATCAAGAGTTGAGTCATTGGGTGGTCACAGATATTTTGTGTCATTCATAGATGACTATTCAAGGATGACTTGGGTGGTGATGATGAAGAACAAAAGTGATGCATTCAAGAACTTCAAGCGTGGAAGGCCCTAGTGGAGAATCGGTTAGGCAAGAAAATCAAGAAGCTTCGTCATGATAATGGTGCTGAATTACTACTGGGCGGATTTTGATTCATTTTGTGCAATTGAGGTATTGCCGGACATCATCATCGTAAGGAATACACCTCAGCAGAATGGTGTAGCCGAAAGGATGAATCAAACTCTCTTTGGAGAGGCAAGGTGTATGCTTTCTCAAGTTTGGTTTATCAAGGAGATTTTGGGCAGAGGCTGTTAAGACAGCTTGCTACTTAATCAACAGGAGCCCTCACACAGGAATCAATCTCAAGACACCATTTGAGATGTGGTCAGGCAAGCCTGCTGACTACTCAGTTCTAAGGGTTTTTGGAAGTACAGCTTACTATCATGTTAGTGAAGGGAAGTTGGAGCCAAGAGCCAAGAAGGGAGTGTTTGTGGGGTATGGTGATGGAGTGAAAGGATATAGGATTTGGTCATCAGCAGAGTCCAGAGTAATCCTCAGCAGGGACGTTGTTTTTGATGAAAATTCTATGTTAAACTCATCATGGGAGGTCTCATCAATCAAAACCAGTCTTCGAACTGATAGATAGTGAGAAACAGGTGGAGCTTCAGGTGGAGTCTCTCGATATGCAACAATCGGTGGATCCAAATCAACACTATACCGATCCGGATAATGAACCGTAATCCGATCAAGCCACCTTCTGAGAGACCTCGTGAGATGGCGTCATACAAACATTGATCAAGCAGAGTCTACCGCCAAAGAGCCTAGAAGATCTAATGTTGGGATACCTCCAGGAGATATGGATATGATGATTTGGTGGATATGCACTCCAAGTTCTTTGAAGAAGTAGAGGTTCTTGAACCTACTACTTACAGGAAGCAAAGACATGTGCAGAAGCATCTCGGTGGCATGCAAATGGCTGGAGATGAAATGGAGTCATTATTGAAGAATCGGACTTTGGGAATTGGTCAAACCGCCATCGACAAGGGAGTTGTGACTTGTAAATGGATTTTCAAGAAAAAGGAAGAATAACAAAGGCGAAGCGGTCAAGTATAAGGCACGTTTGGTTGCAAGAGGATTCACCAAAAGGAAGGGTTGACTTTGATGAAATATTTTCACCAAAGTGGTCGACACACTTCAATCAGTGGTGTTACTAGCAATGGTGGCACAAAGCAGATCTCGAACTTGAGCAATTAGATGTGAAAACTGCTTTTCTACATGGTGAGGTGGATAAGGAGATATACATGACACAGCCTGAGGGCTTTCAAGTTCCTGGCAAAGAAAACTATGTTTGCAAGTTGAAGAAATCATTATATGGTTTGAAGCAAGCTCCAAGGCAGTGGTATAAAAGGTTTGACAGTTTCATGCTTCAGCAGGGTTACAACAGAAGTGTTAGGTGTGATGCCCGAAAGACAATTTTTGTAATTGTTTTATTTAATAAATGAATTGACATTATTACTCATATTTATTATTCTCATAATCACCGATGTGACAATAGTATTTACACTACAGAAAACCCTAAGTATATCGTTTATGTAATCACTTAACTCAGTGTATGGTATATACACGGGAGGATTGAGTTAGTGAAGATGTACTTAAAAATACAATTAGCCCATAGTGAAGTTAATCGAGAGTATCGGGTCTCTCTTTAACGTGCTATTAATGCGCCTGAACACTATTGGTGTGATTGTCTTATCCGGACTTTCGGTTAAGAGAACCTAATGGGGCATTTATATATGATAGATATATCATATAGAAATTTGGACCGATTTGATTAGAGTTCACGATATAATTCCGTAATCGAAGTCTTATCGAATCAATGGATGATCATATTTATGGATATATCTTAATCTGAGGTGATCACGCACCAACCGCTTGAATCGGTATGAAGTTTGACTTGACGGTTAAGGATTACACCGAGTCCGTGGTCCGAATTACCCCATCTTGGCATTGTACCGGATTGAGTGAATAGTCCGTGTTATCACGAGATCTGAATCCATTCCTTCCATTTATGAAGTAGATAAAGACGATTCCTTTATTTGTTAATCCTAGAAACCGATCGATCGCGCGAGTTCATATCACACCGATTGATCACCAAAGAGTTGTATGAATTAATTGATCACTAGGGGTTAATGGTAAATAAGGATAAGAGGTTCTAAAAAGGGTTAACGGTAACTTCCCGATTTAGAATGAATAAATCTATGGAGGATTAATCCATATGTAATGATTATATCAATGGACGCTTATTATTATTCTCGTGAGGAGATAAATATAATCTCATAATCGGAGGAGTGCGATCACGGGATTATGGTGGCATATTCCTCGTGATTGATTTATCGAATATAATTATTCTATAATTATTTATTTGATTTATCGGAGTCACGATTATTAGTCCATGGTCCCCGACGTGCCTCCTAATATAGCATAGCTATTCTCGGACGTCGAACCCTAATAATATTAATTTAGTTCTTATTGGACTTTATTAAACCGATATGTGAATTAATTGTTTAGTGGACTATTAAATTAGTTGGGCTAAATAATTAAATATGTGGAAAAGACATTTTCCATAATTTTGGCCCAATTATTGTGTGTGTGGAAATAAATCATATTGACTAGGTCAATGATGATGATTTTCGACCCCAAGCATGTTTAATGAACAAGAAATTAGTTTTCTTGTGATTAATAAGACATGTGCATAAAATATTTATTGGATAAATATTTATGGAAAGAAATAAAGATAAAGATTATTCTAGATTTGTTCTAGAATATTTTGGGATTATCTTTTATCTAATAGGATTATCATAACTGATTTTGTATTAATTATAAAATCCTTGGGGCTTAAGTTTTACTCTCATATATAAAGAGAGTTCTCCCAAGCCAAAGAACACACTACAATTTTCGACTTCTACCTCTTAGAGAGGAGAAAGAAAATTTCGGCCAAGGGGAGACAAGGGGAAATCTTGGAGATTTTTCCGGTAGCATATCGGAAGGGTTCGAGTCGAGAATTTCCTTCCACCGGAGTTGCTTGGATCACACGTCACGGAAGATCGTGGTGCTCTTCACGCTTTCCTTCGTTCATCCTATTGCGGTTCTTCAACTTGGATTTTGAGATCCAAGAGGTATGATCTACAACCCTTGTAGATATAGATCTAGTTGTTTTATTACGTTATATATTATGATCTGAGATCCATTAAATCGTTTCACTGCGGATGGTATTACTAACAAGAAGTCCATATGATCATTGTGTTTACTTGATCTGTTTGAAAGATGGATCATATATCTATCTTGTCCTCAGATGTGGATGACATCTTGATAGTTTGCAGCAAGGAAGTCGATGTTCAAAATCAAGAACCTTCTCAAGGTCTTGAATTTGAAATGAAGGATTTGGGTGCAAACAAGAAAATCTTGGGGATGGAGATCTGGAGAGATAGAAGTCGAAAGAAATTATTCTTGTCTCAAAGCAGGTTATGTCTGTAAGATATTGGCCAAGTTTGGGATGTCTGTTTTGCAAAACCAATAGATACTCCTATGGCATCAAATGTTCATTTGTCTCATTTATGCTTCACGATCGGTGAAGAGAAGGAGTATATGTCAAAAGTTCCTATGCTAGTGCAATTGGTAGTCCGATGTATGCCATGGTGTGCACTAGGCCTGATCTGCTCAGCAATCGGTGTTGTCGCAGGTTTATGGCTCAACCTGGAAAAGAACACTGAAAGTCATTAAAAGGATATTCGTGCACGAGAGGTACAACCGATGTTGGTCTCATTTATGGAGGTGATATCGTGCTGGTCACAAAGTTACCGTGATCTTGATTATCGCAGTGATGTTGATGAGAAAATCAATGACTGGGTATGTGTTTACATTGGGAAATGCAAAGGTGGTCACCGAAAGCTACTCTTCAGCTCTGAGGCCTTATCAACTCATCAAGCGAATACATGGCTCTTCTCAAGCGAATAAGGAGGGTATCTGGTTGAAGGGCTAGTCGGTGATTTGGGGTTGCATCGGATCAGCCGAAATATATTGTGATGATCTAAGTGCAATATGTTTAGCCAAGGATCGAGTTCATCATGAGAGAACCAAGCATATTGATGTCGTATCATTTCTTGAGGAATGAGAAGAGGGTTGTGGTGAAGAAGATTGGCACAAAGGAGAATCCTGGCGATATGTTCACTAAACTAGCTTCAAAGCAGAGTAAGTTCCAACTTTGCCTGGACTTACCGAATATTCAAAGCTTATAATCTGCTTCGGAAACTTTACCGAGGCGGTCGGTGAAGTGGATCTTTGTGGAGATAGTCCGGTACAAGTACATCCGGCATTGACGAATGCATCCGGTACAAGTACATCCGGTTATGCAATCTGCTTTGACTCTAGTGAGAGTTGAAGTCAAGGTGGAGATTTGTCGGTAAAGTGACTTAAACTCTACATCCGGTGGAACCAATCAAGACTCACCGTGTGTGATGGACAAATGAGAAGTGTATTCAATTCTCGGCTTCAAGAGGGTGGAGTCTCTCGAGCTTCGTCGCAGGGTAACTATCGCCAGGGTGATAGTCTGCACGAGTCTTGGAATACAAAGCAGGTCCCACATCCGTTAATTATGTTATGTGACAGCCTATACAATGTCATTAAAAGGAGGACACGTGTAAGGGTATTTATGGCGGATCGACAAAGATTCTGGCGGCTAGGGTTTGGGATTTGTGCCTATAAATACTGATTGTTGTCTCATTATCCGTGTGTGTTGAAATCAGAAAATTCGATTGCATAATAAAATATCTCTTTTTCGCCCGTGGTTTTTTACCTCTCCCACCGAGGTTTCCACGTTAATCATGTTCTTCTTGTTTCATTATCTCCTTTGATTGTTTATGTTTGATTGCTTCGCTTTACTTTCTTGCATCCGTTATCTCCATCCGCTTTATAACACTTGAAATCAATCTCGCGGTTGACGTTTTTTTTCCCTAAAGTTATGAAAGCTTTTAATAAAAAACCGGACAAACACCGTAAGAACAAATACAAAGCCGGGCAAATCGGACAAACTAGAAACACTAGATAAACAAAGACTAACAAACTGCAAACGAAGCTACAAATAACCACTACATTGTTGTCAAAAACAAAAGACTACTAGGATAAATTTTTGACAAAAAGAAAGCTCATGAAGGTCAAACACCATCAAATCAGACAGAAGCACAAAGACAGCAACATACAACACAAATTAAAGATAAAATTATAATTTTAACTTTATGCCCGAAGAACAACGACAACCAACTTCACCACTCACCGTCACCGTATGGAACAAGAAGCCCGAAAGAAAGACATCCCCTCCCGAATAAGTGGACAGCATCCGAAGTAGTGAAAGAATTATAAAATAAATAACTTTATTCACACTTTGGAATGAATGATATACATTGTTTATATAAGCTAAGCTAGGGGTATAAATGGCACATACAATTATAATTACAAACCCTAAGATATATATATATATATATATATATATATATATATATATATATATATATATATATATATATATATATATATATATATCTATTACCACCCCCCTCAAGTTGGACGCGAGGAGGAGACCTAACTTGCTTCGTTGTTGTTGAAAATCCGGGCGAGGCAAAGACTTGGTCAAACAGTCAGCAAGTTGATCTTGAGTATTAACATGAGCAACACGCAAGAGGCCACGTTGTACCTGATCATGAATAAAATGATAGTCTATCGCAACGTGCTTCATACGAGAGTGAAACACATGATTAGCACAAAACTGCGTGTTGCCCAGGTTGTCACAGTACATAACCGGAGCTTGCTTGGGAGGAAAACCAAGATCACGATGAAGAAAAGTAACCCTATTAAGCTCCGCAGTAGTCGAGGCCACTGAATGATATTCAGCCTCAGTGGTGGACCTAGCAATGGTAGCCTGCTTCTTGGAGCTCCATGAGATAGCATTACGACCAATATAAACAATATAAGCTCCAGTAGATGAATAATCATCTCTATTACCAACCCGATCAGCATCGTAAAAGCATGAAGAAGCATAGGTGAGTCACGGTATAGCTGAAGACCAAGATCCAGTGTCCCAGCCAAATACCGTAGCATACGTTTGGCATGATCCCAATGTACATCTGTAGGGGCATGCATAAACTGAGACAACTTATTGACAGCAAAATCAAGATCCGGGCGAGTAAAAATCAAATACTGAAGGCTGCCAATAACCATCCGATACTGAGAAGGATCATCCAGAGGCGTGTCAGACTTAGTAGTGAGCCCAGAAATATCAGCAGGCAGAGGAGTGGTGACCGAATTAGCACGATCCATGTGAAGTTTAGCCAACAATTTAGTGGCATATCTTTTCTGAGACAAGATACACCCAACAGAATTGTAAATTACCTCAATGCCCAAAAAATAAGAGAGAGAACCCAAGTCCTTGAAAGCAAATCGACGACCCAATAGAGCTATGAAGGTCTCAAGTGCTTTGGAATTATTCCCTGTAACAATAAGATCATCCACATATACCAAGATATAAATTATAATGCCACCAGAATTATAAATAAATAGTGACGAATCAAATCCGCATTCAAACCCGACTTCGCCAAAAGAAAACCTTGAGCTCATCATACCAAGCTCGAGGCGCCTGTTTCAAACCATAAATCGCCTTACGCAATTTGCAAACATGAGTAGGATGATCCAAATTAACAAACCCAGACGGCTGAGCTAAGTAAACATCTTCCTGTAAATGACCCTGTAGAAAAGCATTATTAATATCAAGCTGCCGCAGTGACCACTAGGGATGACAATGGGTACGGGTGGGTGCGGGTTTTGCTATATCCATACCCTACCCATCAAACAAAATTTCTACCCATACCCTGCCCATTACCCATGCGGGTAGAAAATATTTTACCCATGCCCTACCCACATGGATATCTACGGGTCAATGGATATCCTTGGATATATGGTTATGTTACAATTAAACTTCAAAAAATCATATAATAAATATTTTTAACTAATAACGATTGACGTAAATATTCAACATCAAGTCTTAAAATATGTGTTGAATCCTTAGAACGTGATATTTGAAGGTGTTTGTTCCTTGTCCCTGTGTATCTAAATGTGTTGAATTCTTAGAACAAATGACGTGTAAATCCTACAAACTATTGTTTAGGGGTACAAACTATTAAATAAAAGAAATTCATGGCAAAAATCACTTAGACTCTCAAAATATCATACATGTGACAAAAATTTCTTATCTTCACACAAAAACATAAATAGATTTTTTTTAGTTCCTTAACAAAAATAAGTTCCTTACGAGTTTCAAGATCGTATTTTTAAATATATTAGATTACACACATGGGCGGACTTATAGCCAATTGGGTGGGGGCAGTGCCCCCACTGAGATCCGGAAATTTGATTAAACACTACTAATGTCCCCACTAGATTTTCAAATTTGCACCGATGCCCCCACTGAGAACTTTTCATGGGTTTGCCACTGATTATACATACACTGAATTAATTAAAAACTAAAAGATTAAAAAAAATCTCACCTATCAACCTTGATTTTGGCGGCATTAGTTGTGAAAAAAAAATACTACTATACATTGTAACAGTATTGACACATGTTTTGGTTTTCCAATTGATGTTAATGTTAGAATAGATTATATTAAAAAAATACATTCATAAAAATAAAAAAGCAAAAGATTAAAAAATATATATATATATCCCACATTTTAACCATGATTGACAGCACGACTAAATCGATTGGGAGAAAAAAAACAAGACTTTCGACATCGACAATTGATATATAAGGAGATTAATAGTGTATCTAAATGACATTTAATTTTTTTTTCTTTTTCTCTTTTGTCATTTGTTTAGTTGTTTTTTTATTTTTTATGTAACAGAAGTAGTCATTATATATATATTTATCGTGGGTCGGGTGGGTATTATGACGGGAAGACATCACATATCCATACCCTACCCTACCCGCAACGGATTTTGAAAAATTAAACCCATACCCTCCCCTACCCTAAAAAATACCCTACCCTAACGGGTAGAGTCGGGTGGATATCCACCGGGTTGGGTCGAAATTGTCATCCCTAGTGACCACCCCTGCGAAAGAGCCAAAGTAAGCACAAGACGAACAGTAGTAGGTTTAACCACATGACTGAATGTCTCAAAGTAATCAACACCAGGTCATTGAGCGAACCCCTTGGCCACAAGACGAGCCTTGTAACGATCAATAGAGCCATCCGAATTACGCTTAATATGAAAAATCCACTTGGAACCAATGATATTATAGTGATGATGCGGGGGAACGAGTTCCCAGGTTTCATTACGCATTAAAGCGTCATATTCCTCTTGCATAGCAGTTCTCCACTTGGGATTTTTAAGGGCTCGAGTGATAGTGGTAGGTTCAGTTTCAGAAGAGGAAAGTTGAGTGTGAAGGTTGAGTTTATGAATGGATTTATGAATATTATCTTGAGCCTGAGTATGCATGGGGTGAGTGGGAGGAGGATTCGGAGGTGGAGAAGGAGGCGGTGAAGCCGATGGGGGGGTGGGCGGGGATGGGGGTGGGGAAGGATCCGGAAGGGGGTTGGTGGAGAGGAAGATGCAGGCAGGTGAACAGGAGCAGGAGTGGGGAACCAACCCGAGGTAGGTGGGGTGAAAGTAGGAGGAGAGATAGCGGGATTGGCAAAGGGAAAAAAAGACTTTACAAATTTAACATGACGAGAGACATAGATGCGAGAGGTAGTCGTGTCTAAGCAGTAGTAGGCATGTTGGTCTAGAGCATAGCCTAGGAAAACACACGGTTTGGAGCGAGGTTGCAACTTATGATCGGTGTAAGGGCGGAGCCAAGGATAACAAAGACAGCCAAAGACACGAAGTTTGGTGTAGTTCGGGGACGCACGGAAGATAGACTCATAAGGAGAGTGCATTTTGAGAGTGGGGGCAGGCATGCGATTAATCAAGTAAACCGTAGTGGAAAAAGCATAGGGCCAGTACATGTTTGGAATGGATGCATGGGTAAGGAGAGCAAGACCTGTTTCAACAATATGCATATGCTTGCGTTCAGAAATACCATTATGTTCCGGAGTGTGAGGTGGGGTGGTGAGAAAAGAGATTTCATGTGTAGAAATATAGTCACGAAGGGAAATAAATTCGCCCCCATTATCGGAATAGAGCACTTTACGAGGTTGATCAAAATATTTTTCAACGATGGAGCGGAAGCGAATAAATGTTGAGTGAACATCAGATTTACGAGTCAACGGGTAAACCATACATAGCGAGTGAAATGATCAACAAAAATCACATAGTATTTAAAACCATTCACAGAAAACACAGGAGATGTCCAAACATCACTAAAAATGATTTCGAGGGGTCGGGAGGAACATAAGGTAGACTGGCCAAAAGATAGTTTATGGCTTTTACTTTCTAAGCACGCAGAACAATGCGAAAAGGAAGAAACTGTCGAGTCTAAATTATAGTTGCGTAAAATGATAGATAATATCGGGTTGGCAGGATGACCCAAACGATGATGCCATTTCTGAGAGGTGGCTTTTGTGGAGGCAAAGGCAACTAAAGGTTGAGACGGCCATTCATAGAGCCCGTTTTTAACTGGGCCACGGAGTAGGGGTTGATTCTGTCTTAGGTCTTTTACAACAAATTCATAAAGGAAGAATTCAACAGAAAGATTATTGGCTTGACATAATTGAGAGACAGAAAGTATGTAACGAGACATGCTAGGAGCACACAAAACATTGCGTAAGGGAAGAGATTGTGCAAGGGAAACGGGGAGTAAAGTACTGCCAGTATGAGAAATAGAGAGACCGTTACCATCACCAACGATAATATCATCGGTCCCAGTGTACGGGAAGTGAGGCGAGAGATTCCGAATATCTGGAGTCACATGGTGCAAAGCCCCACTGTCAAGAAGCCATTTGGACGTAGATGAATCGAGCTGAGCCGAGTTACCAGGTGGGGCGGCTAAGTGAGCCTGTGGCCTATCCGAACGAGCCGATCTTTGGCCAACCGATTGAACATGAAATAGTGTGCAAGTACGAGCCGAGTGTCCATACACATAACATAATTGACATGTACCGAGATAAGGACGTCGAGGACGGGAACGTTTACCATGATTAAAATTCAAGGGGCTTCTGCTGTTCAGAAATTGGGTATTGCGTTCAGAAATTGGGCATTGCGGCGGAGATGCCGAGTACTGAGATGAGGGTTGTTGCTGCGATGAGGGAGCCCTGTAAACATGGTGTGCACTCGCCGGAGCAGAAGGTGAAGTGTTCTTCTTTGTCTTTGAAAATTGCGTAGAGGAGGAGCCGGGTCAAGATAATTGCGTTCTTTGCCTGGCGAGCCGCCGGATCGCGTGCAAGAGGCGGCGGAGATGCCGAGTGGTCTGAGAGATGCGGCGAGGTGGTTGAGTATTGCGGCGGAGATGCCGAGTGCTGCTATATGACCGCTGAGATGCCACAGTGGCTGTTGAGGCTGTTATAGAGCTGACCGAAGAAGGAGATTTCCGTACGTCGGCCATTATCACCGGTAGGAAGGATGAGAAATTTAGGGTTTAGACCGTGTAGGTGGCGGCACCGTAAAACAAAATTAGGATCTTTTAGAATCACGATACCATGATGAAATTATAAAATAAATAACTTTATTCAAACTTTGGAATGAATGATATAAATTGTTTATATAGGTTAAGCTAGAGTATAAACGGCACATACAATTATAATTACAAATCCTAAGATATATATATATATATATATATATATATATATATATATATATATATATATATATATATATATATCGCTATTAAGTAGCACCGGCAAAAAAGTAGCAGCATCAACCACCAAGCACAGGCCATGAAGACACGGGAAAGACAGAGGCATAAGACACTAAACGCCACGGAAGAGGCGTTACCTGAAGCAGAAGCTAAGCCATCGCCGAAGAAACCATCGGCAACCCAGATCGACCACCAATTGAACATAAAGTCAAGGATCAATAAAACTTCATGCATGAACAAAACAGCAACCCCGATCCACATCCCACCTCCACTATCTAAGTGAGAAAGATCAGATCTGGTGGGGGTGGTAAAGACACTCGCAAAACGATGAACTTCACATATCAAAATCGAAGGAGAATAGCTAAGAAACCGAGAAAATACATACATAGGGTAGACGCCGGCATCAGATATCGTTGCGGCGTTAAGAGGGGCATGCTAAAGGAGTACTGACTTTTTTATTAATTACAATTGAAAGATAGAAACAATCTGATTATTTACTATTCACAAAAAGTGAATTACACACACCACATAATGTGGTATAACTTCACTAAAAAGAAAAGCTATCTTTGAAGACTAAATTTGCTTGCAGAAATTCGAACCTGAGACTTTTTGGTTTGACATTTTACGGTTGGATCGGTTCAGTTTTTGACACCCGTGTAGTATATGGATTATGGTCTAAGCCAATGTAAAGAAAAACAATTTATACCAAAATATCTTGTATAATAATTTGACTTAAACCATAAAAATATCTCAATTCAGCCAAACATTAGTTAATCCAAATATATAATAGTATCTCTAACTCCGTCCTTGGATTTTAGTTTGCTTTGATTGGTATATTTTAGTCGCATTGGTGAATTTTCTTCATGTATTCTAAATTTTATTATTAATTAAAAACTAAAAATATCACTTATGCCCCTTTAAAATCAGGAAATTTTCGTGTTTTATTAAAAGAATATAGTTTTGGGGTTTAAAAAAAATTACATATTTCATTTATGCCTCACTGAGATTTGATAATTTTGTTGTACTAAGAAAATATAGGATGTGTTTAAATAAACTGCAACTACAATTTGTATACCGGCGGTATGAATCATATGCATCGGCCACCAGTGTCTTATGAATGAGCTCAATCCTTGTGTTTAGAATTTACCTTGCATACGGTTTGATAATTTCTAATGGAGTGTGTTTATTTTAGTAATTTCGTTTGAGAAAAATTGTCAAAAAAAAAAAAAAAAAAAAACAATATGGATTGTATGAAATCACTTTTGTATAAACACATGAAATCAACCTTGAACATGTAGATTCCCAATTGGGCCATCAACCTTATTCATCAAACAAAACAAAGAAAACCAACATTCGAAACTAGCTCTATATTCAAATCAAAGAATAATAATAATAATAATAATAATAATACAGACAAAGAACAAGCTTGTTCAAATCCATCATCGATCAACCATGGAAGCTGCACTCAGACGGAAACCCTTGTGGAAATCTCTTGACATCAGTACAGTAATTATAAATCATATAATTCTTTTGTACCCATTGCAACCTAGCTTGCCCTGTAGTATCAAGTTGCTGCGAAAACCATGGCTGTGTCGATTTCGGACCGCAAGAGGAAACACCATTGTTCCAGACACAAGCATTACTAGCATCATAACTTGAGAAAGAAGCAACAAAAGGAGCCTGTGTCCAATCTGTCTTGATTAAGCCACCTTCTGTAGCCCAATCCTCTGCATCCCATAAACTTGCGTACACACTCATCGGTTGCTTGCTTGGGTATGCTATGCCTTTTGATTCCAAGTTCTTGAATACTCTTATCGGTGTTCCATCCACATAGAATCTGCACAAATCACATTAGATTAATTCAAGATTATGATTCGGCGGGGCTCTGTTTGGATATGAATATATTCATATTTGATTGATATCATATGATTACTACTTACAGGGTAGATTGAGGATTCCAGAGGATGGAATAGGTGTGAAAATCAGCCGTTGGATCAAACCAAAGGTGGAATTGTTGCTCCCGATTTCCGGTTCCTTGTGTGTATATGTTTGTATGAAGTGTGTATGGATTTCCAGTAAGATTTCCCAAGAATTCAATATCAATCTCATCATGGTTTGGACCCTGTGAAGATAGCTGCATAGTACAAAACAGAGCAAATATATATTATAAATAAAACTGTTTATAAATTGGAAATATATATAAATATAGGAGCATGCATATATATATATACAGAAGAAACATACATAATAAGTGGTGACAGTGCCGGCAGAATTGCCATGGACAAGTTTAAGGGTCATATCAATCCTTCCAAACATGTATTGATTCTTAGATTGCATCCCAGAACCAGATGTTTTGTCGAGAGACAGAGTCAAAAGCTGTCCGTTATTGAGTATTTGGCCACGTCCATTACCCCATATTACATCGAAATCTTGAAAGAAATTACCAGCAATTGTGATAGCTGGCCAACAAAAGAGAATTAGAGCAAATATTATTGGTGTAAGCACCAATTTTGGTTTCGTAGAAGCAGCCATGATATATATATATATAAACTGTTTTGGAGGAAATAAGAAAAAGATTTTTTGGTTGTTTGTTTGGTACTAAGTTGTGAAGAAATGGTGCTTTTGGGTGGACTATTTATAGCTAGCCGTCTGCGTGTCTTCTAGAGTTAATTTGCACATCCAGATGCAATAAAGCACACTTTTCTTTTTTTCCTAACACTAATATTATTATCGCCATTATTCTTTTTTTTTTTTTTTAAGGGAAATTATCGCCATTATTCACCATTATTCTGGTCACTCAATAAAGATATTTGTATCGTTGATTAAGACGAGTCACATCGTTATTGATGTGACATACATTAATGTTGATTGTGTACATATGTGTTGATAATTGTATTTTCCATTAATAATCAACTATGAGATTCTTGTGAAAATTAATTTTTACATATAATGTTTAAATAAAATTGATTTAACGATATCAAATCGATTTCTGATGCAAAATATTAATTAATAAATTGATGAATGAACGATTTCTTATAATTGAAATCATTATGTTGCATATGTTATTTGTAAATCATAGCTACAATGTTTATTACATTATTTGAAAACTACTTAAATTGCTTAAAAAATTAAATTCATTCTTTTTTAGGGAAAAAGAAATTTTATTTAAGCAAAATTAAATTAATTAACAGTTGTTACACAAACATATGTTTCTAAAAATAATATAATGATGGAATCACAACCCCTCATTCACAATATTCCTTTATGACAATTGGAGATATATAATCAATCTGCTAATAAATATGAGACTGATTGATAGGTGATAATTATTATTATGACTCATATAATGGGATAATACTGTTGAAAGGTATACATCTAACATTATTGTTATTATAAGTAATGGTTTAAAAAAACTAAATCACCCCAGGATGAGAAAGGTAATTTTATTATCATTATTATTATTATTTTTTTTTTTTTTTTTGTGTGTTGGAAGAAGTGATAATCTTTTTATGGTAATTGGAATTAGGAAATTTCGATGAAGGGTGAGATTGATGATATAATCGAAGACGAGTTCCCAGCTGGCATCCACTATGTTAAATTTGGTGGGCCATAATGGATGACATGGTCCATTATCTTAGAAGCTGCCTTTGGAGTAAATGGACTTGTAGTCAACGCAACTATGCAACTATGTAAATCACCATTATGCTCGTTGATGTTTTTTTACTCAACCATGTGATCACCAAGTTATGTAAAAACAGTGATTTTGTTAATATTTCAAAAACAAAATTATTGTTTTTTTTCCTTGCAGAAGGAAAGGTTTTCATTTTCTTTTTTTTTTTAATGGAGAAAGGTTTTCATTAAAACACAACAACAAACTTACAACGAGTTACATCGAACCAAGCCGAAAAACAAATGCACTAATTCGGGATCAACACAAATTTCAAAGTTCTGACACCACCACCATAGAAAACGAAAGAGAAACAAAGGACATGGGAAAGACCCATCTCCACTAAATTCTACCTCATTATAGAGGACTTAATTTGGTACCAAATACAATATTCAGCCTTTTCATGTCATAATAAGACTTAAAATAAAATAGAAACCTAAAAGGAAAAATGAACAATCCGGAAGAACCCGACAATTACCGACCCAACCGGAAACACAGACAAACAAGAGAAACAGACATGCACAAACACATAAAGACTTCTTCTGCCCAGAACCACCGTCCATAATCACGAGCCGCCAAGCTACAACAGGTATACCTCCTTCCGGGCACATCGGGCTGAACAAAAAACCAAATCGGGCAGAAAAAATCTGCATGCAATCAAATTCAACCCAGAAATTCGTGCTAGACCAACCGGAGAAATTCAGTAGAAGTCCGGCGAAGGCAAAATCCACCACATCAACAGCCATAAGCCTCAAGCCATCACCGGAAACCTTGCTCTCCATCAAACCGGCGAATGTTAAAAAAGATCCGGCGAAGGTGATCTTGGCAAAAACAGCAAAGATAGACTCAAAACCATCGCTGGAAAAGTAACTGTTGTTCAAACGCCGCCCAGAAAAACTTAAAACGGTTGCATCAAAGAAGAAGAGACAACCACCGGAATATTCGCCGCCAGCCGAATCGGAGAAAAGAGGAGGTGAAAAAGTAGATCTGAGCTTGCAAAGGGCGTCCTCAGTTAGACAAACTGACAAATGGTAGATCTAGACAAGAAAAACAAACTAACAAGAAAAATTAAAAGAAAACGAAGGAAAAACAGCCGGCACCGACGCCGGAAAACAAACCATGGTCGTTGAGGGCAAGAGGGGAGCGTTTAGTCAATAAAAAATTATTGACTCAATCGTTTAAGTTATTCAATTATATATAAATAACAAATTTTAATTTTACATCATTATTCAACATGACGTAGGCCAATGTTCAAAGAGTTCCCATCCACAAGGGATGTGAGGGCAACCAACCCCCTTGATTTAAAAAAAAAAATGTGTACATTATACACTAAAAATGAATTATTGACATACCAAATTACTAAATTTCTTAAATATTGACATTTATTGTACTAGATCCTTGACTCGTATCATATACTTCATACAATCGTTTCTGTTAATAATAATCAATGATTTAAAATCAAATTATATATTCGTTCTAGTTGAATAATTGTGTCGGTACGTAGCATTCACAGTTCCAAAACTAATTTCCAATCATATTTTAAAATAAACTTGTTACAACAAATTCAAAGAGTGACAAGCTATAATAGGTTTTTTTTTTCAACAGTAGAAAAAGGTGTCATCAATAGGTTCCGGATTAGTTGGACCATTGGATTTGGATCTGATAACTGCTAGCTAAAAAAAAAAAAAAAAAAAAAAAAAAAAAAAGAAAGTATTATCAGTAGGCTCAATAAAATTATCATCATTTACTTAAATTAGGGTAGATAAAATTTGTTAGCATGTAATAAGAGTAAAAAAATACTTACCTTTTTGATTGATTTTAAAGTTTTATCACACGTTTATTGTTTGATGATTGAAAGGGGTGCATCCAAAAGGTAAACATCCGGACCCGGTTGGCTAGTTGAGGAGGGCGGCTGGCCGGATGGAAACGCCGCCAGCAGCAGGTTCAAACTCCATGACTTTTATTTTGTTTTAATTGTGGTCCATTGTATATTTTCTTCATTCACGCGTTACTTTTCCAGTTGACGTGTGGCTCAAGCAAGGATAAAATGGTAAAAAAAAAATTATACCATTAATTATCGTAAATTTTTTTTTGAAGGAATTATCGTAATTTTTAGGGTGATAATAAATAAATCATCATTAATCCATAAAAAATTAGAATGAGGTAAAAGTTGATATAGTGATTTGATATCTAAAAAGAAAATAAGGACTACACACAAGTTATATACCATCAAGTCATTATATCATTCAAGGGGCCTTTTAAGATATATAGGTTTGGGACCATGGACGAACACAAGATCTCTCTATGAGGCGAAAAAATTTTAAAGAGAAAAAAAAAAAGAGAGGGAGGATCTTTGCATACTACATATATTAGTATACATTTTTCGGATTGAGGGGAGGTAATTCATAAAGCCTTAATTGTATATATAATTTCACCACTGTTTGGGACAACCAACCCGCTAAAAATCAATCTTTCTTTTATTTTTAAATTAACACAATCATCTTTGTATTATTATTATTATTATTATTTATTTATTTATTTATTTTGAGATGATCTGTGTATTATTGGAGAGCAATTTTTGCGTTCTTTCTTTCATATTTTATCTTTACAATTTAACACAATTATCTATGCATATTGTTTACATGCTTAGTCCAATATAATATTCACTATTGAAGGTACGACATACTATAATAAAATAAAATAAAAACTTAAAATGTGATCAAATCGGATTGAAAAGGTAAAAACAAAGGACGGAGATAAGAGTTAGTGTAAATATGATGCATTACGATAATTATGCAAATATTATAAAACAAACCGGTCTTTATCCCCATAGTATAAAGTAAGACAATATACTTGTGAGTAGTACATTCCTTATTAGTTAAACAAGATGTCAAAATCATGCATGGAAATTTAAAAAAAAGTGATTAATGAAACAGAGGTGAATGGCACACAGCAAAATATATAACACACATATATTTTTTTAAATTTTATCCTTCAAAATTTTCACACAAATTTATTCTGACTCAAATTTTAGCATATCGTTGATTTCTTTCAGCCCGTGTTTTGGTCGAATATATGAAATATGTTTTGAGACCGATATTGAGTTTAAAACATTTAAGTTTTAATCGAAATTACGTCGAAATAATTAATAACATTCAAACTTATCTTGGGTCGAATAGTGTGTTGTGTGAAAGATATCTTAAAAGAAAATATATTATAACTTATTTTAATTCTCTCATAATATAATAAATTAAAGGTACTAGTGAAAAGAAAAAAATCAATAAATATTTTCTTTACGGATACGAAAGAAACAGACGCACACAAGGAAGAATGTAGTATACAGGCAAAGGTGGCTGCTGCCTCACCCACCATTTTATTTTTTTCTCGCATAAATGTATATCCAAATTTCACCAAACCGATCATCCCACTGTATAATTAACCTTATAACCCACCTAACCCGAGCCACTAAAAATGTATTACAACAAAAAGGGTTCTATTGGCGTCACGCTTGTTATTTCTGGCACAACGATCACTTCAAATATATACTCAAAAGAGTAATACTAAATGGCACGAATAAATCGCACGAATACATCCCACGAATTACGTGGATGTTCCAGCTGGCATGTAACAAAAATTCACCAGCTGCCTAATTGTTTTGTGCGTTTGTCTTTTTTTTTTTTTTCTTTCTTCATTATCCTTATTATTATAAGTTATAACTAATCATACCCCTTTTTTTTTAAAGCTTTTTATTTGATTTTTTTTTTCTTTCCTAAAACCCAAAACCCCTTCTTTTGTCATCATCTATAAAGCACCGACACTTTAAACTGGTGTTGTGCGCTGGGTCCGATATATTACCGACACGACACGCCTTCGAGGCTCCGATAGGTATTGGATGATTAAAATAATATTATTTAAATTTTTAACACCCAACACACCTCCGACACGCTGTCGACACTCCCTGACACGGCACCGACACTCCTGAACACAATTTTTTTTTTCTTTTTTAAGTTTTCTTCGATGGAAACGTTAAAATACACTATTTCTATATTGATTATAATTTAACAATTAATACGCCATATTAAGCTTATATGTTTCTTGTTGATAAACAATCATTTTTACACTTAGTCGTATTTTGAAGGTCTATTTTAGATATTAGTAGAATTTATGTATTACATATCTAATTTTGTCTAGTTTTTCAGATTGTTATGATTTTTTTTTTATAAAGTGAATCTTATTTACATCATATAATTACATAATGTTTTATATATATATATATATATATACATGTGTGTGACGTGCGTGTGCTTGTTCTTAAATTTTGGAATTAATTTGGTCTCTGTACTTCGTGTGGTTTCGTCTTGATATATTTGTGTCCGTCTCATGCATCTTACATAGGTCATCATCAACTACATGTACACCTTTTTTTTATAAAAAAAAAAAACACGCATAGAAAAACTTTAGTAATATCTCAATTTTTATCGTTAATTCTTGCTCATTCTCATCTTCTTCAAGTCTCGATTTTGGGCCTCGAACAGAAGTGGTTCCAACGTGCCCATTGGTCTTTTCCGTGAACTTCCGACGCATACATATCTTGATGTAGACGGCTTTTGTTACATTATTTTTATAGTTGTTGGAGGTATTTTGATATTCTCTTACTTCATTTACATTCCCTTCACATAATCATGTTAATTATTAAACATACACCCCGGAATCGGGAAATTATTGTGTGGTGAGAGAATTTGGGGATGAAATGACGGGAAACGATCAGAACCACACAGTTTAAATACAAAATTGAAATGTGTGGTTGTGGTGTCTCCACACCACACAAGTATCTCCCCGAATCATGTTTGACTCCTTATAAGGGTTTCCGGTAAGGAGGAATCTATGTATCCATATTAGCAAGGTCAGTTGCACAAATTGTGATATGGATACATAGATTCCTCCTTATTGGAAACCCTTATCTGTAGCTGCATAATCATGTTTATTAATTAACATGATTATGTGAATCAGCGGATCTACCTTTATTGGGGTGGGGTCGCGTAAGCTACTCTTGAGATTCGAATTTTTTTTTTTCAGTATTAAAAGCGATGTAGTTTTGTCGTTCAAAATGTAGTGTAATACTTTGATGACACCACTGGAACAAATTCTAGGGTCCGCCCCTAATGTGAAGGGAATGTAAATAAAGAAAGAGAATATCAGAACACCTCAAACAACTATATAAATAATGTCCCAAAAGCCGTCCACGTCGAGATATGTATGCGTCAGAAGTTCACGGAAAATACCAATGGACACGTTGGAACCACGTCCGTGCGAGGTCCAGAATCGAGACTCGAAGAAGACAAAAATGAGGAAGAATTAACGATAAAGATTGAGATATTACTAAAGTTTTTCTATACATGTAGTTTTTTTTTTTTCTTTTTTTTGAAAGGTATATGTGTAGTCGATGATGACAAAATAAAGGGTTTAGGGTTCCACAAACCGGGGCTTTTAAGGGGAAAAATAAGGGTTTTTGTTTTAAGAAAGGAAAAAAAATTGTAAATGAAGAGTTTTAGAATAAAAATAAGAAGGGTATGTTTAGTTATAATAATTGAAAATAAAAATTAAAAAGGACGTGCACAAAACAAATGGGTGGCTGGTGAATTTTCATTATATCCCAGCTGGAACATCCACGTAATTCGTGGGATGTATTCGTGTGATTTTATTCGTGCCTTTTAGCATTACTCTACTCAAAAAAATCAATTCAAGCACCACGATTATATTTAATGAAAATAACAACAGTGGTATTGACGTTAAAAAAATAACATCAGTGACACTGACGTTACTTTTCAAAAATAATATCAATAACACATATATTTATAGTTACAAAAGTGTCACTGGTGAAAAACATCAAATCCACTTATGTGACACTAGCCTTGACGTTCGTTATATGGTGCCGAAAGTACAAAAAAGAATATGTGTAAGGTGGCGGAAGTAAAAAAAAATTAAAAAGGTGCAGGAAGTAGTATGCGTAGTGCCACTAGAACCCTACAAAATGATAATCCATATTTTCTTATGTAGGTGATCGATCCACATGATATTTTTGTTCATCAATATTTATCTATCGTATTTATTCTGAAAATTCATCCAACTTTATGAAACAATAAAATAAAAAAATCTTAACCATAATAATAGATTATATATAAATTTTAGTCTTTTCGGAAAATTATGTCGTATAAAAAATATTGAAAATTTTTAATCTAGCCCACCCGGACGAAATTTCTGGCTCCGTTCTTGCACGCACACACAATTTTGTTCTCTATGGGACTCGAACCCAAAACCTCTAGGTTGACGACAAGCGTCCATGGTCCCAATTCAACGCAAGACATAATAGTTAATCCATGTTTTGCTAAAAAATGAGCTGGGACATTCCCCGATCGTCTAACAAATGAGAAGGTAAGTGAATTAAATCGAGACAAGGAAGCCTTGCAAACGTCTACCACTTGACCAATGCTTGAGAAGTCCTCGTCGTCAGATTGGAGGCGACTAACCACCGTTTTAGAATCGTTTTCCATGGAGATATCGCAGCATCCGTAAACGAAAGCAAACGAAAGGCCGTGGAAGATAGCAAGGCCTTCACCAATATCTATAGCTGAGGCACGACCTAAGTTTAGCGAGAAACTATTAAGGATAGTGTCTGCGGAGTCTCAAAAAATTCCGCCCACAGAGAGGGTATTATCTTTGATAGCATCATCAACATTACATTTCACAATATCAGTCGGCGGAGGATCCAAGTGAGATAGGTGGCATTTTAGCATCAGAATGAATCATGAGGTTTAATCATTCGATTTCTTCAGCCAAGGTCGTAGCCTTATTTATTAGAGAAGAGAAGTTTATCGGGGTGTGTTTGAAGATCCACGAGCAGCGTGCGATATAAGAGCTCTCATACGAGTTATAGGATTACCTCAGTCAAACAACAGATCAATAACATCGACGACACTTGTACTGACTTTAAGAATAAAACGGCTAAAAAGGCTTGGGGACTGAAACAGATAAATTGAAACAAAATAAATAATATGCATTTAAAAGATGCACGTGTCAACATCTTAAAATAGTAGGGGAGGTAGGTAAACGCACACCACAGCTTCACACGCATATATTT
Source organism: Gentiana macrophylla (assembly GCA_026214975.1). Classification (NCBI taxonomy): domain Eukaryota; kingdom Viridiplantae; phylum Streptophyta; class Magnoliopsida; order Gentianales; family Gentianaceae; genus Gentiana; species Gentiana macrophylla. The sequence goes on along the minus strand of CM047805.1, from coordinate 176,654,398 downwards.
TTTTCGAACATTCTTTACATGCAATACTTCTTTTTCATTTTTTAAATTTATTTTAAGACTCAACATGCAGCAATTCAATCCATGTAAGTTCCACTCTACCTACCAACCCCTATTATCCCAACCTGGAAGCAGCTGTCCGCTCTCTCTACATACTTTTGGAAAGAGTGAATAATTACGCCAATTTTTTTGGAATCTTCTTTTTATTACCCTCATAATAAACAAAGGACTCCTTATTTAAATATTATAAACCACTCTAATCTTTGTTATAATCACACTATTATCTTTGCTAATTTGGACTGAAGCAAACCATTACCAAGTGCCAGTAAGTAATATATTTGGACGGAGTATCATTTTCTTGCTTTTTCTACACGGTTGTCAAACTCATTACTCTTTAAGCCAGTCTTGTCTTTTCGGTATTTTTTTTTTTATTTTATTAAAATGATATATATGTGTACTACACTTTCACTACCTACTTTCTAGTCAATGACTAAAGTGTAGGGTGATTTGTTTAAAATGTGTCTTATCATAATCAATGGATAGTAAGTGTATAGTATGTAATAGATGTATCATCACTCTCTTTTCTTTTCTTTTCTTTTCTTTTGAAAGGGTCTATTAGATTTCTAGTAGAATGAAATATAATAATCTTCAATTTTGGTTAATCTTGAAATTCAATAATATGTAACATAATTGCGTCACACTCAAGTAAGATATTTTCTATGTAACATAGTATACACGCATGTACACTATGCATGTATCATGTAATAAACATGTTATTACAATCTAATAACAGCTAAAATTAATTAATGGTTTAATAAAAAAATTAATGGTTTAATTTAAACAAGGATATATGTATTTTTTAAAATTGGCAAAAAAGAGGATATCCCTTTACTACATAGAGGAGGGAGATGAAGATTTTTAACACTAAATCTCACCCAAAAGCGAAATTTATTTTACCACCATCAGATCCAATTTAAACAAATAAATTATTATCAAAAAATAAATTACAATCCGGATCATCAATTTTTTTTAAAGGGTGAAAGGATATTTATTTATTCGCACAAACAGAGTATGTCATGATTAAATGAGAAAGCGGCATGATGCCACATTGTTTGACACATACGAGAGATAAACTCTCATTTGCTAGAAGAGGAGCATGAATGTTACCCTCTTTTTTGACAAAAGAAAATTTGCAATTAACAAAACCAGGAAGATGCACTTCGAAGTCATCAATAATAGATCCCAGAGGTGAAAAATATGCCTCTTCTGACATTATTCGTTGATGGACTATCAAGGAATCACCTTCAAAAGCGACATTGGAATAGCCCCACATAATATCGAAAATCATAGCCTGGCGGATGTCCATGGCTTCAGCAATTGCAACATCATAGCCTCCGACTAACTTTGAGGAGAAGCTATGGAGGATTCCCCTATTGTGTGAATGCACCAAAACTCCGATTGCTACCTTATTTCCTTTTACAGCAGCATCCACATTAAATTTTACCATAAGCGATTGGAGAGGTTCCCACACCACCTTAGAGTGCATTACGATAGTCTCCAGCACTTGGCTACCTTGAGCTTGGACATACCTAGAAGCTTCTATTTATGCTTGTATTATAATTTTTCCTAACATCGGCTCTTGTTGTTCATAAATTAAGCTACATCGGCTCTCTCAAATCAACCAGAGAATATTAATAAGTCTAGCAACCGATTCTTCACTTTCTTTCTTAATCAAAAGCTCAAAAAAGTCAGGGCATGAACAAAAAGTTAAGCATCGAATTGTATTCCTTTTGCACCGAAGAAAATGTTTTTTTTAAATCCATAAACTACTTTCCTTAGCCATGCATGTTAATAAATTTATTGAAAAAATATATATTATCCGAGGGGGGCTTATGTAGATTGTGTATAAGTAAAGGGTGGACATGGTTCGGTTACTAGCTTTTTTTTTTTAAAATCGAACCATTTTATACAGTTTCCAATTTTTGAAACCAAACTAGAACGGTTTGAAGATGTAAACCATTTGTTCGGTCCGGTTTGGTTCGGCTTGGTTCCTGTTTTTTACGGTTTTCTTCAACAATTAAAATTGTTGATAGGAAATCACAAATTGTCTGGTAACATCAAATGATAATATATGTAATACATTCGTACTTCTACTATAAAAAAAAAAACGTTAGTATTGTTATGTCTGTAAATCCAATAGGATGATTAAACAAATGTTTTATATTTAACTAACATCTACCATGCGAATTTTAAAGATCCAAAAACCAACCACCATTCAACATAATTCAACACAACAAACTCAATACATACCATTAAATTCCCAAGTTTAGGACACACAAGATAATAAAAGAGTCACATCTTACTCAATTCAATTCATCAATGAATCATCAATTTCAAAAATACTAATAATGAACTAATCGTTATACTATTGAATAACATATATTAATCTCAAATTCATTAGACAAAATAATATTTTGAGTAAGGTCAAGGGAGAAAGTGAAATGTGTAGCTAACTTTCATACGTTTCAAACGAAAAAACATTGATATAGTTTTGACTTCATTTAGTTAGAATATATTCGCTATTTTATTTTCTCCAAAACACCAACTCTAATTTTGCCAACATAATCTATTCATAAGCAAATATGAGACCAACGTGTATAAAACTAATGTCTATAAATGCGTTTATTTATATAAGATGTCAAACCTAACAAATGAACAAATCGGAAAAATGTCAATGACAAAACTCATCAACGTCATTAAAAGAAGTAAGTAATGCAAACCATCATTTACATATTTCAAATATTTGTCTTGAAGAGGTAGAAAAAGATGAAAGAGTTAACGGTGATTAGTTTGTGAACCTGGCATGTCTTCGAGATTTTCTTAAATGATTGAAAATTGAAGACAAGTTTGTGAAATAACCAACAAAATCCGAATTTTCGGGATATGAAATTAATAATTGATTATTAATACATTACAAATACAAAGTTTAATCATGTTGAGTTGGCCTGAATAAAGCACATTGATGTTTTAAAATATTAATAGATGTAGGTATCTCTCTCTCTCTCTCTCTATACATATATATATATATATAGTTTGGTCTGGTTTTAAAAGGTTTTTAAAATTTTAAATTGGAACCAATTTGTATTAAACGGTTTGGTTTTTAGTTATATGAAAACCGACAAAAAACCACGGTTTATACCTTTTCGGTTTGTTCGATTTGGTTTGGCCGGTTGGTTTGATTTTCAGAATTTTTGTTCACCCATATGTATAAGTTAGTACAAAATTTCAATCTAAGGTACTCCATTTATTCCTAATTAACTGTCGCAGTTTCCAAAAACGTGCATATGAAGGAGAGTAGTTAATTTTTGACATAATATCAAAATGACAATAACCCTATTTGAATATAATTAATGCAATTTGTTTTTAACAACTATGACAGTTAAATAGAAACGAAGGGCGTACAAAATAAGACAATATACTTTGGTTGTAGTGTATTGCATCAACATTTGTTCCTCATTACTATGAACAAATTATGAAAACTACAATTGATGTGAATTATGTAGATTGAAAAAAGTGAATAATTGTTTTGACTTTAATAGTTAAAAAAACCTAAAACAATCACAATTAAAATTGATGCATTTACTTCTCCCACTCTCACCTAATGATCAATACTAACACAATTCTAGTTGGAGTTGCTACAAATTGCTATCTAGTAGATGCACTCAACATGGTTGTTCTAATTACCAGAGCAATCGTGTTTTGACATTTACATAATTACTCGACAATAAATATGACGATATCGTACGCATTATTATCGAAATTGATCTGAGAATAAACATAATGAGGTGTTGGCACCAACTAAAATAAACCTCTATTTCCTCTCTTTGATTTCCCTCGACGTCTAGGCCTAGAACGTCTTGTTATCTTAGGTAACGATGCTGTCTTAGGTAACGACGATTTCAATTTAGAATCTCCACATTCCGGACCAGGACCCTGAGAGAATCTCCACTTATCCTCACAATAATTATAAGTTATATATTTCTTCTGAAACAACTCCATTTCCTCCCTAGTTCTTGAATCCAACTCTTCCGATAGCCAGGAACTCTCGATCGAATTCGAATTCAAATCGCATGAAGATGTTTGAGTTTTATGTGACCAAATGCAAGCTTCAGCACTGAAATTTCTGTATGAAGCAACAAAAGGTGCTAGACTCCAATCTGTCTTCACACTTCCACCTTGTGTAGCCCAATCATCTGCATTCCATATACTTGAGTATATCCTCATTGGTTGATCTTTTGGGAATGGTACTCCTATTGATTCCATATTCTTGAACTCTCTTATCGGAAGCCCATCAACTGAGAATCTGTGAGTACGTAGGATGAAATAATGTTACGTACTATCACAGCGACTCTGACACGATAAACAAACGTCAAAAGATAGCATGTGACGTTTGACTTACATGATGCATTTTGGATTCCAAAGAATGGAATAGGTGTGAAAATCTTGGGTCAGGGTCGAACCACAACAAGAATTGTTGCTCACGTTCACCTTTGCCTTGGGAGAAAACATTAGTATGGAGGGTATAAGGGTTACCACTTGAATTTCCCAGAAATTCAAAGTCTATTTCATCATGTTTATCCCCTTCTGATGACAACTACACCACAAAAATGCATATTATTATTATTAAAAACAGAAAAAGGTTCAAAAAAAATAAAATCCGGAGTTTTTTAGTAATAGTTTATGTATATATATATAGGTAGCTAGGTAGGCTTACGTAATAAGTAGTAACAGTGCCAGCAGAATTTCCAGAAACAAGCTTGATTTGCATATCGATCTTTGCAAATAAGTATTCTTTCTTAGATTCAAAACCAGATCCAGAAGACCTATCAAGTGAAAGAGTGAGAAGTTCACCCTTTTCAAGTATCTTTCCTCTTACTTCTCCCCATGTTAGTATAAAGTGACGATTGAATGTCCCATTTGAGAAGCCTATAGTACTCGTGCTGGATAAATCATCAAAAACATTTTTTTTTTCCACGTTAATTAACTATTTTATACTAATACATTAGACACCCCTCAAAAAAAAAACTTACATTAGGCAACTCGACGCATAAATCATGTTAGCTAAGCGCGGTCCACGAAAGAACGATCAGTGATAGTGTTACAACAACAAAATGAAATGACAGGATTCAAACATTATATTAATTTTTGTTATAAATGTAAATGATATTGTATATAGGTGCATACTAGCTTACATGTCCACATACCCTGCAGAACCGAAAAATTATCATATATTACACGTAAAATAAAAAATTATGTACCCCTTTAAAAAAAAAGTTACATAAACATAATATTGTACATCTACTAAATATTTTTTCTGGCTCTGTTCTCGATAGTTTCCCACCTACTATCTCCGTCCTATAAAAAGTGTCCATTTTTTGTGATGCACACAGATTAAGAAAACAATTAATTTGTTGTAATTTAAGTAGTGATTGACATATATGCCTCTATCACACAATAAATGATCTTTTGAAATATGAAATTAATATATAAACATTAAATGCTATGATAGGGGTATATGCTTGAAAAAAGTCATTATATGATGTCTTGGTTTTAAATGGACATTTTTTATGGACAAACTCATTTTAAAAAAAATGGACAATTCTTATAAGACGGAGGTAGTAGTTTGATACATATATTGCATGTTTCAAATATGGACCACGCAGATTGAATTCTGTTTAAAAATAAAGGATGGACAGTTTACCGCATGGGTGCATTCCGCATATTTCGCATATGGCGGGTGCACCCAATACAATAACTTCCCGTTTCAAAGGTGTGATTCAAATGTACCTTGTTTTGTCGTAGGAGGTGGGGTGTACATAATACTGTTGACTAGGTGTGTTGTCAAAACTCCGGCGAGCGGCAGAAACAGCCTGTGATATAAGAACGTCCACCTGCAAATAAGCATCAAATACCAAAATTGAAATCTTCATCGTTTTCATAAGAAATTGTTTTTTATTTTTTTTTAATTTAAAAAAAAAAAAGAGATCGTTAATTAATTATATAGATATAAAAAAGGCAGGAGACCTTGAAGACGAACAGAGCGACAAAGGCGAGAAAAGCGAAATATTGACAAGAAGACTTGGCGGTGGTGGATTTAGTACTATATGTTTGCAGGTTAGAGGAGTTTCTGGTTCTATATGTTGCTGCCATTTTTTATTTTGTTTCTTATTGTTAATTATAATAGATAATAATAATAATGAGAGAAAAGAGGTTGAACTGCATGCTTCCATTTTCCTTCGCCTTGTTTTTTTCCACTTTTCTCGTCCTTTTTCATGCTCCTCTCCTCTCCTCTCCTCTCCTTACCCTTTACTTTCTCCTACTTAAAGGATGGTGTTTTAAGAGCTTTCAATTTTTTTTTTATATTAATTTTCTGTTTTTTTCTTAATCTTATCAACAAACTGCCAACACCCGTATTTAATTATATCTATATCTATTAATTTTGACCCTTCAAACCTACCAAGTCTTCACAAATTATTTAATCCGCTTATCTCACGTAAATCATCAACAATTTCTGATTGTCTTATTCAAAAATTAAAAAAATTTGTGATTGTCTTGTATTATTGAATCTGCATATATATCGCACAACAATATTTTTGTATAGCATAAATTTTTTTCCCCACACATGGTTAGACTTTTGCAACAAAAAAAAAAAAAAAAAAAAACACCACCACATTTAGAATGAAAGCAGGTCGGGTTGGGTTCGTTTGGGTTGGGTTTTTAGATATTAGTCGAGTTGGTTTAAAAAATTACTAACCCAAACCAAACCAAATTATTAAAAAACCCAATGGTTTGGTTCGGGTTGGTTTCGGGTTGGGTTGGGTTGAGTTTTGGGTTTTAAGCCATAAACAATGTGTTTATAATCAAAATTTGTATAATAAAATCCATACATTTATTCTATCGAAATTCAAATTTTTTACCACATGTCCATAGAGAACAATATTTAAAAACATTTTTTTTTATGGACATCATATTACGAATCCAATAATCTATGACAAAACCAACAACGTATAGAGATAGTAACAAAGAACAATACTTAAGCATTAAGGAAATCATACATAAAAATTTAAAAGTTAAATAAATGATCCATGATTTATTCGAAAAAATATTATATTCATCAAATAGTCATTTTAGTCTAATTCTGCAATCCTACAGATGTTTCTTCATTTTTCAATAATCACACCACAAGTATAAATGTTGATCGAAAATGAATAGCAATAACCTTTTTCATTGGATATCAATAGAATTATCTATTGTAATGTCATTCGGGTTGGGTTGGGTCGAACCAAAGAAAAAAATAAAAACTCCACACCAACCCAATAGCATTCGGGTTGGGTAAAAAACAAACCCAATATTTTTGGTTTCAACTGGATTGAGTTATTTCGGATTGGGTTTTGGGTTGGTTCGGGTTTATTGGGTTTTTTGCTCGGCCCTACACCACAATTTGAGCACATAATTAAAATTTGAAAATTCAAAGGAGTCAAAATTAAAATTTGAAAATTCAAAGGAGTTAAAGAGCTAATATTGACAGATGTCCCATCTAAATAATTTTAAGAGATAAAATTTTCATAAATCAAATCCGCATTCGAGACAGAGATTACATTATGAGGAGGGGAGATGCCCGATCTATTAGGATCAAACGCATACCGTTTTATTATAACCAATTGATGTTAGTAAATATGGTACTATATTTTCTTATATCACAATCTACACGAGCAGACGCTATCAAGTCATGCCCAGCTAAAAGATGTGCTGACAATCATGAGGAGGGGGAGATGCCCCAATCTACACGAGCAGATGTTATCAAGACATGTCTAGCTAAAAGATGTACTGGCATATTACCAGTACGCTTAACAAATGTTAACTGAACGGAAACAAAAAAAACCGCAAGTGGGATAAGCATTCCCGAGCTAAGCATCCAAGCACCAAATGATCATCAGAAGGATGAGATAACGCACGGACACATGATAAGCAAAATTACAAAATCAATTTATAATGAACAAAGAAAAACCAAATTACTCCCTCAATCCGAGAATATTCGTCAATATGTTGTTGTTTAATGTCATTATAGATTATCAACGAAACCTTTTTTTTTTTTAAATTTATTTCATTTTTCTTAGAAACGGAAGATACACACGCATCATTTTTCGTTTTAAATGCCAATTCGAGATTGACGCGATCATTTAATTGAACATGACCTAATCTTTAACCACTGAATCGATATCATTGTTGGTTGTCTTACCTTAATTATTAACAATTCAGTTAGTTTTTTTTATTACTTTATAACTATTATATTAATATTATTTTAGTCATTTCTTCTTAAATAGTATATAATCCAACTATTTTCTTATCCACCTAAAAATACCAAATGTGAGTAAGATGCGCTTTTTTCTCCTTTTTTTTTCAAAGCTTGTAGCTAGACGAGCGTTGAAAATTGTGTTTATTTGTCTCACCCGAAACTTTCAAGCATCTTATTTTCTCAACTCTCAAGTCTTATACTAGTAGAAATGATTCATACAATAATAAAAAATCGTATGTGCACAGTGCACTATACATCTATTATTGAATATCTATATAGTCTATGTTAAATATAAACCTACGTTATAAAAGTTTGACTTTTCTTCTACGAAGTGTTTCTCCACACACATAAATAAAGAAAATAACATAAAAACATTCATATCTAATCAGTTATATTATCTCATACCCCCTCTGTTTCATAATATTTCCCACATTTTTTTTAATATTTCAAGATAAAATATGGTACTACCTTCCCATTTTAATAGTCCAGTTTGACTTTTCACACGATTAAGAAAAATATAATTAATGCTTTGAATCTCATTAAATGATTCAATATTTTTATATTTATATCATTTAAATAAGTAATACGTTGTCATAAATATAAACATATTGGATCATTTAATGAGATACAAAGTATTAATTACATTTTTCTTATTCGTGTGAAAAGTCAAACAGAACTATTAAAATGGGACGGAGGGAGTATTGATTTCTAGGATTGACTTATAATATTGCATTGTTCAATCTAAAAGAGGAAACAATGCATTTCATGTTGAATTGAGATGTGATTAAATATGAAAATTTTCTAAAAGAACAAAAAGACCTTATATTATGTGACTGAGGGAGTACAACTTATAAATTATAATATTTGCTACTTATATATAAATTATAATATTTGTTACTGTTGAATGATGATGATTAAATATAATAATAGCGTGGCTGTGTACAGCTGAATGTCATGGTCATGAATGGTTTACACAGCCCAATACTAAACGTCATCTATTTTGGATAGGGTTAGGTTTGGCAGCGCCATGAATAAGAAGTCTAAACTCTCCATTTTGGCTAATTTTATTTGTTTGATGATATATATTCCGTATTTAAAAAAAAACCTTTTTATCAAGTAATAATGAATATGTCATTTTATTATTGTGCCATTTAAGGTTTTTTCTTTCATTCTACCTTCTAGACACGAATAAACTACTTTGTCAAGAAAGTAGCCCATCAGCCCATGCACTTAAAGCGTATTATTATAGGCCAATTCATCACGACACGTTACCATGTTTTCACCCTTTTATTCCAATGACCACAAAGTATCGTTATCAGGTCAATGTTGTTGTCATAATCTCCCCCGATACCATTCAGTCAGAACGAATGACATAATTCACTATAATATGAATTCATTTATCTAACGACATAAGAAAATATAAAGTCAAAGAAGCTAAGCCCAACCGAACAACAACAAAAAAATTACACTAAACCACCGAATCAACTTAATTCAGCCCACCTAATGATGTGAATATCATTCATTAGTCCATCGCAAATTAAAATCCTATCATTGTCCTCGTCTGATTATGGTGTAGACTCATTATAACTAATAATATTTATAAAAAAAATTGAGTCACTCATTGGGTTGGGTTATTATGTGTGGACAGTAGCATTACCTGGTAATTTATGGAAGCATCTATGACCAACTAGGGAGTGGGGACAATTTCTCCACTGTGATCCAGGTTTTCTTTTTAACGGCATAAAACGCCATTAATGTACCTGATCGCCAAGAACCAAAAAAAAAAAAAAAAAAAAAAAAAAAAAAAACCTCACAATCCAAAAAAAAAAAAAAAAAGGACATAATTTTCAACATTGAGAATTTTAAAAAGTTTTTGTATACATAACGGTCCATCATAAATATTTTCATTCATATTGGTTTGACATTTGGGCCCGTTTGATAACTTCATTAAGTACTTATTCTTAAAAATTAAGTGATGATTAAAATAAGTGGTGTTTGATAATACTTTTTAACACCACTTAATTAATTAAGATAATCTGGATTTGCTGTGGAAAATTTTAAGTGATTATGATACTACTTAACGCTGAATTTTTTTACAAACCCACGTTCTACCCGTAACTACCCATCATTTGTTTTTCTTTTTTTACAATCCTATGTAATATAATACTACTAATATATACTTTTGTGTGCAGCGTAATTTTTTTTATTTGTTTTAATGACTTTATACTTTTATAACACAATTGTATGATGACGTGTTAAATATTTTTTTTAGTAACAAGTGTTTACTGCTTATAGAATATTTTATGATTCTACAAATGCTAAATCAATGTATAAGTTTAATATCAATCAACAAGACCGACCATGATCAAAAGGGTATACTTGCAGCAACACTAACACCATCCCAGTTATACAGAAAACAATAAACAAATGGTTCAAGCAATAGGGTCAATACCTTTCAAAAAAGAAAAAAAAAAAAAAAATAGGGTCAATTCAATGGCTAAACATTTCAGATATTGAAATATAAAGCTTGGCCATAATAATAATAATAAAGATAACAAACAAGGACATACAAACAAATCCATGTCAATAGTTTGATACACTTGAATACAAAATCTGAAAGCACAACAGTAACAAATCAAGTTATAAGATATAGGGGACTGGGTTGTGTCATTATGCAAACTTCTTACTGTACAAAATAATGTACACAACTGATGTCTGCAAAAGAGTGTGACAGAGAAGAGCCGATCTATTCATCCGAATTCGTAGATTCTACTTCTTCAATCCTAATACAAATAGAGTAACGTGGTCAGCTATGAGAAGAATTGTACATGACGCAACAGTTAATTTTAGGGGCATACCGAGTGGAGAATGTGAGATGCATTCTTATTACTCTCTCACATATTTGGATACATCACACAGCTTCACTAGTATACCCCTAAAATCACTCTTGTTCCATAACTCCTCTCGGTTTGCACCAAACTCCCTCTCTATTCATCTTCCAACTCCACAATTTGGGCACGTCTCTCAGCAGCTTTCTTCCTGATGAAGAAACCCCATCTCATTGCAGCCTTAATTTTAAGCCACCCCACAACAGCTTTCCCCGAGCGCCCACGATCTTCTTCAAAACCAAAGTTTGGAGATGGTGAATTAGGCATGTAAGATGGAAATGAAAAACCATCTTCAGGTATATTAATATTTCCATGCCCACCCATGCTGAAAAGCCGAAGCAAATGCTGCATATCTTCACTCTCTAACATCTCATTGCTTTTTAAACGAATTTCCTCCTCAGAAAGAAAGTCCTCCACAACACCCTTGTCTTGATTCTGTGGCCAATTCTCGTAAGGATTTATGTTTGATTGCTCAACTGATGACCCGAGTTGTGATAGGAATGGTGACGTTGACTGTGGGGGAGGAGTAAGGGTCAATGCTTGTCCATTATCGTATGTTGTGTTGTCGATAAGGTGAGGGTTGTTCACTTGCTGGTCATTCAGAGAGAACTGAGGACTGTTATTATACTGATTGCAAGAACTCGAACTTGGTAGCTGTGACTGATTAGAGTATCTGTTCGACAAATTACCACTGTAACCAGATCCTGCAGGTGGGGGGCGGAAGTGTGTGTGTGTGTGTGTGTGTGTGGAGGGGGGGTTATAGCACATGAGAAACAACACAACTGCATATGATGATACATTAACAAAACCATCTGCCATTAAAACAACTACATTAGCAAGGAAAATTCTGGCTATAGTGAGAGAAAATAAAAACTTCAAAGGAAAATGCAGGCCTACGAAAAGGTGCTGAACCGATTCATATGATTCTAACCCTTCACACTAAAAACATATACTCACAAAGATATTATCTGGATTACCATTTTCATTCTCAACACAACCTCGATTATAGAATAACACCCTGCCATAACCTCGCTTCTATCAATCCCTCAAAAGATAGCAACAGCATTTTTATGCACAAAAACAGAGACTCGATATGGCATCAAGCAGCCCAAACACGAAGATATACAGGTGAAAAAACAATTTGTTTAGGAAACAGCATGAAGATCAAGCCGAACACTTGAGGCAATGGCAATGGCAATGGCGATGCTGACAATATCAAGAACACTTGAGGCATTTACAACCAAATAGTTGATCCCAAAGTATGCAAGCAAGAAGGTGCCTCCTCTCCCCAAAATATATGTCCTTGCTTAGATAATTTAATCAGACCCCATTCACACCCTCTCTTATTAACCGTACATTTAATGGAAGAAAACATGAAAAGAGGTTCTGTGCATATCAAAACCATCTTAAGTCAAAAACATCAAGCTCAAGGCACAGGCACAGATGTAACAGATGAAGGTAACAAAAGTTCTCAATATTTGATTTAACTGCATGGATTAATCTTTCAAGATCAGTTATCTTTGCATCACATTTGAAAACATGTAGTACTATCCGCAAGAATAAGTTAGATCACGTCACACAGATATTCCTGACAGGTTAAAGGCAAACACATTATTCAGCACAACCAGCACCCTATAAATTATCCACTTTGTACTCCCACTCAGACTTCAGAAAGAGCACCAAAAAAATAATAATAATAACAATAATAAGAAGAAGAGGAAGAAGAAGAATACAGATTTTTTGCAACCACACTAGTTAAGTAATAAATCTAAACAAAAATGGCAACAAGTAAGCCAATGTGGTCCGTATCCATTTTAAAATTAAAGTCCAATAACATCTTGAACCTTCGATATACCAATTAAGCAAGGGAATAGGGGGGAAAGCTGTTAACACCCAAACAGATACTAATAAGAAAGGGAAAACGCGTCTACAGATATACCAGCCATAGAAAAATCAACACTACAACTTAACTGGGAAATAAAAAGCATAAGATGCATACCTCCAAACATCATGGAGGGATCCACAGAAGATTGCTCAGATGGGATTGGCACAGGGTGTCGAGGAGCATAAAGCTGATTATCCAGAGCATGAGGATAATCTAAATTTCCAACCGGGAGTTCATTCCTAGATGCACTCGATTTCTTGATTTGCTTGAGATTTAAGAGTGACTTTCCATCATACTCTACGACTTGATTCCAGTTTTCATAGGCCTTTTTAACCAAGCCATCAACAAACACCTAAAGCCAGAATCATACTTAGAAATCGCCATGAACAAGGTTATAGCGTTAAACTAAGGAAAAAAGTCTTGGCATCATCAAGCATATGCTTCAATTCCTTTCTGCTGCTGCCTTTGACTGAAACAGATATGGGGTCGATCCCTTCCACAATTCCTCCTAGCCGTCGCCCGAGTAAACATACCAATAGTCACAAGGCTCATAAAAATTTGTTTGTTGAGGGTTTTGGCAATAAACATCTTGGAAAAGAGCTCTCATGTGGATGAAAAGATCTCGATGAATGGTACGGTAGGGAAATGGAGAGGGGACTAGAAGAAAAGAGTCCATTGATGCACAGTAATGTGTTTAAAAGCATGCCTTTCTTTATTATCTTTCATGTTGCTAAAAAAAACTCTTGCAAGTCTTACAACCAGTAATGTCAAAAACAATATAAAAAAAATCATAGGTCAATCATATATAAAGACCAACCTTTTGGCTGTCAGAAAGTGAATCAGCTGGATAGTATTGTTCGCCAGATATAAGGCCAAACAGCTCATAAATATTGTTGAAGACAACACCTATACTTCTTGAATTATCACTATAATAAACATACAGCTTTCCACTCAAGACACAGGTCTTCGCATGCTCTATGAGGGCATCCCACATCTTATTTGACATGCCACCGCCAAGAATCTGCTAAAACAGATGTATCCCTTAATAAGACAGAAAAGGTTTGCTTTATATATTAGAAAACAGGAGTGGATGATGCCTACATTTCGTAGTTTTTGCGAGTCTCTTACAACAAGCCGGAGGAAGTCTTCAACCGTGAATATTCCTGCATTATTTAGCCTTTTGTGGAATGAACCATCTTTTCCGATCTTCTCCAATCTCCATACGTCATCATTCAATGCAGGTGGATAATGTTTTTTGTACACTGTAGTACAGTAAAAGCATTTAAAATTGTTGCCAAATAAAAAGATTAACCAAAGACTAGAGAAGTTAGGCAACCTACATTCCCCTCTGTGATCTTTGACAGTAAAAGCCTCGGTTTTCGCCTCACGTATCCGTACTCCTTCAAAATATCCAGATGTGACTTTCAAGCCAAGTCTAAATTTTCTGCTCCTAATCCAACTTGAATTGTCAGTAAATGTGAGATCGCCTAAAGTTCCTACACCTTCCTTTAGCGTGACTTGCAGATCGCCAGTCAAAAGAGGCCTCTTCCCTTCACGTTCTTTCACGACATGGCTTTCAAATTCTTCTTGGGTCCAGCCTTCATTGCTTTCATTGTTAAAATCACCTTCAAGCACTACAACATCTAGCTTAACAGCTGACTCGGGCCCAGATGTAACAACATGGCCAGTATTTGCATCAAGCAAGACGACATGAATCGCAGCACCATGCTCGCCTTCTATTTTACCTCCCGTAAAGAGAGGCAGAGAAAGTCTAGATTTGAAATGCAGCTGGAAGTTTCTCCCATTCGGCCCTTCAATTCGCTTAGGTGATTGCCTGAAAAGCATCAACTTTTTACAACTGAGAATGAATGCTTTGTGTAAAGCTTGCAAATTCAGAACTTAATACATATATATACATAAAAAGAGATAGATATAAGTGTGTGTGTGTGTATACAGAAACCACCCTACTAAATACAGAGGTCTCTGTAAACCACAGCAATCAAGGAATGTGACCACTTAATTCGTTCTTCGCAATTCAATGAAATGAACAATATGGGAGCTAAACCAAAGCCATACAACATAAAAAGTTAAGTGAAAAAACACACCAACCAGTACTGTATTTGGTCACAACCACCATACCTAGTTGAAAATAACTCTTGTTGGACTGAAAAATGTATGGATTTGAAAACAGGTAATATCTTTTAGAACGGAAAAGACATCTCGAAAAACTATGACAAGCGCCATGCAAGATATGTAGAACAGTTATGGGTCATGCAAAGCCACTACCGTAAATCATCGATATTAATTTTTATCTTAGATGTTTTTACCTCCCTGAGACTCTGGCAGGGCCTATCTTCGCCAGAGCACGTTCCACTTCTTCACTGACCTGTTAAGCACAAATACAAAATTAGCGAGAACAAATTTTGTTGAGCTACAAAAATACAATAATCAAGTTTTATTCACATCAAATCCCCTTGTGAGTAATTTCAACCGAAACCTGCTCTCAAATACAGATATAGTTTAGCCACACTAAAATATCACTACACAAACAACTTTGTTCGGTTTTCCTCACTCTTACCCTCCCCCTCCCCCTCCCCAACGAAAATAGAAAAAGATCAAACCTCTAATCACCAATACTACCACGAGTTCAGAAATTAAGTATCACAAGCATTGAAATGACATCCATTAAGCCACAAACAGAAAAATCCTACTGTAAAAATATTTACACTAAATAATTATACAACTCTTTGGGTGGGAGGTGAGAGGTGGGAGGTGGGAGGTGGGGGGGGATGAAAAAAGATTAGTGAAACTTGATGTAAAAAGATAGAGTGAAATTACAATGAGAATGATGTGGCAACTCTAGTTATCCAATATCAATAGGAGGGAATGGAAGTTGCATTTTTCGTTCCTTCTCTTATACGTTTACATCATTTAGATTGGAATTCCACACTATCTTTTCACATAGAATGACATTACTCCACTGAAAAAGTGAAAGACCAGATAGAAGGATCAGAATATCGAAGAAAATCAACAAAACTACCCCATCATAAATAAACTTCACAAAATATTACATTTACGGTCCAAAGTTTTTACAGAACATTACTGAAATTATTATTGGAATAGACAAATAAACAGAACAAGTTAAATAAAAAGAAAAGTTGAAAGCTTACAATTCTCCGGAGAAGCGGCTCCATTGATGAGAAAAGTTTATGAAGACTGTCTAATTTCAGAGCTTCCACAATCACACTGAAAAACAAAGGAATTTTAAGTTTTAAGTACTGAGAAATCAAGTTGAACTACACAAACTGCAGCACCAGCAATGGAGGAAAAAAGGCAAAGAGGTTTGGTGAGAGAGTTAAGATCACTATGTATTCAAGTTTTGGAGAATTGTTTACTAGTAATTGTATTTCAATTAAAATTTAAAATATCTACAATCCACTAGGGTGGATGCCGAAAATTCAAACCAGATTCCCCAAAATTCAGCGGCAGCAAAGCTACATAAAGGTCAAATTTGTATCAAGATAAACATTAAGCAAGAGAAGTATGAATAGAGGACACCAGGATTCCAGAAACATGAATATGTATACAGAAACTTTCATCTCCCCATGAAAGACTTTGGAGTTTCAAACACATCATCATATTGAAGCTCTCCAAACATGTATAGAAACTATATAATGGTCCATTAGCTGGTACATTTATATATTATGCTCGCCAAAATTCAGCAAATAACTTGATACTTCAATTTCTTTGGGTACTTCCTTTTGGGGACTTAAAATTTATCAGTTCAAAAATGCACCCCTATCAGCTGAACAAGAATACAGCATATCACCATAAACAGCAGCTAAAATTTTGTATTTCTAAGGCGACAGACCACAGTAAAAGAATCCAACACTCAATCCCAATACAGTATTTTGATATTATCCACTCGAATACAGAATAAGCACAAAAGCAAACACCAAAAGTCACTTGTATCGCCATAAAAGAGCAAGCAACAAGAGAAATATAGAATAGCATCATCTTTCTTTAAGATTTGAGCCCATATCCAACACACTAGTAGATTCACAAAAGGGAAATAAAATAATAATAAGCAGGCATCTGCTTTCCGAGAAATTTCCAGATATCCACCTAGTCTTCAACAAAATATGTAAACTATGACAATTAAAATAAAAATAACAAACCA
This sequence comes from Gentiana macrophylla, assembly GCA_026214975.1. Classification (NCBI taxonomy): domain Eukaryota; kingdom Viridiplantae; phylum Streptophyta; class Magnoliopsida; order Gentianales; family Gentianaceae; genus Gentiana; species Gentiana macrophylla. The sequence goes on along the minus strand of CM047805.1, from coordinate 176,637,092 downwards.
CAAAGATAAATACCTAGCCAGAGCTGGTCTTTTCCTCTCCGGTTGCTGGTCATCTTCCCCATCCAAACCCCTTTTCCTCGTCTGCATTTCCACCAAACCCTATCCCAAAAAATGCCCTGTACCAAAAATTACAAAAAATTATCTCATAAACAGATCTCAAAATCGACCAAATTCCCAAAGTAACCAACTAATAAATCACTAATAATTGTAGAAGGTTGCAGAAATCAACAAAGTTTACCTGATTGACTACTGGTTGAATAAAAGTCCACGGCCTCTTATCTCTCACACACACACGCATACGCACAGTGAGTTCGGAAACAAAAGAACAAAGACGAGCCGTCGAGACGGGGGTTGTGTTCTGGTGTGGTCTGACCTATAGTAAGGGGGTTGCTCCAACAGTGTATTAACTGATTGATTGTACGGGTACTGCTGTTAGTAATAGTAAAGTACGTATAAATTTTTAACTTTTTTTCGAAGAAGTACTTATACTCTGGAAGATAAAAGTGGCGATATTTTTGTTGTACGGTCAGATCTGAATGCACACGCGGTATCGCCGTTTATTAACCGTTCAACACTTTTTAATTAAATAAATAGACATAGACATAAATTTTAACAACAGATTTTAAGCGATAAGATTAAGAGTACATTAACGCACGTTTCGTGGAACTCTATTTTGATATGTTGTCAAACTATGAAAAAATTAGATGAGTGATAATGCCACGATAAAAATATATATAATAAGTGTCATGATACACTTTTAAGTCATTGATTTTGATATGGAACCTATTGATTAATCTGGGTCCTATAAAAATCGATGATGTAAAAGTTTGTTGTAGCACTTATTGTACATATTTTGTGGTGGCATATATATTTATCAAACAATTATACCAAAAAATATAGTAGAAAATCAACTCATGTAAAAGAGAAAGGGTTTGTTGTTAAAAATGACAATTTGAATCTAGAAATATGCAATGAGGACGGTGGAATTTTTTTCGGGTAAAAAGGACATGTCCTTATTCCACTGTGATAATGAAACATTAAATTTGAGGTCAGTTCCACTGCAGAAAATAGTGGATTTGGAGTTATGAACAGTGGATTTGTCCTTATCACCCATTTTATATTTCCACTGTCCTGATTTCTATTTTTTTCCTCTTATTTGTCCTTTTAAACGACTGCCTCAAAGAAAAATATGTAAAGAGATTTCTTAAAAATTGTTAAACTCTAACCACAATAGTCCCTACTCCGCTATCTCCCCACTCCGCTGTGTCGTAGGATGAGTAGATATATTAATCAAGTAATCTAATGACTCAAAGTTATTGGCTCATTTACGGGGTTCGAACGTCCACAGTTCAGCGTCAGGTCCAATTGCCCTTTTAACTCACCTAAGTCCTTTAACACTAGCCATTGTCCTGAGGGGATTAAGGAGATTTCTTATAACAATTGTTTTTTTTTAAAGGGTCTTATAACAATTGTTGAGCCATATCTATTGATGTCATTATATTTGATCTACTAAAAAGAGATTACAACATCACATGAGATAACTCATTTTATGCAACAACAAAAAAAATGGAAATTTATAAAATTTTGACAATTTCAAAGTTTTGTAATTCGTTCATGGACCTTTTAAAAACTTAGTGGCTATAGCATATTATATAGCTTATAAATATTTTCTGCACTATCATTAAACTTTTCATACTATCATATCATCAATTTATAAATATTTATATTAACCTTTGACACATTACATAAGTATTTATTATTTCATAGCATAAATACAACAAATATATTTTTCTTAAAACTATATAGAATATTATAAAGAATAAATAAAATTATATTTAATGCGTATTAAAAAAATATTCACTATTTTAATTTTTTATTTGTCAATACTATAAATATTGATTCAATTGGAAGAAATGTATACATGATTTGTTGTTTTCTGTTTTTTTTGTTATGTTTTGTTTTGCAACGTCTATTGATTGAAAAAAAAAAAGCTAGAAGACAAAAGCAAAACATGTCATAATAAAGCTAAAGAAAAAAAATTCAACTTAGGGAAGCTTGTCTGGCAAATTCTTACAGATGATCATGCTCTTTGGGTCAGGATTTTGGTGCAAAAATACGGAAATCCCTTCTTGAAACCTAAGGTGACCAGCTCTTTTATTTGGAAAAATATTTGTTATGCGGCTAACCTCTTGAAAGATGGTTTTGGAGTGGATGGCACGACTATTGTGTGGCTAGATAGTAGCAGTAGGAAATATTATGTGGCAGCCGGATATGATTTTCTCACCAAAAAGAGTAACACCCCAGTGACACAAGTTTGGAAGGACGTCTAGAACCTCAAAGGCACGGCGTGTCTAAACTTTTTAATGTGGCAAGCAGCTCATAAGGCTCTCCCCACCTTGTCTCTGCTGTTTAAGCGGTACGTCAGTGACTCTGCAGCTTGTAAATTGTGTCGAAACGATGAGGAATCTACTATGCATGCTCTGCAAGACTGCAAAGCTTTGGAAAAGTACCCTCCCCAGACAGTCTTGGGGTGAGTTCTTCTCGCAAACTTCTGCACCTGACTGGATAAGTCGTAATATTGACATTCAGGGACGTAATAAAGAATGGGCCTATCAATTCACGGAGATGGCCTCCTGCATCTGGATCTGGCGCAATAAAATCTTTCATCGAGTAGTGGAGAATCCCCCACCGATCAATGTTCTCCTCTCAATTGCGGAAACTCGAGCCAGGAATCTTAGACTAGCTTGGAATTTAGCTTAATGATCCTTTGATGTATTTTGTTTAATTGTTTTCTATGTACGTTGTGGACGTTCCACTTCTTAATTTATAATAAAAAGCTCGTTTTTCAAAAATAAAAAATAAATAAATCCAACTTATGAAGTCTAAATAAATAAATAAATTAAACCCTTCATCGGAGGTGGGTGATTTTTCTCTAGTCCCTCCATACGTGGGGAGGGACGGCGTGGCTTTATTGACACCGTTTATTTTTAAATTAAATTTAAAATGTACGGTTTAGATTATTTCAGGACACCAGTGACTATAAGAAATCACCTTTGGAGGTGACCTAACCGAGTTGACCTTACAAGATTCAAAACCGACAGAAAAAAGAATACGAATATTGCTTGAAATATTTAATGTCGAAAATAATGCTTCCTATTATTGGAGGAATTAGGTGATACACCAAACATACGGAGAACGACCAACAATTTCTTTGTTTATTTTCATGGGTTTTTTGTTGATAAGGACTACTTATCAACTTAATAGGGCGTTAAGGACGGACTAACAAATTATTTGGTAATAAGGACTAATTAGTTTTTAATAGACTAATTTAGTTGACAGAGATTTTATTATGGTCCTAATAAAACACACAAGAGCCCACCGTGTAAAATATAAAGGCCATTAATTTACATTTTTACCCTTCTGGATTTTCATTGGTAATTTGGGGTAATTTGGTAAGGTTTCAAAGTTTTTGTCATTTTTTATCAATTAAAATTTAATAGTGTCATAAATGCCAATTATTTTACTTTTTATGTCCTTTTGGGCAACTCCCCCTATTTTCATTATTTACAATAGGTTGAAAATTTTAAAAGTTGTTTGGGACAGTAAGTCGTGGCTCTAATCGGCCTTGATTTAACTCTGTTTCTTTGTTTGTAATAAAAGTGAACCGTTTTCTTAAAAAAAAAATTACAGTGCTTCTTGTACTATCAAGTGCCGAATTTGAAAAGGGAAAAAAAATTAATAATAACAATATTCAGCCCAAAGAAAATGAAATAGTGTATACATATATGGAAACAATTGATTAATATTTATTTTTTAGGGGTAAAATAAATTTATTCATCACGATCCGCAATAGAAGCATGAATAACATGAGATGGGGTTGAACTCCATTCCACACATCCTACGATATGAAGACCTTCTCTAGCAAGCATATGTATGTGCTGGTACATTCCCTTGTCTTTCTACAAAAGAAAAATAAAATGAGAAACAAAAGCTGGCAATAAGGACTGATAGTCCTGAATAATAGCTTTAAGCTCGGGAAAATCTTCAGCATGTTACATGGGGCGATGATGGATAGAAAGCATATCCCCATAAAAAATGACATTGAAAAAACCACAAGTGAGTGCAAAAACGTAAGCACGTTGAATCTTCCCTCTAGATTTTTTGAAAAGCTTCGAATAATATTTCATATACTATCTTGAAGCAGACCACCCACAACAACTAAATTTTCTCCAAAAGCAGCATCCACATTAAATTTGAGAGAGCTCAAAAGGGAGAAGTTTCTCAATAAAAGAACAAAAAAATGGAGGACTCCATTTGGGATTCATTGGCACAATGAAGTTGGCATTTTGTTGTTTCGACACGGTAAACATATATTCATTTGCTTCTGTTCTGATTGACCGATACACGAGAAATTTTACTATGAAACGGGTATACCACTTGGATTTTTGACTTGGTAAACAACACATATTATGGCCCACCTGCTATTATCTTTTATTTTTATTTTTATTCAAACATCACCTTAATGGACAGCATGGGGTTATTGGATTTTTAGTCCTATAACTTTTTCCGTTTTTGTAAATAGTCCTTTTGTTGCGTCGGTAGCATTTTCAGTCCTATAACTATCCAGAAATTTTCAACTCTTCAAAATGGGCCCCACATGCCACGAATAAGCCACATCATATTTTATGGCCCCACATGCCACGAATCAGCCACATAATATTTTATGCGTCCCACAATACACTTTCCAGCCACCTAAGCCATCTCATTGGAGCTCCGGCGATGATTAGGCAAAAAGGACTAAAAATCCAGAAAATAGAAAGTTATAGGATCGAAAATCTTCTGGAAAGTAAAGATTTACTATTTATTTAAAACGGAGAAAGTTATAGGACTAAAAATCCAATAACCCAACATGATGGTGCAAACTTTTTTCAAGATCTGTTTTCTCCCTCATATATCTTTTTCTTTTTTTACTTCGTTTTTGTAATTTCGGCCTTTGGCCTTTTCTTCTCCTCTTATATACTACCTTTTCAGAGAATTTTAATTTTTTTTGTTTAATTAACCCACCGTTACTAAACGAAAAATGATAATGGAAGTACATACTTGCGTCGAACAAGTTTTATTTTTCTTAAGAAATTGGAAATGGTGATCTTTATTTCTCTATTAACTTGGATGAAAATTTTAGAAAGAGGTAGTATGGATGGTTGTCTTTGTGGAAGTCTCCAACATGTTCTAGGTTGTTCTTTGTTTTTTATTTTTTTATTTTTATTATTTTTGTATATATATACCAATTGGAATTTCAGGAATTTTGGCTTTTTGGATTTTTTATTTGTAAAAACTATCAATATAGACATTTCGAGTACTTGCATTTCTTGAATTGTTTTATTAGTGAATATTAGAAATCAGAAAAAAAATCAGACTATTATTTATTCTTTGATTCTGTATTTATTATAAAGATTCATGGAATTCTCTAGACATCTATTGTAAGTGTATATATATACTCTTGTATCATTCTAGTAAAACCAATACATACAAAATATTTTTCAATTGTCTCCACATGGTATCGGAGCACCTCAATCTCCTCCTCTTGATTTAGCATTACTCCTCCCAATCCCCAAAATCCTCCTCTCTTCAAGACTTTCCTTTCCTTTCTCGTTCCTCTTCTCCCCACCTCCATTTCTCGCATCCAGGCTTCTTCTCCTTCCTCCTCTCAACTCGCTTTTTTCCTTCTAGTTCAAGTCACCATGTCCGAGATAACAACAAAAAGCTCCAAACATGACCCCTCAAAATTGTGGCCATTAACTCACCCACCCAAACCCCATTAAGCTTGACATTTCCAATTATTCCATATGGCAAAAGCAATTCATCACTTCTCAAAGGTTATGATTTACTTGGCTTTATTGATGGTACAAAACACCCCCCTCATCCAAATTGATTCAAGAAAGTGGCATATTAAGATGCTTATGTGTTTTTTTTTGAAAAAAGACCCTAACCCAAACCTTATAAGTCTCCATAAATCTTTGTAAGTTCAAATCCCACTCCAACATTTTTTATTTTTTTCCCGATTTTTTTAGCTTTGCGATATACAAGATCAATTAAAATTTTTCCCCGGTTCCGCCACCTGTACAAAACCCTGTCCATCCAAATTGATTCAAGAAAATGGCACTGCCAAACCCAACCCGGCTTATTCTCCCTGGGATAGACAAGATCAATTAATTCTCAATGCTATAATGGCCTCCATCTCTTAGCCACACAGTCATCTCATTCTCAATGCCAAAACTTCTGGGGAAGCATGGAAGATTTTTGCAGATGTGTTGGCAAAACCTTCACGGGGTCGAATCAACATGGTTAAGCAGTCTCTCAAAAGACTCAAGAAGGGTGAAAAATCAATCTCAAAATATTTGTATTTGGTACGTAGTAAAGTCGATGAACTTGCGAGTCTTGGTGCTCGTATGGATCCAGATGACGTGGTTGATTTAATATTTGATCAATTGGGTGATGAGTATCGTGATTTAGCCTGAGTTATTCAAGCCCGGGATTCTCCAATTGAATTAGATGAACTCCATGAAAAGCTGTTAAATTATGGAAATTTGCTGACGGAATTTAATCAGATTCAGCCATTCGGCCAAGCAAGTGCCCATGCCGCATTTCCCCGTTCACAACCAGCGTTTCAGCACTCTCAAGCCGCCGGATTATTGCCCCGACCGGCAGCTCAGCCATGGCGCAATCCTTCTTCAACAGGTCCTCCTCCGACAGGCTCCAATTCACAGCGCCCTCGTCGGACATACATGGGCAAGTGCCAACTCTGTAATGTCCAAGGGCACTCAGCCAAGTTCTGCCCTCAGTTTCAAACCCACGCCATCAACCAAGCAAAGCAGCCCCGCCACACCCCGCCACCACCACACAAGAATAATGACCATGGCGCCCCAGACTTCAAACCTTTGCCGCAGCCCCAACCAACTCTAACTGGCTCTTGGACAGTGGGGCGACCCACCACATAACGTCTGACATCGAGAATTTGTCACTCCATACGCCCTACACCGGCACCGATGATATAATGGTTGGTGATGGAAATTCTCTTCCTATAACTCATACCGGTTCGATCTCTCTTCCTTTATCTTCCTCGCAGTCTATTACACTAAATAATATTTTATGTGTGCCTAAATTTTTTCGTAATTTAATATCGATTTCTCAGCTATGTCAAAACTATAATCTTTCTGTTGAATTCTTACCATCAAAATTTATTGTGAAGGATCTTCTGACAAATCGCCCGTTGATGCATGGACCGGTTAAAGATGGACTCTATGAGTGGCCATCCAACCCCATTTTTGCCTTTGCAGCTAATAAAACAACTCGGCATACGTGGCACCACAGGCTGGGCCACCCTTCCAGTTTCATTTTTCAGTCTCTTATTTCGCAAAATAATTTGGATGTTATTTCTTCGTTTTTTACACATTGTGATGCTTGTCTTGTCAATAAAAGTCATAAGCTTGTTTTTGGATTGTCCACGTTACATTCCTCTCGTCCCCTTGAAATTATTTTCTCTGATGTCTGGACTTCCCCTATTTATTATGTGGATGGTTTTAAGTACTATGTGATATTCGTGGACCACTTTACAAAATATATATGATTTTACCCTCTGAAAAATAAATCCGAAGTGGCTTCTACTTTCACCCGATTTAAAGCCATAGTGGAAAATTTCTTTAACCTCTCTATTAAAATATTATATTCGGATAACGGCCATGAATATACAGTGCTAAAATATTTCCTTGCTACCAATGGCATTTCCCACTTCACTACTCCCCCTCACACTCCCGAGCACAACGGATATTCCGAACGACGTCACCTTCACATTGTTGAAACTGGTCTTTCCTTACTCACTCATGCCTCTATGCCTCTTATCTATTGGCCTTATGCGTTTTCCACCGCCGTTTACCTCATTAATCGTCTTCCCACACCCACTCTCTCCATGAGGTCCCCCTACTTCTACATCTTTGGTGAAAGTCCTAATTATAATAAACTTTGCGCTTTTGGTTGTCTCTGATATCCCTGGCTCCGCCCTTATACGACTCATAAGTTACAGGCCCGGTCCATTGCATGTGTGTTTCTCGGTTATTCCCTTACACAGAGTGCCTACTACTGCTACGATGTGGCCTCTTCTCGGCTTTATGTCTCTCGCCACGTAAAATTTGTTGAAGACATTTTTCCATTTTGATCCTCTTCATCTACCTCCACCCCCAATCCCTCTATCATTCCCTCCCCACCGTTCCCTCCTCTCGGTCCTCCACCTCTCCCACCTCCGGTTTCTCCATCTCCCCTCCTCTATCTCATCCCTCCCCCCTCCCCCACTTCCCCTCCTTCGTCTCCACCTCCTCCCTCCCCTCCTCCTTCGGCTAGCTCACCACCACCGCCACCGCCCACTCACTCCATGCGCACCCATGCTAGGAACAACATCCACAAACCTATTCAAAAACTCAATCTTCACTCCCTTCCAGAAACCGAACCTACCACTATCACCCAAGCCCTCAAGCAACCCAAGTGGCGTAATGCTATGCAAGAGGAGTATGATGCCTTGCTTCGCAATGATACCTGGGAACTCGTTCCCTCTGATCCTTCTTTTAACGTTGTTGGCTCCAAATGGGTTTTTCGGATAAAACACAAGCCCGATGGTTCGGTTGATCTCTATAAAGCTCGGCTTGTTGCAAGGGGTTTTCATCAGCGCCCTAGTATTGATTACTACGAGACCTTCAGCCCGGTTGTCAAACCAACCATTGTGCGTCTCATGCTCTCTATTGCTCTCATGCAGGGGTGGTCTTTACGCCAACTTGATATTAATAATGCGTTCTTGCAAGGACGCGTCACACGATAATCTTTTCTACCTATCTCAACCTCCAGGTTTTATTGACTCTATCAGGCCTCATTATGTGTGCAAACTCAAAAAGGCCATTTACGGTCTCAAGCAAGCCCCTCGGGATTGGTATGATGAATTGAAGAACTACTTACTCTCACTTGGTTTTCGACACTCTCACGCAGACACGTCTTTATTTATTTATTCTCATGGCTCTACATTGCTTTATATGCTTATCTATGTAGATGACATCATTATTACTGGCAATAGTTCCACTGAACTTGACAGGTTTATCACACGGTTAACATCTCGGTCTCAAGGATCTTGGACCCCTCTCCTATTTTTTAGGGGTGGAAGTTCTTTATAATCATGATGGCATTCTTCTTTCTCAGCGGCGTTATATTACTGAATTACTTGCCAAGGTCAATATGCAAGATGCAAATGCCGTGGCTACACCGCTCCCCGCTGACATCATTACTTTATCCTCTACTGCCGGCACGCCCCTTACTGATCCTACGCAATTTTGCATGGTCATTGGCAGTCTCCAGTACCTCTCCTTCACCCGGCCGGACATTGCATTTGCGGTTAATAAACTATCTCAGTACATGCATCAACCTTCCGATGTTCATTGGTCCTTTGCTGTCGCGCATTCTTCGTATCTTATCGGTACAATCGAATCATGGTCTTCACTTCTATCGCAACTCTCCCTCACTCTTCATGCCTTTTCGACGCTGGATTGGGGAGGTGATAAGGACAACTATGCGCCTACAAGTGCACACGTGGTTTACCTAGACGAAATCCCTATCCTGGAGCTCAAAGAAACAACAAAAATTGCCCGCCCTCCACCGGCCGAGTATCGCTCTGTTGCCGCTGCCACGGCTGAACTTCATTGGGTTACCTATATTCTACGTGATCTCGGCATTTCACTCTCTCATGCCTCCGTAGTCTACTGTGACAACCTTGGTACTACCCACTTCTGTGCCAATCCCGTATTTCATTCGCGTATAAAGCATGTTGCCATCGATTATCATTATGTTCGCGATAACATCCAGCAAGGTCGTCTCCGCATCGCTCATGTTCATGCTCAGGATCAATTAGCGGACTCTCTCACCAAATCGCTTCCCCGCACATTATTTCTTCATCAACGTGACAAGTTAGGCTTGCGTCCGCGCCCTACTTGAGGGGTGGTATTAGTGAATATTAGAAATCAGAATAAAACCAGATTATTATTTATTCTTTGATTCTGTATTTATTATAAAGATTCATGGAATTCTCTAGACATATATTGTAAGTGTATAATGTTTTTGGGGCTATTACCAATTGCCTTTCTGCTAATGTCTCCTATACATGTCAAATGCCCATGTGTAGTGTATGAAAACAACTGTTGGCTTAAGTGATAATCGGAGCTCAAGATTAACGGAAGCAAGTATGATGTCGCATCAAAATTTATTAATGAAGGATTTAGTAGATTAATTAATGTTATTTTACCATGCCATGTTTCTTAGTCTAATAAACATTGTTGACAAAAGGTGTTTGCAGAAAATCCTTCGGTGTTTGAGGTTATATATTAGTAATTGGCATGTGATGAATGAATGTAATTTGAATTGAAAATTATGTGCAGAAAATAGTTGGAATCTTGTGGTGTTTCAGTGAGTAGGTGTGTTTTATAGTGTTGGTGAGTGGTGTAAGTGCAATGGTTTCATTTTTTTCATTTTACTAGAGGAATGAAACGATCTATGTTTCAGAAAACAAAAACATCACAAAATTGGGTAGTGAGTTTATTCTTCTCTAGCTTTGAATTGGGGTGTAGAGGCATATTTTATTCTTCTTGATCCTCTCTAGCTCGCTTTCATTATGTAGCATGCATGGTTCTGTCAAGATTTAGACGTTGTAGCCAACTTCAGATCATGTCGAGCATCAATCTTTTTGAATTGATCGAGTTCGATCTCATTGCAGCAGCAACACTTTCTCTGTTACATGGTGGTCGAACTATTGGGCCTCGTAGAATCTCTTATTTCCCTTTAATTATCCCAAATCCTTTAACAATTCCATGTTCATTGTCTACATCATATGCTTCCAATTCATTCTTAAAAGTCATGTCAACCTTAAATGTATTTATTCACAACATACTGCACTGCTGCTGCTAATGTAATCTGTCGATTTGATTATCAACACAAATAGCTCCAAAACTTAGCAAAAATAGTTATTCAACAAAAATCACAAAACAAATTAAGGAGGTATAATGAACCCAATAATCTCTCACATTTGTTTGTACATGAAAATCGGGGCACAAAAGGAAGAAAGCCCTTCGAACTCCGTTAAGCTGATGTTGAATTAAATAAAAGATAATAGCAGGTGAGTCATAATATGAGGTGTCAACAAATCAGTGGAGAAGTTTTATCAAAGTCAAAAATCCACGTGATATACCCGTTTCGTAGTAAAATTTCTCTACATTACTTCAAATGAGGTCGATCATTGTCGTCGTCTAAACTTGTAATCTCTTGAAAAAGAATTCATAATTACATTTTGACCGCACAAAAAAAGATCCGAAATGATGTCAAAAAAACAAAAAAGAGCTCGGGGTCCTAATTTTAATAACCACAATCAAATCAACTATTATCCTAATTTTAAAGTTTGATCGATTTCAGTGGTCTCCATTCCATTGGAGCATTAAATGGGGTATATCTGTTTGTGAAAGGAATATATATATTTATTTATCATTTTTTTTCCAACGAAAGTTTGTGATGAGATTATAATTCCATCAAACAAATAAATAAATAAAGAGACGAGATTACAATTATTTTGGGCATGTTTTAATGGCATCATGTTAATTTTTGGCATCATATTTTACCTACAAATCTTTATGTTTAGGTGATGTCGGAAATATTTACGTGATGTCAATAAAAGTCATCTTATTTTTTAAATTAATGCAGTGGATGAGACTAGGGAAATTATTAAAACCAAATCATGGTAACTTAGGGCCAAGTTGACAATATTGGGCTTTTAGAAATGGTGGTTATTGGCCACCGTTTCACTTCCAATTCATAATACTTCAAACCGTTGAATCAGTATTTCCGAACCAAAACCGTTCACAACTCGTATATACATGAACGAGTCAATACCACAATTGTGATATCCCTTAATTCACGAAACGAATTTACGTCAAAATATATATTTATCGTGTATCATATTATTTTCCGATCTATTTAATAAAATTTAAGTGTTGTATGAAAGAATTTTATTATTTTGGATTTTATTAACACGTTGGATTTACATCATCATACCACCATCCTCATGTAACACATTTACCCCCTCCACCACAAATTCTCTACACATCCCACCACCTCTTCACAGCAAAACACTCCACCCCCACCATTCCATCATTCTACCTGTCAGTTCTGGTGGCTTGATCTCTAAACTGATGAATAAACTGGTGAAACTAATTTGTAAAAATGAGACTTAGAATGATGGTCAGTTCAGTAAGGGTATTCAGTTCTGTGAAAGTCAGTTGTGGTGAAGTGCAAGTTGAGTTTCTTCTGAAGTCAGCTTTCAGTTTTGTCAGCTGAGCTATTGCTGAGTACATCTGAGCAGTTGATTACAAGTCTGGAATAGTCAGTCTTTGAGCTGAGTTTTCATCTGAGGATAACAACTGGAGCCGGGGTCCACATCTGAGGTATTTATGACAATCCCGACAAAGATCTTTTGGCGGTTAGAGTTAGGGAATTGTGTCTATAAATACCATCTATTGTAATCAATACAGTGAGTGTGTGTTTTTCACAAGTGTGTAAAAAATCCTTGTAACTTTGTGCATAACAAAAATCTCATTTTCTATATGTGGAGTAGTCGGCACAACGCCGGAAAAAGCACGTTAAATCACTGTGTGTTCTCTTTGTTTCTGTGTTTTATCAATTTCTGCAATACTTTATGTTTGCATTGCTTCTGTTTTAATCTTTCTTAAACTGCAAATTTCTCGTCTGTGTTTTAACACTATCTTTTCCACAAGTTGCATGTTTGAAAGTTGAGAGAAAGGACCCTTGGAGAGTTTTGTGAGAAATTTGAAGAAGAAGAACATGTCCTCATTGGTTTCAACCTTGGATTTGTAGATAGTTCAACCCAAGAGGATCATCTTGAAGTGGGCTTTGCTTTGACACATAAAGATCATCTCATTTGGGTGAGAATCAAGAGAACTCATCTTTCCGATTCCTTAGTTTCTTGATGTGTTCTTAGCTCAATAATTGTTTTGAAGGTTTAATATATAACCTTAAAATCCTTTTATGTGGTGTAGGAATTGAAGGAGGGGCTTAAAGTTTAAGGGTTCTTCAAGCTAGGATCTTGGATTGGAGTTTTGCTTCAAGAAGCTTAAGGTAGGGAGGTGTTCAATTGAATCTTTTATCGTGAAGAGCATGTCTTAAGGCTTTGTGTCATGTTTTTAGATTTGAAATCATACTTTAGACTTGGTATTATGTATAAAACTTGTATGGTGATGTTTGAGTATGTTTATAACATACTTTGGTGAGGTTTTGACAAACACCTTGGAAATGAGCCTAGAAAATCCTACTACTTTGCTGTTCTGGGCTCATGGCGAACACCTTACTAACCTGAATGTGTAAGAAATGTTGTTGTTGCTGTCCAGGGTGTACGCCTTGCATAATTTGTGTTTTGAGCCTTGTATCGAGCATGTCTAAGTGTAAAAGTTTTTTGTGGTTTGTTGTAGAGTAAAATGATTGTGTTCTAGTGGTTTTGGCCCCGTACCATGACTCACAGGAGTATTGAAACACATCTCATTTTGCCTTACGTGATGTTGGCTTTGTTAGAAGTCAATATCGTACTTGTTATGTGGCAAATTTAAGGGTTTGGCAGATTGGGGAGATCCTTTGTGTGGAGAAGTTCGGGATCATTGGAAACCTTAATCCTTAGCCTAGTGAGTATTGGATTTGAATCCAATATTTTTTGCGACACGTGCTAGGTAGTATATCTTAGAGTTGTCTAATGTCTGGTAGTCAATAGAAGCCTTATTACGTGCAATGCACTTAGGTGGCTAGATTAAACTCATAAATACATATTTGAGAGTCTAAAAGATAAAGCATTCTAGTATTTCATGAGGCACATTTAATTTCTATATCGCAACCGGGAGATTTGACGCCCCAGAGTCGGGGAGACCCGAGGCCTCGGACTCCACTTAGGGAGGCCCATATGCCTTTTAAGAGGTTGAATATGTCGTGATGCAGTCTTCACCCCGCAAAGTGTCCTTGGACTTTTATGCAACTCATCTGCTTGTTTCATGAGGTTACTAGCGGGGCTACCTGGAGGAGAGTGTGCCTTATATTGTTGTTGTTTGTCAGTTTCGATGATTCCACTTCCTACTATGTACGTTTGTACTTACCTTCTCGTTATGTTGTTCCACCCCGAGAAGATGTTGCATGTTACGTTGATGACTGTGAGTACAAGTACTTTGAGGAGTATAAATGTTGTAATGGATTCGACATATGGTTTTCCTATTCTACCTATAGATTTGTATGTTTCATGAGTCATTTTTAATTCCCGCAATTATACTCTGATGTAGTATATATTTATAAGGCACATGTATAATTTGGTATAAATATGAGTTATATACGTATCTAACGTTCATTTCCGAATAAGGACTTGATGTATGGAAACGGACCGTCACAACAATGTTAGGTTCACACCAATTCTGTTTCATGAATGGTAGCTAGGGGGTAAGGGCACAATTAGCCTATCAAAGCAGCTCTTATATCAGGCTCGATCATGTAATAATTATCGGTAGCTAAGAAAATAGACAAATTTTATGGTGGCCCGGACCACCAAGTCATCCGGCCACAAGTATGATTTGATGATTCGAAACCAATCATATTCCACTATTTGCCAATGGTCTCACATGTTTAAAAACAATTTATTACTTTTCAATTTTATAATTAGATGAAATACTGATGATATGGTGTGGCTGGATCACCATAAAATCACTGAAGAAAATATCAAATATAGTATTATCAATTAGCACTACCATCCCATGGCTAAGCGCTTTGAACGAGGCGAGCCGAATATCTCTTGTTTAGTTTTGTCTTTATTTAGGCTTCAAGTTTGTTCGTGATCATTTGTTTAATAAACAAATAAAAAAATAATGTTAAAATTTTGCTTCTTTCAAAGATAAATTGTTCATACTCTTTTTTTTAGTTTTGCTCGTTAAACATATTTAGCCCCTTGTTGTTTGATCAAACGTTTGGCTACTAGTCTATCTGTTAAAGGAAATAAAGTTGCACCTTTACTACCATCAATTGGTTTTAGTACAACGGTAAGCGCTTGATCCTAACATGGTAT
Source organism: Gentiana macrophylla (assembly GCA_026214975.1). Classification (NCBI taxonomy): domain Eukaryota; kingdom Viridiplantae; phylum Streptophyta; class Magnoliopsida; order Gentianales; family Gentianaceae; genus Gentiana; species Gentiana macrophylla. Next base: position 176,621,911 of record CM047805.1, on the reverse strand, counting down.
CAGAGCGGGAGGTCATGAGATCAAACCCCGGCTCCCTCGGTTATATTGTGCAAGTGTTGAGCCTCTTTGTCTTGTTAGCCTAGTTTGGTCTTGTTTTTGTCTAACACTATTAGCCTATTTAGAGCGAGAGTAATGGTGATCGGGAAATAAGGCTATTGATTGGTGATGTTTGGATGATATGGAGAAAGATGATTGGAGGATAAATATAGAAGAGTTGTAGGGATAATTTGTGTGTGATGTGATGTTGTAATGATAATGATGTTGTAGGGATAATTTTTGGAGATAGAGTATTATCTCATTGCTTCTCTCAAAATAGAGAAGAACATAGATAATCTCATAAAAATGTTGTCTATTTTAACACCATTATTCCACATCTTAATTTATTTCATACTCTTATCTGACATTCTGAAGAAAGATAATGGCTAAACAACCATCACTATGGTTGCTCTTAGTTTGGTGATCGATCAAATGTCGGGAAGCCTACTCCTTTGTCCGTGGTGCTGTAAAGTTTTGTAAAGTCTATTAGTCTATAAGTGTCGTAAGTGAATCAGAATACTCATACTCAACTTGTACATGAGCTTGACCCGGTTTTTTTCCCCGTTTTTTTAGTTCAAACTCAAGTCAACATACTTGTATAATAAATAAAGTCAACTCAAACCTCAAGATATATTAATCGAATAACTCGTGAGTTAATAGATCTTTACGTAATAATTATATAATTAATTTTATGTATAATTAACTATTATCACAAAAATCATCAATTTCGACCGAGCTGTTTCGTGTATTAAACGAGTTGAGTTCGATCTTGACATATTTATTAAAAAATAAATGAATCTAGAAAAATATACTTGAACTTACAAATCACATTGAGTTATATCGAGTATTAAATAAATCGAGTTTCCTTTAGTATTGCTTGATCGAGTTTGAGTTGAGTTTGAAACTAAGTTTATTAGTCGAATTGAGCTAGGACTCTAAAAATAAAGCATCAGCTCAATTTGACTAGTTACAACTTACATCCTAATGACAAAATGCTTTACTTCGCTATGTTTTTAGAATTTTTTTTTAATTTTTTTAATTTTAGATTTTGGCTGCACGAAAAGTGTTGAGGTGACCGGAACAACAATAATAAACATAATAAAAATCATTATCTTCGTCTCTCGGTCAGAAAATTCTTAGGTGCTAACTATATTCGTAGAGTTAGTCTATATGGATCAATCTGAATTTTACTGTTTCAATATAACAGAAAATATGCGGTTCATTTTGATACATGTATGTAGGGGTGAGAAAAAAAAGACCAATATACCAGATCAACCACCCAAACCGAAATGACCCAAAACCAATTGCAAACCAAACCGAATCACACTTGTATGGTTCTGGTATTTTCATTCTACCCCAACCCAACCCGAACCCAAAACTGGTTGCTTGTTCACAGGGGAGGCGGCAATAATGGGCTTAATGGGTCAACTGAACCCCTCCCAAGAAAAGTTGTATTTATTCTTATCACTATTCAATTTTTTATCTATTAATATTTACTAACTGACTCGCTAAAGTTTTTGATATTGACCAATAACACGTATTCATAGTTGGATTTTTTAAATTGATGCTTACAAACTTGTAATACGATGTGCCGCTTTCGATCGCTAACCCGTGTCTCAGAATTCTTAGAGCCGCCATGCTTGTTCATTGTTGGGGAGATTTTGCATCATTAAAACAAAAGAAAATTTATAAAACCTATACTACCATGCAAAACTACCTCCTAACCGGCCGAATACCGGGTAGTTGCTAGTAAAGTTGGATAAAATGCGGTATCGATCCTCAGGGAAAAGGGATGTTGAATCTAATCTAATTAATTCTTCTTTATTAACTAAACCTAAACCTAAACTAGAACGGAAAAATAACTGGACGGAGGATTGTTAATCCAAAGCCAGGAAATATAGTTGCGGACAAAATAAATAAAACTACATCTACGAAAACAGTAAAACTAACTAATAAGCCGAACAAACATAAACAAACCATGATCAACATATTCCCAACAACCATCACCCCACCGAAATCAGTCAGATAGACAAACATTCATTCATTAGTTATCTTGGATTATTATCTTTTCTAATGAAGCGTTTCTCTTCCGATTTATCACGCCATTAATTAGTTTACCTTCCGGTCTTGACTAATATCGATACAAATCAAAGATATGGATTGAATCCTAACCTAACAACATTATCCCTCAATTTCCGTTTGTTGGAATAATTATTGTCAATCTCCCTCACGATAATCTAGTGAATCTATTAACTTCCGTTATCTAAATTCGATTAACATAAAGCATACAAAACATGAAAGAGAACAAGAACAACGTAATGAAATAAACACATGAACAATCTCATCTTTCCGTAACGGTGATATCCTCAATTCCAATCTAAGATAGTCTTGCATCGAATTAATTAAATTGTGATCCTCTCGTAAACCTAGATATTTAACCTACGAACTTCCGTTATGTATAGATTAAAGATCTAATCTTTCCTATGGTGATCTAAACTACACCGACTTCCGTCATACGGTAGCATCAAATCATACAATCATCTTTCGATATAAAATTGCACGATACAAATAAACATAGGAAACGAAACAATTATAATTAAAACTTACAAAATCATCCATGAACCGAAATTAAAGTGTCTGCGAAACAGTCTCCATGGTTGCTCCATGGATGAAAGCTCCAAGCCTTCATCATAATTCGAACAAGAAAAGAAAACGAAACGAAAAATAAAACCTAATCTAACCCCGATCACCCGAGCACAAGGCTCGGGTGACCGCCTCTTGAAGCCTCGAAAAATAAGGTGTTCTTGCGGCTGTCTTTGTGTGTAAAATTCGATATGGTATCATATTAGGGTTGAAAAGCTGCTGCTATTTATAGAAAATCAGAGGCGGTTGCTACAGTAACGGTGCCGGACGCCCGTCCATAAGGTCGGACGCCCGTTCACTATTTTCAGCAACAACATCCAAACTTGTAACGCTCATATCTCGGGCCTCGTAAGTCGGAATGGAGTGATTCAAAATCCTGTAGAATCCTCTCTTCAAGCCCTACAACTCTTCTCTTGAGGTCCAGAGTCAAATCGGTTGTTATCATATCAAGAACTGCGTTGCAAGGTCGTCACTACTCGAATCCAACAAAGTAAACGCCAGCTTTGGTCTTCTAAAGCTAATTTTTCTTTCTTTATCTCTTTACTTCACTTCAAATCCGATTTTGACACCTTCTAAATCCTTTTCCAAGCCAGAATTGTGTACCTACAAGTCATCAAACATATTGCTAAATGTAGTATCTTCCAAATCAATATAAAACCATCAATTTTACACATAAATCATACAAGTTTGCAACTAACCCATTAAAAACATCACTTGCTCAATATTTCAATATAAAGCTCGATTTCTATGAAAAACATCCACATATGGGAAATATTGATATAAAATATATCCTTATAAAACGTATAAAATCACTCCTTAACAACTCCCCGATCCTCGGGAAAAAGGGATGTTGAATCTAATCTAATTAATTCTTCTTTATTAACTAAACCTAAACCTAAACTAGAACGGAAAAATAATCGGGCGGAGGATTGTTAATCCAAAGCCAGGAAATATAGTTATGGACAAAATAAATAAAACTACATCTACGAAAACAAGAAAACTAACTAATAATCGAACAAACATAAACAAACCATGATCAACATATTCCCAACAACCATCACCCCACCGAAATCGATCGATAGACAAACATTCATTCATTAGTTATCTTGGATTATTATCTTTTCTAATGAAGCGTTTCCTCTTCCGATTTATCACGCCATTAATTAGTTTACCTTCCGGTCTTGACTAATATCGATACAAATCAAAGATATGGATTGAATCTAACCTAACAACATTATCCCTCAATTTCCGTTTGTTGGAATAATTATTGTCAATCTCCTCACGATAATCTAGTGAATCTATTAACTTCCGTTATCTAAATTCGATTAACATAAAGCATACAAAACATGAAAGAGAACAAGAACAACGTAATGAAATAAACACATGAACAATCTCATCTTTCCGTAACGGTGATATCCTCAATTCCAATCTAAGATAGTCTTGCATCGAATTAATTAAATTGTGATCCTCTCGTAAACCTAGATATTTAACCTCACGAACTTCCGTTATGTATAGATTAAAGATCTAATCTTTCCTATGGTGATCTAAACTACACCGACTTCCGTCATACGGTAGCATCAAATCATACAATCATCTTTCGATATAAAATTGCACGATACAAATAAACATAGGAAACGAAACAATTATAATTAAAACTTACAAAATCATCCATGAACTCAAATTAAAGTGTTGCAGAAAAGCAGTCTCCATGGTTGCTCCATGGATGAAAGCTCCAAGCCTTCATCATAATTCGAACAAGAAAAGAAAACGAAACGAAAAATAAAACCTAATCTAACCCCGATCACCCGAGCACAAGGCTCGGGTGACCGCCTGCTGGAAGCCTCGAAAAATAAGGTGTTCTTGCGGGTCTTTGTGTGTAAAATTCGATATGGTATCATATTAGGGTTGAAAAGCTGCTGCTATTTATAGAAAATCGAGGCGGTTGCTACTGATGCGGTGCCGGACGCCCGTCCATAAGGTCGGACGCCCGTTCACTATTTTCAGCAACAACATCCAAACTTGTAACGCTCATATCTCGGGCCTCGTAAGTCGGAATGGAGTGATTCAAAATCCTGTAGAATCCTCTCTTCAAGCCCTACAACTCTTCTCTTGAGGTCCAGAGTCAAATCGGTTGTTATCATATCAAGAACTGCGTTGCAAGGTCGTCACTACTCGAATCCAACAAAGTAAACGCCAGTTTGGTCTTCTAAAGCTAATTTTTCTTTCTTTATCTCTTTACTTCACTTCAAATCCGATTTTGACACCTTCTAAATCCTTTTCCAAGCCAGAATTGTGTACCTACAAGTCATCAAACATATTGCTAAATGTAGTATCTTCCAAATCAATATAAAACCATCAATTTTACACATAAATCATACAAGTTTGCAACTAACCCATTAAAAACATCACTTGCTCAATATTTCAATATAAAGCTCGATTTCTATGAAAAACATCCACATATGGGAAATATTGATATAAAATATATCCTTATAAAACGTATAAAATCACCCTTAACAACTCCCCCGATCCTCAGGGAAAAGGATGTTGAATCTAATCTAATTAATTCTTCTTTATTAACTAAACCTAAACCTAAACTAGAACGGAAAAATAACTGGACGGAGGATTGTTAATCCAAAGCCAGGAAATATAGTTGCGGTCAAAATAAATAAAACTACATCTACGAAAAACAATAAAACTAACTAATAAGCCGAACAAACATAAACAAACCATGATCAACCTATTCCCAACAACCATCACCCCACCGAAATCGATCGATAGACAAACATTCATTCATTAGTTATCTTGGATTATTATCTTTTCTAATGAAGCGTTTCTCTTCGATTTATCACGCCATTAATTAGTTTACCTTCCGGTCTTGACTAATATCGATACAAATCAAAGATATGGATTGAATCCTAACTTAACAACATTATCCTCAATTTCCGTTTGTTGGAATAATTATTGTCAATCTCCTCACGATAATCTAGTGAATCTATTAACTTCCGTTATCTAAATTCGATTAACATAAAGCATACAAAACATGAAAGAGAACAAGAACAACGTAATGAAATAAACACATGAACAATCTCATCTTTCCGGTAACGGTGATATCCCTCAATTCCAATCTAAGATAGTCTTGCATCGAATTAATTAAATTGTGATCCTCTCGTAAACCTAGATATTTAACCTCTGAACTTCCGTTATGTATAGATTAAAGATCTAATCTTTCCTATGGTGATCTAAACTACACCGACTTCCGTCATACGGTAGCATCAAATCATACAATCATCTTTCGATATAAAATTGCACGATACAAATAAACATAGGAAACGAAACAATTATAATTAAAACTTACAAAATCATCCATGAACCGAAATTAAAGTGCTTTGCGAAACAGGTCTCCATGGCTGCTCCATGGATGAAAGCTCAAGCCTTCATCATAATTCGAACAAGAAAAGAAAGCGAAGCGAAAAATAAAACCTAATCTAACCCCGATCACCCGAGCACAAGGCTCGGGTGACCGCCCTGAAGCCTCGTCGAAAATAAGGTGTTCTTGCGGCTGCTTTGTGTAAAAAATTCGATATGGTATCATATTAGGGTTGAAAAGCTGCTGCTATTTATAGAAAATCAGAGGCGGTTGCTACAGTAACGGTGCCGGACGCCCGTCCATAAGGTCGGACGCCCGTTCACTATTTTCAGCAACAACATCCAAACTTGTAACGCTCATATATCGGGCCTCGTAAGTCGGAATGGAGTGATTCAAAATCCTGTAGAATCCTCTCTTCAAGCCCTACAACTCTTCTCTTGAGGTCCAGAGTCAAATCGGTTGTTATCATATCAAGAACTGCGTTGCAAGGTCGTCACTACTCGGAATCCAACAAAGTAAACGCCAGTTTGGTCTTCTAAAGCTAATTTTTCTTTCTTTATCTCTTTACTTCACTTCAAATCCGATTTTGACACCTTCTAAATCCTTTTCCAAGCCAGAATTGTGTACCTACAAGTCATCAAACATATTGCTAAATGTAGTATCTTCCAAATCAATATAAAACCATCAATTTTACACATAAATCATACAAGTTTGCAACTAACCCATTAAAAACATCACTTGCTCAATATTTCAATATAAAGCTCGATTTCTATGAAAAACATCCACATATGGGAAATATTGATATAAAATATATCCTTATAAAACGTATAAAATCACCCTTAACAACTCCCCCGATCCTCAGGGAAAAGGGATGTTGAATCTAATCTAATTAATTCTTCTTTATTAACTAAACCTAAACCTAAACTAGAACGGAAAAATAACTGGACGGAGGATTGTTAATCCAAAGCCAGGAAATATAGTTGCGGTCAAAATAAATAAAACTACATCTACGAAAACAATAAAACTAACTAATAACTGAACAAACATAAACAAACCATGATCAACCTATTCCCAACAACATTCACCCCACCGAAATCAGTCAGATAGACAAACATTCATTCATTAGTTATCTTGGATTATTATCTTTTCTAATGAAGCGTTTCCTCTTCCGATTTATCACGCCATTAATTAGTTTACCTTCCGGTCTTGACTAATATCGATACAAATTAAAGATATGGATTGAATCCTAACCTAACAACATTATCCCTCAATTTCCGTTTGTTGGAATAATTATTGTCAATCTCCCTCACGATAATCTAGTGAATCTATTAACTTCCGTTATCTAAATTCGATTAACATAAAGCATACAAAACATGAAAGAGAACAAGAACAACGTAATGAAATAAACACATGAACAATCTCATCTTTCCGGTAACGGTGATATCCTCAATTCCAATCTAAGATAGTCTTGCATCGAATTAATTAAATTGTGATCCTCTCAAGTAACCTAGATATTTAACCTACAAACTTCCGTTATGTATAGATTAAAGATCTAATCTTTCCTATGGTGATCTAAACTACACCGACTTCCGTCATAATGGTAGCATCAAATCATACAATCATCTTTCGATATAAAATTGCACGATACAAATAAACATAGGAAACGAAACAATTATAATTAAAACTTACAAAATCATCCATGAACTCGAAATTAAAGTGCTGCAGAAAACAGGTCTCCATGGTTGCTCCATGGATGAAAGCTCAAGCCTTCATCATAATTCGAACAAGAAAAGAAAACGAAACGAAAAATAAAACCTAATCTAACCCGATCACCCGAGCACAAGGCTCGGGTGACCGGCCTTGAAGCCTCGAGAAAATAAGGTGTTCTTGCGGGCTGCTCTGTGTGTAAAATTCGATATGGTATCATATTAGGGTTGAAAAGCTGCTGCTATTTATAGAAAATCAGAGGCGGTTGCTACAGTAACGGTGCCGGACGCCCGTCCATAAGGTCGGACGCCCGTTCACTATTTTCAGCAACATCATCCAAACTTGTAACGCTCATATCTCGGGCCTCGTAAGTCGGAATGGAGTGATTCAAAATCCTGTAGAATCCTCTCTTCAAGCCCTACAACTCTTATCTTGAGGTCCAGAGTCAAATCGGTTGTTATCATATCAAGAACTGCGTTGCAAGGTCGTCACTACTCGAAATCCAACAAAGTAAACGCCAGTTTGGTCTTCTAAAGCTAATTTTTCTTTCTTTATCTCTTTCCTTCACTTCAAATCCGATTTTGACACCTTCTAAATCCTTTTCCAAGCCAGAATTGTGTACCTACAAGTCATCAAACATATTGCAAAATGTAGTATCTTCCAAATCAATATAAAACCATCAATTTTACACATAAATCATACAAGTTTACAACTAACCCATTAAAAACATCACTTGCTCAATATTTCAATATAAAGCTCGATTTCTATGAAAAACATCCACATATGGGGAATATTGATATAAAATATATCCTTATAAAACGTATAAAATCACCCTTAACATTCATACATAAAATGACATTGTTTTGATCGAGTATATATATTACTTATTTTTATTGTTGGTTGACGGTTGTTATACTTTTATGAAACCACTACTATTGAATTGTACGGCATTCAAAGCCATGATACAGATTAGTGTAAAATATACTCTTTTTTTATATGAGTAGTGGTTAAGATATATTGATGATGGCTTAATAATCATTTTTTGGTCATATAATTATCACCCTAGATATTGTAAAAGTCAATGTTTCGTGTTTGCCTATTTTTTTTTTCCGAATATTCATTCTCTGAAGTTTGGGAATATCACGAAACAATGGATTTAAAATTTAATTGGCTAATTGTGAAAAAAAAAATTTAATTAATTGGCTAAGATACTCAACAAAAAATATTAGTGGGGAGTGGTGCTGTTTGTAGTGTGTCAATGGTTGTATAATGTGTAACATGTTTGTGTTTTTTTTTGGAGGGCTTTGTTTGATTACACTTCGCTAACTATTTTATTTACACACTACAAGTTTTGTTGAAAAAACAATTATACGATATGCTCTATAATATTTTTATTATTAAATAAAATTAAGCTTGATAAACCGACCCCAAACCGAAACCAATTGACACCAAACTATTGGCCATGTGTTAAAGCTATATAGTGACTGTGTCATGTGTCAACACATTGTAGTGTCATGTGGCAATCTTATCTTACTAGATTCTATTTTAGATTTGGTGGTACAACTTTCTGTTTTGGTATTTTGTCCTCCACTGTTCACTAAGGTGTATATGACACCATCACTGTAATCTTTCGGTTTTGTGCAATGAATATCTTCTTCAGTTGAATGCTAAAGTTCTAACTTGGTATCGGAGCCAAAAATGGCCGGAACCACTGTTTCCGCTTCAACTGAGGTGACCGGAGTTTCAGCAACAGCTGGATCTTCCACTACATCAACTCCGGTGACCGGCTCTTCAATTTCAGCTGGAGCTTCTACAGCCAGTCTTTCTCTTGGGAGCTTTCCCTCTTTTTCCATCCCTCACTACACCTCTACTACAAGCTTTGTTCCTGTCACCACCCAAATCACCTCTAATCTTCCACCATTGCCTCCAATCTTTGGAACTCAGTCAGCAATCAACTCTGGGTCTTCATCGTCTTTGAGTCCGATTCCTACCCTCACTGGGAGCTTGAATCAGAGTTGCAATGTGAAGCTTGATAGGAACAACTATCTCCTTTGGAAATCTGTGGTAATACCCTTTGTACGTGGTCACAGATTGGATGGCTTTCTGTTTGGAACCAAGGCACCACCCCCCAGATTCATTCAAGCAACTGGATCAACGAACGTTGAAGCAAATCCTTTGTATGATACATGGATTGCAACAGATCAATTGCTCATGAGCTGGTTGATGAGCTCTATGACAGAGAATGCCTTACAAGAGGTTGTTGGATGCACAACATCGAATGAGGTATGGAATACTCTTGAAACTCTCTTCAATAACAGATCTGAGTCCCGAATGCTTGAGTATAAAACTGCATTAACAAGGTCTGAAAAGGGATCTAAGAGTATGGTAGACTATCTGGCTCAAATGAAGGGTTATTCTGATGGATTACAAGCTGCTGGTTATCCTATTTCAGTGTCAGAATTGATTCTTGCCACCCTTGGAGGTCTGAATCGAGACTATGAATCTGTGATAGTTAATATCACAGCCAGAATTGGTTCCCTCACTTGGCAAGAAGTCCAATCACAATTAATAACTCATGAAAGGCTCCTAGCAAGGTTCACACCTTCCACCACTCTTGACCTTGGAACACCATCTGCAAACCTAGCCACTAATAGGTCTGGACAGGTAAGAGGACAATCCAGACCACCTTCTAACAATGAAAATTTCCAAAACAATGGCAGAGGCAGGGGTGGCTATAGAGGAAGAGGTGGTAAAGGTAGAGGTGGAAGAGGATACCCTAATCAAGGAAATACTAGGCCTACTTGTCAAGTCTGCAGCAAAGTTGGGCACACAGCAGTTGAATGCTACTACAGATACAACTCCAACTACAATGGCCAAATGGTTAATGGCAATCCTGGTGTAAATGTGAGGCCAAATGGTGGACAATACAACAACTATGGTCAACAACCTGCTGCTTATTTTGCCTCCCCTGAATCTGTCAGTGATGGAAGTTGGTATGCTGACAGTGGAGCTACAAATCACATCACTGCTGAGCATGAACAACTTGCAATTGAGCCAAGGATATGATGGCTCTGATGGTCTAACCATTGGCAATGGTAAGAGTCTCCTTATTTTACACACTGGTAGTTTTTCAATTCCAACTGCAAAATCTGAACTAAACTTTAACAATGTTTTACATGTTCCTCACATTACAAAAAATCATCTAAGTGTTTCACAACTTACATCTGATAATCATGTTGTCATGGAATTTCATTCTGATTGTTGTTTTGTGAAGGACAAGATCACATGGAAGGTTTTACTGGAAGGAATAGTTAGAGATGGTCTCTACCAGATGAAGTTTCCTCATGAAGTCATCAAGAACTCCCCTCACTCCAAAGTCAATCCTAGTTCTCAGTGTTTTAATTCCAGTGTCTGTAATAAGTCTATCAATGAAGCCAATGTTTGGCATAGGAGATTAGGTCATCCATCTTCTAAGATTCTGAATTGTGTCTTGAAATCTTGTAATTCTGTTTGCAATAAAAAGATTGACTTTTGTGATGCTTGTCAATTGGGAAAACAACATGCCTTGCCTTACCCTGTCTCTCATTCCAAAAGTGATTTCTGTCTTGACTTAATTCATTCTGATCTTTGGGGGCCTGCCCCAGTCACTTTTGCAAAAGGTTTTCAATATTACATAAGCTTCATTGATGACTACAGTAGATATGTCTGGATTTATCCACTGGTCCTTAAATCTGATGCCTTAAAGGTCTTTGTTCACTTTAAAACTATGGTTGAAAAACAGTTTGAAAGAAGCATAAAATGTCTTCAAACAGATTGGGGAGGAGAGTTTAGAGCTTTTGAAACCATGTTGCAGGATTTAGGAATCATTTTCAGGCATCCTTGCCCTTATGCTCATGGCCAAAATGGTAAAATTGAGAGGAAACACAGACACATAGTTGAAGTAGGGCTCACCCTTTTAGCACAAGCACAAATGCCTTTAAAATTTTGGTCAGAAGCCTTCCAATACAGTGCTTATCTCATAAACAGACTTCCAACCCCTGTCCTGTCTTTTAAGTCTCCACATGAACAACTATTCCATCAACAGCCTGATTACAAGTTGATTAGGATCTTTGGCTGCACTTGTTACCCTTATCTTAGGCCCTTCCAGAAACAAAAATTTCAGTTTCATACTACTAAATGCATTTTCTTAGGGGTGAGTCCTTCTCATAAGGGATACCTGTGTCTTGATCCATCAGGGAGAATCTATGTGTCCAAAGATGTCATTTTCAATGAGTTTGAGTTTCCCTACAAATCCCTCTTTCAAGCCTGCAAGTTCAGTCCTCAGTCCTCACCTTCTACTTCCTCCACTATTCTCATTTCAAACTCCTTCTCTCCCTGTCATTCAATGGTCATGAGGAAACAGCATCTGGAAGAGACATCCCTGTGATTGATAATGAAGGTACACAACATTTTGCCTTCCCTAGTCCTCCCAGTTCCACTGCTTCTCCTATATCCCAGTCCCCAAATTCTAGTTTCAATTCCAGTCCTAGTTCTATATCCCACCACTCCACACCTCCATCACCCAATAGTCCTAATTCTGCATCCACTGATACATCTTCATCTTCCTCTTCACCATCACCACCTGCTAATCATCATCCCATGAGGACAAGAGCCAAATCTGGTATCTTCAAACCAAAAACCTTCTCTTATTTAGCCTCTAAGGATTCTGTCCATTGCCAAGTGGAACCCACAAGAGCATCAGAAGCCATTGCATCCCCTCAATGGCATGCTGCAATGAAAGAGGAATTCAAGGCTCTTCTCCACAATCATACTTGGGAGCTGGTACCCCCTTAGTCTAATCAACATCTGGTAGGCAATAAATGGGTTTTCAAGTTAAAACTGAAACCAGATGGATCAGTTTTAAAGCACAAGGCTCGGTTGGTGGCCAAAGGGTTTCATCAAACCCCTGGATTGGATTATGGAGAGACTTTTAGCCCTGTTGTTAAGGCCTCCACCATTAGAGTTGTTCTTGCCATTGCTGTATCTCTCAATTGGAATATAAACCAGATTGACATTAACAATGCCTTCTTGAATGGCACTCTCTATGAGGATGTCTTTATGCCACAGCCAGAGGGATTTATAGATGCTTCCAAACCTCATCATGTCTGCCACTTGAAGAAAGCCTTATATGGCCTCAAGCAAGCCCCTAGGGCCTGGTTTGATGAATTGAGGATTCAGCTTCTAAAATGGGGGTTCCATCAATGCAAATCTGATACATCCTTATTTATTTTTCATGCACAGGGTGTACTAATGTATGTGCTTGTGTATGTGGATGATATATTAATTACAGGTAATAATGCAAACCTGATGCAAAAATTCATCAAAATCCTGAACTCAAGATTTGCCCTAAAGGACCTTGGCCCTTTATCTCATTTCCTGGGAATGCAAGCACACGAGGATCGAGACAGTCTCTATCTCAAACAAAGCAAAGACTATGCTATCCCCCAACTTTTGAGCAAGCTCAATCTAGAACATCTAAAGCCTGTATCTACACCAATGACTACAAATGCTGATCTTACCTCTGATGCTTCACCACTGCTACCCAATGCAACACAGTATAGACAGATCCTGGGAAGTCTCCAATACTTAACCTACACCAGGCCAGATATCAGTTTTGCAGTTAATCAACTGAGTCAGTATATGCATGCTCCTAGGGAGGTTCACTGGTTTGCACTTAAAAGACTGCTCAGATATGTTAAAGGTACAGTCAGCCATGGATTACATTTTCAACCTAGTCAAGCCCTTGTTATTACAGGCTTTAGTGATGCTGATTGAGCATGTAATGTGGTAGATAGAAAGTCTGTGGCTGGTTACTGTGTGTATCTAGGAGGCTCATTAGTATCTTGGAGTTCAAAGAAACAACAAGTTGTGGCAAGATCAAGCACTGAATCTGAATATAGGGCATTAGCCAATGTTGCAGCTGAAATCTTATGGTTAAAGTCTCTTCTATCAGAATTACATGTTTCTATAGCTGCTAAACCAGTTACTTGGTGTGACAATTTAAGTGTTGCAGCCCTAGCCTACAATCCTGTGTTCCATTCCAGAACCAAACACATTGAAATAGATGTGCATTTTGTAAGAGATCAAGTGCTGAAAAATCAACTTCAAGTGGCCTATGTTCCTTCTTGTGATCAAGTTGCAGATTGCCTGACCAAACCTTTGTCTAATACTCAGTTCCAGATCAACAAGGCCAAATTGAATGTAGTTGATGCTACCTTCAGTTTGAGGGGGGTTGTTAAAGCTATATAGTGACTGTGTCATGTGTCAACACATTGTAGTGCCATGTGGCAATCTTATCTTACTAGATTCTATTTTAGATTTGGTGGTACAACTTTCTGTTTTGGTATTTTGTCCTCTACTGTTCACTAAGGTGTATATGACACCATCACTGTAATCTTTCGGTTGAATGCAATGAATATCTTCTTCAGTTGAATGCTAAAGTTCTAACTCCATGGTTCCGAGAGGGGACTAGTAATATGCGTAATTAAACCGAACTCACACAACCCGACTCAAGCTCGACCCTATCTGAATGAAGTTAGGACAAAAAGCTTATTACTATTTGGTGTATCGGTGCTGGATTAATACTCGTAAGTTTATGTCGACCAAATAAAAAACGTATAGTTATTTCCCGTCTTATGTGTAATTAATAAATGATAGTAGATCGGTTTGATAAATTTATATTGAAATAATAAAAGCTAGGTTGGACTTATGTGTTTCTATTGCTTGACTTTATATATGCAGTCTAGACTTATTTAACCTTACCCAACCCAATAATAGAGCAGCAGAAGAAAAGAAAAGAAAATCTGAAAATATCCCTAGGTCAAATTCCCTGACATCATCATTCATATGTCCTATTTGAGTGCAAATTTGTTTAGTACCTAAACACCTAATACATGAACGGATAGGTGGCTGAGATAGGAGATTATTGCATTGTGTCTTCGTTTATAAAGATTTGACGTGTAAATAAACCTGAAATACATAATAATTTAAATCCAACTTTTCCACATCGTTTAACTCCACGGATGGAGGTATAGAGGGTGCACGTAAAAACTTCCCAGCTGAGATTATCTAATAAAAGGAAATCATCTGATCAGGTCAGGTGCCCCTTGATATTCGATACCGTGTGATTCAATCAGAACCACACAATTTCATTATGTATTTTTTTCTGGATACGAAAGGTTACACACCCACAGTGATTACGCCCCTACTGGGCCTCGAACCCTGGTCTCGAGGCCAAGGTATACCCTAGCAAACCGCTAGGCCGATGTACTCATGAGTACTTCATTCTGTATTTAAATTGTGTAGTTCTGATAGTTTCACCCGTCACTCCACCTCAAAATCCTCTCTCCACACAAGTATTTCCCGTAATTAACCACAGGTTCCATTCAGTCGAATGAAGTTTAGGTCTTTATAAAGAGTCGTACGTTTAATATCATGATTGAATATCGTAAAGGGTAATGATAAGGTTACTCTCTCAAATCTTCATCATTTCTACACCCAACCTAATCTTGTGGTTGATGTTGTTTTAAGCTTTTCTAATTTTTTTACAGGTGAAAAATATTTGGTGAGATGATGATGGTGTAAAAATGATGTAAACTTGATGGAGTAACTCTATCATTCCCCGTAAAGGGTAAATATATCTCATACTTTTAACGTTAACTTATGACCTTAATTAAGAAGAATCATAAAATCAAAGCATGTAGGATTGTACTTATCATTCATAAAAGTCATAAAAATCTTCATTGAAAAATCAGAATATTTAATTTGGTTTGTTTAGTTTAACAATCAAACAAACCCGAGTTTATACGAGTTGACTATGAATTTGCTCGCGAATAAATTTGTTCGCTACTGAACAGCCCTATAGGAAAATTTAACACAATATGACAAAAAAGAATGAATTTCAAAACAAGTAAACCAATCTTTAAAAAAAAAAAAAAAAAAAAAAAACAACAACAACAACAAGTAAACCATATAATCTTTTCATTCTTTTGAGATATGTTTTCATGCTTTCATGCCCTTAATTTGAAGACCGTAATCCGTAGAGCTGTCAAACTCTTATGAATTTTGTGTCTAAAACTTTTATATATATTAGAGTGGTAAATAAATATAGACTTATGATGTCAAAGAAAATAAAAAGAAGCATCTACTATTTGTTGAGTTGTGTATAAATTAATACAAACACAAGTCAAATTAAAAACAGACAAAGAAACAAGTGATGGATTTGTTAAAAGGCGTTGACTATACATGCATATAAGTGTGGTTAATTAATTCTGAGGGATTAGGGATCGACTTAATTTGATCCCAGCAACTGCGTCTGTTATTCAAAAAAAAAAAAAAAACAACTGCGTCTGTTTGTAGCGTATTGTCAACCGAAGATCCACCAAATTAAAATATTTAATTACTATACAGGTCGAATTAATATATACTCACTGGACAAATTATATACCTTGGCTCTAATAATTGTGAAACCCTTATTAGGCTAATTAAAGGAATTAATTGATAATTTAATGAGCCCTATTAATTTTATGCCATAAATAAGGTTTGCTGTTGTAGATAAGATTACTTAATTAGCAGGTGGGAGCCTTTATTTAGGGTTCACGGATGAATTTAATAATAAATTATCTATGCAAATTTGCCAGCACGCCTAATGAAAGAAAAAGAAGAAGCAATAATAAGAACCCCTAACACACTACCGTTGAGGCTCATACAACCCAAAGCCGATAAATCCTCTCTTACGGAGCATAGACACTGTACATACATACAACAAGGCAATGATATCTAATTAAGACAATGGATTGGAAGCCTGGCTTCTGTGCCTACTCCAACCCACGCATATAATTAAAATAGCCAAGTCATCTCCATAGTCGTCTCGTTGAATATGACGCTGCAATACTCTTCGATCGAGACCGCTCTCAAAACCTGGCCACATGAACATTGATCCTATGATATATTTTGTAGCCCTCATAAATATTTATAATGCACTTTTATATCATTGATTGATTATTATAAGATCTGAATCTATTTAGTAGATACTGATCTACGATTAATGGTGTAAGAATACGGGTCAGTATGACGTAGAACTAACTCTCATATATAATAGTTAGATTTTAAGAGAAGTCAATGAAGCTAACTACAATCAATCATTCCGCATATTATTAGTCTAATAAATAAACATATATATATATATAATATATATATATATATATATATATATATATATATATATATGAAATGATAACTATTCCATTTACACCATTTATCCAAGGCTTAATTGATTATTTTTGTCAACAAGACTACTTTTTCATGCACCGCCAATTAATATAAAAACATAAGTCTTGGGTGACAGTCTTCTTGATGATGTATGAATTAATATTGGCTTGTCAATGGAGAGAGGGAGATTCTATCCAAGGAGAGAAAAGACAAGCACAATTAAAGGTTTTTTTTCTTCACGCAAAGATCTGAGTCCCCATACATATATATATATATATATATATATAATTGATATTAAGTTATTATTATTCTTTTTCTGATTATTTCTTGTTGTTTCTGAGACAGTGGAGTCCCCCCCATCCCCTTGAATTATTTTACTACAAAGATAAAAACACCATAACTTTGTTTCATATATATCTTCTGCTGTTTCAAATAGTTTCCAACATCGTTAGCGATATCGTGATTTATTCACGAATTATTTACGTCCGAATGAATTAAATAACAATATATATACTTGCGTTCCATATATTGATTTCGATTGTTTGCAAAATAAATTCACCTTTTTATGGTGTGTGCAAATTAAAATTAGCCTATGTAATTCATATATCCCGTTATACATCAATCAGTGCTACATTACACAAAACAAAGTACTGGTCAGAAAATATTGCGGATTGAGCTCGTTGTAAAGACACGATAGACATGGTTTTCGCTAAAGTTAACTCAAGTTCAAAAAAAAAAAAAAAAAAAAAAGTTAACTAGAGAGACATTTTATAATCGATCAAGAATTAAAGTATTTGCCCCAAACTTGAGGTTTTAAAAAAAAAAATAAAAAATAAAAAATTACAAACTCCCGGATAAGATGAATTACTTTCTTCTGTCAAAAACAAGATGAATTACTTTCTTCTTTTAAAGATTAACGTGCGGATGGAATCACCTTTGCACGTCAACTACCGTGTTGACGATCGCAAACAATATATATAGTATAATTAATTTTGACTTTATGTAAGGACTCAGCTTATTTGTATCGTCTTAAAATTTAATTAAGATAGTTATTAATTTTTTTTGAAGTTAATTAAGATAGTTATAAGCAGGGGCGGACGCAGGATCCCGAGCAAGTGGGCGATACTATGGGCGAGTGTAAATTTTTATGAGGGGAAAAAAACACAACATACATAATAGTGTGTTTTCCGGATCTTAGGGGGGGCGCTTGACCCCCCACCCCTCCTCTTATCCGCCCCTGTTTATAAGCACCAACGCACTTATTGGCTAGACATGGATTATGTCACTTTGGTCGCACCGCTTGGGGAACTTTCCTTCCTCATTGATATACCCGGATCGGAATGGGGCCCTGTTCATCTAAATTGGACCTATTATCTTTGCCCATCAGCATAGATATTGGGCCTCTATCTCCTCTGGCCGCTGCCATAAACCATCCTCTACCCGCTAGCTACAAGCCGGGGCCTATCCGCCAACGGTAAGCCAGATCTTGTCCGCCAGCAGTATATCATCTCCATGTGACTTCTACCCATATAACCAAGCTGATTTCAAGACAAGGCATCAATGAGTCCGCTGGTCGCTGCTCGCTATTCGCCATACTTATCGATCCAATTGCCAAACAAAATTTGCCACTCTCGATACCGTGGCTAGACACTTGTATTGCATACCTACTTAGCTTAGCTATGTACTCTTAACTGTCTTGTCGATGAACAGTAAACCGACTTACTTTTTAGCCTATAAATATGGGATCACAAATGTAATAGAAAGCTAATCACAATCTCTCAAGCTCTAAGCTATAATCTAATACAAGCAGATACACTCTGCCAATTTGTCGACTAAATCACTTGTTATTCATAAACACATATCAGCCACCATTATTCTTGTCCACCACCGTGTCCTCGCCGGAGAAATCACACATATCCGCCTTATATCCACAAGATAAACACTGTTACCGCAAATCTGGTGTTCAGCGCAACATCATTCATGATAAAATTTCTGTCGCAATTGCGGATTTAGCGTAATAAAATGCTTATCTTTCCTAAAAAATAAAATAAAATTATAAGTACCATTTTTTTTATAAGGTTTAAATAGATTTCCTTTATTAGCATCCACAATAGCCCAATGTACATATTAATTGTCTTTTGAATGGTTATTGACTGTCATAAAATAATCATTAGTTTGTAAGTTTTTATTCAATCCATATATAGCGAGTCACAAAATACTAATTTTCTTTAAGTGAAGCGAACTACTTGTAACTCACTTGTGCACAACTCGTAAGGAAATTTGACTCGATTCAATTTTTCACAATTTGAACTCGAATAATTTTTTTGTTTCAACAACTAAAGTATATACACATTTGCCTCCATGGGGACATGCCATAGCCTAAGACCCTACAAAATTCATATTTTTAGGTCCGCGTTTTTATATGCTAGTAATGTTTTTTTCTTCCCTTTTTCTTATTGCTAAAAAAAAAAATCTAACACTCAAATCATTACACAACTGGTCATGGATATATATTCGATTTCTATACGCAGGGGCGGCTCTACATAGGGGAAGTGAGGGCCGCCAGCCTTCTAAAATAAAAATATTACGTAGAGCCGTCCTTATGTAAATCTCTAGTATTTTATATATATAAATACATATATATGTGAAGTTGTCTCCGTTATTTTTATGTATTGACCCTATGTTTTTATCTATTGTCTTATAATTACATTATATAATTGAATATCTAAATATATATGTGATACGGAAAAAAATTGATAAATTTCTAACCCATATCAAAAATCCTAGAGCCGCCCATGACTATACGTATGAACTTAATTTGTAAATATAGGTAATGAAAGTAGTCTACATGGTTTACGACCTTGGGATGAAGTGACTAATTTGTATTTATAATTAATACCACCTTTAGTTGTTATAATTTGATACGTAATTAGGTAACCCAAGGTCAATGGTGGGCTCCTCTTTAAAATAACTTTTGCTGTATTTTTACGTTCTAATAATATACTCCCTCCGTCCTTATTTTATTTGTCATGTTTGACTTTTTAAAGAGATTTTGACTAGCGTATATAATGCTTTGAATCT
This sequence comes from Gentiana macrophylla, assembly GCA_026214975.1. NCBI lineage: Eukaryota > Viridiplantae > Streptophyta > Magnoliopsida > Gentianales > Gentianaceae > Gentiana > Gentiana macrophylla. The sequence goes on along the minus strand of CM047805.1, from coordinate 176,601,828 downwards.
CATTAAATAATCCAATATTTTTACATATAATAAGGTGTTATTTAATACTACTTAATTACTACATGCTATAATTGATCACTTTTTAGCTTTGAGAATAAGGTGTTCTTTTTTCTTTTTCTAGCCAGCCAACTTGGTCGATCCTCTTAAGTTGCACACAGCAAACGAATTAAATTGATATATTTGTACTCGTCGGCTGACTATGTTGTGAAAAAATTGCTAAACAGCGACATGCATGTGTATGGGTACCAAAATGTCAACTTAGGTCTATGTTTGGGTTGAATTATAATTCTTAGACGTTAATTATTATTATTATTATTATCTTTGGCATTTTCCTGATATACTTTTCATTGCGTCTAATACAATCATTTGAAACTATTGTCTGTCCGTTGTAAACAGAATCCTAAACTTTACGTGTCCCTAGTTCCTTAAAAAAAATAAATGTGACGTGTCCCTATGTTAATAACGTTCACTAATTGATCGTGTGACATGCCCTTGTGCTTTCTATTCATCATTAATGAAGTTGTACAACTTTTGTTTGAGGAAAAGTATAGCCTTAAGACACTAAAAATGGATCTCACTTTTCAGTTTTCATGGATGAAAATCGATTAAGGATAAAATTGCTCTGAAAAATATATATTAATTCTAAACCCAACATTGACTCTGCTATTCCCACCTACGTAATGCAGTGTTTTCGCATTCCCGGTTCCCTCATTGACTCTATTGAAAAATTGATCCGGCGTTTCTTTTGGGATGAAATGCGACGACAAGCAGAAAATTCATTGGAAAAAATGGGACATCTGCACAATGCCTAAAGATATGGGGGGCCTCGGTTTTCGTGATCTGGATGCCTTTAATTTGGCCCTAATTGCAAAACAAGCTTGGAGAGTTCTCAAACTACGGATTCATTGGTGAGCAAGGTCCTCTCGGCCAAATATTTCAACAACAGTAATATTTTGGACGCCAATCTTGGATCTAGGCCTTCTTTCCTTTGGCGCAGCTTACTTGAGGGAAGGGACCTCCTGACACAGGGGCTTCGTTGGCGAGTCGGTAATGGTGCTCTTATAAACATTTATTCCGATCCCGGGCTGCCACTACCGGCTTCTTTCCGTGTTACCTCGACCTCCCTTACCGGTAGATGCTAAAGTGGACTCCTCATTAATCCATTCTTGCACACTTGGGATTATGATCTAGTAACCACATCCTTTTACCCACACGAGGCACATGCAATCTTAAGCATCCACTTACTGGCGGAAATCACCGGGACGATATTGTTTGGCACTATGACAAAAAGGGAACTATTACTGTTAAATCGGGCTACACTTCTTGCTCGGCATTTCGATCGAGAGGTTGCATTTCTCCACCGCATCCACTTCCACATCCCCGGATTATATATGGCGCCGTATGTGGAATCTCCCGCTTACCCCCGTCCAACACTTCATCCTGAAAGGCCTACACGATTGCTTAGCTACTAATGCATCACTCAAAAGGCGGAAGTTAAGTGATGGGCGTTGTGCACTTTATGGGCACCACGATGAGGATCTAAAGCACTATTCTTTTATTGCTCGTTCTTAGCAATTGTTTGGAAGACCGTCAACGATGACCCTAGTTGATTCACCACAGGCGGTGAGTTGGGATCTAGCCAGTTTCCTTGACTACCTTTCGAAGGAAGGCAGCACCGAAAAAGTTGTGACAACCATCACCATCTTATGGCATATCTGGAAAGCTCGTTGTGCCTGGCTTTTTGGCAAAAAAGCCTCGAGTGTCGATCGACTTATTTCTGCGCGGAGGAGGAAGCTAAAGAATATATTATGGCTGGAAAATCCCGCTTGGATCACAAGTGCCAAAGAAATGGCCTTCTACTTGGACCCCCATCCGCCGGTGCCTCAAGTTGAACACGGATGCGACCGCTCGGTGAATCCTCCGCCATTGGAGTCATTGCTCGTGATGCCGAAGGCCAAATTCAGCATGCCCTTTCGCAACATATCTTGGGAAACCTCGACGTCGAAACTCTTGAGCTCATGGCCATCCAGCAAGGTCTCTTCACTGCAGCAACCCTCGGAGCTAGGTCCGTGATCATTGAGACGGACTCTCTCTCCCGCATAACACGCTTGGAAGCCCCCTTGAATGACCTATCTTCCCTCATTTGCGCGCCTTGTTGCGGATTTGCTAAGTATAGCGAAGGCCTTCCAGTCTTGTTCTTTTCATTCATTAACGTAATGGCAATATGCCGGCCCATTTATTAGCCCAAGCAGTGTGAGGGGCTTAATTGTTTGGGGCACCTCCCCCCAACAGAAATTGTAAATGCTTGCTTCGCCGATATGGCTTAATAAAATTGCGTTTTCCCTTCAAAAAAAAATTCTAAACCCAACATCATATTGTAACTGTTAGAAATATAAGAATATAAGGACCTAGTTGTATTTATTTTGAACTATTGTACTAAGGCTGTAATTATGTACACATATAAATATGTGTACAAGACATTATGATGCTTAATGAATGTTTTGTTAAAACCCTAGCTGCCGTCTTTTTAACTTGGTATCGGAGCAAGCCAGGTTCGGTGGTATGGCTAACGCCACCATCACTTCCGGCGAGCCAACGCCGCCGGTTGTTTCAGCCCCTACACCCAACACTCAGAGTAGTCCTCTTTTTGGATCTCTATCATCAATCAGTACCAACCCTAGTCTGATTCCTCAAAATTCCTCTGTTAGCACACCCTCTTCAACTCCTACGGTGACCATCTCCAGTCACATGCAGACTCGAGGAATCCCAGATCTAAATGTCTCTCACACCGAACCTCTCTTTTCTGGGTTCTCTCGTGGAGCCTTACGGCCGCTGTCAACATTTATGGTTTCTTCTCTTACACCGAGCCGTCTCGTTGGACCGACTCAAATTGGTGGTCATCTGACTCAGAATTGCACTGTGAAGCTAGATAGGAGTAATTATCTGCTCTGGAAGTCAACAATCCTTCCTATTGTTCGTGGTCACCGTCTAGACGGCTATCTACTTGGAACACAGACTTGCCCATCGCAGTTTATGATATCACCTGTGTATGGAACTGTCACTAACCCAACCTATGATGAATGGTTTGTCACAGATTCTCTGCTTATGGGTTGGTTGATGGCGTCTATGACTGAGCAAGCCCTAACTGAAGTGGTCGGATGTCAATCAAGCCATGAAATCTGGAATACTCTTGAGACCTTGTTCAATAATCGGTCTGAAGCACGCATGCTCGAATACAAAGGAGCTCTAACCCGAACAGACAAAGGGTCCAAGTCGATGGTAGACTATCTTGCCCTGATGAAGTCATACTCCGATGGCCTAGCTGCTGCTGGGTACCCAATTTCTAATGCTGAGCTTATTCTAGCAGCTTTAGGTGGCCTTGGTAAGGATTATGAGTCAGTGATCGTTAATATAACATCAAGGATTGGTTCACTGACCTGGCAAGAGGTGCAGTCCCAGTTGGTGACACATGAGAGGCTGTTAGCTCGTTTCAACCCTTCAATCAACTTGGATGTACCATCACCCACTGCTAATTTGGTTTCCCATAAGTCTGGTTCAGGAAATAGAGGTAATCGGCAAGGTAACTACAATGGTGGTCAAGATTCAGGCAGAGGTCGTGGCTACAGAGGAAACAGAGGAGGTAGAAATAGAGGAGGTGGTAGGTCTAATTTAGGCCCTAGACCAGTGTGCCAAGTTTGTGGCAAGACCGGCCACATAGCTGCAAATTGTTACCACATGTATGATTCCTCTTATACTGGTCCTATTGTTGCTAATAACTCTGGTAATGGTCCCTATCAGAGTTCTAGTCCTAGATCCAATGCTGCCTATGTTGCTTCTACTGAGACAATGATGGATCTTAGCTGGTATGCTGACAGTGGGGCTACCAGTCATGTCTCCAATGATCTTAATAACCTGCATCTGAGTTCTGGGTATGAAGGGTCTGATTCTCTCTCTGTAGGCAATGGTGAGTCCTTACACATTGCTCATATAGGCCAGTCCACACTTCCCACTAATAGTAACTCACAACTTTCCTTGAATAGTATCCTTCATGTCCCTAGCATCACAAAAAATCTTCTTAGTGTTTCTAAATTAACTGCAGATAATGCTGTTTTTCTTGAATTTCAATCTGATTCTTGTTTTGTGAAGGATCTAACTACAAAGAGAACTCTTCTGCAAGGCACTCTTAGAAATGGTCTCTATCAAATGTCAATTCCAGCCTGTTTGAGCTCTTCCACATCTAAAGATTCTGAAGTTGTGTCTCCATCAACTCAACATTCTGAAGTTTTATCTTGTTCTAGTGTTCCCAAGTCTTGTACTAGTCTAGTAGTCTAGTAGGTCTTTTCTTTCCAATCAAAACAAAGCCACTTTTTTAGCATAGAAGGCTAGGTCACCCTCTGTGCAGGGTTCTAAATCAAGTTCTCAGAGTCTGTAATGAATCTTTTGTGATTAATGAAAATTTATCTTTCTGTGAAGCATGTTGTCTTGGTAAACATCATTCTTTACCTTATTCTCACTCCACTTCTAAGACCACTGCTCCTTTTGATCTGGTACACTCAGATCTCTGGGGGCCTTCACCTGTTCACTCATCCACTGGATACACATATTATATACACTTTCTTGATGACTTTACCAGATTCACTTGGATCTTTCCCTTAAAAACTAAATCTGATGCTGTTACTGCCTTTAGACACTTTAAAGTTCAAGTTGAAACACAGTTTAAAAGCAAGATTAAATGTCTGCAAACAGACTGGGGGGGAGAATTTAGGATTTTTGAACCTTTGATCAAAGACTTTGGAATCCAGTTTAGACATTCCTGTCCTCATGCCCATGGCCAAAATGGCAAGCGCGAAAAGAAACACAGATCTATTGTGGAGATGGGGTTAACTCTCTAGCTCAGAGCTTCCTACCACTCAAATTCAAAGGGAAGCATTCTCACACTGTTAGACTCATCAACTATCTTCCAACTCCAATCCTGTCCCATAAATCTCCTTTTGAATGTTTGTTTGGAAAGGTTCCTAATTATACAATGTTGAAAGTGTTTGGTTGTGCCTCCTATCCTTATCTCAGACCCTATCACACTAGGAAGTTTCAATTTCATACTAAAAAATGTACTCACCTTGGTCTAAGTCCCTGTCATAAAGGGTATTTATGTCTGAGTCCTACTGGTAGACTTTACATCTCAAGAGATGTTATTTTTGATGAACATAGTTTTCCTTATTCCAAGTCCGGTACTTCCCCAACTATCACTTCAAGTTCCACTACTTCTACTGTTGCTGATTCCATAATATCTCTTCCTGTTTCTCCCAACAAATCTTCTGACTCACCTAACCAACTGGCAGTTGAAACCACTTCTTCCTCTCATAGGTTGCAACCATCTGATAATTTTGTCTGTTCTTCCTCCAGCAAAACACCTTCTCCTGTTGCTACCTCTCCTGATCATCCTCATTTCAGTCCTTCTCCTGGAGAATCAAGATCTGACTCTTCCAATCCTACTAGTCCTGTGACCAGTCCTGTCATCCAACATGAGTCTAGCTCTTCCTCTCTTGTTAGTTCCTCACCTTCTCCTCAGTCTACTTCCAATACCTCTGTTTTAAACCAACACCCCATGCAAACCAGGTCCAAATGTGGTATCTTCAAAACAAAAACTTTTTCCTATCTTGCCACCTCTAATCCTTCTGTGCACTCACCAGAACCTACTAAGGTGTCTGAGGCCCTAAGTCACCCATCTTGGATGCAGGCTATGAAAGATGAATATGAAGCCTTAATGAGAAACCACACATGGGACTTAGTTCCTAGATCCCAAGCTCACAATGTGGTGGCCAATAGATGGGTTTATAAATTCAAGTTGAATCCAGATGGGTCTGTCAACATGTATAAGGCTCGATTGGTAGTTAAAGGCTTCAATCAAACACCTGGTGTGGACTACTCAGATACTTTTAGTCCTGTTGCTAGAGCCTCCACTATCAGGATCATCTTGGCTATAGCCACTGCCTTGGATTGGTCAATTAGACAAGTAGATATTAATAATGCTTTCCTTAATGGAACATTATATGAGTCTGTCTTCATGGAACAGCCAGAAGGTTTTGTTGATAAGCTCAGGCCTGGACATGTTTGTCACTTGAAGAAAGCCATTTATGGCCTAAAACAGGCCCCTAGAGCCTGGTTTGATGAGTTAAGAAAACAGATGCTTGTGTGGAACTTTGTTCAGTCCAAATCTGACCCTTCTCTGTTTGTTCTTCACACTGGTAACATCATTATGTATGTCCTTGTGTATGGTGATGACATACTAATCATTGGTAATAATGTTCTCAGAATCAAACAGTTTGTTGATAACTTGAATTCCATATTTGCTCTCAAAGATCTAGGTCATCTGCATCATTTTCTGGGGGTTCAGGCTGTTAGAAATCAAAATGGTTTGTTTTTGTCTCAACATGTTTATGCATAGTAGCTGCTACAAAAACTGGGATTGGAGAACTTAAAACCATGTCCCACTCCTATGGTTGTGACATCAAAGGTGCCTCCTTCCACAGAGCTTATGCAAAATCCAACTTTATACAGAAGTACAGTTGGAGCCTTACATCACCTGACCTTTACCAGACCTGATCTGGCCTATGCAGTCAACTCTTTGAGCCAACACATGCAAGCACCCACTGTTTCTCACTGGCAACAAGTCAAGCATCTTCTCAGATATGTGAAAGGTACTGTCTATCATGGCTTACTGTTTAAATCTGGTCAACCTCTGCAAATTCATTCCTTTAGTGATGCTGACTGGGCTTGTGACAAAGAAGACAGGAGATCCATAGCAGCTTATTGTATTTTTCTAGCAGGTTACCTGGTTTCTTGGTCTTCCAAGAAGCAACATGTGGTTTCCAGATCATCAACAGAGTCTGAATACAGGGCTCTTGCTAATGCAGCCTCTGAAACACAATGGCTGCTTAATGTTTTGTCTGAACTCAAACTTAGACCAGCAGCTGTACCTATTCTGTGGACTTAGGAGCAGGTTCTCTTGCTCACAATCCTGTTATGAATTCCAGAATCAAGCATGTTGAGTTGGATGCACATTTTGTAAGAGAAAAAGTGATGCAGGGGTCTATGAAGGTCCAATACATTCCCTCATGTGATCAAGTAGCTGACTCCTTGACCAAACCTCTCAGCTCCACCTTGTTTATCCTCTTCAGAAGCAATCTGAATGTAGTCAATACCCCATTCAATTTGAGGGGGGCTGTTAGAAATATAAGAATATAAGGACCTAGTTGTATTTATTTTGAACTATTGTACAAAGGCTGTAATTATGTACACATATAAATATGTGTACAAGACATTATGATGCTTAATGAATGTTTTGTTAAAACCCTAGCTGCCGTCTTTTTAACTGTAACCGTGAGTGTTTCTATTTAATATCTATCATGTATTTGTGAGAAGTTTAGCGCTAGTATATATCGAGCTTCTAATACCATTTTAACGTTAATATTAGAGAAGCTAATATGGTATGTTTCTTAACCGTGAATGGAATGACATTAAATGATTTTTCATTGCATTCCAATAATTCTGAATGATTATAAGATAATAAAATTAAATTAAATTTTATTTCAATGAAATGAAAATGATAATTTTAATTACCTCTAAAATTGAATGAAATGAGGCCGAATGGAATTAAAATCGACAAAACATTTGGGTGGTGGGTAAGATTAATGTGAGGTTGTGCGGGTGGTGAGGTGGGGGTGGGGTGAAGTTGGGTAGGTGGTGGGGATGATAGGGTGGGATAATGTGGGTAGGATAGTATGGGTATATGGTAGGGTGGGGTGATGATGTGTGGTATGGTGTGGTATGGTAGGGTATGATGGGTGGGATAAGGTATGGTAAGGTGGGGTGGGGTGTGGTATTGTAATATGGGATAGGGTAGGGTGGGGGTATGGCAAGGTAATGTATGATAGGGTAAGATAGAATGGGTGTGGTATGGTACGGTAGGGTAGGATGAGGTGAGGTGTGGTTGGAATGATAATGTATGGTACAATGGGGTGGGGTATGGTGAGGTGGGTTGGGATAAGGTAGGGTAGGGTGGGTGAGGGTACGGTAAGGTAGGGAATGGTAGGGTGGGGTATGGTGAGTTGGGTTGGGATAAGGTAGGGTAGGGTGGGTGAGGGCACGGTAAGGTAGGGAATGGTAGGGTGGGGTGGATAAAGTATGGTATGGTGGGATGTGGTATGGTATGGTATGGTGAGGTAAGGTAGGTTCGTGTGGGTGTGGTAGGGTCGGTGGTGGATGGGGTGAGGTGGTGTAGCGTAGGTTATGTAGGGTTTGGTTAAGTATAGTAAGGTATGTAAGGTAGGGTAGTGTGGTAATGTAAGGTGGATATGGTAAGGTGATCTAGGGTTGGGTAGGTTGGTGGTAGAGCTACCCACCCTACCATTTCCACCATATCCTACCCTACCCCACCCACTCAACCTTAATTCATTACCGCGTCCAATTCATTACTCATGCAATGTGTCATCTTTTATATAATTTGTTTCATTCCATTCTTTCATACAATCCAAACGCAGTAATGAAATGAGTTTATTACATTCCATTTCTATGACTTTATTCCATTCTGTTCTATTCATGCGTAACAAACATGCCAATAGAGTTAGTGACATGATGCCTCTTATAGGGTAGTGTGACGTCCCCTTCCAGACACCGTGTTTTTATCCAGGTAAGATAAAAACAGAACATATATAAGTTAATATTTAAATCAATTATATACGTAAGTCTTATGTAATTACATAAGAGTTAAAGCGGAAATGAAAAAACATGGGAGAAATCTTAAACGACCAACAACGTGGTACCAACTAAAGAAATGTAAATGATGTTCCTAACAATATTTAACTGAAAGAAAGTCTAAACATTATTACAACGCTCCAAATGAAAGATCTAAAAGTCTAATTAACAGAACAAAAGTATCATCATCTCATCTCACGAAACATCAAAAGAAAACAGTAAATAGAACACCCACACGCCGCCACAAGCTTACTTCTCATAATAGACATCTTCATCAAAGTAACCTACATCACATTCTCGCAATGAGAACAATATATAAAGGGTGAGTACAACAACACTCAGTAAAGGGAGTACCATGTTTAACATTAGCAACCAAATAGACAAGTTTATCAATCAACAATAACATCCCCGTTACTTTCTAACATGTATGTATAGTAACACTCCCATCAACTAGTCTATTGAGAAATAATGTTAATTATCTAACTTCCCATTAGCTTTAATCTTTTGGAAGAGATGGTAGTTCAACATGGTATCAGAGCAGAAGATCTTATATTCAAACCCTGCTCCAAGCAAATTCCCAAAAAAAAACAATTATACTTATAAGTGTTGGGCCTATCTCCCTTCTTATAGGTCTACACGAGCCTCTCTCCCTACTTATAAGTGCTCATGTCTACATGGGCCTCTCTCCCTTTTTATAGGCTAACACTTGAGGGGCGTAGTGAGATATAATGTTATATGTTAATTATCTTATAGGCCCACACTTGATGGAATGTATTGAGATATAATGTTATATTAATTATTTAACTTCCATCAGATTAAGCTTTTGGAAAAGATGGTAGTTCAACATTGTCTTTTGTGAGAGATAATACGTAGTTCAACATGGTCTAAATAGTAAACCCAACCAAACAAGAGATAAGTTGCACACTGTGATATCCCACATTGAAAGTGGAGGAAGATAATCACCACCATATAAGTGTGAGGCGTAAATGTCTTGTTAACTCGAGTTATCCCTTTTAGATCAAGAGATGACGGTGGTCTAAGCAGTTGACCGGACCATTTATGACTCATTTAACGCTACCAGACCCGGGTCTGAGGGCGTTATAGAATGATATTCAGAGCCGACTATCAGACGTATCTAAGTGTCACATGCCACCTCGAGACGAACCTAAGTGCCACATGTCACCTATAGAGTCATCTCTGTAGAGGCGAATTGGGACAAGTCCACAGGGACAAGTCTTGGCCGTCCTGGCGAGGACGCCAGTCCCTTATAAGGGGGGATAATATATCTCACATTGGAAGTGGGGGAAGCACATCACTACCATATAAGTGTGAGACATAAAAGTCTTGTTAACTCGGGTTAGCCCTTTTATACCAAACGAAGACGGAATTGGGACAAGTCCACAGGGACAAGTCTTAGCCGTCCTGGCGAGGACGCAAGTCCCTTATAAGAGGGGATAATATATCTCACATTGGAAGTGAGGGAAGCACATCACTATCATATAAGTGTGAGACATAAAAGTCTTGTTAACTCGGGTTAGCCCTTTTATACCAAACGAAGACGGCGGTCTAAGCAGTTGACCGGATCATTTAAGACTCATTTAGCGCTACCAGGTCCGGAGTCTGGTGACGTTACACACACAACTCCGATGACACTTTGCCCTCAAGGATTTATTTCTCTTTCTAGTGTCTTAAATCTCTTAGAAGCAGACGTTTGGTTGAGAAAAATCGAGGAAAAGTGAAAAAATACATTTAGAAAGAATAAATTCTCGACATGTGTTTGGAATCTGAGAGAAAGATCTTGGAATAGAAATGATTATCTTTTTTTTTTTAAATGAGAATTGATAATAAAATAATATAATTTATTCTCACCATGATGACACTTTGCCCTCAAGGATTTATTTCTCTTTCTAGTGTCTTAAATCTCTTAACGTAACTTTTTCTGTTTTACAGCTACATGTGATTCCCCTTACACGATAGATATTATATTTAGGGTTTCAGGGGTATAATAAGAATACTGATATATATGATTGCCATTAGAAGACATTTCGCCTACTTTTGGTTGACTTTCTCCAAAATTCTGTTTGGAAAATCAAGCAACTTCTTCTTTTTTTTTCTTTAATTTTTTTATTTATTTTAATGTGTGTATTTTACCGTCCAGATTAAAGCGTGTGCTTCCCCGGCCGTTGATAACTCAATAATGGTTGTGTCTTTATTTAATTTCCAATGTCTATTTAGTTTGTATTTTCTTATTTATTTATTAGATCCATCACTTTGATGGTGTGGTGATTGTTTTATGAGTTTGTATCCTGTAATAAAATAACACTTATTCGATCCGGGGTGAACTCCGGAATAGTCGGACCAATGTGGTTCCGGATATCGGAGAATTTAAGCTAAAAAAAAAAAAAAATACTCCCTTCATTTTTTTATATGTCGCAGAGAGAAGAGTCACACAAATTAAAAAAGTAGTTTATATGTCTAAAATATAGAATTGAAAATATATTTTTTTATTGGAGATGTAAATAATTTGTTGTTAAAGGAGTTTTTAGTATTGGAAATGTATTTTTTTATTGGATATATAAATACTTTATTGGTAAAGAATGAAAAAAATAATAAATGATTCACTGAAAATGTAAAATGACAAATAAATAAAAACATAAAAAATTCTGAAATGTGACAGATAAAAAAACGGAAAAAGTAACACTTCTTCGAGAAAAAATGTAGAGGAATGATACTAGTAGAATGGTCGTTTTATAACGACTGAGCTGACACATTTGAATATATAATTGATAATGACGTATAATCATTAATCATATGATGTAGGCCATTACAATCAATTGTGCAAATTTGTATTGTGTACTAGTATCGTCACCCAAAAGTGAATTGCATACCCAAAAACACTGAGCTGACAGTAATGTTATTGTCACAACAACATCGACATAAACTTTTACATTATATATTGTTAATGATGATACTTATATCATTTAAAATGTCATACATCATGATCAATAATATAAAATTATATTATAACATTTGTTGCGAAAGTAATATCATTCCTGATTAAATAATTGACAAGAGGGAAAACAGTACACTTCTCTTCTACTTTACTGATCATTGATGGAAAAAACAAATGTGAGTGAACTAATCCAACTTTAGGAAGAAAAGTTGGAGTAACCCTAGAAGAAAATACCCAATCTTACTTCCTATAAAACCATGGTCTTCTCCACAATCATTTTCCATTAGCAGTTGGCAATAAATAATAACTTTATTTTTTCTTCTTCTTCTTCATCAATTAAACAAGAAACCATATAGTCAAAGTTGATAGCCCAACAAGTCAAATGGGTAGAGCCCCTTGCTGTGATAAAGCTAATGTGAAGAAAGGTCCTTGGTCTCCTGAAGAAGATGCTACTCTTAAAGATTATATTGAGAAAAATGGTACTGGTGGCAATTGGATTGCTCTTCCTCAAAAGATTGGTATATTCATTTCTTGATCTTGTTTTCTCATTTTTCCATTTTTTTGTTTGTTCTTAAGTTACTTATCTATGTATATTAATCTGAAAAATGATGTTGCTACTACAAATGTTACAATAAAATCTCTCAATAAGAGTTGCAAAAACATCTCAAAGTATCATGGCCGGTGTAGCAAAAACCGATGCGATGCTTTGCTATGCTCGCCTTTGCCATGTTTCGGCATTATTTGATATGCCCTGTGACATCTTGCTATGTTTTGCTATGCTTGTTGTGACCGACATCCGAGTTATTTCGTTGTGGTAGTAGCAGAAGTCTATAAATTAATTAATCTGGTTAATTTAATTTGTAATCTCTCACTAAAAATTCTCTTAAAGTAGGGATTAAAATTCTCTCCTCTTTCCTGAGAGCTGTTGATTATTGACTAGAAATGTTTTTTTTTTTTTTCCTCCAAAATTTATTCTATTCTTTTACATATATATATGTATAACATGATCCATACATAATAATATATATAGGGATAAAGAGGTGTGGAAAAAGTTGTAGACTCAGATGGCTGAATTATCTTCGACCAAACATCAAGCATGGTGGATTCACTGAAGAAGAAGACAATATCATCTGCAGTCTCTATATTAGTATTGGGAGCAGGTATAATTTTTTTTAAATTAATTTACAATTCATTTGCTATGAAATTTAACCCAAAACCCTTGTCCTTTAGCTTTTGTCAATTATTCTTTATTTCTTTCTTTTTTTTTTTTTCCTTGCATCATATCTGTCCACTACTCCATTTTAGATCTAGGGTTTTCTTTTTATAGATCATGTTATATGATTCCACAAGCCATTAATTGTTGCATAATTAAGGAGGACACTGGATATTTTATATTAATTATATGGTGTGATGTGTAAAAAGACATCATGCATATCTGGATATTTTCTTTGAATTCTGCAACATTGATTATATTTATATAATTAAATGTTTTGTTTGTGTAATAAATATAATTAGGTGGTCAATAATTGCTGCCCAGTTACCTGGAAGAACAGACAATGATATCAAGAACTACTGGAATACAAGATTGAAGAAAAAATTGCTAGGAAGAAGAAAACAATCTCGTATGAATCGAATGTCTTCATCATTGTTTTCAGAGAATGAGCAAGGAATTGGTAATAATAATGATCAAGAAGAAGAAGAAGAAAACCCTTTCTTACAAAATCTAAGCAGTTCAGCCCTTGAAAGACTTCAACTCCACATGCAACTTCAAAATCTCCAAAACCCTCTTTCTAATTTCTACACCAATCCTTCACTTTGGCCCAATTTTCATAATCTCCTCCAAGAAAAAATGCTTGAGAATATCCCAACAATGCAAAAGATCCCATCACCTATTATTCTTCCTAATCATCATGTTCAATTACTCGAAAACTCGGCTAATGGGACGTTATTATCATCGTCGTCCTCGTCCCAAGCTAATGATTTGATGTATGATGGAGTAGTAAAAGATTATGCGACTAATAATGTGAGTGAGAAAGTTAATGTTGATTCAGGGATTCAGACATTAATGAAACAAGTTGATCATAGTGAAGGTGTTGGTATTGAAACCTTGGAAAATCAGATGGCTGAATTTGATTCTTGTCTGAAACAAATGGATGAGGGTAATAACTCAAGGGAAGGCATCACATGGTGGTCATCAAATGATATTATTGAAAGCAATTCGACTTCGTCTAATTCGTGGGAATCTGCTTCTTTTCTTCTTCAATCTGATGAAATGTACCATGATTCTACACTATGGTACAACAATATGTAGAGACGAACAAAGTGTACAGAATACAAACAAAGTAAACTTACTTTGCATAAAATAAGAGTATACTTTATGGAAAAGTAAATTTACTTTCTGTGTAGATCTATACACTTTTTGTGTCATTTTTCTCTGTGTCTATCTTGGAAGAAGATTGTGTAGATGTATATACTTATTTAATTTGGTTAATTCGATCTGGTGTTTAAGAGGTTGGACTTCATTTTGTGGTACAGAAGATTTGATCCGGTTTGTTAGTTGTAATGAATGTGTTTTTGACTAGCAGGGTTGAAAACATACGGATGTATTCACGTTTTTCCCTTTTCTATTAACAGCAGATCGATGTATTTGCATTTGTTCTCAAATCTACCGTAAGCCAAGGGCGGACCTATTAACGTGAAGGGTATTCGGGAAATTATTATTTTTTTTTTTTTTAGTATTAAAACGATATAGTTTAATTTGTAGTCAAAATATGTCGTTATGTCGTTAAAATATATAGTTGTAGGCTCCGGTGATCCTATTGAAAAAAATTCCTAGATCCGCCACTACTGTAAGCATTAATGGAATAATTCCCTCTTAATTTTCAGCATCTTGCTGATTCTCTTACTGATAAATTTATTTGCTGTTTAAGAAAATTAGGTATATTTAATTTCGAGGGCGAAACTCTTTTAAAAGAGGGATGATGTATTGACATGAATCACCATTAAAGGTATTTTTGTCCCTCTAAGAAAGCCCCCCACCGGCTCAGTGGTGTTGTGCCGCAACTGCACGCACTGAACTTGGAGCCTGGGGTATATATATATATATATATATATATATATATATATATATATATATATAAAAGCCACACTTACTATACAGAATTCAAGTTCATTTCCAATGTTTTTCAAACCCTAGCTAGCTGCCGAGTCTGTGATTTTATCTCTCGTTTTTTCACTCAAAATCACCATAAAACTCGTCTATGACTATATATATATTTTCATCTTTTAATCTTGGGAGGCCAAGTGCTAGCATTAACCATTGAAGAAGAAGGCCAAGCCCTTTGGTAATAAAACTTCGTTTTTTCATCTCCTTTTGTGTTTTAGGAAGTCTGGTAGAATGTCTTGCAAGTTTCCTTCAATTCCTTGTAGCTAGGTTTAGCTTCCTTTTAATGTATACTTTAGTTTTTCTAGGGAGTTCTTCTAATTCAGCCCTCTAATTCTGTGAGCTTTTGGAGCAAGGATTTAATTTAAGAGGTAAGGAAACGTAACTGAGGGCTAATTTAAGCGTTTTCATCATTTTTAGCTTTAATTTCGCACTTCAATTACTTGAGAATTCGGGTTGGTATCAGCACCGGAGAGCTGGAACATGTTGCTGTGAGGTTTTGGGTGACTCACCCACCGGCCTGTGGTGGCTTTGGCCCCATCAACCTCAAATAGCCCAGTCATCAGCATACAGTCAACATCTAGTTGTGTTTTTGGGACATTATTTTTCAGTAAGCTGAATTCTTTGAGTACAGTGATTTTGCTTAAAATTGTAACCGGGTAGTCAAATGATTCGAGTTAGGAAATTGTACAGAAACAAATAGGTTTTTGTATAAACTTGAACTGAACTCTTTGAGAGAGCTGCCTACGTATCCAATTCAAGTATCGAATCGGAATCAAGTCCCCTCCGTAGTTCAGATTTCACCTTTTATACCTCTAGATCGTGATGATAACCTCCCCTGCCATAATGGGGAGTTATCATCGGTTCTCTTGAGTACTGTAATACGTGAGACTTTATCTACGTTGTAAACGGTTACGTCCCTATCGCTGACAGTTATTTGGTCGTTCTGCTCAGAATGGAGCAGAGTCCTGCTCTGCTAGTTCTTCTCAGAAGTTATTTTCTGCTCAGGGCCTGGGGGAGTTCTGCTCAGCATCCATAATAATAATGATAGTGAGATGGGCCTGGCCCAACAGTATATAACCCGGTCCGGAGGGCCCATACATTGTTATAATTCATTTAATTTATGTACAAGTACAAATCATGACATTAAGTTTTGCTTATGCATGTGCAATTAGTTGGTTTTTGGTTAACTATTGGTATAATACAATTTATTATGAATTCTCGAGAGTCATCAACATCCTAAATTCATACCCTATATATGTTGGAGAGGTCATTTTAGTCTTAGGGATATGATAGTAGTAGCAGTAGAGTTCCCATATTAGTTTGAAAACGAATAAGTAGTGCAGATTTATGGTTAAATAGTTGCTTATCTAAATGGGAGATTAATGTCATCCTCTTATATAATTAAAGTGTCTTTAACTCCTAGGAACTGGGAGTAAAGAGAAGCACTTAAGCATTGTGTGTTATCCCATGATTATTTATGTCTAAAAGAAGAGATTTAGAAAGCTTCATTTTTGGTTCTTGAGTGGCATGAGCGATCAATTTCTTGCTCTGAATTGAACTTTTAAATGTTGATAAGTTTTTAATAATATGTCTTTTTTTTAGACCAGACAAGTACTATATGTTCATTATAACCATATTTTTATATTTTGGTAACTACTAGTATTATATTTAAATGTTTTAGATCAGACGTGATACTATTGAACCTTCGACTACATCTGTTACTGTTACCGTGTTATTGTAAACGCTGCGATGAGTTCGGATTTCAAAAACTACGTCGAAAGGGTATCATATGAGATATCAAAATGAAGAGAGAAAAAAATATGAACTTTGGTGAAAGAATTTTGATGATCGGTGTTTTAAATCAAAAGTTACGGCTGATGAATAAATTTACCTCTAGGTGTGTATTGTATACGTATCAGATACAGTGTCTTGCAACATCCCATAAAGCTTCCCACTGTCCCATCTAACCTAAAGGCCTCTCAGTGCCCTGCCAGTAAAACATCATGGATGTTGTAAATCGAAGGATGTGACTTTGTGGTTCAGTGTGTAAAGGATTGCCTGAATACCTATTATTACAAAGAAAAATCGACCATTTACGAAATCAAATTCCTAGTCTCAACTCAAAAACAAGATTGTCAAAAGCAAGATTGTCGTTACAATTCTCACATTACTTTAGTATTGAACTATGCCTTAGAGTCTCATACGCTCCGCTTAATACAAATATTTTTTCGCCTTTCAAAATTTACGTCGGAAGGGTATCGTATAAGATCTCAAAATAAAGAGAAAAAAAAAGAATTTTGGTGAATTTTTTTTGATGATCGGAGTTCTAAATCAAAAGTTACGGTTGTTTAAAAAATGAAGAAACAACAGATTGAACCAAATAGAGGGAAAAATAAAATAAAAGGAAGCAACGGATCAAATGATGTCCGTTGAATTATGAGCTAATGTCCGATTGAAAAAAAGAAGCCGGCGCGTGTTTTTTTTATAGTATGTAAGATTATTTTGGTCCGTCAGAAATTATTTTGTTCTTTTTAAATTTTTTTAATCGTGTGTTTTGTTTATTTATTTTATATTAAAAAATAGATTTTGAAATCATTCTTTAAAAAAAAAAAAAAATTTGGCGTGTGTACCCAACGACATTTTCCTATTTCTAAAAAAAATTTATAATCTTTTCCTCAAAAAAAAATTGTTAAAAACTTGAGATTCACGCATTTTCAGTTAATTTGTTTTGATACGATGGATTGCTTTGCTTTGTGGATAATTGGTTTGTTTCAAAATATAAGCTATCATTTTAGATTTGTCTCATTCATTTTATGTACAAATGCAATATTTATTACTTATTTCTTTATTTTATTTTTAATTTATTATCAATTCAACAATCATTTTTAGTTACTTAGAAATATTGCATTAATGATAGTTAAAGAGCATTTTAAACATTGACTTTCAAATTTTTAACATTCAACTATTTTTTAATCGTGTGGCGGCTTTAGCATGACTTATATCCACAATGGCGGCTGGCGTGAGGTAGTATGGATAAAGATACGTTCCAAGATAAAAATTAAAATTTTATTTTAAAATCAGCTAAGTGCTATATTACGGGAAGTTATTGTGTGGTGAGGGAATTTGAAGGTGAAGTGACGATAAAACGATCAGAACTACACAGTTTAAATACAAAATAAAACTGTGTGTTTTGGGGGTTTGCCACACGGTGTCTCCGCACCTTGCGGAGACACCACACAATAATAAGTTTCCATATATAACTGTGAGAAGTGTTGACATGTTTCAGTCTCGTCACCGTGCGGAGACACCATACAATAATAAGTTTCCATATATAACTGTGAGAAGTGTTGACACGTTTCAGTCTCGTCACCTAATTTTATCCAACTTTTATCAATTTTATTAGTCATCTTAAAAGTCGCAGAGTATTATCCATTATTACCTTCTAAAAAAACAAAAATAAAAACGCATATCTCTCTCAGTCGTTCCTTTAAAAAAGAAAAACCGCAATACTAATCTAAACCCCTTTTAGGCTTTAGCTTATTTTCTGTATTTTTTCTTACCTGTTCACTGGACTGAATTTCATCGCCGTCTCGAAAAATTTATCGGGCTGAGGTAATTATTATTATTTTTTTCGTTTGTGCATTTAGGAAATTTGATAATTTTACAGGCAACCTTTAGCAACTGTGATTGATGATCAGTATTTGATGTTTTCTTGTTAATTTTTTTTTTTCTCAAGCTCTAGTTAGTAGTTCTGGGACTATAATTTTATTCAAAAGAGACTTTAAATTCCTGTATTATATGCATCACGTTTTACTCCATCAGGGGCCAGATCAATTTTTTATGATGTTCCATTTGACTGAAATTTTCATTTGATGATTATGGCTTTTTTCTATTCGCTCAAGGTTGGGTGCTTATTCTGCTGTCATGAAAATGAAGGCTGGGATTTTGCTAGCATTTCTCTGCTTGAATTTCGTATCCAATATTGCGGTAAAGTAGTTATCTTTTTCATTATTCCTACACTGCGCTTACTTGTAGTTGGACACAATGCTTGTGCACCAGAATGAATCAATTTTAAGTGTAAGGGATAAAAGACTCTTTTAGTCCCTTTTGTTTTCACAGATTTTAGCATTTCTATCACCAATGTTTCATCTTACTACCTTTTCAGCCTGGAGGTCATCTTATCACTTTTATCTTTCATCTATGCAAAAAAATTATTTACCTTTTCAGCCTATTTTCACCTCATATCAAGTATTTATTGGTTGAAGCATTTCGTCATTCAATTCTGGTTGTTTGACAAGTGACACTTCGACTCAAAATGTAAAAAAATTACGTAGATGATGGGTTAAAGTGTCGAGATGAAATGTTTGGGATAGAAACAAAAAAAATTGTGAAACAAAAGTGACCAAAAGTGTCCTTATCCGATCTCTGTCATACGTGGAATATCGATTTAATTGTACGAGGAAACAGATCGCTGCAGGTCCGCCAACTTGTCCAGCAGATGTTGGCGAAGAATGTGCCAGTAGTACAGATGAATGGAAAGGGGAATTCTTCCCTGAAATTCCTAAGATCAAATATGAGGTATCTTGAAATATATTTTTGTTGGTTGGTGCAAACGTTTAACCTTGTTTGAATATAGTATTTGTTACCTGTTGTCAATTTTGCAGGGACCTTCTAGCAAGAATCCACTGGCATTTAAGTGGTACAATGCAGATGAGGTTATCCTTGGAAAAAAAATGAAGGTTCGTACCTGATAATTTTTTTACAATATTTCCCATCCTGTTTTACATAGCTACTAATCTTAGCAATTGTTATTTCTTTACTATACATAGGATTGGATGAGGTTTAGTGTTGCGTTTTGGCACACATTTCGTGGGTCAGGAGCCGACCCGTTCGGTGCACCAACAAAGATGTGGCCATGGGAGGATGGTACCAATTCTCTGGCCATGGCTAAAAGAAGAAGTAAGATAGTTGTTAAATGTTTTCCATCGACGACATGTCAAGAAAATTCTGGTCCAATTCTTCAGACGTGTTCTCTAATGTCTTTTCGTTTTCTTTCCCCTGGTATAATTGTTTTATATGACAGTGAGAGCTAACTTTGAGTTCCTGGAAAAGATTGGGGTGGACTTGTGGTGTTTTCATGATAGAGATATTGCTCCAGATGGTAAAACAATAGAGGTTAGTATGTTTCTTATCTTTTTTCACATGTCTATAACTTTGGAAGTTCATAAAGTAATATAAAGCGCAACGGATGTTTTGATTTGTTTATAAGCTCAATCTTTAGTATTACGATTTGTTGGCCCGATTTTATTGGTGATTACCATCGGCTTCAGTTTTCGGCATTGTTCATCATTCTTCACTGTTCCTGCAGCAACATTTTTTCTTGGTCTGTTAACTTTTAGATCATTTGAATTTAACTCGTTATGATTTGGTGCAGGAATCAAATGCTAATTTGGATGAAGTTGTAGCTCTTGCCAGAGACCTACAGGTAATTTTACAGTAGTTTTGGCATATAAAAGTATCTTGCTTGCAGATTTCCAGGAATAATAATGCATTAACTTAACGTCCATTCTGTCTATTCTCTCTCTGTTTGTTTATTGTATCGAGGTTATCAATTAAATTCCAGTCTCATCAATTTATAGGGCTCATTACTGTTTTTACTTCTAGTATCCTGATTGCTTGTGGTTGCCAGGGAACAAAAATCCATCCTTTATGGGGCACAGCACAGTTGTTCTTGCATCCTCGTTACATGCACGGTGCAGCTACCAGGTCTTATTTTTCTCCTTAATTGACAGGATACCTATTTTGGATATCGGTCTGTGATTTTGGTGGCTGATCTTTTGGCCTTTTTCTTGATTTCAGTCCCGATTTAGGCGTATATGCTTATGCTGCAGCACAGGTCAAGAAAGCCATAGAGGTAGGTTATTTTTCTTTGGTCATATTGATCCTTGAAAATGTAGACGATCTTTTTCCCCACTGCTGTTTTCTCCTTTGTTTTGATGGTAGGATTAAGTAAGTAGCTAGCGAGTAGGGGACGGAACTCGTATGTAATCCCATTACGACTACCAACACACATTGTACTGTTTTAGCACTTCTATTTTCTTGTGTGGTAGTGTGTATGATTGTTTAATGTAATTGTTCGTTACAGGTGACACATTATCTTGGCGGAGAAAACTACGTCTTCTGGGGTGGTAGAGAGGGCTATCAGAGCCTTTTAAACACAGATATGGAAAGAGAACTGAATCACTTGGTAAAAACGAGTTCTTTTTTTATAATAGTGGTTTAAAATGAATTGATTTACCCCTTTAAAAAATGAAGTAGTTTGTTGAATAAATATATTGAAGTAGTTTGTTGGATTTTTTTGCAGGCCAGGTTTTTGGAAGGCGCCGTTGCTTACAAGAAGAAGATTGGTTTCAATGGTAGTTTCAGAGCTTAATGTCCATACATCTAGTTTGTCTATGCTACAACAATTATAATGGTTTTGAGAAACATGATCTGATTTTACAGCATATCATTATATTCCATTTTTTCATTCTAGCTTTTCTCTGTTTTTGTGCTGAATTATTTTTGTATTTTAATCCTGTGTAATCTTTTAATTTGTCTATAATATTATTTTCCACTTTTTCTTTTAGGCACTTTTCTCATTGAGCCCAAGCCTCAAGAGCCGACAAAACATCAGTATGTGTTCCCTGTTTATACTTCATAGCTCATTGACTGCAATTTTCTTGTTGCTACATCTGGTACAATGACAGGTATGATTGGGATGCCGCAACAGCAGCTAATTTCTTGCGTAAATATGGCCTTTTAGGTAAATCCTCCATATCTATACTTTTACTTCTTTATTAAGTTTAAGTAACAATACCTTTTTTTTTCTTTCTAAACATTTATCCTTGCAACTTTTTTTTTGTAGGAGAATTTAAATTGAATATTGAGTGCAATCATGCTACTCTTGCTGGTCACAGGTAATGTAGCTTCTGTTGTAGAATTAGTCACATTATCTATTGTCTTTTTTTATGAACTGTTCACATATTCATCCATCATGTATTTGCATCTTGTATTGTTCAGCTGCCATCATGAACTCGAGACAGCTAGAATCAATGGTTTGCTTGGTAATATTGATGCCAACACCGGCGATCCTCAAACTGGTAACATGATTTTTTAGAAATACCGTTCAGATTACAAATTTGAAACTGAACCCTTTTGACACATTGCGGTTATTAATGAATGCAGGTTGGGATACCGACCAGTTCATGATGGATGTTGGGGAGGCAACTATGGTTATGCTCAGTGTTGTTAAAAATGTGTGTAGATTTTTTTTGCAAGCCTAATTGTAATTGCCTATGAATTAACTCCTAATGGTTTTTTTAATTTTATTTTAAACCTTTGGTTTGCAGGGAGGGTTGGCACCAGGAGGGTTCAATTTTGATGCCAAACTGTGAGCTTTTCCTCTTTTACTCTTCGACTTCCTATATTACTGAACTCACTATATTGTGTGATGTAATTATACATATATGTAACTTAGGCGACGAGAGAGCACAGATGTAGAAGATTTGTTTATTGCCCACATTGGTGGAATGGATACACTGGCTCGAGGTCTAAGAAATGCAGCAAAACTAATTGAAGAAGGTACCTTAGAGGAACTTGTTCGTAAGAGATATGCAAGTTTTGACACAGAAGTTGGTGCCCAAGTCGAGGTAGGGCGGGGCCTCTTTTTGAAGCAATTTTTCATTCTTTGGTTGCTTATATAGTACTATATTATCCCTCACAATGTTGTTGTTTGGCTACTGATTGGTTGGTTGTATATTATATATAATCACAGGCCGGGAAGGCGGATTTCGAATTGTTGGAGAAAAAAGCTAAGGAATGGGGAGAAGCTAAAGTCGGCTCTGGCAAGCAGGTAAAAGCACAATACACAGATTCTCTATTATTCAGACTCAAATGTCATTTTTCATTATTTAGGTGTTTCGAATGCAAAAACACAATCTAAAACCATGTCTAATTTATACTGTCAATGCAAAATAATACACGTAAAAAACACACATGTCTTTGCTTTTGACATGGTTGTTTGTTTTAATGTTTGCAGGAACTAGCAGAGATGATTTTCCAGGCTGCAATATAGGAGGAGGATGAAATAAGGCATCTTAATGTATATAAATAAATCAACTTTCTATAGCAGCCTTAGATCTTTTCCATTGACATTTCTTATTATGAGCTTTGGATCAGTCCCTTATTTTCTTTTTCGACGAGGTTAGGTTTTCGATGAAATAAAAAAAAAAAAAAAAAATTTGAATAATTATTTATATGTTGTTTAGTGTACATTTTTTCCATTCTTTTTCCCCTTCATTCATCATCAGCAACCACAGATGTACAAAAAAAAAAGGAATGATCATCTATATATAGTAAATAAAACCTGGCCATAAACTTGGCCATATATAGTAAAGGAGATGGATGCAGAGAGATAATCACCGCAGATGAAAAATGGCGAAAATGTGCAACAGAAAGAGCCCCTTTCTGTGTGGAGTAATGATTTTGGCAATAACATTGTCATCATCACATGTTGTCCATGGAGGAGGATTCTTTTCCGGCATCAAACAATCATTGTTTCCAACGATTGAGGTGACATTGTTCAATGATGGTGAGGAACCTGTACTCTACATGTGCAAATACTCAAAAAGCCAAAATATGTTTACCCTTCCACCAGGGGGATCCTTTCGGTTCAATTTCACGCAGATAGCGTTTCCAATGAGATGGTGTTACGTGTATGTGAATGAAAATATCCAGGGATTCTTCTGGGCTTATAACGTGAGATTGAGATGCACAAAATGTTTTTGGAGCATAATGAAACATCCTTACTTGTATCGTGGTGATCGTGGTAGATGGGAAAGACAGAAGCTTTATTCTCCTGTGGGTTTTAATATCTCCAGTTTTGTTATCGACACAAATTAATGTTTGTTTGTATTATTTTGATCAAGATGCTGTTCTTCATAGCCGTTGTGAGATGACAAAATTGGTTTCGGCTTTTAGCTTTTGTACTTTGCGGTGGTTTCTTTTTCTTTTCTTTTTTTTTTCTTTTTATTATTATTATTATTATTATTATTATTTTGTGTGACTGTGACACAATAAATTTGTCACAAACATAATTTGTGCAACGAAACCTTTATTGCTGTATTTATATCATATAAAGCATATCACAATAATCTCAGAGAATCTGTTTGGAATTGAATCAAAATCCGGATCAAACAATTCAACCTGACACGAATTTGAGTGCCACCATCTTTGCAAAACCCTTGATTTCTTTGGATTCGTTCTACGATTTTATAGAATCAAAATACATCATTTGATTGGAAAGTTCTTCTATGGTGAGGATATTTGAGGAGTAATATACTTGGTGATTCTGGACCATACGGTTTCAAATCAAATTCAAACTGTGGTCCAGAATCATCCACGTGTATCTACGGTGTAAATGGAGTGACTATGGAAGAATTACCTCATTCGATTATATTGAATATATGCGGAAAGTAGCTGGCGTTTTTGTTTGTTTTGGTTGATAAAAATTTAACAAAAACGTAAGACTAATGAACAAATGTCAAATGTACAATGCTGTATAAAAATATTTTTAAAAAGAAGTCTACAAACAAACCATTGAATCAAACAATTCTTAAACCAATACAAGTATTTCACAAAACATTTTGAATAATATAATTCAAGACATAAACATTATGACATTTTCAACATTCAACTGCAACTTTCTCATCAACCTGAAAATGATATATCCACTCTTTAATATAATCCATTTCATGTATAAGTCGATACGATTAATCATCGTTAATCAAAGTATACGACTTATCGATTGATACGAATTTCATCATGATCAATACTGATAAAAGTATGAAATGATATATGAAAAACTAAACATATGAAGTGGATGTATCAATACCCTCGTCGTTTTATAAAATAAAATAAAAAACCAATGAAGTATTGCATTTGCATCATGATCATGAATCAACCATACCTGTCCATCTTTTTCTCACCATAACGTTTATAAGGATCTTTCATCCTCTCAATCTCAAGTGCACTAAAGATACCATAAGCACTACTATCATCTTCATGCTTTGGATTGATCCTACGATCACCAACATCATTATTATCAGCTGTCGTCTTATCAAGGGCCATTAATTCTTCTCCATATTTGATACTCTGCAGCCTTGTCGCCATCTGCGTCTTGTTTCCACCTTTATTAGCATCATATCTTTTCAACATGTTCACAACTTCCTCCATTGTTGGCCTTTTATCCGGCTCGCCTTGTACGCACAACGCCGCTATATGGATAGCTTGTTTCAGCTGGTTTTCATCAAAGTTCCCTCGTAGTTTCGGGTCCACGAGGTCCCGGTAACTGCCTTCGGCTATAAGCGGCTCGGCCCACTCGGTTATCGTTCTCTTGACACCGCCTGGGAGCTTTTCGATCGGTTTTCGACCGCTAATGACTTCAAGTAAAAGAATGCCAAAGCTGTATACATCACAACTTTCTGATACTTTTCCCCACATAGCATATTCTGGGGCTAAGTATCCCAATGTGCCTTTAACTCGGGTTGTCATGTGGCTTACTCCATCTGGGATTAGCTTTGCAAACCCGAAATCAGCTACCAGTGGCTCGAAATTCGAGTCAAGTAACACATTGCTGGCTTTTATGTCTCTGTGAATTATATGTGGTGTCACCACATGGTGCAAGTACCTATAGTAAACCAAAAAAAAATCAATGTTCAGTAGTCTATGATTCTTGTGCACTGTATGTGTGTTTGATGAAATGCCAAAATTAAAAAAGTGCAAGAGCAAGAAGAAACTTACACCAAGCCTTCAGCAGAGCCCAAGATAATCTTGATCCTCCTTTTCCAATCCAGGAGAACTTCTGCAGAGAATTGACCATGAAGATGAGAAAGAAGACTGAGATTCGGCATGTAATCATAGACAATCATCCTTTGGTCTGAGTCTACACAGTAGCCTCTCAGTCCCAATAGATTTTTGTGTTGAACCCTTCCTAGTACTTCAACTTCAATTGCAAATTCCATCTCTGCTTTTGAAGTTATAGATTTCAATTTCTTCACTGCTATCTGAAATACCAACGATCAACATTTATTCATGCATAATCAATACTAACCTCTGCACTGTGTCAGATATGTATCAGATACAAGACACAACATGTTACCATGCATACAAAAATATCCGTGTGCCATATCGATTTTGACTCAAAATGAATGAAGAAACATATGATGAATAATTAAGAGAACCATTATAAAGAAATTAAAGATACGTTAGTAAAGTGAAGAATGGTTGAGTTTACCTGAAGATTATCAGAGGTTTTACCCCAGTAAACACTTCCAAATCCACCTTCTCCAAGCTTGTTTTCATCACTAAAACCATTAGTCGCAGAATTCAATTCTTTGTACGTAAAAATTCTCCATGTTGTGTTAACAGTACCACCCGTTGGTGACGATCTGCAAAAAGTAAGTTCATCCTCATTATACCAACATTATTAATATCTCGCAGTTTCAACAGAAAAAAAAACCAGTCAATAAAAAATAGTGGTATATTACGTACCCATCATCAATCTTTTCTGAACCACAGCAACTTACAGACGAACCCATATTTTCACTGCTGGAAGATCACAAAATCCAGAGGAGCTGAGGGTGGGGGTGAGGGGGGGCTATTTTGAAGAAAGAAAGGGAGGCTATTTTCAATTGAGCTTCTTCCAAATGGCAATAACTATGCGATATCATACGTAATGCCGTCCCTGCCGGCTGATTCTTACAATCCAGCTAATTGTCTCTTGTGGATTAAACTAATTGTTTTCCATTTTTTCAAAGTTTATTATATAGCTAGCTAGCTTTGGCTTGGTCAATGAAAATGTTTTAAAAACACTGTTTGGAGAAGTAATGAAAATGTACTATTTCTATTCCAACATTGGAATATATTCTTTGTATTGTATTTAAGAAAAAAATGGAAGAAATGAAACGTGTAATACAATGCTAAATACAAAAACATAGATGAAAATTATGCCGCCATTCATTCCATCAAAAACCACTTATGACAAAATTCAGATTACACAGCTGATTAATTAATTAAGCAATGAGTTGATTATACGGATCGAATCGAAGTTGAGCAACAGGAAAATCGAAGCTAGTGAAATTAATTATGTTTTTGATTTCATGCTTCTGATCAACATTACAACTGAATTAATTACTTCTCAATGGTTGGAAATTAATACACATTGTCATAATCACCCATGTGATAACATGTGTTCATTGAGTTTTGCGGTCATTGACCACCATGTAATTTGCCCTTCTCAATTAGTTGTTGGAACCAACTTAAAACTTGTCAAGGTCTTTGTGATCATACCTACCCACCCCGTCATAACCTGCCACCACTCTCCAACCCCGTCATGACTCACCACAACCCACATATCACACCATCCAGCTAACCAAGCCGCCACCAGGGGCAGGGGCAGAGGCATGAATTTTCTTTAGGGGACAACGATTTTTTTGGTTCAATCTTTAGTCTTTGCCCCATTCCCCAGTCAGATGTATGGATGTGAGCTATACTCCGCGAGGAGCCACACAGGCGTATGGCCTTGCCTTGCCATTTTACGCAATGGCTTTCTCTGATAAAGGCTTGCCTTTTCAAGCTCTGCCCAACCTATACGCCTGGTACCGCTGCAGGGCCCAATCACAGTCAAAAGAAGTTGTTGAACTGTATGGGAGCTAATTCTTCAGTATGTAATATATAAAAAAATCTACCATGAGGATTATCAGCAAGAGTTACAATCTCTGCACCAAAAACATCGTCTACACCTGTTGTTCCCAAAATTTATGCCGAACGAGAATGAATACCACACAGAAGAGTCAAGAACAGGCTCCCTAATAGAATGGATTTACCTCAACCGAATCAATTTCCATTGTTGCCTGTCCCTACTTCTTTGTAGGTCGAGTTTCCTGCGTTCGACTTTGAGTTGGATTTTTCGTTTATAATATCCCTGGCGGATCCCCCCAGATGGTACAATCCTGGGGCCAGAAGTTAAATATCGCCAAGAGCCTAAACAAAGGAAAGGTTCTCCTCAGGACTCAGAAGAACCTGTATAATCCTTTTATGTTTGGTTCTTCTTCGTGCTGCCGGGCGATTTGGGATGTAGTTTTCGGCGATGTTATGACTATAGATTCCGTTCCGATATCTGGGCAATATGATCATCAAATTCCATGAACCCTGCCATCCATTGTAGCAGAGCCGTTTCATGAGCGGGGGGCTAGATGTTAAGGGAGTCGTTTCGGCATTCATTGAGAATGTGGACCATGAAGTCCTGAACGCTAGTTGGTTCTCCCCGAAATGCGTTGAGGCGCAACAGTTGACTGGACGTCTAGGGGTAAAGCACAACGCTGGCAAGTCACCTTCAACAGAGCAGTTATCTGCTTCTCGTTTAATCTCTTTGAATACCTCTGACCCTCCACGATTGGCTGCCTCCCGAGGTGTTATATCTCACTCTTGGTCTTCCCGCTTAATTAGTACAAAATTACCGTCCTCGCTTCTTCCGAAGCAGTTCGCCCTCCGGCTCATGTATCTATCTCGAACACAGTTAAGCGAGCAACTGTTGATAAAACCGGAATTTAGTAGTAGGCAGCATCCCCTCTTAGTTTTGAGTCGGCGGAACCATTCTGTAAGTTATATACAGAGGATAAGTGGGTTCGTTAAAAGAGAATGCTTTATATGATCAGATCCAAATCATGTTGTACATGAGCAGGCTCCTGCTTGAAATGAGTGCATGTACATCACACCTCCTACTGTTGTTGCCAAAGCTCCGAGTGAACTGATTTTTTTTTTTGAACATCTCCGAGTGAACCGAAATAGGCCATGTCTGATTTCCGGCTCCTAGGCTTTCCACCCGGTCGATAGATGCGATGAGCCAAGCGCAGGGGACATGGGATTTGACCCGGAACAACGGGTTTGCAGAAATTGAGGCGCCGGAATCAGACGAGATAGATAGATAGTATGAGTTTTGTCAGCTGAATTGATAAATAAGAAGTTATTTAAAATTTAAGATAAATAAATAAAAAATAGTGTTATTTGTTTATAAGGACGTGTTTTGAGACTTAATTAGACACTTAGGACATCCAAAAAAGATCATAGTTTATAAGGACATATTTTTTCTAATTTTCCTAAATTACCCCTTTGTTACAAACACTCTGAGAGATCCGCCTCTATCTTGTTGTTTTACACCGTTGCACTTTCCCCTCATTTTCCCGATTGGATTCACCTCATCTTCCGTCGTCTTCACTTCGCTTCATGCTGATTTCATCTTTGCACAAATCACAAGGCGCCGGAATAGATTCCACGGCCGTTCCGTTGCTGGGCGGAGGAAAAGGGAAGAAGTGGACTGGTGCGAGAATAATCAGGTCGGTTCTATTTGGACTCAATTCGGCGATTGGGGTATCTATTGATGTTGGCGATTATGTCGTTTAATGGTGGGGGTGTTTGTTGCAGTTGTATTGGGGCTTGCTGTTGGGTATTTGTTGTCTAGAAGTGGAGAAGAAGATGTTGTTCTTGTTGATAGTCCTTGTGCTTGATTATTGGACTAATAAATCTCTGTTCTTTTTTTTTTCTGGATTGAAGTTTATATTTTGATTGTTGTTTATAGATTACTACTTTTCATTCACTGAAATTTCATACAAAACTCTGTCTTCAAAAATAAATAAATTAATTAATTACATTTATTTTTGTCCTCGGTCAGTTGTGGCTAATAGTTGCTTCATCTCTTTGTGGGTCCTTGATCAGTAGCATATTTCAGTGAATTGTATCTATTTCTTGAATTGTTTAATGACATTTTTTTGGGGCCTGTAGTTTCTATGGATTCCCTTGCTGTTGTTTCAGCTCTAGAATTGTTTAAAATCATATGCTCACTATGTGTAACTAACTTTCCCTAGTGAATTTAGTGCTTGTGTGGTTTTCCCTTTTGAGTTTTATGGGAATTGAGGAATTACCTAAAGTTTAGAATGAGTAATGATCCGGACACAACCGCCATGACACAACGAGTGTCACATCATGTATCGACACCGCTGATCATGATGTAATAATGATCAATTAGTTTAACATGCATCACCACTTGAAACAAAGAAAGCAAAGATATACGTTGATGGTGGGTTTGTGTATGATTTGGCGATGTCATCGCATAAAATGCCAATGTCATCGCATAAATTGTTGATGTCATCGCGTAAAATGCCAATGTCATCGCGTAAATTGCCGATGTCATCGCGTAAAATGTTGATGTCATCGCATATCGATTGCCGATGTCATCATGCGATAAATTGTTGATATCACGCGTATATGATTGCCGATGTCATTTGCGATAAAATGTTGATGTCATCGCGATATATGATTGCCGATGTAATCTGCATAAAAATATGAATTAAGGTGAAAGATTTATGTTGATCGTAGTTTTATATCAAAAGATATAATCATTTGAAGTCGATTTTATGAAGAAAATAAATCGATTTTATGAAATTAAGTCGGAAAAATATCAAATGTCATCACGGTGTTGTTTTATCAAATGTCATCGCATCCGGTGATCATCGTGCATCTCGATGGTCTCTGCGATCGCGCGCAGTGTCTCTCGTCGACGGGTGTGGTGTATCTGCAGATCGGGGTGGCCATCGCGTCGCGGTGTCACTTCATCGCGATGTCTCTGCGTATATGATTGCCAATGTAATTACATAAATTGTTGATGTCATTCATACATGTTTGTTGATGTCATTCGCATAAAATGTTGATGTCATCGCATATCGATTGCCGATGTCATCGCGTAAATTGTTGATGTCACGCATATATGATTACCGATGTCACTGCATGGATGATTGCCGATGTCAATGCACCGCGGTTGTTAGTGCATCGCGGTGTCTCTGCATCGAGGTGATCAATGCATCGCGGTGGCCACTGCATCGCGGTGGTCAATGGATGGTCAATGAATCACGGTGGTCAATGAAAAAAAGAAAAAATAAATTTCACCGTAAATTTAAATATAAAAAAAAAATGTCATTCAACGTCCAGGAAATAAATATTAAAAATTAAAATTTAAAAAAAAAAAAACACAAAACTTTCAACTTCCAACAAGAAATAAAAAAGAAAAAAATTAGATATACATTCAGAGTTCTCCTTTTGCCGTTTTTTTTTTTTTTTTTTTTTCATTAAGGGTATTTGGGACTATCTACCTCATTTTTGTCTTTATATAAGTGTTTGTTTTGGATGTCATTTTTGCCTAATTAAATCCAAAATGCGTCATTTTCAATAATTGTCCCTAAAAAATATTAAAAATTGTAGCAGAGTCTTGAAACAACTACCCACATATTATTGATACATCTTCCCTAGAATCGCCAGCCCCCGGCCCCCGCCCCCCAAACCAACTTTGCTGTGCGTCATTCATTTTTTAGTTATACATCATATTACTTATTATTGAATTTTGTTCACAAAATAAAAAAAACAAGGCTAGGATAGTAATTATTGAATTTTGTTCACAAAAAAAAAAAAAAAAAAAAAAAAAAAAAAAAAAAAAACAAGGCTAGGATTGTAATTTCAAAAAGTAAAATTTGAGGGAGGACATACATACACCACCTTGCCCCATTCTACCTCCTCCGTCCCTGGTCGCCACCACTTACCAAAAAGAGGCGAAGCTAAAGGTAACATACGGGTCTATGGACCCCAGAAAAATAACATGAATATTATACCCAAAAAAAAAAGAAAAAAACCCTCTAAAAATCGGTGACATTGAGAAAAAAATTGTGCATAAAAAACTGATGATTTTATTTATTTATTAGGGCCAAAGACCTAAAAGTATAAAACGATTTATTGAACATATAAGACAAAAGAAATCATTTGACTTATAGACACATGAATTAGATAGATAGACTTCAAATCATTTTAATGAAAAAAATAATAATAATAATAATAAAAGGGGAGAAGAGGCGGTGTGTTGTTTCTTTGTTTTTTTTTTTTTCAGGCTGTTCAGGTTTTTTTTTCTTTTTTTTTCGGGCTGTTCAGGTTTTTATTTTTTTATTTTTTTTTATTTTTAAACCGATGTATTGACCATCGCGATACAATGACCACCCCCGATACATTGACCACCTCGATGCAATGACCATCCTGATGCATTGACCACCGCGACGCCCGATGCGATGACCATCGCGATGCAAAGACACCGTGATGAAGTGACACCGTGATGTAGAGACACGGCGATGAAGCGACACCGTGATGAAGTGACACCGTGATGTAGAGACACGGCGATGAAGCGACACCGTGATGCAGAGACACCGCAATGCAGTGACCACCCCCGATGCAGAGACACTGTGATGCAGAGACGCCGAATTGCAGAGACACCTCGATGAAGTGATACATCAACGTAGTGACCACCCCCGATGCAGAGACATCACGATTTTATAACATTTGACGATGCAGAGACATCGCTAATAAGAGACACCGCGATGAAGTGACACCGCATTGCAGAGACACCACGATGAAGTGACACCGCGATATAGAGACACGGCGATCAAGCGACACCGTGATGCAGAGACACCGCAATGAAGTGACACCGCGATGCAGAGACACCCCGATGCAGTGACCACCCCGATCGAGACACCGCTGATGCGAGACGCCGCGTGATTGCAGACACCTCCGATGAAGTAATCTGGCCGACGTAGTGACCACCCGCGATGCGAGACGCCTCAATGAAATGACACCACGATGCATTGACCACGCCAGATCCATTGATCACCTCGATACAGTGACCACATCCGATGCAGTGACCAACCCAGATGCAGAGACACCGCGATGCACTGACATCATGCAGTGACGATACTCATGCAGTGACGTCTTATTATATCGATTTATGCAATTAAGAAAATCCAACGTAAACAGAACAAGAGCCATAAGATACTGAAGCATCAATTCCCAATAGTGTGCTTCACTCAATAAGCAGCTGCAAATCATTGCAACTTGCAACACATAAAAGCTTCTTCAAGGTCACTTAACGATTTACTGAAATGAATACCTGATTTGCCCTTGTAGGATAAACTATTGGGCCAATGAAATTTTAAGGTACAACAATCGTACCAAGTGGATGGTTCTTTCACATACTAGCAATGTGTGTATAAGGTGAGTTGGTTGCATCAATCATCCACTCGGTACAACCATTGATGAAACGGTTGTACCATAAAATTTCTCATTTGGGAAAAAACTTGCATATATACAAATTAGGATACAGTAAGAAACTTCTGTAACATAATACCTGTTGGAAAAATGCCTCACTTTCAACCTTATGAATTTCTCCAACTTTTAGGTATCCCGTTTAGAATGTAAAAGTACCTTCTGAAAATTAAAGGATCTAGTTATTTTCCATCCAAGGACATCTATTCATGCTTACTCAAGGGATTATTTACACCACATAAAAGTACCTGAGCCGAAGAATTCTATGTATACTTGCACGTGGATTTAGAAAACCAGTGTCATCTTACTTCATACATCATCGATTACGATTTGCGAACGTATTGATCATACAATGGGTAATATCTTGGCCGGAATATGATCCTTGAATCATTAAAATAAGACAACAACAATTAACTTGAGTGCACAAGTTAGTAAAGGCCATCCACAAAGATTCTTGATCATCTCGGGATTGGACCATCAAATGAATTTGATGATAAATCAAGTTGTTCTAGATTAGCTAGCTCCGGGAAAATCCCTTTAGGAATAGTGCCGGAAAACTTGTTTCCGGCTAAAATTAGCCTCTCTAATTGCCGGCAATTCTTCAGCTCTTTATTCAAAGGCCCGGACAGAGAATTATGCGAAAAATCAACATTTTGAATTCTCTGGGGATTGCAAATTGAAGGAGGAATCAAACCAGAGAGATTATTATCATAAAGGAAAATACTATGAAGTGAAGAAGCATTAAACAACTCATCAGGAATTGAGCTGTGGAGATTGTTGCCGTGAAGATTAAGTTTCCGGAGATAAGTTAAGTCGCTTAACTCCGACGGAATGTACCCAACAAGACTCTCTCCGGCGACGAGAGATTCCGACAACTCGTGGGTCGATGAGAACATGTAACATTCATGCAAGAAATCCTGCCCAAAGACATGGGATGTCGCCATTTTCATTCCAATCACCGAAAACTGACGTGTCGCCGCCGTCCATGGCGGATTTGAGGGACAACAGAGAGAGCCCATCGGATGTAAGAGCAAACCCGCCATTATTTTGCAGCTGTAAAGTGAATAAAATAGAAAGTGAAACAAAAAAAGTTGTCGGTTTTTGAGATACTCGGTTTCAGCTTAATTTATTAGATGAGGGGTATTTTGGTACGTGTAGATATATTATGTCCTTATAAGTCTAACATATTCCTTTATGTCCTTATGGGGCTAATAAGTATAAAAAAACTATACTTTTAAGTAATTAACCATATTTATTATAAAGGTAACGTCCGTTTCTGGTTGAGTAGTGTTATTGTTACACCATCCATCATGATGTACTTTATAGAAAAAATTAGGTATAAATTCAAATTTCTTTTCTATATTAAACTTTGATCCACAATTTTTTTTTAGGTCGCAATAAAAACAAAATAATTTCATTCACACTAAAATACCTTACCTTTTCTCCCGTTGAGTTTTGTTTTGTTTTTTTTTTTTTTTTGAGTAAACTCCTGTTGAGTCAGTCGGACTAAAATCACCCAAAATATGCTAAGGGTATTAGCATCAGAGTCTTTATCTCCACCTTTATCCCTACATGTAGGGAAAAAATAGGAAAGCAAAAAAACTCTCTCGTCATCGATATTTTATCCCCACCCTACATCGGGGGTGGATGAGCGATCACACCCCAAATCTGGGGTGACACTGTAATATCCTTACATTTTTTATTTTTTTATTTATTTTATGAAACGATTTTATTTTTTTTTTTTCCCTCTGTTGAAATATAGCCATTAAAATATAATGATTTGGAGTAAAATTGGAATTTAAAAATAAGTTTTGAAAAATGTGTGTGTTTCAAATATAATAGTTGGAGTAAAATTTTGAATTTTAAAAATAATTTTGGAAAAATGTGTGTGTTCGAATATACCAGTTGAAATATAATAGTTGGAGTAAAATTTGAATTTGAAAAGTTACATTTGACAAAATTATTTATAGTTAAAAAATGAATATTTTAATGTTGTAAGGATAGAGATAGGGATGTTGATGTAGAGTATTGTGAATTTAGTTGCTGTAAAATAGGGATATGTATTTTTTAATAGTATATGTGAGGATAGGGATAGAGATTCTCATGGGAATACCCTAATTCCCTAGAGCTAGTCCCTTTTCACATTCCACCGCCGCCGGAGCTTCTTCTTCACAACCACACCACTAAATTAATGGCCTCCCACTCCATCTGATGGCCACACTCAAGAATGAATACGAGAAAGCCAGCCCTCAATTTT
This sequence comes from Gentiana macrophylla, assembly GCA_026214975.1. Taxonomy (NCBI): domain Eukaryota; kingdom Viridiplantae; phylum Streptophyta; class Magnoliopsida; order Gentianales; family Gentianaceae; genus Gentiana; species Gentiana macrophylla. The sequence goes on along the minus strand of CM047805.1, from coordinate 176,566,467 downwards.
CGACCCTTTTAACTGGAATTCAACCAGATTTGGTTATCTATGATTTCAATCAACCATGGGCTGTAGAAATGGCGGTTTCTCGGAACATCCCAGCCGTTCAATTCATGGTCACCGGTGCATGTATTATGGGTTTCTTTTGGTTCATGATCAATTGTCCCCAAATTCAATTCCCATTTCCAGAAATCTATTTCCGAGGATATGAGATAAAGAAAATGCAAGATTTGATTTCATACAATGGATCAATTGTATTCTACAACGGAATTCACACTGATATTAATCATTCTCTGTAAAAGAGTTGATTTTGCATTCTGGGTTGCTTCTGTTTTTTTATTATTATCATTTTTACAAGAAGAAATTGCAATTTTTGGTACATGTACATTGTAGATAATTTACATCGTTTTGAAAGGTTGAAAATGCCTATAGAAGGCTTATCCCGGTGGGTTTTGTGAAATTTAGGCTGATTAAATTTGGAATGAATTAGGCATTTGGAGTGGAGAATTTTTTTTTTTTTGGGATTTTGTGTTTGAACAAGAAAAAAAATAGTAGTTTTGTTTTATCTTGAATTTGCACATTCAAGGGCAAAATTAGGATTTTAGTCCTCTAACTTGGTCTATTTTGGATTTTAGTCCTGTTTTGGTGAGGAAAATGATCCTTTAAGTTTGTTTTTTTTTTTTAGATTTTAGTCTTATCCGCCGAAAATAGCTGATTGGACACCGTAATTTTTAAAAATAGTCCTCTAACTAGGCTGTCCAATCAGTTATTTCCGGCGGATATGACTAAAATCCAAAAAAAAAAACTTAGAGAACCATTTTCCTCACCGAAGCAGGAGCAGGACTAAAATTCAAAATAGACCAAGTTAAAGGACTAAAATCCTAATTTTACCCACGTTCAAGTTATAGCTAAAAGATTGACATTTTTCATACCCAATATTGTAAATTAATTTCTGTTCATTTCTACTTTTTAGATGGTGATTACTATTAAATGGGATGAGCTCAATGCTATTAAATGAACAAGAAATCATCTTCAAAAGCTAAGTACTCACTATTAATCTATTTTTGATTTTTTGTTATGATTCAAGCACGCTTACATGATTGATAAACGAATCAAGCTGAGCTGAAAATTGATGAACTAAGATGCTTTGTGATTGAACTGAATGGTGAGTTTATACGGCTGATTTTAATGTTATATATTGAGATATTGGCTGATTTTGAGACATATGTGTGCCTTGAAGAAAAAACATTTTACCCCATCGTGGTTTGCTAATTAAAACATTTACCTCACTATGGTTTAAAAATATACAGTTTAACTCTTTGGGGTTTGCCACAAAACCTAATTTTACAATTTCGTTTGAAACAAAAGAATATACAGTCAGAATATTCTTATTTTTCATGTTGTTCCGGTTGTGCCCCTCTTCTTGCAATGTGGACCAAAAAGAAGAACCACCTGAGTCAATGAAAAAACCCGTGATTCATACCGGTAAAAATGTAACAAGATTCGCCATCTCATCTCAGAAACAACTTAAAACCAGAACCCCAAGGAAAAACTACATGCTGTTGCATCAAATTTTTTTAGAGGAATTGCCATCAATCTTTTGAAAAAGAATAATTATTTTAGACCATGACAGACAACTTTGTGTTCATTCCTAATCATACCGCGCCACCCAGAATACCATGCTTCTAATTCAAATCCTAAGAAAATACCTTTCAATGGAAGAAAAAAACAAGTCACACCGATCAATTTAAGAAATCACGATCAGAATCACACCGCTGAAATTAAGAAATCCCGTCGGAAAACACCTGAATCCACCCACATTGCACCCAAGTCACCCAGTCGCACTTGGGGAACTGCCATCATTGTTGTTGTTGTTTTTATTTTTATTTTTTTGAGGAGAAAGTCTATTACATTTAGATTATTAAAAAGAAAGGGTAAAATGGGAATAACAAAAAAATAAGAATACTCGGACGGCATATTCATTTGTTTTGTGGCAAACCCCAAAAACTAAACCTGTATATTTTTAAACCACGAGGATTTAAACCGTATATTTGTTATGTGCGATAGTGTATTAACGTGTCTTGTAATTTATTATAAGACAATTTTGTCCATATAATAACATATCCCTTTTTCAAAAAAAATAACATATCCCTAAATGGTTTAACAATTTGTCTTGGAGAATGGGCCAATGGGCGAGAATCTGGGCTGAGTTAGAAAGAGAAGTAAGCCGAGGTATAGAGACAATCGGCCCAAGTCTGATTGATAGAGTTTAGGCCATCCACAATGTGGTGTAGAATCGGAGGGGGCCTTAAAGAACAAGTCGGGGAACCTTAAATATTTGGTTTATATAACATAGTCCTCACATGTCACAACTTATTCACTATATAATTATTATTTATTATGATTATTAAGGAAGAACTTTAAGTTAGTCAAAAAAAAAAAAAAATCTAAAGTTTAGGCCATCCACAATGGGATGTAGCCAAAGGTTTAGGTCTCTAAATAAATCCATAAAAATTAGCATCTCAAATTTAAGGGTCTCTATAAGTACAAGATTGATCCTTAATTAATTAACTTTATCACTTACTGTATGTATGTATGTATCGATTACCGAGTGGTCATTACTTAATTAATAGGATAAGAAAAAACACGTAATCGTTCAATTGAATCCATAGATGAATATCAACATCTTATGTATGAAATGTTGCTTTCAAAACTTTAAAAGCTAAAACAATTCAAACACTCAACTACTACTACAAAGCTGGTAAGTGTGTATCCAAATGTCCTTTTATCTTCTAGAATGAGTTAAGATAAATCATTTCACAATCATTATTTGGATTACCTTCTATTCCTTCTCAACGTCTTCATCCTTCTCACGCCAAGACAACGCCATTAATGCAGGATTTTTCATTGCCTTATAATTCGGCGTTTCTAGAAATTTTTATCATCCGAGTGTAAAATTTTAAGGTTTTGTCCCTTGATAAGACGTAAAGAAAACTCATGTCTATATATATCTAGGAAAGGGGGGAATGTTGAAATCATTAATGCATGTTATATACATCCTCATATGCTTTTTTTAACCGGTGAATTGTCATAACACGACGATAACTTTCGATATTGTGTCAACGCTCTACATACCTCTATGGTTTTATAAATGTAGGGCGGTTTGAATTGAAGATGCATGCGTTTGGTTGTATGTGAGGTGAAGAAGCCGTTTTAAATCAATTTTTGTAGGATGTAGGTAGTGTCTTTGAATGCATTTTTGTGAAGTGTAGTTCTCAAGGAATGCATTATTGAGGGGGAAAAAAAAGTGTGAATGTGACTTTAATGGGGTTTGAAGTAACTTGCACTTCATGACATCCTTGATCAACCCGATTCATGTATAACGAGTTTGGCTAAACATATATAAATAGTGATGATGACTAAATAGTCCTCTGATAAAAGAGTTCATCGATCTATATATATCCTCTTAAAAGTGTTGCAAATTATTGGGATCACTAATTATCTTATGCAAACAATTTTCAACAGACAAAATGGTTGAGGCAGTAACATTAACAAGTAGATTGTCATCCTTATAGCCTTCACGAATATATATAGCTCAATGGTAAATAAAAAACCGAAGCTAGTGACTACATTGCCTTTGAATTGGAGTGTGGATGTTCAATCGATTCTAGAAAGAGTCGAATTTTCTTAAGGTATACAGACAACTAATATCTATTAAGTTATATTATTTACGAAGATCTAGGGGGCAGCCAATGGAGGCCCTATGGGATGGGGCTCGACTTTAGAATGTCGCCTATATATCAAAAACGGTTAAACCGTAACCGAAAAGTCTCATACTCTCATGTCTCACAAAATGAATGGAGATGTTAATCAGGTAACCTAGTGGCTCAGAGTTATGGGCTGCTATTATATCAAGAGACCGAAAGAAATCCTTCATTTACGTGATTCGAATCTCCACACTCCAGCTCTCGGTACAGCTGCTAATACGACACTCAAACCCTTTACCTATAGGCCATATCCTGGGGCGTGTCACCTATATATAAATTAAACTTTTAAACCACTTATTTAGTTGGACTCATATGATTAGATCTCACATCATAATCAAATGTCCCAAAATGTGTTGTATACAATGTTGTTGTTATTTTGTTGTGGCATTATCACTTCTCTAATTTTAATAAACTTGCAAAATATTGATCTAAATTCATGTGTTTTCCCCCTTAAAAAAAGTCGTGTGTTTTCATTATTGTTCTCTTCATCTTGACTAAATAAATGTATCAAATCATTTTATTAAGGTAAACTTGAGTTTTTAATGCCCAAAAAGTAAAAAATTGGAAGTATATGTCTCTCGTATAAAGATGTTTGAAAATTATGTCTGAGTCTGATGCACGAGCGAGGTACGCACGACCACTGAGCGACGCACGCGCGACGTATGAGTGACGTACACGCCACACATCATACAAGACATATTTTATCAAATTTTTTACTTTTTAAGCATATTTTTTCAAGTTTCCCTTTTATTTAATACTATTGATTGATGTGAACCCAATATCTTTATTAGGTATAGCGTGTTTGACAAAATATTTGTTTATCTTTAGAGTGACCCTAATGGGAATGGCCGAATTACAATTCAAACAAATCGTTTTCAAATTCTGATTATATTTTTCAACACTCAAAAATAATTCACTCCAATGAACCTCTATACATCCCTTTAAAAATATTTTATGCTTATAAAGTGATATTTGAATACGTCGCTGTGACGGTAAAAAAAAAAAAAAGATGTCGATCCCGTGCACAAAAAGAGTTTAAAATAAAAAATAAATATTTGGACAGATTAATTTTTTTATGAAAAAAATAGTATATATAATTTTTTTTTGATGATATATCCATCACGTTGTGATCTACTACATTGTCTTGTGATCATTCTTTCGATACATAACACATTATTATATAAATGATATTGATGTGTGAAATTAATTTATTAGGTAAAAAGAGAGATAAATGGTATTCTTCTGTTCATATTAAGCAGACCAGCCGTATTTAGGGGGAACCTTAGTTTTATTTAGAGATAGGGTGTTAGATTTGAGAGTCATTGTGAGAGCAAGATGGGATTTCATATAAATATTAGGAGGAGATAAATCCCCCATTAGGGTCACTCTTAATTGTTTTTTCCTTTTTCTTTTTCTTTTTCTTTTTCTTATTCTTAGGGGACTTATCTTTAGATGTTTTGTTTTGAGGGGTACTTATCTTTAGATGTTAAATCAAGTCTTTTCATGTCTAATTTTGTAGTAGTGCTTGTGTACAATCGCAATTTATTTTCTGGTCCTAGGCTTCGTTTTCCCGTCATCCTTCTATATATGGGTAATCCTTTGGCGAGACTTTCTACGGTGAAGTCATCGTTAGATTTCATGCCATATGTGTAAGAGACAAAACAATGTAAGACACACACGCACACGCGTGATGACAAGATATCTAATGAAGTGACTTCACCGTAGTGAAGTCATGCAAAATTTTTTCTCTATATATATATATTTGTACATTCAACAATCATTAGATTTCCACTAAACGGCGAAATTTTTGTATGGTAAACATATGATTCAATATGAATCACAACTTTATTTTAAATGGTTGTGTGTGGTCAAGATTAAATCGTGGGATAACTTCAAACGGATTAAGTTACCACACAAAAATATTGCTATTATTAACATAAATTACATTTTTTAACAGCATAAATAACTATATTAGCTATCCATTAAAAATGAATGGTTGATTGATTCACATAGCTGTGTATATACAAAGACGTAGCCAAAGCAAGGGCTAAGGCAGCTAATCCCATCCGGCGAAAAAAAATTATACAACAAAAATCTTATATAATCTAACTTATATAAACAAAACATCTTATTTAAACCTACCCGATTGCCCGAATATACTCCACTAGTCCATCCGAAATCCGATTCCTTGCCCCGTCCTTGGCTGTGTACTAAAATGTGCATTAAAAACGTTTAGGTTAGTTTTGGGTTATTTCACGTTTTTTTCCCTCGTAATTTTGTATTTAGAAATTATACCTATCCTCATCTAAAAATGTAATAGTATATCCACTTCAATAAATAAAAAGATTGTAACAGAGTCGTTATAATTTATAGACTAATAATATTTAGGGCAATTACTAAGCATGTTGAATAAAAATCCGCATGCAAAGATTTTAAAATAAATAACAACAGATCTATTAGATAGGTCCAAAATATATTCTTAATTAACCTAGCTAATTGCTACTCAAATTTCGATAAAGAAACAACTTTTAATTTTTCATATCACTTATTCATTATTATTAACAATATTGAAACGACTATATATATTTTGACAAAGATGTTGTAATTAATGACAAACTTGTTTTAAGATGGGATGTGAGTGTTCGATTATGTAGATTATCGATTTACCTAAGTAATAAGAGTTGTACATGCATGCAGTGTTTTGCACATTAAAAACATTTGGGTTTGGACTCAACTTTATCTTTCTTGGTTTTTAATTTTTATTTTTACATTGAAAAAAAATCTCGACAAATTTTATAGTGATCAATAACTATCAAACTAAATTTTAATTTTAATAGTTGAAAATGAATATATAAACACACACTCACCATAAATTTTGCCATCGATCTATGTAACTGAGACTGAGAGCACATCCTCTCCCACCATAGATATGTACGTTGTACTGATCGTACAAGCTAGGGATTATGGGAATGCATCTTCTTGTTTCCGCATATTTCCCTCTTTCCATATGTGCGCTAGTCTCCTATGAATCCACTTTTAATAGATTTAATTATGATTATGATAATAATAATAATAATAATAATAATAATAATAATAATAATTGGTATGTAATCATTAATAATTCTTGTGCACTTTTTTTTTTTTTTTTAATAGACTTAATTAAGGCTTGAACTTTCTGATAATGAATATTTGACATGATTATTTTTAGTTTAAGAACATCACAAATTTTACTATGGTCCAGGACCAAATCCTACTTGGTGTGACCAACCAATAGGAATTCAACTTCCACCAATGGAATCCTACCTGTAAAACTTTCCACAAATATATCCCTTTGAAAGTGCTGACTTGGTGGTCTAAAAACTTGCACCTGGACCACCATAAAACTACTCTAAGAACATTTTGGTTTTCATATGAAATTTGAGTGGTCAAAACTAATAATATCAAAACCAATGGTGTTCGATGGGGAAGTGGTCACGGGTCACCTCTCTAATTTAGTTTCTACTGTAAAATCTAATCAAAAAGGCCGGCCCGAAACCGTTATGGTTGTTGTGACATTAATTTTCTTGTAAAAAAAATACGTAAAAAAAAAAAAAAAAAAAAAAAAAAAAAAGAAGAAGTAGGAAAGACTATTCCTTTAACACTTTAGCAAGAATACTAGTAGTATATTGTAACTCTGCAAATTGGACCAATTATTGGCATCCCATGAAATCTTTTATTTTATTTTATTTTAATAGTAGTAAGATAAAAAGAAAAAAAACATAATGGGTTATGTAAGTGAAGCATGACGTATCTTTTCTCACAATATCATGGGTCATTATTGTTTCCTTTTCCTTTACCTTATCGGCATTTTTCTTCTTTGGTTTTTTCCAATAAAATGATGAACTCCAACATTAAAGATGACGGCATGAATGTACTTGTTAATCAGATTATTAGTGGCTTAGATTCACAAGCTTGCCTTTTATGGACCAAGATCCTCTTAAGTAACTTTATCCTTAAGTTAGTGTTTTTATATATAATGAACTAAACTACGTAGTTTTGGAAAAAGTTAATCAATGGCTAGATGTTTTACACTTTGAGGATGTGTGGTTCGATCATGCATACTTGAGAGAATATCCTCTTAAGTTACTTGAGATGATCCTATCCCGCCTTTTATATAAAAAAAAACTAAAAGAATTAACATATACCAAAAAGAATCAAGGAATTTTCTTATACGAGGCTCAAACAAACAATATCTCTACGCATGACAAGACTCAAACTCCTATCAACTAAATTTATGCCTTTTGAGAAATTCTTTTCATTTTTCAATAATTGAGATGAAGAGGTGTTTTTATCAATCAAGTTTAATAATAATAATATATATAAACAAAGGGGGAGGTGTGAAAAAAAGAAAATAAAAAGAAAAAGGTTACGCAAATGATTTAATAGGTGGAGCTTTAAAGGTGTGCACCCACACACCTAGACACAAGACAGTGCGTGCTGTTGTGTACCACTTTCTTTCAAACAGTTTATTATTTCCCATTCCATTTTAATTTGTTGCTATTTATTTATCACTTCATTTTCTTCAAGATAACACATCCCACTATTTATGTGCTGCAGAGACACTATTAATTAACATTGAGATGTACTATTAATTAACATTGAGATGTACTGTGAGTAGACGCAGCAGCCTCCCACCGAACTCGGCAGGTTCGGCTCGACTTCGATATGTTCGAACCTTAGCTCAATTCTTATTCAATGAAATGACCGAGCCTTATATTTTCATTATTCGGCTCCGGGTTCGGTCTGGTATTTGGGGAAAAAGCTCGGCTCGGTTCGGCTCGAACATGTCGAACTGTTCGAACATGTTCGCTCGAATGGTTTTTAAAAAATCAGAACATGTTTGGCTTGGTTTTAAAAAACATGTTCGGCTCGAACTGTATATGAATTTATGATATCCGAGCCAAACATGTTCGGCTCGACCACCGAATATCTAATTTGTAAGGTTCAGCTCGAAATTCGAACCCACGAAACGAGCCCGAATCGAGCTTTTTCGAACCGAATACTCCGGATCGAATCGAATACTTAATTTCATTTACAGCCCTAAATTTCCGAGAGATCATTTGATTGCTGTGTTTTACTTTTACCATTTACAATATATAATACCTCATGCATATTACATGTCTTGTCTTATCAATACAGGAGTATTGTGTATTTTATTTATTAAAGAAAGTATGCATAGTGCAAAAATAAAGACTTTATAGTGTATTTTATTTTTAATTTCTTCACTTTATATAATAGTAAAAAGAGAAATTTGTTAATTAAAATGAATACAGCTTACCTCATTGGTTAAGCTGAGGCCACCGTATGCATGTTTGAGTAATTGTCTTCTAGATGAGATAATTTTGTACTGGTGAAAAAATATAGAAATATAGATAAATCTTATCATATTCTAAGATGAATATGAATCGTCTTAGAATATAGTAAAGGAATATTATTTATCACATATATTGCTTGTTTATTATTATTTTTTTTAATCACATGTATTGCTTGTTGACAAGGGTGGTGGTGTAATCAAAAAGTTATATGTATCATCCAAATTGGGGCTCGATCACGCAGGTAAAAATGGTCAATAAGCGAGTCCGACTTAAACTCATAGTTGGGGCCTAAGTTCAGAAAGTTCGGTCCGGAATAAGCCGGCCTCATTCGGGTCGTTATCAGAGTTCAGTAAACCTCATATCAACAATAATCAACCGACTCGACATTCAAATCGATCACGAGCAGAGCAGGAGGTGACCTCTCCAAAGGTGGTTATATCGCATTAATAGATATAATCCCATGATTGATTCCCATTAACTGCCAGAATATATAGTTGATTACATCCCATGATTTTATCATAACTAAGCCATTTTCTTGCAATTGGCATCACATTGGCCCTCAATCACATACCCTACTAATCAAAGGTCTCTACATTAACCCTCCCATGAAGGAGATCTATAAAATGATCATCATCATTTTCAACATTCTAAACTACTTTATTGGCTTGATAGATCGGATATGTCGGCAATTTCTAAGACACAACCATAAATCATCAAGTTATCTAGTTCCAATGGTTAGAATTCTCTCAAAATAATCCCATTATCCGACTAAATTACTCAGCGATATTCCGGTATCATCACTTTATATATTGCGTGTATTGTTATGTTTTATTATTAGAAAAATAAACTTTATCATACATGCATTTAATAGTATTATAAGTAACACATGTGAAATATGGAGCTTAAGCTCATACCCTAGTGGTTATTCCCTAGGGTCTAATCTGGCGAGTCCAAGGTTCGAATCCCGTTTGAGGCGTGTGTTTGCGCGAGTTCCTTTCGTTTCTAAAAAAAAAAAAAAAAAAACACACACACATGTGAAATATGAGTAGGTATATATATATATTTTTATTTTTAGAAAGGGGTATTCATGAATTTAGAGAGTGGAAAACCACGTCATAGTACATCAAGGAAATTGACAACAAAAAATCACAGACTACATCCAAATAAAAGGAAAATGATATGTACGTGCACTACACATTTATGTAGTGCATAAACCACTACATGCTTGGTATCATTGATTAAAATATCAATTATTTATTGTGATAAGTCCTAACAAAATATGTGGTGTTGATTGTGTTTTGTAAGATGTTGTGGTAGAAGAAATAGTGGATGTATCACTACTCTAAGCTAGCTAGGAGAAAGCTTTTGGGATCAAGTAATCGTAAAGATTTCAGTGACATATCCTAAATAGTAATGCACTGTAGCCTAACGTGAGACTTTCGATTAAAGTCTGAGGGTTCGATCTATTCTTTCGTTCCCGAAAAAAAGAAAAAAAGAAGACGACACCATTAAATCAGTGAGGTTAAGATCACTAATAAAGTTTTCAATCAGTTGAACTAAATGGACAATTGCAATAATGATTGTCTTAAACAATATATACATACATAATTTTTAATATTATTAAAAAGATATATTAATAAATTCATATGAAAATTTGAGTGGGTCCGCCCCTGCTGTAGATACATATTTTATGTCTCATGCTTAACCCCTTAAAAACAAAAGATCTTACACTGAAATACGTAAATAGAAATTAGATAAAATCACACGCTTAATCAAATAGAAATAGGAACTTTACTTTTATTAGGCGTCCCCATAAGCAAAAGGCACGGACCCTAGCTATACATAATCATGTGAGATATTTTATTCCTAGGCTCTCTATATCTATAGTGATCCATATGTCTTTACTACGAGATTTATTGGATGCACCCGTCATATACAGAATATATCCATTTGACGAACTTAATGCATTTTATTTTTAATCTAAATTCAGACTGTGTAGCACAAATTTATTTATCTGTCAATTCGGTACATTTAGATATACCATACAAAAACTTCTCCACCTACCGATCGGTGGTCCTTGCATACCCTCAAAATCACTTCAAATTACTAATAAATCAATCAATCCCATTTTAAACATATAATAACCTCACCTTAATTAATTCATTCTCTATAAACTGCGTTACCTCTACCAAACAATCAAACAATAATCTGGCCAACCCAATCAAATCTATTCATCTTAAATAACTTAATTTGTACGTTGCGTGAACAAAAGCTTTATGTTGGATTGAGAAAGTAATGGCTTCTTTTAGCAAATTTATTTGAAGGGTAAAAGGGCAATCTGAAATGAATATATAATACCCCATCCGTTTTTATTTAATTGTCGTAGTTATCAAAAGTAAAAATTCTTTTTTACCTGTCGTTGTTATATTTTCAAAATATTATTTATTGTATTTTTCTACATTTACCCTTATTTATTAAGGGACTGAGAGATTGAAAACAAAATTACTTTAATTATATTCAAGGGGTGTTATTATCATTTTGATTTTAAGTCAAAGCATTAACTTTTTCCTTAATATATGTGTTTTTGCAAACTGTGACAGTTCATTTTGATCTTAAGTCAAAGCAAACTTTTTTCCTTAATATATGTGTTTTTGCAAACTGTGACAGTTAAATAGGAACGAAGGGAGTAATTACTACCATTCATGTTTCTTTAGGTGTTATTATTATTATTTTTTAATTTTTATTTTATTTTGTAGGTGTTATTATTTAACTTTCGTATACATGTACTTTTTCTTTCAACGGAAAATATGGTTTTCTTTTGATTCTACAATTCATCTGTGGAAGTTGTAAGAACCGAGAGATATACTTAGTCAGAAAAAAATGTCATAATAAATGTTGGTGTACAGTACATGTAGTTCTTGACAAATTCCCAAGAGTTATTATATCACAAATCACATTAGCCTCATCTCACCTTTTAACATGTTGAAGTATTTAAAATGTTAATTATATAATTCTCTATCAACTTAAGTATTCGGAAGCAGTGGCGAATTCAGAAAAAAAATTCAATAGGGTCACCGTTACACAAGTGTATTAATTAACCCTAAAAAAATTTCGGATTGGGCGGGTAATTAGGTCAAAATTTTCGGATCGAGAACCGAATTGGACGGGCAATTAGGTCAACATTGATTTCTTTTACCAAAACAACGTTGTAACACAATTTTTTTTATTATTATTTTAAAATTGAGTGGGGTCATATGACCCTCCCTAGATACACTGGATCCACCCCTGTTCGGAAGAGATAATAGCTGAAAATGGTATCAGACAAAAAGGCCATTAATTCAAACTTGGTTGGACTGATACCATGTTGGTTTGATACATTGAGGGGGAGTCTAATGGTTCAAAATACCCTTCTTTTTTTTTAATATTTTAAATTAAATGTTTTGGGTTAAGAAAAAAGAATTGGTGATGTCATAGTTTCATTTTCAATGAAACTATTTGTGCAATTTTACAAGTGAAATTCGTCCCCTCTAAAAGATCTTAGGTTGTACATTGTATTTTAGATTTGTTTTCACCAAATCAACAATTCGTTTCTATGTAAAATTTATGACATTTACTATATGAAAAAGGTTGTATATCCTGCCTATAATGATATATTTTTCTCACATCACAAGCACAACAAATTAAATTCATATGCATGCAGCCACATAATTCTCAACTTATATATTCTAAGAAATTTTAAGGGCGTAACAATGAAAGTCATATCGGTACTTGTTACTCAACTTTATTATTATTATTATTATTATTATTATTATTATTATTTGAGGCGGATGTATTACTAAGTTTAGGACGTAAAGCAGTTTATTCGAGGACGTCACGATATTTGTAGGTGAGGAAGTTATTTCGGGCATGGTGTACATTTCACATGCAACGGCCGGCTGTGTACGTTAATTTTCTTCCGATAGCCAAATGTCACGTGACCTACCACCCCTCTCCTCTCTAGATGTAATAATGCTCATAATATTTTTTAATCATTTTATTTCAGAAGCCTCGTATCTTATTAAAATTATAAAATTAGTTTTATTCATATAGTTATATGGATCAATCACTCATATCATTTGTTGTAGTATTTCTTGTGTATTAAGTAAAAACTTGTAATGGATTTACTTTTTTTTTGGGTGTGTTTTTCTGTTTATAGCTTTTATTTCCTTAAATAAATGTGTAGCTAAAACACACAAAAAAAAAAAAAAATCTATTGGGAAGGAACTAATCATTTTTTCACACACACACACACAAAAAAAAAAAAAAAAAAAAAAAAAAAAGCACAGCTAAAATGACAAAATGATAGAAACATCTCTAATTTTATATATTTGGATTTGTAATCATGATGTTCATAGTTCGGCCCTGAGGAGTATATAATTAATCCCTGCAAACTAGGAGGACTAGTAGTATTAACAAATTCACAACTCTTTAATTTCTTAAATAAAATTTAAAAAAAGAAAACTCCTGAAATTAATTCGTAGGATAACTAATGGGGGAAACATAAATTAAACAAAAACTATCTGAAGAAATTTAAAGGAGGCCAGAAGACTGCATTCAATCAGAAGTTTTCTGTTGCCCGCTTTGGCAGGCAAGCAAGCACATCTCAAAGCTTCCACATCAAGGGAGGAAAAAAAAAAAGCAGAAGAAAAAAAGAAAAAAATGATGTGGCTGGTGGCTTAAACAACTCCGGCCACCAAAAACTAATCGATGAAGCATGATTCACATCTCAAAACTGGTATAATAACTAATCAAAGTACAAAACAATGGATCTTGAGACATGACTTAACTGTGTCTTCACACACACAAATTTTAATAATACGAGAGTACCGTTGTTGTATAAAAATCGTAACAAAAGACATAATTACAACCTTTCATTTATAATCTCTCTTACACACACACGAGAGAGTTCGATCAAATGAAAGGTTGTCATTTGGCAGAACTTACTACGACCTTTGCAACATAAAATGTTTTCGTGGTTGTTTGTGTCCGTACGACAGTGAAAAATCATATTATAAGGCATATTAATTGTATGCCTTGAGATGACCGTACATCATACAAGAATATATGTGTGTGTATATAAATAGATATAGATATGATTCTATGATTGTGCAATATAACTGGAGGAAACGGCTGCTTGTTGCAGATGATGAGGTGTTGGATTTGTAGTTAAGCCTGGCATTTCTAGATGATGAACTACTCCACTACTTTCTAGCTGCATCTTGTCTTTATTCTCACCAAATGATGAGCTGGCTTCAGTATTACTACTGCTGCTACTAGTACTACTATAAGAACTTTTGCTGGTGCTACCAAAAGAAGATGCTCTACTCCACATTGGTGTTGCCAAACAAGTTGGTTTTTGCTGACCTGGCATAATCACCAGAAATTTCTCTTCATATAATACCGGTGCCGTCGACGTCGGTGCTGTCTTTTTCACGTCGTCTGCTTCGGCACCATCACCACCGTTGGATTCGCCGCCGGCTTCGACGTCTCTTTCGTTTTCGAGGTAGCCGGAGAGGCGCCAGTAGGAGCATGCAAGGACTAAAAGTGCAAAAGCAATGAGACCCAACATGGCTGCTAGGCCTCCGAATAAGTACGGCACCGGCGAGTGCCATGGCGACCGCTGGACACCGGAGATGTTTGACATATGAGCGGCTGTCGGTGTATCTGCTATCGTCATTGTTTTCTCGGCAGATGTGTGTAATGAATATATTAAAGACATTTTTACTTTTTATTTTTTTGTTTTGGTGAGGGGGAGCTTTTTGTTGGATGTGCTTTGTGGTGTGTTTGTTGAGATGGATGAGATGAAAATAAAGATTGGGATGAGGTGGGATTTATATAGGCAAAGTGGAGATTGGATTAAAATTACTAGCAGAGGTTTTTTATTCATTTATTTATTGCAGAGGGATGGTGGGTAAGGTTGGATGAGAGTGGATTTTGGATGATATTCTTATAATAAAATAAACACAACTCAATAAGATTTAGGATCACAAATCATGATCATCATGCCAGTATTTTCATCCAATTAAAAAATTTAGAGAGTTAGTTTTTATTAAATTCTAAATTTATCTTTTATTCTATTTGTTAGGGATCACCATATCGTATAAAATTTGTGTTCACAACATGGCTTGTGATGAAACATTTATCCATTAATGAGTTTATCACCATAATGAACAATGCAATTTATTGGGTGTTTTTGTTATTTCAATTTTGTTGCAAAGATAACATTACTCTTATTTAAGTAGAGATGGCCTTATGTTTTGGTACTCTCCAAACGGTTGTGTTATACAACCATCGATACAACACGCTATTACATTATTATTAATTGATTATAATGATATTACATCATGAACAATTAATTTTAATTTATATCATAATATCAAAAATATATTATATACTCGTTGTTATCTGTGGCAGACCCAAAACAATATTTCTCAATGAGGACATCGACATCTGCCGTTTCTCATCCTGGACGGCTGCGCCCACCCCTAGATGTTACACAAATGTTGCATACTATCATCACCTTTTGGAATAATACTACAACAACAATAAATTATTTAAAAAAAAGTGATATATCGTAATTTTATAGCATTGACGAAATGATGATAACATATTATACTTATTGATTATAACAAGTTTTATCATAATAATAAATGATGTAGTAGAAGTATAGTATTTGATATTTTATGACAACAATAACATATATTTTGGTATGTTTAGGGTAGTGGAGCGTGTCGTCATATCATGATGAGTTGGGGTCTACAATGTTTATGCTTTTTTTTGTATCAAAGCAAGTAATAAAGTACACAGTAGAAAGGAAAAAAAAAAAGAAAAATAAGGGAGAAAAAAGTGAGAGTATATATGATATGATGTGCTGACATCAGAGAATAGGATAGTGGGATGGGTGGAAATTCTAATACAATATCCATTTTGGTTTTATTATTATTATTGCTCAATAGAATTAATTAACATTAATTCATTGATTTGTTCTTGAAAAAAAAAAGGGTATCGAATGTTATATTTTATGTTGAGAGAATCATGAATTTCATGCATGTCTCCCTTAAAACAGTAGTATATTAATATAAGGATTTCAAAAAGTAAACTTTGGCTGATCAATACGAATAAATGAATCATTACTCCCCAGATAATGCATGCCATCTTCGTAGGAAAATGACAAATATTTGTCTGCTACATCATCTTCTTTTTTCTCCCTTTTTTATTTTTGTGATAAGAAAATATATAAGAATGTAATTTGGGTTATTACAAAAAGAAAATGCTAGCTAATTACCTATTAGGTCATCAGAACAGTGAATTTTGCATAAATTTGGGAGATTGGTTAAACAACAAATTTTCATAGTTAAGAGAGGTACCAAATTGAAAGTATTACGGTATTACCTCTGCCTAAAGGTTAGTTTGATTCTACTTAATTTGGCCTAAAAACTTACGGTTGTCCCTTATAATTAGAGAGTGGTCAGTGGGTTATTTAAGTAAAATTTGGGTGCATTCCTGAGATTGATATATCATTAATTAATAAATGAGCTATACATATATATACAGCGCCAGTCTCACTGTAATCTAGTTGTTAGAAATAATAACAAAATTGAGTTAGGAGTTTGTTTAAATAATAATGTTCGAATTTAAATTATGATAGATGTGTCTTAGGATAGATTTTTTTTTTGTTGAGGAAAACCAAGTATTTTATTACGCTAAATCTGCAATAACGGCAGAAATTACATCCTGAGGAGGGGAAGTGCCCCAAGCAATACAAGCAGAGTGACATAACCCATGTCTAGCCAATAGATTCGCAGGGAAATTTCCACTACGCTTAACAAAACTAAAAGACGTCGACACAAAGGAAGGCAAAAGAGTAATACAATCCCGCGCTAAGCAGCTAAAGACAGACAAATCATCCGACGGTCGCTGTAGCGTCTGAATGCAGGGTAAACAATCAGACTCAAAGATGATTGTAGGAAGTCCCAATCGAATAGCCTCTTCCATAGCCAGAAGGATCGCCTGCATCTCCAAAGTCTCCGGACTGATACCGGGGTCAAAGTGGAACGAGTAAGCCGCAATGATCGCGCCAAGCGCATCCCTAAAGATTAGACCCACTCCAGAACCCAAGTCCGTGACAGAAGCATTGGTGTTACATTTCCAGCTACCCTCAAGAGGCACACTCCAGATAATCGGGTGGGTGGCCCCCTCAACATCCACCTGTACCGAGCCCATGGCCTGACGAAACTCCACTGCCCCGGCTAAGGACATAGAGACCACACGGGAGATATAGATAGACGCATTATCAAAGACCGCACAACACCGGGCTTTCCATAAATTCCAAAGTAGTAGGCAGAAAGTAGATACCTTTTCTGTGGTGTAACACGCTATCAGTGCTCCAAAAAACTCCTTAAAGTTCGATCCATGCTGAATCCGCTGGCTGCCGAACGATGAAGCTGCCCAGATTGCCCTAGCATAATCACAATCAAAAAGCACATGTCGTAGAGATTCCATCTCCCTGCCACATGCCAAACAAAGACCAGAGCCCAGATTCCGCTTAGCAAACTGTTCCCCAATTGGCAAACAATCCTGCAAACATCGCCATAAGAAATGTTGAACACGTGGCGGCACTGTGACTTTCCAAAGATCTCGCCAGACCCTGTCCGGACCGGAAGAGGAAGATGCATGCACCGCATCCGGCAGCCCTCCATACAAGTTCAATGCAAGGAAATACCCTGACTTCACTGTATACCTGCCGCGCCGATCGTAATGCCAAATCAACTTATCAGGGTGCGAAGCGCCGGCTATTGGGGTGTGCAAGATAGCATCCACTTCAAAAGCCTGAAATTCGTTCATAAGAAGCGGCATATTCCACTGTCTAGTTCCGGGTAAAAGCAAATCATGCACCTTACTATCCGTGGGTAAAGAATTGGATGAATGAACAAGCCGAACGGATGGAGGTCTAGAAACCCAAGCATCATGAAAGACATAAATGGAGCTTCCATCACCTACACGCCATCGTAATCCCTGCATTAACATATTCCGACCGTCCAGCAAACTGCGCCACATGAATGAAGGTCTACTTCCCAACCCTGCTGCCATGATAGTTGTACCCGGATGGTACTTTGCATTAAGAACTCGACTTGCGAGAGCGGTGGGGCAAGTGAGTAAACGCCACGATTGCTTAGCGATCAAAGCAAGATCAAAACACTCTAGATTGTGAAAACCCAGGCCCCCTAGATTCTTGGGCAGACAGCAGGTATCCCAATTACGCCAATGCACTTTCCGTTTAGCCTCTGAATCCCCCCAAAAAAACCTGCGGATATATTTCACAATCTCCTATACCAGCGTGGAGGGAACCTTAAAACACTGCATAATAAAAGTAGGTATGGCTTGAAGACTTGACTTGATCATAACTTCCTTCCCTGCAGGAGAAAGAAGCTTATCCTTCCAACCAGATAGCTTTTTCCATACCTTTTCCCGGAGAAAATCAAAGACCTGCCGCTTGTTCCTTCCAGTGACAAATGGCATGCCCAAGTATTTACCCGTGTCATTCCCAATTGGAATCTGAAGAAAGTTTGAAATGTATTCCCTGTCCGCTTGCTGAATTTCCTTACTAAAATATAAGCTGGACTTATGAAAATTAATAGCCTGACCGGATAGCATCCCATATTGAGTGAATAGATTCAACAGTGTTTCTAAAGCCCCATCCAGATACTCAAAAAATAACATACTGTCGTCCGCGAAGAGCAAGTGCGAAACCTGAACTTGTGCCTGCCTGCCGAATGTAATACCCCTCAGCAGTCCTCCTCTCACTGCCCGGTCCAACAATGCCGTCAAGCCTTCTGCGCAGATAATGAAAATGAATGGGGAGAGAGGATCTCCCTGTCGAATCCCCCGAGTAGAGACAATCTGAGGACCCGGTCTTCCATTCACAAGGGCCCTATAGGTGACAGAGGAAACACACCGCCGCAACAAGTCAACGAATGCTCCTGGAAACCGCATCTGGTGCATAACTCCCCACAGATAGTTCCACTCCACCCGATCAAATGCTTTGGCCATATCCAGTTTGATAGCAGCATGGTTATGACAACCATGCACACCGACTTTCATGGAGTGAAATGCCTCAAAGGCGACAATGGCATTGTCAGTGATCAGCCTGCCTGAGACAAAAGCGCTCTTTTACCTGAGATGACGTCATTGATAACCTGCTTTAATCTGTTGACAATGACACGCGAGAGCAACTTGTATGTCGAATTACACAGCGCAATCGGCCTCAAATCAGCCACCCGGGTAGGGGATTCCACTTTAGGAACCAACGCAATATAAGTCTCACACAACGAGCCTGGATCCATTCCTTCATTAAGGACAGCTAATATCACCTGCAAAACCTCAGAGCCAATCACATGCCAATATTTTTGTAAAAAAATTACATGCATACCATCCAGGCCAGGGGCCTTCCGTCCAGGAAGCTGCTTAAGCGCACGAAGAACCTCAGCCTCCGTGAAAGGCGTATTGAGGCGCTGGATCTGAATGTCCGCCAGAGTGGAAAATTCTAGACCCTCAAACTCCTGTATGGGTGGCTGTGCCTAGGTAAAAATATTGGTAAAATATCGAGAGACTACCCCTTCCAGGTCCCGCTGCTCAGTCCTTGCCACCCCATCCTCATCAAAAAGTAGATCAACCGTATTTCTGGCTCGGCGGCTGGTCGCTTTGTGATGAAAATAGCTCGTGTTCCTGTGCATCATTAATAATACTATAAATATTATATTCATGTTCATCAGTATTATCAATCAATCAATTTATATTTCTATATTACTTGGACCTAAGCTAGAGCAATGATCCTCTCAAGTTCTTGAGAAAAATATTCTCTCAAATATGGTTGTTTTTAGACATTATCAATGAAACGACCTAGTTTTGTAAAACAATTTACGGCTATATTATTATTAGATCAACCCAATAACCAAGAAACTAATAATATATAGTCCCGGTCAACCCAAATTTTATTAAGTCAATTACCTAATTTTAAATCCCAACCAAAGTTACCATTTACCAAACCCTAAATATTAATATTTTTTAAGGATAACGATAGAGTTACTTTTTAAAATATACACAAGGGCTACACAATCAACATCTCTCAGCACACATTTTTCATTTGTTAAAAAATTTGAAAAAAACTACAATGAATACCACAAGATGATAATGTGACGTTATAAAAGTGTCGTTATCCTACACTTTTATAACTAAACCAATCTAACTATATATGAGGATTAAGATAAGAATACGAGGAAAAGAATAAGATTATTGTAGTACAAAATGTACAATACAAGATTTGCTTTATTCACAATCAATCCAAAACTTGCCATTCTTCTTTTTTCTGATTCTCAGCCTTAAATTAATTAATTAATTAATGGGTTTGCATGGCCATCGAGTTAGTTAGGTAAATTCCCATAAATTTACTTTTGGATATTAAATAGTAGATTGTGTTTCTTTATTATACTCACTTCTTCTTCTTTTGTTTTTTTTTTTAAATCAAAAAGTAATTAATCGGACTTCTTTCAGTTTCAGCAATGGATAAACCGTGTATTCCCCATCTAGATGCTGTAAAGGCAATGTGAAAATTGCTTAAAGTCATGACTATGTGAAATTTTAGGGTGGTACAGGTGCAAGTTTTGGATCACAAAATCAATACTTTTAAAGGGATATATTGGTGAAATTTTTTTACAGGTAGGGGTCAATTTTAAAATGTTGAATCCCTATTAGTTTTGATGGACTAATTAGAATTTACATCAGAATTAACATAAAATTTGTGCATGACTATAATATAAACAATGTAATTAATAAATGTATTTAGTGTTCAATCCTACAGGTCGACCATCACAGTACAATACAAATGTGACAAGTGTCTACTTTCACCTTTTTATTTTGATACCATCCTTATTTTAGTGTATACCTATAAGGGTAAGTCCAATGGTGGGTATCAAAATCAAAATTTGATACCTAAACTAAGATACTAACATCTCCAATGAAAAAAATGTATGGTATCAAAATTTGATATCGTACCAGTGCAGGTATCAAATTTGGTACCACAGCTAATACCTTCACACCCACAACACGCGCGCACTTCATACTACAAATTTTGGGAAGCTGGACTGCCAAGCACCTTTTTTTTGTAATGTCAGAACTTGTCTACTAACTTTATGTGGCTGAAATTGCGTCTTTAAATTTTTTTTTTTTCATTTAAAATGATTTACTTTTCCCTCCAAATTGTTTTAGTCTCTATATCCTGCATTGTCTTCCAATTTTTTATCTTATCAATATTTTGCATTAACCATTTTCCTTGTGATCTGTACATTAATTATATTTGATTATATTTCTGTTAGATATTTTTCAACAATGAAATAAGTTTTTCATATTTATTTACTATTTAACAGAACATGAAATATATTTTTAACACAAAATTTTAATTATTTAAAACACAAACACACCAGAACTAAGTATGGAATTCAATTTAAAAAGTAGTACATAAAAGATAAAATTAGAGTTTTATATTGTGATGTGTAACAAAAAAAAATTAAGCATAATATTTGAGTAGAATATTTATTAATTAACATGATAATAATATTATATATTATATTTAATGACTATAAATCAATAAAGTTAATTAAGACTCATAAACAATTTATACTTAAAATTTAATACATACCATTGGAGATGTTGTTTACAGGTATCAAAACCAAATTTTGATACCTACAATTGGAGATAAACATTTGATACTCACGTGAATAGTAACCATAGGTATCAAATTTTGGTTTTGATACCCATGTGCATTGGACTTGCCCTAAGGTAATGACATAGGCCCCCCAAAATACACATTTTAAGGGCCTTAAAATTTGTATAACTAGTAGTAGTATTATATTATGGCCATTTTATCTTAAGATAAATGATCTCTTCACTACATATTGAGTCATAATATGTATCATTACACACCCTACGTACGTCTCGCAATAACTGAGGCAGTTGTCAAAAAAATGCATATTAAGAAAATGTGTTAATGCTTCAATTTGAATGCCAAAATGACAAATTCTTAGTCTATAATTAATGCAATTTGTATTTATTTTCTAATCCTTTATTAATAAGGGTAGATGTAGAAAAAACACAATATATGTTGCATTGAAAATGTACTTGTCTCAGTTATTTTAGAACAAATATTTCTGGCAGCTAGCTCAGTTATTTCGGAACGGAAGGAGTACGGTTTATGATTATTAAACGCAATTGATTGATAATAGACAATTAGATCTAAAGAAAAAAGAATTATTTGACAATATTTTAACATGATCAACAGGATAAAATGTATCGTTTGCATATTATCTATCTTAATGTATATATGCGCGCTCTTTTATTACCTTTTATGTAGGATATGTTAAACTATTTAGACAATTGATGTAAACAAATCAACTTCTCTACTTTACTAGACTGAAATCAGAGGCTTTAAATAGCCAAATAACACAATACAAAATAAGGACGTCCTACTAAATCTCCAACTAACCTGAAGACTAGGCAACTACCTAGAAAGAAGGAGCAACAACGCAACATTACAAACTAACATCCCTATTATTATGCAACAGAATTAAAATGCAGAGAAATAGTCAACAAATCCTCCCCTAAACTAAAATTGCAGACTGCAACTTAGTTTATATCCAGAATCATCTTCATACCAAGTGCACCTTTAAGTCTTTCAAATGCCTCCAACTTTAATGGTTTTGTCATTATATCAGCAACTTGCTCATTTGTACCACAATGTTTGATGATGATGACTTCCTCTTTGGTAAGATTCCTCATAAAATGAAACCTTACTGCAATGTGCTTGTTTTTTCCATGAAACACTGGATGTTTAGCTAGTTGAATTGTTGATGAGTTATCACATAGCATAGTAGTTGAATCACCTTGTGTTCCACCAATCTGCTTTAGTATTTTTTGCATCCAAATGCTTTGACAAGCACAAGCAGCTGCAGCTATATACTCTGCCTCTATGGTAGAGAGAGTTACCACTGATTGCTTCTTTGAGGACCAAGCCACAACTCATTTACTTAATAGAAACACATATCCAGAGGTGCTTTTAAACTCATCAATGTCTCCTACATAGTCCTAAACGATCGGCTAACTAATGTCCTAGTAACATGACAATTTTCACAATATATCATATTAAATCACATAACATTAAATAATAAATATAAACAGGTGATTTATCATAAAATATATAACATTAATCCCGATTTAAGGACAAAGTTGATGACTTTTACGGGTATAATTTGACCGTCATCAACTACCCCCCACTTAGACTTTGATCGTCCCGAACAAAGCATCAATAAGTCATTCCCCAAGACACATTTTCCGTGGTCAAATCATACTTATACAAGAAACTCGAGTCAACTCATACCACTTATGCTCATAAGGTACCCATTATTCACTTACTCGTCACGAATCGAAGTGATGTGTGCATGTGTGGCAAGATTAGAGTTTATGCTAACTTCGTAGCCTCAATCTACCAACATCAGCATTCCCACTTCCTAAGCCTCGCAATGGGTAAACACATGGTGCAATAAGCAAGAGCGTCATCCATAAGGTTTTTGGACTTGGAGACCGAGAAAAATACTCAAGCCTCTTAAAAATTTGAATTTTTTCGCATTTCCGTAGTTTCAAGCTTTAACACCTCTCAAGAAAGAAACTTGCTTTAAAAGTAAAGTATGCATTGCAAGAATCCCTCTCTCACGGATTAGTGGAAGCATTGAATATTACCACAAGCGCGAAGCTACTTTGGTAATGTTACTACAAGCCCAGTGTTTAACATTTTGTCAAAACACAGATTATTCTCAAGCTTATTACTCCGCTTTGATGGCTAGAAGATAAGAATACATCAGCAGATAAATATCGACTCTAAGTCTGCATAACCAATCATGTACGCAATGTACACATAATTCTTCTTAGTTATTATAATTTGTGCGGTACTTGTCGATTCACACACTAAGTAATCGAATAATAAATAACTACTTGCAATAGTTGGCATGAATATCCTTAAATTTACATTCACATAAGTATAAAATGATCATGTAATCATGCAACTTGGTTCATTCCCTATCAATTCTATGTATAAGAACTCACAATTCTAAGGGTACGAGATAAATAATTTGGCATTTGTTCAATTTTTTTTCATTTTTTTTTCACCGTTTCATTCAATTGTTCAATTATAGTATCATGGCTAAGTCTCCTACCCCCCACTCAAACTTAGCATTGTCCCCAATGACAAAGGAAAAGGAGAATTTAAGAGAAAAGACTTAGCTCTGGAAACGGCTCTCAAGTAGATGCAGAATATAGTATTAGTCCAAGCACGTCGTGGAGAAGCAAACGAAAACCTGTTTAAGCAAACCAAACAGAAACTCCACGAAACCGTTAATAACATGTCATTGGAAGTTATAAAATAATGTGTCAGTAATTAGATATAGAATATCCAAAAATAATTTAAGCCACTTTATTTCATACAACCCACGACATGTAAAACCAAAGAGTTAAAACTACAAAACTCACATGGTGGCTATCAAGGAAAAAACCTCGTTTATTCCGAACTTAGAATCGGAACATGGCGAGATGAAAAAAACCTTAATGAGCTCATGCTACTTTATTCAAAGTAAAAACAAAAACAAATCTAAAAGAAAGTTTTAAGAAATAGTTCTATGGTTATAGTCGTTAGCTCATTGTACTCACATGATGGTCTAGTTGTAACTAGGATTTCTAGAGTAAGTACTTCTTCCTCCCTATCAAATTGATTCCTGAGGTAATGCTTTACTCGGTGGCCATTCACCACAAAAGTCTTTCGATCATCCAAGTGACTTACCTCTACAGCTCTGGAAGGAAATACTTTACTCACTTTATAAGGACCAAACCATCTTGATTTTAACTTGCCCGGGAAGAGTTTCAAGCGCGAATTGTAAACAAGAACCATATCACCCACCTTAAAGGTGCGGTCAAGGATCTTTTTATCATGGAATCTCTTAGTGCGCTCTTTATAGATCCGAGCATTCTCGTAAGCTTCAACGCGAAACTCTTCTAGGCGAGTCAATTCCAACAATCTCTTTTCTCCGGCTAAACTTTCATCTAAATTCAACTACGCGTAGCCCGCCAAGGCACGGTGCTCAAGTTCAACCGGTAGATGACACGCTTTCCCAAAAACAATGCTGTATGGGGACATACCTATGGAAGTCTTATACGCATCCGATAAGCCCATAAAGCGTCATCTAACTTTAACGACCAATCTTTCCTTGTTGGGTTCACGCTTTTTTCCAGGATGCGCTTAATTTCTCGATTAGTGACCTCAACTTGACCACTTGTTTGAGGATGATAAGCGGTAGCTAACTTATGTCTCACCCGTGCTTGGCCATTAACTTCTCAAGCGGCTTATTACGAAATGGCTCCCATTATCACTAATGATGATGGCACGAGGATTCGAACCGCGTGAAGATATTTTTCTTTAAAAACCGCATACAACTTTTGCATCATTGGTAGGTGAAGAAATAGCCTCAACCCATTTAGACACATAGTCGATCGCCACCAAAATATAGCGGTTTGAAATGCATTTAAGTGAAAGGTCCCACAAAATCAATTCCCATACATTAAAGATTTACGGTTCTAGGATACTCTTCAATGGCATTTCATGTCTCCTCGAGATATTACCCGTCATTTGGCATGAATGACGGGATCTAGCATATTCGTGTGCGCTTTTGTAAAGATTTGGCGAAGAAAACCACATTGGAGAACTTTAGCGGCAGCCTTGTCCCCTCCATAGTGTCCTCCCGCTTCATAAGTATGGCAATGTTTAAGTATATCGAGGAATTCACTTTCGTGAACACATCTTCTAAAGATGTTGTCTGAGCAACGCTTAAAAAGATAGGGTTCATCCCAATAATAGTATTTAAGGTCCGCAAAAGAACTTCTTCTTTTGTCGGGTTCAAGTCCAGTGGCAAATATCTCCCGGATAAATAATTCACATAATCTTTAAACCATGGTTGTTGCTTCTCACCTTAACAACCTCACTTCGCAAGATATTTTCGCAATCACTATTCCATAAAATGGTAGAGATGGAGGATAATTTCTCATCGAGGGCTTTTCTAAGCGGTGGTGTGAATGCCTCCTCAGGCTCTTTCTCCTTATCCCTAACATCCTCTTCATTTTCCTTGTTCTTTGGGATTGGTGGAGTAAGCTCCTTTTCAATTCTAGTCATTATTGCATTCACATCCCTAGGGTTCCTATCAGTGTTGCTTGGAAATCCCCCAGGAGGTCTAGTTGACAGTTGTTCAGCTAATTGTCCTATTTGATGAGAGAGATTATGGACTAAGGCTTCTTGGTTGGTGACTTTGGCATCATTATTTTGACAGTATTGTTGAAAGTTCGTAGCCAAGTCAGCAATGGATTTTGCTAATTGATTCACAGTGTCAGACATTGTGTTACTCATCTTTTCAAGTGCAATTTCCCAACCGTAAGTTTGAGCTTGCTGAGGTACATAAGTGTTGTGTGGTTTCACCCCTTCATTTGGATCACTCCATCGGGATTCAGGTTGGTCATGATTTGGTTTGTAACCGTCATAGTGATTACCCTGTCTCCCAATGTAATTGGCTTCTTTAGTACCCGCATTCTCAAATGGCCTAGTCGTTTCCGTCCCTTTTCCAGTCTCTACTCGTACAATCCTCTCATGCATACCATCCACCTTATCATTTATGAGCAATAGAGTATTTAGGATCTTATGCGATACATCCTCCTCAAGATTATCGGTCATCTTCACAGTTGCTATTTCACCACCTTCCCATTGGCTATTCATTGCTATTTGCTCCATCTTTCCTCGTGCCTCCTCAGGAGATAAAAGAACAAAGGCTCCATTACTAGAGGCATCTACTCTTATCTTCTCCGTATCTCTCAATCCATGGTAAAAGGTTTGCATTAAAATCCATAGAGGGATATCATGATGAGGGCACTTCCTCATGGACTCCTTAAAACGTTCCCAAGTTTGATCAAAATTCTCCCCAGGTTGCTGCTTGAACCCCAAGATATCTTGGCGTAACTTAAAGGTCTTTCCTATAGGGAAGTACTTATTCATGAACTTTTGCAGCAGTTCCTCCCAGGTCGTGATTGATCTACCCTCTAAAGAGAAAAGCCATTGCTTAGCTTTATCTTTCAAAGTGAAAGGGAAAAGTTTTAGCTTAATGTTATCCTCAGGAACCAGTTCTGGCTTCACGGTACTAACGATCTCTAAGAAATTCATCATGTGAATGCCAGGATCTTCATTCAAGTTACCATGAAAAGTGGAATAGTTTGCCACCATTTGAATGACATTAGGTTTCGGGTGATAAACTTTAGCAGCATTTTCAGGTACTAC
The DNA here is from genome assembly GCA_026214975.1 of Gentiana macrophylla. Lineage (NCBI taxonomy): Eukaryota > Viridiplantae > Streptophyta > Magnoliopsida > Gentianales > Gentianaceae > Gentiana > Gentiana macrophylla. The sequence goes on along the minus strand of CM047805.1, from coordinate 176,538,904 downwards.
GATAGCAGGAATGAATTGTTCAATGGTAGGCATTGCATAGCTTTGCAAAGAACGCCTTTCCCATGCAGCCACAGCTTGGTTAACAAAATTTGCATTATTAAAATTATTTCCATTTACCTGGCCGGGCGTTATTCAGTAATGCATCCATGTCTGAGTCAGATTGATGTGCTCCTTCAGATTTTTCCTTGCCTTGCTCTTCGTTTGGATCCTTAGAAATCCGGGTAGCTTGTTTGTTGTTTTTTTATTGTTTTTTTTTTTTTTTTTATTTTTTGCAAGACAAAAACAACAATAACCAATTAAAATACGCCAAGGCTACTGCCTTTGGCGAGACTTTAAAATAGACAAAAATAGAAATAACAAAAACAATAAACAATTAGAAACTTTAAAGGCTAATCCTAGACTCAATAAATAAAAACTAAACTAAAACAGACTCTAAAAATACGAAAAATACAAAAACACAAGGCATAAACTGTGTAAAACAAAACAGAACAGAAACTGCCCAGATTTGTTTTACGACTCTTACAGGTTAATTCTATGTTATAAAAACTAATTAAACAGACTTTATTCACAATATTTACGAATCTACTTTTAATAAAATAAGCTATACTCAATTTAATGACACGAGTCCCCGGCAACGGCGCCAAAAACTTGATGCACGGTCCAAGTAATAAAATACTCGATACCTAAATAACCAACTAGCAAGAGAACTAGGTTCAATCATAGTATAGCTAGATAGAGTCGAGGTCGATCCCACAGAGACTCGGCTTAAACAAGTACAACGTTATTAAACTAAAAATAGATTAAAAGCTGTCTCCGACCAACAATAACGTAGAAATAAAGGTTGACACGATAGAAAACACAAAGACTAACAATACGACAGTAGACACTAAAACACTTATTTTTATGGTTTTATAAGACTCTAACAAACGGTATTGATTACGCTAGTAGTAATTACTCCCCCATATACGTATATCTAAGCCGAGACAGAAAAGACATTAAGATTGATTATATTTTGGCTACGGGAGCCATCCCCTAAACTGGATCTAATTCGTGAACGGATAGAAGATCCCTATGCTTAATTACGAATCCTTCCTTGGACAGGATAGAACATCATATAACAATCATGCTATACCAAACTAGGGATGCCGATCTAAAATCGTCACCTCGTCTAGGCAACCACCGTGGACGGATTGGCACACCTCCTAAACGATCGGCTAACTAATGTCCTAGTAACATGACAATTTTCACAATATATCATATTAATTTACGAGAACGATGTAACAAATTGGCCAGATCTATTACATGTATATATGAAAAATAGAAAGCACGACGTGGCGAAGTCGTTCACGTAAAAATTACTAGAATCTTGATGGCTAGATCTAACCATATAGACCATGGTAGATCTGAGACGGTGACTCTAGAATTAACTCGTAAAACGCCTTCGTGCGGCTTAGATCTACATGAATATGGGTTTGTTAATTAACTACATCACGAAATCAATACACAAACGACTACTCCATAACGAAATAAAATAGATCTCACGAATAAAACGACATATTTGGATAGGCATTACCTCGTAGAGCGGAGGGTCCTCCGATCCTTCAATGCAATCTCTAATCGATGAATCCATCGCCTCCGTGATGAAGAAACATAATATAAAATCAAAATAACTATATTTATAAACTAAAAGTATTGTAATATTGTGTTTCTGTGAGAGTACATACATATGGCGTGTGGTATATGCCTCTATTTATAGGTGTTCAAGCTAATTAAGAGATATACTTCAAAATGTCAAACAAATAAGAGATAACTCCCGCCGATCTCAAAATAATGTCATGCGCCCCCCCTAATTTGCGTGTGGAAGTTGGCGCCATCATTTGATTGGTTTTCCGGCTTCTGTCATGCTTTACTCCTCTTCTTGTGCTTATCCGATATTTATCTTTAATGCATCTTGAATTTATCTTGAGATTAAATTCTCCTTTTGTATTTATCCTCCATAATTATCCAAATTACATAAAATAGATATTTATCCCAAAATAAATCATATTTAAATAAAAATGGATAAATACCAAAATATGTAATATAAACGGATAAATACCAAATTATATATTATAAATGGATAAATACCAAATTATATAATATAAATCACATAACATTAAATAATAAATATAAACAGGTGATTTATCATAAAATATATATCATTAATCCCGATTTAAGGACAAAGTTGATGACTTTTACGGGTATAATTTGACCGTCATCAACTACTAGTAAAAACAAGGTCATCAACATAAAGACTTACAATTACGATGTTCTTCCCTTCTTTCTTGACAAACAAGGTGTGCTCATGGCTCCTTTTCTCAAACCCCTGACTTGTGAAGTAGCCTTCAATTCTGCTAAACCAGGCCCTAGGTGCTTGTTTCAAGCCATACAATGCTTTCTTTAGTTTGTAGACTTTAGATTCTTCCCCTTTCTTTTCATTACCCTGTGGTTGAGCAATATACACATCTTCTTTTATTTCTCCATGCAAAAAGGCACTTTTGACATCTAGTTGGTATAGTTTCCATCCATTTTTGGCTGACAATGCAATGAGTGTTCTGATTGTATCCCATCTGGCTACTGGTGTAAATACTTCATTGTAGTATATTCCTTTTTCTTGTGCATATCCTTTTGCAACAAGTCTTGCCTTACACTTGTCTACCTCACCATTTTCATTTAGCTTGGTTCTATATATCCACTTTACACCAATTACCTTTGCCTCTTTAGGTGCATTCACAAGTTGCCATGTTTGATTCTTGATAATTGACTCTATTTCTAGATCCTTTGCTGCTGTCCATTTCTTGTCAATCACTGCTTCTTCAAAACATTCTTCAAAACAGGTAGGGTCATCAGATGAAGTAAACATAATGTAATTTTGTACCTCTTCATCATCAGATAATCCTTCACCAGTGACATAATCTTGTAGATATGCTGGGGCTCTTGACCTTCTTCTTTCAAGTAATTGATTGTCACTACTCTCTGGATTGGGATCTGTGCTGTTGTTGTTCTGATTTTGCATAGGAGCAGGTTCAGTGTTGTTTTCTTCAACAACAACTTGATTATCAGGATCATTATCAGGATCATCATCATGAGTTTCTTCCTCCTCATTTCCTTCTTCATCACTTGAATTCTCTAGTTCACTCTCTTCATCATCCCCTACTAACCATATTCAGAATTGAACGATTCTTGCTTTCTGCTACCCCATTTTGCTGGGGAGTATATGCTCTGGTCAATTGGCATTTTATGCCTTGATCCATACAATACTTCAGAAATTCTTTTGAAGTAAATTCCCCTCCTCTGTCAGTTCTCAAACTACATATAGACATACCACACTCCTTTTCTACAAGTATTTTAAATTTCTTGAAAACAGAGAAGGCTTCATCTTTAGTATTTAACAAATGGATCCAAAGCTTTCTGGAAAATCATCTGTGAAGGTTAAGATGTACCTTTTGTTGCTGTGAGATGAGGGACTTATAGGACCACAAATGTCCGAGTGAACTAGCTGCACACTCTATGTTGTTTTCCCTTCAAACAAGTCTGGCAAACTTTCTTGGTGGTGCTGATTTCAGGAAGACCCTTAACCCATTGTTCCTTTTCCATCTTCTTCATGCTTTGTTGGTTAAGATGTCCAAGCCTTTTGTGCCATAGGTCTCCTATCTCTTCTCGCTTTGACTTTGAAACAGCTTTGAGGTTGATCAGTAGCTTTGCTATTAGCACAAACATTTTGTTGGTTGTCATCTTGCTTTGGAGAATGCACCCCTTGGTTTGATGATATATCCTGCATGTGTTTTGTTTGATCAAAATAGTCAATCCCCTTTCTTGTAATTGACCAATGCTCAGCAAATTATTCTTCAACTCAGGAACATAGTAAACATTACTTATGTTTTGATATGATCCTTCAATGTCAAGCTTGATGTTTCCCTTTCCCAGTACCTCCATTCTGTGATTGTTTCCTAATTTCACAGAGCGTTTGAAATCTTCATTGAATTGACTTGGATCAAACCATCTTGATTTTAACTTACCACAAACCATCTTGACTTGGATCAAACCATCTTTTGTGGTGGCCATTCACCACAAAAGTCTTTCGATCATCCAAGTGACTTACCTCTACAGCTCTGGAAGGAAATACTTTACTCACTTTATAAGGACCAAACCATCTTGATTTTAACTTGCCCGGGAAGAGTTTCAAGCGCGAATTGTAAACAAGAACCATATCACCCACCTTAAAGGTGCGGTCAAGGATCTTTTTATCATGGAATCTCTTAGTGCGCTCTTTATAGATCCGAGCATTCTCGTAAGCTTCAACGCGAAACTCTTCTAGGCGAGTCAATTCCAACAATCTCTTTTCTCCGGCTAAACTTTCATCTAAATTCAACTACGCGTAGCCCATAAGGCACGGTGCTCAAGTTCAACCGGTAGATGACACGCTTTCCCAAAAACAATCTGGTATGGGGACATACCTATGGAAGTCTTATACGCAGTTCCGATAAGCCCATAAAGCGTCATCTAACTTTAACGACCAATCTTTCCTTGTTGGGTTCACAGTTTTTTCCAGGATGCGCTTAATTTCTCGATTAGTGACCTCAACTTGACCACTTGTTTGAGGATGATAAGCGGTAGCTAACTTATGTCTCACCCCGTACTTGGCCATTAACTTCTCAAACGGCTTATTACAGAAATGGCTCCCATTATCACTAATGATGGCACGAGGATTCGAACCACGCGTGAAGATATTTTTCTTTAAAAACCGCAGTACAACTTTTGCATCATTGGTAGGTGAAGCAATAGCCTCAACCCATTTAGACACATAGTCGACCGCCACCAAAATATAGCGGTTTGAAACAGACGAAGTGAAAGGTCCCACAAAATCAATTCCCCATACATTAAAGATTTCTGGTTCTAGGATACTCTTCAATGGCATTTCATGTCTCCTCGAGATATTACCCGTCATTTGGCATGAATGACAGGATCTAGCATATTCGTGTGCAGTTTTGTAAAGATTTGGCCAGTAAAAACCACATTGGAGAACTTTAGCAGCAGTCTTGTCCCCTCCATAGTGTCCTCCCGCTTCATAAGTATGGCAATGTTTAAGTATATCGAGGAATTCACTTTCAGGAACACATCTTCTAAAGATGTTGTCTGAGCAACGCTTAAAAAGATAGGGTTCATCCCAATAATAGTATTTAAGGTCCGCAAAGAACTTCTTCTTTTTTTTCTTTGGTTCAAGTCCAGTGGCAAATATCTCCCGGATAAATAATTCACATAATCTTTAAACCATGGTTGTTGCTTCTCACCTTAACAACCTCACTTCGCGAAGATATTTCGCGCAATCACTATTCCATAAAATGGTAGAGATGGAGGATAATTTCTCATCGAGGGCTTTTCTAAGCGTGGTGTGAATGCCTCTCCTCAGCTCTTTCTCCTTATCCCTAACATCCTCTTCATTTTCCTTGTTCTTTGGGATTGGTGGAGTAAGCTCCTTTTCAATTCTAGTCATTATTGCATTCACATCCCTAGGGTTCCTATCAGTGTTGCTTGGAAATCCCCAGGAGGTCTAGTTGACAGTTGTTCAGCTAATTGTCCTATTTGATGAGAGAGATTATGGACTAAGGCTTCTTGGTTGGTGACTTTGGCATCATTATTTTGACAGTATTGTTGAAAGTTCGTAGCCAAGTCAGCAATGGATTTTGCTAATTGATTCACAGTGTCAGACATTGTGTTACTCATCTTTTCAAGTGCAATTTCCCAACCGTAAGTTTGAGCTTGCTTTGAGGTACATAAGTGTTGTGTGGTTTCACCCTTCATTTGGATCACTCCATCGGGATTCAGTTGGTCATGATTTGGTTTGTAACCGTCATAGTGATTACCCTGTCTCCCAATGTAATTGGCTTCTTTAGTACCCGCATTCTCAAATGGCCTAGTCGTTTCCGTCCCTTTTCCAGTCTCTACTCGTACAATCCTCTCATGCATACCATCCACCTTATCATTTATGAGCAATAGAGTATTTAGGATCTTATGCGATACATCCTCCTCAAGATTATCGGTCATCTTCACAGTTGCTATTTCACCACCTTCCCATTGGCTATTCATTGCTATTTGCTCCATCTTTCCTCGTGCCTCCTCAGGAGATAAAAGAACAAAGGCTCCATTACTAGAGGCATCTACTCTTATCTTCTCCGTATCTCTCAATCCATGGTAAAAGGTTTGCATTAAAATCCATAGAGGGATATCATGATGAGGGCACTTCCTCATGGACTCCTTAAAACGTTCCCAAGTTTGATCAAAATTCTCCCCAGGTTGCTGCTTGAACCCCAAGATATCTTGGCGTAACTTAAAGGTCTTTCCTATAGGGAAGTACTTATTCATGAACTTTTGCAGCAGTTCCTCCCAGGTCGTGATTGATCTACCCTCTAAAGAGAAAAGCCATTGCTTAGCTTTATCTTTCAAAGTGAAAGGGAAAAGTTTTAGCTTAATGTTATCCTCAGGAACCAGTTCTGGCTTCACGGTACTAACGATCTCTAAGAAATTCATCATGTGAATGCCAGGATCTTCATTCAAGTTACCATGAAAAGTGGAATAGTTTGCCACCATTTGAATGACATTAGGTTTCGGGTGATAAACTTTAGCAGCATTTTCAGGTACTACGATAGCAGGAATGAATTGTTCAATGGTAGGCATTGCATAGCTTTGCAAAGAACGCCTTTCCCATGCAGCCACAGCTTGGTTAACAAAATTTGCATTATTAAAATTATTTCCATTTACCTGGCTGGCGTTATTCAGTAATGCATCCATGTCTGAGTCAGATTGATGTGCTCCTTCAGATTTTTCCTTGCCTTGCTCTTCGTTTGGATCCTTAGAAATCCGGGTAGCTTGTTTGTTGTTTTTTTATTGTTTTTTTTTTTTTTTCTTTATTTTTTGCAAGACAAAAACAACAATAACCAATTAAAATACGCCAAGGCTACTGCCTTTGGCGAGACTTTAAAATAGACAAAAATAGAAATAACAAAAACAATAAACAATTAGAAACTTTAAAGGCTAATCCTAGACTCAATAAATAAAAACTAAACTAAAACAGACTCTAAAAATACGAAAAATACAAAAACACAAGGCATAAACTGTGTAAAACAAAACAGCGAAAAGCGCCTGCATTTGTTTTACGACTCTTACAAAGTTAATTCTATGTTATAAAAACTAATTAAATGCAGACTTTATTCACAATATTTACGAATCTACTTTTAATAAAATAAGCTATACTCAATTTAATGACACGAGTCCCCGGCAACGGCGCCAAAAACTTGATGCACGGTCCAAGTAATAAAATACTCGATACCTAAATAACCAACTAGCAAGAGAACTAGGTTCAATCATAGTATAGCTAGATAGAGTCGAGGTCGATCCCACAGAGACTCGGCTTAAACAAGTACAACGTTATTAAACTAAAAATAGATTAAAAGCTGTCTCCGACCAACAATAACGTAGAAATAAAGGTTGACACGATAGAAAACACAAAGACTAACAATACGACGATGAGACACTAAAACACTTATTTTTATGGTTTTATAAGACTCTAACAAACGGTATTGATTACGCTAGTAGTAATTACTCCCCATATATCATATATCTCTAAGCCGAGATGTAAAAGACATTAAGATTGATTATATTTTGGCTACGGGAGCCATCCCCTAAATCGATCTAATTCGTGAACGGATAGAAGATCCCTATGCTTAATTACTTAATCCTTCCTTGGACAGATAGAACATCATATAACAATCATGCTATACCAAACTAGGGATGCCGATCTAAAATCGTCACCTCGTCTAGGCAACCACCGTGGACGGATTGGCACACCTCCTAAACGATCGGCTAACTAATGTCCTAGTAACATGACAATTTTCACAATATATCATATTAATTTACGAGAACGATGTAACAAATTGGCCAGATCTATTACATGTATATATGAAAAATAGAAAGCACGACGTAGCCGAAGTCGTTCACAGAAAATTACTAGAATCTTGATGGCTAGATCTAACCATATAGACCATGGTAGATCTAGACCGGTGACTCTAGAATTCGCTCGTAAAACGCCTTCGTACGGCTTAGATCTACATGAATATGGGTTTGTTAATTAACTACATCACGAAATCAATACACAAACGACTACTCCATAACGAAATAAAATAGATCTACGAATAAAAACGACATATTTGGATAGGCATTACCCTCGTAGACGGAGGGTCCTCCGATCCTTCAATGCAATCTCTAATCGATGAATCCATCGCCTCCGTGATGAAGAAACATAATATAAAATCAAAATAACTATATTTATAAACTAAAAGTATTGTAATATTGTGTTTCTAGAGTGTACATATGGCGTGTGGTATATGCCTCTATTTATAGGTGTTCAAGCTAATTAAGAGATATACTTCAAAATGTCAAACAAATAAGAGATAACTCCCGGCCGATCTCAAAATAATGTCATGCGCCCCCCCTAATTTGCGTGTGGAAGTTGGCGCCATCATTTGATTGGTTTTCCGGCTTCTGTCATGCTTTACTCCTCTTCTTGTGCTTATCCGATATTTATCTTTAATGCATCTTGAATTTATCTTGAGATTAAATTCTCCTTTTTGTATTTATCCTCCATAATTATCCAAATTCTGCAAAATAGATATTTATCCCAAAATAAATCATATTTAAATAAAAATGGATAAATACCAAAATATGTAATATAAACGGATAAATACCAAATTATATATTATAAATGGATAAATACCAAATTATATAATATAAATCACATAACATTAAATAATAAATATAAACAGGTGATTTATCATAAAATATATATCATTAATCCCGATTTAAGGACAAAGTTGATGACTTTTACGGGTATAATTTGACCGTCATCAACTACTAGTAAAAACAAGGTCATCAACATAAAGACTTACAATTACGATGTTCTTCCCTTCTTTCTTGACAAACAAGGTGTGCTCATGGCTCCTTTTCTCAAACCCACGACTTGTGAAGTAGCCTTCAATTCTCGCTAAACCAGTGCCTAGGTGCTTGTTTCAAGCCATACAATGCTTTCTTTAGTTTGTAGACTTTAGATTCTTCCCCTTTCTTTTCATTACCCTGTGGTTGAGCAATATACACATCTTCTTTTATTTCTCCATGCAAAAAGGCACTTTTGACATCTAGTTGGTATAGTTTCCATCCATTTTTGGCTGACAATGCAATGAGTGTTCTGATTGTATCCCATCTGGCTACTGGTGTAAATACTTCATTGTAGTATATTCCTTTTTCTTGTGCATATCCTTTTGCAACAAGTCTTGCCTTACACTTGTCTACCTCACCATTTTCATTTAGCTTGGTTCTATATATCCACTTTACACCAATTACCTTTGCCTCTTTAGGTGCATTCACAAGTTGCCATGTTTGATTCTTGATAATTGACTCTATTTCTAGATCCTTTGCTGCTGTCCATTTCTTGTCAATCACTGCTTCTTCAAAACATTCTTCAAAACAGGTAGGGTCATCAGATGAAGTAAACATAATGTAATTTTGTACCTCTTCATCATCAGATAATCCTTCACCAGTGACATAATCTTGTAGATATGCTGGGGCTCTTGACCTTCTTCTTTCAAGTAATTGATTGTCACTACTCTCTGGATTGGGATCTGTGCTGTTGTTGTTCTGATTTTGCATAGGAGCAGGTTCAGTGTTGTTTTCTTCAACAACAACTTGATTATCAGGATCATTATCAGGATCATCATCATGAGTTTCTTCCTCCTCATTTCCTTCTTCATCACTTGAATTCTCTAGTTCACTCTCTTCATCATCCCCTACTAACCATATTCAGAATTGAACGATTCTTGCTTTCAGCTACCCCATTTTGCTGGGGAGTATATGCTCTGGTCAATTGGCATTTTATGCCTTGATCCATACAATACTTCAGAAATTCTTTTGAAGTAAATTCCCCTCCTCTGTCAGTTCTCAAACTACATATAGACATACCACACTCCTTTTCTACAAGTATTTTAAATTTCTTGAAAACAGAGAAGGCTTCATCTTTAGTATTTAACAAATGGATCCAAAGCTTTCTGGAAAATCATCTGTGAAGGTTAAGATGTACCTTTTGTTGCTGTGAGATGAGGGACTTATAGGACCACAAATGTCCGAGTGAACTAGCTGCACACTCTATGTTGTTTTCCCTTCAAACAAGTCTGGCAAACTTTCTTGGTGGTGCTGATTTCAGGAAGACCCTTAACCCATTGTTCCTTTTCCATCTTCTTCATGCTTTGTTGGTTAAGATGTCCAAGCCTTTTGTGCCATAGGTCTCCTATCTCTTCTGCTTTGACTTTGAAACAGTTTGAGGTTGACTGTAGCTTTGCTATTAGCACAAACATTTTGTTGGTTGTCATCTTGCTTTGGAGAATGCACCCCTTGGTTTGATGATATATCCTGCATGTGTTTTGTTTGATCAAAATAGTCAATCCCCTTTCTTGTAATTGACCAATGCTCAGCAAATTATTCTTCAACTCAGGAACATAGTAAACATTACTTATGTTTTGATATGATCCTTCAATGTCAAGCTTGATGTTTCCCTTTCCCAGTACCTCCATTCTGTGATTGTTTCCTAATTTCACAGAGCGTTTGAAATCTTCATTGAATTGACTTGGATCAAACCATCTTGATTTTAACTTACCACAAACCATCTTGACTTGGATCAAACCATCTTTTGTGGTGGCCATTCACCACAAAAGTCTTTCGATCATCCAAGTGACTTACCTCTACAGCTCTGGAAGGAAATACTTTACTCACTTTATAAGGACCAAACCATCTTGATTTTAACTTGCCCGGGAAGAGTTTCAAGCGCGAATTGTAAACAAGAACCATATCACCCACCTTAAAGGTGCGGTCAAGGATCTTTTTATCATGGAATCTCTTAGTGCGCTCTTTATAGATCCGAGCATTCTCGTAAGCTTCAACGCGAAACTCTTCTAGGCGAGTCAATTCCAACAATCTCTTTTCTCCGGCTAAACTTTCATCTAAATTCAACTACGCGTAGCCCATAAGGCACGGTGCTCAAGTTCAACCGGTAGATGACACGCTTTCCCAAAAACAATCTGGTATGGGGACATACCTATGGAAGTCTTATACGCAGTCCGATAAGCCCATAAAGCGTCATCTAACTTTAACGACCAATCTTTCCTTGTTGGGTTCACAGTTTTTTCCAGGATGCGCTTAATTTCTCGATTAGTGACCTCAACTTGACCACTTGTTTGAGGATGATAAGCGGTAGCTAACTTATGTCTCACCCCGTACTTGGCCATTAACTTCTCAAACGGCTTATTACAGAAATGGCTCCCATTATCACTAATGATGGCACGAGGGATTCCGAACCGCGTGAAGATATTTTTCTTTAAAAACCGCAGTACAACTTTTGCATCATTGGTAGGTGAAGCAATAGCCTCAACCCATTTAGACACATAGTCGACCGCCACCAAAATATAGCGGTTTGAAACAGACGAAGTGAAAGGTCCCACAAAATCAATTCCCCATACATTAAAGATTTCTGGTTCTAGGATACTCTTCAATGGCATTTCATGTCTCCTCGAGATATTACCCGTCATTTGGCATGAATGACAGGATCTAGCATATTCGTGTGCAGTTTTGTAAAGATTTGGCCAGTAAAAACCACATTGGAGAACTTTAGTAGCAGTCTTGTCCCCTCCATAGTGTCCTCCCGCTTCATAAGTATGGCAATGTTTAAGTATATCGAGGAATTCACTTTCAGGAACACATCTTCTAAAGATGTTGTCTGAGCAACGCTTAAAAAGATAGGGTTCATCCCAATAATAGTATTTAAGGTCCATAAGAAAAGAACTTCTTTTCTTTGCTTTGTTCAAAGTCTGGTGGCAAATATCTCCCGGATAAATAATTCACATAATCTTTAAACCATGGTTGTTGCTTCTCAGCCTTAACAACCTCACTTCGCGAAGATATTTCGGCGCAATCACTATTCCATAAAATGGTAGAGATGGAGGATAATTTCTCATCGAGGGGCTTTTCTAAGCAGGGTGTGAATGCCTCCTCAGGCTCTTTCTCCTTATCCCTAACATCCTCTTCATTTTCCTTGTTCTTTGGGATTGGTGGAGTAAGCTCCTTTTCAATTCTAGTCATTATTGCATTCACATCCCTAGGGTTCCTATCAGTGTTGCTTGGAAATCCCCCAGGAGGTCTAGTTGACAGTTGTTCAGCTAATTGTCCTATTTGATGAGAGAGATTATGGACTAAGGCTTCTTGGTTGGTGACTTTGGCATCATTATTTTGACAGTATTGTTGAAAGTTCGTAGCCAAGTCAGCAATGGATTTTGCTAATTGATTCACAAAGGTCGACATTGTGTTACTCATCTTTTCAAGTGCAATTTCCCAACCGTAAGTTTGAGCTTGCTGAGGTACATAAGTGTTGTGTGGTTTTACCCCTTCATTTGGATCACTCCATCGGGATTCAGGTTGGTCATGATTTGGTTTGTAACCGTCATAGTGATTACCCTGTCTCCCAATGTAATTGGCTTCTTTAGTACCCGCATTCTCAAATGGCCTAGTCGTTTCCGTCCCTTTTCCAGTCTCTACTCGTACAATCCTCTCAGAGACCTTAGAATTTTGGCAGTAATGTCCTTTTCTGGCATCTTTTCACCACAAGCTTTCATGCCTTTGGCTATGGTCAGAGTCCTTCCAAAATAAGTGTTCACAGATTCATCTTCTTTCATTCTCAACAGTTCAAACTCAGTTTTGAGTGTTTGGAGTTGTGCCCTTTTCACTCTTGTTGATCCTTTGAACTTCTGGGCCATGAAGTCCCAGATCTGCTTGGATATCATCATTTAGGATAGTCTCCATGATCTCTCTATCTATTGACTGATATAGATAGTTCTTGATCTTCTTGTCCTTTAGCCGTTGATTCTCTAATTCCTTCAACTGAGCTTCAGTTGCTTGTGTGCCTTCCGGAATGTTAATGATTCCTCCCTCAATCAAGCTCCAATATTCCTTTGATCTCAAGAAATTCTCCATGAGCTTGGCCCAATGCTCATAGTAGCCATCAAATTTTGGAATTGCAGGTTGTATAAACTTCCCATTTCCATTGCTACTTTCAGCCATCTCTGTGTTTTGTTTCCTTTCAAACATGCCTTGATTTATAGGCTCTGCTACCAATTGTTAAACTATTTAGACAATTGAGGTAAACAAATAAACTTCTCGACTGAAATCAAAGGCTTTAAATAACCAAATAACACAATACAAAATAAGGAAATCCTACTAAATCTCCAACTAACCTGAAGACTAGGCAACTACCTAGAAAGTAGGAGCAACAACGCAGCATTACAAACTAACAGCCCTATTATTATGCAACAGAATTAAAATGCAGAGAAATTGTAACGCCCCGTTCCCGGACACCGAGTCCTTATCCGGAAATGGAACGTTCGGCACGTATAAAATAAAAGTAAATTCACTTTATACGTAAGCCTCTACTACGTCGTATCAAACAAAAAGCAAACGGAAGCAAAAACTCAGGTATAAAATTTCTAAACGTTATAAGAATAGAAAAGGGGAATCTAAAAGCGGAAAAATGTAAATTTATTACATTTGAGAAAGTACGAAAATCTCAAAAGAAAAGTACTACACGTCTCGAAAGACCAAAAGTCTACCTCAAAAGTATCAAAAGTAATCCAAATGTATAAGTAAAGCAGTAAATGATAAGTCTTCAACGAGCGCCGTCAAACGTCGTCGTCGAACTCTTCCTCGAAAACTTGTTCGTCTTCTCATCCTCAAACACATAGAAAACATGCATTTGAGGTAAGTACAACGTACTTAATAAGAAAGAGAAGCTATGATATCAACTGTAGTTTATAAGGAAAAGATATTTAAATCAGTTGGTTGTTTATGTGAGACCGACTCAACCTAGGGTTCATTTCATGTCCATCAACATGAATTGACTAAACGTTTCTACTTAGCTTATCTATGTTACAACCGCACTCAAGGGCACTTCTGCGCGTCCACCTCAAAGAGTCCCTCCGTGCTTAGGGTCATTATGACTCACGGAGTTCTTCCACCTCGGGAACACTCTTTTGCAACATATTAGTGGATCACACCAATATCCACGAAGTCTAGAAAAGGTAGACTCCGATAGCACGCGCGTCTCAAAGAGAGTCCCTCCGCGTGCTTAGGGTCTTTTGACCTCTGAGTTCCTCCACCTTCGAGGTAGCACATGCATCGCGATTTAGCCTGGTGCCTAGCCAAGAGAGACATGTTGTTTAATCTTTTACTAGTCAAGTCGTTGATTATTAGGATGATTAACTAGCCACCATAGTGTTTTCAAATAATCTCCTCACACACACTACTCTCTTCCTGAGACCCATTAGAACACGGACAAGTCCTAGCAATTACACGACATTGATGAATGCTAACTCATCAAAGCACAAGCCTATCATGCTCTTCCGACGGATCCGAACTTCAACTCCCTTTAAGAGTACATTCGGTGTTTTAACTGAACGCATCAGAAGCTCAATTCAGGCTTGTTCAAGTTTATACAGTGTTAACATATCACGTTTAAAGGTTTAGAAATGGTAAAACATACTTATAAGGCTGAACAACAACCAAACGCCCGTTTCAAGACATGGACGCCCGTCTGGAACCTACTGGACGCCCGTCCAAAACTGGACGCCCGTCCATTTTTCCCAGACGCTCGTCCACACTAAGACAGTTACAACCTGAATGTAAAATAACACCTCAGACGCCCGTCCAGAGAAACCAGACGCCCGTCCGAAATGTGACCAAGACAGACGCCCGTCCAGAGAAGCCTAGACGTCCGTCCGACCTGGGTTTCAACTAGAACCCTAAAATCTTCAAGTTCGATCCAAATCAGTTTCTAACCCAAAAATAACAGCAATTTAACACAGTGAAGCACAAAAACCTCATCTAAACGCACCATGTCATCCATATTAATTAACCAAAGCAAAACCCATCTTCCTAACACCAAAACTTCTTAAGAAAAGATCTAATCCTTACAACTAAGAATTGGAATCATAGAGATAATTTTTCTTACCTATACGCAGCCCCAAAACAGATCGAAACCTCAACAAAAGCCTGCAGCTTTGCCAACCAAACTGGTATCAAGACGATGCTTTCCTCACGACGATTCCAACGCTCTCGTCTGATTTGAAAACAACCAAGAATTGCTTCAGTTATTGTGAGAACTCTTCGAACCTTTTTCTCCTCTCAAATTTCGCAGAGAAGGAGGTGTGGAGATTGATTTTCTGATTAATGTTTAGGCTTAGGGTATAATCTGTGTTAATTTTTCCTTAAATACACTTCCCAATAAAACCCTCTTTCCTTAGTTACCCTTTAATTGCCAAAATCAGAATAATCCGTTAATTATATATACATATAACCCGTAAAATATGTATAAATAATTAATAAAATACTTATCTCCAAAAAAAAAATAATAATAATATTTCGTTTTATGAAATAACACGCGTCTGTTTTTTTAAAAATCGGAATATTACAGAAATAGTCAACAGGATAAAGATACGTGTATTTCCAAAAATCAACTTAAAATACCCTAAAAAAAATTACTTAAAATTTATACTAATATCATCTTGTGGTTTAAATCGATTGTTATCTGAGATAAGGATGAAAGGAAATATTTATACCCTCATAATTTACATGCTTTCATCACATTGAACGTTACAAATGAAGCAATCCGTTCCATGTCGAATTGGATCGTCAGAGCAAGCGGAAAAGCAATGGTAGGCAATGAGAATCATAAACGTCATGGCCATAAAAGACAACAAAAACATTTTATATATATATATATATATATACTCCATCCCTTCGTAATTATATGTTGTGTTTGAGAAAAACAGACAGATTAATAAAATGAATACTTCAAAAAAAAATCTTGGAAGGTGTAGTGGTGTGTAATTAATATGAAAGATTGATAGGTTGAATAAATCTAGAAAATTGAAAAGTAATATTAAAAAACGGAAAGAGGATTAAAATATGTATTATAAATATAACTACGATATATAAGAAGGAAATTTTGATTTTAACAATTACGACATATAATTAAGAACATAGGGAGTATATAATAAGCCATAAGCCGTTACAAAAGATCAGATCCTTCCACGCATTGCTAGCTTTTGATTTTCTTATTCTTTTTAAACGGCAAAAAAAAAGTTTATTGAGAGATGAAAATTTTCAGCAAGTTGAGGAAATGATGAACAATATACACCATGCAACAACATACAAAACCAATATATATATATATATATTTCCTCAATCTATTTCTCATTCAAATTGTACTCCAACTCTAAGTAGCAATGTTCTTCTCAAATTCAAACACAGTGATCTAACCACATACTCAAAACTCAAAATGTGAAAGGATCTAATTGTGATTTTTTTTCTCTTCAAAATTACATCGTTTTGTTGATGATATCTAAAAATGCATGTGCTTGAGAGATCACATTAGAATCAAGTGATTAGTATTTTAAAATACCGTAAACTGTCGATGACATACATCGGAGCTTATATGAAATTAGAGTTTGAAATTGAATGGCCACAACATTAACTAAAACTCATTTAAGAGTCATTTCTTCGACATAATTACGTACGGGACATGATAGTGCAAGCTTTCCTATAAGTATATACACAAGTATGCAATATATTATTCCCCAGATAAATAGTGCATAGACAAAAATATGTGTTTCCCTGCAAAAGAAAAAATAAATAATAATAATAATAATACGTGCTAAGTTAATGGGGAATTGACCTTACGGTGCTACTAAGAAGAATAAAGAAAACCAAGTGTTTGCATTAAAAATAGATACTCGGATCGATGAAAAAGAGAAATCGTATCCTAATCTTTTTTTTTTTTGTTTTGTTTTGTTTTTGAAAATTTTTAAATGTCATCGAATTTAGATAATGCTACCAACACTAAAACATTTGCTAATACAAGTTGCAACAACACAAGGTCCCAACAAAACTGTGGGATACCTGAAACTTGACCACTCACAACTTCTCATGTAGCTATATTGGATCATCAACTTTTAACTTTTTCTTCTGATGACTTTTTTTTTTTTTTTTTTTTTTTTCTTTCCAAAACAAAGCTAAGTAAATTCACATTGGATCGAATAAATCTTGTAATAAGTATCTGATACTTTGTGATAAACACTGTTGAATTTATATATATGGCCTGAATTAAAAGCTGTAAAAATCCATTAAGGAAAAGAAGAAAACGGAGGGGGTCAGGGTCAATTCACTAGAAAACTTTTCACATTGTGTTTCGCTATTACCGTTTCAATCTAGCGGCTCGACTCGATTAGTGACTAGTGAGTGATTATATTATTATAAGTTTGAGTCTCTTATAACGTTTTGGATCAAACCTTTATTTTTTTGTAGTAAGGGACGTATTAATCTTTTGTGCACTCAAACGTCTTTTGTTGTATGATTTCATATCGATTAGGTTTGACTTTTCAGAGGTTATAAACTTGTTGTGAACTTGTTGTACCATTGACAATTCACTTAATAATGATATTGAGGGTTTTCATGTACAAAAATTTACTTCTAATATCTTCTTGAGGATGACACCAGCCAGTCAATCACTTTAAGCAAGGGAAAATGATGTTGGCATCGATATATGGTGCACCACTCATCCCCCGACTATCAACTTGTGTGGTGCAGCTTTATTGTTTTTATTTTTTTTTTTTTTTTTTCCAAATGAATAGTGGAAAATGTTTGTGTGTGTATTTGTGTGGATAAGAGGTGGTGTATCACTATCCTTAAGCAAAATGGTGATGATATGGTTTCAGTTGGGGCCTGGGGGGTCTCAACTCTCAACTCTCAACTAGCTAGCTACTGTCTAGTGGAGCACCTGGGATTGGGAATGAATGAAAATCTGTATCCATTTTAACATACCCCTTCCCCATCCCCCACCCCCCACCCCCTCCCAACCCAAATCATTTCGTCAGCTAGCTTCCACCAACTCATCAATTCCCCCGTACACACGCTATATATGGTTATAATTGAATTAGACCTTTGATAATATTTGTGGGGGAGGTGGCAGGGGAGGGGGGTGGGTGAGTGTGTGTGCGTGTGGGAGGGGGAGTGAGACTCTACCCCATACATTATCTGTAGGAAAACAACCTTCTGTTAGATAATGTATTAGGGGCAATGATCGACTCTTTCCTCACATATTATGTATTTATCTTCAAGGCGACTCTCTTACACTTAAAAATTTAAATTAAGAATTTATTACGGGTAGAGTTTCCGACCCTTATAAATTATCTATGAGAAAGATAACACATGCCTGACATGTCTGATTTCGGAATTTCCCAGAATAATGCTTGACAAGTATCTAGTGATGAATTCAAAAACCGAATTTACCATAGACATATAAAAGCAATGACAGAGGCATATTTTATCTTTTGGTTATCTTTATTTTATTAGGTGAGATGGATTAAGATATCTAAACGTGTTAAACTGAAATATATATTTATTTTATTAGGTGAGATGGATTAAGATATCTAAACGTGTTAAACTGAAATATATATTTTTTAAGTATATTAAAAATAAAAATCGGATGGACCTCCTTTGGGTATGTCCATGCATAAAAGAAATTAAAGAAAACAAAGGGATTTAATGAGATTTGATTTTAGGCGTTTGTAAACCGTAAAAGAATGTGAATGAATTAAACCAAAAGAAAATGTTTGATACATGTACCAAGTGACAATCATATAAAGTCAAATTATTATTTCCTTCACATAATACACTTATATCGTGTGCATATAAGGGATTAGAAATAAAAAAATTATAATATTGTCATTTGATACAACCATTGTGCAACATTTGTAATATTGTATAAAATTTCAACTGAATGATCGATACTAGTGCAAATAGTTTTCATGATGGAGGTGCTAATTAGTTCAGCTAACCAGTCGATTTTTGAAACGTTAAGAAAAAAGAATTATAATAAATTGGTTATAATGTCGTGAGGAATACTACTACAATAAAAAGTGGAATATGAGGAGAAAAGTGTCAGAATTGGTGGATTCATTCATTAAACTTTACATAAACCTCTCACGAATAAAGATTATTACTCCTGTTTAACAGAATAAAGACTAGTACTTAGTTGTTAAGTGGAATTCTAACTAACTTAATTAAATATATGTAATTGGGCAAATGATAACGCAACACGCAACTTAGTGTTTAGCACGAATGATAGATTTATCCAAAATAAAATAAAATAAATACATTGATTCTGCGTACATAATATACAATAAAATAAGTTTCTTTTACATAAATTAATCAACTAAAGTAATTGTATACAATTGGTGTATTTTCGATGGAAGTATATATTGTAAATTTTGAAGTGTTGCTAATCAATATTAGCATTGATTAGTTACCCTGATTGTGTAAGCAAATATTTTTTCAAATTCATAGTGACGTACTACCTCCGTCCCAAAATGTAAGTCCTTTTAGCTTTTTAGTTTTGTTCCAAAATATAGATCCATTTATAAAACCAATAAAGCATTTATTACATCTTTTTTCTTCTACCCTTCATTTATTATATATCCAACCACTTTTTACTACTTTGCATTAATACCAATGAAAGGTCATTTTAGTCTTTTAATCAAAATTAATGACAAATAACAAATTTAATTAACCGTTCTTAATATGTGTGAAAAAGTCTAAAAGGACTTACATTTTGGGACGAAGGTAATATATTTTCTTACTTTGTTTGAGGTGAAAACCATTTGAGTCGTTGAAACTTGAATCGCGCAAGGAACTAGCTTATCGAGTTATTGAGTCTGTTGGCCGTACTTCAGTTCGAGCACTACACATTCATACTCATGTCAATTGATTAGCGAAAAAATAAAAGGGTAAGATTGAAAAATAAATATGGTGGGTTGAGATTTTTATAGGTGTAAAAATACATTTACACGAGCTATAAGGGGCTTGAAGGGAAATTCACTGCTTAAGTTATTATTAGATATAAGATATGTCACGTCTCCTAATAAACCCGCATCAATATGTTATGTGAATGAAGTAGTAACCTATCAAAAGTATAAGGATCGGATCTGATTTAGTGATACAGCCGTACAGGTCATTGAACATACTTTCTGATGAGAACCAGAGTTTGATTCTTATATTAGTTTCGAATAACAATCTCCTTTCATTCAATAATATATATATATATATATATATATATATATATATATATATATATATATATATATATATATCCCATCATCTAATAATCTATCGATAGTGGCAAAAACAGGCATGAAGAATCGATGTACGCAAGCAAATCTATTTGCATACAACAATAGGATTATGACTCATTGCATATCATGGTTTAATTATGGGCTTGGCTATATATTTTAAGTTCCTCATTTCCATAGAGGAAACGATATGTTGAGTGCTCCATTGATATTGATTATATATATTATATGTATAACCTGATATGACTAGGTTACCTTTGCTATTTATAGTAGGAGAGCAGATCGTGTGCTGTAAAAGGAAACCAGAAACACAGACTGCTGTGGTAAGAGAGTTGGATGAAAACGACGATGTATTGATCTAAAGTTAAAATAGAATACACAATCAAAACGACGTCGTTTAGATTTCTTTACATAATCACTGGATGACACAATAGAATAGGACACATCAGGGAATCTCAATTCAGTGTGGAGTGGCCGGATTAATAATTAGAGTTGTTATTCGGTGATATTAGATGATAGATTATTTATATTTATTTATATTTTCCGTTTATAGCCTTCGTGGCTCTCTATATAAGTCTATTGTAGAACTCATTGTTTCCTAATGACAATTATTTTGTTATTCACTAAATCTATCATGGTATCAGAGATATTCGATCCCTAAATTTTTTTTTCCTCGTCTTCTTTAGCAGCCGCTAGGGCTTTGCCGTTGCCAGCCACTCCACCGCCGCTATGGCTACCGCTGCAACCTCCGGCGCTGATCCTTCCTCCGCCATCTCCGGCGCTGCTGCGCCTGTTTCTCCCCATCCCGTTGTTCTCTCGCTTAACCCGGCTGTCAATGCTCCAACCAAGCTTGATGGCAAGAACTTTACGGCTTGGAAGTTTCAATTAACGACCTTGCTTATAGGCCATGGCCTCATCGGTTATGTAACAGGTACTACCCCAAAGCCGCCACCCACGGTCACGTCTGCGGCTGGGGATGTTACACAAAATCCGGCTTATTTACAGTGGATACAACAAGACGCTTTAATCCATAATTTGCTTATGGGTTCGGTTGACAAGGACTACATAGCTACGATTCAACACACGGAAAATTCGAAACAGGCTTGGGACACCCTTCTTGACACGTATGGGAAACAGAGTAAGGGCCGTGTTAGACACCTCAGGCTGCGTTTGCACTCTATTGCTAAAGGTACGATGTCAATATCTCAATATTTCACTGCCATTAAAACTGTTGCGGATGATCTCGCGTCTCTAGATGCTAAAGTGCCAGATGATGAATTAGTTGAGATAGTTTTAAAGAACCTTGGTAGTGAATATAAAGATCTTGTGAGTGACATTCAGGCTCGTGATGATACTATCTCTATGCCATTGTTGCATGAGAAATTGCTAATGCATGAAGCGTTACTTGTACAAAGTCGATCTGTTGCACCCCCTGCACACCACCGCTTTCCTGCTTATCTATCACCAACCCCGTCCCCATGCATGTCCCACCCAATAAAGCGTGTACCCCTATCCCCAAGCATCCCGGCCTCCACCCCCCATCATGCCGCAAGCCCCCCTCTCACCCGAGACCCCAACAGCCCCCTCCTCCCACCAATTCCTCTTCCAAGAACACTATTGCTCGTAATTCCAAAGGCTATCAGGGCTTCTGCCAACTTTGTGGTGTCCAAGGTCATGTTGCTACTCGTTGCACCACTTACCCCCTTTACAACAACCTTCCCCGCCCAACCCGCAACCCAGGCAGCTCTCGGCCTTCCCTGCCTCCTTATGCTCATGTTGCTTAGAATGCTACTTCCAGTTATCCTGTGCAGTACTCTGATCCTTCTGCTCCTACTTGATAGTGGTGCCTCACATCACATGACACAGGAGCTCAGCTTGCTCTCTCTTCATTCCCCTTATCAAGGTACGGACCGTATAGTCATTGGTGATGGTAGCTCTTTGGCTATCACTCACATTGGCTCTACCTCTCTTTCCTCTTTCAAATTAAATCAAGTGCTTTGTGTTCCTTCTCTTTCTCGTAATTTATTGTCTGTCCAAAAGTTCTGTCAGGACAATTCTGTATCTATTGAATTCTTACCCGATTCCTTTTTGGTGAAGGATTTGAAGACGAGCAAATGCCTGCACCAAGGACAAGTCAGTGATGGAGCCTATCTGTGGTCTTCCAAATCTCTCTTTACCTTTTCTGCGTCCAAAGCTTCTGCAGCCACTTGGCATCTCCGCTACGGTCATCCAGCCTTTCAAGTTATCCAAAATCTTGCAAAGAATAATTTTTTAGAATTATCTACTGTTTCGCATTCTTATTGTGATTCCTGTCTTTGTAATAAGAGCCATATGCTCCCCTTTTCGGATTCTACATTATGTACTTCTCAACCCTTTGAGGTTATTTATTCCGACGTCTGGTCGGCGCCTATTTATTCAGTTGACAATTTTAAATATTACGTTCTTTTTGTTGATCATTTTACTCGATACATGTGGATATACCCGTTAGCATGTAAATCTGATGTCTATAATATTTTCATAAAATTCAAGCAATATGTAGAAAAGCTGTTAGATGCCTCTATCAAAACTCTTTATTCCGATAATGGCACCGAGTACATCAAGTTACGTCCTTTTCTCTCAGATCATGGCATTTCTCACTTTACTTCTCCCACCTACACGCCGCAACACAACGGCATTTCTGAACGTCGCCACTTGCATATAGCTGAAACAACCCTAACTCTTCTTGCCCATGCCCACATGCCGATTACCTATTGGTCTTATGCTGTTAGTACCGCGGTCTACCTCATTAATCGCATTCCAACGAAAAACCTTGATATGCTTTCCCCTCATCTTAAACTCCTTTCTAAGCCTCCTAACTATTCCAAACTTCGAGTCTGTGGTTGCCTTTGCTATCCGTGGCTTAAACCATATACACCGCACAAGCTTGCACCTACTTCAAAACCGTGTGTATTTCTTGGTTATGCTCTCACACAAAGTGCTTACCTCTATTATGACGTCTCCGAGTCTCGCATGCATATTTCGCGTGATGTTCGGTTTGTGGAAGATATTTTTCCCTTTGCCAGCATCGCCTCTTAGTCTTCCTTACCTCCGTTAAGTGCTCTTCTACCCCCTGCTTCTTATGAACCCATGGTTGTTCCCATTTCTCACCCACCCCACTCGGCCCACACCCCACTGGAGGGCATTTTTGCGCCACCCGAGAGCCCCTTCTCATCTCCTTCCAGCTCGTCCCCACCTCTTCAACCGCCACCTCCTCCTCCTCCACCGCCGACACAACACCCCATGACCACTCGCTCCCAAAACCACATCTACAAACCCGTCGACTCTTTAACTTTGCAAGCTCAACTTCACAATCGCTACCTTGAAACAGAACCCTACACCCTTAAGCAGGCCTTGCAGTGCCCGCAGTGGTGTGTTGCCATGTCTGATGAGTATAGTGCGCTTTTTCGCAATGACACATGGTCCTTAGTTCCTCCTGCTGGTGGTTTGAATATAGTTGGTTGCAAGTGGGTGTTCAGAATTAAGAGGAAACCGGACGGCTCGATTGATAAATACAAAGCTCGATTGGTTGCAAAAGGTTTATGCAACGTCCTGGTTTGGATTACTTCGAAACCTTTAGTCCGGTTGTTAAACCTGCCACGATCCGTCTTGTTCTCAGTATTGCGGTTTCCTTAGGTTGGTCTATTCGCCAACTAGATGTCAATAATGCCTTTCTGCAGGGAACACTAGCTGAAGACGTGTATATGTCTCAACCACCCGGGTTTGAGGATGCAACAAAACCTACTTTTGTGTGTAAACTTCGCAAGACAATTTATGGTCTTAAGCAGGCACCTCGGGCCTGGTACCATGAACTTAAGTCCTTTGTTCTTACTATGGGTTTTGTTAACTCTGTGGCTGATCCGTCGCTTTTTGTTTGTCGCATGCCTAACAACATCACTATTATCTTGGTATATGTCGATGACATAATTGTCACAGGTAGCTCCGGTGAGCAGGTTCAGAGTATTATTGATCAGTTGGGCTCCCGGTTCTCTATTAAGGATCTTGGCCCTCTGTCGTATTTTTTGGGAGTTGAGGTTACTCATTCCACCATGGGTATGTTGCTTACGCAGACCAGGTACACACGTGAGTTGCTGTCTCAGGTTCACATGGAGGAATCTAAGGTAGTTCCCACGCCTATGCCAGCCGACGCTTTTTCAGGTGATCCCCTTGTTTCTCCTGCTTATTCCGATCCGACTCAGTATCGTCAGATTTTGGGTGCCCTGCAGTACTTATGCTTTACAAGAGTTGATATTCAGTTTGCTGTTAATAAGCTCTCGCAGTTTTATGCATGCCCCGCCAGTATCATTGGATGCTTGTCAAGCGTCTTTTGCGTTATTTGTCCGGCACCTCCACTATGGGGTTGCCGTTATATCGGGATTCGACTCCTGGCCTTACATGCTTTTTTCGGACTAAAATATAAAGGAGCGAACAATATCGGGATTCCTCTTTCAATCTAGACTGTGTTGAACTTGAGGTTTTTCGATGAATAATACCTTAATTCAACAAAAAAAAAACCGAGTTCCAGTGTTTGTATACATGTATGTAGAGTTATATTAATGTATCCTTCATATACAACCCCAAGAGTTGGTTATAAGGCCATGCTTTTTCGCATTGATCTAACATTTCCGTGAGCTCGTAAACATCAATATAAGCATGCACTCCATCTCCAAACTTATATTAATTGTTCCAAGTTCACCAAACCTCAAACTAAATCCGATTACACTAAATCACATGGTGATTCTACCGAAATCACCAACAATCCTCCCCATTTAGTGTAATCCTTGATTTAATTGAAAACTTATCAACACACAAACAGTTCATCTTTCAATGATAATGTCACGCAGATTGAATTACCATCTAGTATATTACACATTCCAAAATATTCGAGTATTGGGTGTGTCTCCAAGCATTGAACCCTCTGCCCATTTGAATACTTCAAAGATAATACACGAATGAACCAAGATACAACGGGTAAAAGATATCACCTACCACAACAATGTAATGCACATACTTTCGGGACTTTTTCATGTGCCAAATCTTGAGAATGGGCCTTCCACATTGAATTACGCCTATGGCGTTGTACCATAAGTGGAATTGGGTATCCCACCTCAAAGATTTTAAGGGTTACACATCCCGATAACAAACTTTTACCAAGGATCACACAAGATTGACTAAATCATGAGTACTCTTTGAACAACCACCATCATCCTTTGAGTTATAAACTCACAATCCAACTTTTCAGATGGCTACCGTGATCCATGTTGCTTAATGTAAATAAACATACATACCATTCATCCGTAGTATGTGCAACTGTCAACATGAACCAGACCTCAAACTTGATATCACTGCGCTGCCATTGTTCTAACAATCAAAACAAATAATTTTACATGAGATTGTTGGGGAAAATATAAAGAGAACGAACATTGTCTTCGATTTGAGAGTCTTTCTTTATTCGGTCGAATGCTATTTCTTGGAGTTCCAGTATGTAACCAACAAAACCGACCAAAAAAGCTGCTTTATAATCGAAATGCCTTACAACGTTCGTCCCATATACTCTCCGATTCTCAAAAATCGGACTTTGGGCGCCCGTCCATAGGCAATGGGCGCCGTCCACCAAAGACCGTGATACATCCTGTTCATCCATGGGCGCCCGAGACGCTGTTCATCTTTTGGGCGCCCGTCAAAAAGCGCAGTCTAACATTTCCGTGAGCTCGTAAACATCAATATAAGCATCGCATCTCCAAACTTATATTAATTGTTCCAAGTTCACCAAACCTCAAACTAAATCCCGATTACACTATTGGTGATTCTACTATTTGCTTGCGGTGTCTCGTATTTCGGTTGTGTTCCACAACACTCGATTTCTCCACCGGCGTGACAATTTAGGTGCTAATCGCGCTGGTGACCTATTTGCTTGCTCGGTTTTTCGGTTTGTTCCACACCAGGTGATTTTATCAATTTAGGTGCTATTCGTCTAAGTGCCAATCTAGTCTTTCACTCACGCATGAAACACGTGGCTATTGACTATCATTTTATTCGTGAGCATGTTGAGCGAGGTCTTGTTCGTGTTGCTCGTGTTGCTCACTGCAGACTAATTGGCTGATGTTCTTACCAAGCCCTTGCATGCGTTATCGTTTTCTACTTTTGTTTCCAAGCTTGACTTCGCTTTCATCCATCCGTCCGCTTGAGGGAGCGTATTAGATGATAGATTATTTATATTTATTTATATTTTCCGTTTATAGCCTTCGTGGCTCTCTATATAAGTCTATTATAGAACTCATTGTTTCCTAATGACAATTATTTTGTTATTCACTAAATCTATCAGGTGATGTTTATAAGGTGCTTAATTACTCCATATATTGTAGGTTGACACTTGAGATCATTATGAAAAATCTTGTTTCGCCCTTGAATTTCATCAACATAACTTGGATACGTAGGTTAATTAGCATGGAATGAAACAATAGTACGTGCGTACTTCTAATGTGAAAAATAATGTTGGAATCTATAATTAAACACTTCGAAACATACACAAATAAAAAGAAACGCCTCGAAACATAAACAAATAAAATGTTATAGTAAAAAAGAAAAAGAATATTACTGGGAAACCTATAGGTTAGCATAATTATCCCCTTTTTAATCTTTGGGATTTTAGTATTTAGAGTGGGGTTAAGCATGTTTAATATTGCATGCTTTAAAACATCAATAATTGCAACCTTATCTAAGTCGTAAGTGCTTTTAAAAAATTAAAAATAAAAATAAAAAAAAGGAAGCAAAGCCCTAGTGCTTTTAAGTATTGCTGAAAGGTTAGATCACTAACATTAAATAATCAATACTTTCCCTTCATGTGACTATGTGAGTAGTACTTTAATAATGTACTGATTCTAAGAGTTGGGTGGTTTGCTGAGCTAATTTCTTGCATTAAATAGCAGATCAGCTTAATAAATCCAAAAAAATATGTAAACACTGTGATAAAAAGTTTTTTTTTTTTTTTTCTTTTCTTTCCCTTCTTTCAAACATAATAGAAATGAAATCTAAATGACGTAGCAATAAACTTTAATTTCTAAGTAACTAACAAGATCGTGTGAAAGAAAAACGTACCACATCTTCTGGAAGTCTCAGGATATGACAAAGGAAAACTTACACATCATTTGTTTAGAAGTCTCATGGATATAACAGTAAAAAACTTTCATCGAAATTTATTGAATCAAACAAAATGCCAATAAGGCGTTAGACCACAACGTGCCCTTAATCTGAAAGTTTTGAGTTCGAATACACAAAAAGTGTGCGTGCGTATATTTAATTTCAATCAAAATAAATAAATAAAAGAGAAAAATCTCAATTTTTAGCCTTAACCCGGCCAGACTTTCTCTAAAGAAATTCCAATGTGGATTATGTATTCCACCGACAGTTAAACTTGTCAAATTCATGACTGGCTTTTCAATTAATGTGAGATGAGGGACTTATAGGACCACAAAACTTACACATCATTTGGTTAGAAGTCTCGGGGATATAACAGTAAAAAACTTTCATCGAAATTTATTGAATCAAACAAAATGCCAACAAGGCATTAGACCAAAACGATAATTACTGTGCCCTTAACCTGAAAGTTTCGAGTTCGAATACACAAAAAAGTGTGCGTGCGTATATTTAATTTGATATCCATAAAAAAAATTAAGAGAGAAAAATCCCAATTTTTAGCCTTAACCCGGCCAGACTTTCTCTAAAGAAATTCCAAGGTGGATTATGTATTCCACCGACAGTTAAACTTGTCAAATTCATGACTGGCTTTTCAATTAATGTTCTTGCCCAAATGCTATTTATGAAAATCAATGGTTAATTCAATTTAAGAGACAAATAAAAATAATAATAATAATAATAATAAAAATAATAAAAATAAAAATAAAAATATAATAATAAACTTACTCATTTAATTAATTAGGAGATAGTCTAATCACTTGAAATCTGTCCTAGAAAAATAAAAACACCGTACCCTCCATGCATATGGACTTTGTAATTGATGCATGTAAAGGATTAGGGGAGGGACGCAGCAAACCTAAATTAAAACAGTAGTGGACATGGTGTCAAATTGTCCATATAGGAATTAATTTATGATCCAAAAAATGCAAATGAATTTTATAAAATAAAATTTAAAAAACTCCAGGCATCTAAGTTCTTCCTCCCATACAAAGTCAACAAATTAAATCAAATCAAGTTTCTGATGTTTTGTCTATCGTAAAACAAATATGTTATTGTTACAATAAAATTGCACAACATAATATCTCTCAAATTAAAGCATGCATATATCCCGGGGCATCACGAAGGCCGTTGTGATGCTTTCTGATGCTCCTACATCAATGCTTTGCGATGCAATGCCTCAATATGCTTTGCGATAAAACCCTGATGTGGTGTGATAGTTTGGTGTGACATTTATTTTGAAAGTTTATCGTGACACTAATATTTTTGTTTTACAAAATCTTGCTAATCATACATTTTACTTTGCATTAGAATCATATAGATGATGTCTATTGTTTCAGGAGCATGTGTTAAGGATGTGCATCTCAGTCCCACATAACTAATATAGTTTAGTGTTAGACCTTTGACTCATCATATCTATAAACAAGGTCTTTGGTCTTTTTTTATTACCGTGAGTGAAGACAGGAGATAGAATCTGTTATTGTATTGAAGTGATGAAAAGTGTCCTTACACCATTACATAATATACCACAAAATCTATCTGTTATCTAGTGGATAAGACACACTCCAAAATTACTTAATAGAACCAATAACTTAACATTAACTACAGAAGAGTCCTTATACTTCAACATCATCCCTCAAACTGAATGGTGTAGAAATCACATTCAGTTTGTCTCTGTAGTAGTGAAACATAGTGCCTGAGAGAGGCTTTGTCATTAGATCTGCAACCTGATCAAAGGTAGGAACATGTTTGACCTCCATAACACCTTAAGCAACCTTGTCTCTAACAAAATGGACACCCAATTCAACATGTTTGATCCTGACCTGCACCAAGATTATCACACCAGAGCACTGGTTTGGAAACCAAATGGACTTTCATTTCTGACAGAAGATTAAGGAGCCACTGTGTTTCTGCTGCAGCATTTGCAAGGGCTCTGTATTCGGACTCAGTACTTGATCTGGAGACGACCTGTTGTTTTTTTGAGGACCAGGACACCAGAGAACCAGCAAGATACACACAATAAGCTGCAACAGATTTTCTATCGACCTTATCCCACCCAGTCAGCATCACTAAAAGTATGTATGATCAATGGCTGTGCAGGTTTAAAATGCAGACCATGGTACAAAGTGCCTTTAACATACCTCAGAAGATGTTTCACCTGCTGCCAGTGTCCAATGGTAGGAGATTGCATGTATTGGCTCAAGGTATTGACATAATATGTGAGATCAGGCCTTGAAAAAGTAAGATACTGAAGGGCCCCCAATGTACTTCTGTAAAGAGTAGGATTGGTCATAGGAGTGTCACCTTGAGCTATTTTGGGAGGTGTGATAACCATAGGTGTGGAACAAGGCTTCAAGTGTTCCAATCCTAACTTGAAAAGAAGCTGCTGGGCATACACATGCTGTGACAAGTACAATCCTGAATGGTCTCTCCTCACTTGAATGCCTAGAAAGTGATGCAAGTTCCCCAGATCCTTCAAGGCAAACCTGTGATGCAAAGAAGCAACAAACTGTTGGATTTTACTGGAGCATTTCCTGTGATCGGGATGTCATAAACATAAACCAAAACATACAGCAAGATGGTACCAGACTTGAAAATAAACAAAGAAGGGTCAGCTTTGGACTGAGCAAACTGCCAAATGATCATTTGTTTTCTGAGCTCATCAAACCAAGCCCTGGGAGCTTGTTTCAAACCATAAATGGCCTTTTTCAAGTGACAGACATGGGTTTGCTTGGTTGAATCAATAAAACCTTCAGGCTGTGTCATAAAAACAGATTCATACAAGGTGCCATTGAGAAAGGCATTATTGATGTCCACTTGCCTAATGGACCAGTCCAAGGACACAACAAGAGCCAAGACAGTCCTGATAGTGGAGGCACTAGCTACAGGACTGAAAGTGTCTGAATAATCAATGCCTGGTGTTTGGTGGAATCCTTTGGCAACAAGCCTGGCTTTATGTTTGTTAACAGTGCCATCAGGATTCAATTTCACCTTGAATACCCATCTATTATCAACAAGATTGTGATCCTGAAATCTAGGCACAATATCCCAAGTGTGATTCTTGATCAGGGCATTATATTCTGACTCCATAGCTTTCTTCCAAACTGGAGTCTGTAAAGCATCTGATACTCTAGTTGGTTCTGGTGATGGTACAGAACAAGTGGATGTGGCCAAAAAAGAGTAAGTTTTAGGTTTAAAGATGCCACTCTTGGATCTAGTTTGCATAGGATGTTTGTTGTGATTGTCCTGTTGAGGAGCAGGACTAGGACTAGGACTAGGGTATTAAGGATGAGGACTAGAAGATGCTTCATGTCCAGGGACATGAATGGAGGTAGGAGAGGATATGGCTAGAGGGGAGGACTGGTGTGATGCTGATGGCACAGGTGAATTATGATTCTGATAGATATCCTGATTAAGGGTAGGAATAGAGGTGGAAGAAGAACTGATAGGACATGAAGGATGAGTGAAAGAGCTATAGTCAGACAACACTGGATTTATGGGAGTGTTGGAGACAGAAGATGGTGATGAAGATAAGGGAACAGATGGAGGACTGGATGGTGCTGGTAGACACACAGTGGGATTCAAAAAGAAGTGAGGTGACACAGTGCTGGGAGCTACTTGTTCATGAATGGAATTCCTGTTATAAGGAAAAGAAGATTCATCAAAGGTAACATCTCTTGACACATACAGTCTTCCATTGGGATCAAGGCACAAGTAACCTTTATGTGAGGGACTTAGGCCAAGATGAACACATTTTTTAGGGTGAAACTGAAATTTCCTGGATTGATAGGGTCTAAGATTGGGGTAACAGGCACAACCAAAGATCCTAAGGAGAGAATAATTAGGAGGCTTATCAAAAAGACACTCATAAGGGGACTTATGATCAAGAACAGGTGTAGGCAGATAATTAAGGAGTCTGACAGAGTGCTGAAAACTTTCCCACCAGAATTTGAGAGGCATGGAGGCTTGTGCTAGAAGAGAAAGCCCCATTTCTACTATAAATCTATGTTTTCTCTCTGCTATCCTATTTTGGGCATGATCATGAGGACAGGGGTGTCTAAACAGGGTCCCTGAATCTTTAAGAGACTGTTCAAAAGACCTAAATTCTCCCCCCAATCTGTTTGAAGACATTTAATTTTTCTGTGAAATTGAGTCTGAACAAAATTATGAAATTGTAAGAAGGCAGTTAGGGCATCTGATTTGTGTTTTAAAGGGAAAATCCAAGTGTATCTAGTTAGATCATCAACAAAGTGTATATAATAATGATAACCAGAGGTGGACTGCACAGGGGCAGACCCCCAGAGATCAGAATGAACTAAATCAAATGGCAAATTAGAAACACTGCTGGAATTAGGATAAGGAAGAGCATGCTGCTTCCTTAAAGAACAAGCTTCACAAAAAGAAACATTCTCATTACTTTTCAAAGTCACATTACATTTCTTGAGGACTTAATGCATAACCCTCTCAGAGGGATGCCCTAACCTTCTATGCCAAACATTGGCAGAATCACTACTAAACAAAGAACCAACAAAAGACTGATGAACAAGCTTATTAGAGTTGAGTCTGGAAGAAGCTTCAGACAGCTGACTAGAGGAGTGACTGGGACTGGAAGAAACACTTGAAGCTTTGGAGTGAAGGGACCTCAAATTTGAAGGGACATGAAGCTGGTACAGGCCATTGTTAAGGTTTCCTTCCACTAGAACTCTCCTGGTAGCCAGATCCTTCACAAAACAAGAGTTAGAATGGAATTCAAGGTAAACAGGATTATCAGCAGTCAATTTAGATACACTTAAGAGGTTCTTGGTAATGGTGGGAATATGAAGGATATGATTAATGGACAAGCTAGAGTTATATTTAACAGGCAGGACAGATTGACCAATATGAGTGATTTTAAGAGACTCACCATTACCTACTTGAAGAGTATCAGATCCTTCATAACCTGAATTCAGATGGAGGCTATTGAGGTCAGATGCAATGTGGGAAGTGGCACCATTATCAGCATACCAACTGGGATCAACAAAGTTATCTGAGGATGCTATGTATGCTGCATTTGGTCTTGAACCAGAACCTTGAAAACCTGCATTTCCATTGTTGTTGTTGTTGTTGTTATTCATAGGTGGACTAGTATAAGCAGAGTTATACCTATAGTAACATATGGCAGCTGTATGACCAGTTCTCCCACGGACTTGACAAACAGGTCTTGGCCCCCCTTGGTTTTGACCACCACGACCATTTCCTCTACCTCTGCCACCTCTATTGCCTCTAGAGCCTCTACCTCTACCTGCATCTGGATTGCCATAGGTAGTATTTGACCTAGAATTAGGTCTAGGGCCTCCATTCTTCTGTGCAGCATAGTTGGCAGATGGTGCTGGAACATCCAGAGTTGTAGTAGGAT
The DNA here is from genome assembly GCA_026214975.1 of Gentiana macrophylla. NCBI lineage: Eukaryota > Viridiplantae > Streptophyta > Magnoliopsida > Gentianales > Gentianaceae > Gentiana > Gentiana macrophylla. The sequence goes on along the minus strand of CM047805.1, from coordinate 176,505,970 downwards.
TAAAACGAGCTATCAATCTCTCATGTGTAACCAATTGAGATTGAACCTCAGGCCAAGTCAATAAGCCAATCCTGGAGGTGATATTGACAATAACAGAATCATAGTGTTTTCCCAGACCTCCAAGAACAGACATAATCAGTTCTGAATTTGAGATGGGGCAACCAGCTGCTGCTAGACCATCTGAGTAGGATTTAATCAAGGCAAGATAATCAATCATGGATCTAGACCCTTTATCTGTTCTGGTCAAGGCTTCTTTGTATTCCAGAATCCTACCTTCAGATCTATTGTTAAACAAGGTCTCTAATCTATTCCATACTTCAAAATCAGTGTTGCAACCGATTAACTCGACTAGAGCTTGTTCGGTCATGGATGCCACTAACCAGCCAACCAGCAGATTGTCCATAGTCACCCAATCATCAAAAGCTGGATTAGAAACAGGTCCATACACTGGGCTCACAACAAACTGGGGTGGACAACTATTAGCATCAGTCAGATGATTTTCAAGGTGATGTTCACGAACAATCGGCAGAATAGTGGATTTCCACAGCAAATAATTGTCACGATTTAGCTTTACAGTGCAAGTTTGAGCCAGATTAGCACCAAAAGGAGCAGTAGATGCAGAACGGGTTGTGGAAGAAGCATTGGTCATGAAATTAGGAAAAAGAGGTAAACTTGCACGAGAAAGAGGAGTTTCAAGAACTGAAGGATGCATGTTGAATGGAGAAGAAGCTCTCAGACCTCCAGTTGATGACGAATACGGTGGTGGAGGAACAGTGGAGGAAGTGCCAGCTCTGGCAGTGTTCATCTGTGAAAACTGGGCTAGAGACAGAGGTATCTGAGTTGTGAAAGCTCCAATGGATATGGACGTAGTTGTTGGTTGAGCAACAGAGCTCATTGGAAGCGAAGTTGATGAAGGGATAGAGCTCACCAGAGCTGTGCTCGCGGTGGCTGTGGTGGCGTCGGCCATTAGGCTCCGATACCAAGTATTAAGACAGGAGATAGAATCTATTATTGCATTGGAATGATGAAAAGTGTCCTTACACCATTACATAATATACCACAAAATCTATCTGTTATCTAGTGGATAAGACACACTCCAAAATTACTTAATAGAACCAATAACTTAACATTAACTACAGAAGAGTCATTATACATTAACACCGTGAGATGTATCATTTGAGATAGACTGTTATCATCTATATAGTCCAATGTTTAGGTTTTGTTATTTGAGTTTTAGAAGAATTTTCGTATTCTACATTAAGTGGGTCAGTTTGACCGAATCGTGTAATTAAAAGGTTAATTATATGTATCAACAAGATTATCACTTAAAATAAACTCTTCTTGTATTAATTGTATTTCTTCACTAGAGTGATACTTGTTTCATTTTGTTCGTGTGTCAAATTGACCAAACAAAAAAAAAATGTAAATTTGATGTTTCGTTTTAATTTTTTTTATTTTAGCTCTATTTCTCTTTAGGGTTTTTAAGAAGTATTGTACGTCAGAAGAGACCTCCGGCCCGGACTGGCTGGTAACATGGGCCGGGCGATACATTATGTCGACTTGTCAACTAATTAATTAAAGTTGCATGCCCCTTTTATAACCATTTCTCGTGAACTCGTCAGAATGCAGCCAAAGCAATATGTTCCAAAATAAGATGATGTCAAGTTATACAATGTACATAACTTTTCTCCCTTTATTCCGAGAAGAGTTATGGTGCACCAGTGATTCATGAATTATATAAAGTGGAGGGATGAGATCATTCCAAATCACTCATGCACACTACTACTATGTGAGAGAAAATACATAAAAATACATCTCAACCTTCCACTTGGTATAACTTATAAATCACCGTTGCACCATAACTTTTCTCATTTATTCCTTGTCCAAAATATTTATTTTCAAAGCAGTATCAATTGTACCTTTTTTTTTTTTTTTCTCATTCTATGATATTTATTACCAGATAATTGGATTAATCATATACAATTAATTTGTTATTAAAGTCAAAATATTAATTCTTATCGATGAATTTTGTTATTAAAATCAAAATATTCATTCAATCACCTCGACGAAGAGAATCATAGGCGGATGCAGTATATACAAATTGGGGTCCGCGGACCCCACTAAAAATGAAAAAAGTCTACATTTTGTGTATAGAAAAATATTTCAGACACTGTAAATACAATTTAGGAGGAATTAGGGAGAATGACAATAATAAATTTTAAAAGAGAAGAATACAATTTAGGAGGAATTAGGGAGAATGACAATAATATTTTTTAAATTCGTGAATATGACAACTTTTCAAAACTTTTGCATAGAGGACAATTGTTTTTTTAAAAAAAACAAGGCTGGCGCCTTTAAAAGAAAAAGAAAAAGAACAACAACACTTTCTCTTTTCATCCATAATTTTTATAAACTTATATCTCTCACTCTACAACTCTAAACTTCAAAATTCTTGTACCAAATTTTTTTATTTTTGCATGTGTGCTCTTTATTTTGAGACAATATCCACCATATTAGAAATTAAGTGTTTTTGAGGAATCGCTGGAGAGATTTATTGAGTGAATTTCGAGAGTGAAGAGATGCATGATTAATGATTACCTAGTAAGGATAAAATAGGTGAAGATGCCAAAGGGCAGGCAGTTGCTTCCCAAACTATAGACAAATTAAGAATCTGATAGTAGTAATTTGGTAACAAACATTTGAAGAAAAACAAAAGGGTGTCCATAAAAAACTTTTTCCCCACCACAATAATATTCACATCCTTTGGGGCCAGGGGCCAGGGCCAGGGCCGAGGGGTAGGGGTCCTTTCCGCCTATTCACTAGCTACTATCGTTTTCTTGGGAAGTTTTTGTGTAGTGTGTCTCCTGCGTGCGGATCTGGCGTCGTGGCAAGACACTACACACTCATACGATTTCATTCTCAGACTTAAAGCGTATGGATTACGATCGTTTCACCCGTCACATCAGTTCAAAATCTCTACACCACACAAATATTTCCCCGTTTTCTTCATGTTACTAGCTGCCCTTCTTTCTTTTATTATAAGTACCAATCACTCCATTATTAATTACTGCTGCTATTGCATACTTTACTTTTTATTGCCAGCTTTAGTGGATATATATCACCATCTTGCTTACGATTTCTTCTTTTCTTTTTTGTTTCAATTTATTTTTATGAGAGAGAGTATTTAATTGGTCGACATGCATGGATGGTAATTAGAGAGCCTAAAATGCCATATATTATATATAGCTCTCGTCTGGAAAACTAAGGGAGGACATGGAAGTTGCTAGGTGCATGTATTATAAACAAAGGTTAACTGTGTAGCATTAAGGATTCAAGGATGAAAAATCATTTGCAACATAATGTCTAATCAAGTCTGCAAATTAAAAGCAGAGGTGTCTACAGCTGTATGGCTAACTTCATTATCATTATTTTCTGAGCTTTTCTGAGATGAAAGGGTGACACTCTCAACTACAACACCGCCATTGCCATCAATTCTGTACGAAACATTGAGATTTTCCAATATCACGTGATAAATAACATCATCGGAAGAATGATGATGCGACCCTTCTTCATATCCATTACCAGAAACTTCAATAATATCTTCAAAGCCACCGGCACCATTGTCAGGCACAGTGCTGCCATTGTTTATTAAGGCTTGATGCGGTTGGTTTCTCTGGGATACTGACCGTATGTCCCATGATAGTACTTGCCTGATCAATACTTTGAATTCATCCATGGTTGAATATAGAGACCCTTTTCTCTGATAATCATAACATCATAATCTTTTTACTCTATTCATTTGGTTACAAACGCAAATTACTAAGGCTGAAAACAAACAAAGACTATTAGAAATAACGAGTCTCTCACCGCCAGCAGCCAACAATCAGCAAGACTAGTTGAAAATCCCTCAGAGAAATCAACAGATGCTACCGCCAACGAGTTGTCTACCTGTATAAATATTAGAAACAAAACTCCTAAAAGTTATACTAACAATTCATCAACAAACAAACAAAAACAAAAACAAAACGATTTTAAAATTTTAAAAAAAAAACGTCTAGAAAGTAACATCATCTGGAGCATGATTTATAGACCTTCCACAGAAAATGGTTACATGCAGTTACATATATTCATTCCAAGATAAATTAATAATAAGCACAGTGGCACTTGCTATGCAATGTTCCATGAGTCGTATTTAGCACCCGAAGACATTATTTTCATCAGATGTCTGGGTTGAACCAAAACATATATGTATAGTTAAACATAATGTAGAGCATAAACTTTTCAATTCAACCAAAGTACCGGAACGCCAACCTACGATGCTAGGATACTCTTGTCTGGTAGTTAGTTCCATATACAGTAAGTATCCGACACATATTTGCATTGGATAGTTAGGATACACAGTTCGGGTGAAATTGCAATCTTTTTAAAACTAACTACCATGTCAGATTGCATCATCTTATAACTTGCTAGGTGCCCAAGTGAAAGACTGATGAATCTCTAGGTGCAAGAATTATCCTCATCTTTCTTTTCCAAATCTTTCATTTACAACTACTTGCATCAAAACAAAGTCTGAAAAAAAGTATAGGTGCTTTCAAACTCACCTACGGAAAGACGTAAAAAGTTGAGGTGCTTTCAAAATAATACCTTCACCCAATCAGGAACAGTCGCTTCATTGATGCTGTCACAATATGGGAGGTAAGGTTTCACGTCCAATACCGGCTGTGAAAGTAAAAATAGTCACAATAGTGAAAATGACATTGCAAGACTATGCACCTTGAGGAGGTCCAAGTCAACTTAAAAAGACAATAAATCTGGGTCACTAGTATGAAGCAACAACCACTTACCGTTCCATTTACAAGATCCACACCAGAAAGTAGAAGTCTTTTTCCCTCAATCCCCTCAACCTACGACCAAGAAACACGTACTTTAACACAAAAACTTCAACCGCGTATATAGCATTATTTACTCCACAAATCGAGAACTAAAAACTTTCCATCATCCTAACCAAAGTTCAAAGAGTAATTTTTTTTCTTCCCGAAAAAAAAAACGATAGACGATTAATAAATCAAGCTAGGAACAAGAAATTTCCAGCATCTATATGTTCTGCACAAAAACATTCAAACTATGAAAGGCTAATTATGCATCCACAGCTCTAATGTGAACCTCAATCAAAAATGTAATTACTTATAGCAGTCACTTTATGCAACAAAAATTATACACTTGGAGCGCCCGTTTGATGCAAGCTAAGGTGCCACTTGAATAAAATCATTAATTGTAATTAGATCAAACATGTATTTCGGATTTATCATGTTGTGGTTTAAGATGTTATAGAGTTAATAGTTTCACTCTACAGAACAAATGCGAGAAATCAACTTTGCTTTTTTACAAGCATACCAATCCTTAGAATATACCCTTTAATATGAACATAGTATTTGCTAAAAGGTTCGTTTTTCAAGATAGTTTCATCTTTTGTCTATCATGATGAAAGAATGAAAGTAGGAGAGAACGGGTTATTTTCATTTGTAGGAAAATGCGTTTGGATTAGGTTAATGTTTGGATGGCAAGAGATTGGAGTCGAATTATTCAAGTCATAATTACTTACAATGTGCAAATCAAACGCCACCTACAATCTTGATACTATACTCAGTTTTATGATTATCTCAAAATGAGTAAAGAAAGAGCATTGAAAAGCCAAAGAGTACCGAGGAACACGTGTTGCGGCTTTTCATCAAGTGGAAGTAGACCATGGATGACAAAAAAGGTAATTCTCAATTTGATGAGACCTAATAGACCTATCTAAAAAACCAATTGGTTTTTGCGGGATCGTTGCATGTCAAAGGATTTTTTTTTTTCTGAGACTGAAATATGTATTGTACCTTTGCCACTGTTAGACCAATTGGACAAGGACGATGTGGAGATCTTGTTGCAAATACACCCATTGGTCTGCCTTTTAAACTTGGTACCCTTACCTAATAACGAATTCAACTTGTCAAAGTGTTTAAAGTGGAGAAAACGCAAAAGAAAACATTGACAACAATAACCTTGCTCTTAAATTTTGACTTTGAGGGCTGTTTCCACAATTTCTCTAGATCGGTGTTTAGGTGGAACACATATATGATCCAGCAGTGTGAATACCCTTCAAGTCCTTCCAAAGAAGCCTGAGGGGCCCGAGTAGAATCAAATTGCAAGTATGCCCTTGCAAGCGGTACAAGTAAAGGTTGCCTTGGTGTCCCATTTCTGTGAAACGCAAAACCTCAAATATGAGAAAAAGAAGTATTTGTGATGGATATTATGAGCTAATAGCTACATATCAAGATTAATGGTAAATGTGAAAACAATAACATATTTTGCATTGAACGATAAAGAAAGGTAACTATAATTTAGTCAATTTCTTGCTAAAAGCAGTTGCACTGATACATTGGCCTAAGAAATAAATGTATATATTGATGCTAACTTCCACGAAGCTTCAGGCATAGAGCATTCCAAGTATTTTATCCGATGTAAATGACTTTGAAAACCAAATCAAGAATTTACACCTGCTAAATCAGTAATCCACATGAAAGAAGACCGGAAATGGTTGCCAGACATATAGATATCTACATATTGGTTCCTTTGATGCCTTTTAATCTGTATTACTTTGTCTTGACTATCATGCAGCTTCTAGGTAAAAACAGGGGGATTACTGATACACATGTGCTATACTTATCATATAAAACTCCTGGGGCTTTTGGTCCAATTAATTCATTCCAACACATGTGCACGCACACAAAACTTCCATCATTTTCATGAATTAATGAAGGTGCCTCTAAAAAGCAAGCTAGCCTATTCATTCAATGCACATAAATAACAGGCATGTGGCTAGCAAATCTTTTGCAGATGCACTATCATCATAGAATACCTTGTGGAGAAGCAAGATCTGATGGTGCCAATTGGTGCCATCGGGTATGAATGCCAGCCAATTTTCTCTGAACTGGGCTCCGTCAACGCTTTCCTCAATGCCTACAACAGTTAACCATGAAATCTATGATGTTTCAGAGAGACATGGACAAGTTACAGAACACAAGCATTTGCAATATACAATAGATACGTGAAAGTAGACTGTCACAGGTGATCCTAGACAAGGCATCAATATACAATATACAATAGATACGTTAAACTAAACCATCCGCCATCCTAGAGAAGGCATCAATTTGATATGTAGAATAGAGACAAAGGACATGAAGTAAGATAAAAGTGAGACCACCATAAACGTCATACCGGTAATCAGCTTTTTCTTTCTTCTTTTTTAGTTCCGTTTTTTTGGCTCGGTGAGGTAAAGTGTGTTCTCCTGGCATTAGTGATTAGTCTAAAATGCTTTTCTGAATACTATCTTTAACCACAAAAAATCAGAGTTAATAGTAACAGCCAGCATTAGACCCTTACGAACAAAAGGCAGTAATTATAAATGTGTCTAAGATCAAAATAGCAAGTACTAAATAAAGAACATGAAACAGCGCAACGAGTCAAGCAGGATTCGCTCTTCAAAACTGCGGTAAAAAGTACACTAAGCTGAACATTAACTCCACAAAATCACAACTTTATCATTTCTACAGCCCCCAGTTTCCCGACAAGATATAATTGAGAAAGGCACAAATGTGATTCAGAATTCAGAAAGAAATTACGAATATTGGTGCACCTGTTGAGCACGAACTCGGCCCTGCCTTTCGGCAACACAATTGTCCAATGCAGATTTAAGAGAAATTTCCAGTTTCTTAATCTTTATATTCGCATCCCTCCACCTTCTTCTCCAAAAGCATACTGAAGTTGCACCGACAAGCAAAAAAAAAAAAAAAAAACTGTCAATTAAGAGGATTGAAGAATATAAAATGATTACTTCATAGAGATGAAAAGAAGCTATATACCTGAGTATGCAGAGAGTGTGGCGGCAAGAGCAACGGTGATGGAGACACTGAGCCATGTGGAATTGCGGGTAGCCATGGAGGAAAATAAAGAGCTGTCAAAGTTCGTTTCCCCGTTTACCTCGAAAAAGTCTTTAGCAAAAATTTAAAGAAAATCTAAAAATTATGCTAAGTTATTTTAAATCCTTTTATTGTTTCCTCCAAAAAAAAAATCCTTTTATTGAAATTTATTATTGTTTTGACAGGATTTATTGAAAATTGTTGAAATCTCAATTTCAAAATCATCTAATAATTCCATCAAAAAAATCTAATCTAATAATTAAAACATGTTTAACTTTTACTACTATGGACCAAAAAAACTTTTACTACTAAAAAAATTGTAGTTGTGTCCAAAAAAAATACTAATACTGTAATAAACAAAAAAAAAAAAAAAAAAAACGTTATATATCAGATAAATTTATTTTGGTTTATTTACGGGAATTTTAACATAAAATATGAAATGAACGCACATGAAGAGCTAAAGAATTGTTTGGGTGGTAGATAATAATGTCGATAACGGTGGGAGATTTCTCTTCAGTCTGCTCCTTCACTTCCTCCGCCACTCCCGTCTCTAAACGCCGCCACCGTTTCACTCCCAATTCTAATGCTTTTTCTGCTAATAATTACACCACGAAGAAGAAAAAGAAGAACAGCCACCAGCTCATTTCAATCTGCAGAGCTTCCTTAACTCTCCCAACAAAATCCACTACCAACACTTCATCATCCAGGTGCTCTTCCCCCTTATTGTGCTTCATGTTATTTGAATTTTATTTCCTTAGTGTTGTTTTTTTCGGTGGGACGTGTTTTTTTGGGTTGATTATCATGGAATGCTGGTTTTTGTTGAGTTGTATATTTTTACCAATTCCATTTTCTGGTATATTTAAAGGAGTCTGTTTGGGTTTTTCTTTCTGGATGACTGAGAACGAGAAAAGATGTCTTCTTTTTCTGATAATTTTTGCCATTGTTTTGAAGCGTTTGAAACTACCGGTAGTAGTTATCCTTCAGTTTAAGGTGCTAACGGAATTCCAAAGTTTAATTAGATGTTCAAGCTCAAGTTGGTGATTATGAGGCTAGTTTTCCACACCTTGTGATCTTTACTATACTAATTTGACAGTTGACCAGTTGAAAGATCACATATTTGCATGAGCAAGCTGAGACCGAAACTCTAATATTAGTTGCAACTTCAATGAAAATGTGCTAAAGTGAGTTGCTTGAACTTTCGAGATGAGCAAAGTAGTGAGTGGCTCTGAGGAAGCAGATTTCTTGATCAAAGTTAAGTAAAAGTAGGCTTTAGATTTGATATGATATACTTTGCTTGTGCAAAAGTGAAAAACAGGGCCAAGCTGGCTGATTTAAGACGATAAGAAATTTGCTTGGTTTGAAAGGATTACCTAAGCCCTACCTCCCTCCACCCCCCACACACAACAAACCTCCCAATCGCATGACCCTCTGGTGTTCCTCTTGCATTTTTGTTATGTATTTGCAATCTGGTTCAAGATGGTGACTTGGTCGTTCTCCAAATTGTAAATGCTACCTAAAACCATCATTTATAGTCCGTTTCTTCATGGCTTTTCTAGCCTCCCAACCTATTAAACTAATAAGACTAACTGGTTTAAATCTAAGAAACAATAAGTGCAAAGATTAATGGGATGTAGGTAGGGATACTTGAGAAGCAGGTCGGAACAAATCAAAGGTTCCTATAAATGATTTAGAATTTAGAATAACTGGTTCTCAGGCTCAGGCTCGGGCTGCTTTCTGTTGTATTCTTCATAAGACTTTTGTTCTGTCAGTTTGTCTTTCTGGAAGGCCACTCGTGATCCCCCCCCCCCTCATTATTATATATATATCATTGATCCATTCTTGTTCGTGTTGCTGATTACCAAGTTAATTGATACAGTTGCAAGGATACAGTATTTGATCCATTAGGAATCAATCCAGATGGATTATCAGATCTAGCTAACTCTTTGGGCAGCATCTGGCGTTCATTTTCTCAAACACTTGAAAGTGCTTCAGGCACCAAGAAGGGGAGATCTTCATCATCTAGAGGGGTTGCAGGTAACTTCACTCTTTTATTATGTGGAATTTAATATCTTCATGTTCACATATCTAATACATGTTGTTAGGGTTTTCTTAAATGCCCAGCTGCTATTGAGGATACTAGCATTGATTTTGGGGATTTCTTCAAAGGACCTTTGCCGGGAAAATTTCTCAAGCTCTTGGGATATTTGGCATTATCACGGCTAGGAATATATATACCTCTTGGTGGAGTAAATAGAGATGTTTTTACCAGGAATTTGGATGAAAACAGCTTTTTGAGCACTTTAGACTCATTTTCTGGCGGAGGCATTGGTCGGCTTGGCATCTGCTCACTCGGAATTGTGCCTTTTATCAATGCGCAAATTGTGTTTCAGCTTCTCACTCAAATCTATCCAAAATTACAAGACCTCCAGAAAAAGGAAGGTGAAGCAGGAAGAAAGAAAGTTCTTCAATATACTCGATATGCCTCTGTTGGATTTGCCATAGTACAGGTACACAGTCTTGTCAAAATCATGCATAGAAGCGTATTTTTATCATCAGATTCATATAGATGCTTGATTGGCCATTTCATTCTGTCGTATGTTTTTGTAATATTTTAATCAAGCAAGTAACTTTACGTATTAAATGTTAGGGACACTTTTATACTATTAACTTTTGTTGCAGGCAATTGGCCAGGCACTATACTTGCGTCCTTATGTTAATGACTTCAGTAATCAGTGGGTTATTTCTACTGTTATACTATTAACTCTTGGCTCGGTGTTTACGACATACATTGGAGAACGGATTTCTGATTTAAAACTTGGAAATGGTACGTCTCTTCTAATCTTCACAAATATCATCTCCTATCTGCCAGCATCGTTTGGAAGGACTGTTGTGGAAGCATATAAAGATGGTAACTACGTTGGTCTAGTTGCCATCATTGTCTCATTCATCCTACTAGTTCTTGGTATCGTGTATGTTCAGGTATTTGTTTCTTCTAGTTACACTATTGCGTTTTTGGCTGTGTTTGAATATGTTTTCTACGGATTTTAACACTTTACTGGAAAAGTGTTTCAGGAAGCAGAGAGAAAAATTCCACTCAATTACGCCTCCAGATACACTAGTAAAGCCGGGGGAATTCAGAAGTCTGCTTATTTGCCGTTCAAGGTTTGTATACATATGTTCATTGTCAGATTGTTGATAATCAGGAATGTTCACCTTAGAAAAGAAGTGGATAAGAACAAGTATACTGAAGGAAAACCTTTACGAAGCTGCACTCAACGTCTTTAATCAATGCTAGTTTTTCTCTTAACGTGTTATTGTGGATTGGCCTCTTCTTGTGCAATTACTGTGCTTTATGTTAAAAAAGTTTTATTTTGCAGTGTCCTTGCGAATGGATTTACTTTCTGTTTATGGACTAATTGCAATTTTATTGTGGTGTGTAGGTGAATAGCTCAGGCGTAATGCCAATTATCTTCTCTACATCTTCATTAGCCATTCCTGGCACTCTAGCTCGCTTCACTGGATTAGGTGTACTAAAGAACGCTGCAACAGCACTAAATCCCGGAGGTAAGTTGAACATTTTAATAATTTATTTTTGAAGGAAGCATCATAATCATTGAAGTATATATTCGTTGAGAAGATTGCTTTTTTCTGTTAGTTCACATGAATTAATGTTTGAAACAATGGACTTGATTCATATGATTCTTATTTTAGTTCATAAGCATTGTTATTTTAATTGTTTTTAAATTTAAAACCTCAGAATAAGTTTGTGTATAAGGGAAAAAGACACATCTGGTCCCTTATGGCTCACTGCTTCTTTTCAGATCTATATCATGAATGTTAAGTATGCGGTTCAAGTAGGAAAGAAAAAGGAAATCTCGTATTAGTATTTTGGAATTGGCTAGAACTTAATATCAAAGGCCAGGTTTTAAAGCTGAATCAAAATACAATTGAGAGGGCGGAATTCATGTATAAGCATTGATTTCAGTTTGCTGATGTTCAATGTTCAATGTTCTGTTCCCTATATATTGGAGGTTTACTTTTTATAAGGGACCCTTCAAATGCACTACGCGCAACTTACTGTGACACCACCTACCAAGCATTCGGCTGAAAATCGACTATCAGAAAAGTGTAGGCAAAGATAGTCCTAGGAAATTCTCTGCATTTATTGGATATCATATATATTTATATGGGCTTATTGGCTTGATAAAGTGGTCACTGACAAGATGTATTTCTTCAGGTTCCTTCTACCTCCCAACAAACATCCTTTTGATAGCCTTCTTCAATTACTACTACACTTTCCTACAATTAGACCCAGATGATGTTAGTGAGCAGTTGAAGCGACAAGGAGCTTCAATACCGTTAGTTCGTCCTGGTAAAAGTACTGCAGGATACATCCAGACGGTTAGTTCTTTGCTAAAGATCTCTTCTTTATAGAATTCCTTTTTTGCCCCTGTTGCCAAAACTTCGACAGTTGACTTAAAAGAGCACAATAATTCATGTTAAATCTTCATGAACTGTATACTCCTCACAAGTAGTTGCATATTCTACATTTGGTTTATTCTTTTTTTCGGTAGTTTGTCCCATATCATAACTCGGTTATGTGAAAGAAAGAACCATGTTCAAAATTCAGCAAAAAGCGCCAATGAAAAAACTCTCAAAAACGAGAAGAAAAAAAAAAGTCGTTCCATCTTGTGTTGTAATATTTATTAGTTGGTCCATATTCTGTACAGTTTGATGCCTACATCTTTAATATTTACTCATATGCCCTCCATATCGATGCATCCATGCCCACATATCCATATCCATGCAACAGATGGCTACACAATTGTCTATACGTAGATTGAAGCCATGTATACGAGTCTTGCGATTTTTTGATGACTTGTGTTAATTTCTTCAATCGTTGTTGATGAAATGCAGGTCCTAAGCCGCATATCAGCTCTGGGCTCGGTATTTTTAGCAATATTGGCTGCTGGGCCTGCAGTGGTTGAACAAACAACACACTTGACTGCTTTTAGAGGATTTGCAGGGACGTCGGTTCTCATCCTTGTTGGATGTGCAACCGACACTGCAAGAAAAGTTCAAGCAGAAATTATATCCCAAAAGTATAGGAACATTGAAATGTATGACAGTGACAAGTACTGAAATAACAAGAAAAGCTATAATTTCACGGTTCAGATGCTACAAAGGATCGATTGATGTTGTGCTCAGTTTTGCAGCAAGAGATACGAAAACCAACAATGTTGCACACAATTATGTGAGTGAGCTGGTAATTTATTGTTATAGGTGTAGAAGGGTTTGGATCTGTAGATTTAGATGTATGTAAATTTACTCTTTGAACTTATAATATTTTTTCTGTAAAGATTGTTTACCAATGTATTTGAAGAGAATGTACAATTTATAATAAAGCTACTGAAATCATTGATTACTTGTATTTTGAAACTATTACAGTTTTATACAGTTGCTCTTAAATGCAAAGAAACCTAACCGAATTTGTAGTTATTACGCTTGAAGAATGGTAACAATTGTATATACACTCTTATTGCTTATACAAACAACAAACTGCAACAAGTACATTTGTCGAAAACATAGTTGGTGTGCAATAGTAACTACAATGTTAAGGGAAAAGTTGAGGACCATCTGCAGTACTTTTAAGCACCAAGGTGGTCAGTTTCAGATTCAAAAAATGGATTCGGTTTCTGTACTTTTCATTCAATCTAATTTTCAAGTGATTTTGTCTAGTCATCAGGCTCGACGAGGGAGAAGTCAGGTTCCTCGGGTTTCTGTAATGGAGGCAGACCAATGTTTTTAAGCTTTTGAGCTTGAGCTCCTCTTCTTGTACTTGCAGCAAACCGTGAAGCTAAAATTGTCACTCCAAGGGATGATAACGTGTTTGAGCTACTACGTAATTGGCCTTGATCATCATCATCCTGTACAGTCTCGGCATCATTCGCCATATTCCCATCTGAAGAAGAAGAAGAAGAAGAAGAAGAAGAAGCAAAGCTCTCTAATGAGAGAAGATCTTTTGTCATCATCCTTCTCTTATATCGCCTCCAAGCTGCTTGTATAAAGCACGCAGCCCACGTCCTCCAATGGTGAGAGTAGAATCGGAAAGTATGTTGAAGTTTTTTGCTGTGAAGTCGTCTAAATTGATTAGCAACAAACTTAAGATCTTCAGCTCGTAAAGCAAAAGCTTCGACTTCGTTTAATGCTCTAACTGTTCTAGTTGAAGATGGTAAGTTGACAGTTGACTTTGGAAGCAAAGCCCAAGCAAGTAATTCCTCCCCACAGAAATCCCCTGGTCTTAACATGATCGTATTGAAGAAACCGGTTCGCCCACCATTCGTGGTTGAACTTTCGAGTTTTCCCCTAATGATGAACAGCATCTCAGATACAGGGTCACCTTCACGTACTATGTAGGTGTTCTCTGTGCTCAATGAAGATACCAGACGTTCACATATTGCATCAAGTAGTTGATCATCCATTTTCGAGAAAAACGGAACCTGTAATGTTCAGTAGCATAAACCTCAGTCTGCATGAAGAAGCCAAAAGATATGCAAAGAGAAGAGAAGCATACACGTCGAACAAGGTCCAAGCAAAGATGGCGTTGAATATCACGACGCAAATCAGTTGGTAAGCCGTGCAGGATAGATTCTTCATCGACTCCTCGAGTTGCAACCCACTTATATTGGACAAAACGTCGAACACGTTTTCTCAAATCTTCAGGCAGTTGGCGATGTCGCATCCATTCCTCTGTGTCTCGTCTCTTAAGTCTCCATTCCTCCAGCCGTACGGTTAAGGATTGCAGGTACGTCTGCACGTGAAAAAGTATTTTCATTTCTATTAAGAAATAAAAGACCTCTGTCAAACTCCATGTAAAGATTCTACTGCACACACACACACACAAAAAGGAAGAGATTTGGCAGCAAAATTCAGCTTAATCCAATACAAAAGAGAATAAATTGAAAGGCCTAGTGCATACCTGCATATTCCCAATAAGATGTGCAAACAAAACGAGACCCACAATAGCAATGAGTATGGCAAATGCTGTCTCCCCAATAAATAAACTTGTTGACAAGTTTTGGCCGTAAGAACTGTGGAGAAAATTAATCAGCCCTTTTACTATACACTTTAATTATTTCAACATCCTAATGGCCAACATTTTATCACTCCTAATCTGACTAGACAGTACATAACATACAGTACACTATGTAGTTAATCATTTCACCTTTCTTGTCTCAAACCCTTCCTCCACCAATTTGTCAATAGTATATCTCATTCAACAAAAGATGGATGCCATATACAACCGAAAACATACCTCAAATTTTGTAAGCCCCACCACAAACAGTACAAGTACTTTTCAGCAAAACTTGAGGTGACAACCTTTCTAGTGATAGCATTCTCAAATATGCCATACTTGAAATTAGCATCTCCGCCAGGTAAACAACCTTCGAATACGCTTGTATTTTTTGCCCAACTTATACGACCGTCAGATTCAACGGTCTCACAGCCCAAATACGAGAACAAGCATTTTACAGGAGTTTTTTCATTTTTACATACAGATTTCCAGCAGGATGTGTATCTTTCCACTGACGATAAGTACCAGGCTGCCCCTAAGACCTGAGAGACACATAAGGTATTAAAACAAGAATGCAAAAAATGAAATGATTAGGCAGGCAGTGAATATAGCAAAGGACAAGTCAGGGGATACTTACGTGGCTAGCCAATATATAGAGAATCAGATTATATGCAGCCCCAGCCCAAGCAGTTTTTGTGACTACTCCAGTTGCATTTATAATTTGTGAACTCAACGGAAAAATGAGATATAACCTAGGAACATACTGGATTAGGACAATTAAAGCAAGGGCGTTGTTATTATGATTTGCTCCCTGATGCCGTGCGGCTGGTATAATGAACCAGACAACTATCTGCAACAATATTGAGGATCAACAAATTCATAATTTTTTATTCATACTAAAACATGATAGAAATTTATGAAATAAACCAAAGTTTCACTGTTTAGAACCATGAAAATGGAAAATTCAACGAAATCAAACTTTTAATGCAACAGAATCAACCCTACTCACACCAAGGAAACTTCAAGGGCTAGGTAGGCTTTAACTCTTCTTTCCTATGCTTGTGCCAAGGTTAGCTAAAACAACACATTCTCACTAGGTAAGTTCGGTTACAAGGGTCGTTTGAGTCCATAGTCGTCATAAAAGATAATCCATAAGCCATGTCCCACAAAATTGAACTATAAGCCACGAAGAAGTTTGTTTAGTGGCACTGCAAGTATGATCTTGAGCACAAAACAAAATACGCAAACGACAAATGATTGAACACTGTTTTCAAGTAAAAAAGGGAAGAAAACTCATACCAACAATCTCAAAACTTCATACGAATTTCCATCACAGCTTCAGGATTCTCGAAATTAAGCTAGTAACTAGTAACACGAGGCAACAGCAAGAACTTCCTTCATTTTTAAGTGGCAAATTCCAAATCACGTGTAACAATGTAAGAGTTCTTGACAAAAGAATGACAAACAACCTTGAAAATGCAGCATTGAAGGCGATAACGTGATCAGATTTTTCAGTATGTTCCATGTATTTCTTTGCCAATATTTGTTAATTTAAAAGAACCAAGAACAACTTCCCACGTTCACCACAATCCTGATTAGATAATTAGATTTACCAATCAAACCTTAGAGGTAAGAAAGAAACAGTTATTGCAATATTTGCACCCCAAATTCACAAGATATAAACCAAATTACAAGTGTAATATAAACTAGTATACCTAATCACTTCATCATCCAAGCAAAATGTAAACTTCAGACCATGACATATCAAAGCTAAAGTATGCTTATGGAGAGGCATTTTGTACATAATTCATTAAGTTGGGATTTAGAAAGAAATGCCGCTAAACCAGTAGTACCTGAGGGAGTGGCAGCGTGGCAATCAGATCAATGAAAAAGTCGGATTTCAGATACTTCTCTGCAATCTTCCTAGGGTCCCTAACAAGCTCACCCCTACCAAACACCCTTGAGCTAGGAGCGACATAAGCTGTCCTAAACTTGATAACGACATGCAAAATATAGAATAGATCTGCGAATGTGCGTAACAGGGTTACAATAATCCGTAATCTCAAATCCGTCTTCACACACCACGACTTCTCATTCCCTCCTATTGTTGGCAAGTAAAAGTACAACGGATCAACAAACACGGCTACTAAACAAGAAAACATGAAAACCCGGTTCCATTTAAGAACAATATCACTCCCGGGATCAAGTATAATCTTTCCACCAGGTTCATGGCCCTCTGGGAACACTTTAGACTTCCCAAATCTAAAACTAGTTGCTAATCTGTGCCGCCCATTACCGCCAAAAAGAGTTGGTGAAAATTTATTCCCGGATGATGAACTTTCTTTTTCTGAAGTTCCATTGCTTCCTACCCAGAAAAAGGGATTCTGTTGCTTTACATCAGAATAAAACCTGAGCCAAAAACACCATTGAAAATCAACAACTTCCTTATTTGCAAGTACAAAATGCAAAACCAACCCAAGCATAAACTTCAAAAATTACTCAAATCCCAAAAGTCCAAGGGTTAAATGCCTACTAATCAAGAAAATAAAGCAAAGAATTCTGGGCCTTTAAGTTAGAAACAAGATTTGAGCTTTATTTCATTTTAAAACAACTTCACACTACCGATGAGAGATTATACTTGTATTTTAACACAATTATATCGGCCACACTTTCATTCACATCTTTGCACTTTTTTTCATCCTTTTGCTAATAAAAAGAAAAGATACAAAATCCAACATAAAATAAACAAAGGAAAGTAAGAACTCATACCTTACAAGTCTTTCTTTTTTCAACTCCATGCCTGTTGTTCTAGTTTTGGAACGAAAGTGAAACTTCGCTCCATAAATTTCATGTGAAACTGCACATGCTTCTCTTAAAGCTACTATCAAAGAAGTTAATGGGAATTAAAAGAGGACAAAAACGGAGTGGAGCTGACAGAGCTGTGCAGCGGTATTAATTAATGACTTTATTATATCAAGATTGAAAGAATAATCTCCGGTCACTTATATTATTATTTTAATTAAGTACAATTACTATAAAACATACTACTAGTCAAGATTGTTGACCGGTGCTAGTGCAGAGTAGGGATGACAATTTCGATCTAATCCGGTGGATATCCCTCGACCCTATCCGTTAAGGTATGGTATTTTTTAGGGTAGATAGGATAGGGTATGGATATGTGTTGTCTACCCATCAGAATATCCACCCGACCCATAATATATATATATATATATATATATATATATTATGATTAAATATTGACTACTTCTGTTATCTAAAAAATAAGAAAACAACTAAACATTTGACTAAAAAAGAAAAATAAATAACAAAAATAATTAAATGTAATTTAAATAACACGTTCTCCTTATATATCTGCCGATGTCAAAAGTCTAGTTTCTTTTTCTCTCAATCCATTCAGTCGTGTTTTCAAAACCATGATTGAAAAGTGAGATTTTTTTTAATCATTTGCTTTTTTATTTTTATGAGTATATTTTTTAATCTAATATATTCTTCCTGTAATATCAATTGTCAATTCAAAACACGTGTCCATCCTCTTATAATGTATATTAGTATGTTTTTTTTTATTCACAACTAATGTTGCCAAAATCAAGATATATAGATGAAATTTTTTTAATCTTTTGGTTTTTATTATGTCAATGTAGGTGTAATGTAATATATTTCAAAAACATGACCTTGAAACTCCCAAGGAATGTTTTTATAAGGAACTGACAAATTTATTTATGGTTTCGAAGGTAAATATATTTTGTTACATCTATGTTATTTTGAGAGTACGTAATATTTTGTCATGAATCATGGCCATGAGTTTATTTTATTCAATTGTTTGTAGGATTTACCTTTAAAAAAAATTGTTTGTAGGATTTACACGCCATTTGTCATTTGTGAAATTTCTTACTTTACATAACAAGAATCACGTTCTAAGAATTCAACACATTTAGAACAAAGACAAAGGAACAAACACATTCAAATATCACGTTCTAAGAATTCAACACATATTTTAAGACTTGATGTTGTGTATTTAAGTCAATTGTTATTAATTAAATTTTCTTATTATATGAATTTTCAAAGTTCGATCGTAACAGAACCAGATATCCATGGATATCCATTGACCCGTGGATATCCATGTGGGTAAGGTATGGGTAAAAAAATCTCTACCCGCATGGGTAATGGGTAGGATATGGGTAAGAAAAAAATTTGATGGATAAGGTATGAATATAGCAAAACTCGTGTCCACCCGTACCAAAAGTACAGTGGTAATGGTTCATGCTTGTGTATTTTACCCGTATGACTTGTGCTACTAGTCATGCATTACTTAGATTACTATAGTGACATTATTAACGAAAATGTTCATTTTACACCATTTGTTTATATATCTTCACTCTCCTCTGCAATATATTAATTACGCATTCAATGTTGACAATTTTGTCGTTATTTGCGATCGAAATTTGCCTTTTTTTTCTCTCTTTTTTTTTTCTCTGCCCTTTTTAATATTAAACGACGCCGTTTTGGTATTATTCATCTGTAATATTGAAGGGGTAGCCCAATCAGATTTTTGCCGTTCCACTCGCCGGATTTCTTCAACCGTGATTCGTTGTTGGAGAGAATGGCCTCCACCACCGCCCTGATCTCTCCTGACTATAAATTGAGCATTGAAGGATTCAGTGGGTTTGGTTACCTTCAGTTTTCTGGCCTGCTCTATTTCTTCTGTTATTTGTGGCTTCGGCGGGTGCTTGCTAATCGGAATTGTTTCTGTTCCCGGTGAGTAATTGGGGTTCTATCGCTCTTTCTCTCCTTCTTTATTACTCTCTGTTTTTCGTATGCATGCGTCAATTGTAAATTTCTGAACTTTCGCCTTGATTCGTTGTTGTTTTTGTTGTTGCATGTGTGGTTTTTGGACCTGATGTCGTCGCTGCTATGATTTCGTGTCTGTGTTCTTCAAATGAGTTACATTGTCTGTTTTCTTCCCGTTATTGCAGTGTTGTGATATTCTCGTTCGTCTTCTCTCCATTCTGTGGCTTCGTCTTCGCCTTCTACCGAGGTTAGCTTCGTTTTTGTTCTTTGAATCGTTACGTTTGATGCCAATCGGTTTGAAATGTTGTTTTCTATGTTCTTAGATGGTTGCATGTGTGCCTTCTTGTAGTCCGTTGTTGTTGTATCTCGTTTAGGCTGCTCGGTTATTTGGTTTTTCCCTATTCTGGGGTTTTATTGTCGGGTTGGGTTTATTTATGAGGTTCAGTAGGTATTTTCACGTTTTTCGTGCTGTATTGTTCTCCTATGCTTTGTGTACATACATTACACTGCTCTTTTTTATTTGTTTATGGCCTGGTGTTGCATGCTTTTGGTTGTGTGTTTTGCTTTAGGTAATATGTAACGCCATCGCGCCTTGTTATTAGTAGATTGGTGATTTGCCATGTTGCTATTAAATATTTATTTTGACATAACAGATCAGATTTTAGGCCTAGGTGGTTAGTTGTGCCTTTGTAGTGTTTTAGCCCACTCTGATGCTGTGTTGGCCTGTGGGTAGACGTAAAAACAATGATGTATGCATTGCAGTGTTGTTGTGTTTTGTTCGAAGATTCAGGCTGAGTGAGATTTTTATTTAAATTAACAGAGCCGGTGTTAGGCCCAGGTACCTTGTGTTGCCTTCGTGCTATTATAGGCTAGCCTATCATTACATTAGATTCTGGATACATGTGTATCGAATACCTCTACCTTACTCTTGGCTCTGCGTTCCAGCGGTATGCCTTCTCCCTGGTTTTCTGTTTAATCCATTGCTCTGTTTCTGAGGTCGTCATCCGAATCTGTGCTCTCTGTCTATGTATTGCCTTCACCTGGCGTGCTTGCCTCTGGTCTCGCTCGAGCTGCGTTTGCTAGCATGTACTTCTTCTTCCACATGTCCGCAAGCCTCTATTGCTCCTTGCCGTGGATTCTCTGCTTTTTAAGCTCTTCCCTTGAGCTGTGCAGGCTCTTCTCGATTCGGTCCCTTTGCCTTGCAATGCTCTTCACCGCATGGTCTGGATAGGAACCAATCTTTGGAACTTCCTCCCGCCTCTATGGGAAGAATCATCATCCTTGGTCGGTATAGAGGCGCGTATGCTTCGTCTTCGTTCTCCGCAACCTCGTAAAGCAATGCTGGGTACACGTTCTGGAATTCCATTTGAGTTCCAGATGTGTTGCTGGTGCATCTGTGGCTTGGCTATGAAATGGTTTTTCTGTGGTGTGAAGGTTGGGGTTTGATGTTGTGCCCTTTTATAGGTCTTCCCCTGTTGTTAGGTGGCCTCAAACAATGCTGTATCTACTTTCTCTGTCCTTACCTGTATATTTATTGCTCTTGCCATCAAGTTTTCCATGCTCCCTATGTTGGTTAGTCTCATTGCATTTATTTACTGCTTTCACCCGTTTGGTGGTGTGCCTTTGACCTTGGTGATGACAAACTGATTCAGATTATCTGTCCTCATTTAATTCAAATTAAATGTTTCGTCCTGTAGTGCAATTCCTTTCGTTCACCGGTTTCACCTCGGTTACTGTCTCGGATTCCATTTATGTTCATTACGCAGGATGAGTATACGCTCTTGTGTCTTTGCATCCAGCCCTGTACGCCGTCACGCAACGGGGTCATTGTTCCTAGCAGTGTGTTTGGAATTCATTATTCGAATTGGTCTGCGTACCGTTGCGCAAATCGGCTCTTTACCTTTACACACCGTGTGTGTGTGGCATTACTTATTTCCGGCTTCGCTTTATTTACTTAGTCATACCTTATACGCTCTCATGTGTCTCATTGCCGTAGGGTTAATGGGAATATCTTGGCAAAGCCAAGCAAAGTGAGAGGCGGAGAAAGACTATCTTGATATGGCACCGACAGGAAGGTTTGGCCGAGTCGCTTAAGCGTAGGTGGATGCAATATGCGGTCTCCCAGGCGTCGAGATTGCCATTACCTACCTCACTCGTCTCTACGGTACAGTCTTCGTTTGAATTTGGCGAGTCTTCGTCTGGGCCATCCAATGCAAGAGAGTCTACCGATCTCTTTATTTGTGTACTCCTCCTGGCGCGGGTATGCATACACGTTGCCGGACAAACAAGCGTACGTGTGCTCAGATAGATGCTACCATATTCCCGCAAAGGGTCAATGCAGATGTCTTCCCGGTTCCTATGCCTACAGGTTCCCGAGGAACGCCTCCCACCGAACCTTTGACCCACTTGCTTCTCCCTGAGGTGCCCAATTGTGAGTACTGTGCAGCCAAGCGCTTTTACCATGAGCCGCCTTCGTTTTGCTGCTCCGAATGAGAGGTTAGGCTTGTGCCAACCCGTATGCCTCAGGAACTATTACGCCTGTTCACCGTGGATGAACCAGACGCGGTGCAGTTTCGCCGGTATGTGCGGACCTACAATAACCACCTTGCGTTCACAACGTTTGGGGCCAAGACAAATACTGAACTTATAAAAAAGCGATGGGGAATATGCACTTTTCTTGTGCAGGTAAGGTTTATCATAAACTCCCTCCCTTGCAATTCTCATCGGACCCTCCAAGAAATCTTCAGCTGTATCTATACGACGGCGAGGCCGAGCTGGATCAGCGGCTAACACTGTCGACTCGGTTGGATCGAGGCATACTTGCCAGCTTACTTGAAATTTTGCGAGGGAACCCGTATGTTGCATTCCTTAGACAACTAAAAGACATGGATACTTTTGAGGATCGTAAAATCTGCCTCGTCAACACTCCTGTTCTTGACCAGCGAGTTTACAATGAGCCTACAACGAATGACGTGGCAGCCATTCTGTCTGTAGATGATGAGACGGAGTGCTACCCTCAATGCCATGTCCAAATCTATACGAAGGATGCTATGCCTTACAAAATCTCACACAACTTTGCTTCTTTTGATGCGTTGCAATATCCGATGTTCTTCGCTAAGGGAGAAAGCGGATGGCACTTTGGCGTTGAAAAATTGCCCCCTAACCTAAGAAAGAGGATATACAAATATAACTCCTGCAACGGAGTTGCTCCGCAGACTGTGGTAAATGCACAGGCATTGGTTGAGGCAGATGAATCAGGTGAGATTTACATTGGCTGGTTCCCGTAGCGTTTTTGAACTGCATAAAATCCATGACTTCAGTTACTCTGAATCCTTTGCTTCGACAGACTTGGTCCGTGGACAGCGTAAGAGGAACATTGTTTCGTGTAGGCAGTACTACTGCTACAAGTTGCAAATGAGAGATGCGGATGAATCGGGCCTGTTGCATGGTGGCCGTTTGCTCCAGCAGTACATCGTGGACATGTTTGTCAAGGTGGAATCATGCAGGCTTGATTACGTTAGGAAGCAACAGAAGGAAATTAATACCGAATATTTGCAAGGACTGATTGATAGCATCAGTAACGGTACCACTTCCGGAGCATTGGTTGGGCGTAAAGCTATTCTCCTTCCTTCGTTTATGGGTGGTCCAAGAGACATGAGAAGACGTTACTTAAACGCCATGGCTTTGGTTCAACAATTTGGCAAGCCAGACTTCTTTATAACGATGACATGTAACCCAACGTGGGATGAGATTACAAAACACCTTCTTCCTGGTCAGTTGCCTCAGAACAGACCTGATCTGCTTTCGAGAGTATTTAAAGCAAAGTTAGGGATGCTAAAAAAGGAACTGTTAAAAGACCACGTCCTTGGAGTTCCAATTGCATCCGTGTACTCCATCGAATTTCAGAAACGTGGTTTGCCACATGTCCACTTGCTGATTATACTTGATGGAGATTCAAAGCCGCTTAACCCTCAGGCATACGACAAATACATTAGTGCTGAGCTCCCGGATCCCGTCAAGGATCCGGAATTGTTTTCCCTCGTCACAAGGCATATGATTCATGGCCCGCAAGCGGGTGTTGAACATGCATTGCCCTTGCATGCGCAATAGAATGTGCAAAAGCAGTATCCTGAGGTTTTACAATCATACAACCCATGGAGAGGACAATACCCTTGCTACCGGAGGCGGGACACTGGGGTTTCAGCACGGGTTAGACGTCACATTGTAGACAATAGGTGGGTTGTACCATACAACCCATACCTCCTAAAAAAGTATGATTGTCATATGAATGTGGAGATATGCTCTACGATTAAGCTTGTCAAGTACTTGTACAAGTACATCTACAAGGGTCCAGATAGAGTAACATTTCAAATTATCCACCGCCGCTCGAACGATGAAATTCATGACTACCAAAAAAGAAGGTGGGTTTCTCCACCGAGGCGGCTGGCGTCTTTACTCCTTCCCATTGTTTGAGATACACCCTGCTGTTGTGACTATGCAAATACACCTCCCTAATAACTACAGCCTCTCGTTTCGTGCAGACGCAGATCTTGCGGACGTTGTCACCAACACGTTCCTGTCAAGGACCATGCTGACACGATTCTTGATATGAACAGACACAACGACCGTGCTGCTTCCTTGAAATGTTTGTACAAAGATTTCCCAAAACACTTTATATGGAATGGTGCTAAGAGGTTTTGGAGTGAGCGTAAAAAAGGAAAGGTTGTGGGGCGAGTGGTTTCTGTCCCACCATCAGAGGGAGAAAGATATTACCTACGTTTGCTCCTTAACCATGTGAATGGCCCCGAATCCTTTGACGACCTACTCACCGTAGACGGGTGCATGTATCCTACTTTCCGCGAGTCAGCCCTCCAACGCGGACTACTAAATACAGATTTAGATTTGCACAGATGTTTGGATGAGGCAGTGACCTACCAAATGCCAAGTCAGTTACGAAGTTTGTTTGCTTCGATTTTGGTATCTCGCTCACCGTCCTAATCTAGCGGCTATGGGAGAAGTACTCGGACTCTCTGTGTGAGGATTATATGAGAGTTGCAACTGCAGACGATGAAAGTATTTCAATGCTCGCGAGGAGAACTCTCTCGATATTGCCTACATCTTTGGGCGATATGGGTAAGAAACTTAATCAATATGACTTGGGACCGGAAGCAGACTATGTGTGCCGGAATATGGACATGTCCAGAGAAGTGGAACATGAAAGGAGTATTCCCGTGGATGAGAATGACCTGATCAATGTTAGCAGGCTCAATGCCCAACAGCTTCGTTCATACGATGCAATAATGGCAAAGGTGCTGGCTAACGAACCTGTTGTATTTTTCGTTGACGGTCCTGGTGGTACAGGCAAGACATTCTTGTACAAGACCATTCTCGCTACATTAAGGGCACAAAACCATGTGGCCATTGCCACGGCCACGTCCGGGATAGCTGCCTCTGTACTGCCAGGAGGCCGCACAGCACATTCGCGGTTCAAATTACCCCTACACACTGACGAGAATCAGGTTGCAAGTGTCAGCAAGCAATCTGCCCTTGCATGGCTAATACGGGAGGCGAAGATTATAATCTGGGATGAAGCTCCTATGGCTCACAGGAAATCCATGGAAGTTTTTGCCGATATGTTGCGAGATGTGACTAACGTCGACAAGCCATTCGGGAACAAGGTGGTAGTATTCGGTGGAGACTTTCGTCAGGTTCTTCCGGTTGTTACAAACTCAACTAGAATGCAACAAATCGATGCCTCTCTCTGGCTCCACTCCTCTATGGCACTCTTTCCAGCGAATACAGTTGTCCGAAAATATGCGAGCTCTAACTGACCCGGATTTTACCGCCTACCTCCTTAGGGTAGGCAACGGAACAGAGATCGAGGATGAAGACGGTTACATAACTTTACCACCCACAATGGTTATACCTTTCACTGAATTTGAGGAATCTTTAGCAAAATTGATACACTTTGTGTACCCAGATATGGATGTCTTCAGGGATAGTCCAGCAGGTGTCGTAAATCGTGCATTGCTTGCACCGACAAACACATGCGTGGACGACATAAATGCAGCCATGCTTGCAAAAATTCCAGGTCAAATGAAAATTTACTGCAGCACCGACATTGCATTGGACACTCAGCAGCAAGGAGACTACGAAGATTTCTTAAACACCTTAAATCCAAGTAGCCTACCACCACACAAACTAGAGCTAAAGGTCAATACTCTCGCCATCACCGCTCACGCAATATAAATCCAACATCTGGACTCTGCAATGGGACACGGCTATTATGCAAAGAGCTAAACTCTCACACAATCGTGGCTGAGATAGCAAGCGGGCCGAATATTGGGGAGGCAACGATACTTCACAAAATACCGTTGGAGGTGTCGAACGAAGACAAGAGATCCGGAATCCCATTCAAACGCTACCAGTATCCAATCCGCTTGTGCTTCGCGATGACCATAAACAAGGCACAAGGCCAAACCCTGGATCGGGTTGGAATCTACCTGAGAGAACCGGTTTTCTCGCACGGCCAACTCTACGTCGCACTGTCCAGAGCGAGAAAATCCAGCTCCGTAAGAGTTCTTATTATCCCGCCGGACATAGAAGAGCAATCATACATGAACAAAACACAAAATATAGTGTTTCGAGAGATAGTACAACAGCAATGACTATTGTAATACATTAATCTTCTGTTGAATGAATATGCTCAACCTTCCCCGCACGCGAAGTTAGCTTCCCCCGTACGTACGCATGAACATGCTTCGATTTTATAGAGGTAACGATTGTCGTGTCCATGAAATAATATGTTGAAATAAATTATTTGAAATTGTTTTCAAAACTGTTTCTTCCATGTCTTTTACTTTTGTTTTACTCATAGCCACCACATAACAAACTTAATCACCCTATGATTGGCAGGAAATGGCACCAGAAATGTTGATTGTAGATATACACCCACGAGACACGGAGTGGCGCCAAAAATACTTGTACTTGAAAAGGGAAATATCACAAAGACAAAGAACAATAAGCGAATTCAGAAGATGGTACTTATGGACAAAGAGGTATGCTGTCTTACTTATCATAACTCCACATCATTCTGAAAATAATGTGCAATGGTCATATGCCCTAGCTTCCAAACGAACAGTCAGATTAAATAAACTAAAGTCCTACTGCTCATTTTATTCATCTGTTACATACCAAGAAACTGAGAATCGATCACATGATATCAATAAATCTAGGCCATGTTTGAAGTACAAATATTCATTTCACATTGCATTTGTTATTCCGATGTGTGCTTCGTACCTTTCATAACAAGCTATGCCTGCAGGGAAACAAGGTTTTGGGCGTACTGTGGGATGGGTGTACGGACCTATTCCGGACAAGCCTCTCTTTGTTCAAGATCTACTATGTCGGAGGAGCAACAGTCAGTCCAATCAAAGACGAATACCTAAAAAATAGCCCTGGAATGACACTCCAATGGACAATGCGAAGGCCAACCTACATCCGGCCCGTAAATGACACCGAAGAAAGCATACCCTATCCGAAGATCCCCTACATGAGCTGCACAGAGATGATAGCCTCAGTTGGCACTGACAAAAGAATCGGTAAGGACATCACCCGTTGAAACAAGGAAAAATACTCCGGTACAGTCACAACATCTTATTAAATGCTTCTGCTTGGCTGTTCTCCAGATATGTTTGATGTAGTTCTCGATGTGAAACCTCCAGGTGAAAAACAAGTTCAGGGAAAGGCCACGTTGCTCCGGGAATGCACAATCATGCAGCAGGAGTAAGTAACTCTTTGATTGATTGAAATTTTGCCTCCGAAAATCACCAGGTAACAACATACCTCGGAAATGCAGGCTGCGTCCTATGGTGCTAACTTTGTGGGGAAACTTCATGGATGTACAAGGAGTTGAACTTCTGGAAAAGAGGAAAATATACCCGGTCATCCTAGCCAGAAACCTGATTGGTTCCACTTTCACTGGTAAGTGTCGTTGCCAACAAACGGTCGCCTCTTTCAATACACAGAAATAAAAATCTGTTACAACAACATACATTAACATAAATGACAGGCCTCGCTGTGGCAACAACTCCCACAAGCCTCATTGCAGTGGATCCAGACATTCCGCAGCACTGATTTCCGGCCCGAATGTACGTCACGAGATAATTTACGACTTCAAACAAATCACCTTTTTTTGTCATACATACACAATCGCATTCCACATATCCAGAAACCCTCGGTTAGCCCAGACAGCAGTTTGATTCAGTTCGGACTAAACTGGCCCCATCGAAAACTCTCCAGTTAATGAGCGATTGTACATAACCAGGAGCTATAATCAGCAAAGTGTTTGCCATTGCCGAATGAAGCGTGTGCTTCCTAAATTTATCCCCACACATCACCATCGCCCAGACATTTAGGAAAAACATGAGAACAAACAATTAATTGCATACACTTTCATTGCTTCACTTATGTTACTTTATGCTTCGTTTCTATGCATGAGGCTGAGCAATAGTAAATCCATACTAGCAGAACTGACAATTGTTCAAAATTCAGGATATCGGAGAACATGACCATTATAAAGAACACCGAGCACAGTCCTACTCGCGATGTATTCCACACCCTACTGGCCTACACACCCACAGAGAGCGTAGTCAGAATTTCAGACATCGTCCCTGATACAAAGGTAACTCTATTTAGTTCTCACACACCACAACGTAATCGAAAAACTCCTTTGCTAAAAACATGTATTTAACAAAATGCACTGACTGCTATGCCAAAAAAACAGAATCCATGGGTAAAAATACAGATGACAATTGATAGGACAAGGCAGCAGCTAACATGCACTGCCTGCCCAAAATGCATGTACATGATCACTGCGAAACCAGAGGAGAACTATTACTGCTTCACATGCAAATGCCATCAAATAGCCACACTCAAGTACGTCACACATTCACATGGACACACGTTAAAACACACCACATGTGCTGCTCACTACACTAATCGAATAACTTTACAGGTGCAAACTGAACGCAACAATCACCGACGCTTTGGACACAGTGAAAGTTACGGTGTTTGACAGAGTGGCAGAACAACTGTTGCAAAGGAAAATCCCTGAACTATCCAAAATGACCGCACAGGTATGCTGATAGAAAATGGTATTCTGCAAAACATGAAACCCCAATAAGACAACATCGATGTATAGTTTATGTCACACTTTCCAGATGTGTTCTATTTTGCTTCTCTCATTTACTTACACTCTGAATGTTTGAGTCTTCTTTTAATTAAAGAACTTAGACGACTTATTTCTTGAGTTTGCCATTATGTTTTGGAAGCTTCAATTCTTATTTTCTAAAGGCCAAAGCTTTGATTGACGTTCTCGTGTTTGTTTGCTCCCTTTCTTTGGGCGTGCCACTGCAACACTTACGCTGCAGGAGATTCATGATTTATTGCAGACCACAAACATACGCCTACAAAACCAAACCTTCCTGGCTCAGCTCCGAGCACAGAGGAAAAGATTCGACGACGGTATTACCAGGTTCACTATGCAGCAGGTACACTTCGACACAAATGAGGGAAAAACGTCAACAATAGAACAGACCGTGGCAGAGGCGATCGAAGGAGGAAACACAGGTGCATAACAAATCCCTCACAATACACGCTAACACCGCAGATACAACATAAATAACAAGTATTTACTATGTGCATTGAGCAGGTACCTCAACAGCCAAACAGGCAAATCTGACTACCACTGAAGAGAAAGGAAACAACGGAAAGCGCGGACCAATGAAAGAGGCTGACAAGGCCCAAGAACACGCCAACCCGGCAACACCAGCAGCACCGATAAGCCCCTTGAAGAAGATGAAGGTCAATGACAACTGATCAATACCAACGGTAAAAGGACATGAAGTAGGCAGAAAAGTATACCAGCACAACCTTTTGGACAAATCAATATATATTTTCCAGGAAAACCTAAATTCCAAGTAGACTTATGTTTTGCACCTGCACACACATACATGTGAAATGTGCTTTAAACCTAACTCATGCAGATCGAATGTTGTACCCAACAACCTACCAATGCTATGTAATCAGGAACTTTTGAAACCTTTTGCTCCTGCCAAATGAAAATAATATGTATATCATAAACGGTGAACCAATGAAACGTTTCCCCTCATAACATAGCACCAAATTCACTAAACCAACAACGATTTATGTATGGTCGATCATATATCAAAGTCTTTCAAAATTTAGAATAATAATATAGCCGGAGGGCCTGTCCGTGCGGAGTACGGACTTCACCACTAGTAAGTATATAAATCGTCAATCAATGGTTGGGATGTTACTATTTTATTGACTTTTTTATTTGTTTATATGGAATTTATCATCAAAACCATTTTATATATATTTTTAATGTATAATCAATGAGGTAGAATCGTTCTCTTTCTGCCATGGCTGATCTGGCTCAGAAACGCATATGAAATGTCAAAAGGCCCTCTTCGCAACAATCTCTTCTTTTTGTTGGACCTCCATAAAATAAAATAAAAAACTCTATGCAAGTTTTTCTCAAATCTTTTCTCACTACCTAGCATGCCCTTCCAGAATACAAGACCGCATTCAAAGATATACTCATCATATTGGATCCCACTTGTTAGTGGAAATAAGAACTATGACTGCTATTGTTAGTGGTTGTATTGTGTACTCGTCATGTCGGAACTAGGAGGGGACTTGCCGATCTCTAGAACTTCTCTAAACGGCCGTTGTTGTATCTCGTTCGGTTAAGTGCACTATTAGCTCCAAATTCAATCTGGGGCACACCATTACTTCAAGAATTATCCTTCAACACGATGCATGTTTGTCAATTACAATAACGCCCAGTCTACAGTTTACAAGAGAAATTTCCACCTCTAAGTATTGCTGAATGAATATGAAACTCCAGGCAATTAATTCAACACAGACATAAGAAACATGAAATTTATTGACACAGACAGCAGAATGTCATCCCCGTGTA
Source organism: Gentiana macrophylla (assembly GCA_026214975.1). NCBI lineage: Eukaryota > Viridiplantae > Streptophyta > Magnoliopsida > Gentianales > Gentianaceae > Gentiana > Gentiana macrophylla. Next base: position 176,475,123 of record CM047805.1, on the reverse strand, counting down.
ATTTAGAACAAAATGAGGGCTGTTTTTTTTTTTCTTTTTTCTTCTTCTTTCCAAATTGTTATTCAATGTCTATCACCTAAAATTCAGAGGCAACAAAATGCAAATATTGGCTAGACAGCCCTAAACAATATCCCAAATACAGATATAAACTGATACCTCCTCTTATATCCATCGTTTTTTATGGATGAAGCTATTTATAAAAAATGACTAGAAAGCACAATCGTGTCTGCTCATAGAGAAGTGTTTATGGAATAAAACCACCAACTTGAACGAAACAGTAATTAAAATACAAAATACCCTTTAGATCCAGAAACTAGCACAGAAGGAATTAAATACCATTTTTCACTTCACTCCATCACCACAGCTTTGGCCCCAACAGCTTTCAATTTCTCGATGATTTGTTCTGCTTCTTCCTTTGAAACACCCTTTTTGATAACAGCAGGCGACTTCTCAACTAAATCCTTTGCTTCCTTCAACCCCAAATCAGTAAAACTTCTAACCTCTTTGATTATCTTTATTTTCAAAGCTGCATCGTATGACTCTAGCTTTATTTCAAAAACAGTCTTTTCCGGCTTTGCCTCCTCTTTAGCTGCATCCGGAGCTTTCATTGAGGAAACAGCAAAACCAGCGGCACCCGGTTTCATAACACCGACAACTGGAAGCTCCTTCATGAGAGTTCTGACACCTCAGACAATGTAAGTCCAGATATTTCATCCACGAGCCTCCAGACTCTTATCTGTTGGTGGACTGCGGTGTTCTGTAGGATCAAAATTAGCAGGGTCATAGTCAGCAGGGAGCATTCTCTGATCAATATCTACTTCTTCCACCTCCTCTTCCTTCCTAGCAGGCTGCCCAAAATTACGAATGGTGGTAGCAGACAACACAGGTCTTCGGAATACTTCACGAGGAAAATGAAACCTCAATCTTGAAACCACACTATTCATTTTGAATTCCAAACAATCAAACTAGAATACGCATTTTCTCTTAAAGATAAGTTTTTTATTTCCAACAAAAATCAACAACCTGCAGGTTCAACAGATGGATTAGCTGCGTAATTCCCAATAATTTAGAGAATCTCATATAATTCATCAGCAAAACATCTACAGGAATCTGATATAGTTGGTTGTGCGTGTATATAAAGAATAAAAAATATAAATGCCACATGGGAAAGATACTCTGAACTAAGCCATAGAAGGAATTTTTCCCTTTCTCTTCAACCTACCAAAACACAGAAGCCCATCAAGTATGCTGTTAACGAGCCGAGCCGAGCCGATGTTCAAGCTCGAGCTCATTTGTAATCGAGTATGCTCGGCTCGTTAACACAAACGAGCCTAAAAGCCTGTTCGAGCTCGGCTCGATAAGCAGGAAAAATGTTCAAGCTCGGCTAGAGCTCGAGATCAAGCTCAGCTTGTTCAATAGCAATTTTTTTGGGGAATGATTTGTTTATAATCATCAGCCTTACAAACTCAAAAAAAAAAAACAAATACTGGGGACAAAAATAAAGCTGACACCAGCAGCAAATTAAGAAAAAAAACATCTAAATTGCATCTAAAATCAAGTGAAATTGAAACCAACAGCAACTTTAATATCACTATATCACCAATAGGCCAAATTCTATATCACCAATAGGCCAAATTGCATCAAAACTTTGGTAACAGGTTGTTCTTCTCCTTCCTTGAATCAACAAAACCTCAGCAGCAAGTTTACAACCGTTATTCAACCCAAAATAATCCGATAGACGACCGGAACGGAGACAATGAAAATGACTTACCGTGAAAAGGATGGCCGGAACGGAGACACTGAAAATTACGGCTGAGGAGTGAAGGTGAAGGCCGAAAGAAGAGGAAGCAGCCAAGCGAACGGAGGTCCGGCGGACTGAGGGCAGCAAGAGCGCCGCTGTGAGGGAGATCGGCAGTGTGTGACCTGTCTGTGAGAATTGAGAGCGGCGGGGGACTGAGGCTGAGGGTTACGATATTTAGGTTTAGAAGTTTAGGGATGAATGGAATTATGGAAAACTGATATATTTTTTCAAAAAAAAAAAAAACTGATTTATGTAATATGTTATTTATATAAATTATTATTTATATTACCTAAAGTTTGCGAACACTAACGGCGTTCACGGCAGGTTATGTTATTTCGTTTAAAGAAATGATTAGAGAAAGCTGCTTGGTTTCTACCGATACGTCATAAATGAACGAGTTCGAATGAGCTTAAATGAGCTGAGTTCGAGCGTTGTTTGTGAACGCTCGGTTCGTTTAACAGCTCTACCATCAACCAAACATTTCGGTAGAGGAGAAAGAGGGATTATTCTGATGCAGGGAGGATGAAACTGTGTGGTTCAGATGTTGCCACGTATGCAGCTCTCTATTGAAGCCTCCCTGCATCAGAATAACCCGAGAAAGAGGACAAAGAAACCTTGTCTAAACAAAACAAAACCAAGTCTGTCCACCAAGTTGAGAAAAATGGTTACTTGGAATTCATTGGAGCTTCTTCAATGTTTGATATGACCTTCTTTAAAGTTTGACTCGTTTGAGATATAATCTGCCATTTCTCCATGTTATTTTTCGTAAATATATACTTTTACAACAAAACAGGAAAGCTAAATTGATGATCTTACATCAAAACTCAAAGCATAGAAAGTTTTATGATATACATACATGATACATCATAGATAATGTATTTGCAAGTAATAGAACTCCTTTTCTCCAAGCATTTTTTTTTTTGCCATATAAAACGGGAGATCCGTTATGCATTAGGCAATGGTTTTACATGAAAGTTTCAGTAAATGAAACAATAAGAACAGAGCAAAAATGACACTATAACTCCAAAAAAAAAACATGGGATTACAACTCAGTTTGTCAAGATAATAATAGACAGACTCACAAGATACAATACAGTACCTATTAATAATCTAAAGAATTTCAAAGCTTATCCAAAAAAATGGATTCTTTTCCACGAAATGCATCCCTGGAGGAGCAAAAACATTTTTTTGAAAGAATCTATATAGTGCTCTGAAACAAATTCCTTCCTCTCCCCACCAATTTCAACAAAGAAAAAAAGACCTTAAAAATAAAGCAGTGAAATATTGTAAAACATCTTGCAATAACTGGAATGCTCAAAAGGGCTGAAATATTGACCATAAAAACTGGAATTAAAATGAAGGGATTAAGCTCAAATGGGTAGTGTCTGTCAACATAAAAATCAAGTAATGAACTGACCTGAGGAGTGAGGAAACAACGGAACCAAGAGAAAGCTCAAAGTTGGAACGTGAAAGGCTGAAAACTGAAGGCGCCGTAGAAGACGACGACTGCAGAGATTCGACTGAGCTGTGTAAAATGCCTAACACCCGAGCCATCGTCAGGATTTAGGGTAGAGGGAGTAACGAGGGGTTATTCTAATTTGCGGGTCGGGTTGACATCGTATTGGATGGATTAAGGCTCAATTAATGTGTGTTTTTTTATTTAATACTATCTAAGTGTCCGTTTTTTGTGATGCACATGGATTTGAAAAAACAATTAATGTGTTGTTTTTGAAGTAGAAATGGACATATATATATCCCTATCATCAAATAATAAATGCTCTTTTAGAATATGAAATGGATATATAAACATTAAATGTTATGATATGGTACATTTGGAAAAAAATGCATTAAATAATGTATTAGTTTTCTAAATAAACATTCTTTATAAGACAATTCATTTATAAAAATTGGACATTTTTTTATAGGACGGAGATAGTAGAATGTTTTATTCGTGATTTATGTTTTACCAATCTTTATGTGAAATGTGTTCAGTTTCCCTTTTTACTTTTATTTTTATTTTTAAATAATAATAATTTCCGGAAACGAAATGTTACACATTACCCCGGGAAAATTATTTGTGGGTCCAAAAATAGTTGTATAATTATCTTTTATGGTTTTGAGACAGATGTATTAAGTTCTTATATGTAATAAACTACTATTAGTCTATTATATAATAGGGTCGGTGGTTATTATGACGAATAAAAAACAAATCCATACTCTATCCTCTATCATGTCCTGCGCGAGTTTGAAAAATCAAATACGTACCCTTCCAACACCCCAACCTTGATGAAAGGATGATGGATATCCATCGAATTTTATCGAAATTGGTATCACTAATTTCACTGTACTCTTGATAAACTTGTTCGGGATCCGGTTTGCAAACGGCGTGAAGAGGAATTGAATTGAGTATTTATCTTTCCGGTAGGCAAGAGTGTTGGAGCTCTCAAACGTAGGTGATCTAACTACACGCTTATAATGTGAATATGACATAATGATTGATTTTTTTAATAAATCGTTTTGTTGAGAGAATCCTTGCTCGTGAATAGGAGGGTAAATAAACCGTTCTGGCAAGAACTCACAGATCGACGAGGATGAGAATTTCAAACGTTTAAGAAGAGATAAAACTGCAATCTAAGAGGAAATTGGATGCAAAGCAGACACAGGAAATTATACTGCAAATGAATCCTTGATGGTCTAGACCGTTAGATCCATGACAAACGTTTAGACCAATGAGGACTCCATATGGCTGTGCTTGTATATGAACTGGTCTAAAAACTATTTCCCGAGAGACAGCATCGGTGGAGCATGAATAGTTACAGAGCCATTCATATATAAGCGCAGCACAGCCATGTGGATAAAAAGTTCAACAGAACAGGGGAATTAGTTAAAAAGTTTCCATGTCTATAAGCATCAATGTACATTGAACATTCTAACAATGCAGGATCCAAAGAGGACATGTACGGCTGTACCATTTGTGCCAAATGTACCTAACTTTTTAAACAGCTCGAAAATGTGACATCTGGATAGCTTTTACTAGGCAATTACAATTGGTAAAAATACAATACAATGAACTAGAGATAGAGATGCACAAAGCCATCTTATCAAGAAAGAATGTAAGAGGTATATAAATCAAACTGCTACAAAACTATATTCTAGTATCAGCCATCACACTTGAAGCCAAGCCACGATGCTGGCTCGTACACAATAAACAAACGTAAATCACCCCCCTCTTTCCCATCCAAGGTTTGTAAATCTACCACTAGACCCAATTCTGTTCAACAATGTCACCAAGATCCATCTGAAGCTCGAAATCCACTATACCTATGTATTACAAATTTATATCCTGCTGAAAGGAAACAATGCCATGTATGTCCAGAGTACAACAAAAGCAACAACATGCTCATATCATGTTTATGTCCAAGGTACAACAAAAGCAACAACATGCACATTATCATGTTCGATGGAGTTAACATTTCGTTTCAATCATTCATAGAGTTGGTGTTAAGCTACATATTGTAAGCTCAGCTTGTAATTCAACTTCTCAAACCGTCGACCCCGTTTTCTCAGAACTCTAACTACATTAATTTCAAATGTCTCACTCATTTATACCATGTGCATCAACTAACCCTCCTCACGTCCGAACCAAGCAAACTCCAGACTGAAGAATTCGAGGAGTTTGTATCCTATAACAACAGGCTGGACCAAGCCAATTGTTGAGGGACTAATCTAAACAATTGATTAAATGCAAGTGTACAATAACATCAAACTCAAACCAACATCTTGAAAAAGGGGACTCAAAGTACAGAAAAGCAATACAATAAATACTTTAACAATCAAAAATTGAACTACACTTCAATGGCCCTCTAAAACAGATCATGAAGAAAAAGGATAATTTTCATTTTATAAGAAAAAGGAAGATTAAATTTGTACAGATCAAAAACTGAAGTAAAGAAAAAGGTAAGCTAAAGAAACAAGACTTGAAAAAAAAAAAAAAAACTAACTCATTGGGTAGTTCAACAAATATACTTCTATTCATCAAAATTAATAAAAGTCAACATTTTTTTTTTGAGCTCATCTACCAATTTGGCTACCAAACCCTCCAATCATGTTCACTACTATAAACCGGACCTACCCGACCCGAATACAGCCGAATCGGATTCCTGCAAACAGGGCAATTAGGCACCTTGACGAGCCAATTATCCACACAATTCACATGAAACAAGTGATTACACCCGGGTAATTTCCTACAAATCTCTTCTTCCTCAAAATTCTCTAAGCAAATCGCGCAGTCATTAATCCATTCTCCTAAAGCAGCATAGCTGATCCGCGGGAGAATATTTTCGACGTCTTGCAAGGTATATAAGATGCTCTGTTCCGCGAAGGAATAAAAATTGTGGGTTTGCCGTTGGCTGCGGATACGGCGGCCGTGACCGGAGGAAGTAGCGGCGGTGAGGATAAGAAAACAAAAAAGAACGAGGGCAGCGAGGCCGATGAAGACGAAGAAAAGGAAGATAATAAAGGTCATAATGATACATTTGAGGAAGAGACATATAAGTTTTCTTGTACTTGATTCGGAAGCTGAATCAAATTTAGGGTAGGATCGATGTGGTTGTGATTGCGGTGGTGGGGGGTTGTATTGACCTTCTTCTGCATGGCGGTTGTTGATGCGGCGAAGGTGGTTGTCGTGAAGGTGGGGGAATGGGATTTGGATTGGCATCAATGGGCTGTTGGTTTCTTGGGGGAAGGAGAAAATTACAGGGTTCCAAAAGCGACAGATAATTAAGGGGTCGTGTTTTCTTTAAGGTGAAGACTTGTTGGGATGAAAGTGGGAGTTGTGGCGGTGGTGGTGACGATGGTGAGGTTTCGGGTTGGCCGGTTTTGTTTTTTCTTTTATTTTTTTCCTTATTTTTATTTCATTACTCTTTTGCTAAAACATTATATATACTCCGTCCCTTAATACTATATGTCCTTTTAATTTTTACGCACATTTTTTAAATATTATAAATGAATACTGTTTTTTTTTTTTTAAGAAAGGAATGAATACTATTTTTGTTTCATTAGATTGTCCAATTTTTTTAAATACTGTATTTGTCTCATAAAAAATCCATATAAAAGTAAATACATCATTTAATATATTTTTTTCATTGTTCTAAAAAAATTAAAAAATTCAAAGATACCTATATTTTTTTTAGGTTAAAGGTTGTAAAAGACAAGATTTAATCTAAAATGATTGAGAATAATAAACACGTAATGAACACATGCACAAAACGTAATGAATACATGTAAATATTCGTCCCTCTCAACCATTTAAGTTTAAAAACTGTCCTTACGGACTCTGACCCATTTTTTTTCTATACAAACATACCCATATTTTAACATTTAATTTTTCTATAATCATTTCATATTACAAAATAAGTATTTATGATAACATAGGAGTATATATATATATATCTATTTATACTTAAAATACAATATTTTTATTGCTTTCTTAATCTATGTGGAGTACAAAAAGTGAACATTTTTTTATGCAACGGAGGTAGTAACTTTTAAATATTTCAAAACTGTTTTTTGCATTGTCTTTTAACATAAAAATAAAAATATACTAGTAGCATTTACTATTTTATTATATTGTGAAATAGAATTATATTTTAGGACACCATTAAAAAAATCATAAGACCCTATATTACAGGACGGAGTGAGTACATAAACTTAGGTTCGACGCTAAAGATAGCGCTACGGTAATCTCATTAAAAAAAATTGATTGTCTTCTAGCTTGATTTAGGTTTTCTCACCTCTGGTGCGTCGCTCTCCCCTGGTGCCTTTCCCTCCTCTGCCGAGCGCCCCTCCTCTCGCCGGATCCCATGGAGACAGAGGCTGTAGTTTCCCGGTTGCAATCCCTTACCTTGACCCCGGAAGAATTATCGGACGCAGTTCTCACGCCGGCCGAAATTATGGATGGGAAACCGGTAAAAGAGCTCAGTTTGATCGGTAAGTTTTTCACCCACCGAGACATGTCTCTTAAGCATCTGCGGCCGGCCATGATCAAGTCGTGGACTTGTGAGTCGTTCACCTCCATTCGATTGATGCGCAACATATTTCAATTTGTTTTCACAAGTCCTAATGATCGGGCTAAGGTTTTACGGGACGGCCCTTGGTGCTTTAATGGGTTTCTATTGTTGATTCGGGAGTGGGATGATCACTGGCAATCTGTAGAAGATTTTTTCTCTATAGCAGATTTTTGGATTAATGTGGTGGAGTTGCCCACCCACCTAAATTCACCGGCGGGTAGCAAAGGTTTTTCAGAGATGTTCCATGGCACAAGTTCGTGAAGATTTGAACACGGGGCAGCGTTTTCTTCGTCTGAGGGTAGGGATCCGGACCGATGCTCCTTTCCGGCGGGTTATTGGCCTTGGTGTTTCCGGTACATATGTGAAAGGGAGGGTGCAATATGAGAGGTTACCCAATATGTGCTCCCATTGTGGGCATATTGATCACACACTTAAATTTTGCCCCACCTTGCAACGTGAATTGACGGCGGCGGAACAGGAAAAATTGCCATATGGTTCTTGGATGGCAGCGGTCCGGCGATCAAATTTGCTAGAGGGTGTTGATTTGGTTGTGCCCATCTCATGCCCTTGCCCCAACTCCCCCCCCCCCCAGCTCCAGTTCAACCCATAGGGAGCAGCTCGTCCCCCCAGCACATCACGGAGGTTTTGGGCTCCCAGGATGTACAATCGTTAGCATTGGCTATGCATACTCCAAATGTTTCTCACGCTATGCATGCCGAAGACCATGCAATATGTTTTGGGAGAAGGTTTGATGGAAGCTACGGTCCAACAAGATTTTGGGGCAATCTTATGTCAGCAACATTTTTATTTTTTGCCCAACCTAGGTGCGGGAGGGCCTAGCAATGTGCGGCCCAGTTCAAATCCCTTAGCCATTGTTCCTTTTGATCCAATTCTGAGGGAGTTGGTCGAGCATTGTCACCGTCTACGGGTCTCTACTTTTAAGCGGCTTGTACGGCAAGATGGTGGCGTTTCGATTGATGGTTTATCAGGTTCTCGGGTGGGGGAAAAGCGGAAGCCTAGTGCTTTTGTTGATGATGAGGTCCTAGTGAAGAAGGTTTGCAGTATATCATCTACGGCGGAGTCTGCGGTGCAGGGCCGCCCGGAGCCATGAATCTTTTATGCTGGAACTTTCGGGGTTTGGGCCACCCTCGAGCAGTAAGAGTTTTAAAAGGCCTTGTAAATACTTATTTGCCTTCCCTTTTATTTTTGTCTGAAACAAAGTTGAATGAAAATCAGTTTTAGTATGTTCGTTGTTCGCTTGGTTATAGTTGTGCTCCCATTGTTAGTAGTGTCGGAGCGAGTGGAGGTCTTGAATTGGCTCATGTCACCAACATTTTGTGGCATATATGCAGGGCACGATATGCATGGTTATTTGATAATAAAGCATCTCTACTTATAATCCGGGCCACGTTGATGCTATTATCCGTAGTAGTACTGCTCCTTCTTGGCGTTTTACTGGTTTCTACGGCAATCCGATTGTTAGCGAGCGAGAACATTCTTGGGCTTTATTGCGCCGCCTGCGTGAACGGATGTCACTTCCTTGGATTGTGCCAGGGGATTTTCATGAAGTTCTTCTGCGTACAGAGCAAGATGGTCCGAATCTTCGACCGTATCCACAGATCGTGGCTTTCCAGAGAGCTCTTGGTGATTGTGACTTGGTAGATTTGGGGTATGTTGGAGCACCGTATACTTGGTACAAACGAGCAAATGGTTTGGGGACTCGGGTTCGGTTGGATCGGGGGTGGCCAATCTCGGATGGCGCACCCTCTTTCCGCAACATTCGGTCTATCATTTATCCAGTTGCAGGTCCGATCATGTTCCTATTTTGATCTCGTCGGTTAATCCTTTTGATCGCGGCTTGATACTGTGGGCACCGGTACCACGATACGACCCATTTTGGATGAGGGACCAGGAGTTTGAGGAGCATCTCAGAGCAGCTTGGCAGCGAGATATCGTTCGGGGGCCCTCTTCTCTTGTTAGGAGGGTAACACAGGTTCGCAGGGAGTTGTGGCGCTGGAGTTCTTAGAGGCACGGGAACCTTGGGAAACGTATTGCGTAGAAGGATGAAGAGTTACGCAAATTGCAGGAATCATCTAGTTACTCGGTCCAGCAGGAACGCAGTATTATACAGCAAATAGATCAGTGTCAGACTATGGAGGAGGAGTATTGGCGGCAGCGGGGTAGAAGCGAGTGGTTGGTCATGACAAACAGGAACACGCGTTACTTTCACCATAAAGCAGCGTCAAGGAGGAAGAAGAACACTATTCACTTGTTATATAATTCCCAAATGGTGGTGTGTGAGGAGCCGGAGGACATTGAAAGTGTGGTTGTGGATTACTTTCAGTCCATTTACTTGTCTAATGAGATTGTTGTTGATTTAGCTGGTTTACATTTTGCAGAGCTTGAGATTGGGCAGCAGCAACATTTGGCGGCACATTTCACGAGGGGGAGGTATGTGCTTTTTTGAAGCAGCTTCCAGGGAGAAAGTCGCCAGGGCCGGACGGCATGCACGTGGTTTTTTTGCAGAGCTGAATGAAACTTATATCTTGCTGATCCCTAAAATCGCCACCCCCTCAGTTATGACAGAGTTTCGGCCGATTGCTTTTTGTAATTCGATCTATAAGCTCATTTCTCGGGTGATAATTAATCGACTTAAAGGCATGATTGGTGATGTGATTTCGGAGAATCAGAGTGAGTTTAAATGAGGCCGTCTTATTACGGATAATGCGATAATTGCTTTTGAAGCGTTTCACTCATTGCAGACGGGAGTGCCGGGATATGATAGTCATGCTGCTTTGAAATTGGACATGGCTAAGGCCTTTGATAGAGTACAATGGAACAACATTTGGAGGGTTATGGAGCATATAAGGTTTCCCTTGCTTTTTATTGATTTAGTGCGGCGTTGTGTGACGTCTGTTTCATACCGTGTCTTGCTTAATGGAAAGCCTAGTAGCAGAATAGTGCCGACCCGAGGCATTTGACAGGGGGACCCGTTGTCGCCATTTCTGTTCATTATATGTGTTGAGGGATTCACGGCGTTGCTTAATGATTACATGCATAGAGGTGCATTGCGGGGAATTCGATTTGGACGCGAGGCTGATGTCTCGATCTCTCATTTTTTTGTTTGCTGATGACTGTATGCTGTTCTTTGAGCTTTTGGATGGGGCGGTGGAGACACTGGCAGAACTGTTTGAAAGGTATGGTGCTCTTTCTGGTCAAGTGATTAATTTTCATAAATCTAGCTTATACTTTTCGGATAAAATCTCGGTGGAGGTCCGGGAGGCGGTGTCTGACCAGCTGCAGATTCCCTTAGGGGATGGTTCATGCAAGTACTTAGGGATGCCCTTTGTGGTGGGAAGGAATAAAAGTCAGGTGTTCACTTTCTTGAGGGACAAAATCTGTAAAAAGGTGGCTGGCTGGAAAGATAAGCTGCTCTCGCCGGCTGGGAAAAGGGCTATTCATCAAATCGGCACTTTAGGCTATCCCTACATTTATCATGCAGTGTTTCAAGATTCCTATCACCCTTATACGGGAACTCGAGAAAGCGATTCGGAGTTTCTTTTGGGGATACAGACAATAAGCGCAAGATACATTGGAAGAATTGGAAGGCATGTTGTTTACCAAAAAATCTGGGCGGCTTGGGGTTTCGTGATTCGGAATGTTTCAACCTGGATTTGTTGGCGAAGCTGTCTTGGAGGATTCTGAACAATCCAGTTTCGCTAGCAGCTCAAGTTTTACACGAGAAGTACTTCGAGGATAGTACCATCTTTGCAGCTGGGTTGGGGCCTCGCCCGTCCTTTCTTTGGCGTAGTATTCTGAGGGGCGAGACCTATTGTTTAGTGAGATGCGATGGCTAGTGGGGGATAGGGGCTCAGTGTATATGTTTCATGATGCTTGGACAAGTCGGCAACCTTCGTTCCGTATATCTTTTGCAGGGCATGAGCTTCCAACAGATTCCAAGGTGTCAGATTTATTTATTCCCAACTCCAGAGTGTGGGATGTGTAGCGGGTTTAGCAGGTATTCAGCCATGGGAGTCGGATGCCACTCTAGAGACCATCATAGCCCCTGGTGGTCATCCAAATATGCTGATTTGACATTATGACCGTAAGAGGGTTTATACAGTTCGGTCTGGGTACTTTCTGGCCTTTCACTCTTTCGGCCATCTTCTGTGGGTGGGCCATCTTCTTCAGGCGGGGAGAGTAAGAAATGGAGGAGTTGCTGGCAGCTTCCTGTGCAGCCACGTATTCAGCATTTCTTGTGGAGGTGCCTGCATGATTGTCTCGTTGTTGGCCAGGGATTACAGAGGAGGCGTTTGGGAGATGGCCGTTGCTTGGCATGCAAGGTGGGTCTGGAAACTTTACGGCATGTGCTTTTCGAGTGTGAGATGGCAGATAAGATTTGGCAAGTGTCGCCATTCTATGGGATATTGGGGCGCATTCGTTCTGCCTCTTTTACGGATTTATTTATGCGATTAGTAGAGGATCAGGGTGTTCAGGACACTGCGAGATTTGTGTGGCTCGTGTGGGGGATTTGGAAGACACGTTGCTCTGCGGTGTTTGATGATCAGGTTGTTTACGTCTCTGCGGTGTGTACGCGCTCTCTGGTAGCATCGGCGGAGTATGCAGAGGCTCTGGCGGCTTATCAGACGCAGGCCTCCGTCCCACGCTTTATGGATAAGTGGGTGCGTCCAGCGGAGGGTGTTATAAAGGGCAATGTTGATGCATCAGTTACTGAGGTGGGAGTAGGGTTAAGAGTCATTTTCCGGGATTTGCATAGGTCAGTTCTTCATTCTTTTGCATATCACTTCGATCCAAGGGGGTCGGTGGAATATATGGAGCTAAAGGCTATTTCCTTGGCTTCGGAGGAAGCGCATCACTTGGGGATTCAACGACTACATGTAGAGAGCGATTGTTTGGCGTGTATCTCGAGGCTCCGCAGACCTGCCGAAGATCTTACGGCACATGGATGTCTAGTACAAGACTGTTTGGCCATGTTATCTAGTTTCACATCTATTTCCTTTACTTTTATTCGGCGTAAGGGGAATGTCCATGCACATCTTTTAGTTCGACATGCTTTGTTAGTTTTGACTCGGACATCTTGGGACACTTCACCTCCGGATGACGTTTTGGCCGCCTGCTTGGTGGATATTCTATAATAAAAGTTTTTTCCCCTCAATTTTTTTTGATTATTATTATTATTAATTATTGTGTACCATTATAATGTTCTAAAACTTGTTCAGAATGTTACCGTCTTACCGATTGCATAAAAAAATTAATCATATTAATCAACATTCAATAATATTACGTAGAGGATGGCCAAGAGGATAGCATGGTTGCTTGTCTTCTTTCTTTGGATCGTAGAGGATGGAACGCGGACTTTATCCGGGAACAATTCCAGCCGTGGGAAATTGACGCGATCCTGGCTACACCTCTGGCCCCGGAGGGCCATGATGACAAACTTATTTGGCACTATGACCCAAATGGGGTATATACGGTCAAGTCAGGTTATTTTCAGGCTTTGCAGTTATATAGGCCTTCGTTGCGGACGCAGTCTTCGACGTCAGTTGCTGGTGACGGCTTGTGGACGGAGTGTTGGCGGCTAAAGGTGCAGCCTCGCATTCATCACTTTCTTTGGCGATGCCTGCACGACTATTTGGCTATTGGGCAGGGTTTACTCCGTCGCTCTCTTGGCGACGGGATTTGCCTTGCGTGTGGGGAAACAATGGAGACTCTACGCCATGTTCTGTTTGACTGTGAGATGGCCAAGAGAATTTGGCAGGCTTCCGAGCACCCTTACGTGCTTGATTATCTGCGTGCTTCCTCTTTTAGGGAGATGTTTATGCGGTTACTGGAGGATAAGGGGCGAGATGAGATGGTTCTTATCACTTGGTTGATGTGGAACGTGTGGAAGGTGAGATGCAGTGCAGTGTTTGAGGGTCGAGCGGTTTATGTGGGGAGCATCTGTTCCCAGACCTTGGCATCCGCAGAGGAATATGGAGCAGCACTTGCGGCTTTCCCTGTTGCAGATCTTCGGCCCCCTCATCCTTCAAAGTGGGAGCCACCTCCTGAAGGAACCATTAAGTGTAACGTGGATGCATCAGTCACAGCAGATTCTTCTGGTGTTGGACTTATTTTTCGGGACCATCTCGAGACAGTGTTGACAGCGTTTTCCTATCGGTTCGATCCGGGCATCGTAGAGTCTTTTCTGGAAATGCGGGCTATTTATCTGGCGATGCAGGAAGCGACAACGCTGGGGTTCATGACTTTGGTTGTTGAGAGCGATTGTCTTCTCTGTGTTCAGCGACTCTGGCAACCTTCTACAGATTTAACGGCATTTGGCTGTTTAGCATCTGATTGTCTTTCTAGATCTCTATTATTTTATACTATTCAGTTTTCTTTTGTTAAGTGTGCGGGGAATGTCCCAGCACATTTACTTGCTAGACATGGCCTTTGGTGGCCTCTTTGACTGCTTGGGGTTCTTCCCCACCTTTCGACGTTGTCTCTGCTACTCTGGCAGATCTGAATTAATGATAAGACTTTTACCCCTCAAAAAAAATATATATATTACGTCTCATCGAGACCAGTGTTCGAACGCCGTTAGGTATAAAAAAAAAATAATAATAATATTACTATAAATGACATTCAATGTCGGATCGTCCCCGATTTTCTATGAATGAAATTTAGAGATGCAATTAGAGGTCGTCTATTATGTTTTATAAACAAAATAGACTGGCACAAACACACTCGAATCATAAAATGTATTTTGTTTTGATCATATACAAATGAAACTCCCCATTGAGGAGTCTTTACTAATGAAACACGTATGGTTAATTTTTTTAATATATACTTTCACCGTTTCATAAAAAGTGTTCACATATTAATTTTCACATTTATTTTTTTTTCCACCGAAACGAAATTAAATCATTTAGAGGACTTTTACCCAGTGTCCAAATATTAATTTCCACATATATTTTTTTTTTACCGAAACGAAATTAAAACATTTAGACTACTATTACCCACATATGTACATGGTGGGATTCGAACATGTGACCAGGTCACAGGGCCTCAGCTTAACCACTTGAGCTAAGTCTCATTGACTAATTTTCACACATTAAAAAACACAATTAACGTGTTGTCATTTAGTATTACATTTACATATATACCCTCATTTCGCATGATAAATACTTGTGTTGAGATATGAAATTAGTGGAATGAATAAATGTAATGCTAAGGGTATCTTTGAAATTAAGCATTAAAGGATGTATTGGATTTTTAAATAGACACTTTTTACAGTATATTTCTTTCCTTTAAAAAGTGAACAATTTTTATAAGACGGGGTTAGTATGATTTATATTAAAAATAATGCATCTTTTATTTTGAACAATAAAAAACTTTTATTTTAAAATTCCCGTTTCGATTTTCTAATTAGTTCAACAAATACAAGTTAGTTGTCAATGTGACTGTCCTTATAACTTTTCATATAGGGATGTATTCACGGAGGGTACTGCGGGACCCTTGTCTAAATACCACTTTTATTGAATGGTAATTGTTGGACTACCACTCTATTTGTCAAAAAACCACTCCATTTTTCGTGTTTCCATTGTTTCCGGCAGCCTTCTAAACCCTAATTGGGAAGGAACCCAATATAGATTTTGTATCTTAAGATCGTGCACATTCATGAAAAAAATCCCGGATATGAACGAAAATTGTGAACCAAAATTGGCTTAAAGTGGTATATTGACAAATAGCACACAAAATGGGTGGTATATTGAAAAAAATCCTAGGGTGGTACTGCATGGTGACGGAGCTACATACAACCAAGGGAGGCAACTGTCTCCTCTTGATCGAGAAAAATTACACTAATATATGTACAAACCATATTGGTTGTCCCTCCTTAAATTTTTTATTTGCTGTTAAAAAATTTATTGCCCCCTTACCCGAGATCCTGCGTCCGCCCCTGGTACTGCACACACCACCTTGGTAAAATTATCATGTCAAGAAAAATGGTCCATGACCCCAATCCGAAGAACAAATGTCTGCATATGGAAGGTATGCTTCTACATGATCAAATGTCTACCGTACATGTAACGCTCCGCTCCCGGATACCGAGCCCTTATCCGGAAGAGAACGTTCGGCGCGTATAACATTAAATAAATCATACGTCAGCCTCTACATCGTTGTATCAAAATTAAAGCAACGGAAGCCCAAAAGACTCGGGTAAAATCATAAATGTCTCCAAGAATAGAATACAAACCGACTAGGGATAGAAAGGAAAAACTTACAACAACGATATAAATCTTACAACTACGATGTTCCAAAAGAAAGATACATCACTTGTCTTACAAACTAGAAATAAAAGTACAACATTTAATAGAAAGGTAAAAGAAAGCATCATCATGGCATCAACGTCATCAAATCATCATCGAACTCCTCAACGAGCTCAAGGCTAACATGTTCGTCTTCTCACCCCAAAAGTACACAAAACAACATATGCAATTGAGGTAAGTACAAAGTACTTAGCAAGAGAAAGAAGTTAATGTATAATTAAGTCTTACAACGAAAGGTTCATATTATTATTCTTAAGTTATCTTTGAGTGACCGACACAACTCTAGGGTTCACTTCATGCTCATCAACATGTCATGACTAACTGTTTCTAGCTTAACTTATATTTGTTACATCGGCACTCAAGGGCACAACGCATGGTGCTACCCACCACGAGGTATCGTTTGCAACCTATGAGTGGATCACACCGATAGCCACGGGTTAAGACTCAATAGTGTACACGTTCGGCGAAGTCCCCTGATGGAGGTCAAGTTAAATTATTAACTCGAGACCTACTAACCCACTAGCAAGAGAACTAGGTTCAATTGTAGTATAGCCAGCCACAGAGTCGAGGTCGATCCCACGAGAGACTCGGCACAAATAAAACACAACTTACTTTATCGGACTTAAATTAAAAGGCGGGTCTACGACCAACTAAATCTCAGAAATAAAATAAATGACAACCACAAGACACAAAATACCACAAAGACAAATCAAAGACTACTAAAACACGGATAATACGGTTGATATTATCTAGACAAATAGTATTGATTACGCTAGTAGATCATAACTCCCCATGTGAATTAGGTTGATAACGAGACAAAACAAACGTTCAAGATTAATTATTATGACTACGAGTCATCCCCAAGGTAGATTTAGCTCGGTTAGGCCATCTAAATCATCGTGCCTCCATTACGTGACTTCGCTTTTTTTAATGCCTCCATCTCATATAACTTCCGACACAATTATTTAACTAGGGATGCCGTATAAACCGTAACCTCATCTAAGCAACATTCCTATGGTTAGCGCGTATTTCTTAGATGCCGATTCAATCTATATCCTAAGTAACAATCACTTTTGAGTTTCATGTTAAATTATGATGACGAATAATTAAGTTGATCAGGTTTAATTACTCGTTTTAATTCCAATTCGAGAGAATCGGCGTAGTCGGCCGATCATAATATTGCCCCACATTTGCCAGGCTCGGTCGACCGAACGACGAAGACTCGGGCGACCGAGTGACACGTCTAGTCGACCGAACACGCCTCGTGTCGGAACAAATCATGACTACTTCTTAACGTTTCTAACCTAAACACATGGGTTCGTAAATAGATCTACATCACGCAATCAATACAAATAAAATTACTCCATAATAAAACACAACAGATCTACGAATAAAGATTGCATAATTGAATAGTCATACCTCGAAAGGCGAGCGACTCCCACTCTTTAATGCGCTCCCCTAATCGGAGAATCCGGCGAATCCACAATGAACGAACATAAAGAAAATAAAACTTAAAAACTAAAATTGTATAAATTGTTTTTGTGTGTTGTAGGTGTGTCTTCTCAATTTCGTAGCTGCTGTTTATATAGGAGTTGTAGCCGACATAGGGAGAATCCAGAAGATTGACACGCATTTATCACCTTAGGCTTGGGTGACCGAACCGTTACGCTCGGTCGACCGAATGGCATGGCTCGGTCGACCGAGCCACCTTCTCTGCGCGTTTTCAATTTGGCTCGTCTCGACTTGTTCCCCACTTCACTCGTTTGTGCTGATCTGATTAATCTTTTCTTCAATGCTCCGATTTTCTTCTCTTTTATCTTGAGATCTCCTGATTGTGTGATAATTATCTTCCCGATTTATCATGATCTGCAAAATCAGCATTTATCACACAATTAATTGCTCTTTTATAATAAAAACAGCTAAATACCAATTATCATATTAATAATCACTTATCATTAAATAATAAATAAAAACACGTGATTAAATATGAAATATATATAATTGACTCCGATTTAAGGTTATAATTGATGACATAAATAGGTATATTTTAACCGTCATCAAAATGCCCCCCACTTAAACTTTGCTTCGTCCCGAACAAAGCATCAATAAGTCATTCCCCAAGACAACATTTTCTGTGGTCAACTCATACTTACACAAGAAACCCGAGTCAACTCATACCAGTCATGCTCATAAGATAAACATTATCCACTACTCGCTATGAATCGAAGTGATTGTGTGCATGTGCGTTGGTTTTATATAAATGTAGCGATTTAGAGTTTATGCGGACTTCATATCTAAATTCACCAACATCGACATTCATACTTCTTATGCCTCGCAATGGTTAAAGCACTAGAACAATAAGCAAGAGCGTATCTATAGGGTTTTGGACTTGGAGACCGAGTACTACTCGAAGCCTCTAAAAATTAATATTTTCAATTTTTGCATATGTTTCGAATACTACTAATCTCAAGGAAGAAAACTTTTTAATGAGTATCTCCCTATCTTAGATCATGCATAGCACCGAATATTACCACAAGCGCAGGGCTACTTTGGTAATTTTTCTACAAGCCCAGTGTTTTAATGCATTGTCAAAACACAGGTACGTCCCAAGCTTATTACTCCGCTCTTGTTGGCTAGAAGATCAGAATACATCAGTCGACAAATATCGATATTAGGTCCTCATAACCACTTATCTACGCATTGTACACATACTTCTTTCAATTATTATAACTCATGCGGTACTAAGCGATTCATATGTCGAGTAATTGAACAATACCTAACTACTTGCAATTGTTGGCATGAATATCCTTAAGTCTACTAACAATTTATCGCAAAAGTATAATATGACTACGCACTCACGCAACTTGGTTCATGTCCTATTAATTCTAAGTATAAGAACTTCACAAGTTTAAGGGCACGAGTTAAACAACTTGGCATTTATCCATAAAATTTTTAAAATTTGGCTCAATATTGTCTCGATGTACCGTTTCCCTTGATCGCAACATATAGCACAATATACATATATATATAGCTA
Source organism: Gentiana macrophylla (assembly GCA_026214975.1). NCBI lineage: Eukaryota > Viridiplantae > Streptophyta > Magnoliopsida > Gentianales > Gentianaceae > Gentiana > Gentiana macrophylla. The sequence continues at coordinate 176,455,893 of CM047805.1, read as the reverse complement.
AGTCCCCGGCCCCCCACTTAAACATGGCATTGTCCTCAATGACAAAAAATAAATGAGAGTTCAAGATGAAAGACTTAGCTCTGGAAACGGCTCCCAAGTAAAGGAACAATATCGGAGTAATCATTGGCACAAAGCGTGGAGAGAGACACATCCTGTATATAAACAAACAAGCTCCACGAAATCGTCAAATACCATGTCTATGGAAGTTATAAAATAATGTGGCAGTAATTAGATATAGATATCTAAAAACGGTTTAAGCCACTTTACTTTATACTGCCAAGGACAAGACCAAAAGGGATTTAAACCTAAATAAAAAAAAAAAAAAAAAAACACATGACGGCTATCAAGGAAAAACCTCGTTTATTCCGAACTTAGACTCGAACATGGCGAGATGAAAAAAACCGTGATAGGCGCATGCTACTTTATTAAAAAGAAAAACAAAAGATAGTTATAGGTAGTAGTTCTAAATTTAAAGTCGCTAGCTCGACTCAGCTCAAGATGGTTTATTCATAGACAGGGTCCTCGAGGTACAAGACTTCCTCCTCAGCCTCTGGCGGCAGCCCGTGATAATGCTTAATACGATGTCCATTGACCACAAATCTGGACTCGTTTTTGAAATTGAATAATTCCACCGCCTCCTCGGAAGGAAAAACTCGTTGTACTTGAAATGGGCCACACCATCTTGATTTTAACTTGCCCGGAAAGAGCCTTAAGCGCGAGTTGTATAGGAGAACCAGATCACCCTCTTGAAAGGTCCTATCTAGAATCTTTTTGTCATGGAACTTCTTCGTGCGCTCCTTGAAAATTTTGGCATTCTCGTATGCCTCTAAACGAAACTCCTCCAGGCGAGTTAATTCTAACATCCTCTTCTCACCGGCCAATGTCTCATCAAAATTTAGCATTCGTGTTGCCCACATGGCCCGGTGCTCCAGCCTCCACAGTAGATGACATGCTTTTCCAAAAACAATCCTATACGGTGACATTCCAATCGAGGTTTTATATGCGATCCTATATGCCCATAAAGCGTCGTCTAAACGTAACGACCAATCCTTCCTAGTTGTATTGACAGTTTTCTCCAGGATACGCTTGATTTCTCGATTGGTGACTTCTACCTGTCCACTAGTTTGGGGGTGATATGCGGTTGCTAGCTTATGTCGAACCCCATACTTAATCATCAGCCTTTCAAAAGGTTTATTACAAAAATGACTACCATTGTCGCTTATAATCGCCCTCGGCGTCCCAAACCTTGTAAAAATATTCTTTTTCAAGAATCTAACCACAACCCTAGCATCGTTAGTAGGGGAAGCAATGGCTTCAACCCATTTGGATACATAATCAACAGCAACTAAGATGTATCGGTTAGATAATGATGAAGTGAAGGGCCCAACGAAATCTATTCCCCAAACATCAAAAAGTTCTACTTCTAAGATACTCTTGAGTGGCATCTCATTCCTCCGAGAAATATTACTGTCATTTGACAAGCATGACATCCTCTTGCATATTGGTGTGCATCCTTAAACAATGTCGGCCAATAAAACCGCATTGGAGGACCTTGGCGCGAGCTTTATCTCCCCGTAGTGTCCTCCAACTTCATCTGAATGACAATGCTTGAGGATATCATTATACTCTTCCTCGGGCACACATCTTGAAAAACATTATCGATCCTAGCTTAAACAAATAAGGCTCATCCCAATAATAGTGTCTAAGATCTTTAAAGAATTTTTTCCTTTCTTGGGCAGTGAGATTCGGTGGCAGGTACTTTGCGGAGAGATAATTGACAAACAAACTAAACCACGGTTGTTTCTTCTCCTTCACAACCTCTATTCGCGAAGAAACTGCAGCACAATCATCATGTCCTCCGATGGTGGTGATGGAGAAAAGTTGTTCATCAGGAAAAGATTCTCCTATTTCAGGCAATTCCTCACCATCCTCTAACTGTAAGCGCGACAGATGATCGGCCACCACGTTCTCACTTCCTTTCTTATCTCGGATTTCTACGTCAAATTCTTGCAGCAATAGAATCCATCTCAACAGTCTCGGCTTTGAATCTTGCTTTGCTAGGAGATACTTAAGAGCCGCATGGTCACCCATACTGAGTGACTTTAGATCCTACTAAATCGATCTAAACTTGTCAAAAGCGAAGATAACGGCCAAAAGCTCCTTCTCCGTTGTGGCGTAATTTCTTTGGGCAGCATTCAAAGTCCGGCTTGCATAATAAATGGGCCTAAAAATCTTATCCTTTCTTTGACCCAAAGCGGCGCCAACAAAGATATCACTTGCATCACACATCGGGTTCAAGCGGAAGATCCCAATCCGGTGCGACTAGGGCGGGTGCGATAATCAATCTACTTTTATTTCGTTGAAGGCTTTTATGCACTCATTAGAAAACACGAATGGTACATCCTTGGCCAATAATTCGGTAAGAGGTCTAGAGATTAGGAAAAGTCCTTGATAAACCTCACGATAAAATCCGGCGTGGCCTAAAAAACCTCGCAAAGTTTTAAGATTAGTAGGTGGAGGTAGTTTCTCGATCACCTCGACTTTAGCTCTATCCACCTCTATACCGTTCTTGGATATGCGGTGACCTAGTACTATACCTTCCGTAACCATCAAATGACACTTCTCCCGATTAAGCACAAGATTAGTCTCTTCACATCTCTTCAACACTGTGCTAGATGTGTGAGACATGAATCAAAATCGTCTCCAAATACGGAGAAATCATCCATAAAGATTTCCAAGAAATCTTCCACCATGTCCATAAACAAAGACATCATACACCGTTGAAATGTCGCGGGCGTTGCACAATCAAATGGCATTCGATTATAAGCAAATGTCCCATATGGGCATGTAAATGTCGTTTTCTCACGATCCTCGGGTGAGATGTGGATTTGATAGTATCCCGAATACCCGTCAAGAAAACAATAGAAAGCATGCCCGCTCGGTCTCTCGAGCATTTGATCGATGAAGGAAGAGGAAAGTGGTCCTTACGAGTTGCGTCATTTAGTTTCCTAAAGTCTATGCACACTCGATGACCGGTGATTAGCCTCACAGAATTAACTCATTCAACTCATTGGCTTGCACCGTCAATCCTCCCTTCTTGGGAACTACGTGGATAGGGCTTACCCATTCGCTATCAAAGAATTGGAAATATAATTCCCATTTCTAGCATTTTATAACCTCATCCCTAACCACGTCTTTTAATTGCGGGGTTAAACGCCTCGAGGTTGTGCAACCGCTTTCTTTTCGGGGTCCACGGAGATCTTGTGCATACATACGCTAGGACTAATGCCCTTGACGTCGCCTATGGTCCATCCAAATGCTCCGCAGTACTCTCTCGAACTCTCATTAGTTTCTCCTCTTGTAAGTCCGTCAAGGATGAAGATATAATTAGCGGCAAAGTCTCATCTTGAAGAAATACATACTTCAAATTCGCGAGGAAGAGGTTTTAAAGTCAAATTTGTGGGAGGTTCTTCCAAAGAGGTCTTGACTTTTGACCAGTGAGTTTGAGTTCAAAGTATTTATGCCACGTTGGTCTATGATAGAATCTTTCAATCTCCATGACACTTACTTCCTCTACAGCCTTGGGATTCCTCTACTACATCCTGGCCATATCATCTTCTCCTCCTCACTACTTATGTACTTGACTTCATCCTCTTCTTCCAAGACAAAGATCAAAGAAATCCTTGATACTTTCATGTTGTTGAAATTCTTGAATGATCCTATCGATGGAATCCAACATGAAACATGCATCTTCTCCATCATCAGGTTGCTTCATAGTATCAAAGACATTGAATGCAACTCTCTCTTCATTCACTCTTAATACCAACTCGCCTTTGTAAACATCAATTAGCGTTCTACTAGTGGCCATGAAAGGTCTCCCTAAAATCAATGGCACTTCGTAGTTAGCTTCCATATCTAATACCACAAAGTCGGCGAGAATACAAACTTTTCAACCCTCACTAGCACATCCTCAACCACCCCACACGGTTCCTTGACAGAACGGTCAGCTAACTGCAGTGTGATTGAGGTCTTCTTAAGATCCTTCATGCCTAGTTTCCGAAAAATAGATAGTGGCATCAGGTTCACACTTGCTCCTAGATCACACAAAGCTTTGTTCAGACATACGTTACCTATGGTGCAGGGAATGAGAAAACTTCCCGGATCTTTGCATTTCGGGGGTAACTTATGTTGAAGAATGGCTGAGCACTCCTCATTAAGGCATATGGTCTCTAAATCTAGAAGTTTCCTTTTAGTGGAGACGGCGTCTTTTAAAAACTTGGTGTACTCAGGGCATTTCAAACAAGCTTCAACTAGGGGTATATTGATTTGCAACTTACTAAACATATCCACGAACTTCTTATACCTCTTATTATCAAACTTAGGTTTCGGCTTTGGTGGAGGATAAGGTAGAGTTGAAGGATCGACATCGGTGAAAATTGGGTACTTGTTATCAAAAAGTTCAACTCTAGGGCCAAAGAGGTTCTTTATATGTTCTTTGCTCGAGCAAAGATTCGAAAGTATTAGTCTCATTGCTTGGCTCACCATCCTTATTCTTTGTGACTTTCTCTTGCAAGGATGGTGGAGTTACTTCTTTCCACTTCTTGTCATGATCGCATTCAAATCCTTAGGGTTCTTCTCGGTGTTGCTTGGCAACCTCCGGAGGTCTAGTTGAGACTTGCTCACCTAGTTGTCCTACCTGGTGCGTGAGATTTTGGACTAGAGCTTCTGGTTGGTTACCTTGGCATCTGTCTTACGACAATATTGGCTAAAGTTAGTGGCTAACTCACCATAGATTTTGAAAGTTGTCCCATATTATCGGTGACGACATTACTCGGTTTTTATCGCAGACTTCCCAACCAAAAGTTTTAGTCTGCGTGGTACATAAGGGGTAGGTGGTTTAGGCCTTTCTCCTGCATTTATGTCACTATATCGGAATCCAGGATGGTTATGATTGGGTCTCAGATCCTCCTCCGACATAATTGGCTTCTTCAAGATACCGGCATTCTCACCTTGAGGTGCTACCTCGATTCCAGCCCTTTCTCTACTCTTGTCATCCTCTCTTGCATCCCATCTACCTTATCATTGATAATGAAAGTTGTTCTAAGATTTTGGTAGATGCACTATCATCGAATATATCGCCATCTTCACAAAGAGCTATGTCATTGCCTCCCATTGGCTATTCATTGCTATTTGTTCCATCTTTCCTTGTGCCTCCTCGGAGATAAAGAGACAAACGCTCCATCCATTGCTTGGAGGCGTCTACCCTAATTTTCTCGGTCTCTCTCAACCCATGGTAAAAGTTTGCATTAAAAGCCAAAGAGAGATGTCATGATGAGGACACTTCCTCATAGCTTCCTTGAAACGCTCCCAAGCTTGATCAAAACTCTCCCAGGTTGTTGCTTAAATCCTAAGATGTCTTGGCGTAACTTAAAGGTTTTTCCCAAGGGAAATACTTATTCATGAATTTTTGCAACAATTGTTCCCAAGTAGTGATAGATCCAACCTCTAAAGAGAGAAGCCATTGCTTAGCTTTATCTTTCAAAGTGAAAGGAAAAGCTTAAGTCGAATGTTCCCTCCGGGATTAATTCGGTTTCACGGTGCTAACGATTTCCAAGAAATTAAATCACGTGAACACCAGGATCCTCGTTTTGGATTCCATGAAAAGTGGAATAGTTGGTCACCATTTGAATTACATTAGGCCTAGGGTGATAGACTTCCGCAGCATCTTGCGGTGCTACGATAGCGGGAATGAATTGTTCAATAGTGGGCGTTGCATAACTTTGCAAAGTGCGCCTCGCTCCTTGGACTAGGGCTTGGTTCTCATTATTAACATTTGCATTCACATTATTGGCATTATTGATAACAGGATTAACAACAGGATTAGGTACCTGATTTGGATTGTTCTGAATGCCTTCCATTTCCGTTTGATTCGAATGTTCGAAATGATCGGTTGTATGTCCTTCTTCCACTCCTTGCTCGCTTTCCTCAAGATTTGGATCCTCTTCTCCTTGCTTAGCCAGCCTCCTAGCTAACTTCCTATTCCTTCTCGCAAATTTTTCTATCTCGGGATTATAAGGTTCAAGCGGTTCCTTCGATTTCCGAGTAGCGTACTATAAAATAATAAACAACAATAAAACAATTAATCACTAGTAAAGGCTAGGCCTTTAACTAACTAAATAAAACAGACTCAAAAATAAGTTGGAGAAAAGAAAAAGTAAATAAAACGAAGCGAATATTGTAAAAGCGACGAGAATAAAACAGAAAGAAAACAAATTCTCGGTCGATCGAGAGAGTAACGGTTTCGATCGACCGAACGCGTTTTTTTTATTTTATTTTATTTATGACAATTTGCTTAATATCTGACTCTTATTCACGTAATATTTACGAATCCAGTTCTAACAAAATAAGCTATATCTTAATTTAATGACTCGAGTCCCGGCAACGGCGCCAAAAACTTGATGGAGGTCAAGTTGAATTATTAACTCGAGACCTACTAACCCACTAGCAAGAGAACTAGGTTCAATTGTAGTATAGCCAGACAGAGTCGAGGCTTCGATCCCACGAGACTCTCGGCACAAACAAAACACAACTTACTTTATCGGACTTAAATTAAAAGGCGGTCTACGACCAACTAAATGTCAGAAATAAAATAGCGACAACCACAAGACACAAAATACCACAAAGACAAATCAAAGACTACTAAAACACGGATAATACGGTTGATATTATCTAGACAAATAGTATTGATTACGCTAGTAGATCATAACTCCCCATGTGAATTAGGTTGATAACGAGATAAAACAAGCGTTCAAGGTTAATTATTATGACTACGGAGTCATCCCCAAGGTAGATTTAGCTCGGTTAGGCCATCTAAATCATCGTGCCTCCATTACGTGACTTCGCTTTTTAATGCCTCCATCTCATATAACTTCTGACACAATTATTTAACTAGGGATGCCGGTATAAACCGTAACCTCATCTAAGCAACATTCCTATGGTTAGGCGTACTTCTTAGATGCCGATTCAATCTATATCCTAAGTAACAATCACTTTTTGAGTTTCATGTTAAATTATGATGACGAATAATTAAGTTGATCAGGTTTAACTACTCGTTTTAATTCCAATTCAGAGAATCTGACGTAGTCGAAGCCGATCATGATATTGCCCTACAAATTGCCAGGCTCGGTCGACCGAACGACAGCACTCGGGCGACCGAGTGACACGTCTAGTCGACCGAACACAGTTCTGTGTCGGAACAAATCATGACTACTTCTTAACGTTTCTAACCTAAACACATGGGTTCGTAAATAGATCTACATCACGCAATCAATACAAATAAAATTACTCCATAATAAAACACAACAGATCTACGAATAAAGATTGCATAATTGAATAGTCATACCTCAAGACGAGAGCGACTCCCTCTTTAATGCGCTCCCCTAATCGGAGAATCCGACGAATCCACAATGAACGAACATAAAGAAAATAAAACTTAAAAACTAAAATTGCATAAATTGTTTGTGTTGTAGTGGTGTGTCTTCTCAATTTCGTAGCTGCTGTTTATATAGGAGTTGTAGCCGACATAGGGAGAATCCAGAAGATTGACACGCATTTATCACCTTAGGCTTGGGCGACCGAACCTACACGCTCGGTCGACCGAATGGCATGGCTCGGTCGACCGAGCCACCTTCTTCACGCGTTTTCACACTTGGTTCGTCTGACTTGTTCCCCACTTCACTCGTTTGTGCTGATCTGATTAATCTTTTCTTCAATGCTCCGATTTTCTTCTCTTTTATCTTGAGATCTCCTGATTGTGTGGTGATTATCTTCCCGATTTATCATGATCTGCAAAATCAGCATTTATCACACAATTAATTGCTCTTTTATAATAAAAACAGCTAAATACCAATTATCATATTAATAATCACTTATCATTAAATAATAAATAAAAACACGTGATTAAATATGAAATATATATAATTGACTCCGATTTAAGGTTATAATTGATGACATAAATAGGTATATTTTAACCGTCATCAAGGTTTCCTGCTCATCAGTCCGAAAGGGGAAGAGCTCTCTTACGCCTTACTATTTGGGTTTCAAGCCACTAATATTGAAGCTGAGTACGAAGCACTAAGTATTGGGCTCAAGTTAGCGAGCAAGCTTGGAGCAGATAGTCTGCAAGTTTACAACGATTCACAACTCGTTGTAAACTACATAAATGAAGAGTATGAGGCTAAAAAGGAGCCCATGATGAAATACTTGACAGTGGCTTGAACTATGCTAGAAAAATTTCAGTAGGTCCAGGTCGACCGGATACCCTGAACAGAGAATAGAAGAGCAGATGCCTTGTCAAAGTTAGCGTCAAACTTTGTGTCAGATAGAAAAGTGCTGGTGGAACTCCTTTAAGAAAGAAGTTATGATCAACAGCTTGTTCAGCCAATCAGGCAAGCCAGTACTTGGATGGACCCTATTGTGTCCTATCTCAGAGATAACATCTTGCCTCAAGACAAAGTTCAGGCTAGAAAGATGAGACTCCGATCATCCAGGTACTTCCTGTTCGAGAACATCCTCTATCGTAGGTCGTACATTGCGCCATGGCCTAGGTGTGCAACAACTGAAGAAGGAAATTACCTCCTCAGAGAAATACACTTGAAAATTTGTGGGAACCATTCCGGAGCTCGGACGTTCGCAAGGAAATGCAGGATGTTCGGATACTATTGGCCAACAATTCAAACAAGATGCCAAAGATTTGGTGGAAAAATGCAGGCCGTGCCAGGTGCACCATAACATCTCACATCAACCATCTCAAGACATGGTCGCTGTGGTTTCCCGTGGCCCTTCGATAAGTGGGGAGTAGATCTAGTGGGACCACTTCCAAGAGCTCCAGGCAATGTCCGATTTCTGAAAGTAGCAGTGGACTATTTCACCAAGTGGGTGGAAGCCGAACTGCTGACTACCATAGTAGGGAAGAAAATACAAAAATTCCTATGGAAAAACATAGTATGTAGGTATAGAATCCCAAAGACCTTGATTTCTGATAATGGAACTCAGTTCGAAGACAAAACTGTCAAAGAATGGTGTGCTGAACTGCAAATAACTCAGCACTTCACTTCTGTTGGTTATCTTTAAGCTAATGTGTAGGTCGAACATACCGATAGGCTGATCAAAATTGGGCTAAAGAATCACATAGAATAAGAATGAGAGAGTTGGACCGAGCATTTTCCCAACATCTTATGGGCCTTCAGAACAACTCCAAACTCAGCCAAAGGAGAAACTCCGTTTAGCTTAGCATATGGGTACGAGACAGTAATTCTGGCCGAGATTGGCCTACCATCCCCATGAGCAGCGCTCTACTCTGATACAGCAATTAACTGAACTCAGGCACTCAAAAGATAACCTGGAAGAGGCTCGGAATATGGCCTTCATTAGAATGGCCAAGTATAAACAGCGCATACTATAACTCCCGGGTTAAACACTCATACTTTAAGGAGGGAGATTTAGTGCTCAGAAAGAATGAGGTCAGCAGACAAGGACCTCAAGGAAAACTAGACCCAAACTGTGAAGGCCCGTACAAAGTGGTCATGGTACATGGAAAATGAGCATATCAGCTGGTTGATGCAAGCGGCAGGACCGTACCACGCAGCTGGAATGCAACCAACCTAAGAAAGTTTTATGTCTAGGACATGTTACCGACTTTACTTATGCATTATTTATGTTTTAAAGTTTATGTCTCAATAATATGTAACCAAACATCATTTATTATAGTAAATTATTGTTTTGCACGTGGGCATTATTCTTTTCATATGATTGATACAAGTGTGCAGGACAGACCATACGAACTGAGCCGCAGGTCGGACTCAGGAAAAGTTTGCAAAGGACAAACTACATAAGTCTACAGGACAAACCCTATGAACTGAGCCGTAGGTCGGACTCAAAAATAATTTGCAAAGGACAAAGCAGTATAAGTCTACAGGGATGACCACATGAACCGAGCTGCAGGTCGGACTTTGGAAAATTTTGCAAAGGTCAAACTACATAAGTCTGCAGGACAGACCCTATGAACTGAGCCGCATGTTGGACTCAGAAATATTTTGCAAAGGACAAACTACATAAGTCTACATGATAGACCTACGAATCGAGCCGCAAGTCGGACTCAGAAATAGTTTGCAAATGACACACTATATAAGTCTGCAGGACATACCCTACGAACTGAGCTGCAAAGCAGACTCATAAATGGGTAAAAACCAAAATTAACGGCAAAGAAACGAAAAAAACTGGTGCATGCTCAGAACTGAAGGCTTTATAAACTTATAAATTTGGAATAATCAAACTTTCTATGTCTGCAGGACAGACGATCAGAGCTTACACTAAAGTACATCATTCAAAAGCAAAGCTTGTAAATGATGTACTTCAAAAGAACTAAAGGACCCTAAGTTATGCTTTAAAAAAGCGAAGGCTAAGGCAGAAGCCAAAATAAAACAATAAACAAAGGGCTAAAAGCAAAAAAGTCATTACTGAGAACAAATTCCTATAAGGCATAAAAGTTAGAAATTTTTACAAGTTTTCAAAAGAAAAAAAACAAAGCTATAGGCCTAAGATTCAGTAAAGGGTATTGGTGAGAAGGCTGATCGGAAGAAGCACCAGAAGGTTGAGCTGAAGATGCACAGGTTTGCTGAGCAGCCGGTCTGCGGGCATACTTCATGGCCAGGTCTTCACCGCCCTGAAATTCCCTAAGTGTAGCCTCATAGATTCTGTTACCACCTGGCTTGCAGAGCCCCCCATGGGGAAGACTCTCGATGACCAGCTAAGGCACTGCTCTTTGGCTTTATCCACACCCAGGGTGTACCCATGATTTAAGATTGCGCCAAGTAAAACTTTTAAGGCCCCAGTAAAGTGAGCAGAGCTCTTGTACTCATGGATAGCTTGGTTGATCTGCACAGGCATCGCAGTTTTGAGCCCTTCATTCTCAGCTCAGAGTTGGGCCAAGGCCTCCTCCTGATCTGCTCTTTGCCTATCGTGATCAGCACTGGAAGCTTTTAGTTATTGTACCTCGGCATGTTGATCAAGAATGATCTTATTCTGATCAGCTATCTGCTGATCTTTGGGTAGAGACTCGTCCTTGTGGTTTTGACGGCTGGCTGAGAGGTCAGCGATCTGCTTTTCTAGAGAGATATTCTGGGAAGAGAAGCCGTCCAGTCTATGCAAGACTTCCTTTCCCGCATTGACGACCTAGCAGAAAACAACAGGGTCAGTACGGTTAAAAATAGGGACAAAAGGAAGAAACAGATAGAAAGGCAAGAAAACCATACAATGGCGGCAAGATGTTTATCTGGATGATCTGACAGAAAATCGGCATAAGTAGTGGAACCCCCCTCAGAGACATCCTGATCACCTCGACCAGACCTGCTCCTCTTCTGCCTAGATCGGGAGTGCACTTGAAGTTTTCTCGCAGCCGCAGCTGATTCAGAACAATCCAAAATGATCAGGCTATCGTCCTGCTGATCTGTACGCTGTGTTGGAGCAGCTAGTTCATCTTGTTGAAGACCTTCCTCAGTGTGAGGAACCACAGCGAGATCTCGGGGTTCACTAACGGAGGCTTCACACCCCATCGCCCTAAGCGAGTGTGCTGGTTTAAAACTTGTTCGTTGTGCTCAGGCACAACCTCCTCATCAAAAGCTTCGTAAAAAATAAATGCAAAATCGGCCACTAAAACAATGAAGAAGAAGCAACGTTAGTATGAATAGGGGAGATCATAAAAGCATCAAACATACATAGAAAAGTTAAAGAAATAAAAACAAGGATAAAAATCCTACAGTTGTTATACTCCACTTGAGTAAACCTCGAGATAAGATCGGGCCAGAGTCGGCCCGGATAGGTCTGCCTCGAATAGTTCTGGGGGCCACTCTTCGAAGTCTAGATGGACACCCGATCTGGAAATATCATCCAACAATTACACATTAACCTTAGTAGGCCACAAGTCAGCCGGAAAGAGTCATGTAGCCTAGATGTGTTAGCAGGCTGAAGATCTACAGCGAACTGCTCGGTTTCACTACGATCAGAAATTGGGCTGGAAACAGGATTTCTATTTACGCCTAGGCGATGAATTTGCACCTCGAGGCTCGAGATCTGATTCTATCCTCATTAACTAGGAGAAATAGGAGATGAAGAATCAGATAAGAAGAAGAAACTCAGAAATCAGAGAAGAAAAATGCATACTTGTATAATGTAGAGAACTCTTGAAGAAATGCCCGAATCTCTGTTTTAATAGCCAAAGAGAAGAAGTGGGAAAGGTTAATATGAAAAGACAGGGGTTATAACCCCCCCAGGATGTGTAAATGACGTCAGTTATGAGAAAGAGGGAAAAACGCCTCGGTTCCCAGAAAAGAAATTATGACCTACTTAATAGACTGCCACTTGGCAGTTAATGAATTCAAAACGCGATGTCGGATAAGTCTGGCAGAGCCGCCAATTGGTGCAGATCTGACAGACTAAAAGCAAGATGGTTTCAAGTCCACATTTTTTGTGACAAGTTTATTCACCCCTCTAAACTTGTGCATAGCCTTTTCCTTGGGACCAACAATTGGTAGCGGTGCGGTGTTCTTCTAAATTAGAGAGATACACTGTAACTAAAGGATATTGTTTCCAACTATCAGTTTGTTTGTCAGTTTTCAAACCAGCATCATTAACTCACAAAATCACTTTAGAAGCTTTCTTAGCTGCTCATATTTAAGATTTGATGGATACAAGAGTAAATTACATGTATGTACTACTGATACTCAAGAAAAACTAATTGAAACCTTCATTCAAGATCCAGTTGGTACAAGTAATCATGATGTTCCTCAACCTGTAATCATAGATTCACTGAAGAATACTGAAATACTACCATTAAGCTTTGCAGCAAGAACATAAAATTAAAATGATGAAGAAATCATTTTGTACAGAGCTGCAACAATGGAAGATCAACTCACACTAAACAAAGGAAAGCAAGTTATTGATATACCTAACCCATCAACGATCTTACGAATCCTACAAATGACCCGGCAAGGGTCCCACTTATTCGGTCAATCAAGATAGACCTCATTATGCACATATACTTGACGGACCGAACCGTATGAGAGTATGCCCAGGCCACCCGCAGACTCGACATTAGGCTGGGGGCTGAGTCTTGTCTCCCTCAGCTCATGCCCGCACAATAGGCAAACAGGATTCCTGACACTAGCAAGGATAAGATCAGCACGAGATCAGGAGGATGTTATTGCGATCAGCGGGCCCTCATGCCTGACAACTTCTAGTAGCTTTCTTTTGTCTATAAACCTTGTCTTCTTGATCTTTCACTTCAAATCCAGGGGACTGTTGTACATAAACTTCCTCCTCCAGTAGTCGGTTTTGAAAAGCACTTTTAGAATCCATCTGGTATACTTTGAATTTCTTGTAGGTTGTATGAGCAAGAAAGAGTCTGATTGCCTATAGTCTTGCAAACTAGTACATTAGTTTCATCAAAGTCAATTCCTTCCTCTTGAGAATATCCTCTAGCAACTAGTCTTGCTTTATTTCTTACAATGATGACTGATTCATCCAATTTGTTTCTAAATACCCATTTGCATGTTTAGGTTGGTCAACTAATTCCCAAACATTATTCCTTCCAAACTCATTTAGCTTTTCTTGCGTAGCAATTATCCATTCAGGATCTGTAATTGCTTCTTCACTGACTTTGGGTTCCAGTTGTGATAGAAAACAGGTGAACATAGCATCTAGCTGATTTCTTGTTTTTACACCTTGTTGTACATCTCCAATCACTTGTTCAGCAGGATGATCCTTCATATATCTCTGTTCTTGATCTCTATGATTTCCTTGAACTGGTTCTACTTGTTTTTTTGGAACTTCATTTTCTGGAAGTAGTTTTGCTTCAGTTTCAGCTTGAACTGGTTGGTCAGCTATAGGTTCATCTATAGGCTGATTGAGTGAATCCAAGTTAAGGTCAAACGGTCCAGCATCTTGTTGAACCGTCTGTTAATCTCAATTGACGAATATTTCTATCAACTTCTATAAGAACTGGGGTATTCTGCTTGGATTGAGAAACTAGTTCTGGAATTTCTACAATTGAATCTACAATGAAGTTTGGTTCATAAAATACAACATGAATTGATTCCTCATGTTTGAGTGTCCTTTTATTCAATACTCTAAATACTTTACTAACACTTGAATATCCTAGAAATATTCCTTCATCAACTTTTGGTTGAAAAGTCTTGAGCTCATCCTTCCCATTGTTGTGAATAAAGCATAATCTTCCAAGGGCGCGACAATATGAAATGTTAGGTTTCATCCAAATCCATATCTCATATGGTGTCTTTTTCATGTCTTATGTTCATTAAAATTTTGTTTTTGGGTATAACAAGATGTGTTATATGCTTCTACCCAATATATTTAAGGTAGTTTGTGCTTCATTGATCATAGTTCTTCTAGCTTCCTTAAGCGTTCTATTTCTTCTCTCAGCTACTCCATAAGGTTGTGGCGTTTATGTATTTTCAAGTTGATGTAGAACTCCATTCAGTTCACAATATTCCTTGATTACTCTATGGAGAAATTCAGTTCCGTTATCAGATATAATCTTGATAACTGTCACACATTTTCTCATTCTGAAGTCTTTTCAACAAGTCTATTAACTTTCACTTTTATTTGCCATGAAAATCACACATGTGTATCTTGAGTAATCATCCACCACAACCTGTGTGTACTTCTTTCCACTAACACGGACGGGTGTAACTAGTCCAAAAAGGTCCATGCGTAGAAGTTCTAAAACTCTATTGAGATTTGGTCTTGATGCTTGATCTGATCTGTTTTCCCTTTTGACTTACATCCCAAATGATATATTTCTTTTAGGTAATCTCTGCTAAGCCAATAACTAGCCTCCTCTTCACCAATAAGTTGATATCCTCAAAGTCGAGATGACTTAGCTTCTAGTGCCATAGCCAAGTAACCTCTGATTTGGTATGCACAAGTAAACATGTTTACGATCTTTGTAGTTGTCGAATCCACTACGTACATGTTGTCACATCTTCTACAACCAAGAACAACTTGATGTGCGATTTTCTTTGATCATAATCTGATATTCTTTGTCAAAAGTGACTCTTTATGCCATATCACAAAATTGGTGGTACTAATTAAGTTTTATTGTAGTCCTTCAGCATATGCAACATTTCTGATCTTTAAACCATTCTTAACTAAAGTATCGTATCCCTTTGTGAATCATTCTCTATCCTTGCTTCCAAAATTAACTTTGGTCTATTATTTTCAACAAAATATTCCAGATAGTCTTTGCACTTGGTCATGTGTCTTGAGCAACCACAATCAAAATACCATACTCCTTCAGTGGATTATTCCATTTGTGCCATGATAGCTATGTCATCAGATTCTTTTGCTTTCTCAATCATAGCTTCATCATCTGATTCATCTCCAGCCACCAAGTCTCTTATAGCTTATGTCTTTTGCTAGTATGTTTTGCATGTACATTGCAGACGATGGCTTTTTAATGTCTTGGTTTATTGTAGTTGAAGCATAGATACTCATTCTTTGCATCCTCCTTTTTATCAGAAACCTTCTTGATGTATTTCATTGTGTAGCGTTGACAAGATTTCATCCTTCAAATCCTTTTAATCACCTAGGCCATCTGCTATTCCATCTCATCAAATTCATCATGGTTGTTGGATGGTTCTTCTATATGTACTGTTGCAAGAGCTAAAGTTTTCAAAACTTCCATTGTTGACAACTCAACAAAATCTTCACTAAACTCATATGCTTTTAGGTCTGAGAATATTTTGAATGTATCGTCAGTTTCAGATTTCTTGATTCTTTCATAGCTGCAACCTTCATCTTTCCGCATGAAGGTAATGCTTTCAGGATTTTGGTGTTAATCTCTTTTCTTGTGTAGGCAATATGGAGTAATGCCAGTTCATCGGGGATGTCATTGAATATTCCCTCCATCAGTTCAATGGTTTCACCATTCTTCATCTTATAGTCAAGGAACTTCTGTTTTGCAACTGTAACTTTGTTTCCCATGATAGAATATGAACCTTCATATATCAATTGTATCTTATCCCACATTTTTTTTACAGTTGTGGAATCATTGACCTTCAGGTACAAATTTCTATCAATAGTGCTAAGATGATATCAATGGCAATGTTGTTGAGGTTGGCTCTCTTCCTATTCTCAGCATTCCACGGTTCATTTGGCTTTGAAACTCTTGCTTGCACACCATCTTCAAGTGTTTGGATGTGCGTGATTTAAAGTGGTCCATCCTTAAGAACATCCATCATTTTCATCATGAGTTGCTACTAAGTAAGCCTGCAAAAGTCATTTGTACTCATCACATTTATCCATACATCACATCAACAATCCAGCATACTGATTGTTGTCCATGATGCAGGTTTTGAAAAACTAGACTCAACAAGAAGTTTTCTAAGTCTTTCAAGAAGAACAACAAGAGAATCTACTCAGAACATATTTCTGTAAAAGAACACTGCTTTGATACCAATTTTTGGTCCTTTTGTAAGGCTTGAGACAAGTTTAGAGGGGGGGTTGAGTAATCTTGACACTAAAAAATAACCACGAAACTCAAAGCGAGTTTGACAAAAACAAATTTTCTAAAATGAAAACATAAATGCAATTTGAGATAAGCGAGTTTAGAAAAATGTCAACTAACTTTTTCTAAAGCTGAGTTAAATGCAGCGGAATAAATAATTTAAAGCTTTAGATTTATGTTGTTCAGTTTGAAAGTATGTTGAACTGAGTTTTGGTGATACCTAGTTCTGTGCTAAGTTTGAGTACAATATGTTTTATGCAAGAGATAGATTTCTGAGATGAGTAAAGTAATAACAATCAGTAAGAACATAAAGTAAATATGTAAAGTACGCACAGTAATAAAGAACACATAAATTATAGAGGTTCCAAGTGCTATAATCATGTTAGCCCTCTCTTCCTTTGTGATGTAGGAGGAAAATTACCACTATAATTCTTGAGGTAGATCGGTTACAAAAAGTCCTAGTCACTCTTGTGATGATTGGAGGAATTCACTATTGTCTTTTAATGACTCAATAGTTAGATTGTCCTTAGCTACAAAAGCTTCACAATCTCCAAGACTATCTCTCATTGGCTACAAAATCTTCAGTGATGTAGTCTTCAACACTTTGCTCCTTGAGAACAAATCCTTGGCGGACTATCACAAACACAACTCCTTCTTAGATGACTCTGTTTGATTTGCTTGGTGGTGTTAATTGGATTCACAGATTTTGTTGATCAATCTCAGTGCTTGATGTGGAATTTTTGCTCTGATTTATGACTTGATCTCTAAATGTGTTGGTCCCTTGGAAAGGCTAACACAAGTTTAGAGGAGGGGTGAATAAACTTGTCACCAAAAACTAGATTAATTAACAATTACGATTCAATTTTATCATATGTGGAGTTAAGCTGACAAAGCTGAGTATAAGTCAAACTGACTTATGCAAAACAGAGTCAACCGGCAGTGGATTTAAGATATAGCCTTTAACTAGATCTTGTTGATACTATAAGAAAAAGATAAGTCTGCAAAACTGAATTCTGGTGAATGTCAATTTGTGAACTATGTATGCTAGTAACAATCAGTTTCATTATGCAGAATAGACAATAATAAATGTTGTAAAGTAAATAACAGAATGTAAGTGCATAAAACAAATAGAGCAAGAATTGTAGTGGTTCCAGGTGGTGTAATCCTGTCAGTCCACTCTTTCTCTGTGATGTAGGAGGAAAATTCCACTAGAACTTCTTGAGGTACTCAGTTACAAAAAGTCCTAAACGATAGTCCCTGACTAATCCTTAGTGTCACTATCTAAAAAATTAAAGAACAGGTTGGTTTGCTGCTCTTCAACTGCTTAAGCCACTGGTCCTTGAAGGGTTGGATTGACTCTTCACTAGCTACCACCACAAACACAGTCTACCCGACTGCAAACAACTTTCCTTAGCAACTCCTTGACCGAATTTCTTCACAGTCTAAACCATTGATTAAGAATCAAAGTTGGGTTGAGAATCAATAAATTGATTCTTGCTTGTGGTTCTTAAAAGTGTCGAAATCTGGATATAATCGATATATCTTGAACACTTGAAGAAATCTACGTGTCATCTTGTTGAGCACAGATATAGACAGCAATTCGAATGAACTAGACTTTTGCACAAAAATGCTTTTAATCTTGTTAATTCGGTTGTTTGATCCTTGGTGCAAAGTCCTCTATTTATAGTGTGAGGTTCAACGTTCATATTGCGTAAATTTGAGTTGCTTCAACGTCTATATTTTCAGATGTCAGATGTCAGTGACCGTTCTAACATGTCAGTTCTTCATCCAATAAGACTCCTTGATTTACAACGTTCGAATGTACTTTCAGTTGTTTGGATGGCTAACGATAAAAGTGAGTATCCTAATCAATTTTATACTGAGTATGTCAGTTTTCAGTTTGTTAACTGACTTAGAGCATTAACTGAGTTTTTACTCTTCTTCAACATTTCAGTACTATATATATCTGATTTTATGTGACCGAATCAGATTACACCATTCAACATAGAGATCATCTAAGATATCATTGTCCTTATGATACTTAGGTCTTCTTCAAGATCAATAAAGTCAGTTCAGGCCATCACAGACTTACCTGAATTCTAACTTTACAGTCTCGGCTTAAAATCTTCATAACTGAATTTGAACCCTCAGGTCTTCAATCATCTAGAACTGAGTATGTGCCCCTCAGTTCTTCAAATACTGAGTCTGTTCCCTCAGCCTTCAGTTCTAGATAAGTCAACCAAGTTTGTAACCATCTGCGAACTTACCTTCTTCAGTTCTAAGTGAGCTTCAGTTCTAGGTGTACATTTCAGTCTTAAGTTAAGTTCCAGTTATCTAAATGATTTCCAGTATTCAGTTTTACGAAACATCTGTCAATTACAGTGTTTGTCTGAGATAACCTATACAATTATCAAACTCTAGTAAAACTTATACATTCAGCTGTAGAAATCTTTTAGCCTTTCACTATAACAGCTAGTTTCAGCAATTCATCAATAGGGTGTAAACCAACACATTCTTGAATAAGATGAATCATCGTCAAAACTAAATTTTATTCCCAACAACATGTGTTCTTGAAGTTCAAAGAGAAGGCTTAGGATTTTGTCAGAGTTTTAGCTTGTTCTTCTATATCTCAATCGTTGTTTTTCTTGTCTTCCAATGCCTTCAATTTATAGCCTTGATAGTCCTTTATTTGAATTTATGTCCGTTGGCTAATTAATGTGGAGAATAATCCTTGATTTAAACTTTGATTCCCTCTTGATTATATCTTCGTTGATTTCAGTGATCCGGATTTTTTTCAAACGTCCCTCACAAAATCCGTCCTTGATTAATTCTTGATTGATTATGCATTTAATGCATGATCCTCTAAATCTTCCTTATTTTTCACATTCTAAATAAGCTTGAATTGCTTAGCTATTCCCCCACTAGTCTGTTACTTGACCGGTTAAGTGTTCCTACTGACATAGCTGATTAGTTCTTCCTTCACTGCTTTTCCTTTACTTAGCCGGTAGACAGTTTACTTTGTAAGTTCAACTTGCTTTCATGATTTTTTTTGATCTTTCAGGCATTTCTTGCACTTCACTTATCTTGATTTGTGTGAGATAAGTGTACATCATATTTAAACAATGAATTTCATCACTGTAATATAACTTAGACTTATCCAAGGTCATCACAGACTTCCTTGGTTATAAGTCGATCCATATGTCTTCATGCTTCTCTGTTGGTACTTGGCGACTTTTACTATGCCGAACTTACATTTTACTTAGCAATCATACCAACTAGTACAATACTTGTGCGACTCAACTTATACAACATGTCGGACTCTAAGTAAAGAATTATCTGAGATTTCTAACTTATTTTAGGCTTGCTATAACACCTAGTATGGCCATCATCAAAACATAATAAAATGTTCCTAACTGAAAGTGCAAAAATGGTGGTTCATTCTAGAGAGAAAATGGTAGAGTTTGCTGTTTTTATAATATTGTGTGTTCTGTAAATGGTTACATTGAGCCTCTATTTATAGGCAAGCTCTTTGATTAGGGTTTAGCTAATCTTGATAAAACTCAACTAAGTGCAATGTGGTGGCAAATAGGCTAATTTCTATCTAGAGGCCAATATGGGGTGGCGCAATACACTTGCCCGATTGTTCAGTCTCCGTCTTATTACCCTTGGATTGTAGCTTTTTCCTCTTTTTGTTGTAGGCTCAGATCATTGCCGGACCTTCTACCCCATAGGATTAGCGGGCTGCCCCTATCTTTTCCTCGTGTCATGGAAGACGTTTAGAAGACTTACAAGAGGGCCGTGGGCTCGAGGTCCTTATTTGGCTTGTATGTATCTTGACTATAGTGGATGGCGACCTTGTCCATTGTTTAGGCTACGGATGACCGAATAAGGATCTACGGCCCTATTTTACGGTTCAAACATATAATACAAGAAAAGAAATTGGATTTTAGAATAGTGAATGGCTACTTAATCGGTTACCAGGAAAAATCAAAGTGTATAGGTTTTGTTGTCCTAACCATAACACAAGAATTGTTGAAACTGGTATTGCTATATTCTATGAGAATGTCGAAATTAGTCGGAGAGATAAAATTCATGATGTGATCACAATAGAAATAAGGGTACCCATCCCTTTTAACCTTATTCTCAAAAGTATTGGGAATATTCCTTTTGTTGAACAGATAAACAATGAAAAATATCCAATGAATGATCAAAAACTCCATGATGAGATTATCGCCAATTAGAATATTGAGGAAGAAACACATGAACCAGCATTAGGGAGATCTCTTATTCTTGATGATTTATATGCTTTATCAAGTAGAATATGAAGAAAGGACAAGTAAAGATACGGTTTCGTTTTGACAAGCCATTAAGGATGTCAATTCCAGTAAGTGGATTGATGCAATGATAGATGAATGGAAATCTATGGATGAATGTCAAGAAAAGAAAGCCATTCAATTACCTTCCGGACACAAACCAGTTAGTTGTAAGTGGATTTTCAAGACTAACAACGAATGTAATGGTAATATTGAACGATATAAAGCCTGACCCGTTGCCAAAGGTTTCAATCAGAAAGAAGGCATTTATTATAAAGAGACCTTTTCCCCGATGTCTAGGAAATACTCTTTTAGAATTATCATGGAACTAAGAGCTCATTATGATCTTGAGTTACAACAGATAGATGTAAAAACAGCCTTTCTAAATGGATACTTGAAAGAAGAAGTCTATATCCTTGATTTGGTTCTCCATGATTTTAGTGATCCGTATTTTCTTCAAACGTCCTTCATAAAATCTGTTCTTGATTGATTTTTCATTAATTGATTGTTCTCCATATTTACATGTTGTTGATTAAGTTTAGACATCTGACATGACTCTGCTTTGCCTTGACTTTCTTGTGGTTCTAGTTCTTGACATTTTGCTATGTTACTCTATTTTTAGTTTTACTTTGTTGTTTAGTTATTCCATGAGTGCTTAGCCTGTACCAATTTGCTGCTCTTTCTCGGCTTGGTACTTGTCTGCTGGTACTCAATAGCTAACCGAGCTTTACTTCAGTGATCCTTATGTTGTGTAAGATCAGTGTATACCAAATTTGAGAAAAATTAAGTTTCATCACTTGTAATATATCTTAGACTTACCCAAGGTAAGCACATACTTCCTTTATCGTAAGTCAGTTGTTAAAGGTCTTCACTTCACTGTGCTGGTTCCTAGGCTATCTTCACTCAGCTGGTATTCTGGTCTTCATTCCACAGAGCTGCCCTACCAGTGTAGTACATAGCTTGTCTGACTAGACTTATACAACTCTAAGTAAAGCCGATACAATCAATTCTAACTTATTTCAGGCTTGATATTAAAGATAGTATAGCCATCATCAAAACAGTAAATTGTTCTAACAATTTCCCCCTTTTTGATGATGTCAAAACCCTCATAAGCATGAAATAAGTAAATATTTAAAATATATTAATCAACATGAAACCTGACTTTTATTATTCATCCATATAGGGAAAAATATTCAACAGAATTGAAAATTTTATTACAACTACAAGTTCTTCAAAATTTCCTTGTTCCTCTTGAACTTGGTAGTCTGAATCCCCTCCTTATCTATGGAGTCAACTTCTGGAAATTTCCATTTTCAGTACTCCAAGGCAGTTAGTGAGTGAGATTCACAAAGACTATTCTGTTGAAAAGTAAGTTGAAGCAAATCAGGATTTCATGTCCTTATGGTTCTCTAAAATAGTGCATGATTCCAGCCTTAGCTTCAGGAATATGCCTATCTGCCAGTTTCAGATCTTTGTACACTGTAAACTACAGCTGGGAGTTTAATCTGGCCATAGACTTTCAAATTTTGACTAGATTGTTTAACTTCACTTTTTATTCAGTTGTTAAATCATCAGGCCCTTGTGTCATCCTTGAAACTAATTGATTTACTGTACTGGTGAAGCCAGATCCATCCTTTGCTGCTTGTCCATGAGCTGGTTTGGTGTCTCTGCCAGCTATATAATGTCTATTCAGATCATTGTACAACTGGACATATCAACCCTTAGCTCCTCATCATGAAGTCCTAGCTAGTCAGCCCATCTTATCTTGAGTCATCCTAGGATAGAGACTGTTATTGTTGTGTAAGATTTTTGTAACAGCCCTAACCACTTCAGCATATCTTTCTTCTTTATTCTTAAGGTGGTGGCACTTCTTTTGTAATATCTACCAGCAGAGTGTTTTCTAGTGTCACTACCTCTTGAGTGACTTTGATTGCCACTGCCTCTGTTGGTACTAAGTCCTCTCTGCTGTACAGATCCAAGACTTTGCTGGTTGTTGACCTGTCCCTGTCATCATCTCTTTTTTAATAGGGAATGGTAGGCCAAGTCAATGCTCATTCCTTGCCCTTTCCCTTTACTTAAAATTCTTCTTTGCTTGCTCCTTAGCTTTGAGCTCTAAGTCTCATATCTCTATCATTTTCTCTTAAGCTGTTTAGCTATAAAGTGTGGTGAGTGGTGGTACTTCGGGGCTTATCACTTTTAGGCTTATTCCTTTCTTCCCTATTTTTGGCGACATCATGTGGTAGTTGAAGCAAGATATTGTTGGTTTTCTTAGTAGCTAATATTAAGTTGTCCGATTTGGACTCTATTGTAGTGAGTCTCTCTCATTGCGTAATGACTTTGTGACCAACACGAGCCATTTTGGTGCCAATGGCTGCTGCCAGGCTTTCATTTTCTAGTGTCATGGGCTCTTGCCGGCTTTTGCCTCTATTGGTCAGTGTTGGTCCCTTGAAAAGGCTTTGGTTAAGTTTATAGGGGGGTGGTGAATAAACTTAACACTTAAAAGTTTTTGGAGTTAACAAACTCAGCAACTTCCACATCCTGCGCGATACTTGATGATCTGCGACACTCATGAGTCTGTGCATTTGTTGAGTTTACTGAATTTGTGCAGCAGAAAAATATTAAAAATTAAGCCTTATTACTTGTTGTTAAATATGATACCAAGTATTAGATACTCAGTAGTGTATGTGTGTGGTTCAGTTGCTAGATTCAGTAGATTGATGTGTTTGATAAACTAAGTGCAGAATATAAGTGCAGAAAGTAAGTAGGCAGATTTTATAGTGGTTCCAAGTGGTGTAATCCTGTCAGTCCACTCTTCTCATGTGATGTTGGAGGTAATTCACTAGAGATCTTTGATGTAGCTGTTACAAAAATCCCTAAGTTGCTCGTCCTTCACCAATAACTATGGCTTCACAAACTGAACACTTGGAACAGGTAGGAATGCTGCTCCAAAGTCTTCCACTGGTCCTTGAAGGGTAGGATTGCCTCTTCACCAGCTCCACCACAAACTACATTCCTTCACACCCAAAGATGCTTCACTGTCTTCAATAAATTCCTTGTAAAAGAAAGATTGAATCAAGTAAGTGATTCAGCTTTCAGCAGCTTGATCAGGATGAAATGATCAATAGGTTGATGTCTTCAAGTGTGTAAACTTGATGCAGCTTGAATGCGGATTACACTTGAAGAAATTTCTTTGGATCGATGAGCTTTATGCTCGATTAGGTCGGCGGGTGTTTTTCTTGATTTAATTCTGATTGCTCAAGATAGATCCTGGATTTTATCAATGCTCATCATCTGTATCTGAATTAGAAGTCCTCTATTTATAGGTAGGAATCCTTGTGACTTATGTTTGAAATTCAAACATAGCCGTTTCAGATTTGTCTCCATCTTGACTTGCTTTTTATTTGTTCCTAGGGTGACACTTTGTCGATTCCTTTTTGACTTGATTCTGATCTGTCCACCCATTGACTTGTAACCATTGGATAAAGGTCTGAATCTTTCCAACGTCTATTTGATCTTAACCATTGAATTTTTTGATGAAATCAGAGGTTGTTAGATGTCCCTTTCTTTGTAATCTTCTAATGTAGCCTTTGATTAAATCGAAATATGTGTCCAGCAGGTTCCTGAGAACATAAGTCTACTGATATACACATCAGTAAGCTTATCCTTATTATGCTGTGTTTAAAAACACTTCAGCTTACTGTCTTTTATCTAAATTTTATTTATGAAGTTAGATTACACCTTTTTGCATATAACTAAGTTCCAATCAACACTTAACTTGTGGAAATTAGACCTTGTACACAAGGTATATGTAATCAGTTTAGGTCATCACAGACTTCCTTAAATTCTGATTCCATATCCTTGACTTTAATTACTAAGTTTGATCCACAGAGCCTTCAATAACGAGTTTGACCCCTCGGCCTTGGTCTTGGCGGGTTCTTTGATTAGTCTATTGACTCATCTACCCTACTGATCTAGAGTAGTCTGCTGATGTAAGTCAGCTGACCTTTTACAGTGCTTGTTTGATCAAACCTATACAAGATCAAACTCTAATAAACCTATACATTTGATCTAGACATCTTTTTGCCTTTGCTCTATAACAGCTAGTCTGTCACTCATACCTAAAACTTAAAAATAAATCCAACAATTTCCCCCTTTTTGGTGATGATGCCAATACCCTCCTTACAGCAAAGCAAAAAGATTAAAAACAAAAATAAAGCAAGTGTAGTCATATCTCATTATAATCAGTTGTTCAAAAGTATTACAATCTAGATACAGCAAATGATAAAACATATAAAGTGTGCTGATCTACAGTATTTTTTCTCTTTCTTCTCTTGCTTTCTCCACTTGTTCTTGTTAGGCTCTTATCTCTCTGATCATATCTCTCATCCATTCATTTTCAATCAGAGAGAAATCAATATGAGGATTCACTTCTTTCCACCAATGTCATGCTTCAGGTAGAGTAAGGTTGATCTGATGTACTCTAAAGCCTAAAAACATGTATACTTCCTTGAATTCATTAAGTGACTCCTTTGCATTTGTAGTAGGTAAACTTCTTCCACCTCTACCACTTCTTCCACCTCTGTGTGTGGCCCTCATGGCTTTAACCCTTGCTTCCCAGAACTTTAAGCCCAAAAAGGAGTTTAAACCTTCATGAAAGCCTTTGTCATGATAGGGTGTCCTCTTATTATAGTAATCCTTTTTATATTCTTTGAGAAGAACATCAGTAAGTGGAAGTCTGCCAGGAGCATGCTCCCTAAAAGCATTAGTGTCCTCTTCCCATCTTTTCTTAGCAAAGATTCTGGCAGCCTCTTTTGCTACTGCTGTTTGGCTCTCTTCCCCCTTTTTGACATCATCAACAAAACGGGACAGCAGGCCATGTACACTCTCATGTGTGAGCACTAGGTTGTTTAGTCGACCCTCCATAATTTATGTCCTAGTGTCAACATCTGTGATCCTTCCTTGCAAAGTTTGCTCCAGTAGAGTTATCCTCTCAGTGATTTTAGGATCTAGTACATCAGGTTGCATTGTTCCAGCAGATTCAGCCACAGCAGGCTTAGGTGTCTCAGCAAGCTTGTCAAGTTTCAGATGAATGGATGCAAATTGTTCTTTCAGAAACTTGTCCTTTAGTGTATTTCCTTGCTTGATCCCCTTTATATCCAAAGCAAGGTCAGCAAGAGCATATTGAGTGTAGGTTATATTAGAAGCAACAGTTTCAGTGGTTCTTCCTCCATTCTCCACTAAGTTCATTAAATCTTCAAATCTCTGCTCTTGCCTATCAAGTTGAGTTCTTAAATTTACAATGTCATTTCTAACAGTCCTAAACTCATCCAAAACATGTGCTGGTACCCCACCAGCCATTCCTCCATCAATTCCATCGCGCGAGGCTCTTCCACATTGTATTGTTGCCTCATGTCTGCGATAACCATGGCAAAGCTCATATCCCTTCCAAGCAGGTTAGGTCCTTGAATTCCTCGAATGGGATCAAGAGCGAGGCTCTTCAAAAAGCTGTACAAATGCTGTTGAGGTTCATCATTAATAGGTTCTTCCTCGGGCATTTGAAACTCCTCATCACTTTGTAGTCATAGTCCACCAATTTGCTCACTCATCATCAATAACATCAGTCTGCTGACTATCTTTACCTACAGTGGTCTTGTCTCCAGTAGGTTCCACTACAGCATCATGTACTACAACAACAGTAGGGGTTTCCTCCAAACCCATAGATAGTTCCAACCTATGTCCAGGTGTTGTTTGTACCTCAGCAAACTGTACCTCATGTTCCAACCTTTGTTCAGTCTTTGTTTGAACCTCGATGCTGAACCTCAGGTTCCAACCTTTGTCTGAGTCTTTGTTTGTACCTCAACAACTGTACCACCATTACTACAACAACTTGTTCGGGAATACATCCATATTCTCTTTTTGAAATTCCCTAATATCAGGAATCCTTCATAGAAAATTTGCAGCCTTGGTTAGAGTGTCCTCAGTGTCAATCCAGTCTTGATATTGAATTGAATCCTCAGAACTGACATCAGGCTCTCTATGGTCAGTAATCCTCTCATCATCCAAATCTACAGTCTGCTGATCATCAGTATGCTCAGTAGGTTCAACATCAAACAAGGTGTCTATCTCACCAACCATCCTATTTGCACCAATAGATATTCCCTCATTGATTTGTGCCTCTAGATCATCTATGGTGAGATCCTCTAGATCTTCATTCATTTCTTCAGTTTGTTGCCTCTCGATGAGGTGTCCAACATCGATGGCGCGCTCCACACTTGGTTCAAAAATCATAGCAGTTCCACTTTGAAACCTCACTGGACCAGAGGGATAATTACCTCGAATCGGATGATGAATCATCACTATCTGATTCATCTCTGGGGTCTCTGAACTTGATACCCACTTCCTTCTGTTGTTCATCAAACAGATCCATCAGTCTTGATTGCAATAAGGAGGTATCAACCAGATCCAGCAAATTATCCACTCCCAATTTCTCAAAAGCCCATTCTTCAAAATCTGTCATTGGTTACTGCGGTGGCTTTTGTGTTACAATAGAATCCAAACTTCCATTGGAAGTAGTTTGCAACCAGTTGGAGTTTAGGATCAACAAACTCCTCTTTCTTCTTCTTCTCATGTCTCTCAAATGGCATGGTTGGTTTTCTGGGAGCTGTTTCAGTACCTTGCTGACCTCCAAAGGTCTCAACAAGTAAATTCAAAGTCTCTTCCATAGATGCTTCTAGGTTAGTAGGTTGCTCAGGTTGTATGTTAGTCCCTACTACCTCCATCTGTACCCCACTTGGTTCACCCTGACTTATATGCTCATCAGCAGGGTTAGCAATAGATTGCTCTTCCCCCTGAACTATTTCAGGACTTGCAGGGTCTTGTACCAACTTTTCCACTTCCACAGCAGGTGTAGACTCGGTAGTTTGCTGTGGTTCTTTTACAAGTTGCTCAACAACAACTTGTGAAATTTCGATGAAGCTCGGCTGACCTTTGCGGGAGAGGATTCAACAACTTCAACAGTGGGCTCGGTTCGATGGTCTACTATGATTCTCCAATGAGTTGCTCAACAACAACCTCTACATCCTCGATAGGCTTGATAATTGTTAAGGGCTTAGCCTCAATAGCCTCTCTACTACTTCTTCTTCTTCTTCTTCTTCTTTTTCTTCTTGTTGCCTTTGAGCCTCTAAGGTTTTCAATTGCTTTCCTTTTCCATGTTTCCTTTTCTGGCAATTTCTTTCATTCTTCTGGAAAGATTTTCTGTTTCAATCTCAGTAGACTTCCTTTTTCTACTAGCTTCCTTTTATTGCTCCTTCAAGATTTCAGCAACAGTCTTCTTTGCAGCTACATGATCAGTAACCTCAATCTCTACTGGACCCTCAGTAGACTCAGCAGTCTCAGCTGTTTGCTTCCTGGTCTTCCTAGGCTTTAACAATTCAGTGATTTTTCTTGTCTCAGCAGCCTTCCTCTTTTCAGTAACCTTCTTGGGTGCAGCAGGCTTAACAACTATCTTAACCTGCTCACCACCAACATTATCATCTCTATCATTACCATCACTTTCAGTAGCCTCATCATCTACATCTTCATCATCATCCAAACCATGGATAGGATGGTCAATATCTTTCTTGTATCTGGATTTATTGATCTCTTGGGAGCAATATCGGCCAATTCCCAAATGATTCGGCGGGCTGAACCATCAATCCCAAAGTAAGGCCTTGGATTTCCTTGTCCCTTATTTCTCTTCTTTTGCTACTTTCTTCATGTAGTAGACAAAGAATCCAGCCCAATCAAACTTCATGCTTACAGTAAATGATCATCAACAGTCTATTTTGGGTCACGATAAGGTATCCATGCTTCAATGAGTCTTAAGATATTCTTTGCAATAATCTTGCTTTCGGCAGTTGTATTCATAGCCAATATACTTCACATTAATGCCTGAATTGATTTAATGGCATCATTCATCTTGATTTTGTCTACAAAATCCATTTTTGGTGATCCATTTCCTCAGGGATTTGTTGGAGCATCGATTCTTGGTGCAAAACCAAAAGCTTCCTCGGTGGAGTTTGAGGAAACTTCAATCTCTTGGGCATTCAACAATTGTGGTGAATGCCTCTCAACCTTCTCTTATCACAATATTCTTCTAGAAGCTAACAACATTTGTATATGATATTGTTTCCAATCTTATATTGATTACATTTTCCAAACTGCATATCTTCTTGATCCTTCGACCAATATTGATAGCTAATTACTTTTGGTTAGTATCAACAACAAAACCTCTTACACTTTGACTTGTTCAATTGAACATCATCCTTTTACGCCATTGTTTTAAGAAAAGGATGAAGAAGATAGCTCTCAAATCTGTGTTCACCGCGATGTAAATCTGAGAGAAAATCAATATGAGTTTTTTTGTAAGTAGCCTCTGTGTATAGGTGCTGTATATATATAGAGCGGATGTGGTTGAAACTATCGAACACATCGTGCATTAACCACGATTAATTTTGAGTGAATGTTGTCTTGACACGTGGCCCATTACTTTTCCATAACGTTTTGTATCCGTTCGATCGTGTAACTACGGTTATAAGGATAGAATAAATATCCCGCCATTTGCTTTTTGACTTTTGTAAGTTTGGTATGTAACATTTCCTTGGCCTTTGTCATCGATGGATTTGGCTCAGTGCTTTCTTGTCTCGGCCGATCTTAATCTGTTACTCTGATGATGTTTAATCCTTTTGTGTTGTCAATTGATAATACAAGATGAAGTTTAATACCAATGACCGATCATCATGTGAGCTCACCCAACATGACAAAGACCAATCCCTTTGCAACTTCATTTGCTCAATTGTCCAAACATAAGTACATGGAATTGTTGATACCAATGACTAATCTGCTAAGTTAGCTCACCCACCATAGCAAAGACTAATCCCCTTGGTGAATTCCAATACACTGCTGATTAAAATTATATCAGCCAACTTTTATAATTCCAAGTTCAGTCCTTAGTTTAGCAAATCTTTCACTATCCAATGGTTTAGTGAAAATATCGACAAGTTGATCTTGATAGGGATATAAAGAACCACCACATCTTTCTTTTCAACATGATCTCTTATAAAATGATGTCTCACATCAATATGCTTGGTTCTTGAGTGCAAAACAGGATTTTCTATGATTGCAATTGCACTTGTGTTGTCACACATGATTGGAATTTCCCTTTCTTCAATTCCATAATCCATTAATTGTTGTCTTAACCACAATATTTGTGCACAAAAACTTCCAGCAGCAATATATTCAGCCTCAGCAGTGGAAGTTGATATTGAATTCTGATTCTTGCTAAACCAGGAAACCAGTCTATTTCACATTATGCGCGGAGTTCTGTGGTGCTTTTCTATCAATCTTGCATCCAAACATAATCGAGAATCTGAGTAGGATATAACTTTGAAGCTTCCATACTTTGAATACCATATCCCTACTCCCAAAGTCTCTTTTAGGTACTTGAGAACTCTTTTGACTGCACCTAAGTGACTTTCTTTTGGTTTGGATTGAAATCTTGCACAAACACCTACAACAAAGGATATATCAGGTCTGCTGGCGGTAAGGTACAGTAGACTGCCTATCATCCTTCTCTATAAAGTCTGATCAACATCTTTGTCTTCTTTGTCTTCATCCAATCTAATATTTGTGCTCATAGGAGTTGAAATTTGGTGATGTTTTCCATACCAAACTTCTTGATAACTCAGCTTGGTATACTTGGTTTGATGAATGAAGATTCCATCTTTCATTTGTTTGACTTGTAAACCCAAAAAGTAGTTCATTTCTCCATTCATACTCATTTGGAATTTACTCTTCATTAGATTTGCAAAATTTTCACATAGCAATTCATTTTCAGAACCAAAGATTATGTCATCAACATAAATCTGTACCGGCCGAGTCTTTGTTCCTTCATTGATTACGAAAGAGTCTTATCAATGTTGCCTTTTGTAAAACAATTTGTCCATCAAGAATTGAGATAGAGTCTCATACCATGCTCTTGGTGCTTGTTTTAATCCATAAAGTGCTTTGTTGAGTCTATACACTTTATCTTCTTGATCTTTAACTTCAAATCAGGAGGTTGTTGAACATACACCTCCTCTTCCCGATATTCAAGAATGCACTTTTGACATCCATCGATATACTTTGAAGTCTTTATAAGCGGCATGTGCCAGGAATAATCGATAGCTTCCAATTTTGCAACAAGGGCATATGTCTCATCAAAATCTATTCATACCTTGAGAATATCCTTTTGCTACTAGTCTAGCCTTATTCATCATAATGGTACCAGATTCATCAAGTTTGTTTACTGTATACCCATTTTGTACCAATTATATTTGCATGATTAGGCCTTTCCTAGTGTCCAAACTTGATTTCTTTCAAATTCATTCAATTCTTCTTGCATAGAAATTATCAATCTGGATCTTAAATTGCTTCTTCAACAACTTTAGGTTCCATTTGAGATAGAAAACAAGTAAACATTGCTTCCAGCATGTCTTAATCCTCACACCTTGCTACATGTTGCCAATAACTTGTTCATGAGGTGATCCATTAACCATTGTGGATTTTGGTTAGATTGATTCTTAGGAACCTCATCTTGGTGAGTCTGCTTTGTTTCTTCAATAGGGGTTGAAAGATCCTTGAATTGCCTCGGTTGTTGCATCGGTAGTATTACGACGGGATGTTCATGAGGCGAAGTCGAAAACTTTAAGTCATTGAATCTTTCCAAAACTTCAACACATTACGGATCGGTGACTTGTTGATTCTCGTGAGGTTACGAAGCTTCATCTTCCATTCCAGTGAACTTAGGTTCATCAAATACAACATGTATTGTTTCTTCATATTTCGATGACCTTTTGTTCGATTACCACTAAATGCCTTCTTGGCTGAAGAATATCCCAAGAAAATTCCTTCATCGATTTTGGTTGGAATGTCTTCAATTGATCTTTATGATTTAAGATAAAACATTTGCTTCAAATGGATGGAAATAGGATATATTAGGTTTTCTTCCATTCCAAATCTCATAAGGTGTCTTGACACTTCATTTCCTTGAAGTTCTATTTTTGTATAGCATCTTTGTATTATTTGCTTGATTAATATCTTCGGTAGCAATGCTTCATAAATCATAGTTCTTCTGCTTCTTTTAATGTTCTATTTCTTCTTTCTCAACCCCCATTTCTTTGAGTGTACCAATGACGACGGCTTGAGTTGATGCGATACAACATTTTGTTCACAATATTCTCTTATAACTTTATTGAGAAATTCAGTACCCTTGTCTGATCTGATCTTTACTACTGTCAAACTTTTCTCATTTTGCAATCTCTTCAAAAGTTCAGACATCTTTTGAAGTGTTTCACTTTTCTTGTTCATGAATATCACCCAAGTGTATCTTGAATAATCATCCACAACCACTAAGGTGTATTTCTTTCCTGTTACACTTGTTGGTGTTACTGGTCCAAAAAGATCCATGTGCATCAGCTCCATAACTCTTTTTGTTGATTGTTTAGTCTTTGATTTGAAGCTTGATTTTATCTGTTTACCTTCTTGACATGCATCACAAATAGCATCCTTCTTGAATGTGATCTCGGAGTAAACCAATCACGATTTCTTCTTCACCAAGCCCGATTGATATCATCAAAATTTAGATGATTCAACTTTTTATGCCATATATAATTTAGTTACGACTTGGTATGCACAATCGGACATGTTTACGGAATAGCGATAGACCAATCCACAACATACATGTTTTGTTGTCTTCTTCCGACCAACACAACTTGATCACCTCTTTCACTAATGACAATACAAGTGTTTTTGTCAAAGTGACATTGTATCCCATGTCACGGAAATTGTCGATTGCTCGGTGGGTTGTAGTCCAGCCCTTCCACATATGCAACATGCCTGATTGTTAATCCATTTCTCACAAGTGTGCCATATCCTCTTGTGTATCCAGGTGTATTCTTGTTGCCAAAATTCACTCTTGGACCATCATTTTGCCACAAATTTTGACAAGCGATGCATATTCTTTGTCATATATGCGGAACATCCACTTGTCAAAGTACCGGTGGATGTTCGGACATATGACAAAGAATAAGCATTGTTTGTCAAACTATAATGGCAAAAGATAGTCAAGGGTGAATTTTGGCAACAAATCTAGCTGAATACTGAAGAATATAACACACTTGTGAGAATGAACTAACAATCGAGGAATGTGGCATATGTGGAAGCAACTGAACTACAACTTCTGAGAGCCTTTGGACAATCTATGACATAGAATACAAGGTCACTTTTGACAAAAACACATGTCTTGTCATTAGTGAAAGAGGTGATCAAGTTTTATTGGTGGTAGAGACAACAAAACATGTATGTTATGAATTGATCTCTGCGATTCGAGCATGTCATTTAATGCATACCAAATCGAAACTAATTGGTTATGGAATAAGAAGGCTGAATCATCTGAATTTTGATGACATCAATCGATTGGTGAAGAAAAAGCTGATGATTAATTTTCTGAAATCATATTCAAAGGATACTATATGTGATGCATGTCGACAAAATAAACAAACAAAGTCAAGCTTCCGATCAAAGACTAAGAAATCAACTAATAGAGTCTCCGGAGTTTGATGCATGCGAATCTATTTGGACTAGTTACACCAACAAGTGTTCGGAAAGAAATACACCTTAGTGGTTGTGAATGATTATTCAAGGTACACTTGGGTGTATTATGAACAAGAAAAGTGAAACACTTCAAAGATGCCTGAACTTTTGAAGAGATACGAATGAAAAAGTTTAACGATAGTAAAAATCGGATCGGACAAAGAATTGAATTTCACAATAAAGTTATAAAGAATCTTATGAGCGAGAATGGTATCTTACATCAACTGTTCTTCTTTGGTATACCTCGACAAAAGAGATTCTTGAAAGAAGAAGCGAGACTCAAAGAAGCGGGAAGAACTATGATTTGTGAAGCATTGCTACTGAAAGATATTGAGGCTGAAGCGATTAATCTGACATGCTATACACAAAGCGAACGGTGAAAAAAAGATGATGAAGACGCGCTATGAAAACCTAACATATCATATTTCCATCCATTTGGAAGCAAGTGTTTTATCTTGAATCATAAGGAACATTTGAAGACATTCCAGCAAAAAATCGAATGAAGGAATTTTCTTGGGATATTCTTACATCGACCAAGGCATTGAGTCTTGAATAAAGAACAGCTGAACATGAAGAAACAATCCATGTTGTGTTTGATGAACCTAAGTTCACTTGTATAGAAGATCAAGCGTGACCTGCTTTGAGAATCTACAAGTCAGCGATCTGATTGTGTTGAAGTTTTGGAAAGATTCAATGACTTAAAGGTTTACGATTCCGCCCATCTTTGAACACCTGCTTTGATAATACTCTTGTGCAACAAATGAGGCAATTCAGAGATCTGCTGAACCCACTGTTGAAGAAATAGCGGAACCTGCTTGAAGATGAGGTTCTTGAAATCAATCAACGAAATCCACAATGGTTAAGAGATCACCTGCTTTGAACAAGTTATTGGCAATATCTGACAAGGTGTGAGGACTAGAAGACAATTAGAAACAATGTTTGCTTGTTTTCTATCTCAAGTTGAACCTAAAGTTGTTTAAGATGCAATTTGAGATCCATATTGGATAATTGCTATGCAAGAAGAATTGAATGAATTTGAAAGAAATCAAGTTTGGACACTAGTTGAAAGGCCTAATCATGCAAATATCATTGGTACAAAATGGGTGTCTGAAAACAAGCTGGATGAATCTGGTACCATTGTGAGAATAAGGCCAGGACTAGTTGCAAAGGCTATTCTCAAGAAGAAGGAATAGATTTTGATGAAACATATGCACTTTGTTGCAAGATTAAAGCTATCAGTTATTCTTGGCACATCTTTGCATATAAAAACTTCAAGGTATATCAAATGGATGTCAAGAGTGCATTTTTGAATGGCATCTAGAAGCGGAAGTGTATGTTCGACAACCTCCTGGATTTGAAGTTAAAGATCAAGAAGATAAAGTGTATAGACTCAATAAAGCACTTTATGGCTTGAAACAAGTACCAGAGCATGGTATGAGACTCTATCTCAATTCTTGGTGGACAATGGTTTTACAAAGGCACCATTGATTAGACTCTTTTAGAATCAATGAAAAGACGACACCTGTTTGATCTGAATTTATGTTGTTGACATAATCTTTAATGCTTGAAAATGAATTGTTATGTGAAAGTTTTCAAATCTAATGAAGAGTAAATTCCAAATGAGTATGATGGGAGAAATGAACTACTTTTTGGGATTGCAAGTTAAGCGGATGAATGATGGAATCTTCATTCATCAAAGCAAGTATACCAGGAGTTCTTTGAAGAAGTTTGGTATGGAAAACAACACCAAAATATCAACTCCAATGAGTACAAATATTAGATTGGATGAAGATAAAGAAGGCAAAGATGTTGATCGGACTTTATCTGAAGGATGATAGGCGATCTGCGATATCTTCTTGCCGGCGGACTGATATATCCTTTCTATAGGGAGTTTGTGCAAGATTTCAATCTAAACCTAAAGAAAGTCACTTGGAGTGCGATCAAAGAGTTCTTAAATATCTAAAGAGACTTTGGGAGTGAGGATATGGTATTCAAAGATGGAAGTTTCAAAGTTATATCCTACCCAGTTACGATTATCTTTGGATGCAAGATTGAAGAAAAAGCACCACAGAACACTGTCAATTAATGGGAAATAAGTGGTTTCTGGTTTAGCAAGAATCGAGAACTCAATATCAACTTCCTTTCTTTGAAAGTGAATACATTCTTTGCTTTGGAAGTTCTTGTGCACAAGTTCTTTGGCTAAGACAACAATTAAGGGATTATGGAATTGAAGAAGAAATTCCAATTATGTGTGACAACACAAGTGCAATTACAATCCTGAGAAAATCTGTTTTGCACTCAAGAACCAAGCATATTGGCGTGAGACATCATTTTACAACATATCAAGTTGAAAAGAAAGGCGTGGTGGTTCTTTATATCCTACTAAAGATCAACTTCTTTGATATATTCACTAAACCACTAGATAGTGAAAGATTTGCTAAACTAAGAATTTGAACTTGGAATTATCAAAGTTGGTGATAATCGGCGATTATCTTTGGAATTCACCAAGGGGATTAGTCTTTGCTATGTTGGGTGAGCTCACTTAGTAGACTAGTCATTGGTATCAACAATTCCATGTACTCATTTTTGGACAATTGAGCAAATAAGGTTGCCAAGGGATTGGTCTTTGTCATTTTGGGTGAGCTCATTGGCGGATCGATCATTGGTATTAAACTTCTTCTAGTATTATCAATTAAACAAAACAAGAAGGAATCAAGATCGGCGAGATTACAGCAATCGTGAGGCTGTTGAAGCATATTTAATCGGTGAAGCTGCTTGAGCCAACCTTCTTGATGACAAGGATCTTTGAATCAAGCGTTACTCGAGTCAAACTTTATTAAAGTCAAAAGTAATTGCGGGATATTTATTCTATCCATTATAACCCGCGATTACGATCTAACGATTACAAAATGTTATGAAAAGCAATGGGCCACGTGCCAAAACCGCATTCACTCAGTTTAATCGTGGTTAACATCAATATGCGTGCTCTGGCGGTTTCAATTGTATTTGCCTATATATATGCAAATCTAACACATAAGTTACTCTCAAAAATCTCAGTTGATTCTCTGCATTTACCTTGTGTGAACACAGT
This sequence comes from Gentiana macrophylla, assembly GCA_026214975.1. Taxonomy (NCBI): domain Eukaryota; kingdom Viridiplantae; phylum Streptophyta; class Magnoliopsida; order Gentianales; family Gentianaceae; genus Gentiana; species Gentiana macrophylla. Next base: position 176,419,238 of record CM047805.1, on the reverse strand, counting down.
TTGAAAGTTATGTTCTTCATCTTTTTCTTAACAATGGCGAAAAGGATGATGTTCAAATGGAACAAGCCAAAGTGTGAGAGGTTTTGTTGTTGATGCTAATGAAGCAAATTAGCAATCAATATTGGTCGAAGAATAAGGAGATAAAAGGTTTGGAGAATGTGTTGAACATAAGATTGGAAACAATCTCATACACAAATGTTGTTAACTACGGAAGAACATTGTAACAAGACAAGGAAGAGAAGCATTCACCACCCTTTGTAAATGCTCGGGAGATTGAAGTTTCTGAAATCTCTTGAGGAAATTTAACTGCGAAGTAATAGATGCTCCAATAAATCCTGAGGAAATGGGATTGTCAAAGATAGATTTTGTTGACAAAATCAAAACAAATAATGTCATTAAATCAAGCTTAGGCATTAATGTGAAATACATTGGATTTGAGTACAACCTGCTGAGCAAGATTATTGCAAAGAATGTCTTAGGACTCATTGGGAGTATGGATACTCTGTCAGGACCCAAAATCGAACTGCTGATGATTATTTGCAGAAGTATGAAGTTTCATTGGGCTGGATACTTTATCCACTATATGAAGAAGGTTGCAAAGGAAGAAAAATAAGGGACAAGGAAATCCCAGGCCTTAACCTTAGGATTAATGGTTCAGGCCCCTACTGAATCATTTGGAAATTGCTGATGTTGCACCAGAAAAGATAAATAAACATAGATACAAGAAAGAGATTGATTATCCTATCAGCAGTGCGGATGATGATGAAGAAGGTGTTGATCAGTTCATTAGTGATAATGGTGGAGATGATGGTGATCTTTGGTGGTAGCGAGGTTAAGCAAACTATCAAACTCTTTGCACCAAAGAAATTCTTGAGAAAGAAAGGCTGCGAGATACTAGAAAAATATGAGTTGTTAAAGTCTAAGAGGACAAGGAAGCAAGCAAGAGGCTGCTTTGAGTCCACTTTGAGGACAGTGAGAGATTGAGGGATTCTTGAACACACTCTCTGCAAGGAAGAAGGCTATTCTTGAAGTTTTGAAGGAACAGAGAAAAGAAGCAAGGAGAAGAGGAATGTTATTGATCTTGAAGATGATCCACTTTCCAAAGAATGAAAGAGATTGCCAAAAGAAGAAACATTGCAAAGGAAAGCAGTTAAGAGATTTGGAGGCTCAAAGGGAACAAGAAGAAGAAGTAGAGGAAGAAGTAGAAGTAGTAGGATAGGCTATTGATGTTGAGCCATTAACTATTATAAAGCCTCTTGAGGATGTGGAGGTTGTTGTTGAGCAATCTATTGGAAAAGCCTGAATGGACTAATGACCACAGGCCTTACATTGAAGCTACAAAATCCTCACTGTTAAAGGCTGCCGAGAACCTCTTTGAATCTACACAAGTTGTTGTTGAGCAACTTGTAGAAGAACCTCAACAAACCAGTGCATGCACTTTTCTTGTAGTAAGCTGAAACATTGGTACAAGGCCTGCAATTCTGCAATAGTTCGGGGGAAGAAGCGTCTGCTTTGCTAACCTCTTGATGAGCATATAAGTTAGGGGAACCAAGTGTGGTACAGGATGGAGGTAGTAGGAACAAATATACAATCTGAGCAACCTCTTGACCTACATGCATCTGTTGAAGAAACTCGACTCTGCTAGTTGGGACCTTTGGAGGTCGGCGAGTGAACAAGCGACTCGAGGAAACCAACAATGCCATTTGAAAGGTTTGAGAAGAAAAGGAAGAGGATTTTGTTGATCTAAACTCCAACAAGTAGGTGATTATTTCCAATGGAAATTTGGTTTCTACAAAAAAAGACAAAAGCTGCTGCGAGAACCTATGTGAGACTTTGAAGAATAGGCTTTTGAAAAGTTGGGAGTGGAGAACTTCTTTGGATCTATTTGATACCACTCTGCTTTGCAATCAAGAGTGATGGATATCTTTGTAGATCAACGAGAAGAAGAGGTATCAAGTTTAGGGACCCGGAGATGGCGGTGATGATTCTTCATCATCATTTGATTACAGTGGTAATCATTCATCGAGTCCGGGGAGAAACCGGTGGGGATTTGCAATGTTTAATGAACCAAGAGTGGAAGCGATCCAACGATCTTTGATCGATCTCTTTGAAAGACAGAGACTAGACAAATGGATGAGGATTTGGAAAATCTCACCATAGATGAAGCTGAGTGGCACAAATCAATGAAAGCATAGATGGTGGTGCAAACAAATTGGTTGGTGAGGTAGATGATTTGTTTGTTGTTGAACACATTGACCAACTTGAGGTCAACAAAATATTGATTTGGATGAAGAAAGAGTTATTGACCATAGTGAACCTAGTGCGATTCGAGAGAATTCAATTCAATATCAAGATTGCATTGACAGAGAGGACACTTTAACCAAGGTGCAAATTTTATAAGAAGGATTCACGATATCGGTAATTTCAAAATGAAAACATGGATGTATTCACTGATCAGGTTATTGTGGCACAAATTGCACGAGATCCAAGAATTGAAGTGGAGGTTCGAGTTCTTTGAGGTTCAAAGCGACACTGAGCAAAGGTTGGAGCAGGAGAGTGCAGTTCTTTGAGGTACAAGCGACACTGGACAAAGATTGGAACAATCTTTGGGTTTGGAGAAACCCTGTTTGTTGTTGTTAAAGTGGCTGCTTTGTAGTGGAGCCTAATGGAGACAAGACCCTTTGTAGGGAAAGGTAGTCGGCCAGAGACCACTAGGACTAGGACTATGGCGGTTGGTGGACTATGACTTCTGATGATGAATAATTTCAAATTAATGAGGAAGGATATCTTTTGATGATGAACCGGTGATTGAAGAACACACTATTGATCCTATCTTGGAGGAGTACCAAGGACCTCACCTGCTTTGGAAGGGATATGAATTATGCCTTGGTGATCGGCGATCAGCGACAACAATACAATGTAGAAGAGCCTGTTGATGGAGGCTATTTGGAGGAATGGCGGTGGAGTACCGGCATATGTCTGGATTAGTTGAGGGTTTGTCGGGGATGACATGACATAGTTGAGAGTAAACTTGATAGACAAGAACAAAGATTTGAAGAACGGATGAACATGGTGGATAATAATAGAAAGTCTCTTTGAGGCAGTTGTATCAAACTACACATCTACTCGGTATGCCATTCTTTGATCTAACACAAGATGTGAGGGAATCAAGCAGGGCAACACTGCTTGAAGGAGAAATTTTGAAAGACCAACTTGCCTCTATTCATCAAAAGTTGGATAATCTTCTTTGAGGCACATAGACTGATTTACTTTTTGTTGCACCTCAACTTTCTTTATCTTTGGATCTAAATTCCTTTGAAAGAATAACCTCTTTGGAGCAAACTATGCAGAAAGGATCACAACCATTGACACTTTAGGCGAGATTATTGAAGGTCGGATGAGCAATCTAGTGTTGACACGGGAGAGTGTACATGGCTTTCTTTGTCCCGTTTTGTTGATGATGTCAATAAGGGGGAAGAGGGTCAAACAGCAGTAGCAAAAGAGGCTGCTAGGATTTTTTCAATGAAAAGATGGGAAGATGATACAAATGCATATAGAGAACCTGCACCTGGCAGACTTCCACTCACTGATGATCTTCTCAAACAATACAAGAAGGTATACTACAACAGAAGAAGACCTTATCATGAAAAGGGCTTTCATGAAGGTCTTAACACATTTTTGAGTTTAAAATTTTTGGGAAGCAAGAGTTAAAGCCATGAGGCTTCAAGAAGAGGTGGAAGAGGTGGAAGAGGTAGTAGAGGTGAAAGTAGTTTACCTACCACAAATGCAAAGAATCAGAATGAATTCAAGGAGTTTACATGAAGTTAGGCTTGAGGTTACATCGAGATAAATCTAACTCTTCACGAAGCTTGGCATTGGTGGAAGCAAGTGAATCCTCACATTGACTTCTCTCGATTGAAAATGGTAGGTGAGAGAGATGATCATGGAATTAAGAGCTTACCAAGAACAAGCGAGAAAGCAAGAAAAGAAAGGAAAGAAAGGCAGTAGATCATCATACTTTACACTATTTTATATTTGTTGATTCTAGTTGTAATACTTTGAACAAATGATTATCTTGAGAAATGACCAAGTTTATTACTGTTTTTGTTTTAATCTTTTCCTTTCTTTGTTAGGAGAGGAATATTGGCATCATCACCAAAAGAGGAAATTGTTGGACTTATTTCTAAGTTTTAGTGATGAGTTCAGGACTAAATTTGTTATAGTGCAAAAGGCAAAAGATGTCTAGATCAAATGTCTGAGTTTATTAGAGTATGATATTTGTATAGGTTTGATCAAAAAAGCAATGTAATGGTCGGTGACTTATATCGATGAACTAATCTAGATCGATAGGGTAGCTAGGTCGATGAGACTAGTCGGGAACTTCTTTGAAGGCGAAAGTGAGAGGCTCAAACTAACAATGAAAGCTAAGGGATCAAACTTAGTGATTAAAGTCAAGGATATGGAATCGAAATTTAGGGAAATGCATGATGACTAAGCGATTACATATACCTTAATAATACAAGGTCTATGTTCAACAAGTTGGATGGTGATTGGAACTTAGTTATATGCAAAAAGGTGTAATCTAACTTCATAAACAAAATTTAGATAAAAGTAAGTTGCATTATGTTTTAAACACGACAAATTATGGTTGACCCTCTTGATATGTAGTTGACAAACTCATAAACACTGTTGATACATATACCTCGATTTATTCAAGATGACATTGGAAGAAAACAAGTATAAGGACAACTAACTACCTCAATTTATCAAACAAATCAATGGTAGAGATTAAAAGAAACGTTAGGATGATTAGGACTTTATCAATGGATACAAGTCAAAGGGTGGGCGATGCATTACGTCAAAAAGCGATCTGGCGTATTATCGATCACTATGAGCAGTGATAGAAACCAAGTCAAATGGGACAAAATGCAGGCGGCTATATTTGAATTTCAAATATAAGTCACAAGCATTCTACTATAAATGAAGACTTAACTCAGAAAAAATGATGAAACAAAAGGAAAAACAAGAGATAATTACAGTTGCATTTCCTTATCAAGAAAAACACCTGCTTTGAACCTCTTTGGGCTTAAGACTCTTGATCGAGAAAAATCATCAAGTGTAATCTGCATTCAAGCTACATCAAGTTTACACACTTGAAGACTACAAGGCTCTTGATCATATCATCTGATCAATTTGCTTTGCCAGCCCGAATCATTTATTTGATTCAATCTTTCTTTTACAAGAATCTCTTGAAGGCAGTGAAACATCTGCGGGTGTGAAGGCTGTTGTTTGTGGTGGAGGCGATGAAGAGGCAATCCTACCCTTCAAGGACCCGGTGGAAGACTTTGGAGCGACAATCCTACTGTTCCAAGTGTTAGGTTTGTGAAGCCATAGTTATTGGTGAAGGACAAGCAACTTAGGAATCTTTGTAACAACTACATCAAAGATCTACAGTGAATTACCTCCAACATCACGGGAGAAGAGTGGGTGACGAGGATTACACCACGGAACCACTATAAAATCTGCCTACTTACTTTACGGACTTACATTACGCATTTAGTTTATTTAATACATCAACCAACTGAATCTAACAAGCCCCGAAATCACACACATACAACTGCTTGAGTATCTAATACTTAGTATCATATTTTACAACAAGTAATAGGGCTTAATTTTGATATAATTCCATTGCACAAAATTGATTAAAGTTCAATAGTCGGCGAGACTCTTGAATGTCGTGAGACTCTTGAAGTATCGGCCAAATTTCTTGAAGTTCTTTGAGTTTGTTAACTCCAAAGTTTTAAGTGTTAATTTTATTCACCCCCTCTAAACTTAGCAAAGCCTTTTCAAGGGACCAACAAGATCATCTTGAGCTCATGATGTTTCTTCTTGATGTGAAGCGACCAATCACAGTGGTTTTGGCTCTTATTTTTGATTCGAGGCCCAAGCTTTTGCTAAATTCATAGGCCTTAAGATCAGCGGTTTGAAGAGTGTCTACTTCATGCAAACTCCTCATTTCTTCTATGGCGATCACCTTCATCTCCCAAACTTCTTTTGCGAGTAATGCTTCCAAGATTTTGAGTTGATTTCTTCTTGTGAGTACTTCACACTCGGTAGGGTGAGTTCATCCGTGATTGCATTGAATCTTGATTCCATTTGCTCAATGGTTTCATTTGGTTTCATCTTGAACTCTGGAACTTCTTCTTTGCCACCAGCGATCTTGTTCTTTTTAATTGCATCGGTGCCTTCACAGGATTAATTGCAACTTATCCCAAAGTTCATTTGCGGTTTGCAATCTTTCACCTTCATATACATATTGCTATCAAAGTTACATAGATGATATCAATAGCAATATTGTTGAGATTTGCTCTTTTTCTATCTTGTGATCCATTCCTTTTTGGTTTTGGAATGTCTTGTGTCTCATCTCCCACTATTCTTGACTTGGTAATCTCAGGTGGTCCATCAGTCGACACATCCATCATTTCATCATGTCTTTGCGACTAGATAAACTTTGCATCTGACGTTTATACTCATCAAAAGATCTAAAGAACACATCAACATTTTTCTAGCATCTTTGTTGTTATCCATGATTCAAAGCTTTGAAAATCATTAACTTGAAAAAGTTTTCAAAATATTTTCACAAGCACAACAAGTAGGATTACTTGAGGCCCAAACCTTTGCTCGATACAAATGTTGGTCCCTTGAAAGGCTTTGGTTAAGTTTAGGGGGTGAATAAACTTAACACTTAAAACTTTGGAGTTAACAAACTCGGCAACCCGACTCTACGATGCTTGATGATACGCTATGATTGAGTTCTTGAATTTGTCTGTGGAATTTATCAAACAATAAGCCTTTTTACTTGTTGTTAAATATGATACCAAGTATTAGATACTCATTAGTGTATGTGTGTGAATTCGATTGCTAGATTCGATAGATTGATGTGTTAGATAAACTAAGTGCACGAAATATAAATCTGAAAAGTAAGTAATAGATTTTATAGTGGTTCCGAGGAGGCGTAATCCAGTCAGTCCACTCTTCTCTGTGATGTTGGAGGTAATTCACTAGAGATATTTGATGTACACATTACAAATATCCTAAGTTGATTGTCCTTCACCAATAACTATGGATTCTAAGCGAACACTTGGAGCAGGTTGGATTCTTTGCTCAAAGTCTTCCTTTGGTCCTTGAAGGTAGGATTGCCTCTTCACGGCTCTCCACAGACCAACCGTCTTTCACACCCAAAGATGCTTCCACGATCTTGATGAATTTATTGTAAAAGGAAGATTGAATCAAGTAAGTGATTCCGCTTTGGCTGACTTGATCGAGGATGATATGATTAGCACCTTGAAGTCTTCAAGTGTGTAAACTTGATCTGACTTGGCGATTACACTTGAAGAATATTTACGGATCGATAGATTAAAGCTCAATAGGGCCAGTAGGGTGTTTTTCTTGATCAGAAATCGAAGCTCAGGATTATCTTTATTTTCTCTTAGTGTTCATCAATTTTCATCTGAGTTAGGAGTCCTCTATTTATAGGTAGGAATCCTTGTGACTTATGTTTGAAATTCAAACATAGCCGTTTGATTTTGTCCCATTTGACTTGCTTTACATCACGATTCATAAAATCTTGACACGATCAATTTGCTTTTTGTGATTCTGATCATGTCACCCTTTGACTTATATCCATTGGATAATCCTCTGTATCTTTCCAACGTCCATTTGATCTTAGCCATTGATTTGTTTGATAAAATCAGAGGTTGTTAGCTGTCCTTTTCTTGTAATCTTCCAATGTAGCCTTTGATTAAATCGAAATATGTGTCCAGCAGGTTCCGGAGAAGATAAGTCTGCAGATATACACATCAGTAAGCTTATCCTTATTATGCTATGTTTAAAAACACTTCACCTTACTGTCTTTTATCTAAATTTTCTTTATGAAGTTAGATTACACCTTTTTGCATATAACTAAGTTCCAATCACCACTTAATTTGTGGAACTTAGACCTTGTACACAAGGTATATGTAATCGATTTAGGTCATCACGAGACTTCCACTAAGTCGATTCCATATCCTTGACTTTAATTACTAAGTTTGATCCTTAGCCTTCAATAAGCGAGTTTGAACCTCGGCCTTGGTCTTGGCGAGTTCTGATAAGTCTCTGACTTCGGCTACCTCTTGATCTAGACTAGTCTGCTGATGTAAGTCAGCTGACCTTTTACAGTGCTTGATTGATTAAACATATACAAGATCAAACTCTAATAAACCTATACATTTGATCTAGACATCTTTTTGCCTTTGCTCTATAGCATTTAATCGGCACTCATCACTAAAACTTAAAAATAAGTCCAACAATTATAAATATGTTTATGCATTTTTATATTTGTAATTATGATATTAAATTCTTTTGTTTTAAATCGGCTTTTATATCTTTTGCATCTTGTTGTCCATCAAATACTTTGTATTAATAATCAATTTTAGTACTTAATAAATTATTCTTTTCATCTTAAATAAGAAAATTCATATCTGAACCATTCAAAATTTCATTTTACTGCTATTAGCATGTGATAATTTAATTTATTTTGAGTTAAATTTCATAACCTATTAGACTCGATAATCTCGATACAAAACTCGAGCTCGCATGTGATAATTTAAATTATTTTGAGTTAAATTTCATAACCAATTAGACTCGATAATCTCGATACAAAACTCGAGCTCGGCTCGAGTTTATACTTCCTTGAATCTCGGCTCGAGCTCGAGTTGAAATACTCGTATTCAAACTCGGACTCGATAATATTTTAAAATACTTGAATCGTTTAGAGCAATATTACTACCTAATTCTTTGGTTGGATTATTACTACATCAATCCCATATTATAAGTCGTTTTGGGTGTTTTATGATTAAGAAAATAGTTGAATGTCACAAATTCAAAATAAACTTTGTGATTCCTCCTTCACCCTCCTTTTTTTGTCACTATCTTTACTTTTCATTTCTATCTAATTCTTTGGATCAAAACATGGCCAAGTGTAGAGTAAAAGACTAATATAACCTTTATTTTAATTAATGCATTCTAATTTTTAATGTCTTACCTTACAATTAGTAAGGGTAAATTAAGAAAAAAAAAAATAATAAATGTAGTTTTGAAAATGTAAATTGTCAAGTAAAAGAGGTCATATATTTTATGGGAAATTAGGGATAATGGCCAATTTGGAATATTTTAAGTAACATGTACAAATCATATTTTTATAGGAGAATAATATTGCGTAATTTTATAGCGAAATCTGAAGCAGTGAATCCGAAAATCGGTGAATCTCTCGGTGAATCCGAAATCGGTTGAATTTAAACCAGTGAATCCCGAAAATCAGTGAATTTAGACAATGAATTTTGAAAATTAGTGAATTTAAACGGTGAATTTAACCGTGAATTTAAGCGGTGAATTTGAACACAAGTGAATTTAAACGGTGAATAAATAGTTTTGTCGCTTTATGCAAAAGTTTAAAAATTATCCTTATTCGATTGATGAAATATTTATCTTGAATTCTCGCCATTCACTATATTTTAGTAACTTATTCAGCTAATAAGAAGCGAATGTAGTGTTATTATAACCCTTGCTAATGTTATCATCTTTTGCACTAGCCAATCTTACTAGCAAAAACATTTTAAACATAATCTTTGCAATCTTTATCATCTTTTTCCACTAGCCAATCTTACTAGCAAAACATTTCAAACATTGATGTAATTTACGAAGGCCGTGTGTCATTGTACTTATCTCTCGTACATGTTGTTTGTGGATTTCTTTAATTAAATATTGTACACATGTTTTGCTAAATAATTCATTTTAATCTAAATGTATTGCTTTAGAATGATTATACGTATTTTTATCATATAGTTTTGCCTGAACAAAAACATTGGGATTTCTGGAAAAACCAGACTAATCCGAAAAAATTTAAACCAAACCAATAATTTTTATATTATATTGGTTTGGTATAGTATAAGTACAAATATTTTCAACAAACTGGTAATTAAAATTTGAAATCAACCGAAACTTGGCCAAACTTACCCTTAAATGACAATCAATTCAGAGTTGACCTTTGAAGTGTCAAGAAAGTAAAAGATTAGACGACTTTACATATAATTCATCAATAGGATAAAAAAAACATATGAAACACATCATTCATGATCAAGTATCAAAGAAAACAAGAGACATTTCTTTTGCGACATTGAAACGATGTACTTATTTACAAGGGATGGGAACAACAAGTAGGGGCGGGCCTTCTGCAGTGTAAGGCCAAATCGTTCTTCCATATCCAAGCCTTACTGGAGTATTCCGCTTCAAGCTCCCAGTTAAAAACAATTCAATAGCGAACCAAGCATTACATGTATCATTCTAGCGCCGGCGTATATCGGGGACAAATTCTCCGGCCCGCGCCAAATGGGATCAACTCAAAATCTTGGCCATGCATATCTATTTTTTTGATTCCAAAAACCTCTCAGGCTTAAATTTTAAAGCATCTTCCCAAGCGGTTTCATCTCTCCCGATTGCCCATATGTTGACAAATACTTGTGAGCCCTTTGGAACATTGTAGCCACAAACCTCAACTTGTTGCCACGACTTCCCGAGGAATCAATAATGGGCCAGGTGGGTGTATCCGTAGTGTTTCTTTGAGAACACTGCTTTGCAAGTATAACAAGCGAGCAATGTCTGAATCTTGTATGATATTTCCTTTGCCAGCGACATGTGCTATCTCATCTTGGACTTTCTTCATTTCATATGGATTTTTAGCATCTCTGCCATGGCCCACTCCAACATGATTGATGTCGCATCGGTTCACTGCCACAAATAGGTCTGTGACAAATATAGTTGAAGCCAGAGCATTAGTTGCAATGTCTAAAATCCCAAACATTTGGAATAAACATCTATATATATTTTTAGATCTTGCATGGGCCAGAGCCACAATGCTATACACAAAAGAAAAGGGTGGGCGATTGGAATAGATCTTGAGACGATACATGGATTAAGCACAACATGGGCGCTAGGATGGCAAATTACAGATTACCACTTCCTTTACGGATCTTGTTTTGGATGCTACCAATTGAAATTTGGTTGTATTTTTCTTTTCTGAAGGATATATTTTTGATTAAAGCGTAGGGCTTGTACTCTTTCATATTTGACAGATTATCCCACATAGGGTTTGCCAACCGTATATAGGTTTTAAGGAGGCGTGACTTTTAAATCGCGTCTTTTAGTATAAAGAAATGCAGGGACATGGCGTTGTAGGAACTCTTTTCTATGATTTAATAAAAGCTTAGTTTATAAATAAATAAATAAACCTAATGGTTTTGCTTTTTTTTTTTAAGGAACCTAATGGTTTTTCTCAAGGTTGTCCTACAGGTTGGACCATCAAGCTACGACCTAAGGATCCCATTAAAATTTTAGTTAAGGGCCCTTAGCTTCATGTATTAGTAGTGTATTTCATATTGAATTCTGTTTTAAAAGGGGATTCGTTAAATTTTATTACAATTTTTAAAGCTCTTTCACTTGGTATATAAAATTAAAAAAATGTTATATTATAAATTTTCATAAGGCAAAGGTCAAATAAATGTTTTGGTCCAAGACAGCGACGACATGAGAAGAGTTATTATCATGAGTTATTTTAGAGGTATCTGAAAGTATAAAGATGTGATTAATCGATATCACAGCTACCCAGCATCTACTTTGTGTGGAAGAGTGTGAAAGTGTCAGCGTCGTTCAAACTGGTATCACCTCTGAGAATGAGAAGAAAGTGTCATCCACTCTATTTGGTATCTCTGAAAATCACCAGTGCAAAACCATATTTTCTCTAATGACAAGATTTTTATTACGGGCCTGGTTTTTTGTTTTTGTTAATGCTACTCTAATAATGATTTTAATGAATGAAATTAATGTCCTCAGGATATGACATAGTGTAAGAACTTGGATTACATGTAATGGCGGTGGGCCAGGAGATGGAGTGTGGACTTTCGAATCTTTGTAAAGGGCGACTTCTTTTAGTATCTTGGTATAATGGCGTATGGCTACGGCCAATTAGGTTAAGCTAATGCTATTATCTTCGTTACGTGGGGACGAGGAGGAGGGCGCTTCGGTTAGGGTTTAGTTTTTAATTAATGAAATTAATAGTTTGAAAGTATCAAACGTCAAAGAATTTTAAAGGAAAGATAATAAACTAACCAAGCACATACGCTCGATGCGTTTCCTATCGATGAGTTGTGGAGTTTGATGGCTGATAGTGAGAAGAACATCTAAGACGTCACTGACGGCTTCATTAGATACGCCTGAGCTTAGCCTTTCATCGATAAGTCCACTAATAATCTGCAAAAGCTTTCCCAAATGAATTTTCATGCGCCGCCTTAAACCTTGTGGATCAATCTTTGCTAGAATGGGAAGAAATCAACCAAGTTCGGTTTTCCGATATCAAATGTGATGTCACCCACCACTTGTCTGAATTCTTTTGCCGAATCAGAAAAGGGTCGGTCACATCTTTTGAGAAAATGGTGTTTGACAACAAATTCAGCGTGGTCCTGAACGCAGCTCTACCAACATCAACCGCACCACCGGTTTCACTATTTTCCTGCAGAAATCAATGAGCTCTTCCACCTTTTTGCGGCGCAACTGTTGGTTGCCATCAAGCCTCTTGACGGAGAAGATGTTGGTGCTCAAAACTTTACGAAGGCTTTTCCACCGTGAATCCACAGGCAGCCACATAATAGAGTATTTGTGCATGTCGTGGGCATGTAGAAACGTTTGGTACTTTTCTGCTGCAGAATGCAACGTCTTGCGTTTTGAGGACCTCTTTAGCCATTTCAACAGAAGAGACAACAATTGTTGTAATGTGTCCGAGTTTTAGACTCATAATGGGACCATGCTTTTGGCAAGCTTTGTCAGTGACTTGTGTGGTTGATCGCCTAGCAAATGGAGGCTGCCGATGATCGGCCACGGGTCGGCCCAGTGGAAGTCTTTTCCTCTTTTGATAGAGAACTTAACCCCATGAGTAAACTCACGGTGAGGATCAGTAACCCAACTGAACTTGTCACGAAATCCATGTATGCCTGCCTTCTTTTCTTTCTTTCTTTCTCTAGATTTGAGCGTCAATCTCCCCTTTGTAATATTTATTGTAATATTAAGACGAATGAGAAGGGTAATTCATCAGTATGATGTAGGGATAGTAATATATATAATGTTGTCACCAGGATGAACCCCGTAGTTGACCTTGAAGGAAGGAAAAACTGTCCGATCATATGGACACTAGAATATATACATGTTCATATATTATATTAATCTACAGAGTTCTCACCCTCCTCTGACCCTGAAGGTTGACTTTTTTTGAGTATAATTACATTATAATGTGATTTTTGAAATATTTTTGAATAACGGAGACCAATGTTAATCTACATTTTTTATTTGGAAGGGACAGTATTCTATCATTTTATAGTCAAAAGGACATTTAATAAAGAAAAAAAAAAAAAATGCGCTACAGGTTTCCCGTACCTGGGACCTTTTTTTTTTTTGTTTTTGTTTTGTTTTTGTTTTTTTTTTCTGTTTCTCACTATGTTTTGAGCGTTCATATCTTTTGATCTAGAGATTATTGTGATAAAAATTTCATTGAATTTTTATTTTTATACTTTTCATTTTGAGACTTGATTGATATAATTACATAGTTTTTGTGAGATTATTATCGAAATTATTTCGATGAATCTCACTAGTGAATCGAAAATCGATGAATATCGTCGGTGAATTTGAACGATAGTGAATTTAAATGATGGGTTATTGAAATCACGTCGGAATATTTTGAATGTGGTCTCAAAATAAAATGCATGAAAAAATAAAAAAAAATTGGTGAAAGAATTTTCAAATTTGGAGTAATAGATTGCGAGATATAAGTGTTTAAAAAAGATGGATGAGAGAGAAAGTGTTGTTCTTTTTTAAAAAAACAGGCACCAGAAAAATAAAAATAAAACAGTTTTGTCGCTTTCATCGAAAGTTTGAAAAGATGTCGCCTACTTGGTGAGAAAATATAGATGTCGTTCTCATAATTCCGCCTTTTTTGTTGCACACTTACGTTTACCCTCTCCGCATAAACTATGTGGTTTCTCGATCAAATGACATTTTACTTCAATCAATTAGTTTTTTTAAGCAGAAATATTCACATGCACCTTTTTGTCCCAAGCGGGACTCTGTTAGAGTGTAAGGGTCATAATGTAGTTATTGAGAAATAGAGTGCTAGAGTTGCTATTATTATGTACACACTGGCAAGGTTGTTATGTAATGGGTCACATATATATAATTTGTACACATCGAATAGATTTTATGGAGCATTAATTATTCTCCTTGTTTACGGTGTTCTATCTTGGTATCAAATCCGACCAAAAATGGCAAGCGGCACTCTAACTTCCGGTGACCAAACACCGGTCGTCTCACCTCTGTGTTCCCCTGCTCCGGTGAATCCACTTTTTGGATCCTCACTTGTCTCTTGGCACAATCTACCTGTGATTCCTCAAAATGCCTTTCCAAACACACCATCTCCTCCATTCATTGTGACCGCCACGGCCATATGCGGAACTTGTGGCATCCCGATCTTAAAGTTTCCCACATCGATCCTCTGTTTTCTAGTTTATCTCGTGGATCTCGACACGATTATCAACCTTTATGGTCTCTTCTCAACACAATTCGACTTGTCGAGCCAACTCTTTTGGCGGTCATCTCACTTTGAGTTATGCGGTGAAACTTGATAAGAGTAATTATCTCCACTCGAAGTCAACTATTCTTCCAATTGTTTGTGGCCATCGTCTCGAAGGTTATCTACTCGGCACCTGACCGTCCATAACAATTTACGGTCTCACGGTGTATGAATGCTTGTAACAAATCCGACCTATGGCGATTAGTCTACCACGGATGTCGATCATGTCTCCATCAACTCAAGCCCATGCAAAGTGCAATCACATTACAGAGTCACCAAGTCTATGCTAGTCTATTAGGTCTAGTCATGAGTCTTTTGTTAGTTTCTTGTATTCCGATTTTAGGAAAGAGCGGACGTGTCATTTTGTAAAAAGCGAAATATTATTATTCTTTACTTCTTTTATGGAGTTAAGTATTTTTGAATACACACACACACACACCTTGCATATATATATATATATGTGTGTGTGTGTGTGTGTGTTATATATATGTATATATTTTTGAGGAAAAAGCGATTTTTATATTAAGGAAAATAATAAGAAATAATTATTTGTGGGATTTTCTATTTAAACAAAATAAATCAATTAGTTCCCATAACCAAAAGAAATCAGAGAAAAATTTCCCTCGCTCCTAAAAAAAGCAGCGTGAGAGGCAAAGTTTAGAAATTGAGAGATTTCTACCCGATTTATAAGGCGTTTAAATTCTTGTTTTGAGATCGAGAATAGAGCAATGGAATAAATCGTGAAGAGGGCATCGTTTCAACACAAGAAAGTTGGAGTTTTCCAAGGTATGATTTTCTACCTATGTGTTGTTTTGGATGAGTTTTATGGATCAAAACTACGTATCTTTCATAGTTTTTTTGGTTAGAAGCGTGTGATCGAATCTAATATAAATTTGGATTGATCACATAGGTTTTCTGGAAAGGTTCAAGTCTTCTTTGATTTTTGTAAGAGTTGGACTTGGATTAACTTGCTAAAAGGTAAGAAGCTCTTCCTACATTTTAATTATGGTTTAGGATTAAGGTTGATGCTTGAATGTGGTTTAGATAATAGAAATCATGTTGAGCGATCGTTTAAGGATTAAGAGATGTTATGGTATGAAAGTTATGTTTTATGATGTTTTTACGATTACAATTGTGTAGAACATGTTTTAGGGTTTCTTGCATCGAATCGATTGCATTGGCTAGCAATCATACGCATTCTTGTTACATGATGATTGGCCTTAGTTTATGCGGGTGGAATGTGCGCATTCATGATTTAGGAGGTTCCATCCTTTTCCACGGCGGGTGCAATGCGCCTTGCGTTAGGCATTTCGAGATAGTTCGAGTTGGCCTCGGCATGCATGTGCAATGTGCATGCATTGGTTGGAGAGCGAAGCTTTCCGACAAGTTTGTGGTCGAGGAATCGCATACGCATTAGCCCCAGATTTTTGATAAAATGTTGTTTTAAGCTATGGAATTAGTTTTAAGCGTTGTTCGTAGTCTAATACCATTAATTAAACATGAACAAGCCTTGATTGAGTTTACGATGCGTTTAGTTCCGGCACGAATGCACTCTTCAAGGGAGTTGAAGTTTAGGACCGTTGTAAGGGCATGAAAGGCTTGTGCTTTCATGAACTAGAGTTCATCGATGTATGTGTACTTGATAGGATATGGTGTCTAGCTATCTAAGTGAGGGAGTAGAGTGTTTAAAGGGAGTTTTCCTTGAAAACACTTAGGAGGCTAGTTAACAACAAATAATAAGTACATACTTTCATAGTAATATGATTAAACATCATGTCATTAAGTGGATAGTCACATGTGTACATCGGCTATGTGGCGTGTTAGGATAGAGTGGATAACAACGCTGACCTACTAGCGGCCAAATAGCGGAGGGACTTCAGAGCGTGTATGCATACCGGAAACCGGGACCAATAGTGCATATCTTTTGTTGGTTGGTGATGATGGTCAAATTGGTACCATTATTTACCATCAATCTACCCCGATTTGTCTTCTCAATGCGGATAATATGTATGAAATCATTGGTTAATTAGCTAAATGTCACCAAGCCACGTCCGGGGTGTGAAATTGGTATTATCGTATTAACCGTGTATTTTATCGTTATTTTCTAGAAATAGAAGCTACTATGTGTGCTATGGTTTTATTGACAGATGGATGAGTGTTTGAAGCAAAATTTGGGCTGAAGGAGAGTTAATCGATAGAGGCTGAACAGTGAAGGTTGAAGTGTTTAGTGGAGATTGGACCCGACAATCTGATTGGTAATCTTGAAATGCAGTTTACGAAGCTTTATAAGACAATTGGGCTGGACTTCTTCATGAAAGTTGTAGGTCATGAAACAAGGATTCTAACACACTTTGAATCACCCAAATTGGATTCGTAGGCCAAGCTATGGTCCAAATACAGAAAATGGGCCTAGGGTATTCTAGAATAAGTGCGCAGCGGGAAAAGAGCGAAAATACCCTCGATAAAACCGGGAGTTACCCTCGGTTAACCGAGGCCCGAAATCTTCGAAACACGTTTTCTTTTCCTCCAAGCATTGGGTTTACCCCTAAATCGGTTTATACACCTATATAAGGCCATTCGATTTGCGAAATTGTATTATTCATCTTCCATTTCTATCATTGATTCCACGAGATCTTTTCATCAACTAGATACAATGTAGTTTTTGGGAATAAAGTCTTCTTTTCTTTTCTTCTTTTCTTTCATGCAAATAAGTCATGTGTCTTTCATTATTGAATTGTTCTTGGTTTCACGATCTTTATGGATCGATTCGAATCGTCGGAGGAGAGAGAATAGAAGAGTAGATCGTTTCTTCGTTATGGGTAATATCTATTCCAATGTTTTATTTCTTTCTTAGATTCATATTTGTTCTTGTGTTTGATCTAGATTATGCTTGTATATAATAATGTATGAATTAATTGAATGAACCTTAATCTTTATTCAATTAGTTAATATTATCTGCAGAAATTATGGGCGCGTTCTTGGATCTGCGGCGGTCTTTATCGCTGAATCTGAATACCTAGTAAATCCTAATTCCGTGGTTCGGCATCATTTCGTTGATCGATAGATTTAATTTACATGTTAGTAGCTTTGATCAACTATTTACATGTTATCGTAAATTAACATGAAGAATTTTATTAGTGAAGTGTTAATTAGGACAATATCTTAATGGACCTAAAGCGTCTTTGGTCAATGTCGGCCGGTTTGTCTGGCGGGTTCGCGGTATGAGTTAGCGCTCAATATCGGCAATTTTAGTTCTTTATGCATATAGGCTATTACGGACCAATTAAGGAGGGTAGGCTAGGCGTATAGATTATCTTTTTCCATTATCGCCGATAAATAGGGTTAGGAATTGCACCGTAGCTTAATTACAAATATGGATCGGATGAGGATTAAGGGAGATTAATTATGAATAGTTTGGTTAATGCCTTTTACGATACATGGTGATGATTGGTTTATTTGCCTCTCTTTTACTACTTGTTCATTTATGTTGGTCAGCGACCATCCTATCCGATTGACCTATAAATTGTGGTGATGTTTATCGTTATTAAATAATAGTCTCTGTGGGATCGGCCTTGACTAGCCACTTGCTATACTACGATTGACCTAGTACTCTTGTTAGTATTTAGTGTATGTTAACCGACTTACAGAGCAATCAAGTTTTGGTGCCCGTTGTCGGGGACTATTTATTTAATTGTTAGGCATAGCCATTAAATTATAGTTAATCTTTTTTGTTATTTTTTCTTTTACGATGATTGAATAAAATTGTGAAGGTTTTTTCATCACCATGTTCCTAAGGTTGTTGAGCTCGATGGCTGTCCGACATCGATGAGCGCCTACTCTTTGGTTCAATTATCATAGCCAGTTCCTTTGGTTCCTCTGGACGGAGGATAGTTACCTCGAGAATCAGATGATGAATCATCAGCATGCGATTCATCTCTGGGAGTCTCTGAGACTTGATACCCTCACTCTTTACATTTGTTCATCAAAGCGAGATCCATTAGTCTTGATTGCAACAAAGAGTTATCAACCAAATCTAGCAAATTTTCCACTCCCAACTTCTCAAAGCCCATTCTTCAAAATCTGTCATTGGTTGTGCGGCGAGGCTTTTGTCTTTTATAAAATCAAATTTCCATTGGAAATAATCGACCCACTTCTTTGGAGTTTAGGATCAACAAACTCCTCTTTCTTCTTCTTCTCATGTCTCTCAAAAGGCATGGTTGGCTTTCGGGTGGTTGTTAGCTCTCTGACCTCAAAGGTCCCGACTAAGCGAGTGTCGAGTTTCTTCCATGAATACCTCTACGTCGATGAGTTGCTTTCGAATAGTATATTTGTTCTAATACCTCAATCGTACTACACTTGGTTCCTCGACATACATACTCATCGTGGGGTTAGCAGCAGATTGCTCTTCCCCTGAACTATTCTTGAAGCTGCGAGGTCTTGTACCAACTTTTCAACTTCCACGGCCAGGTGTAGACTTAGTAGTTTCTTTGTGGTTATTACTGAAGTTGCTCAACAACAACTTGTGCAATTTGATAGGCTCGCGACCTTTCTTGGGAGGATTCAACAACTTCAGCGGGCTCGGTTCCGGTGGTCTGCTTTGTGATTCTCAGCCAGTTGTTCAATAACAACCTCTACATCCTCGATGAAGCTTAATAATTGTTAAGGGCTCGGCCTCAATAGCCTCTCTACTTCTTCTTGCTTACTTCTTCTTCTTGCTTTGAGCCTCTAGGTTTTCAATTGCTTTCCTTTGCCATGTTTCCTTTTCTTGGCAATTTCTTTCATTCTTTTGGAAAGATCTTCATTTTCAATTTTAGAAGCTTTCCCTCTTTTTACTTGCTTCCTTACATTGCTCATCAAGATTTAAACCTTGATTTTCTTCTTTACAGCTGCTGAGTCGATAACCTCAGCCTCTCTTGGCCTCGGTAGACTCAGCGATCTCTGCTATTTGCTTCCTTGTCTTTACAGGCTTTAATAGTTCGGTAATTTTCTTGTGTCGGCGACCTTTCTTTTTTATTAACCTTCTTGGAGTGCGGCGGGTTTAACAACTTTCTTAACTTTGCTCACCACCGACATCATCATCTCATCATTACCATCACTTTGGTAGCCTCGTCATCTACATCTTAGTCATCATCCAAACCAGGGATAGGATTACGGACTTATGGCTTGAATGCGGATTTGTTAATCTCTTGAGATAAAACTTTAGGTATCGAAAATGATTGACGAGGGTTTGAATCATTAGACTAAAAGCTTGACCTTGGACTTCCTTGTGCCATCTCATCTTCAATACACTTTCTTCATGTAGTGTATGAAGAATCGAGCCAATCAAACTTCATACTTCTGTGGATGATGATGGCGAGTCTATTTTTGTCCAGACAGATTGTATCTGAGACTTCCAACAAATCCCAAAATGGTTTGGCAATAAATTTGCTCGTGAGGTTGTACTCATAACCAATATACTTCACATTAATTCCCAGATTTGAAGCAATTGTATCATCTGTCTTTATTGAATCCACAAACTTCATTCTTGGTAGATTCATTTACGGATTGGTGGGTGCATTGTTTCAGGTGCAAATCCAAATACCTCTCTCGGTAGGTGCGAGGATATTTCAATATCTCTTCCATTAACGGTGTAGTGAAGGCCTCTCTACCTTCATGTATGACAATGTTTTCCAAAATTCCAACACATTGACATAAGAGATTCGTTCAAATCTTACATTGATAACACGCTTACAGTCCAACAAACCGTCGATTCTTCATCCAATATTAATGGCTAACTTCGGTGGAGTTCACGATCGATAACATATCCTCTTACACTACATTGGTTCCAATATGAACCTCATCCTTCTTTGCCATTATTGTAAGAAAAGGATGAAGAAGATAGCTCTCAAATCTGTGTTCCCCACGGTGTATCTGTGAAGAAAATCGATCCGAGTTTTGTAAGTAGCCTCTTGTGTATAGGTGCAATATATTTATGAAGCGGATATGGTTGTAACTATCGGATCGTGTCTTGTGCATTAACCACGATTAAATTTGAGTGAATCTTTGTTTTTGACATGTGGCCCATAACTTTTCCATGCGTCGATAACCGTTCGATCGTGTAACTATGGTTATAAAGATAAGATAAATATCCATTAATTGCTTTTTGACTTTAGTAAGTTTGGCGTATAGCGTTTCCTTGGCGACCTTGTCATCGATGAGACTTGGCTCGTGACTCTTGATAAAATGTCTCAATGACACAGCTAATAAGGTTACTCTGTTTGATGTTTAATTCCTTTTGTATTGTCAATTGATAATATAAGATGAAGTTTAATACCAATGGTGATCATCAAGTGAGCTCACTGTCGGGACAAAGACCAATCCCGCTTGGCAATTTCATTTGCTCAATTGTCCAAACATAAGTACATGGATTGTTGATACCAATGACTAATCCATTGGCGAGCTCACATAACATATCGAGTCAACTTTTATAATTCCAAGTTTAGTCCTTAGTTTAGCAAATCTTTCCTTTGTCAGGTGGTTTAGTAGAAAATATCGACAAGTTGATCTTGATGGGGATATAAGAACCACCACATCTTTCTTTTCAACATGATCTCTTATAAAATGATGTCTCCATCAATATGTTTAGTTCTTGAGTGCAAAACAAGATTTTCTATGATAGCAATTGCACTTGTGTTGTCACACATAATTGGAATTTCTCTTTCTTCAATTCTATAATCCACTTAATTGTTGTCTTAACCCACGGTATTTGTACTGTGACTTCCGCGACAATATACTCATCTTCTGCGGTGGAGAAGTTGATATAGAATTTGTTTCTTCTTTGAACGAGGAAACTTGATCTATTTCCCGTTAAGCGGCGAGGTTCATGTGGTGCTTTTCTATCAATCTTGCATCCAGTATAATCGAGAATACTGAGTAGGATATAACTTTGAGCTTCTATCTTTTGAATACAATATCCCACCTCCCAAAGTCTCTTTTAGGTGCTTGAGAACTCTTTTGACTACACCTAAGTGACTTTCTTTAGGTTTTGATTGAAATCTTGCACAAACACCTACAATGACAAAGAGATATATCAGTCTGTTTGCAGATGAGTGCAAACAAGCGCCTATCATCATACATGTATAAATTATGATCAACATCTTTTACCTTCTTTGTCTTCATCAATCTAATATTTGTGCTCATGGGAGTTGAAATCTTGGTCTTCATTTTCCATACCAAATTTCTTGATATTTTACTTAGTATATACTTGGTTTGATGAATGAAGATTCCATCTTTCATTTGTTTGACTTGTAAACCCAAAAGTAGTTCATTTCTCCATCCATACTCATTTGGAATTTACTCTTCATTAGATTTGCAAAAAATTTCCACATAATTCATTTCGAGAACCAAGATTATGTCATCAACATAAATCATATGATGAGTCTTTATTCCTTTCCATTGATTAAAAAGAGTCTTATCAATTATGCCTTTATAAAACCATTGTCCACCAAGAATTGATATAGAGTCTCATACAATGCTCTTGGTGCTTGTTTTAATCCATAAAGTGCTTTGTTGAGTCTATACACTTTATCTTCTTGATCTTTAACTTGAAAGCAGGAGGTTCTTGAACATACACCTCCTCTTCCAGAATGCCATTCAAAAATGCACTTTTTGACATCCATCGATATACTTTGAAGTCTTTATAAGCGGTATGTGCGGGGAATAATCTGATAACTTCCAATCTTACAGAGGGCATAAGTCTCATCAAAATCTATTCATACCATGAGAATATCCTTTGCAACTACAAGTCTGGCCTTATTCACTCAAAATGGTACAGGATTCATCAAGTTCGTTTCTGTATACCATTTTGTACCAATTATATTTACATGATTAGGCCTTTACTTTGGTGTGAAACTTGATTTCTTTCAAATTCATTTCAATTCTTCTTTCATAGCAATTATCAATCTAGATAAAATTGCTATTCTAAGCAACTTTAGGTTCCATTTGAGATAGAAAACAAGTAAACAATAGCTTGGCATGTTACGGTCCTCATACACCTTGCTTTGTATGTTGCCTTCTTGTTGTGAGGTGATCCACTCTCACATTGTGGATTTTGATTTGAGTTGATTCTCGAGAACCTCATCTTGATCTGATCTGTTGTTTCTTCAGCGGAGGGTTCAGCCGAGATCCTTGAATTGCCTCGTTGTTGCATGTCGGTAGTATTACCAGGCAAGATGTTTAGTAGAGCGAATCGAAAGCCTTTAAGTCATTGAATCTTTCAAAAACTTCAACACATTACGGATCGGTGACATGTTGATTCTCGACCAGGTTGCACAAGCTTGACTTCCATTCCGGTGAACTTAGGTTCATCAAATACAACATGTGTTGTTTCTTCGTATTTGAGTGACATTTTTTATTTAAGTACCAGATGCATTCTTGGTGAAGAATATCGAAAAGATTCCTTCCATACAGTTTTGGTTTGAATGTTATTAAATTGCTCAGCATGATTTAAGATAAAACATTTGCTTGTTCCAAATGGATAGAAATAGAGATATATTAGGTTTTCTTCCATTCCAAAATCCCTCATAAGAGTGTCTTAATGACTTCTTATTCACCTAAAGAGTTCTATTTTGTGTACTGCGTGATATATTAAGCTGCCCATTGTAATATCTTCAGTGCTGTAATGCTTCACAGATCATAGTTCTTCACCACTTCTTTTAATGTTCTATTTCTTACTTCCGACCTTGTTTTTCTTTGAGGGTGTACAGCCAGCTGACGATTGATGCGATACACAAGTCTATTCTAATATTCTCTTATGCTTTTGATTGAGAAATTCGGTACCCTTATACGTCGATCTTTTACTCTGTCAAACTTTTCTCATTTGCAATCTCTTCAAAAGTTCAGACATCTTTTGAAGTATTTCCCTTTTTCTTGTTC